>OX451737.1:1679330004-1681730004 GCA_948472305.1 Vicia faba | reverse complement strand
GGTTCATGTGCCTCTTTTCCTTTTCCGTATCAGCTAAAATGACACGGGCACCCGTGTCGGCTTCTGACCTGCATTTTTGTTAGCATAAAATTCTAGTATGGCTGACACGGGCGTGTCCTGTGACACGGGCACCCGTGTCAGCCCCTGACCTGCATTTTTGCGAGTTTTTTTTTCAACAGAGGAGCTAACACGGCCGTGTCAGGTGACACGGGGACTCGTGTCAGCCACTGTCATGCTCTTTTTTTACTGACTTTTCCCTTTTTTTGACTTATCTTTTACATATCTTTTGGACGCAAACAAAAAATGATGTATGAAAAAAGATATTACAGTTTGAAGAAAGATATACCTCTTGAAGTGAAACTTTAGAATACGTATGGATATCTCCGGATGTAAAGTGATGAATGACCGGAATCCTCTTTAGAGCTACTCCAATCCTTGCTCTGTGTGACCAAGTTCCAGAATCACTCTGTTGTACCCCAAAATTTTCCCTCCCATATTTCCCAAGACATTTCAAGAAGAATCTCCAAATGGTTCAAGGTTGCTCAAGAGTTGGATAGTCAAATCATCTCCTAAGGCAGTCAACTTAAAATTAGGGTTTTGTGTTGCATCAGGGTCCTTACATCCAAATGACATCAAGTTCTACCCAATGTCCTAATATGTTCTCAAGTTCATCCATGTCAAATTTCAAGCCTTGCAGTCAAAGTTTGGTCAGTCAATTGCTCAAGAGGCCCAAAAATCGACTGTGCTAGGGTAAAAGTCAACTGTGACCTACAAATAGTCAAAACTTAAGATTTTTTGTCAACGTTCTCATTTTGAAGGATAATTCATCATTTGATCAAGGGTTGATCATGATTCATCAAGGATTGCTCAAGATTCATCAAGATTCAAAAGTTGCTAAATTAGGGTTTTGCAGGAAAAGTCAACTCAATTTTGACAAAGCATAACTTTCTCATACTTTATGATAAATGACCCATACAAAGCTCATTTTGAAGAGGATTAAATTTCCTACAATCCATCTTCACACCCCAAGATCAAGAAATGCACTCACAAGAAGTTATAAATTTGGACATTATAGGTCATTTTTGAAAGTCAACAAAACACCTTTTTTGCCAAAGCTTATAACTTGAGAATGGAATATAAAAATGAGATTATACAAAAAGGGTTTGTTAGAGGACATCTCAATGTTTCTAAAAAGTCCAAGAACACCTCCAAAAGTTCAAAATTGAAGAAGTTATGCATTGTTGAAGTTGGGCATTTTTCCAAAATTGCCAAAAGTCAAATATCCCCAAAACTTCAAATTTTGTCAAAAGGACCCACTTTTTCCCACTTGATTTGATATTTTCACACCACACACGTGTCATATCTTCAGTTTTATGTGCATTCATTTATTTTTCTATTTTATTTGATTTTTATTGAATTAATCCATTTTAAATCAATTTAAATCCAAATAAAATCCAAATATTGATGGAATATAATCTTTTTGATTGATACAGGTTTCAATTATCATCATGGACAAGATCAAATTCGTATCAAGCCATGTTATGAACAAAATATTGGATTTGGGACATTTTTGGAAGCTCTGTAATGGAGGATCATATCAAATCCAAAATCATCAATGCTCATGGATTCAAAGCCCAAGACTTGACCTAATTGCTTCCATATTACTTGTACAAGCCAGAGGCACGAAATTCAGAACCAGAAGGCTGCAAAAAATCACAAGAACAAACTTGAAAAAAGCTTGAAAAGTTGAAAACTGAAATCACATCTAGAGACGTTTTCAAGGCCAAAACTCCACGCTATTCAATTGCCAGACGTCCACTAAGTGAAAACCAATCATTCACAAGCTCTAAAACCTCCTGAATCGCACTGTAAGTTTCCTTGAATACCGCCCTGTACATGAAAACGCAACCTTGGATTCTTGCATCTTTTTGATAAATCATGGACATATTCTTGATCTTTGTATGATTTCCAAACTATCTGCAATATTTGATTGTGTTCTTGTAGCCTGTAAAGCCATACCTAAAACTAGGGTTTGGGTTTCTTGTTTTTAGGCGTTTCAATTTCAGGTAAAATCAGGACCAACCATGGACATGGATGGAATTAGGAGGGAGATAAGATCATGATGATGGTCTCAAAATTCGTTTCCATGGCCTACAGATGATTTTAGGAGACATCTAGGGATTTAGTTGCAGATTAAAATCCGCAGGAAAAATAACCAGAATTCTGTGGGGAAGACGAAGACGTGTCCAAGTCCAATTGGTCCATTCAAAATATTCACGCTTATTTTTTTTTTATTTTTATTTTATTTTTCAGGCATAATAGTTGTTTTCACATATTATATTCTTTTCTTATCCATTAACAAACAAAGTGCAGTGGTTGAGTTGGCAAGCGTGTTGTGCAAAGATCCAATGGGACCTGGGTTCGAATCCCAGGTCCCCCATATATTTGTTATTATTTTCCTTCAGGCATTCCAATGTACCTCATGCATTGCAGCCTACTATGGACTTCAAATTTCCAGGCGCCAGATGGCCTCCAGGCCAAATCTGAAGGTCAAGATTGAAAGCTCACCATATCCCTAAGTCAACAGGCACACGTGGGATGGCAAAAGTCAGCCAGGCTTATTTGTGTTTGGGCCTCAAAAATGCTGGTCATACCTCCAAATTGGGCCCAACACCCCCCTTGGTTATTTCTATTCTTTTTATATTTTATTTATTTAATTGTTTTTGTATTATTATTTTTATTATTTAAACTAACCAATTAATAATTTTTCTTAATAAAATAAAAAAAACACAAAAAATATTTTATTTATTGAAATTAATCTCATCACTTTATTTTTGTATATAAATTAATTAATTAATTTAGTTTAATTAGGTTTAATTTTTAATATCTTTTGCAAATAATTAAAATTAATGTAGAAAATTAGGTTTTCACTAACTCTAATTAAATTTATTTTATTTCTTTAAATACTCAAAATCCAAAAATATTTTCATTAATTAATTAATTTAATTATTAGCTTAGATTTAATTTTTTTTAATCCAAAAACAACAAAAATCTTTTCTTTAATAAAAAAGGGGGTCAAAACCCTAAAAAATGCGCCGTTTTAATTTCTCGCACGCGATCCATTTTACCAATATTGTAATTGCTTCTGGAATGTAATAGCTTTAAATAGGACTTTATTTTATCGCTTTCTTTTACTCTCCGCATTTTAATTTTAAGGGTTGTCTTTGGCGATGTAAATACCCGACGCCTTGTAATAGCTTAGATTTAATTTCCGCAATTTAAATTCCATAAACTATACACTATTAGATATTTGATAATAGGGAATGCATGACAAGATCAAATGTATGAACTTAAAATCAACATAGCTCACCCATGACATGTACAAAGATAAAATTAACCGAAATAACACACTCGCACATGCGCACTCTTAGGGTACACCTCACTTGGTTGCCTTCGAACATGGTCATTGAGTATAGGAAGTTTTAGAGGTCGCCCTCTTGTCCAAAGATCATAGTTTCCTCGAAACGGTTGCCTCGGAAAAATGATCTAGGATATTAGGGTTACCGCTAAGGCGTCCTAACATTGCTTTAGTGACCACATGTCCCTTAATCGAATTGACCCTTAAACTCCAACGACGATGCTACCTACTCATTCATAGTAGGCTAGCATTGTCTAAAGGACATTTGCACAGATTAATTCCCTTTCCGAGTAGGTAGATGGTTCTTAAGTACTTGCTCCTTTTAAAACAAAACAAAACTTTTCGCACTTACACTCCTTTCAAAACAAAAACTCCTTTCAAACCCACAAACACAAAAAAAAGCAAATTTTGAAAACACTTTGAGCAAGTACCTAAGAGCCCGTGGATAACCATGGATAGAAAGGGTGCTAACACCTTCCCTTTCTATAATCTACCTCCCGAACCCAAGAAACATCTCGAAAAAGGAATTTTTCTGTGCTTTTTTCCTTTCCTTGTTGGATAAAATAAAAGTCGGTGGCGACTCTTGCTTACCGCGACATTTTGCAAAAACAAACGCAAAACGCAAACCAGCATATCCAAAACAGTCAGTTCTCTTCCCACCGCATCACAGAACTGGCGACTCTGCTGGGGATTTTTAAAAAGTGAGGTGTACCTTAGGATTAGATCATTGTGTTTTCAATTGTATGCTTTGTGTGATTTATCTTTGTGGGCTTGTATCAGAGTTTCTATAGATCTTAACCTGGATCTGTGGGATACCTTTTAGGTAAGTAGCAATAAACTGTGAGGGAACTGTACGACATAGACCGATACGGTTGAAGTAGTAGCTACGTTGGTGTGGCACTTTAGTCTGTACCGATATCCCTTGTGTTGGAACAAGGAGAATATGGGTCTTCTAAGGGGTCATTAAGCACCAACTGACCTTAGAACCTTTAAATTGACCAACTTGGCCATATAACAGTAGCAGTATGCTACACTCATTGAGACTAAACTCTCGCAATGATTCCGGCTGCAAGAAAAGGTTGCTAAACTGGAATTATGACCGATCGAGGGTAGTCAGTGATATTGAGATCCTCTAGAACCCAGTTACTATTTTTAGGACATGTTTAAACCAACTGAACTGAAAGAGGGTAGTACCTAAGCTCCTTGCCAGCCTGCAATCTAAGGGCTCTCTGTGTGACTTGTGTGCCTTTACCATGTTTGCTATTTGTGGATACTTGTGGTGTGCTTACTATCATGACATCATGACATCATAACATTGCATACATCTTGCATTGGACTAACCTATTTCAAAGACAAGAGGGATTCATCTTTGTTCTGTTTTGTAGGTCATCATGATGCCCATGCGTAAGAATACCATCCGGATCAACTTTGTTCAGGTTCCCACCTTGCTTAAAGAGTTGGTTGCCAAGATGCCTGACACTACTTCCTTCATCAGGAGGAATGGTTATTGTGATACGATGGGAGAACTAACTTGAGGTTTTGCGTTTGTTTTCGCAAATGTTTCGGTTTAGCAAGAGTCGCCACCGACTTTTTATTTTATCCTAAGGAAAGGTTAAAAAGCACAGGAAAAACCTTTGAGATGTTTTCTTGGGTTCGGGGAGTAGATTATAGAAAGGGAAGGTATTAGCACCCTTTCTATCCATGGTTACCCATGGGCTCTTAGTTACTTGCTTAGATCACTTGCCTTTGCTTTTCAATTGTTTGAAATGGTGCTTTGTGTGTGTGGTTTTGAAAATGTTTTGAAAAAGATGCCTTGTCTAGGCAACCATTGTAACAATTCTTTACTCGAATGTTTTACAAAGGTGTTTGTCTTTTTGAAAATATGTTTCAATGTTTTTTGAAAGTTGTTTTGAAAGTTGTGTTGTGGAGTGTGTTTTGAAAAATGGCAAGGATTGTTTTGCAAGTTTGGTCAAGTAACCAAGAGCTATCTACCCTAAATTTCTCAAAGATCTTTCCTATGTTTTAACCCTTTTAACAGTATTGTTCCACCATTGTATTTGGTGGACAACCTTGTGTTAGGATGTTAACGGGACAGGCGCGAGTCATCGTTTAGACCATGAATGCAATAGTGCCAAGTGTCTTTGGCAATTTTTTCTTTAAGAGACTTGATCATTTTTTAGGCAACTTGAGAAAGCGTCATCGAGGGACTATGATCATTTGATTTGTTTTTGTTTTGCCAAAGACACTCAACATGCAACATGGCCCATTTTTGAAGGCAACAAGTGGAGTAACCCTAGGGGTGCAAGTGTGTATGGTGTTGTCCATTTTCATGCATTTTTGTCTTTGTATTAGTCAAACTATTTGTTATTTGATTTGCATACAAACCTTAAGTCTATCATGGCATAATTTGAAAGCTTTTAAATACGGAAATTTAAAGTCCTAAATTATTACAACATGATTATGGGGATGGGGGTACAAATATTTGAATGGGGGGATATTTGGCAAGAAATTAAATCTAAAGCTATTACATCCATATTGAATATACAAATATTTAATTGTACAATATTTAAATAAATATAATAAATATGCAAAAATGTATTATGCACAAAAAATGATTTTTTATGTATGTGAAAGGGTTTTTTCATATGAAATATAAACAAAAATAAAAAGGTCAAATTTTGAATATTTTTGTCATTTAGGGTAAAACCCTAGTTTTTTAAATAAATAGTATTTATTTATTAATTATATACAAAAAAAAAAGAAGTATATTGTAAAAAAGTATTTTTTAGTGTCATATATTAATAAAAATAAAAATGTATTATTTTTATATTTTTGCCCTAATTATCTAATAAAATATACAAGTATTTATATTATATATTAAATATACTAAATATATACAAAAATAGAATATTAATTATTTACAAAAAAAAGTATATTTTAGAAAATGTTTTCAAAATGTAAACAAAAAATATTGACTGAAAAATATTTATTTTTTCTGTATTATTTTTAGGGTTTTAAATAAAAAGTATATATATTTATTTACATATATGCTAAATGAAACAAATAAATGCCAAATAAATGCAAAAATGTGAGGAAAAATATTTTTAGTGTTTTTTCATGTTTGAATAAAAATATAAAATCAGAAACAAAAAGAAAAATGCAAAAATAATAAATATTTCACACAATGGGTCAGGGGGGTGTAAATTGGAAAAGGGGGTGCAAAGAGCAGGACTGACTCAGGCCCAGCCCAAGCCAGTCATCTTCAACCTTCAGCATTGTTTGAACAACCAAAACGCGCGCTTTCTATGCTTCATTCAAACTCCTGATTCTTTAACTTTTAACAAAAACTCATAACACAAACATTATAGAGCATCAAGAGACGAATTCAGACATATAAAACACTTGACCTAACTCTAAGAAACGAAGGAGAATTTCTTCATCCCCAATTTCTGACCTAATTTTTCTTCAATGTTCATGGCCAAAATTCTCACAGCATGCTTAATATAAATGAAAAGTAAATACATGGATGGCTTCAGGGCTATGAGTAGAGCATATTTCATTCACAAACCTAAGCCTAACTCTTCCTAGATTGAGAGATAGAAGTTCATGTTTTTACCTGTTTCAGCTTGAGTCGTGTACAACAATGTGGCCAACTTCAATGGAGTTTGAGCTTTTGTACAGCTTGTCTGAGGTCCAAGGATGCTTCTCCAACACCTAGCTTTCTTTGAAACTCTCTGAATCGTGCTATGGAAGTTCACCTGTAAAACTGAAAAGTGAAAATGGCAACAGAGGTTAGGGATGTTACAATTTGTATTTAGGGCTTGGGATAGTTCCAATGGATGATATGGAATGTATTTGAACTGGTTTTAGCCAAAGTGCACGAGTGGAATGGTTTGTGGAAGTCCAACTGCAACAGATGCCCTGTTTTTGCAGCAAGATGGTGTTTCTGAGTTTTGGGAGGTATGAGAGGTGGTTGATTCGTGCTTTAGACTTGCTTGGATGTATGAAAGATGTTTGAAAGGTTTGTGTTTGACTGTGTTGACAGGAATGAGAGATTGAGAGTTTTTGCAAGCTTTCTTCCCCTGTAAGCAAGGAAATGTCAAGTTGTGATATATGCCTGTACCAAGCTCTCAAGCATGCTGCCCACTTTGCTCTTGATCAGTGGGATTTGCCTACCAACCCTTGCCTCAAAGATCTGGCTTGTACTTCAAAGATCATGAACTTGACATAAAGCACCACTTTATCAAAATGGCAAATGTGCTTTTTCCATTTAAGGATTAATTCTATGTGTAATCACCAAATGCACAAAACAAAGCTTGAACACAATGGTTAGGAATTTAATTATTTATTGTGAAGAGGTTTAGAGGCCTGCAAACTATCACAAACCCTGCTGACTTGAAAATGCAAATGTTATGAACAAGCTTTGGCCATGAACAAAAGTGAGTTTTAGCCAACTTTGCAAATTCGATTCTCCCTAACCACAAGGGTGTTTGAGGAGTTCTTGGACAATTTGGAAAGCTTGGAATGAGTAATACAATCCATCTTTGTAATGCAAATTGAAACTCCAAGTGGAAGCATGTGAAAAATGGCCAAGAAGTTGGACAAAAATCCTGCCTAGAATAGGTCAAAATTTCTCTAAGTTAAAAATGTTTTGCACCCTTGTTCCAAAAATCATAATTTGAGATACAAGCTTCCTTTGAGAAAACTTTGTGAATCAAAGTTGTAGATTTTGCAATGGACTACAACTTTCATGTTTCAAGTTTTGTTTGAATCCATTTGCATCTTGGTGAAAAAATGGGACAAAGTTAGGAAAAAATAAGGAAGTTTCATTAGAAAAATTCTAAGTTATGAAATTTTCTCATTTTAAACCCTAATTTGCAATTTTGGATTTCTTGATGAACAAGTTTCATAATTTGACATGTCTTGATGAAAAATGAATCTTGGCACTTGACTTTGACCAAAAAGTCAAAGTTTGACATTTCAGTACACAGTCAAATTTTGATCAGTTGTTTGAAAAATTCATCTATCAATCCTATGCATTTGAGATCTTTTGAACTTGTTGAATGGGTCAAGACAATGCCATTGAGTCCATATGTGAGCTTGGTTTTCCATTGGTTAGGTCAAATAGTCAAAAATTGCCTTTGTGCAGTCAAAACCCTAAAAATGACCATTTTGCCCTTTTGGTGATCTGATCAAATTTCTTGTGAAATTATGATCCAAACTTGACCAAATGGTTCATATGAGTTCATTATATTGATGTGGGTAAAAAATCATGAGGTTTGACTGTCAATTGGACATAGTTGACTTTTCCCCCAATACAACTGATTTCTAGGTCAACTGTCTAATTGACTGGGCAAAGATTGGAATCAAGGCTTGAAACTTGGTATGGATAAACTTGTGAGTCTAACATGAAGCATGAAAGTCACTTTGGGAATTTTAGGTCAAAACATCCTTGTGCAACTCAAACCCTAATTTGGGTCAACAGTGCAAGGAGGGGCCTTGAGCAGGGCAAACCCTAACTTGATCTTGAGTTCCAAGAGTCTTGTGGTGAGAAAATGTTGATGAAAAGAGAGGGAAAATTTTGGGGTACAACAGTTTCCCCTCTTCAATCTCCTTGAACCTGAAGAGTTAGATGGGCAAGTTTGCCTTTCGCGTCTCGAAGGTAAAAGGAGATTGGACACTAGAGTGCCCGTAAATTTGCACTCGTCAAAGCAAAGGTGCGGGAATGGGCTTAAAGATGCCATTTGGAGAGGGGCTTAGAGATGCCATCTGGAGATGTGACAGAATCTTGTCGGGGGATGGGCTTAAAGATGCTATCTGGAATTCTTGTTGAACTGTGTGTCATTGATGAGTGAGCGAGTATCAGAAAGGAATCCATGTTTGGAATATCTCCGAACTGGGGATCTTGAATAAGCAATGGATTGACATCCGTGTTTGGAGAATCCACAAAATGTTTTAAAAAATTGAGTCTGAGCAAGCGATAGATTAACATCCGTGTTTGGAGAATCCGTAAACTGTTTTCAGAGGTCTTGAAGTTGAATAAGCAATAGATCAACATCCATGTTGGGAAGCGTCTGTAAACTGTTTTCAAAAGTTGAGTCTGAATAAGCGATAAATTAACATCCGTGTTTGGAGAATTCGTAAACTGTTTTCAGAGGTCTTGAATCTGAACAAGCGATAGGTTAACATCCGTGTCTGGAGAACCCGTAAACTGTTTTCATAAGTCTTGAAGTTGAATAAGCAATAGATCAGCATCCATGTTGGGAAGCGTCCGTAAACTGTTTTCAAAAGTTGAGTCTGAACAAGCGATAGATTAACATCCGTGTTTGGAGAATCCGTAAACTGTTTTCAGAGGTCTTGAATCTGAACAAGCGATAAGTTAACATCCGTGTCTGGAGAACCCGTAAACAGTTTTCAGAGGTCTTGAATCTGAACAAGCGATAGGTTAACATCCGTGTCTGGAGAACCCGTAAACTGTTTTTAGAGGTCTTGAAGTTGAATAACAATAGATCAGCATCCATGTTGGGAAGCGTCCGTAAACTGTTTTCAAAAGTTGAGTCTGAACAAGCGATAGATTAACATCCGTGTTTGGAGAATCCGTAAACTGTTTTCAGAGGTCTTGAATCTGAACAAGCGATAGGTTAACATCCGTGTCTGGAGAACCCGTAAACTGTTTTCAGAGGTCTTGAAGTTGAATAAGCAATAGATCAGCATCCATGTTGGGAAGCGTCCGTAAACTGTTTTCAAAAGTTGAGTCTGAACAAGCGATAGATTAAAATCCGTGTTTGGAGAATCCGTAAACTGTTTTCAGAAATCAAAGCTTATTAATCTTATACTGAAAAGGGTAAAATATTAGCTGAAACACAAAGTTATGTTGCATGAAATGTATGATGCAACAGGTGTATATCAATGTTTATGATATGAATGTAATGAATGCGCCTGTAAGCTAATGAGCTGTCTTGCTGTGGATAGAGGAATCCTAGATAGCCGGAGATAATAGAATCTTGACTGCTGCCAGGGAAAGTGAATCCTTGCTGCTACACGGGAGTGCAAGAATCTTTGATTGCTGAAGATGAGACATCCTTGTTGACTGCTGACTGCTTGGGGAACAAGATCTTCACTTGTTGAGGGATCTTAGGACCAACTGCTGGGGATTGGAACTCCTTGGTGACTTGTGGGGAAAGAGAATTCTGATGATCTCTACTGGGGAGTCCAGAACCTGGTAGACTTATGCTGGAGAAGTAAAATTGAGAATCTTCAATCTGATGGGAAGTATCTCTGTGGGGAGAAGGTCCACTAGTCTGGTTCCGCTGGGGATTGATAGTTGGAAATTTTTAGCTCCGCTGGGGATTAACAGTTTTGACTTCAATTGGGGATAGGATTTTCAGATCTTTAGGACTCCACTGAGGATACTTGAAACTTAACTCTGAGGGGAATTGAGTTCTGAAGGCTCTTTGGCTGGGGAAATTAACTTTGAGAAATCTCTTTGTTCTGCTGAGGATCCTGAAGCTTAACTCTGTTTGGGGAATTAAGTTCTGGATTTTAACCTTGTTGAGGAACTGGAGTTTAATTCCGCTGGGGATTTCTTCTGAAAGGGCATCAGGATATCTATCTGTACCTTCAACATATCAGCAATCATCTTTCTTGATTTGTAAGAGAATGATTATGTTCAAATGCATATGCCTATTTAACAAAACATTGGACGTTTCTCAAATAAAACATAAGTTTAAAAAAGAAAAAGGAAGACAAAGAAAATTTCTGTATTGGGAAAAGTATTTGTATTAACTTTTTATGATTATCTTTGTACAAAGGAGACAGGCATCCTAGTAAGAGGATGTTGTCGTAAAAAATTGAAAATTTTATACAAAAGAAAAATGGCTATCTGTAACAATTCCATGGGATTCCCATTCTGCTGTAGCCTTCACAACTCTGAATATCTTGCCTATTCACTGCTTCATCCGCCGATGATTGGATTGATCAGAAACGCGGAGCTTGTTGATGAAGAGATTGTTCTTTAAAGTGATCCGACGAGGGATGTTCATACGCTTTAATTCCCTAACTTTTGCCTGAATCGCCCTTTCGGGTTTTCGATCCACCGGGAAACCCTTTTTTGCCCAAGTCGCCCTTTCGGGTTTTCAACTTGCCGGGTGTACAGATTTTTTTTGTTTTATCCCTAATTTTTGCCTGAACCGCCCTTTCGGGTTTTCGGTTCACCGGGATGCCCATTTTTGCCCAAGTCGCCCTTTCGGGTTTTCGACTTGTCGTGTTGTTTTATGCGTAGTATCTTTTGACTATGTCTGCGTTTGCAGGGTGCGGCAAATCGTCGCTGTCCATGGTGGTCAGAATCATTGCACCACCAGAAAATATGCTCTTGATCACAAACGGTCCTTCGTAAGTAGGAGTCCATTTGCCCCTGGGATCACTTTGCGGCAAGATAATCCGCTTGATTACAAGATCTCCGAGTTGGTATACTTGACGTCTGACATTCTTGTTGAAGGCCCTGTTCATCCGTTTTTGGTACGTCTGACCATGGCAAACAGCAGTGAGTCGTTTCTCGTCGATCAAATTGAGTTGATCAAGTCGGGTATGAATCCAATCGTCTTCCCTCAAACCAGTGTCCTTCATAATCCTTAAAGAAGGAATCTAAACTTCTATGGGCAAGACAACTTCCATGCCATATACCAAAGAAAATGGGGTTGCCCCTGTTGAAGTACGTGCCGCGGTACGGTATCCACGCAGAGCAAACAGTAACATCTCATGTCAGTCCTTGTAGGTGACTGTCATTTTCTGAATGATCTTCTTGATGTTTTTGTTCGCAGCTTCAACAACACCGTTCATCTTCGGCCGATAGGGAGATGAATTGTGATGATAAATCTTGAACTGTTCGCATAGAGCGGTGATCATAGTATTGTTCAGATTAGTACCGTTGTCTGTGATGATCCTGTCACGGACACCATACCGACATATGAGGTTCTGCTTGATGAAGCGGGAAACCACATTTTTTGTAACAGAGGCGAAGGAAGCTGCTTCGACCCATTTGGTAAAATAGTCAATGGCGACCAAGATGAAGCGATGTCCATTGGACGCTGTGGGCTTGATCTCTCCAATCATGTCAATGCCCCACATTGCGAATGGCCAAGGAGCTGTCAGAACGTTGAGAGGAACATGAGGAATATGAATCTTGTCAGCGTAGACTTGACATTTGTGGCAAGTACGGGAATATTGATGGCAATCAACTTCCATGGTAGACCAGTAATAGCCTGCCCTTAGGATCTTCTTAGCCATTGTATGTCCACTCAAATGGGTGCCAAATGTGCCGCTGTGTATCTCAGTCATGATTAACTTTGCTTCAGTTTTGTCTACACATCGGAGTAAAACACAATCATGGCTGCATTTATAAAGGATGCTGTTGCTTAGGAAGAACTTGGCCGCAAACCTCCTTAAGAACTTTTTGTCATTGACGGAAGCTCCCTCGGGCTATTCCCTAGTCTGGAGATACCTTTTGATTTCGTGAAACCAGGGTTGTTCCACCACTTCTTCGGTATTAATCTCATGACAGTGCGTAAGTTCATCCATTCGCTCGATGGTGATTTGGGGAGCCTCGTTATCCCAGTTGAGTTTAAACATGGAAGACATTGTAGCCAAAGCATCTGCTAGCTGATTCTCTTCTCGCGGGAAATGCTCGAAGGTGGTTTGCTCAAAATGAGGCAACAACGTCAAAACATGTTCTTTGTATGGGATAAGATTAGGATGTTTGGTGTCCCATTCTTCTTTGATTTGATTGATAACCAAAGCCAAGTCCCCAAATACGATCAAAGATTTGATCCCCAAGTCTATAGTAGCCTTGAGACCAAAGATTCAAGCTTCATATTCGGCCATGTTGTTGGTACAGCAGAAACAAAGTCGGGCCGTGAAAGGTGTATGGAAACCTTCCGGGGAAATGAGTACCGTACCGATACTGTTTCCAAGTGCATTTGAAGCACCATCAAAGTACAGGGTCCATCGGGATCCCTTTTCAGGTCCGTCATACGGTCCGTTACCTTCAATATTGTCCAAAGTCATAATGTCCTCGTTCGGGAAGTCGAATCTCATGGATTGGTAATCTTCGATAGCTTGATGAGCTAGATGGTCAGCTAGTACACTCCCTTTTATAGCTTTTTGGGTAGTATACTGGATGTCATACTCAGTCAGGATCATTTGCCATCTAGCGATTCTTCCAGATAAAGCAGGCTTCTCGAAGATATACTTGATAGGATCCATTTTAGAAATCAACAGAGTGGTATGAGTCAACATATACTGCCTTAGTCGGCGAGCAGCCCATACCAAAGCGCAACAAGTTTTCTCGAGCAGTGAGTAGCAAGTCTCATAGTCGGTAAACTTATTTCTAAGGTAATAAATGGCATGCTCTTTTCGACCAGACTCGTCATGTTGGCCCAGTATGCACCCCATCGAGTTGTCCAAAACAGTCAGATACATGATCAGCGGCCTTCCTTCGATGGGTGGCATCAGAATAGGAGGTTCTAGCAAATAATCCTTGATCTTATCAAAAGCAGCTTGGCAATCTTCGTTCCATTCGACTACCTGATCTTTCTTTAACAGTTTGAAAATTGGCTCACAGGTAGACGTCAGATGAATCTGGCAATATAGTTCAAGCGCCCCAAGAACCCTCTAACTTCCTTTTCAGTACGGGGGGCAAGTATTTCTTGTATAGCCTTTACTTTTTCTGGATCGACCTCAATGCCTTTGTTGCTGAAAATAAATCCTAGAAGTTTACCAGACCTAACTCCAAAAGTGCACTTACTTGGATTCAGCCTGAGTTTGTATTCCTTCAATCTGGCAAACAACTTCTGCAAATGTTCAAGGTGTTCCTCCTCTGTTTGTGATCGAGCTATCATTTCGTCTACGTAAACTTCGATCTCATGATGTATCATATCATGAAACAAAGCTACCATGGCGCGCTGATAAGTTGCCCCTGCGTTCTTTAGTCCGAACGGCATCACCTTGTAGCAGAAGGTACCCCATTGTGTAACAAAGGTTATTTTCTCCATGTCCTCGGGGGCCATTTTAATCTGGTTGTAGCCCGAGAATCCGTCCATGAAAGAAAATACTTTATGCTGAGCCGTGTTGTCAATCAAAATGTCGATATGGGGTAGCGGAAAATCATCTTTAGGGTTGGCCCTATTCAAATCCCGGTAGTCCACACACATTCTGACCTTGCCGTCTTTTTTGGGAACGGGCACAATGTTAGCAACCCATTGTGGATAGGATGTAACAGCCAGAAAGCCAGCGTTGAATTGCTTCATTACTTCAGCTTTAATCTTCTCAGACATGTCGGGCCTCATTCGGCGGACTTTTTGCTTGATCGGTGGACAATCTTCTCTTGTAGGGAGACGGTGAACCACAATATCTGTGTCTAACCCTGTCATGTCTTCATAAGACCAAGCAAAGATTTCAATGTATTCATTCAACAGCTGTATTAAGCGCTCCTTGACACTTGGTTCTAGATTGGCACCCACTTGTACTTCTTTCCTGTCTTCCTCTGTTCCTAAGTTGACAGTTTCCAACAACTCTTCATGAGGCAAGATGGCCCTTTCTTCTTGCTGTAGAAGTCTGGCTAGCTCTCCCGGTACTTCACAATCTTTGTCGTCTTCGCACTCAGCCTGATTGACCAAATCTTCAGAGTTATTGAACGATACAACAGAATAGTCACCCATGGAATCCGGAGTGGATGGGTACCTGCATTTGTGAGTGTGAGTGTGTGTAAGGGATAGCCATCCTTAAACAAAAAAAATGCAAAAGGAAAGAAAATGAACACAACAGTTTATAAGTGAAAAACGTCCAATGAATCATTAAACATGGCATATGATTATGAAAAGGATCAAAACCCTTGCAAATGGACCTACATGCCCCGGGCAAGGCATGAGGTAAAAAATAGTGTGCAGATTGTTTAAAAGTAATTATTACAGACCAACAGGAAATGTTCGAAAGGTAAATTACTGATTAATGAAAGTAATGAGGACGAAGTCTTTCGCCTCCCAGTTGTGCAGTCCTCCTTCAATGGTTGGGAAGATCCAATCTTCAATGTTAACCTCTTCGTCTTCGTCTTCTAAAGCATTGATTCTATGAGGATAAATCTTGATGGGTGTCTTTTCAATTTTTGAGCGACGCATAACTTTTTGCCCCGCAGCGGTAAATCCCAAACCAAACTTGTATGTCTTGTGAGGAAAGTCAGGCAACTGTCTGAAGGGGTGAAAAACACAAGAAGGGGGGGTTGAATTGTAAAACTGAAATCTTAAAGCAATTGACAAGATATTTTTATCCTGGTTCGTTTGATCTCAAACTACTCCAGTCCACCCGTCAAGGTGATTTCGCCTCTCTCCAACGAGGTCTTAATTCACTATATTCAACTGAATATTACAGACTGCTTTAACAACTGCTAAAGCCTTCTTGATTCAAACCACAATCCGGTTTGTCAAGGCAACACTTTCTTACAAAGGTATAAAACAATGTGTGTGAATGTTTTCTACAAAACTTTATCACAACTGTGATGTATACACAAATGAAGCTTAGAAACTAGATTGCTAAACAATAATGAATATCAGAGTTTGGTTTAGCAAAACTGGTATAGTGAAGATAATGGTTCAGCTTTGTGCGTGTAGAGATTTGGAGAGCATTAGCCATTATAATCTTCGAAGCCTTGTTTATATAGCATTTGAGAAGATGAACGTTGAATGCAATATTCTTGATTCAATGCTAATAACAAGCTTTCCTTTTTGAGCAGATCTTGTCTAGAATGAGGCCGTTGGAATTGATTAGCTTTCAATGCACAGTACCGTTGCTTCTTCAATGCACGTTCTGGCTTGGCTCATTCTGATTCTGCTTCGCTGCTGATGAACTATTGTGTTTCTGTATCAGAGTGTTTACGCGCAGTTCTGTTCATCAAGCTACAGCATGTACGTGAGTTGATCATCTGATCTTGACGTTCTGATTCAGCAACTTCTGATGCTGGTGTATGAAATCAAATTCTGATGCTGAAGAAGTGATCTTGCTTATTTTAATCAGCGTATCTGCAAGTCAGAGCATAGTAATTTTAGGCAGCATATAGTTCAAACATGAAACATATAAATACTATATCTTTTCACTTTGTTATCATCAAAACTCAAATATAGGGTAGTAGATTCAAACATTGTTCTAACACTGTCCCCACGTTGAGCTCTTCCCCTCCTTCATTGCAGCCTTTGTGTCTTTCAGAGATGCCATCCTGGCCACTTGCTTGGGTACCTCAGCTACTGCCATTGCTACCGCAACCTCGGGAGAAACTTCCTCGAAGTGTTGAAAGGGTGTTTCAATGAATTTGCCGTCCACTTCCACATACCGAAAGGAGTTCAGATGACTGATCATGTACTCCTCCTCACCATGTACGGTTATGATTTTTCCCTTAACAGGGTATTTCAACATCTGATGTAGAGAGGAAGTGACTGCCCCAACATTATGAATCCACGACCTTCCTAGCAAGCAAGAGTATGATGGGCGGATGTCCATCACGTAGAAGGTTTAGTGGAACACTTCAGTGCCTACCTTGATGGGAATGTCGACCTCCCCATGCACCATCCTTTTAGACCCGTCAAAGGCCCTTACAATGATATTACTTGGTTTTAGCTCCAAGCCTTCACAATCCAATCGATCCAGAGCTTTCTTAGGTAGCACATTCAGAGAAGAACCAGTTTCAACCAAGACATGGGAGAGAGTGGTTCCTCGGCATTCAACTGACACATGCAATGCGTCATTGTGCTTTCTTCCCTTCGGAGTCAGGTCAGCATCAGAGAAACCCAAGTCGTTGTCGGCAGTAAGGCTGGCTATACAATCTTGGAATTGATCGACTGAGGTTTCTTGGGGTACATGGGCTGTCTTCAAAAACCTTATCAAGGCTTTGGCATGAGCCTACAAACAAAGTAGCAAAGCTAACATGGAGATTTTCGAGGGGGTTTGCCCCAGTTGTTCTACAACGTCATAATCACTTTTCTTTATTATTTTCAGAATCTCCTCCATTTCTTTCTTAGAGGTCTCGGGGATGACCAAGGGTTGAGCTCTCGTCCTGACGAGCTCTTCTTGGATCCCTTTCCCCTTATCAGCAGAAGTAGGAGGGACAACCACAGGAGTAACGAATTCTTCAATCAACAGGGTTTTTGCAGATAGTTTTATCGGTGCAGGAGTAACTTTGGCAGCAGCTGAGGGTCCAAAGATTGCCTTTGGAGGGGCAATCTCTGGAGAGAAAATTCTCCCACTTTGGGTAATCTTGCTCGTACCGGCAATGTTTCCAATGTCGGCATTTTCTTTGTCAGAGCTCTCTTCAGTTATCTCAATTTGTTTAACACCGTGGTAGTAGATTTCTCCACCATAATTCCACGGTATCGATTTGTCAGATTTGTAGGGGACAGGCCCAAGCATGGTTATTTTCAGAGGAACAATCTTCGTAGCGGATGTAATCTTAACAGGCTTTTTAGGGACCTTGGAAAGATTGGTGGAAATGGTGATTATTGAAACATCTTCGATAGGGGTTGGAGTAGCAGGAATCTTCTCAAAAAGAATTTGTTGGTTGTCTATTAGGCGTTGGATGCCTATTTTAAGCAATGGACAGTCGATTGGTAGGGAGTAACAGAGGTAGCAATCTTCCTTACAACCCGGGAAAATCCCGGCTTTTAACAAATTCAGCTTGATTGTTAGTAGTGGAGTTACCAGATCATCAACAGCAGAAACATACAGATCTTCTTCAACAGCATGGACGTTGCGACCATGCTTTGGCATTGGGGCCAATATTACATTTGGTTTCTCGGGGGCATCGAACTCAACCTCCTTTGCATCTATCAAGTCTTGAATTTTATGCTTAAGCGCCCAACAATCATTGGTGTCATGCCCGATGCTGTCAGAATGATAGGCACATTTAGCATTGGGATGATAATGCGGGGAAGTTGTATTCACATTTTTTTGGTGCCTCTTTGATATTGGCGAGATTCAGATTCAACAAATGGGGAAGAACTTGTGCAGGCGTCATATTGATGCGGGTGAACTGCCGTTGTGGCCGTTCTCCCCATTGCTGTTTAGGTTTGGATTGATTGTTACGAGGGTGATCATTTGATGAATTTTGAATCATCACGGCCCCCACAGTCGGCCGATGCTCAGTTCTTCCCGATCCTTTCTGGGAGTATATAACAGCCGTTTCCTTCTTCGCCGGGAATGGTTTCTTAACAGTTGTGGAGGCAGAGGCATCTCTTTGAATCTTTCCGCTCTTAATAACAGCTTCTACCCGTTCGCCAGTCAGAATCAATTCAGTAAACCCCGCAGAAGAGCTCCCGATCAAATGGTTGAAGAACAGGCCAGATAGGGTCCCCAAGAACATATCAACTAGTTCCCTATCTGAAAGAGGTGGCTGCACTCTTCCGGCCAAGTCGCGCCATTTCTGGGCGTATTCTTTGAATCCCTCATTTGAGGCCATCCCCATACTCTGTAGCTGAGTACGGGTTGGCGCCAAGTCAGCGTTATATTGATACTGGCGATAAAATGCAGCTTCCAAGTCTTCCCAGTTATGCACTTCTGACCTCTCAAGCTGGTAAAACCAGTCTAACTGTGTACTGGACAAGCTGTCCTGGAAAAAGTGTACCCAGAGATTTCTATCAGATGTATGAGGTTGAATTCTTCTGACATATGACCTCAGGTGCATCTTCGGGCAAGACAGCCCATCATATTTTGCAAAAATTGGCACCTTAAACTTTGGAGGGATCACAATCCCTGCAATCAATCCCAATTCTTCAAAATCTAACCCAGGAACCCTTTGCAGCTCCATAGCTGCCAGTCTATCCTCCAGGTTTTTGTACTTGTCGTTCGCTGGCGGGTATTGCTGCTCTGAA
Organism: Vicia faba; assembly: GCA_948472305.1. Classification (NCBI taxonomy): domain Eukaryota; kingdom Viridiplantae; phylum Streptophyta; class Magnoliopsida; order Fabales; family Fabaceae; genus Vicia; species Vicia faba. Next base: position 1,681,710,681 of record OX451737.1, on the reverse strand, counting down.
TAATCTCCATATTCCTCAACCTCTTCCTCCTCAGCCTCAGACTTAGAAGGTAATGCAGCTCCTTTTCCTTTACCGGTCCCCTCATCAGATGTGGAGGGGAATTCAAGAACTCTCCTAGCTTCATTCTCAAATCTTCTTCCCAGTGTAGCTACCCCAACTCTTTTCTTCTTCTTTTTCCTTTTTCTTGCTCTTTGTTCCCTAACAGTGCTTTAAGATCCTCCTGACCCTTTGCTAAGGTCATTAGGAGTTATTGAAACTGTGAGTTTTGTGACTGCAGATCTTTGACCGTCTGCTCAATATCCATCTTACTGAAATAAACAGTAGAAAGATAAGGAAACCTGGTGTGAAGACCTGTTTATGCATATGATGAATGATATGTTTATCCATGTAATGCATTCAAGGATTTAGAAATTCAAAATTGTTGCAGACAAAAAGAACACACGTCATATTAATAAGAAGAAATTTTGTCAGTACATAAATGCCCCATGGGCCAAATATTACAAAAACTTCTCAAGGTAAAAAGACGTTGCGCATCCTCTTTGGTGCGATGTAAGTGTTGAGGGTCTCCTCCTCGTGAAGTCGGCGGGCAAGCTCCAAAACCTTTTTCTCGCTAGCGTAGAAGCTGGCTTCAAAAGTATCCCTTTCTTCCTTGAGTTGGATCCAACTCTTCTGCATTTCCTCCCATGATGTTGGCATGTCAGGATGTAGGATGGTGTAGGGAACCTCTCCTTCCTTAACAAGCTCTTTAATCAAAGGGAGAATGTGAGGGTAAGGCATCATAAGACTCTGGGCTCGGGTTCGTACCCACTTGAGGTAAGGCTCAAGAGGGATGGAGTTCTTGTGCCCTAGTGTCTTGCTATCTACCTTGTTAGGCATCCTCCAAGCTCTGATGAATCTTTGGCGAAGTCCTTGCGCATCGTTGTCGAAGTCAAAAACTAGGTCAGGAATCAGCATGTCATGAGGGCCATGCCTCCGTGCATATCCAAATTGTCTCAAAGCTAGACAAGGGTTGTAGGTTATGCCTCCCCTAATTCCAAGTAATGGAACATTAGGGAACTCACCACAACGATCGACGATGATGACATTTTCTCTGGACCGAGAACACCAATGTACATCAGAATGTGTGAGGGTCATCAATCATTGTGACCACCTTAAGCCTTGCTCATTCTTCAAAACCAATTGTGGAAGGTGAGAAATAAACCACCTTGCAAGGAGAGGAGTACAACACTTGAGAACACCTCTCTTTCTCATTGTTCGTGTGTAAAATGAGTGGAGGATGTCCCCAAGAAATGTAGGTATGGGATTCCCGGACATGAAGATCTTAACAACATTCACATCTATAAGTTGGTCAGGATTTGGGAACAAGACCAACCCATAAATAAGGAGTGCCACAATCTCTTCAAAGGCTTGTAGATCCAATGAATTCCAACACTCTTGTGCCTTCTCAAACAAGAATTTTGCTAAGAAGCCTTTGACACCACTTCTAGTTTCCCAATGCCCCTTGATGTCAGATGGTTGCAAGTGTAGTGTTTGAACAACATCTTCAGGCTTTGGTTCTTTTTCCGTACCGTTGTAGGGTAGTTGATTAAGAATAGGAATTCTCAGGAGTTGAGAAAATTCCTCCAAAGTAGGCACCAATTGGTAGTCGGGGAATGTGAAACAGTGGTGAAGGGGGTCAAAGAATTGGAACAACACTTTCACCATGTCTTCTTCAATGTTGGTGTTGACTAGGTTGAGCAGTCTACCATGTCTTTCACTGAAGAGAGAGCTTTCTGGAATTCTGGATGTAAGCTCCTTGAGTTGAGGAGGGATTCTCACAAGGTTGACTTGGATAGTTTTCCTGCGAAGAATTTCCATGACCTACAAAACAAGAACAAAGATGAAGATCCAAACCCTTGAAATGGTTAGTGGATGCATATGATGCTTTATGATGTTCATGATGTATGCACAAACACATGTACAAGCAATTCACACAAAACCCTAGTTTCAGGCTTGCATGAGGTTTCATAGGTAAGTACCCTCTTGAGTGTAGTTGGCTTAAAAAACCTGTCCTATAAATAGTAACCGGGTTCTAAGGAGCTCAATATCATTGGATTATTTTCTATGTTCATTGTTTTGGTTTAGCCACTTAACTAGCGACCAAAATATTCCAAGAAAACAACCCTCAATGAGTGTAGTATCGAGTATCTACCAACTTCGGACTGCACCAAAGCCGGTCATCTCACTACCCCTAATAAAAGGCCAAGATGGTCAAGTAAGGTTCTAGGTCATTAGTGCTTAGTGACATCACTCAGCGGCCCCGTACTCTCCTTGATTGAACTCAAGGGTTACCGGTACTCACAAATATGTCGCACTAATATAGCTATTGCTTCAACCGTGTCGGTATACCCTGCACAGTTTCCACAACGTATTGCTATCTATGAATGCTTCCCCAAATCTGGGTGTAGGATTTCAAACCCAAACAAGAGAACCAAAATGTAAAGTAATCAAAGCAAACAATTAGTCATGCAAAAGGTGATCTAAGCCCTAAGGTTACTCCACTTTTAAAACATGTCCCCAGCAGAGTCGCCAGTTCTGTGATACGGTGGGAGAACTGACTTGAGGTTTTGCGTTTGTTTTCGCAAATGTTTCGGTTTAGCAAGAGTCGCCACCGACTTTTTATTTTATCCTAAGGAAAGGTTAAAAAGCACATGAAAAACCTTTGAGATGTTTTCTTGGGTTCAGGGAGTAGATTATAGAAAGGGAAGGTATTAGCACCCTTTATATCCATGGTTACCCATGGGATCTTAGTTACTTGCTTAGATCACTTGCCTTTGCTTTTCAATTGTTTGAAATGGTGCTTTGTGTGTGTGGTTTTGAAAATGTTTTGAAAAAGATGCCTTGTCTAGGCAACCATTGTAACAATTCTTTACTCGAATGTTTTACAAAGGTGTTTGTCTTTTTGAAAAGATGTTTCAATGTTTTTTGAAAGTTGTGTTGTGGAGTGTGTTTTGAAAAATGGCAAGGATTGTTTTGCAAGTTTGGTCAAGTAACCAAGAGCTATCTACCCTAAATTTCTCAAAGATCTTTCCTATGTTTTAACCCTTTTAACAGTATTGTTCCACCATTGTATTTGGTGGACAACCTTGTGTTAGGATGTTAACGGGACGGGCGCGGGTCATCGTTTAGACCATGAATGCAATAGTGCCAAGTGTCTTTGGCAATTTTTTCTTTAAGGGACTTGATCATTTTTTAGGCAACTTGAGAAAGCGTCATCGAGGGACTATGATCATTTGATTTGTTTTTGTTTTGCCAAAGACACTCAACATGCAACATGGCCCATTTTTGAAGGCAACAAGTGGAGTAACCCTAGGGGTGCAAGTGTGTATGGTGTTGTCCATTTTCATGCATTTTTGTCTTTGTATTAGTCAAGCTATTTGTTATTTGATTTGCATACAAACCCTAAGTCTATCATGGCATAATTTGAAAGCTTTTAAATACGGAAATTTAAAGTCCTAAATTATTACAACATGATTATGAGGATGGGGGTACAAATATTTGAATGGGGGGATATTTGGCAAGAAATTAAATCTAAAGCTATTACATCCATATTGAATATACAAATATTTAATTGTACAATATTTAAATAAATATAATAAATATGCAAAAATGTATTATGCACAAAAAATGATTTTTTATGTATGTGAAAGGGTTTTTTCATATGAAATATAAACAAAAATAAAAAGGTCAAATTTTGAATATTTTTGTCATTTAGGGTAAAACCCTAGTTTTTTAAATAAATAGTATTTATTTATTAATTATATACAATATTTATTAATTATATACAAAAAAAAAAAAAAAAAAAGAAGTATATTGTAAAAAAGTATTTTTTAGTGTCATATATTAATAAAAATAAAAATGTATTATTTTTATATTTTTGCCCTAATTATCTAATAAAATATACAAGTATTTATATTATATATTAAATATACTAAATATATACAAAAATAGAATATTAATTATTTACAAAAAAAAGTATATTTTAGAAAATGTTTTCAAAATGTAAACAAAAAATAATGACTGAAAAATATTTATTTTTTCTGTATTATTTTTAGGGTTTTAAATAAAAAGTATATATATTTATTTACATATATGCTAAATGAAACAAATAAATGCCAAATAAATGCAAAAATGTGAGGAAAAATATTTTTAGTGTTTTTTCATGTTTGAATAAAAATATAAAATCAGAAACAAAAAGAAAAATGCAAAAATAATAAATATTTCACACAATGGGTCAGGGGGGTGTAAATTGGAAAAGGGGGTGCAAAGAGCAGGACTGACTCAGGCCCAGCCCAAGCCAGTCATCTTCAACCTTCAGCATTGTTTGAACAACCAAAACACGCGCTTTCTATGCTTCATTCAAACTCCTGATTCTTTAACTTTTAACAAAAACTCATAACACAAACATTATAGAGCATCAAGAGACGAATTCAGACATATAAAACACTTGACCTAACTCTAAGAAACGAAGGAGAATTTCTTCATCCCCAATTTCTGACCTAATTTTTCTTCAATGTTCATGGCCAAAATTCTCACAGCATGCTTAATATAAATGAAAAGTAAATACATGGATGACTTCAACGCTATGAGTATAGCATATTTCATTCACAAACCTAAGCCTAACTCTTCCTAGATTGAGAGATAGAAGTTCATGTTTTTACCTGTTTCAGCTTGAGTCGTGTACAACAATGTGGCCAACTTCAATGGAGTTTGAGCTTTTGTATAACTTGCCTGAGGTCCAAGGATGCTTCTCCAACACCTAGCTTGCTTTGAAACTCTATGAATCGTGCTATGGAAGTTCACCTGCAAAACTGAAAAGTGAAAATGGCAACAAAGGTTAGGGATGTTACAGTTTGTATTTAGGGCTTGGGATAGTTCCAATGGATGATATGGAATGTATTTGAACTGGTTTTAGCCAAAGTGCACGAGTGGAATGGTTTGTGGAAGTCCAACTGCAACAGATGCCCTGTTTTTGCAACAAGATGGTGTTTCTGAGTTTTGGGAGGTATGAGAGGTGGTTGATTCGTGCTTTAGGCTTGCTTGGATGTATGAAAGATGTTTGAAAGGTTTGTGTTTGACTGTGTTGACAGGAATGAGAGATTGAGAGTTTTTGCAAGCTTTCTTCCCCTGTAAGCAAGGAAATGTCAAGTTGTGATATAGGCCTGTACCAAGCTCTCAAGCATGCTGCCCACTTTGCTCTTGAGCAGTGGGATTTTCCTACCAACCCTTGCCTCAAAGATCTGTCTTGTACTTCAAAGATCATGAACTTGACATAAAGCACCACTTTATCAAAATGGCAAATGTGCTTTTTCCATTTAAGGCTTAATTGTATGTGTAATGACCAAATGCATAAAACAAAGATTGAACACAATGGTTATGCATTTAATTATTGATTGTGAAGAGGTTTAGAGGCCTGAAAACTATCACAAACCCTGCTGACTTGAAAATGCAAATGTTATGAACAAGCTTTGGCCATGAATAAAAGTGAGTTTTGGCCAACTTTACAAATTCAATTCTCCCTAACCACAAGGGTGTTTGAGGAGTTCTTGGACAATTTGGAAAGCTTGGAATGAGTACTACAATCCATATTTGTAATGAAAATTGAAAATCCAAGTGGAAGCATGTGAAAAATGGCCAAGAAGTTGGACAAAAATCCTGCATAGAATAGGTCAAAATTTCTCTAAGTTAAAAATGTTTTGCACCCTTGTTCCAAAAATCATAATTTAAGATACAAGCTTCCTTTGAGAAAACTTTGTGAATCAAAGTTTTAGATTTTGAAATGGACTAAAACTTTCATGTTTCAATTTTTGTTTGAATCCATTTGCATCTTGGTGAAAAAATGGGACAAAGTTAGGAAAAAATAAGGAAGTTTCATAACTTAGAAAAATTCTAAGTTATGAAATTTTCTCATTTTAAACCCTAATTTGCAATTTTGGATTTCTTGATGAACAAGTTTCATAATTTGACATGTCTTGATGAAAAATGAATCTTGGCACTTGATTTTGACCAAAAAGTCAAAGTTTGACTTTTCAGTACACAGTCAAATTTTGATCAGTTGACTGAAAAATTCATCTGTCAATCCTATGCATTTGAGATCTTTTGAACTTGTTGAATGGGTAAAGACAATGCCATTGAGTCCTTGAGTCCATATGTGAGCTTGGTTTGCCATTGGTTAGGTCAAACAGTCAAAAATTGCCCTTGTGCAGTCAAAACCCTAAAAATGACCATTTTGCCCTTTTGGTGATCTGATCAAATTTCTTGTGGAATTATGATACAAACTTGACCAAATGGTTCATATTAGTTCATTATGTTGATGTGGGTCAAAAAATCACGAGGTTTGACTGTCAATTGGCCATAGTTGACTTTTTCCCCAATACAGCTGATTTCTAGGTCAATTGTCTAATTGACTGGGCAAAGATTGGAATCAAGGCTTGAAACTTGGTATGGATAAACTTGTGAGTCCAAAATGAAGCATGAAAGTCACTTTTGGCATTTTAGGTCAAAACATCCTTGTGCAACTCAAGCCCTAATTTGGGTCAACAGTGCAAGGAGGGGCCTTGAGCAGGGTAAACCCTAACTTGATCTTGAGTTCCAAGAGTCTTGTGGTGAGAAAATGTTGATGAAAAGAGAGGAAAATTTTGGGGTAAAACAGTTATCTTCTCAGTTTGGTCACCTCCAAATTGGACGAGCATATGATAAGTGTCCTAGTCCAGTTCTATGATCCGCTGTACCATTGTTTCACTTTTCAAGACTACCAGCTGGTTCCCACCCTAGAAGAGTTTTCTGATCTGCTCGGTATCTCCATTCTGGAGCAGACCCTATTTACTGGTTGGGAGAAGATGCTTAGGCCAGAAGAGATTGCTGCAGCCCTTCATTTGACCAAAGAGGAGGTAATGGCTAATTGGGAGACTAGAAGTGGAGCAAAGGGCTTTCTGACTAAGTTCTTGGTTGGTAAAGCTAACTATTTCTGGGATAGCATAGATTTCAAGGCATTCGAGGATATTCTGGCCCTTTTGATATACGGCTTGGTAATGTTTCCAAACTCCGACTCCTTTGTTGATGTGAATGCGATGAAGATATTCATCTCTCGGAATCCGGTACCCACTCTCTTGGGTGACATCCTTCATCAGCTCTATGCTCGTACTGCCTGAAAGTGGGGAACCTTGATGTGCTGTGTTCCGTTATTGGCAAGGTGGTTTATTCCGCACCTTCCCAAGTTAGTGTTGAAAAATAAAGAAGGAATGGGCTGGGCTTATAGGGTGATGTCTCTCTCTCTCTCTCATAATGACATCATTTGGACTCTCAAGGGTATGGATGAGGTGACTATTATTGATCAATATGGGGAGTACCCCAATGTTCCACTGTTAGGGACCCATGGAGGAATTTCTTACAACCCATGCTTAGCTCTCCGTCAGTTTGGAAGAGCCAGAAGAGAAGGACCTCATGAGATTCTAATGCCTAGTATCATCTTTGATTTTCAAGGGGATAGCGACGAGCAACGTCGCAGATTCATAAGGGCTTGGGATAGAGTTCACCAATCTGATCCACATGAGCTGGGCCCAAAGACTTCACTTCTGATGGAGCCATATCTCAGATGGGTCCGTATCCGTGCCCATAAGTTAGGTATGCCATATGAAGCTGTTCGGCCTGTCACTCTTGAAGTTTCTAATGAAGAAGGAGTTCTTCCAACCATTCTCCATCCTTATATGCCCACTGACATTGGGGCACTGAAGAGATCTTGGATGCAACTGAGGGAAGAACGAGATTCTTACCGAGAGAATATCAACGAGCAAGAGCAGAAGATCCAGAGGTTGACCAGACAGTTGGAGAACGAGCGGATTCTCAACGATTATGTCCGCACTGATAAGAAGAGACCATGGGAGTGTTGATTGACCTTTGATTGTTTCTTTTCCAGTTTTCATTTACTTTTCAGTATTTCCATTCTTGTAACGCCCTGAGGGCATCAGTTGAACAATTTGAATTCCAAAGTTTATCTAATAAAGTGTGTTTCCTTTCTTGTTTACAAATTTGAATCTCCCGATCGTCTTTGAAATCATAATCATACGCATTTCATCCCATGCACTTCATTAACAGGTACCCATTACATGTCTCTTATCTTCTTCGCTGTTTATTTCAGCAATCATCATGTCTGCTGAACCTTCAACTGAGCAAGCTATCAAGGCCCTCCAGACCCAGAATGCCTAATTCCAAGAGCTGTTCATGAATCTAGCTAAGGGTCAGCAAGATCTAAAGACCCTGATTCTAAAAGAAAAGAAGAAGAAGAAGAGGACAATCCTGTTCAACACTGGACACAGGTTTGGAAACAGGCTACAGAATGAAGTTGATTTGACTACCTCATCTGGAGGGAAAGATAGTCAGGAAGAAAGGAGGGCTCCTAGCCCTGTGGTCTCCGACAACGAGATAGACTATGACGAAGAATAGTATCCTCTTGCTGAGGATAGATACAAGCAACTGGAAGACCGGTTGAATGCTATGGAAGTTCAGAAAGTGCCTGGTATGGACTTTGGTGATCTAGGTCTATCATCTGGGGTAGTGATTACCCACAAATTCAAGGCACCAGCCTTTTCCAAGTATGACGAAGTTTCTTGTCTGAAGCTGCACCTCCGATCATATGTGAGGAAGATTCAGCCGTACACCGTTGATAAGAACCTATGGATCCATTTCTTTCAAGACAGTCTCTCAGGGACTCAGCTTGAGTGGTTCCATCAGTTGGACGGAGCCAGTATTCGCAGTTGGGAAGATTTGGCTACTGCATTCTACAGGAAGTATCAGTACAACTATGACCTCGCTCCTACGCGTACCCAACTCCACGGTATGTCAATGGGAACAGATGAAGGATTCAAAGATTATGCTCAGAAGTGGAGGGACCTCGCCGGGAGAGTACAACCACCCTTGGCTGATCGGGAACTTGTTACATGTTTCTAGGGACCCTGTCTGGTCCATTTTTCAACCACTTAATTGGAAGCTCTTCGTCTAGGTTTACAGAGCTTATTTTGACCGGTGAGAGGATTGAGGCTGGTATTAAGGCTAGTAAGATACAGAAGGGTGCCTCATCGAGCACCGAGAAGAAGCCGTTTAAGAAAGAGTCCAGTGCTGTCTACAATACGAGAAGACATAATAGACCTGAACACCGCCAAGCTGTTAATGCAATTGTTATTTCAAAACCTGCTGGTACCCCTCAACATAACAGTCAACAAAAGGATGAGAGACCTCGAAGGAAATTCACTCGTCTCAGCATGACCTTATCTCAGATTCTGCCACAGTTGCTGAAAACTAATATGTTGATTCTAAAGGAAGCTCCAAAGAGTTCAAATACAACATCACCGAGGTATAACCCTAATGCCCACTGTGCTTATCACTTTGATAGCACAGGGCATAATACAGATGATTGTTGGACTTTGAAGAATAAGATACAGGACTTAATTGATGCGAAAGAGATTGAGTTTGAGGTGCCCGAGAGGCCTAATGTTATGAATTCTCCCATGCCCAAGCATGGAGTGAATTCTCTAGAAGAAGACTTGTTTGTGGTTTCTGTGGATGATATTGTTACCCCTTTGATGACTGTAAAGAAGAACCTTTTTCTAGCTGGTTTATTTCCAGGCTGTGACGAAGGTTGCCGTATATGTTCTGTTCTACCTACCGGTTGCCATCTTTTGAAATCAGGTGTCTAAAGCCTGATGGATAGTAAAGAGATCCTGTTTGAGAAGACTGTTGTTCCCTCAGTTCATTCTGAAGAAGTTGCCATCATCACCATTTTCAATAATACTTCCAAGGCTCCCTCGAGGAAGCCTGTTAGAATTACATCTGTTCCGAGAATCGCACCTTTGATAATCACTGTTCCGGGGCCCATCCCCTACACCTCTGATAAAGATTTCCCTTGGCACTATGGGGCTGATGTTTATTTTCATGGAGTTAAACAAGAGTTGGACGCTGATACTGACGCCAGCAATATTGTTGGACCTGCTAAAGTCACCCATAGTGGAAGACTTTTCTCACTTGATATCTCTCCACCAGCCCAAAGACCTGTTGTTATTACACCTGCCAGTGTACCTACTGCCATTCCTGTTCAAGTTCCTGTTCTTACCCCTGTCGCTGAGTCATCTGACACTCGGGGCAAATGGATCACCATTGATGTGCCTGCCCAGACGGAGGCACCAAAGACGATTACTGTTGAAGCTTCTAAGCAAGAGATGGAAGAGATTCTGAAAATCATCAAAAAAAGTGACTACAATGTAGTTGAGCAGCTGGGGCAAACCCCGTCCAAGATTTCTATGTTGTCACTATTGCTGTGCTCAGAGGCCCATGCCAAGGCTCTGATTACCTTCTTGAAGACTGCCCATGTGCCACAAGAAACATCAGCTGATCAGTTTACAGATTACGTGGCTAATTTGACTGCTGATAATGGGTCGGGTTTCTCTGACGCCAACTTGACCTCTAAAGGGAAGAATCACAATGATGCCCTGCATGTCTCCATTGAATGCAGGGGCACTACTCTTGCACATGTATTGGTGGATACTGGTTCCTCATTGAACGTCTTGACCAAGAAAGCTCTAGACCGGTTGGACTGTGAAGGATTGGAGCTGAAGCCAAGCAACGTTGTTGTCAGGGCCTTTGATGGGTCTAAGAGGATGGTACACGGAGAATTTGATATCCCGATCAAGGTTGGTTCTCAGGTTTTCAACTCTACATTCTATGTGATGGATATTCGGCCATCTTATTCTTGTTTGCTGGATCGTCCATGGATCCACAAAGCTGAGGCAATAACCTCGACGCTCCACCAGAAGCTAAAGTACCCGGTCAAAGGGAAGATTGTGAAAGTACAGGGAGAGGAAGAGTATATGGTTAGCCACCTCAACTCTTTCTGATATGTAGAGATGGATGGGGAGTTCATTGAAACCCCATTTCAACATTTTGAAGAGGTTCCCCAGACATTGGCGTCAGCTGAGACTGTTGTTGAAGACTCTCCTATGAAGATGGCTTCCTTCAAGGATGCTTGAGCTGTTGTTGAGAAGGGTGAGTGTACAAATTGGGGCCGACTCCCTGATTTTACACAGAATACTAACAAGTTTGGTTTGGGTTTCACTGCAGAAGCTCAAAGGGCTGTTCGGAATGCACGAATCGGAAGACCTCCCATGTTTATCAGCAACTCAGGAGTGAATGCCATTGAAGATGATATGGAAGAGTCTGAATTCGACAGCTGGATCTATCCTACGACCGACAGTGGACAATGCAACTGGACAACAAAGGACTTCATCCCTATTACTTTTGTTACCCAGTAATGAAACTTTTTGTTTTGAATATGTAACAAACAATGTTTTAAACTTTATGGCCTGGTGTCTTACCCGGGGCACTGTGGCTTCATTTGTGAGGGCTTTATGTGTGTCATTTTCATATATCATTAATAAAAGCATTGGACGTTTCTTGTATTTCAAATCTTGCGCTCCTTGTTTTTCTTTTATTATATATATATATATATATATATATATATATATATATATATATATATATATATATATATATATATATATATATATATATATATATATATATTGCAAAACAGCTATCCTGCACACACTCACGTATCATGATCCAAATCCACTCTGGATCCCACTGATAACGACTCTGCTACTGCCAGTTATGACTTCGAAAGTCTGATCAACTTAGCCAAAGACGAAGGTGAAAATGATTACGAAGTGTCTGTTGAGTTTGTTAAACTACTGCTCCAAGAAGAGAGGGCCATACTACCTCTAAACCATCAATTCTGATGCCTCCAATTACAGGAAGACCGTTGATCTTATAAGTGCTGGATAATACAAAGAAGTGTGCTGGGGCAGCGTGACGAGTCTGGCTGAAAAAATCATGCAATTTACTATCTTAGCAAAAAGTTTACCGACTGTGAAACCCGATACTCACTGCTCAAGAGAACTTGCTACGCTTCGGTATGGGCTGTTTGCCGGATAAGACAGTTATGCTGACTCTCACTACCTTATTGATGACAAATATATGAACGTCTTGACGACACCTTGGCCTTTTGCAATGTGGGGCATTGATATGATCGGCGAGATCAGACCTACGGCATCTAACTGGCATCGTTTCATCCTGGTAGAAATTGATTACTTTACAAAGTGGGTTGAAGCAGCTTCCTTTGTTACTGTAACCAAGAACGCCGTGGCACGGTTCATTCGACATAATCTGATCTGTCAATACGGTGTACCAGAGAGGATCATTACAGACAATGGTACCAATCTCAACAACAAGATGATCACTGAGCTCTGCGAGCAATTCAAGATACAGCATCACAACTCTTCTCCTTACCGACCGAAGATGAATGGGGCTGTAGAAGCGGCTAATAAGAACATTAAGAAGATAATGCAGAAGATGACGGTGACATACAAAGACTGGCACGAGATGTTACCATTTGCTCTTCACGGGTACCGTACCTCAGTACATACGTCAACAGGGGCAACGCCCTATTCCTTGGTATATGGTATGGAGGCAGTCTTGCCCATTGAAGTTCAGATACCCTCTCTTCGAATCATGAAGGATGCAGGTTTGAGTGAAGATGGCTGGATTCAGACCCGGCTTGATCAGCTGAACCTAATCGACAAAAAGAGACTTACTGCTATTTGTCATGGTCAGACGTACCAAAAACGGATGATCAAGGCATTTAACCAGAAAGTTAGACGACAAGAGTATCAAGTTGGGGATCTGGTAATCAAGCGCATCATCCTACCTCAAGGTGATCCCAGGGGAAAATGGACCCCTACTTACGAAGGGCCGTTTGTGGTTAAGAACATTTTCTCAGGAGGAGCCATGATTCTAACCACCATGGATGGTGACGACCTTCCTCACCCCGTCAATGCTGACATAGTAAAAAGATACTATGCATAATCAAAGACCCGCTAGGTTGACTGGCCTAGGCAAAAATAAGGGCTTCCCGGCGAACCAAAAGGGTTCGTGCAAAAATAAGGGATGAAAATGAAAAAATCTGTACACCCGGCAAGTCGAAAACCTGAAAAGGCGGCTTGGGCAAAAAAGGGTATCCCGATGGACTGAAAACGCGAAAGGGCGGTCCAGGCAAAAATTAGGGATCAAAGCATAACACTATGTCTCATTGGATCACCTTACATCCAGACTTCGGTATCGACTATTAAGCTCGGACGACACTAATCAATCAGATTCATCTTCAACCAAGTAGCAAAGAGATGAGATGCTCGAGGACATAAAGGCAATAGCAGAGTTGGAACCCAGTTGGATTATTCACATAGATGTTTTGTTTCTTTTCACAAATTGTGTAAATTCTATTATTCGGTGGTGTTCTCTTACTAGGACGTCAACCTCTTGTACAAAAACGCCTATTTACAGGCCAAACTTCAAAATCAATACAAATCATTTTCAGACAAATTTCAAACTGTTTTTCCTCTATCTATTTTGTTTTGCAAAGAACGTCCAATGTTCATTTTTGATATATGCATTTGACATTAATTGCTGCTCATAAATATTTACATGCGAAACAAAAGATGAATTACTGGTAATATCAGAAACAGGGGCAATAAGAAGTGTCCAAGTTGTACAGTTGCTCTGTCCACCAGGTACCAAGGTATATTCAGCTGAAGAATATGGCTAAGATACCTTCACTCCCCACAGAATAAGGCAGTAATGATAGCTCTCCCAACTGAGACTTACAGCTATGAACAAATCAGTAATACTCTCCCCAAGCAGAGTTAGTCTACCGTCAGTACTAAAAGGGTCTTAATATTCCCCAGCGGAGTGTAAGAATATTCCCCAACAAGTATAAGAGTATCCCCGGAAGTCTTAATATTCCTCAACGGAGTACAAGAATGTTCCCTGGCGAAATACAAGATACCCCCAGTGGAGTCAATATTTCCCCAGCACGGTCTAAAAAAGCTTCCCCAATGGAGTTGAATCATCATCCCCAGTAGACTCTGGAAGCTTATCCCCTGCAGAGCATAAATAAATCTCCCGAGCATAACTCAGAAGGATTATCCCCACAAGAGTCTAACAGGGTTATCCCTAGCAAGTTGCAACTGAAAGATCGTCCCCAGCGAAGTTCTTTCCTTTCACAAGCAAGAATTCAATACTCAACAGATTTAATATCACCAGCAACGGTAATCCATCCCCAATAGAGTTTATCATTGAAATCCTCAGTGGAGCTTATCAGCGGAATCCCCAGTAGAGTTTATCAGTGAAATCCTCAGCAGAGCATCTCTTCCCCACAGAGTAATTCCCCTCAGAGTATTCTCCTCATCAATTTATTCCCCAACGGAGTCATCCTCTCCTGCAGGTTTATTCTTGCAATCATCTTCGTTCATCATCCCCAGTGGAAACGAAGAATTCAACTCTATTCTCCAACAGCTCAGGGATTTATTTTCCCCAGCTAAAACATCACATTTCCATACATCATGATACATGCATAAACGCATCATATCACACAATCTCATTTATGTTGAGAACATCATTGCTTGATCCATATCATGCATTGCATATGACTGACCTTTACCTTTCAGGAAAGATGCAGTTAAATTCTCAACTATGTGAAAGGAGACAAAACCAGTTAAATCGATTCCTAAATATTTTTCTGAGGCCAATTCAGTCAATGGAGACAAAACCAGTTAAATCGATTCCTAAAGATTTTTCTGAGGCCAATTCAGTCAATGGAGACAAAACCAGTTAAATCGATTCCTAAATATTTTTCTGAGGCCAATTCAGTCAACGGAGACAAAACCAGTTAAATTGATTCCTAAATATTTTTCTGAGGCCAATTCAGTCAATGGAGAGAAAACCAGTTAAATCGATTCCTAAAGATTTTTATGAGGCCAATTCAGTCAATGGAGACAAAACCAGTTAAATCGATTCCTAAAGATTTTTCTAAGGCCAATCCATTCAAAGAAGACAAAACCAGTTAAATCGATTCCTAAATATTTTTCTGAGGCCAATTCAGTCAATGCAGACAAAACCAGTTAAATCGATTCCTAAAGATTTTTCTGAGGCCAACCCGTCAAAGGAGACAAAACCCCCTCTGGTTCAGTTAAATCGATTCCTAAAGATTTTTCTGATACCAATCCAGTCAAAAGAGACAAAACCCCTCTGGTTCAGTTAAATCGATTCCTAAAGATTTTTCTGACGCCGATCCGGTCGAAGTTCAGACTACCTGCCAACAATATGCAAATGGAATCTGTAAGCCCATTCCCATCATCACAATACTGATACCACTTCATGCGAGTGCAAATTTCTGGGCACTCTAGTGTTCAATCATCTTCCACCTTCGGATCACGAAAGGCCTGAAAGCCAATCTACATCCTCAAGTTTAAGAAGATTGAACAGGGGCAACTGTTGTACCCCAAAATTTTCCCTCCCATATTTCCCAAGAAATTTCAAGAAGAATCTCTAAATGGTTCAAGGTTGCTCAAGAGTTGGACAGTCAAATCATCTCCTAAGGCAGTCAACTTAAAATTAGGGTTTTGTGTTGCATCAGGGTCCTTACATCCAAATGAACTCAAGTTCTACCCAATGTCCTAATATGTTCTCAAGTTCATCCATGTCAAATTTCAAGCCTTGCACTGAAAGTTTGGTCAGTCAATTGCTCAAGAGGCCCAAAAATCGACTGTGCTAGGGTAAAAGTCAACTGTGACCTACAAATAGTCAAAACTCAATATTTTTTGTCAACATTCTCATTTTGAAGGATAATTCATCATTTGATCAAGGGTTGATCATGATTCATCAAGGATTGCTCAAGATTCATCAAGATTCAAAAGTTGCTAAATTAGGGTTTTGCAGGAAAAGTCAACTCAAATTTGACCAAGCATAACTTTCTCATACTTTATGAGAAATGACCCATACAAATCTCATTTTGAAGAGGATGCAATTTCATACAATCCATCTTCACACCTCAAGATCAAGAAATTTACTCACAAGAAGTTATAAATTTGGACATTATAGGTCATATTTGAAAGTCAACAAAACACCTTTTTTTTCCAAAGCTTATAACTTGAGCATGGAATATCAAAATGCGATGAGACCAAAAGGGTTGGTTATAGGACATCTCAAGGTTTCTAAAAAGTCAAATAACACCTCCAAAAGTTCAAAATTGAAGAAGTTATGCATTGTTGAAGTTGGGCAATTTTCCAAAATTGCCAAAAGTCAAATATCCCCAAAACTTCAAATTTTGTCAAAAGGGCCCACTTTTTCCCACTTGATTTGATCTTGTCACACCACACACGTGTCATATCTTCAGTTTTATGTCCATTAATTTATTTATCTATTTTATTTTATTTTTATTGAATTAATCCATTTTAAATCAATTTAAATCCAAATAAAATCTAAATATTGATGGAATATAATCTTTTTGATTGATACAGGTTTCAATTATCATCATGGACAAGATCAAATTCGTATCAAGCCATGTTTTGAACAAAATATTGGATTTGGGACATTTTTGGAATCTTTGTAATAGAGGATCATATCAAATCCAAAATCATCAATGCTCATGGATTCAAAGCCCAAGACTTGACCTAATTGCTTCCATATTACTTGTACAAGCCAGAGGCACGAAATTCAGAACCAGAAGGCTGCAAAAAATCACAAGAACAAACTTGAAAAAAGCTTGAAAAGTTGAAAACTAAAATCACATCTAGAGACGTTTTCAAGGCCAAAACTCCATGCTATTCAATTGCCAGACGTCCACTAAGTGAAAACCAATCATTCACAAGCTCTGAAACCTTCTGAATCGCACTGTAAGTTTCCTTGAATACCACCCTGTACATGAAAACGTAACCTTGGATTCTTGCATCTTTTTGATAAATCATGGACATATTCTTGATCTTTGTATGATTTCCAAACTATCTGTAATATTTGATTGAGTTCTTATAGCCTGTAAAGTCATACCCGAAACTAGGGTTTGGGTTTCTTGTTTTTAGGCGTTTTAATTTCAGGTAAAATCAGGACCAACCATGGACATGGATAGAATCAGGAGGGAGAGAAGATCATGATGATGGTCTCAAAATTCGTTCCCATGGCCTACAGATGATTTTAGGAGACATCTAGGGATTTAGTTGCGGATTAAAATCCGCAGGAAAAATAACCAGAATTCTGTGGGGAAGACGAAGACGTGTCCATGTCCAATTGGTCCATTCAAAATATTCACGCTTATTTTTTTATTTTATTTTATTTTTATTTTTCAGGCATAATAGTTGTTTTCACATATTATATTCTTTTCTTATCCATTAACAAACAAAGTGCAGTGGTTGAGTTGGCTAGCGTGTTGTGCAAAGATCCAATGGGACCTGGGTTCGAATCCCAGGTCCCCCATATATTTGTTATTATTTTCCTTCAGGCATTCCAATGTACCTCATGCATTGCAGCCTACTATGGACTTCAAATTTCCAGGCGCCAGATGGCCTCCAGGCCAAATCTGAAGGGCAAGATTAAAAGCTCACCATATCCCTAAGTCAACAGGCACACGTGGGATGGCAAAAGTCAGCCAGGCTTATTTGCATTTGGGCCTTAAAAATGCTGGTCATACCTCCAGATTGGGCCCAACACCCCCCTTAGTTATTTCTATTCTTTTTATATTTTATTTATTTAATTGTTTTTGTATTATTTTTTTTATTATTTAAACTAACCAATTAATAATTTTTCTTAATAAAATAAAAAAAAACACAAAAAATATTTTATTTATTGAAATTAATCTCATCACTTTATTTTTTTATATAAATTAATTAATTAATTTAGTTTAATTAGGTTTAATTTTTAATATCTTTTGCAAATAATTAAAATTAATGTAGAAAATTAGGTTTTCACTAACTTTAAATCAAACTTATTTTATTTCTTTAAATACTCAAAATCCAAAAATATTTTCATTAATTAATTAATTTAATTATTAGCTTAGATTTAATTTCTTTTAATCCAAAAACAACAAAAATATTTTCTTTAATAAAAAATGGGGGTCAAAACCCTAAAAAATGCGCCGTTTTAATTTCTCGCACGCGATCCATTTTACCAATATTGTAATTGCTTCCGGAATGTAATAGCTTTAAATAGGACTTTATTTTATCGCTTTCTTTTAATTCCCGCATTTTAATTTTAAGGGTTGTCTTTGACGATGTAAATACCCGACGCCTTGTAATAGCTTAGATTTAATTTTCGCAATTTAAATTCCGCAAACTATACACTGTTAGATGTTTGATAATAGGGAATGCATGACAAGATCAAATGTATGAACTTAAAATCAACATAGCTCACCCATGACATGTACAAAGATAAAATTAACCGAAATAACACACTCGCACATGTGCATTCTTAGGGTACACCTCACTTGGTTGCCTTCGAACGTGGTCATTGAGTATAGGAAGTTTTAGAGGTCGCCCTCTTGTCCAAAGATCATAGTTGCCTTGAAGCGGTTGCCTCGGAAAAATGATATAGGATATTAGGTTTACCGCTAAGGCGTCCTAACATTACTTTAGTGACCACACGTCCCTTAATCGAATTGACCCTTAAACTCCAAAGACGATACTACCTACTCATTCATAGTAGGCTATCATTGTCTAAAGGACATTTACACAGATTAATTCCCTTTCCGAGTAGGTAGATGGTTCTTAAGTACTTGCTCCTTTTAAAACAAAACAAAAATTTTCGCACTTACACTCCTTTCAAAAGAAAAACTCCTTTCAAACCCACGAACACAAAGAAAAACAAATTTTAAAAACACTTTGAGCAAGTACCTAAGAGCCTGTGGATAACCACGGATAGAAAGGGTGCTAACACCTTCCCTTTCTATAATCTACCTCACGAACCCGAGAAACATCTTGAAAAAGAAATTTTCTGTGCTTTTTTCCTTTCCTTGTTGGATAAAATAAAAGTCGGTGGCGACTCTTACTTACCGCGACATTTTGCAAAAACAAATGCAAAACACAAACCAGCATATCCAAAACAGTCAGTTCTCTTCCCACCGCATCACACGCTCCAACCCAGTCAAAGGTGTAAAGTACTGTTTTTTGTTTATGCTTAGAAGGTGATGATAAAGGCGTTACAGAAACTGTTTTTATGTTAGAATAATCTCCATGTGATGTATATGAGGTGTTTGGGTAGTTGGTTTAGGGGAAAGTTTGCAAGGTTGTACAACAATGGATTGAGGATTTTTCTGTTTTTGTGAGTGAAAACAGAGTTGAAGATGAGCAAAGTTTTTATGGATGAACTGAGTTTTATGAACTGAGTTGGGTTTTATGAATGAGCAAAGTTTAACAAAAGTTCTGTTTTTCTCTTCTCTCCTTTTTCTCTCTAAAATCCAACCTTTCTCTCCAAAAATTCCAACCTTTATATCTTATGAGACAGTCCCCTTTTGTAGATTTTTTACTATGATTTAGGGGGGAAATAAAATAAGTTATTTTGAATTATTTTTGCTTGCTGTTTTTATACTTTCTTCCCACAATTTTCCTTTGCCATTTTGGTGCAATTTTGGGACTGTTATGATGCAGGCTTGGGGCAGACTGCATAGAGCAGTTTTTGACTGGTTTTGTGGACATATTTTGGATTGTATATGACAGCAATGCATGTTTTGTGACAAGTTTATGGTGCAGCATGGCACAAGGTTTTGTAAGACATCAATAGAGCAAGGGTTTGGAGTGTTGTGGAAATGTATAGAAGTAGCTTATCATTTTTTGTTCAACAACAACTTGGACAACATAGTTTGTAGCATGACACAAATTTGGTCTTGTGGAATATATCATGTACATTATGTCAAGGGCAAAGCATTGTGGCAAGGTTTTGAATCAAAGGAAAAAAGGTCCAAGCAATACAAAGTTTAAGATTTGTAAACTTGCAAAAATGCCACTTTGTAATAACTTGAATTACTTGCATCATTTTGAATTATTTGGAATTGTAGTAAAATATGTCATGAAGCAAATGAAATTAACCAAGTATCAAAAATACTTAGAAAAATTTTAAAGTCTTACAAAGTTGGATTTTTGATTCTCTTGATTTTTGATGATCAAATTTCATATTTTGGATGTCTTGATGAAATATGATTTTTGGGACTCAAATTTGGTCAAAAAGTCAAAGTTTGACTTTTCAGTGTGCAAATCACCATTTTGCCCTTATGAGTGATTTTCTTGGAAAATTGCAGTTCAAGGCTTGGAAATTTGATGGAAGCAAACCTGGGATCCAGGGTGATCCCTTGTGAAGTGAGAGGGTGAATTTTGGGGTGCAACACTTGTGCAATCGATTGCACACTTAAATTTTTTGAAAATATAGCTGTTGAAACCTCGTGCAATCGATTTACACAAAGGGTGCAATCGATTGCATGCTGCACGATTTTGAAAAACATCAACTTTTCACATGCCTGTTCATAATACCTTTTCATTGAAACCTTTCACTCAATCTTGGCATTTGTTCATGATTCATTTTCAGAACTTTATGATGTTTCAAAAGGGTGTTATGAACATATAAATATTCATTTTCAAAATCATTTTCAACAACCTCTTCCATAAATATTTTTTGAATTTTCAAAATACAAACTCAAGCATTCCTTCACTTTCATGCATAAGTTTTCTGCATATTTTCATACTCTATCAAACAGAAAACTTTGAGCAATTATATCTTGAGTCATTGTACAATAATATTATTGGAATAGAAGATTATACATTGTTAAATCACTCTAAGTGATCAATACTACTCAACAAACTCAAACTCAAATATTGATACTTACTTATTTTTCCAGGATTGTTAGAAATAAGTTTAAGTGTTTTTGAAATCTTGTATTTCTAGGTTTGTTGGATACAAGTGTAGTCACTTTAAGAGGATTATTCTTATAGTTGACATAGTTAAAATCCAAGAGGATTGTTCTTGGTCCAAGAGGATTGTTATTGGTTTTTTGGTATTTCTTGTTTAAGTTTTCCACAATAAGGAAATCTCTTTCATGTTGAAAGGGGACTGGAGTACTCTCGAACTGTGAGGGGAACCAGGATATATCGCCCGTGTCTTTTTATTTTTCTGCATTTTAAGCTTTCCTAAACTCACCTTTAACCAGAAAAATAAGAACCATCATCACTAAAACTAGAATTTTATAAAGTACCTAATTCACCCCCCTCTCTTAGGCGCACTTCGTACTTACAATTAGTATCAGAGCAGGTTATAGGTAACCTGCTCCTAAAAGATCCAGAATGGCTTCCACAAATCAAAATCCCATTTTCAGAGATGGTGGTAGTAACAACAAGCCTCCTCTATTTTGTGGTGAATATTTTGACTTCTGGAAAATACGCATGAAGGCACATCTAGAAGCACAAGGAGAAGAAATATGGGATGTCGTCGAAAATGGTCCATTTATCCCTATAACGGTAATCAATGGTGTTGGCTCATCAAATCCTAAAACTGCATGGGACGACGATGATAAGAAGAAAGTTCTCTATGATAAAAAGGCAATAAACCTTCTTCAAGGTGCACTTAGCATGGACGAAGTCACTCATGAGGTTATACTTAAAGGTAAAAGAATCAATAATATATTCATGATTTCCCTTGATGATCCATCTTTGAAGGTTAAATGTCTCATGGAAAACGACGATGATTCATGGATGTGGCACAAAAGAATTGCTCATATTCACATGGAACACTTGAATAAATTAATCAAGGATGATCTTGTCATTGGATTGCCTAAGAGAAATTTCATCAAAGATAGACTATGCGATGCTTGTCAAAAAGGGAAACAAACTAGATCAACTTTCAAATCTAAGAATGTGGTTTCCACTACAAGGCCACTACAATTGTTACATATGGACTTATTTAGTCCATCGAGAAGAAGGAGTTTCAGAGGTAATGTATATTCTTTGGTTATTGTTGACGATTTCTCTAGATATACTTAGACATTCTTTTTAGTGCAGAAAAGTGATGCATTCAAGGCGTTCAAGAAGTATGCTAAACAAATTCAGAATGAGAAGTCTCTAACAATTGCCTCAATAAGGAGTGACCATGGTGGAGAATTCCAAAATGCTCTATTTGAAGAATTTTGTGGAGAACATGGAATATCTCACAACTTCTCGTTACCAAGGACTCCTCAACAAAATGGAGTGGTAGAAAGAAAGAATAGGTCTCTTGTGGAACTTGCTAGAACAATGCTTAGTGATTCAAATCTTCCAAAATACTTTTGGGCGGATGTGGTGAGCACGGCATGTTTTGTTAGTAATAGAGTTAACATTAGACTAATCTTAAAGAAAACTCCATATGAACTCTTAAAAGGGAGGAAACCAAACATTGCTTTCTTTCACATCTTCGGATGCAAATGCTTTGTCTTAAACAATGACAAAGATAACCTTGGTAAGTTTGATGAGAAATCCTATGAAGAAGGTCCTCAAGAAAATTCTTCCAAAGATCAACCCATTCAACATGAAGAATCACCTCAACAAGAATTAACTCTCAATGATCTACCAAAAGAATGGAGA
This sequence comes from Vicia faba, assembly GCA_948472305.1. Classification (NCBI taxonomy): domain Eukaryota; kingdom Viridiplantae; phylum Streptophyta; class Magnoliopsida; order Fabales; family Fabaceae; genus Vicia; species Vicia faba. The sequence goes on along the minus strand of OX451737.1, from coordinate 1,681,688,173 downwards.
ACTCATTGAGATCATCCTATTGATAAAGTAATTGGTGATATCAGTCAAGGTGTGTCAACAAGATTAAATCTCAAGGATGCTTTCCTAAACATGGCGTTTGTCTCTCAAATTGAACCTTCCAAAGTTGATGAAGCCTTAGGAGATGACCAATGGATTATCACTATGCAAGAAGAATTGAATAAATTTAAAAGGAATCAAGTTTGGGATCTTGTCCCTAGGCCAAGCAACAAACACATTATTGGAACAAGATGGGCGTTCCAAAACAAACTTGACGAGAATGGAATAATTGTTCGCAACAAGGCAAGATTGGTAGCACAAGGCAAGATTGGTCCCTCTTACTTGCCTATGCTTGTTCATAAAATTTTCAGCTTTTCCAAATGGATGTCAAGAGCGCATTCTTGAATAGATATATCACTGAAGAAGTCTACGTTAAGCAACCCTTGGGGTTAGAAGATTTCAAGATTCCATCTCATGTATTTAAATTAAGAAAAGCTCTCTATGGATTGAAACAAGCACCAAGGGCATGGTATGAAACTTCTTATGCGAAAAAGGTTTCAAAAAGGACAAAGTTGACAAGACTCTATTTATCAAGAAAATTAAAAACGACACTTTGCTAGCACAAGTCTATGTTGATGACATCATTTTCGGTTCTTCAAATCAAGAAATGTGTGAAGAATTCTCATCAATGATGCAAAGAGAATTTGAAACGTCCATGATGGGTAAAATGAACTATTTTCTTGGACTTCAAATCAAACAACTAAAAGATGGCATCTTCATCAACCAATCCAAATATTGCAAGGAACTCTTGAAAAGGTTTGACATGGATAACTGTAAGGCAATGTCTACACCAATGGGTTCTGGTTCATATGTTGATCAAGATGAATTATGTGTTTCCATCGACATCACTAAGTATCAAGGTATGATTGGCTCCTTATTGTATTTGACGGCAAGTCGTCCTAACATAATGTTTAGTGTTTGTCTCTATGCTCTCTTTCAAGCTAACCCAAAGGAATCTCATCTCACGATGGTAAAGAGGATCATGAAGTATCTCAAAGGGACAACGAATGTCGGATTGTGGTATCCTAAAGGTAGTTTTTGCAACTTAATTGGTTATTCTGACGCGGATTATGCAGGTTGCAAAACAGATAGAAAAAGCACAAGTGGTACTTATCACATTCTTGGTAATGCATTAGTATCATGGGCCTGCAAGAAACAAGCATGTGTTGCTCTTAGCACGACCGAAGCTGAATATATTGCAGCGGGTAGTAGTTGCGCTCAAATTTTGTGGCTAAAACAACAACTTCGTGACTACGGACTCGATCTAGGGTGCATTCCTCTAAGGTGCGACAACACAAGTGCAATTAACATTACAAAGAATCCCGTCATGCATTCAAGAACTAAACACATAGACATTCGACATCATTTCCTCCATGATCATGTTCTTCAAGGAGATGTCGAGGTAACCTTTGTAGATACTCATAATCAGCTTGCCGATATCTTCACCAAACCTTTGGCAAGAGAACCATTCTACAAAATTCAATGAGAGCTTGACATACGTGACGAACACGACTTATAAGGTGAATTCTACCCTTGTTATATTTTTATATATGTTTTATACATGCTATATTTGAATATATGTTATGTGGTATTTAGATTTTTAAGAAAAAATTGGTTTTGGACTTTTTTTGTTGATGAAAATCGATTGCACAAAGAGTGTCAATCGATTGCTCACTGAGTATTTTCAATTTTGTCCATTCTGTTTCAAGTGCAAATCGATTTCACCTTCAATGCAAATCGATTGCACTCTGTACGTTTCTGTTTTATTTTAATTCTATTTTATGTGCAAATCGATTGCACCTGAAATGCAAATCGATTGCACCTACTGCAACTTGCTTTTATTATAGAAAAATTGTGTTGGTCAGAATTCCTCTCTCTCTCTCTCTCTCTCTCTCTCATATTCCCAAGCCAAATACACTTTAATACATCCACTCATTTCCTAACTACCCAAATCATTTTCAAATCTAAGCTCACAAACACCTTTCTCTCTCACAAAACCTAAAATCCCTAAAACCCTAAAACTCCATACCCATGGCTTCAAGACAAAAGGGAAAGGTTCCAGCTTCAGAAAAAGGGAAGAAAAAGGTTGATTCAACATCCAATCCATTGCTTTCATCTCTCACCGAAGAGCAAGAAGCCAGATTTACCAAAGAATTTCAAAGGAAAATAGTATCCAACCCCAAATATGGTATGCTATCCTCCTTTCCTCAAGAATGATTTTCCTTTCAAAATGATCTAGCTGCATATGGTCTAGAACCCTTGATTTCTTCATTTGGTCCATATTACCCGAATTTGGTAAGAATGTTTTTCAGCAATCTAACACCCCAAAAAGGCAAAATAGTCACATATGTGCTGGGTACTCGTATCTCTCTAACTCCTCAGGTTGTTGGTGAGATCCTTCATATTCCTTACACTGGAAGTTCCCTATATGAACCTGAAAATAAGATATGGGATGACTACCAGAAAAAGGATTTCTTTTACAGCATTGGGCGGTTAAGTGAAGCTGAATTTCGCGCCAAATGGATTCGTGGTCTTAGCGGAGTAATTCCATCCAGAGACTCCTGGAGTGCAGGTAACCTCTATATAGACGATCGCCTATATCATTATTTTTTGGTCTATATTATGTTTCCAAGAGCTGGAAACCACTGCATTGTTACCGACTTGGAAATGCAGCTAATTTATGCAAGAAAGAAAGGGACAAGTGTAAACTAGACAAGGCTTATAATGGTGCATATGCTGAGAGTCGATGCAAAATCAAATTTCTTCCATATGCTTATTTTGTTACTTTAATTATGGAGGAATTTGGTGTGGATTGCGCTGGGTTTGAAAAGGTGAATATGGATCCAAATCTAAACAATATTTCCATCAAGAATGTTGACTTCAGGATGGGTGGGCATTATAATCCGGAAACAAAAACCATCACTTACATTGGTGAAGATGTTGTTGACGATGAAGGAAATGACCAAGAAGTCGAAGGCGGTGAAGCTGTGCCTCCTCCTCCTACTGCTCCCTCTGTTCCAAGCAATCAAGAGCTTATGGATTACATGTCTCAACAATTTACTTCCATGAACACCAACATCAACAATCAATGGAGTGCGATCAATGATTCCACTACAACCCGAATTAATGACTTCCGCACGGATGTGAATCAACAATTTTCACACCTTTACTCTCATCTTCATATTCCACCATATGATCCAAATAATCCAGCTGCACCTCCTCAACACTACACAAAACCCCCACTTCAACAACAATTCCCGAATCAAGGCTCTTGGTCCTATAACCACCCGGACATGCATCACCCTTGAAGTTCTGGATAACTTTTTTTTATGTCATTATCTTGTTATTCAATGTTTTGTTTGTTCAATTTTCTGTGTAATCCTTAAACATTTTGTGTTACTTGTTTAAAATTGGGTTTTCTCGATATACTGCTCTATTATTGTTTTGTTTTGTGCATCTTTCCCTTCTTTTTGATAATGTCAAAGGGGGAGAAAGATGTGGTACTTTATGCCTGTATTTTCCTTGTTTTATTTTTTTAAGGTACTCTCTAACCAAGATGAAGAAATACAAAGGATTCCAACCCTCTCCTACATAGGGGGAGTTTTGCATCCTAGGGGGAGAAGCTCTTCCGGAAAGTACATCGCATAAAGCAAGATTGTTTGTCATCATCAAAAAGGGGGAGAATGTAAAATCAAGCTTCTCAAATGGGCTTTTGTTTTGATGAAGACAAACCATGATTGACAAAGAAGGTAAAGATTTATGATCAAGCTCAAAGCATCTAAGGGAAAAATCTTCAGTTCAAAGCTCTCAACAACTTTCAAGGTATAATAATATTTCTTACTTTGATCTTAAGATATAGATGCTCATTGATGAAAAATAAATGTTTAAAAAATCATTACTCAAGTTTTTTTTCAAAGTTAAAATTTCATTTTTCACTTGAGTGCAATCGATTGCATGCTCCAATTTTTCAAATCTCCTGCTTCTCTTTCTCTGTGCAATCAATTTACATTGCTTGTGCAATCCATTGCATACTTAAAATATTCAAAACGCTTGCTTCTGTTTCTCATGCAATCGGTTTACATTGCTTGTGCAATCGATTGCACTCACTCATTTTTGCTACTGACTTCACATGCAATCGATTTACATTGCTTGTGCAATTAATTACACACTTAAAACTTTTGAAAATATAGCTGTTGAAACCCCGTGCAATCGATTTACACAAAGGGTGCAATCGATTGCATGCTGCACGATTTTGAAAAACAACAACTTTTCACATGCCTGTTCATAATACCTTTTCATTGAAACCTTTCACTTAATCTTGGCATTTGTTCATGATTCATTTTTAGAACTTTATGATGTTTCAAAAGGGTGTTATGAACATATAAATATTCATTTTCAAAATCATTTTCAACAACCTCTTCCATAAATATTTTCTGAATTTTCAAAATACAAACTCAAGCATTCCTTCACTTTCATGCATAAGTTTTCTGCGCATTTTCATACTCTATCAAACAGAAAACTTTGAGCAATTATATCTTGAGTCATTGTACAATAATATTATTGGAAGAAAAGACCATACATTGTTAAATCACCCTAAGTGATCAATACTACTCAACTCACTCAAACTCAAATGTTGATAGTTACTTACTTATTTTTCCAGGATTGTTGGAAATAAGTTTAAGTGTTTTTGAAATCTTGTATTTCCAGGTTTGTTGGATACATGTGTAGTCACTTTAAGAGGATTGTTCTTATAGTTGACATAGTGAAAATTCAAGAGGTTTGTTCTTGGTCCAAGAGGATTGTTCTTGGTTGTTTGGTAGTTCTTGTTTAAGTTTTCCACAATAAGGAAATCTCTTTCATGTTGAATGGGGACTGGAGTACTCTCGGACTGTGGAGGGAACCAGGATATATCGCCCGTGTCTTTTTATTTTTCTGCATTTTAAGCTTTCCTAAAATCACCTTTAACCAGAAAAATAAGAACCATCATCACTAAAACCAGAATTTTATAAAGTACCTAATGCACCCCCCTCTTAGGCGCACTTCGTACTTACACTAAGATCCCTTCATCATACCATGTTGATTCCATCACAACAAGATCACATTAGGATTCTTGGTTCCCCTCCCTATATTTAGCTTTTCTCTTTGAGGAATCACCAAGCACCTTGACTTGTGTCCTTTTGTGATCATGAATATTTTTTGTCTTGATTTCTTCTTTTAATTAATAAAATGCAATGTTGGTTTGTCTTGCTTGTTATCCATGTAGGTAAAGGCAATAAGATTCAGCAAGTTGCTCTATGGGTTCATAAGTTTATTTCCATGCCCTAGTTAATAAATCTTGAGAAGTTCAAGCCTCACCATTAAATTTGTTTTGGAAGGAATGGCATGGAAAGGTTATTTTTGTTCACCATATTTCAAGGTTATAAAATTTGGTTCAAAAGCACAAGGGATTGATTGGAGAAGTTGGCTTGCTTGGACAAGGCTTTGTTCCCATTGGTCACAAAAGCATTTTTCTATCAATTCTTAAGATATGGAAGTGGTTGTGGTTACTATGATTTCTCATTATCATCCTTAACAACTTATATTTACAAAGCATTTGTGTTGGTACAAGAAGTTTGTTCAAAATTGTCAAAGTTCCTCAAGGCATGTTTCTTGATCTAGGAGCTAGGGTTTTGAACTTCAAAGGAGTATATCTTTCTCATCTTTTGGTATTTTTGTGTGATTAAAAAGACATCCTTATCTTCAAAGTATTATCAACAAATCAATTTAAAAGTTCCAAGGAGTTTTCATGTGGAAGAAACTTGATGAAGAAGAAAGATTACAAGTCCTCCAGATGCACCCCCAATTTTCCATGTGTGACTTCAAATGATCATAACTTGGTAAATTTTTATCACCTTGAGCCCATTATTTTCCATAATGATCTTGAGGATATGAAATTTATGCCTTCTTTTATGTGCAAATTGATAAAATGGATATAAGTTGCCTTAAGGATACAAAAGATTATAGGTCATTTCATGATTTTTTTGCCAACTTCAACAATTCATAACTCTCTAAATTTTTGGATATTTTGAATGGTTCAAGTTTCAAAATGTCATTCAAGAGGTCTACTTCATTCCATCTTTTTTAGTCAGGAGCAAATTCCAAGTGGAAGGCTATGTTTGGATGCAAGACATTATAAGTCATTTTTGAAGAAAAATTTGAAATATTTCTAAGTATGGAAAGTCAACATTTTTTCCAACTTTGACTCGTTATAACTTTCAGCTCAAGCATCCATTTGTCTCCATTCTTTCCATATTGAAAAGCTTGTAACCCCATCTTTCTAAAGCATCAAGAATCATGCCCTAGGACCCCTTGAGCTGAGAATGCCATTGGTCAGAAGTTGGCAATTTGAAACTGAATTTTTCATCAAGTCAGAAGTTTGAAATCATTGGTTTAGCTTCTAAACACTTTGTTTCTGCGCGTTTATGCCTCTAAACATGTTTAATGAAGTTCCAGAAGTGATTAGAATAGAAAAACGCGTGTTTTGGATGAGTTTTGATCAAATTGGAAGTCACACTTTTCTTGTTTGCAACTTTACACGATTTCCCTCCAAACTTCATCATTTCACATGCTTGGACATTCCATTTGATTCCCTATAAATAGAGGGTCATTCTCCAGTTATTTCCTCAAGCTTGGATAGCCAGAATCACCCTGCCAAACTTGTTCCATAACTCAAAATTCAGCAACTTCGAAATCCATTCTCAAGCCTTTTTCAATCCAATTTTTTCATTAATTCACCTTCCTTGATCTTCCCTGAAGCTAACCATATAATTACATTCAAGAATCGTTCCCTATATTTCTCCATAGAAGTCCAGTTTCAGAGCTCTACAACTCAACTTCAATAGGTAGATTCCTTCTTTAATTCTTCAAAACATTGATATCATTGTGATGCTCTCATTGCCCTGGTTCTAGTTGCAACACTTGCTTTTTACTGGAAACACGTTTTGACCATGAAATTTCAAATCCCTTTTCAAAATTTTCCTTCCAAGTTGCTTGAGCTACAGTTTATATAAATTTGGCGCGAGGGTGTGGTTATCTTCGTCTGAAGAGACGAATCGAATGGAATAGGTCTGAGCTTCTGATTTTACAGTTTAAGAGACCTGCAATTCACGTTGGCTGGATGTTGAAGATGACCTACGTGTCATCTTCTAACCAATGATGGCATGCCACTTGTATTTTTTGAAATCTGATTTAATTATTGATCCTATGCATTATTCACTAATGACCATGATATACACAACGCGCCAAATCCCTTGGATTTGATTACTAACGCGTTTTGACTCTCATCCAATGATCCACATATTTTTTACTTTTATTTTCTTTTTTGATTTTTATATTTAATTGTTTTAAACTTCAAAAAATCATAGAAAAATCATTTTAAGTCTAAAAAATCTGAAAAAATTATGAAAAATATATTTGATTATTCTCTTTCTGATTTTTATTTTTTCACAATTTAATTTTGTGTTTTGGTATTTTTTTAATAAATTTTCACTTTATTTGAATTGTTTTAAATGTTAAAAAAATACTTTTATGCATTTTTAAATTCTGAAAAAATTATGGAATGATCCAATGATATTGTGACAAATATTGGTGACCTCACTTATTTTTTATTTCTGACTTTGGTTTTTTTTATCATTTTAGTTTATTTTAGTCATTTCTTTTAATTTTAAAAATAGTTTATGACTTTAAAAAATTACCTAAAAATTTATGAGATCATTTGAGTCCTTTTCTGATTTTTCTATGGACTTACTTTTTATTTCTTGATCAATTTGAACATAGTTGATATTTTTCTCTTTTATTTTTATTTTAAAACATTTTTTAAACCTTTTTTTGTATATATTAAATGTAATATTATTTTGTGACTATTTTCTGGCTGATCTTGGGTTAAATTTTTGATCATGAACTTTATTAACATCATTGGATCCATGGTGTTGAGTCTAACTCCACAAAAATAGACGAATGATTTTAATAATAGTTTGATTAAATTTAATTCAAAAATGGTTTGTATATTCTCTCCCACCCCTCTTCATCTCATCCCTTTCTTATTTCACTAAGTGTTATTGGAGCATGATCTCTATATCATGTCTCAAAACAAATGGTGCATAGATTGCTATTGACCGGCCTCAAAATAGGTGCGACTTCTATATAAGTCCACTCACGATTGCTTAACATAGCGTTAAATTTTGTCCCGATTCTAATAAATGATCATTCGTGGCCCAAACTTAGGTTTGCAAGCCCAAGTATGTTAATTTGATCTATTTGATCCAATAACCTTGAGATTCATTGCGTGGAGGCTTTGGTTCTACCAATCCTCTAATAGATCTACAACACCTTTGGTCAACGCGGATCACTTAAACATCGTTGATCATTAAATGGTACTCATGAGGATTCCAAATGAATGATATACTTGACAAAAAGCAAATGCAACTTGTTGTATGGAGGATTTGGTTCTACCAATCCTATAATGAGTTCCAAATGCAAGTTTCAAGATGATCATCCAACTAACCACTAATCACTAATAATTGACTTTATCCTTTATTTTTATTATATGCCCCTTTATTTTTATGCACTATTTACTTTTATCATTTACATTTCATGTCATTTTCATCTTTGCTCATTTGAGTATTTACTTTCTTGTCATTTTTATTTTTGCTCACTTGAGCTTTACTTTTCTTTTTTCAAAACACCTAATAATCAACATAAACCCTAAAAATCTTTAATGGTGCTTGGACTATTTGGTTACTATCCTTGGCATTATGGAGCATTGGACTTTTTGGACTTAGGATTAGAAACCTTGGCCTATGATTAGAGACCTTGTGACCTTATCTGATTATTTTGTTGGGAGCTCTTGAGGTTTACCTCAAGGCATTGGGTTGTTTGTTTGTTTTGTGTGCAGGTTATTGTGATTACACTCTTTATTTGTAATCTGGAATTCACCTGTATACAACCGTTACTCTGCCCAATTTTTGTGAAGACTTAATACACTTGAAGTTTGGTTCCCTCAAGAGGTCTAGTATCATTGCTTGCTTGGTTTCAATCCAAAGAATGGGAATTCTATCTTGGCTCACAATGTCAAGTATTGGCTTTTTATTGGTTAGATGGTTCTTATCCCTAGATTTTTACCTGATGCTTTAGGATAGCCTCTTCTCCTCCTCCCATCTTATTTAATTTCAAAAATCTTCTCCCTCCTTTTGAAAACTCTTTTTGTTTTAAACTTGAACCACTTTCATAATAAACTTGGACTTAGGTCCATGCATTTTCAAACATTTTCATAAATAAACTTCAATAAACTTAATAACACTTTGACTTTTTTTTGTGAGAAGACTAAAAGTCAATCAATCTCATTTCAAACCATTTGCCACTTTGGTTTTTATCTTTAAACTTTTCTCAAAAAGATTGGACTCTTGTCAATCCTTGTAGTGATGCAAACAACTATACTTCTACAATATATAGTGAAGTGAGATATTTTCCACTTGGGTGTTGAGTGAGGAATTGTTGATTTTAAAATCTAAGCCATATCCTCCACTTTGAGATGATGCAAATTCTCCTTTCTCATGATTGTGGGTAGTAAGTGTGTTTTCCACACGGACAATGACGATGATGTCTTATCTCTTAAAATCAACCAACACACTTGTGTTTTAAAATCTTTAAAAGAGGAACTACGTGTACCCTGATCTCCTATTGCATGAAAGGTGGTACGTAGAAATTAAAGGTTCGCAACCGTGGCAGGTGCAAAAAAATTATAAAAATATTTCTTCTCTCACCTCCACCATCTATTTTTATATAACATTTCATAGCTAAAATATACAGATTTTACAAAGAGGTTTCTGCGGAGTACCATAGATGTTTACACCCAGAGAAACCAAGGGAGAATAGAGCGCCGACCAATGGTGGGGGCTGTGATGATCCAAAACTCCTCAGCCGATCAACCTCGAAGCAATCAACCAAGAGCTAATCAGCAAAGGGTAGAAAGGCCACAACGGAAATTTACCCGAATCAATATGACACCGGCTCAAGTCCTCCCTCATCTGTTAAAGCTGAACCTTACCAACTTAAAAGAAGCGCCAAAAAACCCCAATACCTCTTCTCCTTATTATCATTCAAATGCTAAATGTGCATACCACTCGGACAATGTAGGGCATGATACCAACAATTGTTGGGCTCTTAAAAACAAGATCCAAGATTTGATAGATGCCAAGGAAGTAGAGTTTGATGCTCCCGAAAAACCTAATGTGATATCCGCTCCTATGTCGAAACATGGTTATAATGTCCATGCCGTTGTGGAAGATCTTCATGTTACCGCTGTTGATGAATTAATAACTCCATTACCAATGATTAAAGTGAATCTGTTGAAAGCCGGGATATTCCCAGGCCGTGGAAAAGACTATTACTTTTGTTCAAACTTGCAAACTGACTGCCCACTGTTGAAATCAGGCATCCAACGCCTGATGGATACCCAAGAGATCCTCTTTCAAAAGACTCCTATTGATACTATCACTCATGTTACTCCTGTTACCTTTGTTACTTCAATCAATGACATTGTTATAATCACCATCTCCGACAATCTTTCCAAGACCTGTAAAAGGCCTGTTAAGATTACGCCTGATCCTAAACTTATACCGCTGAAAATTACCATGCCGGGGCCTATCCCGTATAAATCTAACAAGACGATACCATGGAATTACAGAGGAGAGATCTTCTACCATGGTGTCAAGCAGATCGAATCAGCCAAAGAGAATTCCGATGATGAAACCCCTGATATAGGGAATATTGCGGGAACGAGCAAGATAACTCGTAGCAGAAGAATCTTCTCTCCGGAGATTGCTCCTCCACGGGCAGTCTTCGGACCCTCAAGAGCTTCTGTACCTATTAAGCCATCTGTGCAAAGTCCCGTAATTGAAGAAATTGATGTTCCCGAAGCTAGACCCTCTGTTGTTACCACCAATAAAGGTAAGGGGATCCAAGAAGCGCCCGCCAGGACGAAGGCTTAGACTGTGGTTATCCCCGAGACCACCCAAAAAGAGATGGAAGAAATCTTAAAGATAATCAAGAGGAGCGACTATGATGTCGTAGAGCAGCTAGGGCAAACCCCTTCAAAAATATCCATGCTGGCTCTCTTACTCTGCTTCGAGGCTCATGCCAAAGCCTTGATCAAATTTCTGAAGACGGCACACGTGCCTCAAGAAACTTCTGCGGACCAGTTTCAAGAGTGTGTGGCTAGCCTTACAACCGATAGTGGTCTTGGTTTTTCTGATGCTAATTTGACCCCTAAGGGAATAAAGCATAATGATGCGCTGCATGTTTCGGTAGAATGCAGGGGGACCACACTTGCTCATGTTCTGGTTGATACCGGTTCATCTTTAAATGTTCTACCAAAAAAGGCGTTGGACAGATTTGACTGTGAAGGTTTGACCCTAAAGCCCAGTAACATCATTGTTAGAGCCTTCGACGGTTCTAAGAGGATGGTTCACGGAGAAGTGGGCATTCTAATCAAAGTGGGTACAAAAATTTTCAACTCTACTTTTTATGTGATGGACATTCGTCCTTCATATTCATGCTTGTTGGGAAGGCCATGGATCCACAACGTTGGGGAAGTCACTTCTTCTCTACACCAAATGCTAAAATATACGGTCCAGGGTAAGATCATAATGTTTCATGGTGAGGAGGAGTATATGATAAGTCACCTTAACTCTTTTCGCTATGTGGAGTTAGATGGCGAATTCATAGAAACACCTTTCCAACACTTTGAAGAGGTTTCTCCTAAAGTCGCAGTAGCAAAGACAATGACCGATGTGCCTATCATTTCCAAGCCCGTGTCTCGGATGTCATCCCTTAAAGATGCAGAGGATGTAATCAAAGAAGGAAGAAGTATAGTGTGGGGTCAACTACCAGATTTTTCTCACAAGACAGACAAGTTTGGATTGGGTTTCACTGCCGCTGGACAGAAAGCTACGCGTCGCTCCCGGGCTGGAGGACCACCCTTAAAAATCACTCACCATGGAATTCATGCCTTAGAAGATGATGATGAAGAAGACAACTTTGAAGATTAGATCTTTCCAACCATTGAAGGAGGATTAAGCAACTGGGAGGCGAAAGACTCTGTTCCTATTACTTTCATCAATCAGTAATTTATATTTGAACATTTCCTGTTTGGTCTGTAATAATTAAACAATTCGTACACTCTTTTCGCCTTATGCCTTACCCGGGGCATATAGGTCCATTTGTAAGGGTTTTGATTCTTCATTTTCATATGCCATTTTTAATGAATCATGGACGTTTTCATCTATAAACTGTTGTGTTCATTTTCTTTCCTTTTACATTTTATTTTGTTTAAGGATGGCTATCCCTTACACACACCCACACTCATAAAATGCAGGTACCCATCCACTCCGGATTCCATGGGTGACTATTCTACTTTGGCCTTCGGTGACTCTGAAGATTTGGTCAATCATGCCGAGTACGAAGGTGATGAAGACTGTGAAGTGCCTGAAGAGTTAGCTAGACTTTTGCAACAAGAGGAAAAGGGCTATTCTACCCCATGAAGAGTTGTTAGAGACTATCAATTTGGGAACAGAGGAAGACAAGAAAGAGGTTAAAGTGGGTGCCAACCTGGAGCAAAGTGTCAAAGAGCGTCTAGTTCAACTGTTGAATGAATATGTTGAGATCTTCGCCTGGTCCTATAAAGACATGCCGAGACTGGATACAAATATTGTGGTTCACCGTCTCCTTACAAGAGAAGACTGTCCACCAATCAAACAAAAAGTCCGCCGAATGAGACCCGACATGTTCGAAAATATCAAACCTGAAGTGATGAAGCAGTTCAATGCTGGCTTTCTGGCTGTTACTTCCTATCCACAATGGGTTGCTAACATTGTGACCGTGCCTAAAAAGGACGACAAAGTCAGAATGTGTGTGGACTAGAGACCTAAACAGGGCTAGCCCTAACGATGATTTTCCACTACCATACATTGACATCTTAGTTGACAATACAACTCAACACAAGGTATTTTCCTTCATGGATTGATTCTCGGGATACAACCAGATCAAAATGGCCCCCGAAGACATGGAGAAGACTACTTTTGTTACGCAGTGGGGTACCTTCTGCTATAAAGTGATGCCATTCGGACTGAAGAATGTCGGGGCAACCTATCAGCGAGCCATGGTAGCTTTGTTTCATGACATGATACATCATGAGATAGAAGTCTACATAGATGACATGATAGCCCGTTCACAGACAGAAGAAGAACACCTCGACCATCTGCAAAAGCTGTTTGTCAGATTGAAGGAATATAAGCTCAGACTGAACCCTAGCAAGTGCACTTTCAGAGTTAGGTCCGGTAAACTTTTGGGATTCATCGTCAGTAACAAAGGCATTGAGGTTGATCCTGCTAAAGTCAAAGCTATACAAGAAATGCCTTCCCCCCACACTAAAAAGGAGGTTAGAGGTTTCTTGGGACGCTTAAACTATATTGCAAGGTTCATCTCTCACCTGACATCTACCTGTGAACCAATCTTCAAGCTGTTGAAGAAAGATCAGGTGGTTGAATGGAATAATGATTGTCAAGTTGCTTTTGATAAGATCAAGGAGTATTTGCTGGAACCTCCTATCTTGATGCCACCCGTCAAAGGAAGGCCTTTAATCATGTATCTGACTGTTTTGGATAATTCAATGGGGTGCGTACTGGGCCAACATGACGAGTCTGGCCGAAAAGAGCATGCCATTTATTACCTTAGCAAAAAGTTTACCGACTGTGAGACTCGCTACTCACTGCTCGAGAAAACTTGCTGCGCTTTGGTATGGGCTGCTCGCCAGCTAAGGCAGTATATGTTGACACATACCACTCTGTTGATTTCTAAAATGGATCCGATCAAGTACATCTTCGAGAAGCCTGCTTTATCCGGAAGAATCGCTAGATGGCAAATGATCCTGACTGAGTATGATATCCATTACACAACCCAAAAAGCTATAAAAGGGAGTGTACTAGCTGACCATCTAGCTCATCAAGCCGTCAAAGATCACCAATCTATGAGGTTCAATTTCCCTGACGAGGACATTATGACTTTGGACAACATTGAAGGTAACAGACCATATGACGAACCTGAACAAGGATCCCGATGGACCCTGTACTTTGATGGTGCTTCAAATGCACTTGGCAACGGTATCGGCATGGTACTTATCTCTCCAGAAGGTTGCCATACACCTTTCACTTCCAGACTCTGCTTCAGTTGCACCAACAACATGGCCGAGTATGAAGCTTGTATCTTTGGTCTCAAGGCCGCAATTGACTTGGGAATCAAATCTCTGATTGTATTTGGGGACTCAGCTTTGGTTACCAGTCAAATCAAAGGAGAATAGGACACTAAACATCCTAATCTTATCCCGTACAAAGAACATGTCTTGACATTGTTGCCTCATTTTGAGAAGATTACCTTTGAGCACTTCCCGCGAGAAGAAAATCAGCTAGCGGATGCTCTGGCCACAATGTCTTCCATGTTTAAACTCAACTGGGATAATGAGGCTCCCCAAATCACCATCGAGCGAATGGATGAACCTGCACACTGTCATGAGATTAATACCGAAGAAGTAGTGGAACAACCCTGGTTTCATGAAATCAAAAGGTATCTCCAGACTTGAGAATACCCTGAAGGAGCTTTAGCCAATGACAAAAAGTTCTTAAGGAGATTTTCTGCCAAGTTCTTCCTGAGCAATGGTATCTTATATAAGCGCAGCCATGATTGTGTTCTACTTCGTTGTGTGGACAAGGTTGAAGCTGAGTTGATCATGACCGAAATACAAAGCGGCACATTTGGCACCCACTTGAGCGGACATACGATGGCTAAGAAAATTCTAAGGGCAGGCTACTACTGGTCTACCATGGAAGTTGACTGTCATCAACATTCCCGTACTTGTCACAAATGCCAAGTTTATGCTGACAAGGTACATATTCCTCCAGTTCCTCTCAACGTTCTAACAGCTCCTTGGCCATTCGCAATGTGGGGAATTGACATGATTGAAGAGATCAAGCCTACGGCATCCAATGGACATCGCTTCATCTTGGTGGCTATTGATTATTTTACCAAGTGGGTTGAAGCGGCTTCCTTTGCCTCCGTTACAAAGAATGTGGTTGCCCGCTTCATTAAGCAGAACCTCATATGCCGGTATGGTATCCCCGACAAGATCATCACGGACAACGGTACAAATTTGAACAACACTGTGATCACCGCTCTGTGCGAGCAGTTCACGATTCAACATCACAATTCATCTCCCTATCGGCCAAAGATGAATGATGTTGTTGAAGCTGCGAACAAAAATATCAAGAAGATCATTCAAAAGATGACAGTCACATACAAGGACTGGCATGAGATATTACCGTTTGCTCTGCACGAATATCGTACCACGACGCGTACTTCAATTGGGGCAACCCCCTTTTCTTTGGTATATGGCATGGAGGCTGTTTTAACTATGGAAGTTTAGATCCCTTCTTTGAGGATTATGAAGGATGTAGGTTTAAATGAAGACGATTGGATTCAGACCCGGCTTGATCAACTTAACTTGATCGACGAGAAACGACTTAATGCTATTTGTCATGGTCAGACATATCAAAAACGGATGATCAAGGCTTTCAACAAGAAAGTCAGGCGTCAGGTATATAAATTCAGAGATCTTGTAATTAAGTGGATCATCTTGCCGCAAAGTGATCCCAGGGGAAAGTGGACTCCTACTTACGAAGGACCATTTATGATCAAAAACATCTTTTCTGGTGGGGCAATGATACTGACCGCCATGGACAGCGACGACCTGCCGCACCCTGCGAACGCAGACATAGTCAAAAGATACTACGCATAAATGGCCCGACAAGTTGAAAACCCGAAAGGGCAACTTGGGAAAAAATGGGAATCCCGGTGAATCGAAAACCCGAAAGGGCGGTTCAGGCAAAAATTAGGGATAAATAAAAAATCTATACACCCGGAAAGTTGAAAACCCGAAAGGGCGACTTGCGCAAAAAAGGGTTTCCCGGTGGATCGAAAACCCGAAAGGGCGGTCCAGGCAAAAGTTAGGGAATTAAAGCGTATGACTATGTCTCGTCGGATCACTTTAAGGACAATCTCTTCACGACCAATACTCCAAGCTTTTGATCAATCAAATCATTCGCGGACGAAGCAACGAATGGACAAGATACTCAGAGTTGTGAAGGCTATAGCAGAATGGGAACCCCATGGAATTGTTGCATATAGCCATCTTTCTTTGTATAAAATTTTTCTCAATTTTTCGACAACATTCTCTTACTAGGATGTCTGTCTCCTTTGTACGAAGATACTTACAAAAGTTAATACAAAGATATTTCAAAGTGCAGAAATTTGCTTTCCTTTCCTTTCTTTCTACACTCATGTTTTATTTGAAAACGTCCAATGGTTTGTTAAATGAGCATATGCATTTGAATATAATCATTGTTTACAAATAAAACAAAATAAGAAAGGATAATTACTGATAGGTCGAAAGTATAGGAAAACGTATTTAGGCTATTCCAGAAGAAATCCCCTACAGTATGTCGTCCAGATCCTCAACAGAGCTAAAACCTTGAAATGCATATCCCCAACAAAATTAAGTTTCAAAATTCCCATCAGAGTTAAGTTTCTAAAAAACTCCCGATCCCCAGCGGAGCCAGAATACTCTAAACTTTCTTCCCCAACGGAGTCCAAAATTTCAAATCTTAAACCCCGATAAAATCCTATTCAACTTCCTCCGATTCCCCAACGGATTTTTTTCCAAAACAGGGATCCCCAGTAGATTGGGATACAAACCAAGCTCCTGATTTCCCCGGCGGAATAAGTATTCTTCCCATAGAGTTGTTTCCCAGCAGAATGAAATTTTCTTGTTCTCCTTTCTCCGGTTGGAGCCTCCCGGGTTCTAATTCCCCAGTAGAGATCGTCAGAGTTGTCCTCATTTTCCCCAGAAAGCCAGGAAGAATTCTCACGTCCCCACAGAAGTTGTCAAAGTTTTTGATAATCCCCGCAGGTTGCCAAGGATTTTCTATCCCCAACAGTAGTCAACAAGGATTTCTCATCTTCAGCAATAAAAGATTTTCGGAATCCCCAGCATAGATCAAGGATTTACTTTCCCCGGCAGCAGTCAAAGATTTCATTATCTTTAGCTATCAAGGATTTATTTTCCTCAGCAAGACAACTAATCAGCTTACATGCACATACATTATATTCATATATCATGAATGTTTACAGAACACATTTTATTGCATCATACATGGCATGCAACATAACTTTTTGTTTTAGCTAACATTCAACCCTTTCAGGATAAGATTAAAAGCTACCTTTAACAAATGTCCAAAGATTTCAGATACAGTACGGATACACTCCAAGACATGGAAGTCATTCTGCTACTCATTCAGGTCTCTTATTTAGATACAGTACAGATACACCCCAAACACGGTGGTCATTCTATTACTCATTCATAATTTCAAGTCAAGATACAGTATGGATACACCCCAAACACGGCGGTCATTCTATTACTCATTCAGAATTTCAAGTCAAGATACAGTATGGATACACCCCAAACACGGCGGTCATTCTATTACTCATTCAGACTTCAGCAATCAGATACAGACTAGATACGCTCCAGACACGAAAGCCATTCTATTTCTCATTCAGATTCAACTATCAACTTCAAGTTCAGATACACTCTAGACACGGGAGTTATTCTGTCACTTATCCAGATCCCAGTTACATTACAGATACATTCCAGACACGGAAGTCATTCTGCTACTCATACAGATCTCAACTTCAGATACAGTCTAGATACACTCCAAACACGGTAGCCATTCTGTCACTCGTTCAAAACTATTCCCCAACCCAAAGATACTCCAGACACGAATGTCTTTCTGTCGCTTATTCAGACCTCAGATTTCAGATACAATACAGATACACTCCAGACGCGGCAGTCATTCTAATATTCGTTCAAGAAACAAATACTGTTACAGCTTGGATACGCTCCAGACACGGACGCCATTCCTTTTCTCATACGAATCTAATCTCCAAATACAACTCAGATACGTTCCAAATACGGATACCAATCTAGTGTTCATTCTCCTGATTTTCAACAAACAAGTTTTGGATGGCATCTTTAAGCCCATCTCCTACAAGATTCTACCATCTCCAAATGGCATCATTAAGCCCATTCCCTCAACCTACATTTTGACGAGTGCAAATTTACGGGCACTCTAGTGTCCAATCCTCTTTTACCTTCGAGTCACGAAAGGCAAAATTGACAATCTAACTCTTCAGGTTCAAGAAGATTTAACAGGGGCAACTGTTGTACCCCAAAATTTGCCCTCTCCTTTTATCAACATTTCTCATCACAAGGCTCTTTGGACTCAAGATCAAGCTAGGGTTTGCTCTGCTCAAGACATCTCCTTGCACTGATGACCTAAATTAGGGTTTGAGTTTGCACAAGGATTTTTGGACCTTCAATACTCAAAGTTACTTTCATACTTCATGATGGACTCATAAGTTTGACCATACCAAGTTTCAAGCCTTGGGTCAAATTTTTGCCCAATCAATTGGACAATTGACCTAGAAATCAACTGTATTGGGGAAAAAGTCAACTGTGGCCAATTTACAGTCAAACCTCATGAATTTTGACCCAAATCAACATTATGAACTCATATGAACCATTTGATCAAGTTTGGACCACAACTCCCCAAGAAATTTGATCAGATCACCAAAAGGGCAAAATGGTCATTTTTAGGGTTTTGACTGTACAAAGGCAATTTCTGACTTTTTGACCTAGCCAATGGCAAATTATGTTCAACCATGGACTCAAGGACTCAATGGAATCATCTTGACCTATTCAACAAGTTCAAAAGACCTCAATTGCATTGGATTGACATATAAATTTTTCAGTCAATTGATCAAAATTTGACTATACACTGAAAAGTCAAACTTTGACTTTTTGGTCAAAATCAAGTGCCAAGGGTCATTTTTCATAAAGATGTGTCAAAATATGAAACTTGTTCATCAAGAAACCCAAAATTTCAAATTAGGGTTTAAAGTTGAAAATTTTCATAACTTAGAATTTTTCTAAGTTATGAAATTTCCTTAATTTTTCTTAACTTTGCCCAACATTTTCACCATGATGAATTTGGATTCAAACAAAACTTCCAACATGAAAGTTGTAGCCCTACACAAACTCTACAACTTTGATTCACAAATATTTCTCAAAATAAGCTTGTATCTCAAGTTATGAGTTTTGGAACAAGGGTCCCTAAAACTTTTAACTTAGTGAAATTTTGCCCTAGTTTAGGCAGAATTTTGACCTATCTTCTTGGCCATTTTTCACATTGTTCAACTTGGAATATCAAGTTGCATTTCAAAGATGGATTATAGGGCATGTTGCAACATTTCCAAATTGTCCAAGAACTCCTCAAACACATTTGTGGTTAGTGAGAATCGAAGGCTTGAAGTTGGCAAAAACTCACTTTTCATCCATGGCATATTCATGTTCATACAAGTTGCAATTTCAAGTCAGCATGCCTTACACTAGTTTACAGGCCTCTAAACCATTTCACACTCAATAATTAAATGTAAATCCATCACTCTAAGCTTTTTTTTGGTCATTTGGACATTGTACACAAAACAAAGCCCTAAGTAGAAAAAGGCAAATTTCCATTTTTGCTTAAGTATGCTTTATGTCAAACCACAATCCTTGAGCATTGGTCCAAGATCTCTTGTAGCAAAACAAATCCACAAATTAGAGGGGCCAAGAGCATAAGTTACAAGGTATTTGATAGCCTGTACAGACCTGTTCCAATCACTTCCACATTTTACTTCAAAAACAAGAAACTTGTCAAAAACCTTAGAACTTGAACATCAGCTAGGATAAACTTATGCAAGCATTTTGAACATCTTTCTCACACCCCTTTGAGCCAGAAACATGATTGCTTGAGCCTCTAAACACCCCATAGCCAGAAATCACATTCCCTTGGCAAAACAGGGCAAATTCTGCAACTTGAGTTTCATAGCTCATTTGGCTCGTGCGTTTTTCCCCAAGTTGCTTCAAACACCTTCCATTTAACTCATCCAAGCTATCCAAACCTCAAACACCAACTGTAACTCCATTTACAGTGTTCACCATTTTCATTTTGAGCTTGTGCAGGTTGAGTTCTATAGCTTGATTCAGGTACATTCAAGGCAAGAAGGCTATTGGAGAAGGTCAAGAGAAGTCCAAGCAAGCTCTCAGACATCTCAAGCCTTGTTGAAAAGCTTTACATTGCCCTACACGAAGTCAACTGAAACAGGTTTTTGTCCACTTCCTATCTCTCTATTTAGGAACATTTAGCCTTAGGTTTGTGAATAAAAAATGTAGTGTTCATTGTCATGAAGCTGTAGATATGCTCAGTTTTCATTTATATTAAGTGTGCTAAGAGAATTTCATCCATGAACATGCTGAAAAAACTAGGTCAGATTTTAGGGCCAGAGAAATTCTCTCTGGTCTTTGAGAGTTAAGACAAGTTGTTTATATGGTTGGAATCGTCTTGAAATTCTCTACAAGTTTGATGTTATGTGTTTTTGCAATAGAGCTCGTATGCAGGATGTTCATGTTGGATAACAGGCGCGCACGTTTTTTCAAAATCTGGAGGTTGAAGATGAAGTGGTGGGCTGGGCTTGGCCTGACTCACTCTTGACACCCCCTCATTTCCTTTTTGCACCCCCTGGCCCAATTTCTTGTATTTTTATATTTTTGCATTTTTGTTTTCATTTATGATTTTATTTATTTATTTCCAAATATAAAAAATACTCAAAAATATTTTCATAATTTTTTCACATTTATTTTGCATTTTATTTTTATTTTTCTAACATAAAAAGCATTTAAATACTTTTATATTATTAAGACTTGAAAAATATATATAATTTATATTTATATTTTTGTTCTTTATTCTTATTCACATTAAAAATATTTTTCTAAATATACTTTATTTTTGTACATATTTTATTTTATCATAGTTAATATAAAAAATACATATATAAATATATACTTTTATTTTATTAAATACTTTAGGATAAAAATACAAAATATTACATTTTTACTTTTATTATTATTCATACTAAAAAAATACTTTTTCTAAGTATATTTTTTTTTGTACATATTAATATATTTTATTGTATATAAATAATATAATGTATTTATTTTCTTAAAGAAATTAGGGTTTTACCCTTAAAACAAATAAAATTAATCTTTTATTTATTTCTTTATTTTTTTACATTCAATACTTTTACATACATAAACAAACAAAAACCTTTTTTTGCATAATTCATATTATTTGATATATTTATTTATTTTGTTTATTTAAATATTGTCCATTTAATATTTATGCATTGTGAATTCAATTTGGATGTAATAGTAAATTAGGATTTATATTTCTTGTCAAATACCCCCCATTCAAAAATTGTATCCCCTTCCCCATATCAATGTTGTAATAGTCGTAGATTTATTTTACGCACTTTATGCTTTCAATTATGCCATGATTAGAGAATTAGGGTTTGTATGCAAAAATCCCAATCAACAAATAGTTTGACCTAATCAAAGACAATATGTATGAAAATCAATACACAATCCACACTTGCACCCCTAGGGTTACAATCCACTTGTTGCCTTCAAAAAATGGGCCATGTTATGCATGTTGGGTACTTTGGCAAAACAAAAACAAAACAAAAGATCATAGTCCCTCGATGATGCTATCTTGGTTTCCTAAACAAAAATGATCAAGTCCCTTAAAATTTTCCAAAAATACTTGACACAATTGCTATCATGGTCTATACGATGACCCGCGCCTGTCCCGTTTAACATCCTAACACAAGGTTTTTCACCAAATGCAATGGTGAAATAACAATGTCAAAAGGGTTAAAAACATATAGGAAAGATCTTTGAGTAAAATAGGGTAGATAACTCTTAGTTACTTGATCAAAAGCTTGCAAAACATCCTTGCTATTTTCAAACACACTTCACAACACAATTTCAAAACATTTCCCAAAATAAACTTTAAAACATTGAAATCTTTTCAAAAGACAAAAACATCTTTGTATACATTCAAACAAGAATCATTACAAAGGTTTCCACAACAATGGCCTCTTTTCAAAACATCTTTCAAAACCACACACAAAGCACCATTTCAAACAATTGAAAAGCAAAAACAAGTGATCTAAACAAGTAACTAAGAGCCCATGGATAACCATGGATGAAAAGGGTGCTTGCACCTTCCCTTTTCATAATCTACTCCCCGAACCCAAGAAAACATCTCAAAGGTCTTTCCTGTGCTTTTTGACATTTCCTTAGGATAAAATAAAAATCGGTGGCGACTCTTGCTAAACTGAAACATTTGCGAACACAAACGCAAAATCCCAAGTCAGTTCTCCCACCGTATCACAGGAACCATCACCGTCTTTTGATTCCAGAGGAATGTTTCTTGACGTCATTCATTGTATTACGAGATGAGAGTTTGCGGCTAAACACGCGTTTGAATTAACTGAGAGACTACCCTACCCCAGGTTTTGTTTAAAGGTTTTAATTTTGTGAAAAAGAAAAAATTCTACTTCTTTGGCTAGAAGGGGTTGACTAGGGATTATCTTCCTTATAACTCCAGTGTTTAGGATTTGAAAGAATGCCTGTACATCGTCAGAAAGGTCTGTTTAAAAGCATACTGTATGAGATTATGGCATTGTTTTCGTCATCCTCCCTCTAAAGGCATGTAACTTTTAGCAAGATTTGAATGTCATAAAGTGAGTAAAAATAATAGTTTAAATATAATGAAAATGAAATAATTCAAGACAAACATAAGCAATGCATTAATGAAACAAAGTTTGACATTAATAGGTAATTGTTTGAATAACAAAAGAAATTACAACTTGAAAATTCAAATGAAACAAAAGCCTTCAACAATTTGGCATAGGAGCAACGATCATGTTTGGAGTCTCTGGAGGGTCAAACTCGATCTCCTTGGCATCAATCAAGTCTTGAATCTTGTTCTTCAAAGTCTAACAACTGTCGGTGTCATGTCCGGGACTGTCAGAATGATAGGCACATCTTACGCTCGGATTGTACTTAGAAGAGGAGGTATCAGGATTTTGAGGAGGATCCTTTAGTGTGATCAGTTTCACCTTCAACAATTGTTGTAATGCTTGAGACAAAGGCATGTTGATGTTAGTGTACTTCCTTTCTTGATATCTTACCCTACGCCTATTTCCCTGTCTTTGTTGAACATATGTAGGATTAGAGATCAGGATTGCCACTACCTATTGATCATGATGACTCTTTCAGTTGTCCATAACATTTGACTCTTTCTTTCCATTGTCTGGATTTTTCTGAACATTAGAGGGTTTAACTCCTTGGATCTTTCCACTTTTGATGCCATCTTTGACCCTTTCACCAGTCAGTATCAGCTCGGTGAACCCAGTCGAGGAGCTTTCGATTAGGTGTTTAAAGAAAGGCCCTGTCAAAGTTCCTATGAAGATGTCGATCAGCTCCCTGTCAGTTAAAGGGGGCTGCACCCTACCAGCCAGATCTCTCCACTTTTGGGCGTATCCTTTGAAGCTCTCGTTGGAACCCATGGTCATGTTCTGATATTGCACGCGAGTTGGTGCAAGATCAGTGTTGTACTGATACTATTTGTAAAAAGAAGCAGCTAAATCCTCCCAGGTGTGGATGCGAGAACTCTCCAATTGATAGAACCACTCGAGTTGAGTCCCTACCAGGCTTTCTTGGAAGAAGTGGATCCAAAGCTTTGGATCAGTTGTGTATGGTTGAATCTTGCGGACATAAGACTTTAAATGCATCTTAGGGCAAGAGCCTCCATCGTACAGGGCAAAGGTAGGGATTTTGAACTTTGGCGGGATGACCACTCCAGAAACCAAACCCATGTCTCCTAAATCCAAGCCAGGTGTCTGTTGAATCTCCATAGCACTGAGGCGATCCTCCAACTGTTTGTACTTGTCATCAGTGGGATGATATTATTCTTCAGAGTAGTCAGCTTCAGCTTCATCAATCTCCAGACTGTTGTCTTCTTCATGACTATCCCCCATGTTTGATAGAGTTGAAAGATCTAGAGCTCTTTTGACTGGTCCTTTAGGTCTTCTTCTCAAGTTCAGGATTTATACTGACTTCTTGGACTTCTTCCCCTTGTCTTTGAGAAGGAGAGTTTTCAGGTCTTCTTGCCCCTTAGACATAACCAGGAACATTTGTTAGAATTGAGCGTTTTGAGCTTGGAGATCTTTCACCATTTGTTCCATATCCATCTTACTGAAATAAACAGTAGGAAGATAAGGAGACCTGTATGGGAGAAACCTGTCATGATATTATGCATGATATGAGGATGCATGTTTTCAAGGATCTCGCGGGGTAAACACAAGAAAAAGTTAGAGATTGAACTTTGATCTACAACTTTGATTGGAGAACTTTGTATCGATGGATGTCCTTCCACGAGAATCAAACTCACCATGTCAAGTGGGTTATAGCCCTTGACTCAAGTTTTCCATACTTGATCTTTGACGGCGTTTGGTTAGAGGAAAATAAATCCCCCTTCCCCTTGCTAGACGTTTGGTTTATCATAACCTGCATCAAAGACCCTCAAGATCCTTGAAATGGTTATTGAAAATGCTATGGTATGATGTTATGATGTTATGTACAGATATTCAAGGTAAGCAAATTTATATACAAATAGTCATATTCACACAAAGCAAACAAATCCTTAGTTTTAGGCTTGCATGGAGTTTGTAGGTAAGTACCCTCTTGAAGTTTAGTTGGCTCAACCTGTCCTAGTTAATAGTAACCGGGTTCTAAGGGGTCTCAATATCACTGATATTTCCCCCAAGCTTCATTCAATAGGCGATTTACTCGCAACCAAACAAAACTCAAGAGTCAAACCTCAATGAGTGTAGCATCGAGTATCAACCAATATTCAGCTTTACACCAAAACCGGCTATCTCACTAATTCCTAATGGCCAAGTTGGTATAGTAAGGTTCTAAGGTCAGTTGATGCTTTACGATACTATGCGGCGGCCCCGTACTCTCCTTGACTGACTCAAGGGTTACCGATACCTACCAAAGTGTCACATCAACGTAGCTACTGCTTCACTATGTCGGTATACGCCGCACAGTTCCCTCACAGTTTATTGCTACTTACCTAAAAGGTGTCCCCAAATCCGGGTGTAGGATTTAAAACAAACCCAAACAAGGAACCAAAATGTAAGTAAACAAATCAAACAATGTAAGCAAGTAAAGGTGATCTAGCCCTAAGGTAACCCCACTTTTAGAAAAAATCCCCATCAGAGTCGCCAGTTCTATGATACGGTGGGAGAACTGACTTGAGGTTTTGCGTTTGTGTTCGCAAATGTTTCGGTTTAGCAAGAGTCGCCACTGACTTTTCTTTTATCCAAAAAAGGAAAGGTGAAAAAGCACAGGAAAGACCTTTAGAGATGTTTTTGAGTTCGGGGGGTAGATTATGAAAAGGGAAGGTATTAGCCCCCTTTTCATCCATGTTTTTCCATGGGCTCTTAGTTACTCACTAGATCAACTTGCTTTTGTTTGAATGTGCTTTGTGATGTGGGTTTTGAAAGTGTTTTGAAAAAATCTCTTTGTAATGGTTCTCGTTTCTATAAGAACGCGTACAAAGTTTTGTTTCGAAAGATAGTTCAAAGACGTGTTTGTGGATTGTGTTTTGGAAAGTGGTTTTCGGAAAGATATTTTGCAATGGTTCTCGTCTCTATAAGAATGTATACAAAATGTTTTTTTGAAATTTTTTTTAGAAATGGAAGTGTTGATGTGTAAAAATGTTTTTGTCGTGAGCAAGCGAGTAACTAGGAGCGACTCTACCTACTCGAAAGGTCTTAAATGTGCTTTTCCTTCTCTTTTAGATATGGCTATATTACCATTGATTTGGTAAGAAGCCTCATCGTTGGATGTGAAGGGACGAACGCGGGATGTTTGAATAGTCATAGAAGGCAACTTATGAGACGTTTTAGTAATGTCGTTTTAGGGACTAGATCGTTTACCGAAGGCAACATCGAGGGTCATCAAGGGACTACGATCTTTTATCGAGGGTCTTTTGCTAAAACACCCATGTTCGAGGGACATGACTATTTTTCCGATAGGCAACAAAGCGAGATTACCCTAGAGGTGCATGTGTGAATGGTGTGTTTGATTTCATGTGTTTAGTCTTTGATTAGGGTGGTCTACTTGTTGGTTTTATCTTGCCATACACTCTAATTACTAACATTTGTGAAAGCAAAAATGCGGAAAATAAAGGTCCTACGCTATTACATGCTTTTGAGGGATGGGGTATACAAGTGTACAAGTGGGGGCTGCAAAAAATAAAATTCCTAATTATTACAACCAAATTGAATGAAAATAAAAGCAAAAAATCAAAAGAAAACTCAAAATTTATGCTGTCTGGTCTGACACGGGCCTTGTCCTATGACACGAGCACCCGTGTCAGCTTCTGTAATGGTTCATGTGCCTCTTTTCATTTTCAACACCAGCTAAAATGACACGGGCCATATCCAGTGACACGGGCACCCGTGTCGGCTTCTGACCTGCATTTTTGTTAGCATAAAATTCTAGTATGGCTGACACAGCCGTGTCCTGTGACACGGGCACCCGTGTCAGCCCCTGACCTGCATTTTTGCAAGTTTTTTTTTCAACAGAGGAGCTGACACGACCGTGTCAGGTGACATGGGCAGCCGTGTCAGCCCCTGTCATGCTCTTTTTTTACTGATTTTACCCTTTTTTTGACTTATCTTTTACATATCTTTTGGACGCAAACAAAAAATGATGTATTGAAAAAGATATTACAGTTTGAAGAAAGATATACCTCTTGAAGTGAAACTTTAGAATACGTATGGATATCTCCGGATGCAAAGTGATGAATGACCGAACTCCTCTTTAGAGCTACTCCAATCCTTGCTCTATGTGACCAATTTCCAGAATCGCTCCAACACAGTCAAAGGTGTAAAGTACTGTTTTTTGTTTATGCTTGGAAGGTGATGATAAAGGTGTTACAGAAACTGTTTTTATGTTAGAATAATCTCCATGTGATGTATATGAGGTATTTGGGTAGTTGGTTTAGCGGAAAGTTTGCAAGGTTGTACAACAATGGATTGAGGATTTTTCTGTTTTTGTGAGTGAAAACAGAGTTGAAGATGAGCAAAGTTTTTATGGATGAACTGAGTTTTATGAACTGAGTTGGGTTTTATGAATGAGAAAAGTTTAACAAAAGTTCTGTTTTTCTCTTCTCTCCTTTTTTCTCTCCAAAATCCAACCTTTCTCTCCAAAAATTCCAACCTTTATATCTTATGAGACAGTCCCCTTTTGTAGACTTTTTACTGTGATTTAGGGGGGAAATCAAATAAGTTATTTTGAATTATTTTTGCTTGCTGTTTTGATACTTTCTTCCCACAATTTTCCTTTGCCATTTTGGTGCAATTTTGGGACTGTTATGATGCAGGCTTGGGGCAGACTGCATAGAGCAGTTTTTGACTGGTTTTGTGGACATATTTTGGATTGTATAGGACAACAATGCAGGCTTTGTGACATGTTTATGGTGCAGCATGGCACAAGGTTTTGTAAGACAGCAAATGAGCAAGGGTTTGGAGTGTTGTGAAAATGTATAGAAGTAGCATATCATTTTTTTTGTTCAGCAACAACTTGGACAACATAGTTTGTAGCATGACACAAATTTGGTCTTGTGGAATATTTCATGTACATTATGTCAAGGGCAAAGCATTGTGGCAAGGTTTTGAATCAAAGGAAAAAAGGTCCAAGCAATACAAAGTTTAGGATTTGTAAACTTGCAAAAATGCCACTTTGTAATAACTTGAATTACTTGCATCATTTTGAATTATTTGGAATTGTAGTAAAATATGTCATGAAGCAAATGAAATTAACCAAGTATAGAAAATACTTAGAAAAATTTCAAAGTCTTGCAAAGTTGGACTTTTGATTCTCTTGATTTTTGATGATCAAATTTCATATTTTGGATGTCTTGATGAAATATGATTTTTGGGACTCAAATTTGGTCAAAAAGTCAAAGTTTGACTTTTCAGTGTGCAAATGACCATTTTGCCCTTATGAGTGATTTTCTTGGAAAATTGCAGTTCAAGGCTTGGAAATTTGATGGAAGCAAACCTGGGATCCAGGGTGATCCCTTGTGAAGTGAGAGGGTGAATTTTGGGGTGCAACACTTGTGGAATCGGTTACACTTAAAACTTTTGAAAATATAGCTGTTGAAACCTCGTGCAATCGATTTACACAAAGGGTGCAATCGATTGCATGCTGCACGATTTTGAAAAACAGCAGCTTTTCACATGCATGTTCATAATACCTTTTCATTGAAACCTTTCACTCAATCTTGGCATTTGTTCATGATTCATTTTCAGAACTTTATGATGTTTCAAAAGGGTGTTATGAACATATAAATATTCATTTTCAAAATCATTTTCAACAACGTCTTCCATAAATATTTTCTGAATTTTCAAAATACAAACTCAAGCATTCCTTCACTTTCATGCATAAGTTTTCTGCACATTTTCATACTCTATCAAACAGAAAACTTTGAGCAATTATATCTTGAGTCATTGTACAATAATATTATTAGAAGAGAAGATTATACATTGTTAAATCACTCTAAGTGATCAATACTACTCAACAAACTCAAACTCAAATATTGATAGTTACTTATTTTTCTAGGATTGTTAGAAATAAGTTTAAGTGTTTTTGAAATCTTGTATTTCCAGGTTTGTTGGATACAAGTGTAGTCACTTTAAGAGGATTGTTCTTATAGTTGACATAGTGAAAATCCAAGAGGATTGTTATTGGTCCAAGAGGATTGTTCTTGGTTGTTTGGTAGTTCTTGTTTAAGTTTTCCACAATAAGGAAATCTCTTTCATGTTGAAAGGGGACTGGAGTACTCTCGGACTGTGAGGGGAACCAGGATATATCGCCCGTGTCTTTTTATTTTTCTGAATTTTAAGCTTTCCTAAACTCACTTTTGACCAGAAAAATAAGAACCATCATCACTAAAACAAGAATTTTATAAAGTACCTAATTCACCCCCATTTCTTAGGCGCACTTCGTACTTACAATTGGTATCAGAGCAGGTTATAGGTAACCTGCTCCTAAAAGAACCAGAATGGCTTCCACAAATCAAAATCCCGTTTTCAGAGATGATGGTAGTAACAACAAGCCTCCTCTATTTTGTGGTGAATATTTTGATTTCTGGAAAATACGCATGAAGGCACATCTAGAAGCACAAGGAGAAGAAATATGGGATGTCGTCGAAAATGGTCCATTTATCCCTATAACGGTAATCAATGGTGTTGGCTCATCAAAGCCTAAAACTGCATGGGACGATGATGATAAGAAGAAAGTTCTCTATGATAAAAAGGAAATAAACCTTCTTCAAGGTGCACTTAGCATGGATGAATTGTTCCGTGTCTCGGCATGCAAGACAACAAAAGAAATATGGGATACCTTGGTACAAACTCATGAAGGAACGGTTGAAGTAAAAAGATCAAGACTAAATACCCTAAGTCAAGAATACGAATTATTTTGAATGCAACCCGGAAAAACCATTCTTGACTTACAAAAGATATTTGTGCACTTGACAAATCATCTAAGTGCTCTTGGTAAGACTTTGACGAATGATGAACTAAATCTAAAAGTACTTAGGTCCTTAACTAGGGAATGGAAACCAAAGGTAACGACAATTTCAGAAAAGAAAAGTCTCTCCAACATGACATCCGCAACATTGTTTGGAAAACTTCAAGAATATGAAATGGAACTCGGAAGACTTGAAAAACATGAAAATCAAGAGAAGAAATCCAAGAATATTGCTTTGAAGATAGATTCCAAGGAAGTTGAAAAGGAAGACAATCCGGAAGAAGATGAAAACTCCATGCTTCTTGTTAAAAGGCTTGGTAAGTTCTTTGGTAAAAATGACAAACCCTTTTCTCATTCAAAAGGAAAGAAACAATTTAAGAAAAGGAAGCTTCCACATTAACACAATAAATCACATGTTATGAATGTGGTAAGCAAGGTCATATCAAGCCAGATTGTCCAAAGCTCTTCAAGAAAAGTGGATTCAAAAGCAAGAAGGGATTCAAGAACAAAAAGGCTTATGTCGCATGGGAGGACAACGAAATAAGTTCCTCATTCGATTCTGATAGTGATGAAAGTGCAAATCTAGCATTGATGGCCTCACACCATTCCAATGATGAAGACAATGAGGTTAGTAATGAATTTTATCTTTTTGATAATGATGCCCAAGACGCTATAGATGAAGTATTGAATGAATGCAAAATTTTGTATAAAACTATTTCATCACAAAAGAAACAAATTTCATCCTTAGAAGAAAAATATGATTCTATAGAAAAAGATTTCAAAGAAGAAAAACAAAAATCAAGTGATGAACAAAAACAAAATTTGGTATGCAAAAATTGTGATTCACTCTCTTTCCAAATTGTCCAATTAAAAAGAGTCATTGAAAGATATGAAAAAGGACAAATTGGATTGGAAGGTGTTCTTAGCCAACAAAGATACTCCAATGATAAAAGTGGACTTGGACATTCAAAGTTTTCAAAACCAAGTTCTAACAAAACTATGTTTGTTAAGGCTAGTGATCAATCATCCAAAGAGAAAGTGAACAAACCTAAAATAGTTCGTCACTATCCTAAAAAGAAAACATTTCCTAAGAATAAATCCTATCCTTCTAGATATATAAGTAACTTTGAACCTACTTATTTTTATTGTGGCATTAAAGGACATACACCTAATGCTTGCTATGTTAGAAACTTCAGTGTGGCAAGTGAGCATTATGTATGGGTAAATAAAGGCACTAATTATGAAGGATCCAAAGCAACTTGGGTACCTAACAAAACCTAATTTGTTTTGCAGGTATGCTTGAAGACCACATGCAACCTTTGGTATCTTGATAGTGGTTTTTCAAAGCATATGACAAGAGACATAAACCAATTTTTAAATCTAGCGCTAAAGGCCAAGGGTTTTGTCACTTATGGAGACAATAATAAGGGAAGAATCCTAGGCAAAGGCAAAGTTGGTGCTCCACCTTTCACATCCATTGAAGATGTTCTTTATGTTGAAGGACTAAAGTACAATCTTCTTAGTATTATCCAACTTTGTGACAAAGGCTTCAAAATCAAGTTCACCAAGGATGAATGCTTGATAGAAGACGAAGTCACTCATGAGGTTATACTTAAAGGTAAAATAATCAATAATATATTCATGATTTCCATTGATGATCCATCTTTGAAGGTTAAATGTCTCATGGCGAACGACGATGATTCATGGATGTGGCACAAAAGAATTGCTCATATTCACATGGAACACTTGAATAAATTAATCAAGGATGATCTTGTCATTGGATTTACTAAGAGAAATTTCATCAAAG
The DNA here is from genome assembly GCA_948472305.1 of Vicia faba. Lineage (NCBI taxonomy): Eukaryota > Viridiplantae > Streptophyta > Magnoliopsida > Fabales > Fabaceae > Vicia > Vicia faba. Next base: position 1,681,656,614 of record OX451737.1, on the reverse strand, counting down.
ATAGACTATGCGATGCTTGTCAAAAAGGGAAACAAACTAATCAACTTTCAAATCTAAGAATGTGGTGTCCACTACAAGGCCACTACGATTGTTACATATGGACTTATTTGGTCCATCGAGAAGAAGGAGTTTCAGAGGTAATGTATATGCTTTGGTTATTGTTGAAGATTTCTATAGATATACTTGGACATTCTTTTTAGTGCAGAAAAGTGATGCGTTCAAGGCGTTCAAGAAGTATGCTAAACAAATTCAGAATGAGAAGTCTCTAACAATTGCCTCAATAAGGAGTGACCATGGCGAAGAATTCCAAAATGCTCTATTTGAAGAATTTTGTGGAGAACATGGAATATCTCACAACTTCTCGGCACCAAGGACTCCTCAACAAAATGGAGTGGTAGAAAGAAAGAATAGGTCTCTTGTGGAACTTGCTAGAACAATGCTTAGTGATTCAAATCTTCCAAAATACTTTTGGGCGGATGCGGTGAGCGCGACATGTTTTATTAGTAATAGATTTAACATTAGACCAATCTTAAAGAAAACTCCATATGAACTCTTCAAAGGGAGGAAACCAAACATTGCTTTCTTTCACATCTTCGGATGTAAATGCCTTGTCTTAAACAATGACAAAGATAACCTTGGTAAGTTTGATGAGAAATCCGATGAAGAAGGTCCTCAAGAAAATTCTCCAAAGATCAACCCATTCAACATGAAGAATTACCTCAACAAGAATTAACTCTCAATGATCTACCAAAAGAATGGAGAACTCATTGAGATCATCCTATTGATAAAGTAATTGGTGATATCAGTCAAGGTGTGTCAACAAGATTAAATCTCAAGGATGCTTTCCTAAACATGGCGTTTGTCTCTCAAATTGAACCTTCTAAAGTTGATTAAGCCCTAGGCGATGAATAATGGATTATCACTATGCAAGAAGAATTGAATCAATTTGAAAGGAATCAAGTTTGGGATCTTGTCCCTAGGCCAAGCAACAAACACATTATTGGAACAAGATGGGTGTTCAAAAATAAACTTGACGAGAATGGAATAATTGTTCGCAACAAGGCAAGATTGGTAGCACAAGGCTACAATCAGGAAGAAGGAATAGACTTTGAAGAAACTTTCACTCCGGTTGAAAGGTTAGAAGCTATTCGTCTCTTACTTGCCTATGCTTGTTCATTAAATTTTCAGCTTTTCCAAATGGATGTCAAAAGCGCATTCTTGAATGGATATATCACTGAAGAAGTCTACGTTAAGCAACCCTCGAGGTTAGAAGATTTCAAGAATCCATCTCATGTATTTAAATTAAGAAAAGCTCTCTATGGATTGGAACAAGCACCAAGGGAATGGTATGAAACTTCTTATGCGAAAAAGGTTTCAAAAAGGGCAAAGTTGACAAGACTCTATTTATCAAGAAAATCAAAAACGACACTTTGATAGCACAAGTCTATGTTGATGACATCATTTTCGGTTCTTCAAATCAAGAAATGTGTGAAGAATTCTCATCAATGATGCAAGGAGAATTTGAAATGTCCATGATGGGTAAAATGAACTATTTTCTTGGACTTCAAATCAAACAACTAAAAGATGGCATCTTCATCAACCAATCCAAATATTGCAAGGAACTCTTGAAAAGGTTTGACATGGATAACTGTAAGGCAATGTCTACACCAATGGGTTCTGGTTCATATGTTGATCAAGATGAATTATGTGTTTCCATCGACATCACTAAGTATCAAGGTATGATTGGCTCCTTATTGTATTTGACGGAAAGCCGTCCTAACATAATGTTTAGTGTTTATCTCTATGCTCTCTTTCAAGCTAACCCAAAGGAATCTCATCTCACGATGGTAAAGAGGATCATGAAGTATCTTAAAGGGACAACGAATGTCGGATTGTGGTATCCTAAAGGTAGTTTTTGCAACTTAATTGGTTATTCTGACGCGGATTATGCAGGTTGCAAAACAGATAGAAAAAGCACAAGTGGTACTTGTCACATTCTTGGTAATGCATTAGTATCATGGGCCTGCAAGAAACAAGCATGTGTTGCTCTTAGCACGGCCGAAGCTGAATATATTGCAGCGGGTAGTAGTTGCGCTCAAATTTTGTGGCTAAAACAACAACTTCGTGACTACGGACTCGATCTAGGGTGCATTCCTCTAAGGTGCGATAACACAAGTGCAATTAACATTACAAAGAATCCCGTCATGCATTCAAGAACTAAACACATAGACATTCGACATCATTTCCTCCATGATCATGTTCTTCAAGGAGATGTCGAGGTAACCTTTGTAGATACTCATAATCAGCTTGCCGATATCTTCACCAAACCTTTGGCAAGAGAACCGTTCTACAAAATTCGATGAGAGCTTGGCATACATGACGAACACGACTTATAAGGCAAATTCTACCCTTGTTATATTTTTATATATGTTTTATACATGCTATATTTGAATATATGTTATGTGGTATTTAGATTTTTAAGAAAAATTTGGTTTTGGACTTTTTTTGTTGATGCAAATCGATTGCACAAAGAGTGTTAATCGATTGCTCACTGAGTATTTTCAATTCTGTCCATTCTGTTTCAAGTGCAAATCGATTGCACCTTCAATGTAAATCGATTGCACTCTGTACATTTCTATTTTATTTTAATTCTGTTTTATGTGCAAATTGATTGCACCTGAAATGCAAATCGATTGCACCTACTGCAACTTGCTTTTATGATAGAAAAATTGTGTTGGTCAGAACTCCTCTCTCTCTCTCTCATATTCCCAAGCCAAATACACTTTAATACATCCACTCATTTCCTAACTACCCAAATCATTTCCAAATCTGAGCTCACAAACACCTTTCTCTCTCACAAAACCTAAAATCCCCAAAACCCTAAAACTCCATATCCATGGCTTCAAAACAAAAGAGAAAGGTTCCAGCTTCAGAAAAAGGGAAGAAAAAGGTTGATTCAACATCCAATCCATTGCTTTCATCTCTCACCGAAGAGCAAGAAGCCAGATTTACCAAAGAATTTCAAAGGAAAATAGTATCCAACCCCAAATAATGTATGCTATCCTCCTTTCCTCAAGAATGCTTTTCCTTTCAAAATGATCTAGCTGCATATGGTCTAGAACCCTTGATTTCTTCGTTTGGTCCATATTACCCGAATTTGGTAAGAATGTTTTTCAGCAATCTAACACCCCAAAAAGGCAAAATAGTCACATCTGTGCTGGGTACTCGTATCTCTCTAACTCCTCAGGTTGTTGGTGAGATCCTTCAGATTCCTTACACTGGAAGTTCCCTATATGATCCTGAAAATGAGATATGGGATGACTACCGGAAAAAGTATTTCTTTTACAGCATTGGGCGGTTAAGTGAAGCTGAATTTCGTGCCAAACGGATTCGTGGTCTTGGCAGAGTAATTCCATCCAGAGACTCCTGGAGTGCAGGTAACCTCTATATAGACGATCACCTATATCATTTATTTTTGGTCTATATTATGTTTCCAAGAGCTGGAAACCACTGCATTGTTACCGACTTGGAAATGCAGCTAATTTATGCAAGAAAGAAAAGGATAAGTGTAAACTGGACAAGGCTTATAATGGTGCATATGCTGGGAGTCGATGCAAAATCTAAATTTCTTCCATATGCCTATTTTGTTACTTTAATTATGGAGGAATTTGGTGTGGATTTTGCTCGGTTTGAAAAGGTGAATATGGATCCAAATCTAAACACGATTTCCATCAAGAATGTTGACTTCAGGATGGGTGTGCATTACAATCCGGAAACAAAAACCATCACTTACATTGGTGAAGATGTTGTTGGCGATGAAGGAAATGACCAAGAAGTCGAAGGAGGTAAAGCTGTGCCTCCTCCTCCTACTGCTCCCTCTGTTCCAAGAAATCAAGAGCTTATGGATTACATGTCTCAACAATTTACTTCCATGAACACCAACATCAACAATCAATGGAGTGCGATCAATGATTCCACTACAACCCAGATTAATGACTTACGCACGGATGTGAATCAACAATTTTCACACCTTTACTCTCATCTTCATATTCCACCATATGATCCAAATAATCCAGCTGCACCTCCTCAACACTACACAAAACCCCTACTTCAACAACAATTCCCGAATCAAGGCTCTTGGTCCTATAACCACCTGGACATGCATCACCCTTGAAGTTCTAGCTAAATTTTTTTATGTCATTGTCTTGTTATTCAATGTTTTGTTTGTTCAATTTTCTGTGTAATCCTTAAACATTTTGTGTTACTTGTTTAAAATTGGGTTTTCTCGATATACTGCTCTATTATTGTTTTGTTTTGTGTATCTTTCCATTCTTTTTGATAATGTCAAAGGGGGAGAAAGATGTGGTACTTTATGCCTGTATTTTCCTTGTCTTATTTTTTTAAGGTACTCTCTAACCAAGATGAAGAAATACAAAGGATTCCAACCCTCTCCTACATAGGGGGAGTTTTGCATCCTAGGGGGAGAAGCTCTTTTGGAAAGTACATTGCATAAAGAAAGATTGTTTGTCATCATCAAAAAGAGGGAGAATGTAAAATCAAGCTTCTCAAATGGGCTTTTGTTTTGATGAAGACAAACCATGATTGACAAAGAAGGCAAAGATTTATGATCAAGCTCAAAGCATCTAAGGGAAAAATCTTCAGTTCAAAGCTCTCAACAACTTTCAAGGTATAATAATATTTCTTACTTTGATCTTAAGATATAGATGCTCATTGATGAAAAAGAAATGTTTAAAAAATCATTACTCAAGTTTTTTTCCAAAGTTAAAATTTCATTTTTCACTTGAGTGCAATCGATTTGCATTTTAGTGCAATCGATTGCATGCTCCAATTTTTCAAATCTTCTGCTTCTCTTTCTCTGTGCAATCAATTTACACTGCTTGAGCAATCGATTGCATACTTAAAATTTTCAAAACGTTTGCTTCTGTTTCTTATGCAATCGGTTTACATTGCTTGTGAAATCGATTGCACTCACTCATTTTTGCTACTGACTTCACATGCAATCGATTTACATTGCTTGTGAAATCGATTGCACACTTAAAATTTTTGAAAGTATAGATGTTGAAACCCCGTGTGTTGCACCCCAAAATTTTCCCTCTCATGTTTTCCAAAGTCTCCCCCCTGCATGGTTGATCACAAACCCTTGCCTAAGGAAAAAGAAATTTTTTGAGTGGTGCTTTAAGTACCTTTCGATTGGCATTCTGAAAGACCTTTCGATTGGAATTCTAAAAGACCCTTCGATTGGCATTCTGAAAGACCCTTCGATTGGCATTCTGAAAGACCTTTGGATTGGCATTTTGAAAGACCCTTCGATTGGCATTCTGAAAGACCCTTCGATTGGCATTCTGAAAGACCCTTTGATTGGTATTCTGAAGGAGCCTTTCGATTGGCATTATGGACAAGCACTTCGATTGGCATTATGTCAAGGCCTTCGATTGGCATTATGAAAGAGGCCTTCGATTAGAATTCTGAAAGACCTTTTCATTTGGCACCCTGGGCCAAGCCTTTCAATTGGCATGCCAAGGGATCCTTCGATTTAGCATTGTGTCAAGGCAGCTTCGACAGGGCCATTTGAAGAACTCCTTCCAGGCCATTTGAAAGAGGCCATCAAGAGGGCACTCCAAAAAAACATGTCCAGGCCAGATTCTTACCTTCTCTGTTCCTAAAGAGTTGATTCGACCAAAGTGATTCTGTTCAAATCAAGACCAATCGAAGAGCAAGGCCTGAAGGCATTCGAAAATCAAAAGTGTCCAGGTTCATTCCAAATTCCAAAGAGACATGAGTATTTCAAAAAAAGGAAATATTTTAATGTGTCTGATTCTTGTCTCATGGCTTTAATAAATGGCTGTCCCTTGCCATTTTCATACCCCCCTACACTCCTATAAATACAAGGGCCAGCATACACACAACGACACAACAAAAAAACACAGAACAGGCAGAAAACACAGAGGAAAAAAATAGAGAAAAGAAACAGGAAACATTAGAGAGGCACTGCCCATACAATCCATCAAAGGTTTTCAGAATTTTCCAAGACAAAGCAGTCCTTCAGATCGAAGGTGCCCACGCCCAGAAGCCCTCATATTGAAAGTGCTCTCATCCAGCCAGTACCCAAATCGAAGATTCAATCTGCTGGTAAGAAAGGGTAACTTGTCAAAACTTTTCATTTTGCATAACACCTCCATATTTTCTATCCCATTCGATTTGCCATCCTAGACAGAATTCAAGGGCTTGGGTTTGGCCCCAGGTCATGTTCTTCGTTTGCTAACATTTGCTGCAGATTTAGCCTGAAAGGACTCAGCGCACGCAGGATCGAAGGCCCTGGGGTTCGATACCAGACCCTGATTTTTATTTTGCTAACATACTTTTGCAGGTATAGCATCCCAGATCGAAGGAGACACCTTCTCTGGATCGAAGCTTCCCATAGTCCTCCTGGATCGAAGAAGGCATTTTTCCCAGGATCGAAGGGAAATCCCCTTCCCTTGATTGAAGGCTGTTCATGCCCACTTCCTGGCCCAATCGAAAGAACCATGACCCTGTTTGGATCGAAGCTTCCATTCCCTCCTTGGCTCTAAGCTCCTTTTTTTCCCTAGATCGAAAGATCCCCCTTGTATTTTATTTTCGTTTTCATTGACATCTTTTTAATTAACATTAAAAGAAAAAAAACACAAAAACATTAGGCTAGTTGTTTTTCCAACTATATTTATTTCTTAAATAAATAAATTAATTATTTTAACATTTTTCTTAAAATTAAAAAAAATTAATTGACTTAGGCCTTATGTTCTTTTATATAAAAAACAACAAAAAGATTTTATTCTTAGGATTTTTTAGAGGTTATTTTCAGATTCACGCGCGTTTATTTTATTGTAATTGCCTACTGGTTTGTAATAGCTTAACTAAGACTTTTACACTTTACTGCTTTATTTCCCCAATTTTGGACATGTAAATAATCCCCCTCCCCGAAGCCTTGTAATAGCGTAGGATTTACAATTCCCGCACTTTAAATTCCTGTACATATATTAACGGTTTAGATGTATGCTAACTAGGATTGTATGATAAGATTAACCTTTCATTTAAAATCAACTGTAGCTCACCATAACATGTACAAAGATAATATAAACTGGAAATTGACACACTCGCACATGCCATTCTTAGGGTACACCTCACTTGGTTGCCTCGAATGTGGTCATTGAGTATGGGAAGTCTTAGAGGTCGCCCTCCTGTCCAAAGATCAAAGTTGCCTCGAAATGGTTGCCTCGATAAAAATGATCTAAGACATTAGGGTTACCGCTAAAGCGTCCTAACATTGCTTTAGTGACCACACGTCCCTTAAACCGAATTGACCCGAAAACTCCAACGACGGTGCTACCTACTCTTCAATAGTGGGATAACACTGACTAAAGGACATTTGCACAGTTTAATTCCTTTTTGAGTAGGTAGAGGTTCTTAAGTACTTGCTCCTTTTAAAACAAAACAAAACTTTTCACACTTACACTCTCTTAAAAAACAAAACTCTTTTCAAAACCCACAAACACAAAGAAAAAGCAAACTTTTGAAAACATAGTGAGCAAGTACCTAAGAGCCCATGGATAACCACGGATAGAAAGGGTGCTAACACCTTCCCTTTCTATAATCTACCTCTGGAACCCGAGAAACATCTCGAAAAGGAATTTTTCTGTGCTTTTGTCCTTTCCTTGTTGGATAAAATAAAAGACGGTGGCGACTCTTGCTTACCGCAACATTTTGTAAAAACAAACGCAAAACGCGAACCAGCATTCCAGAACAGTCAGTTCTCATTCCCACCGATCACAGAACTGGCGACTCTGCTGGGGAGTACTATAAGTGAGGTGTACCTTAGGATTAGATCACTTGTGTTTTCAATTGTATGCTTTGTATGCTTTAAATTTTGTGGGCTTGTATCGGAGTTCTATAGATCTTAACCCGGATCTGGGGATACCCTTTAGGTAAGTAGCAATAAACTGTGAGGGATCTGTCCGGCGTAGACCGACACGGATGAAGCAGTAGCTACATTGGTGTGGCACCTTAGTATGTACCGATATCCCTTGTGTTGAAAAGAGGATAATATGGGTCTTCTGAGGAGTCATTAAGCACCAACTGACCTTAGAACCTTAAATTGACTAACTTGGCCATAGAACAGTAGCAGTATGCTACACTCATTGAGACTAAACTCTCGCGATGATTCCGGCCACAAGAAAAGGTTGCTAAACTGGAATCATGACCGATTGAGGGTAGTCAGTGATATTGAGATCCTCTAGAACCCGGTTACTATTTTTTAGGACAGGTTTAAACCAACTGAACTGAAAGAGGGTAATGCCTAAACTCCATGCCAGCCTAAACTTAAGGCTATATGTGTGACTTGTGTGCCTTCAAACTTGAACTACTTGCACATTCTTGTTATCTGATAACATGAGTTCCTTGCAGGTTTTGTTTACAGTCCTTATCCAATAATTTGGACTTATTGCAGGGTTTACTTACATCACCTCACACTTTTGCTTAAACGCATATCATACACATCATAACATCATGCCTTAAGATTTCCTTAACCATTTCAAGGATCTCAAGGGTTTGTGATGCAGGTTATGGTAAATCAAAAGTCTAGCAAGGGGCAAAGGGGATTTATTTTCCTCTAGCCAAGGTTGTTTAGAAATCAAAACACGATAACTTGAGTCAGGGGCTATGACCCACTCGATATGGTGAGCTTGATTCTTGAAGAAGGACTCTCAGCAACATGAAGTTCCTTCAATCAAGCTACCAAATTCAGATTCTAACAGTTTCTTGTTTACCCCGCGAGATCCTTGAAAACATTGCATACATATATCATACATATCATTGCATAACAGGTCCCCCAGTACAGGTCTCTTATCTTCTTCGCTGTTTATTTCAGCAATCATCATGTCTACTGAACCTTCCACTGAGCAAGCTATCAAGGCCCTCCAGGCCCAGAATGCCCAATTTCAAGTGTTGGTCATGAGCCTAGCTAAGGGTCAGCAGGACTTGAAGACCCTGATTCTGAAAGAGAGGAAGAAGAAGAAGAAGAGGACCATCATGTTCAATACTGGACGCAGGTTTGGAAACGGGCTACAGAATGAGGTTGATCTGACCACCCCATCTGGAGGGAAGGATAGTCCACAAGAAAGGAGGGCTCCTAGCCCTTTGGTCTCCGACAACGAGATGGACTATGATGAAGAACAGTATCCTCCTGCTGAGGATAAGTACAAACAACTAGAGGACCGGTTGAATGCTATGGAAGTTCAGAAGGTGCCCGGTCTGGAATTCGGGGATCTAGGTCTATCATCTGGGGTGGTGATTCCCCATAAATTCAAGGCACCTTCCTTTGCCAAGTATGACGGAGCTTCTTGTCCAAAGCTGCATCTCCAGTCATATGTAAGAAAGATCCAGCCTTACACTGCTGATAAGAACTTGTGAATCCATTTCTTTCAAGACAGTCTCTCAGGGACCAAGCTTGAGTGGTTCTATAAGCTGGATGGAGACAATATCCATAGCTGGGAGGATTTGGCTACTGCGTTCTATAGGCAATATCAATATAACTCCGACCTCGCTCCTACGCGTACCCAACTCTAGGGTATGTCAATAGGGAGGGGTGAAGGATTTAAAGAGTATGCTCAAAAATGGAGAGACCTTGCCGGAAGGGTGCAACCACCTTTAGCTGATCGTGAACTTGTTGATATATTTTTGGGGACCCTATCTGGTCCATTCTTTAACCACTCGATCGGAAGCTCTTCAGCCGGGTTCACCGAGCTAATACTGATCGGTGAAAGGGTCGAAGCTGGCATCAAAAGTGGGAAGATTCAAGAAGCTACACCTTCTGATGCTCAGAAAAAGCTCTACAATGGGAAGAAAGAGTCCAGTGCTGTCTACAGTTCAAGAAGACAGAATAGACCTGAACACCGCCAAGCTTTCAACGCGGTTGTTATTTCAAAACCTGCTGGTGCTCCTCAGCATCACAACCAACAAAGGGAATAGAAACCTCGAAGGCAATACACTCGTCTCAGCATGACTTTATCTCAGATGTTGCCACAGTTGCTGAAGAACAATCTGGTGACTCTAAAAGAAGCTCCGAAGATTTTAAATACAACATCACCAAGGCATAACCCTAACGCCCGCTGCGCTTATCACTCTGATAGCCCGGGGCATAATACAGATGATTGTTGGGCTTTGAAGAACAAGGTCCAAGACTTGATTGATGCGAAAGAGATCGAATTCGTCCCCCCTGAGATTCCCAATGTGATCACTTCTCCCTTGCCAAAATATGGCTAGGATTGAAAGCACTTTTGTTCATTTGAATTCTGAAGTTGTATTTTTCTTTGCTTATTCAAACAATTATTGTCATGTCAAACTTTTTATTTCATTAATGCATTACATGTGTTTGTTTTGAATTAATTGTTTTCACTATGCTTAAATTGCTTCATATTTCCTTTTTGCGATGTTCAACTCTCGATCAAAGATTAAAAATTCTAAGCCTTTAGAGGGAGGATGACGAAAACGATACCACGATCTTTACAGTATGCTTTTGAATAGACCCTGCCGACGATGTACATGCATTGTTTCAAATCCTAAACAGTGGAGTTATAAGGAAGATAATCCCTTGTCAACCCCTTTGAGCCAAAGAAGTTGGAGTTTTTCTTTTCACAAATTAAAACCCTTAATTATAACCTGGGGCAGGGTAGTTTTCTCAGTTGATCCAGGTGCACAAATGAATGGCATCAAAGAAGTCCTTCCAAAACAAGAGACAATGATGGTTCCAAATAATCGTAAGGACAGACAGTCATTATCTCTCAGAAATAAAAGCCCATTAAGTCAAAACCTATGAAGGAGACTTACAAAACTGGGGCATCCCACTGACCGTAAATACAAAAAGAAACAGTTCAGGCAAAAGACAGGGATAATAAAATCAAAAAGAGATCCTGCAAACTCTCAACAAAATGACTGTCTGTTTAAAATAAATTGTCAGTGTCCGAACCATCACTGGTATATTAGAGCAAAGACTCAAACAAGATCTAATGCATGATTAGCTGAGTTTAGGATCGAAGAACATCACGAAGAGCGGGTGGGTACAAATAAATTTGAGCCTTTATCCTTTGTTTCTTAAACCGTGAACCAGGCCACATTATAACCCTTAAAAGTCCTAGCTGAAGCACGGGTTAGTTCGAAAGCATACTGTTACAAAAGGTATCCTGACTCCTGTAGGGCTTGCTGTAAATCCTGAGTTGACGTCACATTTTACAAAATTTGCTTGTTTTACTGAAAAATGCATTTTCAAAAACTTCAAGACAGACATAAGCTTTGCATTCTTAAAATAACATTGTTTGCATATGACTATTTGTTCAACAGCAGAGAAATTCGCACGACGAATATCTAGTGAACAAAAAAAACCTTCTAAAAAAAAAGATCACCTCAAATGGAAAAACACTTCCAATCAAGGGGCACGGCATGATCATTGTCCATCATCTGGGGCAGTCAAGTCAAGATTCAAGGAATCTCTCAAAATGCCAAATAGCCAGGGGCAGATCTCCATCTGAATCAATTGGGGCATTGGACATGAATTACAGCAACGAATCTTGCATGATCAAACAAAGATCTTCTGGTAGTATGGCAACACAACACTACCGACAGTGACACCTCTCTACACTCTGAGAGCGTGGACATAGTCAAAAGAGTACTACGCATAATCAAAGACCCGCTAGGTTGACTGGTCTAGGCAAAAATAAGGGCTTCCCGGCGAACCAAAAGGGTTCGGGCAAAAATAAGGGATGAAAATGAAATATTTGTACACCCGGCAAGTCGAAAACCTGAAAAGGCCGCTTGGGCAAAAAAGGGTATCCCGATGGACTGAAAACCCGAAAGGGAGGTCCAGGAAAAAATTAGGGATCAAAGCGTACGATTATGTCCCGTCATCTCGTCACTGGCCTACCAGAAGAAGACTTGTCATTTTGACCGAAAGATACCAAGCACCTCATAGGTGGGGATAATACTCGATCCACAGGGCCTCCGCAAGCACCTTCTCCTGCAAAAAAAAAAACAGGGGCAAATAAGAATTGTTCGAACTGTCAGTTCTCATTCCCACCGATCACACCGTGCAATCGATTTACACAAAGGGTGCAATCGATTGCATGCTGCACGATTTTGAAAAAAACAGCTTTTCACATGCCTGTTCATAATACCTTTTCATTGAAACCTTTCACTCGATCTTGGCATTTGTTAATGATTCATTTTCAGAACTTTATGATGTTTCAAAAGGGTGTTATGAACATATAAATATTAATTTTCAAAATCATTTTCAGCAACCTCTTCCATAAATATTTTCAGAATTTTCAAAATACAAACTCAAGCATTCCTTCACTTTCATGCATAAGTTTTCTGCACATTTTCACACTCTATCAAACAGAAAACTTTGAGCAATTATATATTTAGTCATTGTACAATAATATTATTGGAAGAGAAGATCATACATTGTTAAATCACCCTAAGTGATAAATACTACTCAACTCACTCAAACTCAAATATTGATAGTTACTTACTAATTTTTCCAGGATTGTTGGAAATAAGTTTAAGTGTTTTTGAAATCTTGTATTTCCAGGTTTATTGGATACAAGTGCAGTCACTTTTAGAGGATTGTTCTTATAGTTGACATAGTGAAAATCCAAGAGGATTTTTCTTGGTCCAAGAGGATTGTTCTTGGTTGTTTGGTAGTTCTTGTTTAAGTTTTCCACAATAAGGAAATCTCTTTCATGTTTAAAGGGGACTGGATTACTCTCGGACTGTGAGGGGAACCAGGATATATCGCCCATGTCTTTTTATTTTTCTGCATTTTAAGCTTTCCTAAAATCACCTTTAACCAGAAAAATAAGAACCATCATCACTAAAACCAGAATTTTATAAAGTACCTAATTCACCCCCCTCTTAGGCGCACTTCGTACTTACACTCCCTTTATCATACCATGTTGATTCCATCACAACAAGATCACATTAGGATTCTTGGTTCCCCTCCCTATATTTAGCTTTTCTCTTTGAGGAATCACCAAGCACCTTGACTTGTTTCCTTTTGTGATCATGAATATTTTTTGTCTTGATTTCTTCTTTTAATTAATAAAATGCAATGTTGGTTTGTCTTTCTTGTTATCCATGTAGGTAAAGGCAATAAGATTCAGCAAGTTGCTCTATGGGTTCATAAGTTTATTTCCATGCCCTAGTTAATAAATCTTGAGAAGCTCAAGCCTCACCATTAAATTTGTTTTGGAAGGAATGGCATGGAAAGGTTATTTTTGTTCACCATATTTCAAGGTTATAAAATTTGGTTCAAAAGCACAAGGGATTGATTGGAGAAGTTGGCTTGCTTGGACAAGGCTTTGTTCCCATTTGTCACAAATGCATATTTCTATCAATTCTCAAGATATGGAAGTGGTTGTGGTTACTATGATTTCTCATTATCACCCTTAACAACTTATATTTACAAAGCATTTGTGTTGGTACAAGAAGTTTGTTCAAAATTTTCAAAGTTCCTCAAGGCATGTTTCTTGATCTAAGAGTTAGGGTTTTAAACTTAAAAGGAGTATATCTTGCTCATCTTTTGGTATTTTTGTGTGATTACAAAAACATCCTTCTCTTCAAAGTATTATCAACAAATCACTTCAAAAGTTCCAAGGAGTTTTCATGTGGAAGAAACTTGATGAAGAAGAAAGATTACAAGTCCTCCAGATGCACCCCCAATTTTCCATGTGTGACTTCAAATGATCATAACTTGGTAAATTTTTATCACCTTGAGCCCATTATTTTCCATAATGATCTTGAGGATATGAAATTTATGCCTTCTTTTATGTGAAAAGTGATAAAATGGATATAAGTTTCCTTAAGGATACAAAAGATTATAGGTCATTTCATGATTTTTTTTGCCAACTTCAACAATTTATAACTCTCTAAATTTTGGGATATTTTGAATGGTTCAAGTTTCAAAATGTCATTCAAGATGTCTACTTTATGCCATCTTTTTTAGTTAGGAGAAAATTCCAAGTGGAAGGCTATGTTTGGATGCAAGACATTATAAGTCATTTTTGAAGAAAAATTTGAAATATTTCTAAGTATGGAAAGTCAACATTTTTTTTCCAACTTTGACTCGTTATAACTTTCAGCTCAAGCATCCATTTGTCTCCATTCTTTCCATATTGAAAAGCTTGTAACCTCATCTTTCTAAAGCATCAAGAATCATGCCCTAAGACCCCTTGAGCTGAGAATGCCATTGGTCAGAAGTTGGCAATTTGAAACTGAATTTTTCATCAAGTCAGAAGTTTGAAATCATTGGTTTAGCTTCTAAACACTTTGTTTTTGCGCGTTTATGCCTCTAAACATGTTTAATGAAGTTCCATAAGTGATTATAATAGCAAAATGCGTGTTTTGGATGAGTTTTGATCAAATTGGAAGTCACACTTTTCTTGTTTGCAACTTCACACGATTTTCCTCCAAACTTCATCATTTCACATGCTTGGACATTCCATTTGATTCCCTATAAATAGAGGGTCATTCCCCATTTATTTTCTCAAGCTTGGATAGCCAGAATCACCCTGCCAAACTTGTTCCATAACTCAAAATTTAGCAACTTCGAAATCTATTCTCAAGCCTTTTTCAATCCAATTTTTTCATCAATTCACCTTCCTTGATCTTCCCTGAAGCTAACCATATAATTACATTCAAGAATCGTTCCCTATATTGCTCCATAGAAGTCCAGTTTCAGAGCTCTGCAACTCAACTTCAATAGGTAGATTCTTTCATCAATTCTTCAAAACTTTGATATCATTGTGATGCTCTCATTGCCCTGGTTCTAGTCGCAACACTTGCTTTTTACTCGAAACACGTTTTGACCATGAAATTTCAAATCCCTTTTCAAAATTTTCCTTCCAAATTGCTTGAGCTACAATTTATATAAATTTGGCGCGATGGTGTGGTTATCTTCGTCTTGAAGAGACGAAGCGAATGGAATAAGTATAAGCTTATGATTTTACAGTTTAAGAGACCTGCAATTCACGTTGGCTGGAGGTTGAAGATGACCTACGTGTTATCTTCTAACCAATGATGGCACGCCACTTGTATTTTTTGAAATCTGATTTAATTATTGATCATATGCATTATTCACTAATGACCATGATATACACAACGCGCCAGATCCTTAGGATTTGATTACTAACGCGTTTTGACTCTCATCCAATGGTCCACATATTTTTGACTTTTATCTTCTTTTATGATTTTTATATTTAATTGTTTTAAACTTCAAAAAATCATAGAAAAATCATTTTAAGTCAAAAAAATCTGAAACAATTATGAAAAATATATTTGATTATTCTCTTTCTGATTTTTATTTTTTCACAATTTAATTTTGTGTTTTGGTATTTTTTATAAATTTTCACTTTATTTGAATTGTTTTAAATGTTAAAAAAATACTTTTATGCATTTTATTAACATCATTGGATCCATGGTGTTGAGTCTAACTCTACAAAAATGGACGAATGATTTTAATAATAGTTTGATTAAATTTAATTTAAAAATGGTTTGTATATTCTCTCCCACCCCTCTTCATCTCATCCCTTTCTTATTGCACTAAGTGTTATTGGAGCATGATCTCTATATCATGTCTCAAAACAAATGGTGCATAGATTGCTATTGACCGGTCTCAAAATAGGTGCGACTTCTATATAAGTCCACTCACGATTGCTTAACATAGCGTTAAATTTTGTCCCGGTTCTAATAAATGATTATCCGTGGCCTAAACTTATGTTTGCAAGCCCAAGTATGTTAATTTGATCTATTTGATCGAATAACCTTGAGATTCATTGCGTGGAGGCTTTGGTTCTACCAATCCTCTAATAGATCTACAACACCTTTGGTCAACGCGGATCACTTAAACATCGTTGATCATTAAATGGTACTCATGAGGATTCCAAATGGATGATATACTTGACAAAAAAGCAAATGCAACTTGTTGTGTGGATGCTTTGGTTCTACCAATCCTATAATGAGTTATAAATGCAAGTTTCAAGATGATCATCCAACTAACCACTAATCACTAATAATTGACTTTATCCTTTATTTTTATTATACGCGCCTTTATTTTTATGCACTATTTACTTCTATCATTTACATTTCATGCCATTTTCATCTTTTCTCATTTGAGTATTTACTTTCTTGTGATTTTTATTTTTGCTCACTTGAGCTTTACTTTTCTTTTTTCAAAACACCTAATAATCAACATAAACCCTAAAAATCTTTAATGATGTTTGGACTATTTGGTTACTATCCTTGGCATTATGGAGCATTGAACTTTTTGGACTTAGGATTAGAAACCTTGGCCTATGATTAGAGACCTTGTGACCTTATCTGATTATTTTGTCTGGAGCTCTTAAGGTTTACCTCAAGGCATTGGGTTGTTTGTTTCTTTTGTGTGCAGGTTATTGTGATTACACTCTTTATTTGTAATCTGGAATTCACCTGTATACAACCGTTACTCTGCCCAATTTTTGTGAAGACTTAATACACTTGAAGTTTGGCTCCCTCAAGAGGTCTAATATCTTTGCTTGCTTGGTTTCAATCCAAAGAATGGGAATTCTATCTTGGCTCACAATGTCAAGTATTGGCTTTTTATTGGTTAGATGGTTCTTATCCCTAGATTTTTACCTTATACTTTAGGATAGCCTCTTCTTCTTCTTCTCCCATCTTATTTAATTTCAAAAATCTTCTCCCTCCTTTTGAAAACTCTTTTTTTTAAAACTTGAACCACTTTCATAATAAACTTGGACTTAGGTCCATGCATTTTCAAACATTTTCATAAATAAACTTCAATAAACTTAATAATACTTTGAATTTTTTTTTGTGAGAAGACTAAAAGTCAATCAATCTCATTTCAAACCATTTTGCCACTTTGGTTTTTATCTTTAAACTTTTCTCAAAAAGATTGGACTCTTGTCAATCCTTGTAGTGATGCAAACAACTATACTTCTACAATATATAGTGAAGTGAGATATTTTCCACTTGGGTGTTGAGTGAGGCATTGTTGATTTTAAAATCCAAGCCATATCCTCCACTTTGAGATGATGCAAATTCTCCTTTCTCATGATTGTGGGTAGTAAGTGTGTTTTCCACACGGACAATGACGATGATGTCTTATCTCTTAAAATCAACCAACACACTTGTGTTTTAAAATCTTTAAAAGAGGAAATACGTGTACCCTGATCTCCTATTGCACGAAATGTGGTACGTAGGCATTAAAGGTTCGCAACCGTGGCGGGTGCAAAAAAATTATAAAAATATTTCTTCTCTCACCTCCACCATCTATTTTTATATAATATTTCATAGCCAAAATATACAGATTTTACAAAGAGGTTTCTGCGGAGTACCATAGATGTTTAGGGTGCTAATACCTTACCTTTGCCTAACCAACCCCCTTACCTTGAATCTTTCCCCCCTCTATTGGGTTATTCGCTCTTTTCCCATTCATTTGGAAATAATAAAGCGCGGTGACGATTTTTATTTTGATCTGTATAAGTCTAGTTAATCCAATGGCTTAGTCTTAAATATTTCTACCACTGCATAAAAATGGCGACTTCACTGGGGAAAGATTGACCTCTTGCTGGTCCATCCCTAAGTGGGTTGAGCCTACCTTTTTCTATATCTGTATATCTGCTATTATTATTTATGTGTTATATTATTTGTTGTATATATGTTTGCCTGGATTTTCCTGGTTTTCGGGGTGCTTGGTGATTACTTATAAGTCCTATACCCGAACTTGGGCAAACTTTAAGATAGGACGAGCGGTATAGTCATGTTAACTTTGAGGGAGTAATCCCAAAAAGGAGGCATGAGATCCCCCACTCAGTGGAGGCCCCTTTGACTGTAGTTTCATTTGCCGAGTAATCGAGAAGACGTACTGCTTTCGACCTGGGAGCCTGCTGAAACTGAGGACCGTAAAATACCAAACCCATCTTGGCCTTTTAGGTGTAGTGCGGAATCTATGACGGGGTAATCCGGAAATAGTTGTCATGCGATACTACGCTCGGACGAGTTTTTCTTGATAATATTACTAATTACCAAGTTAATCGGGAAGTTGGTAATATCTGAAGGAAGGATGTAGACTCTGGGAACCTCTAGAACCTTGTTCAGCAGGTGATAACTTTTAGACCAATACCTTATGGGTAGTACCTTCGACCTCATGCTCGTGATGTTGAACCTATGAACCCTATATGTGTGATATTGTGTGTGATTGCTGCATCATGCATCCATGCACTCATAAGCATCTTTTGAAGAGATCTTATTTCAAGGGATTTAAAAAGTTGACCATTTGTGAATATCTCAGGTACCTTTTAACCATGGATTCTGGAAAGAGAAAGACCGGGAAATATAGTTTCAAAGATCCCAAGATAGATGAGTTAGTCAGTCTAATTCCCGAGATCGAGTGTGCTGCATACTTTCGGAAGAAGTATGGATCCATCATTCCTCTCATGAAGCTGAAGATGAAGGAGGGTATTCTCTCGACCTTGGTCCAGTTCTATGATCTGATGTATCATTGCTTTACTTTTATCGACTATCAGTTGATGCCCACACTGGAGGAGTATTCTTATCTATTGGATTTACCTGTTACCGATTGTGTTCCTTTTACTGGTTTGGAGGGTGAGCCAAAACCACATGAGATTGCTGCTTTGATTCATTTGGGGAAGTCTGAGGTGGATGCCCATATGACTACTAAGGCAGGGATTAGAGGATTACCAACTTAGTTCTTATTAGATAAAGCTCTTTACTTTTCCAGGGTGAAGAGTGCAGTCGCTTTTGAGGCCATCTTTTCTCTACTTGCTTACGGGTTGTTCTTATTTCCTAATATGGACAAGTTTGTTGACGTTCATGCTATCAGGATCTTCATGATTGGAAACCCAGTTCCTACCTTTTTGGGTGATGCTTTTTACTTTATTCATCTTCGGGATTCTTATCATGGGGGGATGATTATCTGTTGCACGCCCCTGTTGTACCGGTGGTTTATCTCTCATATGCCTCAGTCTGATGCTTTCTGGGATGTCAGGAAGGAACCCCGTTGGGCTCCTAAGATCATGGCACTTACTCACTCGGATATTGATTGGTATCATCGAGCTTACCAGGATATAGAGATTATTGATAATTGTGGTAGTTTCCCCAATGTACCTCTTCTAGGTACAAAGGGAGGAATTAACTATAACCTTGTTCTTGCACAACGACAACTTGGTTATCCGATGAGGGATAAACCAAATAGTATTCATTTGATTAGTTTCTTTCTGAAGGAGGGAGAAGGCCATGGGGAATCTAGGGAGCAGATTGCGAAGGCCTGACATCACGTTCATAAGAAGAGTAGGAAGGATTTGGGACTTATGGGTGCTGTTTCTTTGGAGCCATATCTTCAGTGGGTCCAAACGAGAGCTATTCAGTTGAAGATGTCGTATTCCCGGGAAACACCTATGCCTGATCTATTTGTGAAGACCACTCCTCCCATATTAGATGATTTAGAAGAGTTGCAGCTTGCTTTGGTCAAGATGCAACAGGAAAAGGACGCTTGGAAGAACAAGTGCCAAACTTTAGAGATTTCCTATATAGCAGACTTGAAGGAGAAAGATGACTTAATTGAGATCCTTGAAATTCAGGTTGTAGATACCATGGAGAGGCAAGGGGATTTATTTTCTCCTAAGCCTCAGTCAGATGCTATTTTCTCACTCCCTGATTCAGGTGATTGGAAGGAGGTTGCCATCAGATATGCGGAAGAAAATCAGAGGTTGAAGGCTCTGATTGCCAAGCTCATAGGGAAGCGCTAGCGTATAGAGTGATCTCCATCAGTTTTTCTTTTTAGGGTTTTAGATTTTATTTTCATCTTGTATTTGGGATTGTTGAAACTTGTAATCCATTTTGGAGTTGTTATAATAAAAATTTTCAGTATTTCAAATGCGTTATTACTTTGATATTTGCAATATGTCCATAAATTTTAAATTCCTTTAAATATTAAATAAAAAAATAAAAGCATGTGCATCGTATATCATGCATCATATTGCACATATTTCTTGCATTTGTTATGCATATTCAGGTGTCTTACCAAGCTTCTTTACTTTGTTCAGCAAGCTGACTCATCACTATAACACTCAGGCTAATTTCAGAAAGAAGATGGACAACTTAGAACAAGAGAATCGCGAGTTGTGCGAGGAGGTTTCTACTTTGAAAGCCGACATGACCAATCTAAATGCTCTGATGGAAGCTCTGGTGGCTGCTTAAAATCAGCCACCAAGTGTTCAACGTCAACCAACAAGGGCTACTGCTGAAGCTCCGGTTGTTCCAATATCTGCTACTCCAACTGTTGTTCAAAATTGCATGCCTCAAGGTTACCCTTGGGGAATGCCATAGAATTTTGCGCCTAAAAGTTTCAACCTTGGTCCTCAAGATACTCCAATTGTTCATACTATTGTTACTCCGGCACCTCCTATGGTGCATGCTGCTCCTGCTGCACCTCCTTCAGTGAATATGGTTATGTTTGTTAACAATGATGTGTGTCGTCCTTTCCCTC
Organism: Vicia faba; assembly: GCA_948472305.1. Classification (NCBI taxonomy): domain Eukaryota; kingdom Viridiplantae; phylum Streptophyta; class Magnoliopsida; order Fabales; family Fabaceae; genus Vicia; species Vicia faba. Next base: position 1,681,636,006 of record OX451737.1, on the reverse strand, counting down.
CAACGAGTGAAGACTTAGGTCTTTATGACATAATGGATGACTTTCAAGAGCAGTTTGACAAGATGCAAAGAGAGATGAGGGCCCTCAGGGTAAAAGATATATTTGGGCAGAATGTGAATGAGTTATGCTTGGTCCCGAATGTTAAGATACCTGCTAAGTTTAAGGTCAAGGAGTTTGAGAAGTACAAGGGCAACACTTTCCCTCGTGCTTATCTGGTGATGTATGTAAGGAGAATTTCTACCCATACTGATGATCAGTGTCTGCTGATTCACTTTTTTCAGGATAGTTTGACCGGTGCTGCGCTGAAGTGGTATATAAGTTTGGACAGTGTTAACATCCATACTTTCAATGATTTGGGAGAAGCATTCATCAAACAATACAAGTACAACATGGACATGGCGCTTGACCATGATCAACTCAGGGTCATGGTTCATAAAGACAAGGAATCGTTCAAAGAATATGCATAGAGATGGCGTGAGGTATCCGCCCAAGTGATTCCTCCCATGGAAGAGAAGGAGATGACTAAGATTTTCTTAAAAATGCTGGGTGTTTTCTACTATGAGAGGATGGTAGCAAGTGCGCCAAGTGACTTTACTGAAATGGTAGGAATGAGTATCCTCTTAGAAGAGGCTGTAAGAGAGGGCCATTTAACGAGAAGTGAAAGCTATGGAGGTGTGAAGAAGCCATCTTATGGGTTTACCAAGAAGAAGGAAGGGGATGCAAATGTTATTATACAACAGAGGAGGGTTAATACTCCTAGAAGGAATTATCAGCGTCATCATCAAGTCGCCTCAGTTACTCCAGTTACGGGAGCAGCTCCAACTACCGTTCCTTATCAGAGACCAACCCAATAGGGGAATCAAGGGTATAATCAGAGAAGGGAGAGTTACGACCCTATTCCTATGAGTTATATAGAGTTACTACCAGCATTGATTCATAAGAAGTTGGTTCAGACCCGACCACCTCCCGCTGTACCATCACTGTTGCCGTGGTATTACAAGGCAGACCAAACATGTGCTTTTCATCAGGGAGCACCAGGGCATAATGTTGAGAATTGTTATCCTTTGAAGACTGAGGTGCGGAAATTGGTAAAGTCTGGTCTTCTATCTTTCAAGGATGTGGTACCTAATGTGAAAGAAAATCCTCTACCCAAGCATGAATGAGTAAATGCTGTAAATATGGTGGCCGGTTGTCCAGGCGACTTCCAGATTTTTGATATCAATATGGTTAGAGGAGATTTGGTGAAAATGCATACAGACCTTTGTGAATTTAGTTACTATACGCATGAGCATTCCGATTGTGCTATTTGCAGTACAGATATATAGGGTTGTGTGATACGGTGGGAGAACTGACTTGGGATTTTGCGTTTGTGTTTGCAAATGTTTCGGTTTAGCAAGAGTCGCCACCGACTTTTTATTTTATCCAAAGGAAAGGTCAAAAAGCACAGGAAAGACATTTGATTTTTTTTGGGTTCGGGGGGTAGATTATGAAAAGGGAAGGTGCTAGAACCCTTTTCATCCATGGTTTTCCATGGGCTCTTAGTTACTTGTTTTAGATCACTTGCTTTTGCTTTTCAATTGTTTGAAATGGTGCTTTTGTGTGGTTTTGAAAGTATTTTGAAAAGAGGCCTTTGTTTAGGCAACCTTTGTAATGATTCTTGTTTGAATATATACAAAGGTGTTTGTCTTTTGAAAAATGTTTCAATGGTTGAAAGTTTGTTTGGAAATGTTTTGAAATTGTGTGTGTGTTTGTTTGAAAAATAGCAAGGATGGTTTTGCAAATTGATCAAGTAACTAGGAGTTGTCTACCCTAATCAAAAGTCTTTCTTATACATTTTTAACCCTTTGATATTATTGTTTTACCATTGTATTTGTTAAACAACCCTATCTTTTGGATGTTAAACGGAACAAGCGTGGGTCACTGTATGACCATGATAAAAATATTGCCAAGTATCTTAGCAAGTTTTTGAGGGACTAGATCATTTGTTTTAGGCAACCAAGATAGCGTCATCAAGGGACTATGATCTTTTTGTTTTGTTTTGTTTTTCCAAGATACCTAGCATGCATACCATGAACATTTTAAGGCAACAAAGTGGATGAAACCCTAGGGGTGCTTGTGTGCATTATGTTGTCATTTTCATGCATTTTTGTCTTGTGTTAAGTCATGCTATTTGTTTGTTTTTTGTTCTTTGCATACAAACCCTAGTTTACTATCATAGCATATAAAAGCAATAAATGCGTAAAGTAAATCTAAGACTATTACAACAATATTATGGGGAGTTGGGTTACAAGTTTGAATAGGGGATATTTGCACAAAATAAAACCCTAATTTACTATTACATCCAAATTAAATTTAATTTACAAATAAATAAATAAACAAGTATTTAAATGTGCAGTTAAATATAAATATGCAAAAATGTTTTTGTATTGATTTTTATGTATGTAAAATAAGTTTATTTAAGTTCTAAAAAATACGAAAATAAAATGATTATTTTTGAAAGGGTGAAAACCCTAAATTTTGTTTTTAAAAGAAAATATATATTCTATTATTATTTATTTCATTTATGCACAAGAAAATAAATAAAAATATATACAAAAGTGTTAAAAAATAAAATATGTGAGAAAATAATATTTTAAGTGCATAAATAATAAAAATTAAAATATATAATATTTTTGTATTATTTACAAGTTTATTTAAGAAAATAAAAGTATACTAACCTAAATACTTATTTTTATGCTAAAAAATAAATAAAAAAATATGAAAAAATGCAAAAAAATAAAGAAAATATTTTTATAATTTTTAATGTTTAGAAAAGAAATATAAAAGTCAGAAATGTGAAATATGCAAGAAAATTTGAAAAATAAAAGAAATGGGCCAAGGGGGTGCAAAAAGTAAGCAGGAGGGTGTCAAAAGTAGGACAAATCAGGCCCAGGCCCACTCCTACTTCGTCCCTGACCTTGAGACAGAAAAATGCGCGTCCTGTACTTCAAACTGTATCTCATGCATACATGCTTAAAAACAAAATCTTATAACATGAAACTTGTAGCATTTTTAGTCACGATTCCATTGATATAAAAAACTTGATCAAACTCTCAAAGACCAGAGATAATTTTATCTCCCCTAATTTCTGACCTAAAATTTTCAGCATGTTCATCATCCAAATTCTCCTAGCTCAGTTAATATAAATGAAATCTACACATATGTACAACTCAAGCACATTAAGGACTACATTTTTGCTTCACAAACCTAAGCCTAGTGATGTCTAAATAAAGAGATAGAAAGTTGGAAATTACCTTGTTCAGTCAAGTTCGAATATGGCAATGTAGCAACTTTGAGTGAGGCCTGAAGTTCTTTTGAGCTTGCTTGAAGTTCCCTTGACATTTCCCAATGCTCAACTTTCTTTGAAATGGCTTGAATCTCCTTGTAGAACTCAACCTGCAAAGCTTCAAAATGAAAATGGTGAAGTGTGCAAACGAGGTTACAGTTGCTGAACAATGGCTTGGATAGTTCAGGTGGGTTGTAGAGAATCTGTTTGAGGTGGTTCAAGACAAAACGCACGAGTGAAATATGTTTTGGCTTTGTGATTTGGAGATGGCCCTGTTTTGGGCAGAAGTTGGTGTTTTTGTGTTAGAGGGTGTTTGAGAGCTTGGCAATTCGTGTTTTCTGCTTGGTACAATATGCTGAGGTCGTTTGAATAGGTCGTTTGACAAAGGCCAAGGTTGTACAAGCTAGCTCAAGGTCTGCATAGGGTTGGTGAGCTTTTCCTGAAGTTTGTGGACTTTGTTTGCAGCAAAAGGTTTGGTCCTTGGCTCAAGATAAACAAAGTTGCTGAAAGTGAACTTTATCAAAGTAGCATTGTTATCTTTTTCCCATTTTTGGAATAAATCAATGTATAATGCTCCAAAGCTCAGAATAATGCTATTGTCCAATGTATTTGCATTCAATTTATGAGTGTAGAAAGGATTAGAACCTGTAAACCAAGTACAAGCATGATCCAAACTGATTTGCAACTTGTATCAAAGTGAAAAATGCCATGGACAAAAGTGATAATTTTCCATTTTCAAACTTTCGATTCTGCCTAACCACAAATGATCTTGGAGAGTTCTGGGACATTTTGGAAAGCTTGTAACATGCTCTACAATACATATTTGAAATGAATTTTGAGATTCCACATGGAACTATGTGAAAAGTTGCCATGAAGATAGGTCAAAATCCTGCCTAAATTAGGGCAAAAATTTCTCTAAGTTAAAAGTTTCATGGACCCTTATTCACAAAATCATAACTTGATATCCAAGCATATTTTGGGAAAACTTTGGGAATAAAAGTTGTAGATTTTGTGGAGGACTATAACTTTCATGTTGGAAGTTTTCTTTGAATCCAATTGCATCATGGTGAAAAAGTTGGGAAAAAATAAGAAATTTTCATAACTTAGAAAATTTCTAAGTTATGAAAATTTTCCATTTTAAACCCTAATTTCCAAAATTAGGTTTCTTGGTCAACAAGTTTCATGTTTTGACACATCTTGATGAAAAATGACCCTTGGCACTTGATTTTGACCAAAAAGTCAAAGTTTGACTTTTTATTGTACAGTTGATTTTTGATCAGTTGACTGGAAAATTCATCTGTCAATCCAATGCATTTGAGATCTTTTGAACCTTGTGATTAGGTCAAGATGATGCCATTGAGTCCTTGAAACCATGATTGAACCCAATTTGCCATTGGCTAGGTGAAAAATCAGAAATTTCCCTTCTACAGTCAAAACCCTAAAAATGACCATTTTGCCCTTTTGATGATCTGATCAAATTTCTTGAGGAGTTATGGTCCAAACTTGATCAAATGGTTCATATGAGTCTATAATGTTGATGTGGATAAAAAATTATGAGGTTTGACTGTAAATTGGCCACAATTGACTTTTTCCCAATACAGTTGATTTTTAGGTCAATTGTCCAACTGATTGGGCAAAAATTTGATTCAAGGCTTGAAACTTGGTATGAGAAATCTTAGAGGACCAACATGAAGTATGAAAGTCAAATTTAGAATTTAAAGTCCAAAAATCCTTGTGCAAACTCAAACCCTAATTTCAGGTCATCAGTGCAAGGAGATGTCTTGTGAGGAGAATCTTGATAAAATGAGAGGGAAAATTTTGGGGTACAATAGCTTCCCCTGTTCAATCTTCTTGAACTTGAAGAGTTAGATTGGTGAGTTTTTCCGTTCGTGACTCGAAGGTAAAAGATGATTGGACACTAGAGTGCCCGTAAATTTGCACTCGTTAAAGTAGTTGAGGGAATGAGCTTAAAGATGCCATTTGGAAAGGTGACAGAATCTTGTCGGAGATGGGCTTAAAGATGCCATCCAATAATGTTTGTTGAACTGTAGGTTGTAAGCCAGGAGAATAAGTATCAGAATGGTATCCGCGTTTGGAACGTACCTGAACTGTATCTGGAGACTGAGTCTGTATGAGCAAGGGAATAACATCAGTGTCTGGAGCATATCCGAGATGTAAATGTATTGGATCCTTGAATGAATAGAATAATAACTTCCGTGTCTGGAGTGTATCTGAAAAAGCAACAGAATGACATCCGTGTCTGGAGCATCTCTGAGCTGGGGAAAAAGTCAGAATAAGTGACAACATGGCTACCGTGTCTGGAGCGTATCTGGACTGTATCTGAATATGAAATCTGAATAAGCGACAGAATAGCATCCGTGTCTGGAGTATCTCTGAGCTGGGAAAAAAGTCAGAATAAGTGACAGCATGGCTACCGTGTCTGGAGCATATCTGGACTGTATCTGAATCTGAAATCTGAATAGGCGATAAAATATCATCCGCGTCTGGGGTGTCTCTAAACTGTATCTGAACTTTGTATTTGAATAAGCAATAGAATAGCATCCGTGTCTGGAGCATCTCTGAGCTGTATCTGAGCTTTGAATTTGAATAAGCAATAAAATAGCATCCGTGTCTGGAGCATCTCTAAGTTGTATCTGAATTCTGTATTTGAATAAGCAATAGAATAACATCCGTGTCTGGAGCATCTCTGAGCTGTATCTGAGCTTTGAATCTGAATAAGCAATAGAATAGCATCCGTGTCTGGAGCATCTCTAAGCCGTATCTGAGCTTTGAATCTGAATAAGCAATAGAATAGCATCCGTGTATGGAGCATCTCTAAACTGTATCTGAATTCTGTATTTGAATAAGCAATAGAATATCATTCATGTCTGGAGCATCTCTGAGCTGTATCTGAGCTTTGAATTTGAATAAGCAATAGAATAGCATCAGTGTCTGAAGCATCTTTGAGCCGTATCTGAGCTTTGAATCTGAATAAGCAATAGAATAGCACCAGTGTCTGGAGCATCTCTAAGCTGTATCTGAGCTTTGAATTCAAATAAGCAATAGAATAGAATCCGTGTCTGGAGCATCTCTGAGCTGTATCTGAGCTTTGAATCTGAATAAGAAATAGAATAGCATCTGTGTCTAGAGCATCTCTAAGCTGTATCTGAGCTTTGAATTAGAATAAGCAATAGAATAACATCCGTGTCTGAGCTTTGGTTCTGAATAAGGAATAGAATAGCATCAATGTCTGGAGCATCTTTAAGCTGTATCTGAGCTTTGAATATGAATAAGCAATAGAATAGAATCCGTGTCTGGAGCATCTCTAAGCTATATCTGAGCTCTTTGAATATTTGTTAAAGATAACTGTTAATTTTATCCTGAAAAGGGTAAAATGTTAGCTGAAACACAAAGTTATGTTGCATGAAATGTATGATGCAATAAATGTGTTTTATCAATGTTTATGATATATGAATGTAATGTAAGCGCATGTAAGTTGATTAACTGTCTTGCTGAGGAAAATAAATCCTTGATAGCTGGAGATAATAAAATCTTTGACTGCTGCCAGGGAAAATAAATCCTTGACCACTGCTGGAGATTCAAAACCTTTGGCAACTTCTGTGGGGATGTGAGAATCCTTCACGACTTTCCTGGGGATATATGGATCCTTCAAGTCTTCGGAGTTGGAATATGACAATCATTCTATTGTGAAAATAATGCCAAGTGTTGCTTGAGAAACCTGCTTGGGGAATCCCGAGAACTCTGATGACTATGGCTGGGGATTACACAAAGGTTACTCGGCTGGGGAATAAGGAAAACTATGGCGATATCTATCGGGGATCAATCAAAGGAAAACCTTGATCTGCTGGAGAATAAGGAAGACTCTGATGGCTTCCGCGGGGAACTAAGAATGAGAATCTTTAATCTGCAGGGGAATAAAATTCTGACCAATTCATGCTGGGGAGTAATGAAGACTCTGGCAACTTCACTGGGGAATCAAGAATGAGAATCTTCATTCTGTTGGGGAGTAAAAACTATGTAAGGAAGTAGGCTTTACTACTGGAGAGTAAGTTCAGGATTCTGGGGAAAAAGCTATACTGCTGGGGAGTAGTTATCCTGCTGGGGAGATCAGGAGTTTTGGGTTGTATGCCAATCTACTGGGGAATTATCCTAGGTTGGGGATAAAAGTTAACTGTTATCTGGTTGATTCTCAGATTTTAAGACAACTTGCTGGGGAAATTGGGGAAAACTGAATGGTTTCCACTGGGGATTGATAGTTGGAAACTTTGACTTGACTGGGGAAGAAGGTTTTATCTCCGCTTAGGGTCTGTAGATCAAAGTTTTAACTCCGCTGGGGACTGGGAGTTTGAAGTTTTAACTCTGATGGGAATTAAGGGTTTGAAATTATAACTCCTCCTGGGATATGTATTTCAAGGTTTTAGCTCCGCTAGGGATCTAGATGACATGTTGATTTGATTATGCATGGAAATGGGCTTAAAGATGCCATCCAAAGGTGATTGTTGACGGAAAGTTTGAACTGGATCTAAACAAAGAATGAATCATAATAAACCATTGGGAGATTTATCTAAAACAACAAAAGTCCAGAAATGAATCAGAATAAATCGTTGAGGGATTTATCTGAAACAGTAAAAATCTTGGAATATCTTCAACTGGAATAAGAATCAGGGAGATCTTAATGTCGATCTGACTGAACCAGAGAAGGTCCTTTGATTTGTAGTAGTCGGAGAGGCAAACTCAAACTGGAGAAACCCGCCATTTGTTGGGGAAATAAACCCTGTTGCTCAGTCTTTTGGCGAGGCAGCGACTTACTGGAGAAAAAATCCCCAGGGATTCTTGAGGTCGACTTAATCGAGAAGAGGTTATCAAAGATTGAAACTCTGGCTGGGAGTCCTCTTATGAGAAGGATTTTGGGGAGATTTGTCACTGCCCCTAGTATCGAGTGTTTATGGCTTTGCCAGGAAATGTTTGACTGTATGCAACCCTTTGTCAGGATTGACGTTCAATTCCCCAAGTGACGGGGACGGAGACTTGCCCCTGGTTACTCTGCACTTTGATAGATTTCTTGAAATCTTGACTGAACTGCCCCAGGTTTATTGGACAATGACATGTCATGTCTCTTTGTTGATAGGAGATTTTTGCAATGGAAGTGTCATCCCGCTTGAAGTGACTTTGTTCACTGAGAGAGCTTTTCGTTCATTGGATATTCACTGTGTGAATTTCTCCGCTGTCAAACAGATAGCCATATGCAAACAACGATATTCAAATAATGCAAAGTTTATGCTTGTCTTGAAATTTTGAAAATGTGTTTTTTAGCAGAAAACTTTTGTAAGAAAAAATTCAACTCAGGATTTAGAGCAAAGCCTTACAGGAGTCGGGATACCTTTTGTAACAGTATGCTTTCGAACTAACCCATGCTTCAATTAGGACTTTTTTAAGGGTTGTAACGTGGCTTGGTTCACGGTTTAAGAAACAAAGGATAAAGGCTCATAGTATATTTGTACCCACCCGCTCTTCGTGATGTTCTTCAGTTCTAAACTCAGTTAATTGTGCGTTTGAACTCCAAATGAGTCTGGAATGACATTTTGGTGATGGTTCAAACAAGTTAAATTTGTTGGAAGGCAATCATTTTTGCAACATTATTTTTGTTGAGGATTTTTAGTGACCTCTTTCTTTCGATTTATTATCCCTAATTTTTGCCTGACTGTTCCTATTTTTGAGATTACAGTCAGCAGGATTCCCCCGTTTTTTTCTTTAAGTCTCCTTCGTAGGTTTTGACTTAGTGGGATTTTCTCTTGAGATCTAATGACTGCCTATGCGATTGGGAACCATCATTATCTTTTGATTCCAGAGGAATGTTTTCGATGTTATTCGTTGTATTACGAGATGAGAGTTTGCGACTAAACGGGCATTTGAATTAACTAAGAGATTACCCTGCCCCAGGTTTTGATTAAAGGTTTCAATTTGTGTTAAGACAGAAAACTTCTACTTCTTTGGCTCGAAGGGGTTGACTAGGGATTATCTTCCTTATAACTCCAGTGTTTAGGGTTTGAAAGAAACGCCAGTACATCATCAGCAAGGTCTGTCCAAAAGCATACTGTATGAGGTTATGGCATTGTTCTCGCCATCCTCCCTCTAAAGGCTTGTAACTTTTAGCAAGAGTTGAATGTCATAAAGCGAGTAAAAAGCATAGTTAAAATGTAATGAAAATGATATAATTCAATACAATCATACGCAATGCATTAATGAAACAAAGTTTGACAATAACAGATAATTGTTTGAATAACAGAGAAATTACAACTTGAAAATTCAAATGAAAGGAAGCCTCCTTGTCTGAACTTGTCACTTTAGGTGGTGAGTCTTCAGCGGAAGATTTTCATATGGCCATCTTGTGTGAACTCCAGCGTTGTTTCTTTAATCAGATCTTGAATTTTGTTCCTCAATGTCCAACAGTTATCGGTGTCATGCCTAGGACTGTTGGGACTATGAGGAGGGTACTTTAATACAATCAGCTTGACTTCCAACAAGCGTTGCAGCACCTGAGATAATGACATGTTAATCTCAGTGAAGCGTTTTTCATATGTATTTCGCCTACGCTGATTACCCTGTTGACCTTGGTGAGGTTTTTGTTGGGCTTGTGACCCTGAAGCAAACTGGGGAGGTTTTCTCTCGGCTTCTTGTCTCAAGGGAGGCTGAATGATGACTTGATCCTCAACCCTAGTTGTTTTCCCCATTTGGTTACATTCGTCTTGACGAAGCTTGTTAATGAGGACTCTCAGCTCCTCTTGCCCTTGTGCCAAGTTTTGGATGAGAGCCATCTGGCCCACCAGTTGTCCCATCATATGGATTTTCATTATGGCTATCTTGGTTCGCAGCAGCTCCAACTGATCATCTTTTTTGCCCTTAGGGTTCCCCGTGATCATGTCCCTAGTGAGGAGAGATTTCACTTCTTCCTGCCCCTTGGATAGGTTCAAGAACATCTCTTGAAGTTGAGCGTTTTGAGCCTGGATGTCCTTGATAGTCTTTTCTAGAGCCATTTCTACTGAAATAAATAGTAGGAAGATAAGGAGAATTGGTGTGAAGACCTGTTTATGCATATGATGAATGATATGTATTCATGTAATGCATTCAAGGATTCAGAACTTCAACTTTGTTTTAAAAACAAAAAAGAAACACACGTCATATTAATAAGATAGAATTTGTTAGTACATCAATGCCCCATAAGCAAAATAATACAAAACTCTAAGGTAAAAAGACGTTGCGCATCCTCTTTGGTGCAATGTAGGTGTTGAGAGTATGCTCTTCATGAAGTTGACGAGTGATTTCTAAAACCTTCTTCTCGCTGGCGTAGAATTGGGCTTCAAAAGTATCGCGCTCTCCCTTGAGCTGTATCCAACTTCTTTGCAGATCTTCGAGTGATGTTGGCATGTCAGGATGTAGGAGGGTGTATGGAACCTCTCTTTCCATAACAGGCTCTTTGATCACATGGAGAATGTAGGGGTAAGGCATGATAAGACTTTGGGCGCGGGTTCATACCCACTTGAGGTAAGGCTCAAGAGGGATGGAATTCTTGTGTCCCAAGGTCTTACTGTCCACCTTGTTGGGCATCCTCCAAGCTCGGATAAACCTTTGTCGAAGTCCTTGATTGTCATTGTCAAAGTAAAAAACCAAGTCTGGAATCAACATGTCATATGGGCCATCCCTTCGGGCATACCCAAATTGTCTCAAAGACAAGCAGGGGTTGTAGGTGATGCCTCCCCTAATTCCAAGTAGAGGGAAATTAGGGAATTCCCCACAATGGTCAATGATGATAACATTCTCTTTTGATCGAGAACACCAATGAATATTTGAATGGGTAAGAGTCATCAATCATTGTGACCACCTCAAACCTTGCTCATTCTTCAAAACTAATTGGGTAAGATGAGAAATAAACCATCTTGCCAGTAGAGGAGTACATCACATGAGAATACCTCTTTTCCTCATTGTTCGAGTGTGAAATGAGTGGAGGATGTCCCCAAGCAATTTAGGCACCGGGTTGCGTGCCATGAAGATTTTGACAGCACTCACATCTATGAGTTGGTCAGGATTGGGGAACAAGACCAATCCATAGATGAGAAGAGCTACAATCTCCCCAAAAGCTTGTAAGTCCAAAGAATTCCAGCAGCTTTGGGCCTTCTCAAACAGAAACTTTGACAAGAAACCTTTGACACCACTTCTAGTTTCCCAATGACCTATGACATCAAATGGTTGCAAGTATAGGGCTTGAGCAACATCTTCAGGCTTTGGATATATTTCCGTACCGTTGTAGGGTAGTTGATTGAGAATAGGAATCCTCAAGAGTTGAGAAAATTCCTCCAAAGTAGGCACAAGTTGGTAGTCAGGAAATGTAAAGCAATGATGTAAAGGGTCAAAGAACTGGAAGAGAACTTTCACCATGTCTTCCTCTATGTTGGAGTTCACCAACTTGAGAAGACGACCAAGCCTCTCGGTGAATGGAGAATTTTCAGGAATCCTTGAAGCTAGCTCCTTGAGTTAAGGAGGAATTCTTACAAGGTTGACTTGAATAGTTTTCCTTCGAAGTGAATCCATTACCTACAAAACAGGAACAAAGATGAAGATCCAAAATCCTTGAAATGGTTAGTGGATGCATATAATGCTTCATGATGTTATGATGTTATGCACAAGTATATGTACAAACAAATCACACAAGATCCTAGTTTAGGCTTGCATGGCGTTTCATAGGTAAGTACCCTCTTGAAGTTTAGTTGGCTCAACCTGTCCTAGAAATAGTAACCGGGTTCTAAGGAGCTCAATATCATGGGATTATTTTCTGTGTTCATTGTTTCAGTTTAGCCACTTTACTGGCGACCAAAATATTCCAAGAAAACAACCCTCAATGAGTGTAGTATCGAGTATCTACCAACTTCGGACTGCACCAAAGTCGGTCATCTCACTACATCCTAAAAGGCCAAGTTGGTCAAGTAAAGGTTCTAAAAGTCCATTAGTGCTTCATGACATCACTCAGCGGCCCCGTATTCTCTTTGATTAACTCAAAGTCTACTGGTACCCACAAATATGTCGCACTAATATAGCTATTGCTTCAACCATGTCGGTATACCCCACACAGTTTCCATAACGTATTGCTATTTACCTATGAATGTTTCCCAAATCCGGGTAGAGGATTTCAAACCCAAACAATAGAACCAAAGTGTAAAGCAAACAAGTCAAGCAAGATAAGCATGCAAAGGTGATCTAAAACCCTAAGGTAACCCCACTTTTATAAATATCCCCAACAGAGTCGCCAATTCTGTGATACGGTGGGAGAACTGACTTGGGATTTTGCGTTTGTGTTTGCAAATGTTTCGGTTCAGCAAGAGTCGCACTGACTTTTTATTTTATCCAAAGGAAAGGTCAAAAAGCACAGGAAATACCTTTGAGATTGTTTTTGGGTTTGGGGGGTAGATTATGAAAAGGGAAGGTGCTAGCACCCTTTTCATCCATGGCTTTCCATGGGCTCTTAGTTACTTGTTTTAGATCACTTGCTTTTGCTTTTCAATTGTTTGAAATTGTGCTTTTGTATGGTTTTGAAAGTATTTTGAAAAGAGGCCTTTGTTTAGGCAATATTTGTAATGATTCTTGTTTGAATATATACAAAGGTGTTTGTCTTTTGAAAAATGTTTCAATGGTTGAAAGTTTTTTGGGAAATGTTTTGAAATTATGTGTGTGTTTGTTTGAAAAATAGCAAGGATGGTTTTGCAAATTGATCAAGTAACTAGGAGTTGTCTACCCTAATCAAAAGTCTTTCTTGTACATTTTTAACCCTTTGATATTGTTGTTTTACCATTGTATTTGGTAAACAACCCTATATTTTGGATGTTAAACGGGACAGGCGTGGGTCATCGTATGACCATGATAACAATATTGCCAAGTATCTTAGCAAGTTTTTGAGGGACTAGATCATTTGTTTTAGGCAACCAAGATAGCGTCATCGAGGGACTATGATCTTTTTGTTTTGTTTTGTTTTGCCAAGATACCTAGCATGCATACCATGGCCATTTTAAGGCAACAAAGTGGATGAAACCCTAGGGGTGCTTGTGTGCATTGTGTTGTCATTTTTCATACATTTTTGTCTTGTGTTAAGTCATGTTGTTTGTTTGTTTTTTGTTCGTTGCATACAAACCCTAGTTTACTATCATAGCATATAAAAGCAATAAATGCGTAAAGTAAATCTAAGACTATTACAACAATATTATGGGGAGGGGGATACAAGTTTGAATAGGGGATATTTGCACAAAATAAAACCCTAATTTACTATTACATCCAAATTGAATTTAATTTACAAATAAATAAATAAACAAGTATTTAAATGTGCAATTAAGTATAAATATGCAAACATGTTTTTGTTTTGATTTTTATGTATGTAAAATAAGTTTATTTAAGTTCTAAAAAATACGAAAATAAAATGATTATTTTTGAAAGGGTGAAAACCCTAATTTTTGTTTTTAAAAGAAAATATATATTCTATTATTATTTATTTCATTTATGCACAAGAAAATAAATAAAAATATATACAAAAGTGTTAAAAAATAAAATATGTGAGAAAATAATATTTTAAGTGCATAAATAATAAAAATTAAAATATATAATATTTTTGTATTATTTACAAGTTTATTTAAGAAAATAAAAGTATATTAACCTAAATACTTATTTTTATGCTAAAAAATAAATAAAAACATATGAAAAAATGCAAACAAATAAAGAAAATATTTTTATGATTTTTAATGTTTAGGAAAAAAAATATAAAAGTAAGAAATGTGAAATATGCAAGAAAATATGAAAAATAAAAGAAATGGGCCAAGGGGGTGCAAAAAGTAAGCAGGAGGGTGTCAAAAGTAGGACAAATCAGGCCCAGGCCCACTCCTACTTCGTCCCTGACCTTGAGACAGAAAAACGCGTGTCCTGTACTTCAAACTGTATCTCCTGCATACGTGCTTAAAAACAAAATCTTGCAACATAAAACTTGTAGCATTTTTAGTCACGATTCCATTGATATAAAAAACTTGATCTAACTCTCAAAGACCAGAGAGAATTTTATCACCCCTAATTTCTGACCTAAAATTTTTAGCATGTTCATCATCCAAATTCTCCTAGCTCAGTTAATATAAATGAAATCTATGCATATGTACAACTCAAGTACATTAAGGACTACATTTTTGCTTCACGAACCTAAGCCTAATGATGTCTAAATAAAGAGATAGAAAGTTAGAAATTACCTTGTTCAGTCAAGTTCGAATATGGCAATGTAGCAACTTTGAGTGAGGCCTGAAGTTCTTTTGAGCTTGCTTGAAGTTCCCTGGACCTTTCCCAATGCTCAGCTTGCTTTGAAATGGCTTGAATCTCCTTGTAGAACTCAACCTCCAAAGCTTCAAAATTAAAATGGTGAAGTGTGCAAACGAGGTTACAATTGCTGAACAATGGCTTGGATAGTTCAGGTGGGTTGTAGGGAATGTGTTTGAGGTGGTTCAAGATAAAACGCACGAGTGAAATATGTTTTGGCTTTGTGATTTACAGAGATGGCCCTGTTTTGGGCAGAAGTTGGTGTTTTTGTGTTAGAGGGTGTTTGAGAGCTTTGCAATTCGTGTTTTCTGCTTGGTACAATATGCTGAGGTCGTTTGAAAAGGTTACAAGACTTGGTTTTATCAGATTTCCAAGTTATGGACCTTTTGCAAGCTTTCTTATTTTTGAAGCAAAAGGCGAGTTGACAAAGGCCAAGGTTGTACAAGATAGCTCAAGGTCTGCATAGGGTTGATGAGCTTTTCCTGAAGTTTGTGGACTTTGTTTGCAGCAAAAGGGTTGGTCCTTGGCTCAAGATAAACAAAGTTGCTAAAAGTGAACTTTATCAAAGTAGCATTGTTATCTTTTTGCCATTTTTGGAATAAATTAATGTATAATGCTCCAAAGCTCAGAATAATGCCATTGTCCAATGTATTTGTATTCAATTTATGAGCGTAGAAAGGATTAAAACCTGTAAACCAAGTACAAGCATGATCCAAACTGATTCGCAACTTGTATCAAAGTGAAAAATGCCATGGACAAAAGTGATAATTTTCCATTTTCAAACTTTCGATTCTCCCTAACCACAAATGATCTTGGATAGTTCTGGGACATTTTGGAAAGCTTGTAACATGCTCTACAATCCATCTTTGAAATGCATTTTGAGATTCCACATGGAACTAGGTGAAAAGATGCCATGAAGATAGGTCAAAATCCTGCCTAAACTATGGCAAAATTTCACTAAGTTAAAAGTTTCATGGACCCTTATTCACAAAATCATAACTTGAGATCCAAGCATCTTTTGGGAAAAATTTGTGAATCAAAGTTGTAGATTTTATGGAGGACTATAAGAAATCTTTGACTGGGCAAAAATTTGATTCAAGGCTTGAAACTTGGTATGAGAAATCTTAGAGGTCCAACATGAAGTATGAAAGTCAAATTGAGCATTTAAAGTCCAAAAATCCTTGTGCAAACTCAAACCCTAATTTCAGGTCATCAGTGCAAAGAGATGTCTTGTGAGGAGAATCTTGATAAAATGAGAGGGCAAATTTTGGGGTACAACAGGTTGCAATAAGATAAAGGCTGATTTACAGGAGATGATGGATGAGGGCCTCATCCACATAATCAGGCCTAGGGAAGAGTATGAAGAGGAGGTGAACATGGTTTCTGGATGTCCTAGAGAGTTCAGAATTTTTGATGTGGAGCACATGAATGATGATCTTGTACAATTGCATGCTACTTTCTGCCACATGGCTGGTCAGGTGGAACATCAGTATGGATCTTGCCGATTTTGCTGCCTGGACTCCAAAGGATGTTCAATCGTGAGGAAAGATGTTCAATTGTTGTTGGATAATGGAACTATCAAGGTTACAGGTCAAAGGGATGATTACCATGAAGTTGATTTGATTGAGGTTTGCTTGACTGAAGAAGAGTCAGATGAAGAGTATTCCTCTACAGATGAGTATTTATCCTCATATGAGGATTTGTTTTCCAAAAATGACTTAATAATGACTGATTATGTTGAAGAAGGGGTAAACGTTATTGTGCCTTGTTTTGGCACACCTGCCCATTTTGAAGTTGAGTATTATAGCAAGCCAGCTATTACCCCATTGGTGATTAGTTTGCCGGGTCATGTCCCCTACAAGTCAGATAAGGTTGTACCCTACAAATATAACGCTACAATCTTAGAGGATGGTGTGGAAGTTCCCATCCAGCCAATGCCTGATGTTAGAAACATTGCTGAGACTAGCAGAGTGACCCGCAATGGTCGTGTATTTGCACCAGTTGTTCATGGAGATGTTAGCACTGGAAAGAAACTTGTTCAGAATTGATCTGACCTGATCAGAAATGGACCGTCACGGCTGGCTCCGAGCAGAAAGCTTTTTGAACGAAGTGGGGGGGGGGGGGTACCTGCAAGGCACTCCGATGCTGAAGTAAGTAGGAGTACGAGCAGATAATAGCAAGTGTATGGTTAGAATGATGAATACCTGACCCTCTGGAAACAGAGGGTATTTATAGCCCCCAGCGCTGGGCCAAGGTTCCTTCATTGGGCCGGGCAGGTTTGGCCCAATGGAGGAACTGCCAGGTTCTACGTGCGTAGTGGGGACCCGCATGTGGTCCCTTTCCTGGATGTTCTGCGTGAAGTGCGGGCGGACGGAGACGCGGTCTTTTCGGGGTATCGTTGAGGGAACAGTGGACTGAGTCTGCCCTAGTTGGGGTGCTCGAGGTAATGTCGAGCTGGACATCAGGATGTGGAGCTGGACCGCAGTATGTCGAGCTGGAGGTGTAGCTGTCGAGCATGCGACTACCCGTCGGGCACGGTCGTGACTCTTTGGTCGGCGTGGTCCTTAGTAAGTCCATTTAGACTGGGCCTTAGCAATGCTTTTGGGCCTGTCGGGCCCAGTCCAGAACAGGAGCCCCCCAAGTCGTGGTTCCTTTGTGAGGAGCCATGGCTTGAACTCAGGTCGTTTCCTCATCGAGGTCTCGTGCCCGGGACAGAGGTGCAGACCCTCGAGGGCCTCTTCGTGCCGTGCTCGGGGACATCTTCCACGGTGGATGCCTGGAGGATCCACACCGGGGCGTGTCCATCGAGCACACGAGGTATCTTTCGGGAACTGTGCTGCCACCTTATGGGGATAGGGTCATCATTGCGTTGGGAGCAGCGCGTCGGGGAGAGAGACTCCGTGGTTGCCCGAGGTGACGTTTGGTATTCCACGTCATCACTATAAATAGGAACCTTGGGCCCCATAACACGTTTCTATTCTTTGTGCTCTCTCTGCTGTTGCTCTTCCAGATTTTTCCCAGTCGCGATCTTCTGTCACAGATCCTTTTACTCCGTAGCCGAATCCTACTTTTTGATTCAAGTAAGTGGTTTATCTTCTTCATTTTCCTGTTATAATGCATGATTTTCAGCGTTTGTAGATGTTTTAGGGACTGTGCGCGTGGGACTAGCCCGGTAAACTCATACTTAGCTCGACATATTCATGTTTAGGATCGGCAAACGCATGTTTGTGGCCGGTATATTCATAGTTTTAGGTGATAAACTTCAGTGCTTCCCGGGGTCTTCATGATCCAGGGCGCTTGATTCATGATCGTGCCCGGTATGTTCATGGTCCTGGCCGTGGGTCTCATGACGTTGCTCGCCATGTTCATACCTTGGGTCGACATGTTGGAGAGTAGCCGCGTGGTCGGTTTGAAGAAGAACACATCGAGTTTTCAGGATGTCGGGGAGGCAACCACTCGTGTAAACTGACTATGTGGTCGTGCATGGGACGACGTGGTTTGTCGAGCGCATGGCTTCGTGCCCAATTGACTGGTTTCCCGTGCTCTGCAGGTAACCATGGCGGACGAGCCGTGCTCCTCTGGGCGCCACGATCATGAAGAACAAAGTGCCGATGAGTCGGTCAGCTTGATTGATACTGTCGACGACCCTTTGCTGGATTGGGTGGGCGCCGAGCCCCGAGGGATCGCGTCGATCTACAGCCGAGGCGACCGAAATCCATATGATGTCCTCGAAGCGGGCCAGGGCCAGCCCGACTTCCAAAAGAATTTCGTTGTCATGCGCCCGTCCTCCCGTTCACGGATCTGCTCGGTGTATCCAGAGTATAGCTTCGCGATGTACGAGATCACGTTCAAAGATCTTGGGCTGCAGCTGCCCTTCAGTGATTTCCAGGTCGGGGTCTTCACTCATCTGGAGTTGGCCCCGTCCCAGCTACATCCGAACTCGCTCGCCTTTATCCGGGCGTTTGAGCTGACGTGTCGCTTTCTGAGGATCGGGGCGACCATACCGCTCTTCTTTAGGATTTTTCATTTGCAGCGCCAGTCTCGAGGAGGGAAACACAGCTGGGTCTCCTTGAAGCAGTCAAGGAGACTCTTCAAAATGTATATGGACTCCGTAAGGGGTTTTAAAGACAAGTGGTACGTTGTGCGGCCAGTTACCACCTCTGCTTTGGGATCCCTGTACGAGGAGGAGGAGCCCTTCAGTGATGATGACGGGGAGGCGGTTTTGGGCGACGATGGGAATCCTGTGATGGCCCGTACGGCCAAGTTCCCTGTGCACTGGATGTTCAGGCACTACGAGCACGGGACTGGTTACTACCATACTGCTGCCGGGGACATGTGCTCGGAGGACGAGGAGGCGTACGCCACACTTTGTCGGTTTGTCGATAGCTTCCACCCTGCCCGGTGGGCCACGAGGGAAGGGGACGATATCTTGGATGCAGAGGGCTATCCGACATTTGAGTCCCGACCGATTGATACTAAGGCACTCGTGGAGTGCCAGACGTACAGACAGGCTGCTCGTCTGCTAGGTTGTTTATTGCTTGAATTTCTTTGCTCGTCATTTATTTATGAGCTTGCTCGATACTAACCCATCTTTTATTTTGTGCAGGTTCGATGGTCGGTCGACGGGAAAGGCTTTTGAAGTTGTCTTGCGACCAGAAGCGAGGCAGGAGGGTCGTGAAGGCTCCACAGGCGACGAGGATGGGCCCGCCACACAGTCCGAGTGCTCCTCAGCCGGTGAGGGTGGATTCGTCGCCCAACTCGGGGGCCGCGTCGGATGGTACCCCAGAAGTTGAAGAGGTCGATCCTAGTGCCGTCCTGATACAAAGGAAGAGGACCCGGGTGGAAAGTGGTTCGACTATCGGCGAGGACGCCAGTGCTGTCAGGTCTTTCGTGTTCCCCCCTTGTTTCAAAGAGGAGGGCTTCTTCGAGAGATTCCCTCTGACAATGGTTGCCGACGAGGATGAGGCTATCAAAGGGATGAGCAAAGAGGATCGGAAGATGCATCTGGCCGCCAGCATGGACGGGCTGGTGAAAATGGCCGAGATGGCCCTGGTGTTGTCCGAGGAAGGGGGGATCCTATCCGTATCGAAGACCTCGAGCAGGAGAAAGCGGCCCTCACCTCGAGCTCGCGGAAGTTGAAGACTGCCCTGGAACGCTCCGAGGAGATGTTCTGCGAGCAGACGACGATGCTGGATGCTGAGAGGGAGATGTTGGTCCTGGAGAAGGAAAGGTCGGGGAAGTTGGCCGAGGAGGGGGAGCTTCTCCGCGCAGACAGGGATCGTCTGGGCACCGAAGTCGGGCGCTTGGCCCAGCAGGTCGAGGAAATGAACGTTGCCATGCAACCTGCCGAGGATGAGCCGGAGGACATAGCGGCTTTGAAGAGTCGGTCGGAGCTGGTCGCCCATATCTGGCTACTCGAGGCAGATTGCGTCGGTGCTCTGGAGGAGGGGTTCGACTCTGCAGTCGGTCAGCTTTCGTTGTTAAACCCAGGTCTGGTCACTGATGGTATAGGCCACACACATCAGATCGTGGATGGCGTGATCGTGCCCCCGCCCGACTTTCCAGGCGTCGACAATGACGGTTCTGGGGAAACCTGACTAGGATAGCGGGCCTGCGTGCCTTTGACATTTGTATTCTTTGGGCCTGCGTGCCCGTTTGTTGTACGTTATGAACATCGCCGGCCTTCTTGGTCGGTTTATAATTGCTTTGTCGCCTTCGGGCATTTTTATCTGAATGCTGTTTTACATTTTGAATGTTTTGCCCTTGCTTGAAATCTTATATATTTGCATAAAATTTTAGCCTAAGTCATGGGCCCGAGGCGTGCCCGTAAGCGGCTGTGATTTGGCGAGCGAGTCTTCCCGCCTTCCGTTTGTACACGTGCCCGGCCCTCTTTCGCTGGCCAGAGTCACCTAAGTGTTGTGCTCGAGGGGAGAGACTTCCCTTTGACCCTTTTAGATGGCCCGTCATTCTTGACGACTTGCCGGGCATTTGGAGCGAAGTTGCTCAGTCGGACGCGAAGCCCGGTAGGGACTATTCGCCCTTGGCGTGAACTGCCCATCGCGAGCTGGGTGTTCTGCCTTATGGGTACAACGACGGTGGTGCTCGGTGTAGCTGTCCACTTCGGGCACTATCGATCGTCCTCGTTTGCCGTGCGATGCTATGCGATTTGGCCGTACGTCGGGCTTGTACCTTAGCCTTTATACGAAGTGGGACGTTTTTCCTCGTTGACCGAGCGCGGGTGCTGCAGGTCGAGGGTCTCAGGTGTTGGTAGTTTTTAACTGTAGTACTGCTTTAGCTTAGCAGCGTTCCAGGGTCGTGGTAATGGCTCTCCATCTAATTGCTCGAGGTAGTACGCCCCGGTACCCATGGTGCCGTGGACGCGATAAGGTCCTTCCCAGTTCGCGGCCAGCTTCCCTTCGCGGGAATCTTTCTGGTTCCTACGTAATACCAGGCTGCCGATTTCAAACTCGCGCTTGATGACCTTGTCGTTGTGGCGTAGAGCCACTCATTGTTTTAGGGTGGCTTCGCGCAGGGCTGCACCCGATCGGATTTCCTCGACTAGGTCGAGTTCATCCCTTAGTGCCTCGTCGTTCATTTCTTCGTCGAGGGGGTTCTCCGTTCGTCGGGATGGTTCCATGATTTCGACCGGGATGACAACCTCGGTGCCATATGTCAGTCGAAATGGTGTCTCACCCGTCGTTGAGTGGGGTGTGGTGCGGTATGCCCACAAGACGCTGTGGAGATCCTCGACCCATCCTCTCTTGGCTTCGCCGAGCCGACGTTTGAGCCCTCGTAGGATGACTCTGTTCGCGGCTTCGGCTTGCCCGTTGGTCTGAGGGTGCTTGACTGATGTGAAATGTTGTTTTGTCCCTAGTTTGGTGACGAAGTCCTGGAACCCGTGGTCGGTGAACTGGGTACCGTTGTCGGTCACCAGGGCCTGCGGAATTCCGAACCTAGCAAGGACGTTTCTTTTATAGAAACGGAGGATATTGTGCGAGGTGATTTTTGCGAGGGCCTCGGCCTCGATCCATTTTGTGAAGTAATCCACGGCGACGATGAGAAATTTGTTCTGGTAGGTTCCCTGCACGAAGGGCCCGAGGATGTCCATGCCCCACCAGGCGAACGACCACGGGGACGATAATATGCTCAGCTCGTGCGGGGGGGCGAGGTGCATATCCCCGTGCTTCTGGCACTTATCACATTTTTTACGTGTTCCTTGGAGTCCTGTTGCATCGTCGGCCAGTAGTATCCTGCTCGAAGGGCTTTCCGTGCTAAGGATTTACCGCCCATGTGCTGGGCGTTGATCCCTTCGTGTATCTCCCTTAGTACGTAGGGGATGGTGGACTCATCGATGCATTTCAGGAGGGGGATGGAGAATCCTCTTCGGTACAGTTTCTGCTCGAGAACCACGTAGGAACATGCTCGTCGCTTGATAATGGCAGCTTCGGCCTGGTTCGACGGGAGTTCTCCTTTTGTCAGGAAATTATAAACCGGGGTCATCCAGGACGTGGCATCCCCGATGGCATGGATCTCGACTGTAGTCGAGGGTGGTTCGATACTTGGACGTGCCAGAGATTCCTGGATGACGGATTTATTTCCGCCCTTCTTTCGTGTGCTCGCAAGTTTGGACAATATGTCCGCTCTCGTGTTTTGCTCGCGGGGAACATGAGAAATTTCTGCTCGTACGAACTTTGTCATGTGTTTTTTGACTAAGTTCAAATACTCGATGAGGTTGTCGTTTTTGGCCTGGTAGCTCCCCTGTACTTGAGAGGCGACGAGCTGGGAGTCGGTGTAAATCTGTACCTCGCGGGCTCCCAGGTCCTCGGCTAGTCTCAGTCCCGCGAGCAGGGCTTCGTATTCTGCCTGGTTGTTTGACGTCGGGAAGGAGAGAACTAAGGAGTGCTCGATTACTACGCCTTCTTCGTTTTCCAGGAGGATTCCTGCGCCGCTTACGTACGAGCTGGACGCTCCGTCGACGAAGATGGTCCACTTGTGTTCCTTCCCCGGGGGAAGGTCGTGAGTGGTCATTTCCGCGACAAAGTCGGCCAAGGCCTGTGCTTTCAGGGCTTTCCTGCTTTCGTACTGAATGTCGAATTCGGAGAGTTCCAAGGACCACTTCAGCATCCTGCCCGCCATATCTGGCCGACCCAGGAGCTGCCTCACCGGCTGATCGGTTCGCACGATGATGGTGTGGGCTAGAAAGTAGTGTCTGAGCCTCCTCGCAGCGTTGACGAGGGCCATAGCAACCTTTTCTATCTGCTGGTATCTGCTTTCGGGTCCCTGTAAGGCTTTGCTCGTGAAATAGACGGGTTTCTGCCCGTCGGGGGTCTCGCGGACAAGAGTTGTGCTGATGGATTCGTTTGAAACAGCCAAGTATAAGTACAGCGGTTCCCCGTCGTCCGGTCGAGATAGCACTGGCGGCTGAGACAGGCTCTGCTTTAGATGGAGAAGTGCCTGCTCGCATTCCTCATTCCATTCGAAGGCCGCTTCCTTTCGAAGGAGTTTGAAGAAGGGAAGGGCGTGATGAGCAGACTTCGCGACGAAGCGGGACAGCGACGTGAGCATGCCGTTCATGATTTGTATCGACTTCTTTGACTTCGGTGTTGGGAGGTCGGAGAATGCCCGGAATTTGTTGGGGTTGGCCTTGATTCCCCGTTCCGTTAGATAGAATCCAAGGAATTTTCCTGCCTTAACCCCGAACGTGCATTTCTCGGGGTTGAACCTCATTTTGCACTGTCTTGCTTGGGCGAAGACTGTCTTGAGATGCGTTGCGTGATCGGTGTCTGCTCGGGATTTGACGATCATGTCGTCCATATATACCTCGAGCATGTCGCCGATCTGTTTGTTGAAAACTCTGTTCATCATGCGTTGGTAAGTTGCTCCGGCGTTTTTCAGTCCGAAGGGCATTACGTTGTAGTAATAGTTGCCCGAACTGGTCATGAATGCCGTGCAGTGTTTGTCGCCCAGAGCCATTGGGATTTGGTTATATCCCGAGTAGGCGTCCATGAACGACAACGTTTTGTAGCCGGCCGAGTTGTCGACCAGCATGTCTATGTTTAGTAAGGGAAAAGCATCTTTCAGGCAAGCCCGGTTGAGATCGGTATAGTCAACACACATTCTCCATTTTCCATTATTCTTTTTCACAAGTACAACATTTGACAGCCAGGTGGAATACCGGGCTTCAGAAATAAAATTTGCCTCTAGGAGGTCTTTTACAGCTTTTTCAGCAGCCTCCGTTTTTTCTGGAGACTGCCTACGCCTACGTTGTACTACGGCCTTGGCGGCTGGATCAATGGCGAGGTGGTGACAGGCGACCTCAGGGTCGAGTCCGGGCATCTCCGCAGCGCTCCAGGCGAAGAGATCAGCATTCTCGCGCAGACAGGCCTTGATTTGCTTCCTGGCCAAGTCGGGGAGGTCTTTACCAATCTTCACTCCCTTGGTCGGGTCTGTGCCGAGGGGAACGAGTTCAAAATCCCCGTCCGGAATTGGTCGGAGTGGGATTTGCTCGCTGCTGGATGGCTCGTCCTGATCGAAGCGAGCGTCGAGGGCTATGGAGTCGACCTTTGGTGGAGCCTTCTGGACTTCTTCCTCGGGGGATGCTTTCCTGTCGGGCTCCTGTTTCGTCCTTTTGGCGGGTCTGGTCCCTATGTCGACGGTATCCCGTCCCTTAGAGGCAGCGTTGAAGCATCTACGGGCAGCGGCTAGGTCTCCTTGGATGGTGGCTACCCGTGCCCTTCTGGTGTAGAACTTCATCTTCAGATGGACGGTCGAGGGCACCGCCGTCAGCTCCGCCAGTGTCGGTCTCCCCGAGATGCAATTGTATAGAGACGGGCAGTCAATGACGAGGAAGCGGACCTTAACCTGTCTCGTAGCCGTTCCTTCGCCGAACGTAACCAGGAGCTCGACATAACCCCAAGGTTTGGAAGTCGAGCCGTTGAAGCCTTGTAGATCCGACCCCACATACGGAGAGAGATGTGAGTCATCCAGTTGTAAGGTCCGGAACAGCTGGCTGTACATCACGTCGACGGAACTCCCTTCGTCGACCAGGATGCGATGCACGTCAAAATTGGCCATTCTTGCCCTTATCAGTAAGGGGATGACCGCGTTCGGGGATCCGCCGGGGAGTTCTTCTAGGTAGAAGGTGATGGGCTCTGACCTGCCCTTCACCCTTTCGAACGTCACAGTTTGCGGGGGAGCCATGTCGACCAACTCGTCCAACTTCCTCTTAGCTGAATTGATGGTGAGGTCGTTGAACCCGCCCCCGTTGATGACCATGGCGGAGGGAAAGTATTCCCACCTGCTGTGCATTGTTAGTGGCTCTTGCAGGTGCTCCGGAATGTCAAAATCCTCGGGCCTGGTTACCGAGAAGGCGGTCTGGATAGGCACCGACTCGTCTGATGGTCGGGCGTCTTCTTCGGGCTCCTTGGTTTCATGGGCGTCACGACGAGGAGCGTCGTTTCGCCTGTACTGCGCGAGCCTCCCTCCTTTGATGAGGGTTTCAATGGCGTCCTTGAGGTGGACGCAGTCCTCTGTCAAATGGCCATGACTCCTATGGTATTGACAGTATTTATTTTTGTCTGCCCCTGGCTTGGCGGGAGCAGGCCGGGGACGCTTGACGCCGCCGTCCTTGAAGTCTGTACTGGCACACTCTGCTAGGATACGCTCGCGGGAAGCTGTGAGCAGAGTGTACTCGGTGAAACGGCCCGAGGGGCCCCTTTGCTCCCAGACTTCCCGGGGTCGGTCTTCTTTCCTTTTCTCCCCCATACGTCGGGGAGGAGCCTCTTGTCGTGAGCTGCTGCTGTTGTTGGGACCCCGAGCCCTCGAGTCTCGGGCCCTGTTGGCAGCTTCCCTCTCCTCGTAGTCCATATACGCTCGGGCCTTATCGAGGAGGGCATTAAAAGTCAGAGGTGGCTCAATAACCACAGCCTTTCTGAATTCTGTGCCAGGGAGGAGACCCCTCTCCAGCAAGTATCTTTTCATATGGTCCGTGCAGGGGACCTGTATTGCTTCTCGGTTGAAGCGGTTGATGAACTCCCTCAAGGTTTCATCCTGTCTTTGGATGATGGCCTCGAGGGCCGCCTCGGTCTTCGGATGGCGCCGAGAAGCTGTGAAGGAACTGATAAACTGGTTCTTCAGGTTCCGCCACGACGTGATTGAGCCCGGGGCGAGTCCTTTATACCAGTCCATGGCCGCCTTCCTGAGAGTCGTGGTGAAAAGACGGCATTTGATGGGCCCCCCAACATTATGATAGTGGAGCATGGCTTCGAACCCGTCAATATGGTCGACCGGGTCTGCAACTCCGTCATACTCCTTCAAATGTGGGGGCTTCTCCATGCCCGGGGGGATGGGTGCATCCATGATGGCCTGCGACAGGGGACCGCGGGGGTCGTCCTCGTCGCTCCTCTCCGGAGAAAGAGATGGGGACCTGTAGTGTTGTCTGGCACGGTGGTCGTGCTGAGTTTCCCTCGAGCGTGATGCTCGGTGGTTGAATGTCACACGCCCGTCCCCGACGTGCCTCTTGTCGTGCCTTGACGGGTCGCGACTGGGTTCTCCGGCAGGGATGGCGGGCTGTCTCTCATAGTAGGGCCGCCTCTGCTTTGGCCGAGGAGAGGGGCTCCTGGAGTTCTCCCTGTAGTGTCTCCGCGGGGGAGAAGGGTGTCGAACTTCTGTGACCCGAGGAGGTGGAGAATGTGGCCTTCGGTGCCTCCTCGGGGGTCGTCGGTCATCTTCAAGTGCCCTTAGTCTTTCTCCTTGGGCGAAGATGAGATAGTTTGTCTGATTAATGGCCGCGAACAGTGCCTGAGTCGTGGCATCTGCCCCGGCGGGAACTGGGACTTCGTGGAACCGGGCAGCTCTGTAATGAGCGAGAGCTACCGGGTCGTCTTCAAGTGGTGGTGGGATCGGGGAGGATGATGCAGTAGCCCCGTCCCTGTAGGAGGAAGTTCCAGGGGCGGTCGTCACAGGAATGGTATTGTGGCCGGGATCACCGGGGTTATCGAGGTGTCCATTCTTGTCCGCGGTGCCGTTATTAGTGTCGGCGACACGGACGTGCTGCTCGTCGCGAGCTGGATCAACCATGACAGGTAGTTGAATTGAGCTTTTGGTATTTTGAGTTGTTCGTTAGACGGGGAAGCTAGTTTCCCACAGACGGCGCCACTGATCTGACCTGATCAGAAATGGACCGTCACGGCTGGCTCCGAGCAGAAAGCTTTTTGAACAAAGTGGGGGGGGGGGGGGGTACCTGCAAGGCACTCCGATGCTGAAGTAAGTAGGAGTACGAGCAGATAATAGCAAGTGTATGGTTAGAATGATGAATACCTGACCCTCTGGAAACAGAGGGTATTTATAGCCCCCAACACTGGGCCAAGGTTCCTTCATTGGGCCGGGCAGATTTGGCCCAATGGAGGAACTGTCAGGTTCTACGTGCGTAGTGGGGACCCGCACGTGGTCCCCTTCCTGGATGTTCTGCGTGAAGTGCGGGCGAACGGAGATGCGGTCTTTTCGGGGTATCGTTGAGGGAACAGTGGACTGAGTCTTCCCTAGTTGGGGTGCTCGAGGTAATGTCGAGCTGGACATCAGGATGTGGAGCTGGACCGCTGTATGTCGAGCTGGAGGTGTAGCTGTTGAGCATGCGACTACCCGTCGGGCACGGTCTTGACTCTTTGGTCGGCGTGGTCCTTAGTAAGTCCATTTGGACTGGGCCTTAGCAATGCTTTTGGGCCTGTCGGGCCCAGTCCAGAACAAGAATGTTGAACCCAAGAAGGTTACAGGTGAATCTAGTGGAGCTACGTTAGAAAAAGAAGTGGATGATATTTTGAAGATAATCAAGATGAGCGACTACAGAATTGTAGATCAGCTACTGCAGACTCCTTTAAAAATATCTATCTTGGCTTTATTGATGAACTCATCTGCTTACAAAGAATCCTTGATGAGGGTATTTGACCAAGCTTTTATGGAGAGTGATATACCCATAGACCAATTCAATAGTGTAATAGGGAATATTACGTCATGTAATAATTTGAGTTTCTGCGATGATGAATTACCAGAGGAAGGAAGGAATCACAACCTGACCTCCACATCTCTATGAATTGCAAGAATGATTCACTATCCAATGTGATGATTGATAATGGATCCGCTTTGAACGTTATACCGAGGAGCACTCTTATGAATTTAAATATCAAGGAACGCCTATGCGCCCGAGTGGCATCATTGTGAAAGCGTTTGATGGATCAAGGAAATCTGTTATTGGTAAAGTGGACTTGCCTATTCATATAGGACCATATTTGTTTCAGATAACTTTCCAGATCATGGATATTGTACCAACTTATATTTATTTGCTAGGAAGACCGTGGATTCATGAGGCAGGGGCTGTCACTTCAACTTTACACCAGAAACTAAAGTTTATACGTGAAGGGAAAGTAATGATCATAAATGGGGAAAATGCATTATTGATATCTCATTTGTCCTCTTTCAACATTGTGGAGGCGGATGAAGCTGCTGTCGAAACTCAGTTCCAAGCCTTATCCATTGACAACATAAGAGGAAATGAGAATTCCATGGTTTCGCTTAAGGATGCGCAACAAGTTGTGCGAAAGGGTCATAGCGAGGTATGGGGAAAGATTGCGGATCCACCTGTGAACAAGAACAGAGCCGAATTGGGGTTCTCTTTGAAGAATGACAAAGGTAAGAGCATGAAGCCAAAGTCTGCTGCAGGCAAGTATCAAGATATCTTCCGTAGCAGGGGTTATCTTTATCTAACTGTTTCCAGGATTAATGCCATTGTAGAAGATGAAGCAGAGCATGAAATGCCAAATTACGTGACACACAGAGTTAGGGTTCAGAACTGGATCACCATTGATGTTCCCTCTTGCATACATGTTTCAAAGTGATTTGTTTTCTTAATCTTTTTGAAAAGCTTTCACTCTACCCAAGGTGGAAGTATTAATGTTGTAGGGCTTATTTGTTTGGTGTGATTTTTAAAATCAATAATAAAAGTTGTCTTTGTTTCCCAAATTGTGTCTTTATTTTTTTCTTTTTTTCTTGGAAAATGGTAATCAGAAAAAACCCTTCAAAATAAATAAATAACTGAAATTCAATCTGCATGATCACTTGTTATATGTGTCAGTTTCTAAAAATCAATCATAAATCATATGTGCAGGTTAATTAAAAAACCCGTTGAATACAATGACCCTGCACTCTCTCCCAACTTTGAATGTCCTGTGTATGGGGCCGAAGAAGAAGATTATGATGAGATTCCAGAAGAGGTCTCACGGTTGCTTGAGCACGGGGAAAATACCATTCAACCATATAAAGAGCCACTGGAAGTGATCAATTTTGGTTCAGAAGAAGATCCGAAGGAAGTCAATATTGGAGCATTGCTGCATCCTGATGTGAAGAGCATGTTGATCGAGCTGTTGAAAGAGTATGTGGATATTTTTGCTTGGTATTATCAAGATATGCCTGGTCTAGATACATATATTTTATAACACTATTTTCCATTTGTTGTAACCCAAAATTTTCCCTCTCACTTATCAAGAATTTTCTCACAAGATCTCCTTTGGCTCAAGACTGCACTAGGGTTGATCAACTCAAGACACCTTCTCAAGCATTGAAGACCAAAATTAGGGTTTGAGATTGCACAAGGATGTTTTAACTTCCAATTCCCCATATGACTTTCATGGATCATTATGGACCCTCAAGATTACTCATATCAAGTTTCAAGCTTTGGATCACACTTTTGCTCAGTCAACTGAGCAGTTGACCTAAAAATCAGTTGTATTGAGGAAAAAGTCAACTATGGCGAATTTATAGTCAAACTTCATAATTTTTGATCCACATCAACATTTTAAACTCATATGTATCATTTTATCACGTTTGGACCATAATTCCTCAAGAAATTTGATCAAATCTTCAAAAGGGCAAAATGGTCAAAATTAGGGTTTTGACTAGGAAAGGACAATTTCTGATTTTTGACCTAGAAAATGATCAATTGGTTTAAGGAATTATCTCAAGAGTCCAATTGGATAATTTTTACCTAATGACATGGCTCAAAACATTGCTCAAGTCCAATGGATTGATAGATGAATTTTCAGTCAACTGATCAAAAGTCAACTGTATACTAAAAAGTCAAACTTTGACTTTTTGGTCAAAATCAAATGTCAAAGATCACAATTCATCAAAGCATGTCAAAATATGAAACTTATTCATCAAGAAATCAAAAATTCAAGATTTCATTTTGAAAAGTTAAAATTTCTAAACTTAGAAATTTTTCTAAGTGTTGGAAATTTCTTATTTTTTTACAACTTTGAGCAAACTTTTCACCATGATGCAAGATGATTCAAAAGAAACTTTCAACATGAAAGTTGTAGATCTCCATGAAATTTACAACATTTCTTTACACAACTCCTTCCAAAAGTTCTTGGATCTCAAGTTATAATTTTAAGAACACATGGTCATGAAATAAAACACTTAGTGAAATTTTGCCCTAATTTGGTCAGGATTTTGACCTAATTTTATGGCAATTTTTCATATAGTTTCAAGGGGAATTTTCAAAAGTGATTCAAAAAGGGGTTGTAGGACACATTGCAATATTTCCAAAAATATCCAAGAACTCATTGAGATCATTTTTGAGTAGGGAGAATCGAAGAGATGAAGTTAGGGTTTTCACACTTAAATTACAAGTCATTTTGTGATGAACACGGTTCAAAATTCAAACTTATGCTGCATAACCTCTACTTTGCAGGCCTAAAACTTGTTAGGAACTCCATAATTAATTGCTTGCAGAGCTGTTAGAGGTCTCAATTCAAGCACTCAATGCAAGGCCATGCTTTATAACCATTTTGGGAAGAAAGTGCACAATGCCATTTTGATAAAGTAGCTTTTTGCATAAAACTTGTTCTTGAGCCTTGCAATTGTTCTTTTCTGATGATACAAGTCCCATAACTCAAGAGAAGCTTATCTATACACTTAGAATCACTAACCCATTCTTGTACTTCCTCTTGAAACTTGTTTTCCCACTTTTCTTGAAAATCAAGTAACATAGCAATTAACTTGTACCTTGTACTTCTGACTCTCAAAAGCACTCAAGACCTTTTGCCTATACATACACAAATTATTTGCCACAAACCCTACGCATGCTTAAGCCCTGAAAACGCCAAGAACACAGAATCACCAAAAACACCTCAAAACTTGCCATTTCTGAGTTTTGAATCCAATCTCCAAATTTGCTCGTGCGGTTCTTGACCTTTTACTTTCAAAAGCTTCTAAATAACATATACAAACAATTTCAACACCTGCAACACCACTGTAACACCTCCATCATCATCCACCATTTTCAAAAACAACACCTTGCACCTCGACTTCTCCAGAACTCCTCAGGCACTTTCAGCTTAAGCTAAGCATCACATTATCTTCCTGGGAACTTGAGGAAGCTAATCCAATCATTGGAACTCACTAAAAAGCTACTCAAACTCAAAACATGATACCCTCTTGCAAGGTAAGTTATCTCAACTTTGAAATTTTCATACAAGCATCATTAATGGTTTATTTGTGAATGAAAAATATAGATATCATTGCCCTAAAGCTAACCATGTCCATAGTTTTCATTTATATTGCTTGACCTTAGAGAATTTTAAGATTGAAGTTTCTGAAATTTTTAGGGTTCAAATTAGGGCCATTAAAATTCATGCTTGTCTTTGATCTATAATTTTATTGCTTTGCGTTTCTGAAATCGTGAGGAAACTTGTTAGTTTCCTGTTTACATTTTTCATTTTTGTTGAGAACTGAATAAGATACAAAGGTTATGGCTGGGCGTGAGGTTGAAGATGAACTTGTCTTCAGGAACGTGTTTACCATATATATTTATGGTTTGATATTAATAAACGAATGTATAGCCACCCCAGTTGTAGAAACGCGCGCATGTGACTATAGGGACATGGGTTCAAGCCCCAGTGGTACCCTTTTGGATTTTTTTCATATTTTTTCACATATTCTAACTTTTTTGGCAGCGTTGGGCCTCATCCCCTTGGGCCTTATGTTTTTTTCACTTCTGACCCTCCTTGCTGACTATTCACACCGTGGCCCATTTTATTTTATTTTATTATTTTTATTTATTGGTTTTCTTAAATATTTTATCTAATACTAAAAAATCAGAAAAAATATAAAAACATTAGATTTATATTTTGATATAGTTTATTTATTTTTTACACAAAAAAATTATTTTATTTAATCATGCTTTATTTATTTTACTAATTTATTTATAAATTTAATTAAAAAAACTAGGGTTTTAGTTATTTTCTTTTACACAATTTAAATATTTTATTTTAAAATATAAAAAGACCAAAAATATTTTGTAATACTATAAATTATTTTTAAGATAAAAAAACCAAAAATATTTTTCTTATAAACTTAATTTATTTTTTAATCAATTAATAGATTAGGGTTTTATTTAAATTCTTTTCCTAGTCAATTTAAGTTTTACTTTTTACTAATTTAATTAATTATTTTTCTTTTAGTTAATTAGGTTAAAACAAAACCCCTTTTCCCTAAAAAATCCAAATAAAAGTTTATTTTCTTTCCATTTTACATTATTGTATATCTATTCATTCTTGTACATTATTTATCCAAATTCAATATGGTTGTAATAGATAATTAGGTTTATTTTCTTGCAATCCCTATTTGTAATTTTCACACCCCTCCCACAAGTATTGTAATAGCGTAGTAATTTTAAATTTCGCAATTTATCGCTTTATATACAAATGCTAGTAATTAGGGTTTGTATGGAAAGACTAAAACCAATCACTTAGAAAACCCTAATCAAAGGCAAAACCAAGCATGAAAAACAATACACTTGCACACAAGCACCCCTAGGGTAAATCCACTTGGTTTCCTTACAAATGGCCATGTTACGCATGTGAGGTATCTTAGCAAAAACAAGCAAAATACAAGATCATAGTCCCTCGATGACGCTATCTATGTTGTCTTTCAAATGATCTTAGTCCCTAAAAAGAATGCTAAGATATCTTGCAACATTTCTAATCATGGTTATACGATGACCCACGTCTGTCCCGTTTACATCCAAAGATAGGGTTACTTACCAAATCAATGGCAAGATAACAATGTCAAAGGAAAAAAGGAAATGAACATGAAAGACTTTTGAGTAGGTAGAATGTTCCTAGTTACTTGCTCATTTTCAAAACAAAACATCCTTGCTCATTTTTAAAACAAAACATCCTTGCTATTTTTCAAAATAAACACCTACACTTTCAAAACATCTTACAAACTTGAAAACATTTTTAAAAAGATCAACATCTTTGTATACATTCTTATGAACGAGAATCATTACAAAGTTTTCCTAAATAATGGACTCTTTACAAAATACTTTCAAAAACCACACAAAGCATAATTTCAAACAAAAGCAAGTGATCTAGCAAGTAACTAAGAGCCCATGGAAAACCATGGATGAAAAGGGTGCTAATACCATCCCTTTTCATGATCTACACCCCGAACTCAAGAAATAATCTCAAAGGTATTTCCGGTGGCGACTCTTGCTAACTGTAACATTTGCGATTAAACGCAAAACACTCAAGTCAGTTCTCCCACCGTATCACAGAACTGACTACTTTGCTGGAGAAGATTATAAAAGTGGAGTTACCTTAGGGTTAGATCATATTTACTTGCTTTCTTTGTTTGACTTTTATGCTTTACATTATGGTTCTTTGTTTGGGTTTGAATTCTCTACCCGAATTTAGGATACCTTATAGGTAAGTAGCAATACATTGTGGAAACTGTGCGGGGTATACCGACATGGTCTAAGTAATAGTTACGTTAGTGAGACCTATTTGTGGGAACCAGTAGCCCTTGATTTAATCAAGGAGAATACAGGGCCACTGAGTGATGTCATGAAGCACTAATGAACTTTCAGAACCTTTACTTGACCAACTTAGCCTTTAGGACGTAGTGAGATGACCAGCTTTGGTGCAATCCTAAGTTGGTAGATACTCGATACTACACTCATTGAGGTTTGGTTTTTTAGGATATTTTGGTCGCCATTAAAGAGGCTTGTGCTGAAACAATGACTAAGGAAACAAACCAGTGATATTAAGCTCCTTAGAACCCAGTTACTATTGCTAGGACAGGTTTGAGCCAACTAAACTTCAAGAGGGTACTTACCTATGATACTCCATGCAAGCCTAAACCTAAGGACTTGTTTGCTTTGTTTGTGTATATTTACTTGTACATCACATCATAAACATCATAACATCATACTCATACTCACTAACCATTTCAAGGATCTTGGGATTTATCTTTGTTCTATTTTGTAGGACATGGACTCTATTCGTAGGAAAACTATTCAAGTCAATCTTGTAAGGATCCCTCCTTAACTTAAAGATCTAGCATCAAGGATTATTGAAAATTATCCATTCACTGAAAGACATGGTCGCCTACTACACTTGGTTACTTGCAAAACTGATGAAGATATGATGAAGGTACTCTTTCAGTTCTTTGATCCTTTACACCATTGCTTCATATTTTCCGATTATCAACTTGTGCCAACTTTGGAAGAATTCTCCCAAATCTTGAGGATTCCCATTCTCAATCAACTACCTTTCAACGGTACGAAAAGAGATCCAAATCCATAATAGATTGCTCAATATCTACACTTGCAACCATCTGATGTCACAACCAATTGGGAAACAAGGAGTGGTGTCAAGGGTTTTCTAGCAAAGTTCTTGTTTGAGAAAGCCCAAAGCTGTTAGAACTCTTTGGATCTGCAAGCTTTTGAGGAATTTGTGGCTCTCCTCATCTATGGGATGGTTTTGTTTCCAAATCCTGACTAACTCATAGACGTAAACACCATCAAGATCTTCATATCTTGTAACCCAGTGCCTACTTTACTAGGGGACATCCTACATTCCTTTCACACTCGCACTATGAGGAAAAGAGGTATCCTTATGTGTTGTACTCCTCTTTTGGAAAGATGGTTTATTTCGCATCTTCCCCAATCTGTATTGAAGAACGAGCAAGGTTCAAGGTGGTCACAAAGGTTGATGACGCTCAAACATTCAGACATCCATTGGTGTTCTCGATCCTTAGAGAATGTTACTATTGTCGACCGTTGTGGAGAATTCCCTAATGTCCCTTTACTTGGCATTAGGGGAGGTATCACCTATAACCCGTGTTTGGCTCTAAGACAATTTGGGTACGCCTGAAGGGATGGCCCACATGAGATACTCATCCAAGGTTTGGTATTTGACTAAGAGAACGACAATCAAGGTCACTGCTAGAGATTTTTCCGAGCTTGGAGGATGTTGAACAAGGTAGATAGCAAGACATTGGGGCACAATAATTCCATCCCTCTTGAGCCTTACCTCAAATGGGTACGAGCTCGCGCTCAAAGTATTATGATGCCTTATCCCTTCATTCTCTCGGTAATCATTGAGCCTGTTATGGAAGGAGATGTTCCGTACACTATCCTGCATCCTGACATGCCCACCTCTCTTGAAGTATTACAAAGAGATTAGATACAACTCAAGGGTGAGTGAGACACTTTCGAAGCCCAGTTCTACGCCAGCGAGAAGAAGGTTTTGGAACTCACTAAGCAAATTCATGAGGAACGAACTCTGAATGCCTACATCGCACCAAAGAGGATGCGTACAACCTTTTTATCTTAGAGTTTTTGTATTGTTTTGCCAAAAGAAGCATTTATGTACTCAAGCTTTAATTTATTAATATAACGTGTGTTTCCTTTTTGTCTAAAACAAATTTGAACCTTTAAAATCCTTGAAATCATTGCATATGCATCTACCATTCATCATAACATAAGCAGGTTTCTTGCAACAAGTCTCCTCATCTTTCTACTGTTTATTTCAGTAAGATGGATCTCGAGAAAATGGTGAAGGACCTCCAAGCACAAAATGATCAGTTCCAACAAATGTTCTTAACTCTAGACAAAGGACGAGAAGAGTTGAAGACCTTAATGGTTGAAGAGAAAAAGAAGAAAACAAAGAAAATAACCGGAGTGCTAAATATGGGAAGAATATTCCAAGGACAAGCAAGAAGGACCCTAGACTTTGCAACGTCATCTGGTGAGAAAGACAATCAAGATGGGAAAGGCAAGGAAGCAGTTGCCCAGCCAGATTCAGAAGAGGAAGAGGAAGAAGAAGATTATTCTGAAGAACAATATCCTTCGGCCGACGACAAGTAGAAGCATCTGGAAGAACGGTTAAGTGCAATGGAAATTCAAAAAGTGCCTGGACTGGACTTTGAGGAGTTGTGGTTAGTGTCTAGGATTGTCATTCCTCCAAAATTCAAGGCGCCGGTGTTCGCCAAATACGAAGGAGTTTCGTGTCCCAAAATGCATCTCCGGTCCTATGTGAGGAAAATACAGCCTCACACTACTGACAAGGATTTATGGGTACACTTCTTTCAAGACAGTCTGTCCGGAACTCAACTTGATTGGTTTTATCAGCTAGAAAGAGCCAATGTTCATAATTGTGAAGATCTTGCCACTGCCTTTTACAAACAATACCAATACAATGCAGACCTTGTTCCCACCCGTACTCAACTCCAGAGTATGGCCATGGTTTCAAGTGAAGGCTTTAAAGAATACGCACAAAAGTGGAGGGACTAAGCAGGAAGAGTCCAACCTCCCCTATCTGAAAGAGAGTTAGTAGACATGTTTTTGGGTACCCCGTGTGGTCCTTTTTTTAATCACTTAATTGGGAGTTCATTGGCAGGTTTTACCAAATCGATATTGACTGGAGAAATAGTGGAAGTCGGGATAAAGAATGGGAAGATTCAAATTAATGCATCCCCTGCTGCTGTAAGAAAACCATTTATTGGAAAAAAAGAAGTTGTTGTTGTATATACTCAGAGAAATCAAGATAGAACTGAACATCGTCCAATGGTGGGGGCTATCATGATTCCTAAACCTGCGCTTGCTCAACAAAGAAGCAACTAGCCAAGAACGGAAAGACCAGTCAGACAGTTCACCCGAATTAATATGAAACTATCTCAACTATTGTCGCATTTGTTAAGATCCAATCTAGTGACTTTGAAAGAAGCTCAAAAGAATCCTAACACAACCTCTCCTTATTATCATCCTAATACCCACTGTGCATAACATTCTGAGAGTCCGTCCATGACACTAACAACTGTTGGGCTCTGAAAAACAAGGTACAAGATCTTCTTGAAGCCAAAGAGATTGAATTTGATGCGCCAGAAATTCCCAATGTCATCACTGCCCCTATGCCCAAGCACGACCGTGATGTCAATTCCGTTGAGGAAGATATGTTTGTTACTTTGGTTGATGAACTTGTGACCCCACTCCTGACTATCAAAAAGAACTTATTAAATGCCGGTGTATTCCCAGGCTGTGATGAAAGTTATCATTTTTGTTTATCCTCACCTACCAGCTGTCATTTGTTAAAAGCATGCGTTCAATGCCTAATAGATGACAAGGAGATTTTGTTTGAGAAGACTTCCATTCCAACTGTATCTTATAATGATGTTTCCATAGTGACCATTTCCGCCAATTCTTCCAAGGTCTCCACCAAAAGACCCGTTAGAATTACATAAGTTCCTAAAGTAGCTCCGTTGATAATTACAATTCCTGGACCAATCCCGTATTCGTCAGACAAAACCGTCCCATGGAATTATGGAGGTGATGTCTACTATCACGGTATCAAGCAAGATTAGCCAACTGCTGAAAATTAAAGTTCTGAGAAAGTTGACTCCAATATCAGTAACATCGCAGGGACTAGCAAGATAACCCAGAGCGGAAGGGTATTCTCTCTAGAAATTGCTCCCCTAAAAGCTATTTCTGGACCTGTAATCATTCCTGTTGTTGATCCTCCAAAGGCTATTCTGAGTCCTGTAATAATCTCTGCTAATACTCCCATTGACAAAACTGTTGCAGTCCTTGTTATCACCCCTACTGACATTCCTACTGCCGAGTTAACCGAGACTCGAGGCAAAGATATTCTGGTTGAGCCTGTCCGGATGAAGGCACAATCAATGGCTATCCCTGAGACCTCCCGAAAGTAGATGGAGGAAACTCTAAAGATTATAAAAAGAAGCGACTACAATGTAATCGAATAACAGGGGCAAACTCCATCAAAATTTTCCATGCTGGATTTATTGAAATGTTCCGAGGCTCATGCAAAGGCCTTGGTAAAATTCCTTAAAAGTGTCCATGTACCCGAAGAAACATCTGTCGATCAGTTCCAAGACTGCGTAGCCAGCTTGACCGTAGATAATGGTTTAGGTTTTTCGGATGCTAATTTAACGCCAAAGGGGAGGAAGCATAACGAGGCATTGCATGTCTTAGTCAAGTGCAGTGCCCCGACTTTGGGTCATGTCTTGGTTAATACCGGTTCATCTCTGAATGTGTTTCCTAAAAAAGCTCTTGATAGGTTTGACTGTGAAGGATTAACCTTGAAACCTAGCAACATAGTAGTGAGGGCCTTCGACGACTCAAAAAGGATGGTGCATGAAGAAGTGGACATCCCCATAAAAGTTGGAACCCAAACATTTAATTCAACTTTTTATGTAATGGATATTCGCCCTTCATATTCCTGCTTATTAGGTCGACCGTGGATTCACAATGCTGGTGCCGTAACCTCTATGTTGCATCAAATGCTGAAATATCCAATTCAGGGGAAAATCATCATTGTTCATGGAGAAGAAGAGTATATGGTCAGTCATCTAAATACCTTCAAATATGTGGAGTTAGATGGTGAATTTATTGAAACTCCATTCCAGCACTTTGAAGAAGTCTCGCAAACTGTGGCAGTAACCAAGGCTGTTTCTCAAGTCACAAAGATTACAAGGCCTCCGCTCAAGTTGTCGTCTTTGAAAGATGCCAAGGCAGTGATAGAAGAAGGTGGGTGCACTATTTAGGGTCAACTCCAAGATATCCCATACAAATCTAACAAATTTGGTTTGGGTTTCACTTCAGGAGCCCAGAAAGTTGTACGCCGCGCTCGTGCCGAAGGACCACCCTTGAAGATCAGCAACCATAAAGTCAACGCAATGGAGGATGATGAGGACAACTATAACCTGGAGGATTAGATTTTCCCAATTTTCAATGGAGGGATCAGCAACTGGGAAGCTAGAGACTTCGTCCCAATCACTTTTATCCAACCGTAATTTGTCTTTAAATTTTGTCAGATCTGTAATATTAAAACAATTCAGACTCTTAAAACCTTGTGTCTTACCCGAGGCACAATGGTCCATTTGTAAGGGTTATTACCTCATTTCCATATGACATCAATGAATCATGGACGTTTTTTCATACAAACTTTATGCTCATTGTTTTTTCTTTTTACATTTTCATTTCTTTCAAAGATAACTATACTCTTACACACACTCACATTCAAAATGAAGATCTGAATCCATTTGGGATCCCATGGGTAACAATTTTGCTATGGCCTTCTGTGATTCTGAAAATCTAATCTACCAAGCCGAAGACGAAGGTGAGGAAGATTTTGAAGTACCAGGGGAACTCGCCAGGTTACTACAACAAGAAGAGAGGACCATACAACCCTATGAAGAACCAGTGGACACAACTAACCTAGATACCGAAGAAGACAAAAGAGAAGTCAGGGTGGGTGCCAATTTGGAACCCAGTGTCAAAGAGCGTCTGATTCAGTTTCTACACGATTATGTTAAGGTCTTTGCCTGGTCGTACAAAGACATGCCATGACTTGATGCATATATCGTAGTACATCGTCTACCTATAAAAGAGGATTGTCCTCCGATAAAACAAAAGGTCCGTCGTATGCGACCAGACATGTCAGAGAAGATTAAAACTGAAGTCATGAAACAATTCAACACCGGGTTCTTGGCCATCACCTTCTATCTGCAATGGGTCACCAATGTTGTTCCTGTGCCTAAAAAGGATAGAAAAGTACAAATGTGCATGGACTACAGAGATTTAAATAGGGCAATCCCTAAGGATGATTTCCCACTTCCCCACATCGATATTTTGGTTGACAATACAGCACACCATAAGGTGTTTTCCTTCATGGATGGTTTCTCAGGCTACAACCAAATCAAAATGGAGCATGAGGACATGGAGAAAACAGCCTTTGTCACACAATGGGGCACATTCTGCTACAAGGTTATGCCATTCGGGTTGAAGAACGCTGGGGCAACCTATCAGCGTGCCATGGTAGCTCTATTTCTTGACATGATACATTATGAAATAGAGGTCTATATGGACGGCATGATAGCCAGATCTCAAACAGAAGAAGAGCATCTTGGTCATTTACAAAAATTATTTGAGAGGTTAAAGAAATACAAGCTGAGGTTGAACCCGAATAAATGCACATTTGGGGTGAGGTCTGGTAAACTTCTAAGCTTTGTCGTCAGCAGTAAAGGTATCAAAGTGGATCTCGCCAAGGTGAAAGCGATACAAGAGATTCTTGCTCCTCGTACTGAGAAGGAAGTCAGAGGATTCTTGGGACGGTTAAACTACATTTCCATATTCATTTCTCACCTGACAGCTACTTGTGAACCAATCTTCAAATTACTGAAGAAAGATCAAGTAGTCAAATGGAATGATGAGTTCCAAACTGCCTTCGACAAGATCAAAGAATACCTGCAAGAACCTCCAGTTTTGATGCCACCAGTCGAGGGAAGACCCTTG
Source organism: Vicia faba (assembly GCA_948472305.1). Classification (NCBI taxonomy): domain Eukaryota; kingdom Viridiplantae; phylum Streptophyta; class Magnoliopsida; order Fabales; family Fabaceae; genus Vicia; species Vicia faba. The sequence goes on along the minus strand of OX451737.1, from coordinate 1,681,595,675 downwards.
ATCATGTATCTAACTATTTTGGAAAATTCAATGGGGTGTGCGCTGGGGCAGCATGACGAGTCTGGCCAAAAAGAGCATGCTATTTATTACCCGAGCAAAAAGTTTACCGACTGTGAAACAAGATATTCACTGCTAGAGAAAACTTTCTGCGCTCTGGCATGGGCTGCTCGCCGGCTAAGACAAATATGCTAACCCATACTACCTTATTGATATCCAAGATGGATCCAACAAAATACATCTTCGAGAAACCTGCCCTCTCTGGGAGAATAGCTAGATGGAAGATGATCTTGACAGAATATGACATACAATATACTACCCAGAAAGCAATAAAGGGCAGTGTACTAGCTGATCACCTGGCTCACCAATCTGTGGAGGACTACCAGTCCATGTAGTTCGAATTCCCAGATGAAGACATCATGATGGTAAACAACTATGAAGAATCCAGACCATATGACGGACCTGAACAAGGATCTCGATGAACCCTGGTTTTTGATGGGGCGTCCAACGCACTCGACAATGGTATAGGTGTTGTACTCATATCTGTAGCGGTAGAAATGTTCAAGACTAAGCCATTGGATTGACTAGACTTTGTACAAATCAAAAATAAAAATCGCCACCGCGCTTTATTATTTCCAAAGGAATGGGAAAAGAGCGAATAACCCAAAAAAAGGGGGAAAGATTCAAGGTAAGAGGGTTGGTTAAGCAAAGTGAAGGTATTAACACCCTAAACATCTACGATACTCCGCAGGAGCCTCTTTGTAAAATCAGTATATTTTGGCTAAAAATGTGTTGTATATAAAATGGATGGTGGAGGTGAGAAAAGAAATATATTTTTTATGATTTTTTTGCACCCGCCGCGGTTGCGAACCTTTAGTGCCTACGTACCACCTTTCGTGCAATAGGGGATCAGGGTACACGTGGTTCCTCTTTTAAAAGTTTGAAACACAAGTGTTTTGGTTAATTTTATGAGATAAGAAATCATCGTCATTGTCCATGTGGAAAACATACTCACTACCCACAATCATGAGAAAGGAGAATTTGCATCATCTCAAAGTGGAGGATAATGGCTTGGATTTTAAAATCAACAATGCCTCACTCAACATCCAAGTGGAAAATATCTCACTTCACTACATATTGTAGAAGTATAGTTGTTTGCGTCACTACAAGGATTGACAAGAGTCTAATCTTTTGAGAAAAGTTTAAAGGTAAAAGCCAAAGTGGCAAAAAATGGTTTGGAATGAGATTGATTGACTTTTAGTCTTCTCACAAAAAATGTCAAAGTATTATTAAATTGATTGAAGTTTATTGATGAAAATATTTTGAAAATGCATGAACATAAGTCCAAGTTTATTATGAAAGTGTTTCAAGTTTAGAAACAAGAAGAGTTTAAAAGGAGGGAGAAGATTTTTGAAATTAAAGAAGATGGGAGGAGAAGAAGAGACTATCCTAGAGCATAAGGTAAAAGTTAAGGATAAGGACCATCTAACCAACAAGAAGCCAAAACTTGACATTATGATCCAAGATAGAATTCCCATTCTTTGGAGTGAATCCAAGCAAGCAAAGATACTAGACCTCTTCAAATGTATTAAGTCTTCACAAAAATTGGGCAGAGTAACAGCTGTATACAGGTGAATTCCAGATTACAAACTGAAATTCTGGCTGCAGATACTCAATGTCACGTTCAATGTTATGACACCGTATCTGACTTACTATATGACAGTAAATACAAAAACAATAAAGAACACAGTCAATTGTTTACCCAGTTCAGTGTGCAACAACACCTACTCTGGGGGCTACCAAGCCAGGGAGGAAATCCACTATAAGAGATGTTAATTCAGGAATAAACCAACCAGTTTATCTCCTTCACTTAAGACCTACCCAATGCAATTTCAATCTAAGTACAACTTAAACCTGAGTTCCTACTCACTCCCCCTCAATCACAGCAGTGATACATAAAACAATTTGACTAATGAATTGATGAAGACACTCTTCAAAAAACATACACTTGATTAAGCTTCACAGCTTTTTAATCAAGAAACACAACCACTCTTGCTTCACAGCTTTGAGTGATACACAACTTAACTTGACTCTGCTTCACAGCTTTAGTCAAGAAACATCTAAACACTCTTGCTTCAAAGCTTTGAGTGCTACACAACCCTTACAATTAAAAACCTATTCCAAGTCACTTATCACAATGATAATTGCTTGGAGTACAATAATTAAACCTATACAGTTTACAAATGATCTTCTGACCAAGAAGGGATTACTTGCAAAACAGCAGCTCTGTTGAATATATAGCAGCTGCAACTTCAGTTAGGGTTTCCACAAAAACCTAGGGTTAATTCCGTTTGACCTTAAGACTAGGTCACAAGACTTTATTAACCAGGTTAGGGTTGAGCTAGGTTAACCCTCAGAAAACGCAGGATTCTGTTCTGGAAAGACTGAGTTATTTTCCTGAAAAAACTCAGAATTAACCAACCTGCAAACCTGTTAGTTCAGAACAGGATGTCTTAACATCTGTTATGACATCTGAGGAACCTGTCTACTGATTTAGGAAAATGTGATCATTTTGCAAAATGCTCAGATACACACTTATAAACATCAGTACCTGAATGACAATATTTTTCTGCAAAGGTACCTAATGAATCAGTACAAACTAAACTAGAATGTTATGACATCAGTCATGACATTCACACATACACTTGGGTTTTACCAAAAATGCAAGCCAATACCTAAACAACTACACAAACAAAGAGTGTAATCTCAAAAACCTGCACACAAAAAACAAACAAGCAACCCAATGTCTTGAGGTAAACCTCAAGAGCTCCATACAAAATAATCAGATAATATCACAAGGTATCCAAGATAGGCCAAGGTTTCTAATCCTAAGTCCAAGAAAAAGTCCACCGCTCCATAATGCCAAGGATAGTAACCAAATAGTCCATGTACCATTAAGAGTTTTTTAGGGTTTATGTTGATTATTAATTGTCTTAGGAAAATAAAAAGAAAACCTCAAGTGAGTAAAGTAAAAATGACAAGAATATAAATGCTCACATGAGCAAAGATGAAAAGGGCGTGAAATAAAAAATGCTAAAAAATAAATGGTGCATAAAGCATAAAAGAATAAAAGCATAAAATAAAACAAGTCAATAATTAGTGGTTAGTTAGATGACCATCTTGAAACTTGCATTTAGAACTCATTAGGGGATTGGTAGAACCAAAGCCTCCATACAACAAGTTGCATTTGCTTTTTGTCAAGTATATCATCCATTTGGAATTCTCACAGGTACCATTTAATGATCAACAATGTTTCAGTGATCCGCATTGACCAAAGGTGTTGTAGATCCATTAGAGGATTGGTAGAACCAAAGCCTCCACACAATGAATCTCAAGGTTATTGGATCAAAGAGATCAAATCAACATACTTGGGCTTGCAATCATAAGTTTGGGCCACTGATGATCATTTATTCGAACCAGGACAAAATTTAGCGCTATGTTAAGCAATCGTAAGTGGACTTATATAGAAGTCGCACCTATTTTGAGGCCGGTCAATAGCAATCTATGCACCATTTGTTTTGAGACATGATATATAGATCATGCTCTAATAACATTTAGTGCAATTATAAGAGAATGAGATGAAGAGGAATTAGGGTAAAAAAAGAAACCACATTTGAATTAAAAATTTAATCAAACTATTATTAAAATCATTCATCCATTTTTGTGGAGTTAAACTCAACACCATGGATCTAATGATGTTAATAAAGTCATGATCAAAAAAATCAACCCAAGACAGCCAGAAAATAATCACAAAATAATAATGTACTTAATATATACATTAAAGGGTTTAAAAAAAGTTTAAAAAATGGAAAATGATGAGGGAAATATCAATTTTGATCAAATTAATCAAGAAATGAAAAATAAGACCATAGAAAAATCAGAAAAGAGCCCAAGTAATTTTACAAAATTTTTGGTAATTTTTAAAAGTCAGAAACTATTTTTAAGAAGTAAAATAAATGGGTAAAATAAACAAAAATAGTAAAAAAATAGTAAAAAATAGTAAAGTCAGAAACAAAAATAAAATAAAGTCACCAATATTTGTCACAATATCATTGGATCATTCCATAATTTTTTCAGAATTTAAAAATGTGTAAAAGTATTTTTAAACATTTTAAACAAATCAAATAAGTGTAAAATTCATAAAAAATACCCAAACACAAAATTAAATTATGAAAAAATAAAAATCATAAAGAGAATAATCAAAAATATTTTTCATAATTTTTTCAGATTTTTTGGACTAAAAATGAAATTTCTATGATATTTTGAAATTTAAAACAATTAAAATATAAAAATCAGAAAAAGAAAATAAAAGAAAAAGATGTGGACCATTGGATGAGAGTCAAAACGCGTTAGTAATAAAATCCAAAGGATCTGGAGCGTTGTGCATATCATGGTCTTTAATGAATAATATACAGAATCATTAATAAAATCATAATTTGAAAATAACAAATGTCACGCTTTCATTGGTTAGAAGATGACACGTTGGTCATCTTCAACCTCCAGCCTTCACGAATTGCAGGTCTCTCAAACTGTAAAATAAGAAGCTCAGACCTAGGCCATTCGTTTCGTCTCTTCAAGACGAAGACAACCACACCCTCGCGCTAAATTTATATAAATTGTAACTCAAGCAATTTGGAAAGAAAGTTTTGAAAAGAGATTTGAAATTTCATGGTCAAAACGTGCTTCCAGATAAGAGTAAGTGTTGCAACTAGAACCACGACAATGAGAGCAAAACAATGATACCAAAGTTATGAAGAATTGATGAAGGAATCTACCTATTGAAGTTGAGTTATAGAGCTCTGAAACTAGACTTCTATGGAACAGTATAGGGCACGATTCTTGAATGTGATTATATGGTTAGCTTCAGGGAAGATCAAGGTAGGTGAATTGATGAAATAAAAGTATTTAAAAAGGCTTGAGAATAGGATTCAAAGTAGCTGAATTCTGAGTTGTGAAGCAAGTTTGATAGGGTGATTCTGGATATCTAAGCTTGGGAAATTGAATGGGGGATGACCCTATATTTATATGGAATCAAATGGAAAGTTCAAGCGTGTGGAATGATGCAAATTGGAGAGAAATCATGTGAACCTGATGCACGAGCAAGGTGTGATCCGATTTGCATCAAAACTCATCCAATCCTTGCGTTTCAAGGCTCTAATCCACTTTGGCAACTTGGTTAAACATGTTTAGATCACAAACGCGTGCTAATTTGATGTTTAAAGGCCAAAACATGAATTTCAAATTCTGACTTATGGAGAAACTTCAGTTCCAAGTTACCAAGTTCAATCTAATGGAATTTCCACCTCAAGGAGTCTTAGGGAAAAATTCTTGATGCTTTGGAAAGATGAGGTAACAAGCTTTGCAATGGAAAAGGAATGGGATCAAATGGATGCTTGAGCTGAAAGTTGCATGGAGTCAAAAAATATGGAATGAAGTAGATCTCTTGAATGATATTTTTCAATTTGAACCACTCAAAATCTCCAAAAATTGAGCAAGTTATGACTTGTTGAAGTTGGCCAAAAATCATGAAATGACCTATAATCTCTTTTGCATTCTGAAGGCAACTTCCATCCATTTTTTCACTTTGCACATAAAAGAACGCATCCTTAGGATCATCATGAAAAAAAATGGGCTCAAGGTGATAAAAGTTTACCAAGTTATGACCATTTGAAGTCACATATGGAAAATTGGGGATTCATTTGGATGACTTGTAATCTTCCCTCTTCACCAAGTTCCTTCCATATGAAAACTCCTTGGAACTTTTGAAGTGATTTGTTGGTAACTATTTGAAGAGAAGAATGTTTTTGGAATCACTCAAAAATACCAAAAGATGAGCAAGATATATCCTTTTAAAGTCCAAAACCCTAGCCTCTAGATCAAGAGAATGCTTGGTGGAACTTTGCCAAGTTTGAACAAACTTTTTGTGCCAATATTATTCCTTTATGAATAGAAATTGTTGAGGATGATGATGATGAGGACTCATGGCCACCAAAACCACTTCCATACCAACTTCAAAACAACTTCAATGGTGAGGTTTGAATTTCTCAAGCTTTTGACTAGGACATGGAAATAAACTCATGAACCCATGAAGCCATTTGCGAAACCTAATTGCCTTTACCTACATTATTAACAAGTAAGACAAACCAATATTGCATTTTGTTAATTAGAGATAAAATCAAAGCAAAATATCCATGATCACAAAAGAAAACAAGTTAAGGTGCTTGGTAACTCCTCAAAAGAGCAAGGCTAAAGATAGGGAGAAGAACCAAAAAAACCTAATGTGATCTTGTTGTGATTAAAACAAAATGGTATGATGAAGGGATCTTAGGGGAAATAAATGGGGTACAACAGCTACCCTTATTTAAGTTTCTTCTATTCGTAGATACGAAGGTTAAAAATCTTCGTGTCGACGTGATCGAAGATACTTAAATATAAAACAAACCCTATTTTTGGTCCTAAGATGCCATGCAAATGCTTATGCATATGAATGCATATAAACAGAACCAAAGAGGCGCAAAGTAGCATTGGGGATGCAAAAACAAATGTAGAAACAAAGGAGCAACTCCACCAGGAAAATAAATCACTGGTAAACCACGAGAACAAAATCAGAGAGGGGGATAACAAGCATCAACGTTCACTGCCGACGTACTACCAACATTCACTGAAGGTAGAAAGAGAAAATATATCACATCACCGCCGTTCACTGATGATGAACTATCAGCATTCACTAAAGATAGCAAAAAGATAAAAAAAACACCGACGTTCACTGCCGATGTACTACCAAAGTTCACTGAAGGTAGAAAGAGGAAATATCATATCACCGCCATTCACTAACGATGAACTATCAACGTTCACTGAAGATAGCAAAAAGATAAGAAACACCGACGTTCACTGCTGATGTACTACCAACATTCACTAAAGGTAGAAAGAGAAAATATAATATCACTGCCGTTCACTGACGATGAACTATCAACATTCACTGAAGATAGCAAAAAGATAATAAACACTGATGTTCACTGCTGATGTACTACAACCATTCACTGAAGGTAGAAAGAGGAAATATCATATCACCGCCGTTCACTGACGATGAATTATCAACTTTCACTGAAGATAGCAAAAAGATAAGAAACACCGACGTTTACTGCCGATGTACTACCAACGTTCACTGAAGGTAGAAAGAGAAAATATCATACCACCGCTGTTCACTAACGATGAACTATCAACGTTCACTGAAGATAGCAAAAATATAACAAACACCAACGTTCACTACCGATGTACTACCAACGTTCACTGAAGGTAGAAAGAGAAAATATAATATCACCCCAAGATTCAGGTCTTTTGCCAAGAACGGGTCTCAACTTTTTCTTTAACCAAGGAAATCTGCCTGGAAAGGGTAATATATAATCTGTCTCAAATAAAGAGACTTCCATTTATTGTCAAGTGGAATTACAAAGAGAAATGACTTTCTAGGGATAGAAATATGATTTCCCGGGGAAATGTCATGATATTCGTGCTGAGGAGATAAAGTCTTCCTGTGCAAAATAAATGCACAAACCAAAACTCAAAGTTTTCAGAAATCCATAATAAATGATATTGTCATGTAGCCACAAACCCAACTCAGAAATAAACTAGAGCCAGACGGCCAATGCAGATTCATCCTTTGAGAAATAAACTCAGGAGGGAAAACCAAATTCAACTAAGAAAAGAGCGTTGCCAGAAAGGTCAGAACATAATGTCAATGAATGATGATTTTTAGCAATGCATGATGTATGTATGAATGTATGAGTGCTATTATGCATATGCTGGTAAAAAGGATACATAGTCAGCGCAGACAAATAAAACCGCCTCAGGTACTAACAACATTGGGCTAAGCTTCAACCAAAAATATCAATCCAAGAAAGGTAAAAGCAACTGCAGAAACCAAACCTATTGTTTTAACTTCATTGAGGAGAACCATAACCCGAATGTAGCTAAATCAAACAAAAACTGGGATAGAACACCCTTCTTCCGATTTCATCGGAGAAAAAGGGTTTCCAACAACATGCCTACTGGGGATTGCAAGATCAATCTCAAATGTAGCAGACTAACACCGAAACAACCAAGCCTCACTAGGGGATTCCAGCCTACCTCCCCGGAGAAAAAAAATTGCGGACTGAAACTTTCATCACAAATACTCATTCCAATAAGAGATGCCCTGGGATAATCTTCCTGGGAAATCAAGAAGTCAACATTAATACCAAAATTGCAAAAAGAGCGACATCCCAACACACCAAGGGAATGACACCTTTCATAATATGAGGAAAGACTTCACTGGGGAATCTGGGACAGAGGCTTCTGATCATGCAAACCAGAGAAAAAAAAGAACCAAGACTTGACTTGGGATAGTGGGGTCACAAACCCAATACTATACCTTGTACCCACTGATATCGTCTTTAACTATCTGAGAAACACACAAAGATTGCGCACACCAGCAAAGTGACCTGAGAAAACCTTTATGAAAGACGTAAATCCTCTTAAAATAAACAGAGTTTGTTCATTCTTGGGATCACCATTTTTGTTGTCATTGTTTCATCACAAATCCCAAAGTAAATTGAATTGTAAAGATCTCTTCTCTTTTTTTTTGAAAAGTTAATTTTGCTTCTTTTAACCTTTTTGCTTTAACAGTTATTATCAGTAATAAATGAAGTCTTTGCAAGCTAAATAAAAATAAGAACACAAAGAATTGGGCAAAAGCTCGGATTTCATTAATAGACTGGTAGTCTGCGAATGGCAAGACTCCATGGATGATTACAAAGTTTTGCAAATGGTAATACATAATGGAAAAGATACATTGAGATACAATGACCACTATCCCCCCTAACAAATTTTGAAATCCTGAGCAGTAGCTTTCGTTGAACTATGGTGAGGATCCGAGAAGATTGTTGCTTCAACGATCAAGTCTCGTCTGACGTAGTTACTTGCCAAGAAAATCCCTAACTTTTGCCTAAGTTGCCCTTGCGGGTTTTCAACTTAGCGGGAAATTTATTTTGTTTATGTCTCTAATTTTTTCCTAGACCGCCCTTTCGGGTTTTTGGCCTACCGAGACGCTCCTTTTTGCCTAAGCCGCCCTTTCAGGTTTTCAACTTAGCGAGCTGTTCTTTTATTTCTTTAGGCGAAGTATTTCTTGACTGCGTCAGCATTCATGAGACGTGGGAACTCCTTGCCATCCATAGTTTCAAGAATTAATGCACCACCAGAGAAGGCTTTCTTGACAACATACGGGCCTTCAAAATTAGGAGTCCACTTGCCCCTAGAATCAGTGTTGAAAGACATGATCTTCCTGAGCACGAGGTCACCTTCTCTGAATTCACGAGATTTAACCTTTTTATCAAATGCTTTCTTCATTCTTTTCTAATATAACTGCCCATGACATAAAGCTGTCATCCTCTTCTCTTCAATCAAATTCAATTGGTCAAACCTGTTCTGAACCCATTCAGCCTCTGTCAACTTGGCTTCCATTATTACATGCAACGAGGGAATCTCTACCTCGACAGGGAGTACAACTTCCATTCCATACACTAGGGAAAACGGGGTTGCTCCTGTTGAAGTGCGAACAGATGTTCGATATCTATGTAGAGAAAAAGGGAGCATTTCATGCCAATCCTTATAAGTGACAACCATTTTCTGGATAATTTTCTTGATATTCTTATTAGTAGCTTCAACAGCCCCATTCATCTTTGGCCTGTATGGAGATGAATTGTAATAGACAATCTTGAATTCTTCACAAAGTTCATTTATCATCTTGTTGTTCAAATTCGAGCCATTGTCAGTGATGATTCCGCTCGGCACACCATACATGCATATAAGATTGTTTTTGATAAAATGCACAACCACCTGTTTGGTAACATTTGCATATGAAGCAACCTCTACCCATTTGGTAAAGTAGTCAATTGCTACCAAGATGAAACAGTGTCCATTCGAAGCTTTGGGTTCTATCATCCCGATCATGTCAATACCCCACATAGAGAAAGGCCACGGGGAGGAAATCACATTGAGAAGTGTTGGGGGTACATGGATCTTATCTGCATAAATCTGACATTTATGGCACTTCTTTGCAAATTTGTAACAATCAGATTCCATTGTCAACCAATAATAACCTGCCCTTAGCATCCTTTTAGCCATCGAATATCCATTAGCATGATTTCCAAATGAACCTTCATGGATCACATGCATCAACATGTCTACTTCGTGTCTATCCACGCATCTGAGCAAGACCATGTAAAAATTTCTCTTGTATAACACATTTTCACTGAAGAAGAAACTGCCTGCCAACCTTCTCAACGTCTTTCTATCTTTCTTTGACGCACCAAACGGGTATTCCTGAGTCTGAAGAAAATGCTTGATATCATAATACCAAGGTTTTTCATCTGCTACCTCCTCTGTTGCAAACACATGAGCGGGCCTATCTAGCCATCGGACTGCAATTCAGGGTATATCATTCCAAACATTTACTTGGTACATGGAAGCCAGAGTTTCCAGAGCATCTGCCATTTGATTTTCATCCCTAGGAATATGATGGAATTCAACTTTATTGAAGAAGGGTAGTAATCTTCTAGCATAATCTTTGTAAGGGATCAAGCCAGGGTGATGAGTGTCCCATTCTCCTTTAATCTGATTTATTACCAAAGCTGAATCACCATACACATCTAGAATTTTGATTCTGAGATCAATAGCTTCCTCAAGACCCATGATGCAAGCCTCATATTCTGCCATATTATTAGTACAATCAAATGTTAACCTTGCGGTAAAAGGAATATGTGATCCATGAGGAGTGACAATCACAACACCAATTCCTTTACCATAAGCATTCACAACTCCATCCAATACCATACTCCAATGAGATTCAGGGTCGGGGCTCTCCTCAGGCAATGGTTCATCATAATATTTCACTTTCAAGAACATCACATCTTCATCGGGGAATTTATATTCTGCAGACTGATGATCTTCCACCGGCTGGTGAGCAAGGTAATCTGCCAACACACTACTTTTGATAGCCTTTTGAGTGCGGTATTCGATATCATATTCAGATAACAACATCTGCCACTGGGCAATTCTCCCAGTAAGAGCAGGATTTTCAAAAATATACTTGATTGGATCCATTTTGGAGATCAACCAAGTAGTATGATTCAACATATACTGCCGCAAACGCTTTGCCGCCCAGGCAAAGTACAACATGTTTTTTCGAGCATAGAATACCGCGGCTCACAATCAGTGAACTTTTTGCTGAGATAATAAATGGAAAACTCTTTCTTTCCCGTTTCATCCTGTTGTCCCAAAATACAACCCATAGATTTATCTAACACTGTTAGATACATAATCAAAGGTCTTCCTTCTACGGGAGGGAGCAAGATAGGAGGTTCAAGAAGATACTCTTTAATACTTTCAAATGCCCTCTGGCAGTCATCCATCCATACACAACCTTGATCTTTCTTTAATAACTTAAAGATCGGTTCACACGTTGCAGTCATGTGGGAGATAAATCTGGAGATATAATTCAAACCCCAGAGGAAATCCCTGACTTGCTTTTCAGTTCTTGGTGTTGGCATTTCTTGAATTTCTTTGACCTTGTCAGGGTCAACTCCAATTCCTTTCTGGCTAACAATAAAACCCAAAAATTTTCCCGATCTAACTCCGAAGGTGCATTTATTTGGATTCAGGCGGAGACGATACTTCCTCAAACGCTGAAACAACTTCAATAAATCTGCTATATGCTCTTCTTCAGTTTGGGATTTGGCAATCATATCATCAACATATACTTCGATATCTTTATGCATCAGATCATGGAATAAGGTTTTCATAGCCCTCTAGTACGTTGCACCAGCGTTCTTCAACCCGAAGGGCATCACTCTATAACAGAATGTTTCCCAGGGTGTGATAAATGTTGTTTTTTCCATGTCCTCTGGAGCCATTCTTATTTGATTATACTCGGAAAATCCGTCCATGAATGAGAATACCTTGAATTTTGTTGTGCTATCCACTAACATGTCAATGTGAGGCAATGGAAAATCATCTTTTGGACTAGCTTTATTTAGATCTCTGTAATCTACGCACATGCGGACTTTTCCGTCTTTTTTCGGTACCGGGACAATATTGGCAATCCATTGAGGATACACTGATGTCACAAGAAAACCAGCATTAATCTGCTTTAGGACCTCATCCTTGATCTTTATTGCAATATCTGGGTGGGTTCTTCTCAACTTTTGTTTAACTGGAAGACACTCTGGCTTCAACGGAAACCGATGCTCGACAACGTCTGTATCTAGACCAGGCATATCTTGATAAGACCAAGCAAAAATATCCACATACTCTTTCAACAGTTCAATCAAACTGCTCTTTACATCAGGATGCAACGATGCCCCAATCTTAACTTCCTTCGGATCTTCTTCTGAACCCAAATTAACCACTTCCAAAGGCTCTTTATATGGCTGAATGGTATTTTCCTCGTGCTCAAGCAACCGTGAGACGTCTTCTGGGATCTCATCATAATCTTCTTCTTCAGCCCCAAACACAGGACAATCAAAGTTGGGAGAGGGTGCAGGGTCATTGTATTCGAAGGGTTTTTTAATTAATCTGCACATGTGATTTATGATTGCTTTTAGAAACTGACACATATAACAAGTGATCATGCAAATTAATTTTCAGTTATTATTTTTTTTTTGAAAGTTTTTATTTATTTATTACCATTTCCCAAGGAAAAAGCAGAAAATTAAAAACATAATTTGGAAGCAAAGATAACTTTTATTAATGATCTTAACAATTATAGAAACAGATAAACCCTACAACATTAATACTTCCACCTTGGGCAGAGTGAAAGCTTTTCAAAAGAAAGAAATAGATTAACAAAACAAATTACTTTGAAACATGTATGCAAGAAGGAACATCAATGGTGACCCAGTTCTGAACTCGGACTCCATTCGTCACATAATTCAGTACTTCATGATGTGCTTCATCCTCTTCAACAACATTAATTCCAGAACCAATCGGATGGAGGTAGCCTCCGCTGTGGAAAACATCATGATAACTGTTCACAGAAGACTTTGGCTTCAAACTTTCACCTTTGCCATTCCTCGAAGAGAAACCCAAACCAGTTATTTTCTTGTTCGCAGGTGGATCCACAAGTCGTCCCCAAACTGTATTGTGACCATTACGCACAACCTGCTGCGCGTCCTTAAGGGAGACCACATAATTCTCATTCTTCCTTATGTTGTCAATGGATAAGGCTTGGAATTGGGTTCCAACAGTAGCCTCATCCGCTTATACAATACTGAAAGAGGATAGGTGGGATATCAACAATGCCTGCTCCCCATTTATGATCACTACCTTCCCTTCACGCACAAACTTTAGCTTCTGATGCACAATTGAAGTGACATCCCCTGCTTCGTGTATCCATGGCCGTCCTAGCAAACAACTATATGCGGGAGTAATGTCCATTACCTGGAAAGTTATCAAGAACAAATGTGGTTCTGTGTGGATGGGTAAGTCCACCTCACCGATGACAGATTTCCTCGACCCATCAAAGGCCTTCACAATGATGCCACTCGGGCGCATAGGTGTTCCCTGATACTTTAACTTCATGAGGGTACTTCTCGGTATAACATTCAACACAGATCCGTTATCAATCAGCATATTGGATAACGAGTCATTCTTGCAGTTCATAGATATATGGAGGGCCAGGTTGTGATTCCTCCTTTCATCTGGTAACTCATCATCACAGAAACTCAAGTTGTTACATGACGTAATGTTTCCAATTACGCTGCTGAATTGATCTAACGACATGTCAATCTCTATAAAATCTTGGTCTAGTACTCTCATCATTGATTCTCTATGAGCGGAGGAATTCATCAATAAAGCTAGGATGGATATCTTTGAAGGAGTCTGTAATACCTGGTCTACAATTTTATAGTCGCTCATTTTAATTATTTTCAAGATATCATCCACTTCTTTCTCCAATGTAGCTCCATTAGTCTCTCCTGCAGCCTTCTTAGACTCATCGTTCTCAGCAATTTTCTTTCCAGCAACAATATCTCTTCAAATAACCGACACAAACACACGACCACTACGGGCCACCCTGCTATTATCAGCTATATTTCCAACATCTGGCATTGGCTGGATGGGAATTTCCACCCCATCTTCTAAGATTGTAGCGTTGTATTTGTAAGGCACGGCCTTATCTGATTTATAAGGAACAGGTCCTGGCAGACTAATTGCCAATGGGGTAATAGCTGGTTTGCTATGGTACTCCACCTCAACATGAGCGGGTACACCAAAACAAGGTACAATGACGTTTACACCTTCCTCAACATAATCAGCCCTCAAAAGGTCATTTTCGGCAAACAAACCTTCGTCTGAAGAGAAATACTCATCCGCGGAGGCATACTCTTCCTCTGACTCTTCTCCCATCAAACAAACTTCAACCATATCAATCTCATGATAATCATCTCTCTGACCTATAATCTTGATAGTTCCATTATCTAACAGCAACTGAACACCCTCTCTCACAATAGAACATCCTCGGGGGTCTTGACAGTAAACTATACAAGACCCATATTGGTGTTCCACCTGACCAGTAGTACGGAAGAAAGTAGCATGCAACTGTACAAGATCTTCATTCAAATGCTCTACTTCAAAAATTCTGAATTTACCCGGACATCCAGAAACCATATTCACTTCCTCTTCATATTCTTCCCTAGGCCTGATTATATGAATTAGACCTTCATCCATCATCTCCTGTAAATCAGCCTTTATCTTCTCGCAACCTTGTATGTTTGTACTGCAAATAGCACAACCGGTGTGGTCATGCGTATAATAACTGAATTCACAGAGGTCTGTGTGCATCTTCACCAAATCCCCTATAACTAGATTAATGTCAAAATTCTGGAAGTCACCTGGATAACCGGCCACCATATTCACAACATTCACTCCCTCGTGCTTGGGTAGTGGATTTCCTTTCACATTAGGTCCCATGTCTTTGAAAGATAAAATTCCAGACTTCACCAACCTTTGCAGTTCAGTCTTCAAAGGATAACAATTTTCAACACTATGCCCTGGTTCTCCCTGATGAAAGGCACACGTCTGGTCTGCTTTTTAATACCAAGGCAATGGTGATGGTACTGCTGGAGGTGGTCGTGTCTGGACTAACTTCTTCTGAATCAATGCTGGTAGTAGCTTTGCATAACTCATGGGAATAGGGTTGTAGTTCTCCCTACTCTGATTATTCCCTTGGTTCCCCTGCCGGGACTGTCTTTGATAAGCAACGGTAGTTGGAGCAGCATTCATAATAGGAGTCACTGAAGCAACTTGCTGGTGACGCTGATAATTCCTTCTAGGAGTGTTTACCCTCCTCTCTTGCATAACGACATTGGTATCCCCTTCTTTCTTCTTTGTAAACCCATAAGCTGGCTTTTTCACACCTCCGGATCCTTCACCCTTTGCCAAACGGCCTTCTCTTACTGCCTCTTCTAGACGGACACCCATTCCTACCATCTCTGTAAAATCACTTGGGGCACTTGCTACCATTCTTTCGTAGTAGAAAGCGCCTAGCGTCTTTAGAAATTTTTTAGTCATTTCCTTCTCCTCCATGGGAGGAATCACTTGTGCAGCCACTTCGCGCCATCTCTGCGCGTACTCTTTGAATGATTCACTGTCTTTCTGAATCATGGCCCTAAGCTGGTCACAGTCGGGCGCCATGTCCACATTGTACTTGTATTGTTTAATGAATGCTTCTCCCAAATCATTAAAGGTATGGATTTGGCGTTGTCTAAACTCATGTACCATTTCAACGCTGCACCGGTCAGAATATCCTGGAAAAAGTCAATCAAAAGACACGGATCATCGGTTTGGGTAGACATTCTCCTCACATACATCACCAAGTGAGCACGAGGGTAAGTGTTGCCCTTGTACTTCTCAAATTCTGGGACCTTGAACTTAGCGGGCACTTTAACATTCGGGACCAAACACATCTCATTTACATTTTTCCCAAATAGCTCTTTTCCCCTAAGAGCCTTCATCTCTCTTTTCATTCTATCAAACTTCTCTTGGAAGTCATCCATTCTGTCATAAAGACCCAAATCTTCACTCGGAGGAGGGAAAGGACGACACACATCTTCAAACGGAACCAAATTCACCGAAGAAGGTGTAGCAGGAACAATATGCACCACAGAAGGTGCTGGAGTAACAACATTCGGAACGACTGGAGTATCTTGGGGTCCCAAATTGAAACCTTCAGGTGCAAAATTCTATGGCATTCCCCATGGATAACCTTGAGGCATGCGGTTTTAAACAACAATCGGAGTAGTGGATATAGGAACAGCAGGAACTTCAGCATTTTCCCTTGTTGGTTGAGGTTGAACACTCGGTGGCTGATTCTGAGCAACCACCAGAGCTTCCATCAGAGTAGTCAAATTGGCCAAGCCGGCCTTCAAAGGAGAAACTTCTTTGCGTAGCTCACGATTCTCTTGTTCCAAGTTATCCATCTTCTTTTTGAAGTTAGCCCGAGTGTTGTAGTGATGAGTCAGCTTGCTAAACGAAGTAAAGAAGCTGGGTAAGGCACCTGGATATGCATAATAAATGCAAGCAATATATGCAATATGATGCATGATGTGCAACGCATATGATTATTTTTACTTTATCATTTAATATTTCAAGGGATTTAATGTTTATAGACATATTGCAAACATCACAATAATAACACATTTGAAATACTGAAAAACTTTTATTATAATAACTTCAAAAATGGATTACAAGTTTCAATGATCCCAAGTACAAGATGAAAATACAATCTAAAAATCCTGAGAGAAAGAAACTGATAGAGATCAATCTGTATGCTGGCGCTTCCCTGTGAGCCTGGAAATCTGAGCCCTCAACCTCTGGTTTTCTTCCACCTATCTGATGGCAACCTCCTTCCAATCGTTTGGATCAGGTAATGAGCAATCAGCACCTGTTTGAGGCTTAGGAGAAAATAAATCCCCTTTCCTCTCCATAGACTACACTACTCGACTCTCAAGGATCTCGATCAAATCACCTTTCTCCTTCAAGTCTGCTTTGTAGGAACTCTCTAAAGTCTGGAACTTGTTCTTCCAAGCATCTCTTTCCTGTTGCATCCTAACCAAAGCAAGCTGCAATTCTTCTAGATCATCTAATAAAGGAGGAGTGGTCTTCACAAACAGGTCAGGCATGAGTGTCTCCCAAGTATACGACATCTTCAACTGAATGGCTCTTAATCGGACCCACTAAAGATATGGCTCCAAAGAAACAACACCCCTAGGTCCCAAATCCTTCCTACTCTTCTTATGAATGTGACGCCAGGCTTTCGCAATCTGCTCCCTAGCTTCCCTGTGGTCTTCTTCCTCCTTCAGAAAGAAACTACTCAAATGAATAATGTATGGTTTATCCCTCATCAGATAACCAAGCTATCGCCGTGTAAGAACAGAGTTATAGTTAATTCCTCCCTTTGTACCAAGAAGAGGTACATTGGGGAAACTACCACAACTGTCAATAATCTCTATATCCTGATAAGCTTGATGATACAAATCAATATCCGAGTGAGTAAGCGCCATGATTTTAGGAGCCCAACGGGGTTCCTTCTTGACATCCCAAAAAGCATCAGACTGTGGCATATGAGAGATGAACCACTGGTACAACAAAGGCGTGCAACAGATAATCATTCCCCCATGATAAGAACTCTGAAGATGAACAGAGTAATAAGCATCACCCAACAGTGTAGGAACTGGGTTCCCAATCATGAAAATCCTGATAGTGTTAATGTCGACAAACTTGTCCACATTAGGAAATAAGAACAATCCATAAGCAAGCAGAGCAAAGATGGCCTCAAAAGCAACCGTACTCATCATCCTGGAAAAGTAATGAGCTTTCCCCAATAAGAACTGAGCTGGTAATCCTCTAATCCCTCCTTTGGTAGTCATATGGGCTTCCACCTCAGACTTCCCCAGATGAATCAAAGCAGCAATCTCATATGGTTTTGGCTCACCCTCCAAACCAGTAAAAGGAACACGATCGATAACGGGTAAATCTAATAGATAGGAATACTCCTCCAGTGTAGGCATCAACTGATAATCAGGAAAAGTAAAGCAATGATACACCGGATCATAGAACTGGACCAAGGTTGAGAGATTACCCTCCTTCATCTTCAGCTTTATGAGAGGAATAATGGATCCATACTTCTTTCGAAAGTCTGCAGGACACTCGATCTCTAGAATTAGACTGACCAACTCATCTATCTTGGGATCCTTGAAACTGTATTTCCCGGTCTTTCTCTTTCCAAAATCCATGGTTAAAAGTACCTGAGATATTCACAAATAGTCAACCTTTAAATCCCTTAAAATATTATTTTCTTCAAAAGATGCTTATGAGTGCATGGATGCATGATGCAACAATCACACACAAAATCACACATATAGGGTTCATAGGTTCAACGTCACGAGCATAGGGTCAAAGGTACTACCCATAAGGTGTTGGTCTAAAAAGTTATCACCTGCCAAACAAGGTTTTAGAGGTTCCCAGAGTCTACATCCTTCCTTCGTATATTACCAACTTCCCGATTAACTCAGTAATTAGTAATATTCTCAAGAAAGACTCGTCCGAGCGTAGTATCGCGTGACAACTATTTCCGGATTACTCCGTCATAGCTTCCACACTACACCTAAAAGTCCAAGATGGGTTTGGTATTCTACGGTCCTCAGTTTCAGCAGGCTCCCAGGTCGAAAGTAGTGCGTCTTCCCGATTACTCGGTAAATGACACTATAGTCAAAGGGGCCTCCACTGAGTGGGGGATCTCATGCCTCCTTTTTTGGGATTACTCCCTCAAAGTTAACATGACTATATCGCCCGTCCTATCTTAAAGTTTTCCCAAGTCTGGGTATAGGACTTATGAGTAATCACCAAGCACCCCGAAAACTAGGAAAATCCAAACAAACATATATACAAAACATAACACATAAACACAATAACACATATACAGATAGTAAACAAAGATAGGCTTAACCCACTTAGGGATGGACCAGCAAGAGGCCAATCTTTCCCCAGTGAATTCGCCATTTTTCTGTAGCGGTAGAAATGTTCAAGACTAAGCCATTGGATTGACTAGACTTTGTACAAATCAGAAATAAAAATCGCTACCGCGCTTTATTGTTTCCAAAGGAATGGGAAAAGAGCGAATAACCCAAAAAGGGGAAAAGATTCAAGGTAAGGGGGTTGGTTATGCAAAGGGAAGGTATTATCACCCTAAACATCTACGGTACTCCGCATGAGCCTCTTTGTAAAATCTGTATATTTTGGTTAAAATGTGTTGTATATAAAATGGATGGTGGAGGTGAAAAAATAAATATATTTTTTATGATTTGTTTGCACCCGCCGCGGTTGTGAACCTTTAGTGCCTACGTACCACCTTTCGTGCAATAGGGGATTAGGGTACACATAGTTCCTATTTTAAAAGTTTGAAACACAAGTGTGTTGGTTAATTTTATGAGATAAGACATCATCGTCATTGTCCGTGTGGAAAACATACTTACTACCCACAATCATGAGAAAGGAGAATTTGCATCATCTTAAAGTGGAGGATAATGGCTTGGATTTTAAAATCAACAATGCCTCATGATTGGGACTTTATGAGTCTATCGGGATACTAACTGCAAGTATATAGTTTAGTCATTATAGTTTTAAATGACTATCGAACCCACAGAGACTGAGGATCAATCACATACGATCTAATGCTACAGTTTGTTTAACTAAGCGATGAATATTTGATTTTAGGGGGGAAACAGTTTAATTAAAAATAATAGTAATAGTTATACCGGTATGTGATAGTCGAACTTCGGGAATTCGGTGAATCGCTTGGCCTATAAAGTATTTCGGTAAAAACTAATTGTTTAAAAACCTGAGACATACACTCTCGTGTTCATGAAATAAGTTATGATACTAAACCTAGTGGATGCACTTTAAATTTAATAACACTTTTTGAAAACAATTTGAGTTTAATTAATTTATTAAAACACTCTCGTGTATTTAAAAATTAATGTTTCGTTACCATTATCTGGGTCGAACCCCAGCTCTCGCATGCAGATTCTTGCCTTAATTAATTTCCCACTCTCGTGGCAAAATCGTGTTAATTAACCTCTCTCTCGTGACAAGGGTAGTTAAATTAAGCACGGAAATTGGAAACCAGAAATTGTTTTATAAATATTTGTGGCCAAGGTATCACTGAATTCTTTCGGTTCTTAAGAGTCACATACCGGTACGAATAATTTAGCCGGACATAATAGATTTAACAACAATGCAATTCAAAATATAATCCATAAAAATAATTGGCATAATACAAGAATGAATAAATATTAATTGCAATAAAAACCTGGAAATAACATTGTTATGGTAATCTTGAAATGTTACAATATTCCTTGCAGCTTGATTGAAGTAAATAAATTGTGTTAATTCTTGAATGAAGAATTAACACCCTAAAACTAATGCTTGAAATAACGTTGGAAGTAGAAAGTACAGTACGTAGAAAATGCTCAAAAACAAGGAAATAAAAATAATTGCAAAAGTAGTAATTTTGTTCTGGGAGAATTCCTTCGACCCGGTTCCCTTTGCACTACCACACATATATATAGGAGAGAATATAACAGTTGAAAGAATCTTCAGAAAAGGCTTGAGTGGAGGAAATATAGGGTGCATGGTTACTGAGTGGAGGGAAAATAGGAGAACACTTTTGCCCTCATGTTGCCCACGTCTCCACCAATTCACAACGTTCATCCTTACGTGCATGTGTTTACCGTGGGAATTGGTAAACAACCGCTGATCTTCCAAAAGGTTACTTATATGGTGACTCGCGGGATCGATCAGATTGATCCTAAGACATGGTTGATTTTGGGGTTTTGACTAAGTTTGGTAATGGTTAAATGACAAGAAAATAAAGAAGCTTTATGTAAATTGCATGAAGAAGAGAACTTGATAAAATAAAGAAAGGGTTGAAATGAAATGCTTCGACTGGGAAAGTAAAGAAGAAAGCAAGTAAAGTTTCTGGAAAATAAATGACTTTGATTAATTAAAGTGGTGTTTCACACATACATTCTCAACAATTCTTTCTCTCACGCTGGGTACTCGAATCTATATGAGTGACTTGTATATATTTGTGAACACACGCGAAAAACTGCGTGAACTACTAATATTTATACTAAATACATCCCAAGTAACCGTCGGGCAGTTACGCTGCTTCGAGATAACTCCACTTGGCACGTTCACAGCGTTCGACGCTCCAGATCCTGGCACGTTGCACTTGGTAACCGCTGGGAACTGTTTTCCCTCCAAACGTTTGAATCTCAAATCGTTCCACTCTGAACAATCGAACACCTTCGTCGAGAAGCACCTTCGTCGAGAAGCACCTTCGACGAGAAGCACCTTCGACGTCGAAGGCGACCAAATACTTACTCAAAAGAAATTCTCTAAGTACATTGCCATCTTCTGATGAGCATTTCGACAGACCCAGCTGGTCGAAACCATCCTTCAGCTTTAATGGCTGATGTTAATAAAAACAAGGGTGTCGAATTTAGGAGCCAACAAATTGCCCCCCAAGAATGCCTTATTTCGACTCTGAAATGAAAAAGGCATTCTTTGAAATTCCATTCGACACCTGTCTTTTCATTCTTAGCCACAAATTAAACTGTGCACTTTTTGTCTTCTACCAACCACTGACAATCCCAAGAAAAAGCCATCATTTCATCTGTACCTAAGACTTCACCTCAGCACGGCGTGCACCGTGCCCAATGTCTTTTCACAAATTGTCATCATGACAATTTCCCAAAAACGAGGGCGCACGCTGCACCTTTTCATTTCTGCAAAACGGCTATATCAACGGGGGGACGCCACGTGTCCCACTACCTTCTGCAACATTAAATGGCCTCGAATTTGGGGATTTCCCAACCACTATAAATAGCGCTAAGTACCCATTTTGGGACTTTTCACGCTATCCTGCCTTCAAACTCCCTTGTTGAACACAGAATCTCTGCAAACTTGCAAACATCTTGTTCTTCACTTCATCTTCAACCTCAATCTCAACAATGGCCTCAGGTTCCTCTACCGCTCCTAGTTCTAACATCCCTTCCAGAAATGCTAAACCCAAGATCTTCTCAACTGCCCCCGTAGTTACCCCTACAGGCCAATGAAGGGTTCCTGAACCCCTAGAAACTGCTGAACGTGAAGCTTATTCACACCAACTCATGATTCCGGTTGGATACTCCAACCAAATCTTCGCCATGTCTGGCCCACTAGCCCCATGCATCGCTGAAGCCATGAAGATCAAAAGCTTCTTTCCAGTGCTTGAAAAGCTCAAACCTGTTGGATGCTCTAAAAAAGATGCAGAGGATAACGAAGATCCCGCTAAGGAGAAAATTGATCTTCGCTTCTTCAATAGGGGTGTTAGGGCTTTCAGGTCTAGCCCTAGCCTCACTCCTGACTACAGTGCTTGGCTGGAAAAAATGGAAAAAAGCCAGGCTCCGATCTGGAAGGACCTGGGGATATTCGACCTAGTTATGTTGTCGAAGACGGGTCTCAACTATTCCCCTGAGATGTTGATAGCCTCCTTACTTTTCTGGGATTACACTCATTTCACCTTCCACCTTCCTTGTGGAATGCTAACACCCACGCTTTTCGACGTGGTTGCCATCACTGGCCTTCGACCCACTGGGGATTATTTCGACCCAGAGGAAATGTCGGAGGATCAGATTGGATTCTCAGCTACGAAACCCACCTACACCACTTATATCAACCATTACCATGATAAGTCGACGGCCACTGTGTCGGATATAGAGCATATCGCGTTTCTATCCCTATGGCTGTCACGCTTTGTGTTCTGCACAAAGTCTTTACAGGTGACAAAGAAGATGGTCACCCTCGCCACCCAACTCCACCATGGCCAAAATATTTGTTTGGCAGAATTAATCTTGGCGAATCTGTACGAGTCGATTAGCAGCGGAGCGACTCTGTTGAAGATCATCGAGAATAGAGCCAGTCTGCTGCTTGCAGGACCTTTTTGGCTACTTCAGCTGTGGCTCAATGCCACCTTCGAGTCTTTCTTACCTCAGAAGACTCAAATAAATGAGCAAGCTCCGGAGATAGCAAATAGGCGCATCGAAGGCACCAGATTGGCTCTACTGACCCCGACTGAAGATGGGCTGGAGCTTCAACAAACTTTTGCAAACTTCGTCTTGATGTTTTCAAGAAGGAAAGAATTTGTTTCGACCATGGCTCCCTTTGCTCGACGAAAGGTTGGTCCAGAATGGTTCACGAGGCCCCATCCTAAGTCGTCAAGTGACCCTCAGGTCGAAGAACATACAATAATGTGGGAAGCATTTCTCACACCAAGAATAATGCCCCTGCGCTTTAAAAGCTCCAAGACTCACTTGAGCTTGATCGCGTATCAACCAAACTTGGTCTCTCGCCAGTTTGGTATCATTCAAACACTTCCTTCTCCTATTTTTCCTAGGGAGAAATCCATGTTATATTTTTGCAACGACTATACTGAAGATGCTGCCACCAAGCATATCGGCAGGTATGCTGGTCAAACAGTCCTTTCATTGTTCGACTATCAGCTTAACTTTCTCTGTTCACCATCCTTCGAAGACTGGTGGAAGAGTTACTACGCTGAAGAGTTCTTCGATGAGAAGGACTTTGTGGACGAACTTCAGAAGTCTTTTGTTCTAGTCCTGGACAAAATAAAGAAATGTAAGTTCATTCTTCCAAATTATTTTGTCTTTCCATTTCGACTGGTAGCCTGTTAATTATAACTTGTCTTCTTTCAGTTGTTCGAAAGCCTGCAGCCAAGAAAGCTGCAGAAGGCCATCAGGGAGGAGGTCCCTTGACAAAACCTCCACCACCGGTGAAAACTATAACAAGCCATCAGGGGGAAGGTCCTTCGAAAAAACCTTCAGCACCGGTAACCAGACTTTTATTATTTTCTTCTGGTTTTAACATTCTGACTTTCGATGTAGCATCTAAATCGAACTCCAATTGGTTTTTAGGCACCTTCACCCAAGAAACGACCTGCACTGACGGTCGAATCTGGGAGTGACGAAGAAGACGACTCTCCCCCTGCTCCTCTTAAAAGGCGAAAACTGAAGAAAGATGTTCCTTCTCCTGAGACTCGATCCACAATTAGAATAAAGGTTGCTGGGAGTAAACCCAGGCCACCTCCAGTAATTATTGAAGAGCCAACGGAGGAGGAACTAAATGTTTTGCTCAATAAACCCGTCGAAAGCGACAATTCCAGCCCAGGGGCTGAAGTTCCTCTGCAGGTAATTTCTTTGACCTTTTTTAACTCAGGTGTCGATGCCCGCGTTCGATTATGTCTCTTTCTAACCTAGAAGATTCTTCTTCTTCTTTCTCCAGGAAACCACTGAAAGCTCAGCGCCAAAGACTTCTGAAACACTAGATTTTGCTGAACTCAGTAGGCCACAAGAGAAAGAATTGGTGAACGATGAAGCCAATGCTGAGATAGAAGAACAACAAACAGAAGATCAACAACCAAAGGAGATTCAAGTGGTTGATCTGTCGGAGGAACAACATGATGAAGGGGATCACGCTGATGCTGGCACTGCTGAACTTCAAGTTGAAGAGAGTCAAGTCGAGGCAAACGCTGCTCAACAGCTTCAACCCCAAGACAATGCTGCTGCAAAGGTTACCACCTCAACAAAGCATAGGTCCAAAGAAGACTTAGCACTCTTGAAGCAAACTGATCCCGTTGGCTATTTGAATGCCATTATCGAGAGCAAGGGAAGTTCGTCTGATATTAGTCAGGAGGCTTCTACTCAGTTGGGGAAGTCCACTGAGACTTCTCCTCTCGATGAGGCTTTGACGAAGGTCAAGGCCCAGTTCTTCAAGAAAGATTTGATGAAAGCTTTGGAGGGGGACCCTACTGCTCCGTCGTGTTTGGGAGCTGTTTTGAATGCAGTAGACTTGCTAGCTGTGACTCCGGAGGTTTCGAGCTTTATCATGGAGTTATACTCCATTATTGATCAAGTCTCATCATACTATCGACGACAGAGGGGCTTCAACAGCCAGCTCAAAGCGTTATATGGCAAAAGCTCTTCTGCATGGACTGCTGTAGCAGAGACGACTTCTCGAATTACAGAGTTGTCGAAGCAAAAGGCCTCTAAGCAAGAAGAAATTGATGCCATAGATCGAGACAATGCTTCCATAAAGGCGCAAATCGAAGAGCTGAAGGCCAAGATTAATGCCAATACTAAGCGCAAGGAGGAGCTTCTCTTGACTGTTTCAGACACCGAGAGTCAAGCTGAAATCACACAAGGCCTAGAGCTTGCTGAGAAAGCCCAAGCCTTCGACGACCAAATTGCCAAGCTTGCCCAGGCGAATGCCTTGTGCAACAAAAGACTGGAGTTGCAGCAGGCGAAGTACCTTCGACTCAAAGATTCCATCCCCTTCTGATTGACTCAGCCCTTTAACCATGTATTGTAATGTGTATTTGACAATATTTCCATTTTGGCTAATTTATAAAATTTTCCATTTTGGCTTATTTATGGTTAATTTAGTCATTACTTGCTATTTATTTTGATCTCTTGGAGCATAGGTTTATACCTTTTCAAATATTTGCCATTTACTCTCAAAAGCCTTTTATCTTCACCTAACTCTTCGACTTCATAAGCTCCACCAGAAAAAGTTTGGATAATTCTGAATGGTCCTTCCCATTTGGGTGACCATTTTCCCATGCTTCGATCCCTTCGATCCATGGGAAGAATCACCTTCCAAACTAAATCTCCAGGCGAGAATGCCTTAGGTTTCACTTTTTTATTGTAAGAGTCTTCCACTTTTTTCTTCTGAAGCCTTAGTAAGTCGAGAGCGCGCATTCTTTCTTCGTCTAAATCTACTAGTTCGTCTAACATCATATCCCAATAAACTTCAGAGGGGATATCATGGTGTCTCTGAACCCTTGCAGATTGAAGACAAATTTCTGCTGGCAACACTGCGTCATGACCAAAAGTTAGCCTATATGGTGTTGTACCTATGGCTTCTTTTGGGGACGTTCGACAGGCCCACAAGATCTGGTCTAACGTCTTATGCCAATTTTTTGGCTTCTTCCCAACATGCTTTTTTATCAAGCCAATCACTATTTTGTTCACTGCTTCGACTTGACCGTTTGCCTGTGCATAATAAGGAGTTGACGTTAGGAGTTTAAAGCCTATTTCCTGAGCGAATTCCTGCATCTTTCGACCGGTGAAAACTGATCCTTGATCAGTAGTTATAGTTTCAGGGATTCCATATCTAAAGATAATGTTCTTTTGATTAAATTCAATGACATTTTCTTGGTCTACATTGACTAAAGGAATAGCTTCGATCCACTTAGTAAAATAATCAATGCCTACCAATATATACTTCTGGCTCTTTGATGATGCTGGTCGAATCTCTCCAATAAGGTCCAACGCCCATCCTCTAAAGGGCCAAGGTTTCACTATCGAGTGAAGTTCGCTTGCTGGTACATGCTGGATGCCTGTATGGACTTGACATTCTTGACAACCCTTGGCGAACTCGACAAAATCTTTCAACATGGTGGGCCAGTACAGTCCTTGTCGAAACAACAACCCTTTCATCTTATGGCCTACTTGGTGAGCCCCACATGCTCCAGCGTGCGTAGTCGAAAGGGCTATGTATGCTTCAGTTTCACTTAAGCACTTTAGCAACACCCCTTCAGGCGTCTTTTTAAATAACTCATTACCCATGAGTACGTAACTTAACGCCCTATATTTTGTTTTTCGTTCTGGCGAAGCTACTGGATTTTGAAGATAATCCATAATGGGTTTCCTCCAATCTTGCTCTGACAAATTGTCTATGAACGAAATTTCGAAGTTACTTTGATCAGCATACCCTAGTCTTGTCGATTCCAAGTCTGTTGGTGACAAACAAGTTGCTTTTATCTTTTCTCGAACTTCGATTTCTCTTTGTAATCTCGTTTTTGAAATTTTGTACCCAGACGCAATTTGTGCCAAATCGTTGGCTATTTGATTTTCCAATCTGGGTATGTGTCGAATGTTGACCATTTCAAATTTTTTCAACAAACGATTTGCTATCACAAAGTACATAATGAGATTTTCTCTTATGCATTTATATTCTTTTGTGACTTGCTTAATGACTAACTCTGAGTCTCCCATTATTTCGACTCGAGTTGCCCCCAATTCCAACAATATCTCAAGGCTAGTAATTAGAGCTTCATACTCAGCCTCATTGTTCGAACAAGAACCTGATATCTTGTACTTGAATGTTGTTGGAATTTTTTCTGGAGAAATAATCAAGACTCCTACTCCTGTTCCATCTTTATGGCTGGAACCATCAAAGTAGAATTTCCAAGGCTCTATCTCCACATAATTAATACTCTCAACTTGAATTGAGTGGTCGACTATAAAGTCTTCCACCACTTGTCCTTTCACTGCCTTAAGAGGCATAAAGGTCAAGGAGTATTCAGTTAATGCTAGTGCCCACTTGCCTATTCGATTGTGCAAGATGGGTTTCGACAACATGTACTTGAAAACATCAAAATGAGACGAAACATACACATCAACTGGTTTTATATATTGTTTGAGCTTTGTACAAGAGAAATACAGACATAGACACAATTTTTCAACTTCGCTATATCTAGTTTATGCATCGTTCAAAACTCTACTAATATAGTAAATGGGTCTTTCGACTCCATTTTCATCTTCTTGGGCTAACATGCTTCCCAAAGTTTTGTCGGATGCAGCTATGTACAATCTCATACTCCTGTTGCTACAAGGAGGCACCAAAATGGGTGGCTTTGTAAGGTACCCTTTGATTTTGTCGAAGGCTTCTTGTTGCTCTTGCCCCCATTCGAATCCCTCTTTGTTCAATCGAAGTAAGGGTGAAATGGCTTGAGCTTTCCCACTTAGGTTAGATATGAATCTCCTTAAGAAATTTATCTTGCCTAACAGAGATTGCAGTTCCTTTTTGTTCGATGGCGCTTTCGCTTCCAGAATTGCCTTCGTCTTGTTCTGGTTGATTTCGATCCCTTTCTTGTGGACAACGAAGCCCAAGAAATCTCCAGCTTTCACACAGAATGCACACTTCAAAGGGTTCATCTTCAGACCATGTTCTCTCATTCTTTCGAATGATTGTCGAAAGTGGTCTATATGGTTCTTCCTGGAAACAGATTTTATAACAATGTCATCAATATATACTTGCATAAAAGTGTTAATAAAATCATGGAAGATAGAATTCATTGCTCGCTGGTATGTTGCCCCAGCGTTCTTTAGGCCAAAAGGCATCACTACCCATTCGTAAGTGCCTAAAGCCCCAGGGCATCGAAAATTTGTTTTCGACACATCCTCTTCAGCAATGAATATTTGATTATATCCTGAATAACCATCGAGCATACTCAGGTACTCGTAGCCAGCAGCAGAATCGACTAGCATTTCCGCCACAGGCATAGGATATTCATCTTTGGGTGTAGCAGCATTCAAATCTCTGAAATCTATGCACACCCTCAATGTACCATTTTTCTTGATCACTGGCACAATGTTTGCAATCCATTCGACATACCTCGTAACGCGTATGAATTTGCACTTCAGCAGTGTTTCGACTTCCGTTTTGATCTTCGACAGTATTTCTGGAGCGAAGCGTCTTGGACTTTGCTTGATTGGCTTCTTCCCAGGTTTGATTGGAATCTGAAGTTCTACCAATCCTCTGTCGAGACCAGGCATGTCGTCGTAATCCCAGGCAAAACAGTCCTTGAACTCTTTCAACAAATGGATTACTTCCAACCTGAGTTCTGGGTCAATTTTTGCGCTAATGTAAGTTGGCTTTTTCTCTAACCCTTCGCCCAAGTTGATTTCTTCTAAAGGATCTTGCGCTAGCATCTTGATGTTATTCGCTAAGGGGTCCTTTTCGAATCCCAAAGGCTCATCGTCGTAGATGGCGTCGAGCCTCTGTTACTGCATCCCTTCTGGCGTGATATCAGGAGGTTCTGGATCGAAGTCCTTTCCAGGACCTGCAGAAGGTAACTGTTGATCATTGGCCTGTTTGGCCATATATTTTACTTCGGCTTCGAGAGCCGTTATCATCTTTGTTTCGGCTACGTAAGCCGAAATTCGCTGCAAAGATTGTGACTCAGTCATTGTCACTGAATTCACTTCCCCAACCAGTTGGTTGGATATCAGTTAACCCACTAAAGTCAATGTGGGACAAGTCTTCTCTGTCCCATTGAAAACCATGCTCAGGGTGCAGGTATAGGGAACAAAAAGTATTTGGCGCTGGCGCCAAGTCGAAGTCAGGTGTTGGGCATGGCCCAATGTGAGCCAGGTTCTTGTCGAAGTCTGCCAGCCCTAGGTGATTTACTTCGCCCAGGTAATAGCTTTGATCCGCCTCTATGTTTTCGACCATTCCATCAGGACGCCATAGCAGCAACCTCTGGTGCATTGATGATGGTACAGCTCCAACACCATGAATCCATTCACGGCCCAACAAAAGATTATAGTTAGGTTTGGCCGATATGACCATAAACATAGTTGGTCGAAGGATAGATCCCACTTTGATGTCCAGTTGGATCACACCCATAGTGGTCCCTATGCCGCCTTCATAATTCGACAGGACCAAGTTGTGAGGCTTGATGTTCTCATCACTTTTGCCTATTTTTCTTAGCATAAAGTGAGGGATGATGTTGATGGTTGCCCCACAATCTACCAAGATTTTATTTACTATGGTTTCTTCGAGTTTAGCCCTTATGAATAAAGGCTTGAGGTGATTTTTAATCGCCTCTGTAGGTGGTTCGAAGAACCCATTCTGCTCTTCAGTGGCGCCATTATCCATGACGAAATAGCACACTGGCCTATGTTTGGCCATTTCTTGCTCCACTTCCCAATCGCTTGTTTCGACCTCCACCTGGCGGTTGAACTCCCTGGGCAGAACTGAGACTATGTTCACCATGATATCTAAGGTGTCATCCGACTCAGAACCATCATCGTTATCAACTTCACCCTGGTTAGGCCAAACTAGCTTATTGGTTACTGGTTGTCTTTCCAAAGGTTTCCTTTGCTTTCTCTGAGGAACATTTGAACTGGATTCTGCCTTTGGTTCATTAGCAGCTTCCCTCTCAGCTTTTCGTCGCCTCTGGTATCTCCTCCATTGAGATCTAGACATGGGATTTTTCCCTTTGTAGTTGCTTGATACCTGTGTCACTTTAGGGGTAGCAACCTGGGGCTCTTTCTTATGTATTAAAGACGAACCTCTTGGCACGTCGAAGGAGTGCCATCTTTCCTCGCTTGGTCTCTTTCGACCAGATGTTTTGTACCATGTATCAACTGGCACATTAGTTGGAGGCCTGAAAGTCATTGGCCTCTTTTCTTGGTTTGAACCCCTTTGGGAGGCTCTTCTGGGGTCATGTCGAGTATCAACACTTTCCCTTTTTCTATTTGCTGCTCTTACACCTTGAATATGTTCAGCAACTTTTTTGTCGAAGATTGAACTGCATCGAGGACACAGCATCACTTCTGACTTCTTTTTCTGGCATCTTTGCAGGAAATCTGTCAGATTTTCATTTTCCCGAGGGAAAGCAGTTTTGTTGGCTTGTTCTTGCCTCATGGACTCCTCTGATGCTTTTGGTTCAGAGACTTCGACCATGTTGACATTCATGGTATCTTTGGTGGCAAGAGTCAACTGCTTCATCTGAATCTCCAAGTCCTCTGTCTGGCCTTGAACTGCAGCCAAGTGAGAACTGGGTTTTGTTCCAGATTTTTGGGCTCCAATTGTCTCCAGCTTTGGGCTTTCGACCGCCTTCTGGACCGCTTCAATTGTCTTTCTGGATAGATTCCCAGAAAAACTGCCAAAGATTGGCATGTTGACATGGTCCTTTGAGACTTCGACCATTGTGATTCCTGGCCTCTTCGACTGGCTTCTGGATGCCTCGATCACGTTCACCTCTGAAGGTTCAGCATAATGGGCTTCAGCCTGCAACGGGTTAGAGTCCACAGTCTGGGGGTCTTGTCGGCAAACTTCAACCTCCCTTCTTCGATAGCGTCTTGCACAAGATTCCTGAAAAGAAAACATTGAGACGTTTTATGGCCCAGAAAATTATGATATTTACAAAAGCCTCTCTTCTTTCTTTAATCAAGAGGAGGCACTTTTACCCCTGGGGGTACTATCATTTGGCCATCTTTTACAAGCAAATCAAAGATCTCATCACATTTTGTAATATCAAAACTATAAGTCTTTTTGGGGAACCTATCGTTGGTCCTTTCTGGACCCGTGGGATTTTTCCCACTTGAGGGGACTAACAGTTTGCAAGAGTATGGTGGCCCTTGTTTTAGTTCCGCCAAATCGACCTCGCCTTCTTCGACGGTTATAGTTTCGTCGAAGGTTTCAGAATCTTCGTCATCCATCTCGACATACGCTATCCTCTCTCTTTTATGAGTTTTCGTTGCCTTGGCTTTTTCAGCTTTAAGGCGTTCTACCTGTCGAACTCTATCGGCCAATTGGGCCATGTCTCTCAGGTATTGAGTGTCTAACTTGTTCCTAATGTAATAATCTAAACCGCCTGCGGCTATTTCGACTAACTCATGTTCTGGCACTTGTGTAAAGCATCTTGCTTTGAGCAGCCTAAACCTATTTAGATATTCGTCTATAGGTTCAGTGAAACGTCTCTTTACACTGGCCAATTCTTTCAGGCTTATCTTGGTTTGTCCCATGTAGAATTGATCATGGAACAATCTCTCCAACTGGGTCCAATGATGGATCGAATTGGGGGGAAGAGTTGTAAACCAAGTAAAAGTGTTCTTTGTTAAAGAACTTGGGAAGTACTTAATCCTCAGGTTTTCGTTGTTTGAAATATCTCCTGCTTCGATCAAGTATCTCGCCAGGTGTTCGACAGTAGATTCTGTCGTGTCCCCAGAGAATTTAGTGAACTTAGGGACTTTGCATCTAGGAGGTAAGTCTGTTTGTAACACGTGTTCTGACAGTGGGGATGTGAAGTTGGGCCTACGAAAGCCCATGTTCATCCCATTTTGAGTCATGATCCTTTCGATCATGGCTGCCAGATTATTTTCCAAACCCATATTCTGGTATTGGATATGCTGGACTACTTCGTCAGCATTTTGGTTTCTGTTAACTAACCTTACCTCTGGGGCTATAACCCTAGGTTCTTCGACAGGCTGCTCCAATCGTGCCCTAAGGTTTTCTTCGACAGGCTGCTGGACTTGGTTGATAGTGGTTTCTTCCTCTAAGAGTATACCTTGGTTTCCCCTTATTTGCGCCCTTTGGGGCTGTCGAATAGGTTGGGGTACTCCAAAGAAATCAGCCAAACGCGTCATTTGCGCTGTCATCTGCTGATTCGATTGGGTGGTATTTTGTATTAGAGGGTTCAACACTGTACTTAAAGTTTGTGCCAACATTTGAACCATATCATGGTTGCTTTCGTCCATTTGTTGCCTCAAGACTGCTTTCGAGGCATTTGTAAGGCCATGTGCTACTTGGGACGTTCCTCCTAAGAGTTGGGTCCTATTTCTGTTCGCCATACCTACTCCAGAACCTTGGAGTGGCGAAGAGGCACTCACTAAAGGGTCTGAAAAAGTGGACGCAGCGTTCGTTAGGCTAGCCAATTCAGACGTTGGCATGCCATAGAGTGGTTCTCGATTTTGACCGCCTGTCATAAATCCTGGGGGAACATAAGGCCTGGTGCCTAGATTTCCCCTTGGTGGGGGAGTTCCCAAAGGCACTCTGGGGCCTGTGAACGGAGGTAGTGGCCCCGTCGTTGTGACCGTCACTGCTGGTGTTGAACCAGCGGTTATCGCTTCACTTACGGTTGGGATAACCGTTGTTCCCACATTCGTTTGTGGGATTTCGTTATTGTTTGGCGGATTCGCCATCTCTTCTCTTCTTCCGGCAGTATTGGTATTGTTAGTGTATATTCTACCACTTCTCAATAACATGCAATACTTCTCGAAAAAGATGATATTTTGTGTAAAAAGGTTAAACTTCAAAATCAACACACAGTCCCACCGGGTGTGCCAATTTGTTTACCGTGGGAATTGGTAAACAACCGCTGATCTTCCAAAAGGTTACTTATATGGTGACTCGCGGGATCGATCAGATTGATCCTAAGACATGGTTGATTTTGGGGTTTTGACTAAGTTTGGTAATGGTTAAATGACAAGAAAATAAAGAAGCTTTATGTAAATTGCATGAAGAAGAGAACTTGATAAAATAAAGAAAGGGTTGAAATGAAATGCTTCGACTGGGAAAGTAAAGAAGAAAGCAAGTAAAGTTTCTGGAAAATAAATGACTTTGATTAATTAAAGTGGTGTTTCACACATACATTCTCAACAATTCTTTCTCTCACGCTGGGTACTCGAATCTATATGAGTGACTTGTATATATTTGTGAACACACGCGAAAAACTGCGTGAACTACTAATATTTATACTAAATACATCCCAAGTAACCGTCGGGCAGTTACGCTGCTTCGAGATGACTCCACTTGGCACGTTCACAGCGTTCGACGCTCCAGATCCTGGCACGTTGCACTTGGTAACCGCTGGGAACCGTTTTCCCTCCAAACGTTTAAATCTCAAACCGTTCCACTCTGAACAATCGAACACCTTCGTCGAGAAGCACCTTCGACGAGAAGCACCTTCGACGTCGAAGGCGACCAAATACTTACTCAGAAGAAATTCTCTAAGTACATTGCCATCTTCTGATGAGCATTTCGACAGACCCAGCTGGTCGAAACCATCCTTCAGCTTTAATGGCTGATTTTAATAAAAACAAGGGTGTCGAATTTAGGAGCCAACAGCGTGACGGTCGTCACAGGTGGGTGACGGTCGTAATGCGCTTAAATAGCACATTACGCTCATCAGTGATGTGCGACGAGCGTTGTTTCAAGTTGGGGGTCGTTATGGTCATCACGGGGTGTGACGGTCGTCACTGCTCCAAAATCTCCAAACTTTGCAGATTTAGTTCTTTCCTCTTTGTTTATTGTCTAGCCTCCTTCTTGTAGTCCTTTTTCATTGGTTTGAGTTGACAAATGTTATACCTGTGAAAAGACAAATAAACTCGGAATAATCGGGAGTTAGACGACTTAATGTATTATAAAATCGATAAAAAGCGTAGTAATTATATGATACGATTTCTCGTTATCAAATTCCCCCATACTTAAACCTTTGCTTGTCCTCAAGCAAATAGTCATTCGAAAGGTCGGACAAGTTTTGTCAAGCGCATACGCATGACATACCTTGGATTTTTAAAGCAATTTCGGGAAATCCTCGTCGGTTCGGCCAATACTTGAGTGAAACACTAAAGATATGCTAATGACACAAGCAATAAGCTTAGTCGTAGGCTTCCATTTCAAACGAGCTATCCAACAGTTCCGTTATAATTCTGCCCAGATTTCCTCGTATCTATTTCACCCGGTTTTATTCTGGCGCAATCACATTAAGCCCTTTGTCTTAGCACGCACGTAATGGAGTAACCGGTTAGTGACTTTGATCCTTTTAGCACGGGGTCTGGTACACGAATGTGGCAACCCTATATATGTTATCCAAGTTGGAGGTTGTAGGGGATCGAGCCATAGCGCGCCCTACCGAGTTCAGAACCAGATACCTCTGAACCAACCTACACTGGATTCCTTCGTTATTTTCTCAACTCTTATATGTGACCGTATATTTTGGTGCACAAAATTTCTTTTCTTTTAGCAGCGAGATAGGAAGGATATTTTAATGATCAGGCATCAAACACTTATATTCATCGATTCTCCACGTGATTTGTGTCAAGACGGTGCTGACTGCTAGTATAAACTACTAGGGGTTACTGTAGAACTAAAAACTCTAGATGTCGGTATAATGGTTATTGAAACGGATCGCGTAAGTAGGAAGTCTACGGTGTCAAAACTGTATCGATCTTGTTATGTCGTTTTCGGCTTCCCTGACTGGAGATTTCGTTAAAATAGGTATGTCGGGCTAATGCGAAGATAAAATTTTTTGGTATGGCTGAATAAAGTGAAGAATTTAAATCGAGATATATCATAAAAATTACTAGTTTATAAAGGAAGGAAAGGTACCTCTCCCATACTAAATCCGACATTGTCCTCAATGTTGCGGTATATAGGCGGGGAAGTACAATTACAAAAACAAACGAAAAGGAAATGAAACAGAAAAAATAATAAAATACATAAAAAAAAATAAAGATAAACTACTGGTAACCACGTCCTCTACTCCTGGTGCGAGAGCGTCTGGTAGGAGTGGCTTCTGTGTCAGTATCTTGGAAACCAAGGGTGCTGACGTCCAGCCTTAAGGCGTTAAGCTCTGATAGGGCCTCATCTAACCTCTCATTCATGTTGCGCTGCCCAGTCAAGATCTGAGCGTTTTGAGCGCACAGAGACTCAAATTGCTCATGTTGCCTTCTTTCAAGCGCTGCGCTCATTTGGTTTTGCATATGAATGGTGCGGAGGATCTCTTCAAGAGTATTAGGAGGAGGTGCAGATGAGGATCCTGGAATGTCGTGGACGGGAGGAGCACTATCTAGCTCTTCTTGCATTTCGTCTGCGGGGGCTGCAGGTTGGTCTTCATGAGTAGGTGCACGCTCCGCGGGAGTTGCTGGATCGAACAACCAGTTTGCTCGATTTCATGGATCGATTCGGTCCCTGCAAGGCAAAATGATGTTCTGATAAACAGTGTTCCTGATCACAGGGTGGAATCTGCCATCCTCCCGCTCATAAATGAGATGTGCAGCTTTGCAGTGATCCAAAGTTAGCAAAGTCGGTGCCATAGAAGGCATAGTCGCAAGAGCAGCACCGTAGTTCATACCTATGGCAAGTGAAGTGACCAGCCCTCCGAAATAAAAGGGTTTTCCGCCTCTAGCACAAATAGAGTGAATGTGAGCCAGTAAAAATGGGGCGACGTTGATCTTTTGCCCGATGAATGCGCAATGTATGAAGAAGAGCTCCTTGGAGTTGAGCTTATGGTTGCTGTCACGGGCGAAGATGGTGTTGTTGAGGATGCCGTGGAAATAGCGGATAGCCGGATTATGAATGTGTGTGGCATTGAGGTGGTCGTAGGATCCAGCACGAATGTTCTTCATACTGTTCCATAAGTTAAAAGCTTCCTCGCCGAAATTATTCGGCCCCGGAGGTGGACACCTTTGTCAGAACAGAAACCGAGCAGCCGTGTGAAATCAGTTTGGGGCAGCTGATGCTCAGTGCCAAACATACGAAATTTGGCCATGGGGAGTAATGTATGCAAAGGAACTCAGAAACTCAAAGGTGAGAGTTTCGTAAATGGGTTGCGGTTTGCGGCACAGGTTCCATAAGTTCACATTCTGCAGAAGTTGTTGGACGCTGTCTAGCAGTCCCAAATTCCTCAAACAATCAAGGTTAACATACCGAGTAGGTTGAAGACCGCGGCGTTGGAACTTCTGGAATTTGAGTCGTTGGGTTTCACCTAGCTCGCCGACTCTGAAAGTGAGATTGGAGAT
Organism: Vicia faba; assembly: GCA_948472305.1. NCBI lineage: Eukaryota > Viridiplantae > Streptophyta > Magnoliopsida > Fabales > Fabaceae > Vicia > Vicia faba. Next base: position 1,681,559,094 of record OX451737.1, on the reverse strand, counting down.
TTGCAGGTTGTTAGCCATATTGCATGCAAGAGATTGAATCGTGAAAATGGTTTGGAATGTGGATTAAGTAGTGGGTGATGGAGTTTAAGTGTTGGAGCGTTGGAATTTAAGAGAAAATTTGAATGGGTACTGTTACGGTTTTGGGAAAAAGGGAAGAATGAATGGAAGGTGGAACGGCTTCTGTAATAGTAGAATCTGCTATTGGGCGCGTGTGACGACCGTCACAATGGGCTGACGGGCTTAACACGGTGAAACGTGTGTTACGCTCGTCATGGGGACGTTACAATCGTTACGGGTGCAAAGAATCATATTTATGAAATGAACGAAACAGTATAATTCCAAAACATTATAACACAATAATTCAATACATGCAGAGTATTTCCAACATACATCATATAACAAAATTTTGCAAAAATGATAATATTGACAGTGAATATAATATTTGATGTAACACACAGTAAATTTAATGAAAATGAAAATAAACTGAAAATGAAATAAAATGAAAATAAACTGAAATTGAAATAAATATATGTTTCTAACAGAACTTTAAAAACTGTAAAGAGTAAACTTGTTTAAAATGAAATCATAAACTGCCTAGAAACATAAAACACAAGGTAAAAATAAGTGCTGATTTTGTTGCTTCATCCCAGTCGCGTCTTCAAGTCTTCGAAAGCTGCAGTTATGTGGTAAAACTGCTCCACGGTTATATCAGTTAAGCCTATCACGTCCATACATATACCCTTCAACTCGTTCTTGATTCCATTGATGTCCGTCTGGTAAACATCCAGTGTAGAAAAGATCTTATTCAAATTTTTAGCATATTCCCCTTTTGTTATTGCAGGGGCATCAACTTCCTCTACGATATTGTTACCATCATGGTAACCAGGAGGGGTCTCGGGGTCACTCTCATCAGACATTGTGGTATCATAAACTTGGTAGGATTGGGGTGTGTCAGGTGTCGAAGGGTGGTCGGGAGAGTTAAGCTCATATAGCCAATTGTCGCGATTGTGGGCACTTGTTTTGGCATGGTTAGGAAGTGTAAATACTGTGACTACTTCGTCCCTTATCAAGTAATCGAAGGGTGCAGGACCTAGGTTACCTATTATTCATAGGTGGAAACAAAAATCAATGTTCATAGGGCGGATTGAACTGAATTGTGTACACCTATGTAGCTGGTATCTAAGTCTGAGGGCGTTAGCAATCATGGTAACAAGGCCTCCTATGATGATTGGCTCGCTAGGGTTCTCAGCAATATGGGAAAAGGTCTGCATTAAGAATGGCACTGCATTTACAGATCGGCCCTGGGTCATGCACTGCAGCAAAAATATCTCATCTTTAGATATGGCAGTGTGGTTCTGTTCTTTGCCGAAAATGGTATGTGCTAGAATCTTGTGGAAATAACGGATAGCGGGGTTGTGTATTTCATTATTATCCATGCTATCCGGCTCAGGGTGGTAATTTCCAGTTAAAGTCCCCCAAAAATAGTCTAGCTCAAAATCCATTAACTCTTCCTGGGTGGTGGAAAAAGCAAAAGGTCCGCTAGGGAATCCTAGAAGGTCGGCTAATTCTTTATGGGTGTAAGCAAATTCAATACCAAATAACCTGAAGGCTATAAATCCCTTTCTAGTTCCGAAACCGCGCTCAGGTATGTGAACTAAGGAGCTCAGAAATTCAAGGGTGAGCTCGCGGTATGTAACAAACCTAGATTTAATGTGGGCTTTTTCCCACCCCAGCTGGCTAAACAGATAATGGACACTATCCTAAATGCCTAAAGTGTCCATTGTTGGTTCATCATAATATAAGGTCATACCAATATTTCTGTGTGATAATTCCTCAAACCTCCTCATTTGGTTTCTGCCTCTAAAAGTGGTTTCCATAGTAAATAGCAAAGGGGGAAAGCAAATCAGGGGAGAAGGTAGGATAGAAAAAGACTTTTTTTCCAGAAAACCTGTAAAGTTGTTTGAAAATCAGCAGCAATTGTATAAAAATTTTTTTTAGGAAAAAATGAAAAAGAAAATAGTGAAAATAAAGCTTTAAAAGAAATAAATGTATAAACGGAATAGAAAATAAAAATAAAAATAAAAACAAACGGAAATAATAACAAAAACAAATAGGTGGGTTGCCTCCCACTAATCGTTATTTTTAACGTCGATAGCTTGACGGCTCAGGAGTGCAAGCACTCATGGTGGTTCTCTCGAGAATGACTCCTCGGTTGAACTTTTAGTAATCGTCGTTTTCCATGGCCACTTATCAAGCCATCTCACATATCCCTCACCTTTTCTTTTCTTTCTTTTGTGGGGTAGTGCATTCTTCTAAACTTGTGGTGGTGGTTCTGGATCTATCCTAAGTATCAACTTTTCAAGTTTGGGCTTAGTGATTTCATCCACCACCTCAAAGGTTAACCTTACCTTCTTAACAGTAATTAGATCCCTAGTTTCACGGTCCTCTAATTTTCTCTTTTTATGCAAGACTTCCCACAAGGGTGCATTAGTGTGGATATTTTCCAATACCTCCATATATGTTTTAGATTGGGAGTCTATCTGAGCTTCCATAAAACTTTTCGAGAAAGGAAACGGTGGGGTATAGGGGTGAGGCATAACAATAGGTGCTCCCTTTTCTACCTCTTCTACAACCTCCCTTTTAGATGGTATTGGAAGATTTTTCTCAATCTTTACTCTTTTCTCATCTGAACTCTCCTCGTCCACATCATTACTCTCCTCAAACTCATTATCACTCTCCTTAGGATTTTCGACTTTTTTTTCACTACTGGTTGTTACAACATCCAATTTCTCCTCAGGGAAGGGTCCTATAGGGTTTTGTTCAAGCTGGGAGATTTGAGTCTCTAAGGCTATGTTGTGGGTCGCGAGCGACTCAACCACAGTGGTCAGTTGCCTAAGGTTTTCATTGTTTTGAAGACTTTGTTTTCTAAACTCCTCGTTCTGGACAGTTTGTGTCTCTACAAAGTTCTCCATCAGAGATTCTAACCGAGAGTGAATTAGCATCGCGTCGGAATCCTCCGTTGATGTTTCGAAGTTGAAATCATGCGATTCTTCTGATTCTTCAAATTGAGTTAGAGTCGCATTTTGTGTTTCCATAAAGCGCTTTATCATCATTGATATTTCATTAAAATTTCCCAGTAATATTTCGAGTTCGGATTTATAGGATACTTGCGTCTCCTTGAAATATTGGGTATAGTGATTGTAGGGGAAATTTGGTTGAGGATAAGTTTGGTTGGAATTATAATATTCTTGCGATTCCTCAAAACATTGGGATTGGTGGTTGGAAAGGTAATTCGGGTGAGAATGAGTCTGTGATGCATTGAAATTCTCCAATAGTATTTCGAGGTCGGATTTATGGAATTCTTGTGATTCCTCGAAATACTCAGAGTGGGGGTTGTAGAAAAAATTTGGGTGATACATAGTAATTGGGACAAGATTCGTAGATGCAAAGACTCGCTTCGGGAGCGGGTATTTGGCATACAAATCGAAAGAGGGTTTCTGTTGCCTAGTCTACGTGCAACAGAAGGATCGTACTTAATTGATTAATCAGTCCCCGACAACGGCGCCAAAAACTTGATCGGGACTTTATGAGTCTATCGGGATACTAACTGCAAGTATACAATTTAGTCGTTCTGGTTTTAAATGATTATCGAACCCACAGAGACTGAGGATCAATCACATACGATCTAAGGCTACAGTTTGTTTAACTAAGCGATGAATATTTGATTTTATGGGGGAAATAGTTTAATTAAAAATAATAGTAATAGTTATACCGGTATGTGATAGTCGGACTTTGGGAATTCGGTGAATCGCTTGGCCTATAAAGTATTTCGGTAAAAACTAATTGTTTAAAAACCTGAGACATACACTCTCGTGTTCATGAAATAAGTTATGATACTAAACCTAGTGGATGCACTTTAAATTTAATAACACTTTTTGAAAACAATTTGAGTTTAATTAATTTATTAAAACACTCTCGTGTATTTAAAAATTAATGTTTCGTTACCACTATCTGGGTCGAACCCCAGCTCTCGCATGCAGGTTCTTGCCTTAATTAATTTCCCACTTTCGTGGCAAAATCGTGTTAATTAACCTCTCACTCCCGTGACAAGGGTGGTTAAATTAAGCATGGAAATTGGAAACCAGAAATTGTTTTATAAATATTTTTGGCCAAGGTATCACTGAATTCTTTCGGTTCTTAAGAGTCACATACCGGTACGAATAATTTAGCCGGACATAATAGATTTAAGAACAATGCAATTCAAAATATAATCCATAAAAATAATTGGCATAATACAAGAATGAATAAATATTAATTGCAATAAAAACCTGGAAATAACGTTGCTATGGTAATCTTGAAATGTTACAATATTCCTTACAGCTTGATTGAAGTAAATAAATTGTGTTAATTCTTGAATGAAGAATTAACACCCTAAAACTAATGCTTGAAATAATGCTGGAAGTAGAAAGTATAGTACGTAGAAAATGCTCAAAAACAAGGAAATAAAAATAATTGCAAAAGTATTAATTTTGTTCTAGGAGAATTCCTTCGACCCGATTCCCTTTACACTACTACACATATATATATGAGAGAATATAGCAGTTGAAAGAATCTTCAGAAAAGGCTTGAGTGGAGGAAATATAGGGTGAATGGTTACTGAGTGGAGGGAAAATAGGAGAACACTTCTGCCCTCATGTTGCCCACATCTCCACCAATTCACAACGTTCATCCTTACGCGCGTGATGGTCGTCACAGGTGGGTGACGATCGTAATGCGCTTAAATAGCGCATTACGCTCGTCAGTGATGTGTGACGAGCGTTGTTTCAAGTTGAGGGTCGTTACTGTCGTCACTGCTCCAAAATCTCCAAACTTTGCAGATTTAGTTTTTTTCTCTGTTTATTATCTAGCCTCCTTCTTGTAGTCCTTTTTCATTGGTTTGAGTTGACAAATGTTATACCTGTGAAAAGACAAATAAACTCGGAATAATCAGGAGTTAGACGACTTAATATATTATAAAATCGGTAAAAAGCATAGTAATTATATGATACGATTTCTCGTTATATATTGTAGAAGTATAGTTGTTTGCATCACTACAAGGATTGGCAAGAGTCTAATCTTTTGAGAAAAGTTTAAAGATAAAAGCCAATGTGGCAAAAAATGGTTTGGAATGATATTGATTGACTTTTAGTCTTCTTATAAAAAATGTCAAAGTATTATTAAATTGATTGGAGTTTATTGATGAAAATGTTTTGAAAATGCATGGACATAAGTCCAAGTTTATTATGAAAGTGTTTCAAGTTTAGAAACAAGAAGAGTTTAAAAGGAGTGAGAAGATTTTTGAAATTAAAGAAGATGGGAGGAGAAGAAGAGACTATCCTAGAGCATAAGGTAAAAGCTAAGGATAATGACCATCTAACCAACAAGAAGCCAAAAATTGACATTATGAGCCAACATAGAATTCCCATTCTTTGGAGTGAATCCAAGCAAGCAAAGATACTAGACCTCTTCAAATGTATTAAGTCTTCACAAAAATTGGGCAGAGTAAAAGCTGTATACGGGTGAATTCCAGATTACAAACAAAGTGTGTAATCTCAAAAACCTGCACACAAAAAACAAACAAGCAACCCAATGTCTTGAGGTAAACCTCAAGAGCTCCAGACAAAATAATCAGATAAGATCACAAGGTATCCAAGATAGGCCAAGGTTTCTAATCCTAAGTCCAAGAAAAAGTCCACTGCTCTATAATGCCAAGGATAGTAACCAAATAGTCCAAGTACCATTAAGAGTTTTTTAGGGTTTATGTTGATTATTAAGTGTCTTAGGAAAATAAAAAGAAAAGCTCAAGTGAGCAAATTAAAAATGACAAGAATATAAATGCTCAAATGAGCAAAGATAAAAAGGGCGTGAAATAAAAAATGCTAAAAAATAAATGGTGCATAAAGCATAAAAGAATAAAAGCATAAAATAAAACAAGTCAATAATTAGTGGTTATTTAGATGACCATCTTGAAACTTTCATTTGGAACTCATTAGAGGATTGGTAGAACCAAAGCCTCCACACAACAAGTTGCATTTGCTTTTTGTCAAGTATATCATCCATTTGGAATTCTCACAAGTACCATTTAATGATCAACGATGTTTAAGTGATTCGCGTTGACCAAAGGTGTTGTAGATCCATTAGAGGATTGGTAGAACCAAAGCCTCCACACAATGAATCTCAAGGTTATTGGATCAAAGAGATCAAATTAACATACTTGGGCTTGCAATCATAAGTTTGGGCCACGAATGATCATTTATTCGAACCGGGACAAAATTTAGCGCTATGTTAAGCAATCGTAAGTGGACTTATATAGAAGTCGCACCTATTTTGAGGTCGGACAATAGCAATCTATGCACCATTTGTTTTGAGACATGATATAGAGATCATGCTCTAATAACATTTAGTGCAATTAGAAGAGAATGAGATGAAGAGGAATTAGGGTAAAAAAAGAAACCACATTTAAATTAAAAATTTAATCAAACTATTATTAAAATCATTCATCCATTTTTGTGGAGTTAAACTCAACACCATGGATCCAATGATGTTCATAAAGTCATGATAAAAAAAAATCAACCAAAGACAGCTAGAAAATAATCACAAAATAATAATGTACTTAATATATACATTAAAGGGTTTAAAAAAAGTTTAAAAAATGGAAAATGATGAGGGAAATATCAATTTTGTTCAAATTAATCAAGAAATGAAAAATAAGACCATAGAAAAATCAGAAAAGAGGCCAAGTAATTTTACAAAAATTTTGGTAATTTTTAAAAGTCAGAAACTATTTTTAAGAATTAAAATAAATGGGTAAAATAAACAAAAATAGTAAAGAATAGTAAAGTCAAACAAAAATAAAATAAGTCACCAATATTTGTCACAATATCATTGGATCATTCTATAATTTTTTCAGAATTTAAAAATGTGTAAAAGTATTTTTAAACATTTTAAACAAATCAAATAAGTGTAAAATTCATAAAAAATACCAAAACACAAAATTAAGTTGTGAACAAATAAAAGTCAGAAAGAGAATAATCAAAAATATTTTTCATAATTTTATCAGATTTTTTGGACTAAAAATGAATTTTCTATGATTTTTTGAAATTTAAAACAATTAAAATATAAAAAATTAGAAAAAGAAAATAAAAGAAAAAGATGTGGACCATTGGATGAGAGTCAAAACGCGTTAGTAATAAAATCCAAAGGATCTGGAGCGCTGTGCATATCATGGTCTTTAATGAATAATGTACAGAATCATTAATAAAATCAGAATTTGAAAATAACAAATTTCACGCTTTCATTGGTCAGAAGATGACACATTGGTCATCTTCAACCTCCAGCCTTCACGAATTGCAGGTCTCTCAAACTGTAAAATCAGAAGCTCAGACCTATGTCATTCGCTTCGTCTCTTCAAGACGAAGACAACCACACCCTTGCGCCAAATTTATATAAATTGTAACTCAAGCAATTTGGAAAGAAAGTTTTGAAAAGGGATTTGAAAATTCATGGTCAAAACGTGCTTCCAGATAAGAGTAAGTGTTGCGACTAGAACCACGATAATGAGAGCAACACAATGATACCAAAGTTTTGAAGAATTGATGAAGGAATCTACCTATTGAAGTTGAGTTGCAGAGCTCTGAAACTGGACTTCATGGAGCAGTATAGGGCACGATTCTTGAATGTGATTATATGGTTAGCTTCAGGGAAGATCAAGGTAGGTGAATTGATGAAAAAAGAGGATTGAAAAAGGCTTGAGAATAGGATTTGAAGTAGCTGAATTCTGAGTTGTGAAGCAAGTTTGGCAGGGTGATTCTGGCTATCTAAGCTTGGGAAATTGAATGGGGGATGACCCTCTATTTATATGGAATCAAATGGAATGTTCAAGCGTGTGGAATGATGCAAATTGGAGGGAAATCATGTGAACCTGATGCACGAGCAAGGTGTGATCTGATTTGCATCAAAACTCATCTAATCCTTGCGTTTCAAGGCTCTAATCCACTTTGGCAACTTGGTTAAACATGTTTAGATCACAAAAGCATTCTAATTTGATGTTTAAAGGCCAAAACATGAATTTCATATTCTGACTTATGGAGAAACTTCAGTTCCAAGTTACCAAGTTCAATCCAATGGCATTTCCACCTCAAGGAGTCTTAGGGAAAAATTCTTGATGCTTTGGAAATATGAGGTAACAAGCTTTTCAATTGAAAATTAATGGGATCAAATGGATTCTTGAGCTAAAAGTTGCATGGAGTCAAAGTTGAAGAAAAAGACTTGACTTTCCATACTTAGAAATATTTCAAATTCTTCTTTAAAAATGACCTACAATCTTTTGCCTCTAAACATGGCCTTCCACTTAGAATTTGCTCTTGACCAAAACATATGGAATGAAGTAGATCTCTTGAATGACATTGTTCAATTTGAACCACTCAAAATCTCCAAAAATTGAGCAAGTTATGACTTGTTGAAGTTGGCCAGAAATCATGAAATGACCTATAATCTTTTGCATTCTTAAGGCAACTTCCATCCATTTTTTCACTTTGCACATAAAAGAAGGCATGAAGTACGCATCCTTAGGATCATCATGAAAAAAGAATGGGCTCAAGGTGATAAAAGTTGACCAAATTATGACCATTTGAAGTCACATATGGAAAATTGGAGATTCATCTGGATGACTTATAATCTTCCCTCTTCACCAAGTTCCTTCCACATGAAAACTCCTTGGAACTTTTGAAGTGATTTGTTGGTAACTCTTTGAAGAGAAGAATGTTTTTGGAATCACTCAAAAATACCAAAAGATGATCAAGATATATCCTTTTAAAGTCTAAAACCCTAGCCTCTAGATCAAGAGAATGCTTGGTGGAACTTTGCCATGTTTGAACAAACTTTTTGTGCCAATATTCTTCCTTTATGAATATAAATTGTTGAGGATGATGATGAGGACTCATGGCCACCAAAACCACTTCTATACCAACTTCAAAACAACTTCAATGGTGAGGTTTGAATTTCTCAAGATTTTGACTAGGGCATGGAAATAAACTCATGAACCCGTGAAGCCATTTGCTAAACCTCATTGCCTTTACCTACGATATTAACAAGTAAGACAAACCAATATTTCTTTTTGTTAATTAGATATAAAATCAAAGCAAAATATCCATGATCACAAAAGAAAACAAGTTAAGATGCTTGGTAACTCCTCAAAAGAGAAAGGCTAAAGATAGGGAGAAGAACCAAAAAAACCTAATGTGATCTTGTTGTGATTAAAACAAAATGGTATGATGAAGGGATCTTAGGGGAAAAAATTGGGGTACAACAGCGACCCTTATTTAAGTTTCTTCTATCCGGAGATACGAAGGTTAAAAATATTTGTGTCGACGTGATCGAAGATACTTAAATATAAAACAATCCCTATTTTTGGCCCTAAGATGCCATGCAAATGCTTATGCATGTGAATGCATATGAACAGAACCAAAGAGGCGCAAAGTAGCATTGGGGATGCAACAAATGTAGAAACAAAGGAGCAACTCCACCAGGAAAATAAATCACTGGTAAACCACGAGAACAGAATCACAGAGGGGGATAACAAGCATCGACGTTCACCGCTGAGGTACTACCAACGTTCACTGAAGGTAGAAAGAGAAAATATATCACATCACCGTCGTTCACTGACGATGAACTATCAACGTTCACTGAAGATAGCAAAAAGATAAGAAACGTCAACGTTCACTGTCGATGTACTACCAACGTTCACTGAAGGTAGAAAGAGGAAATATCATATCACCGCCGTTCACTGACGATGAACTATCAACGTTTACTGAAGATAGCAAAAACATAAGAAACACCAACGTTCACTGCCGATGTACTACCAACGTTCACTGAAGGTATAAATAGAAAATATAATATCACCGTTGTTCACTGACGATGAACTATCAACGTTCACTGAAGATAGCAAAAAGATAATAAACACCGACGTTTACTGCCGATGTACTACCAACGTTCACTGAAGGTAGAAAGAGGAAATATCATATCACCGCCATTCACTGACGAGAAATTGTCAATGTTCACTGAAGATAGCAAAAAGATAAGAAACACCGACGTTCACTGCTGATGTACTACCAACATTCACTGAAGGTAGAAAGAGAAAATATCATACCACCGCCGTTCACTAACGATGAACTATCAACGTTCACTGAAGATAGCAAAAAGATAACAAACATCGATGTTCACTACCGATGTACTACCAACATTCACTGAAGGTAGAAAGAGAAAATATAATATCACCCCAAGATTCGGGTGTTTTGCCAAGAACGGGTCTCAACTTCTTCTTTAACCAAGGAAATCTTCCTGGAAAGGGTAATACATAATCTCTCTCAAATAAAGAGACTTCCACTTATTGTCAAGGGGAATTGAAAAGAGAAATGACTATCTAGGGATAGAAATATGACTTCCCGGGGAAATGTCACGATATTCCTGCTGAGGAGATAAAGTCTTCCTATGCAAAATAAATTCACAAACCAAAACTCAAAGTTTTCAGAAATCCATAATAAATGATATTATCATGTAGCCACAAATCCAACTCAGAAATAAACTAGAGCCAGACGGCCAGTGCAGATTCATCCTTTGAGAAATAAACTCAGGAGGGAAAACCAAATTTAACTAAACAAAGAGCGCTGCCAGAAAGGTCAGAACATAATGTCAATAAATGATGATTTTTAGCAATGCATGATGTATGTATGAATGTTTGAGTGCTATTGTGTATATGCTGGTAAAAAGGATACATAATCAGCGCAGACAAATAAAACCGCCTCAGGTACTAACAACATTGGGCTAAGCTTCAACCAAAAATATCAATCCAAGAAAGGTAAAAGCAACTGCAGAAACCAAACCTATTGTTTTAACTTCACTGAGGAGAACCATAATCTGGATGTAGCTAAATCAAACAAAAACCGGGATAGAACACCCTTCTTCTGGTTTCATCGGAGAAAAAGGGTTTCCAATAACATGCCTACTGGGGATTGCAAGATCAATCTCAAATGAAGCAGACTAACACCGAAACAACCAACCCTCACTGAGGGATTCCATCCTACCTCCCCGGAGAAAAAAATTGCAGACTGAAACTTTCATCACGAATAATCATTCCAACAAGAGATGCCCTGGGATAATCTTCCCGGGAAATCAAGAAGTCAACATTAATGGCAAAACTGCAAAAAGAGCGACATCCCAACACCTTTCATAATATGAGGAAAGACTTTGATGGGGAATCTGGGACAGAGGCTTCTGATCATGCAAACCCGAGAAAAAAAACGAACCAAGACTTGACTGGGGATAGTGGGGTCACAAACCCAATACTATACCTTATACCCACTGATATCGTCTTTAACTATCTGAGAAACACACAAAGATTGGGTACACCAGCAAAGTGACCTGAGAAAACCTTTATGAAAGAAGTAAATCCTCTTAAAACAAACGGAGTTTGCTCATTCTTGGGATCACCATTTTTGTTGTCATTGTTTCATCACAAATCCCAAAGTAAATTGAATTGTAAAGATATCTTCTCTTTTTTTGAAAAGTTAATTTTGCTTCTTTTAATCTTTTTGCTTTAACATTTATTATTAGTAATAAATGAAGTCTTTGCAAGCTAAATAAAAATAATAACACAAAGAATTGGGCAAAAGCTCGAATTTCATTAATAGACTGGTAGTCTGCGAATGGTGAGACTCCATGGATGATTACAAAGTTTGGGAAATGGTAATACATAATGGAAAAGATACATTGAGATACAATGACCACTATCCCCCCTAACAAATTTTGAAATCCTGAGCAGCAGCTTTCATTGAAGTATGGTGAGGATCCGAGAAGATTGTTGCTTCAACGATCAAGTCTCGTCTGACGTAGTTACTTGCCAAGAAAATCCCTAACTTTTGCCTAAGCTGCCCTTGTGGGTTTTCAACTTAGCGGGAAATTTATTCTGTTTATGTCTCTAATTTTTGCCTAGACCTCCCTTTCGGGTTTTTGTCCTACCAAAATGCTCCTTTTTGCCTAAGCCGCCCTTTCGGGTTTTCAACTTAGCGAGCTGTTCTTTTATTTCTTTAGGCGAAGTATTTCTTGATTGCGTCATCATTCATGGGACGTGGGAACTCCTCGCCATCCATAGTTTCAAGAATTAATGCACCACCAGAGAAGGCTTTCTTGATAACATACGGGTGTTGTACCCCAAAATTTGCCCTCCCATATTCTTCAAGGTTCCTCAAGAATGACCCTCAAATTGCTTAAGTCTACTCAAGGATTGCACGTCCAAATACCTCCTAAGCCAGCTGAAATTAGGGTTTTGGTTCTTTCAAGGAATTGGAGGTTTTCAAGGGTTTAATCAAGTCTCATAGGCCTATATACATTCTCAAGCATCTACATGCCAGGTTTCAGGGCTCACAGTGTCAATTTGCACAGTCAAAAGCCTCATATGACCCACAGTCAACTGTAGGGGCAAAATGGTCATTTTGCAGTCAAAAGTCATAATTTTTGGTCAACATCTTATTTTGAGTTCACAATCATCATTTGATCATGTCTTGATCATGATTCCACAAGAGTAGCTCAAAAATCTTCAAGATGCAAAAAGTTACTATTTTTGGACAGTAGAAAAGTCAACTGTATCTTGACCAGGGCATAACTTTTTCATGGTTCATCATAAAAATCCAATCCAATGCTCATTTTGAAGGGGATGACATTTCCTACAAACCATCTTCACATTCCAAGTCCAATAAATGCTCTCATAAAAAGTTATCAATTTCTACATTATAGGTCAAATTCAAAAGTCAACAAAAATGCACTTTAAGTCAAAGACCATAACTTGAGATTGGTAAATCCAAATGACATGAGACCAAAGGAATTGGTTAGAGGACTTCAACACCTTTCCAAAATGTCCAAGAACATGTTCATATGATCAAAATTGAGCAAGATATGCATTGGAGAAGTTGGGAAATTTTTGTGAATTTGCAAAAGTCAACTTTGCTCAAAACACCTTATTTTTGCTAATGGGCCTCAATTTTCTTCTTGAAACTTTATCCAAGGCCTATGCACGACCCATCAAGCTTAATTGAATTATTTTCTTATTTTTTATTAATTAATTGGATTTTTAATCAATATTAATTCATTTAATTAATTTAAATTGTAGGAAAATACAAAGATTTGATTTTTCAATCTTTTTGTGAAGCAAGTATGACCTAAAAAGGCTGGCAATTTCGTGCACCAAGCCAAAGATGCAATATCTCCCAAATTGTCAACTTTTTCCAATCATGAAGATTCAAAAATATATGATTTTCAATCAAATATTCAAATCATCATTCCATGGATTTTTGCTCAAGATTCTGACCTAATTCCATTCCTCTATAAATACACAAGCAAACCCTGATCATGCACACGTGAAAAAGCTGCAGGAAAAAGCCATTGCAATTCAAGAAAATTGGAAGAAAATTGCAAAACTGATTTCTATATTCCAGGGCGATTTAAAGGCTTTTGTTAATTCTAATCTATTGCAGGGGTTCCCAGGAACGTGTAGCAATTGAATTCACACGCTAAAGCTCAAGGAATCCTAGGAAACAGAATCACGGTTTGCACATTTTTTCCAGAATTGCAACTCATTATTCATGCGCATTTGACATATTTTGTTGATTGTTTTATGTTAATAGGGACTATACAAAGCTAATGGTATAGTTTAATTGCATTGAAACGCCCAGAATCCAAAGATGCCATGAACAAGTTTTAGGGTTCATAAGCTTTTAAATTAGGGCTTTCCAAATCCAGTAAAATTGGGACCTGTGAGATGGATCACTGAAATCGCGAGGCCAAAACGGTTGCAACCCACCCCTCGCGAAACATTTATGTTCACCCTATTCCTAATCGCTATTTTTCCTCATGGTATATAATGGGGGTTAAAAACCCCTGCTATCTAATGTTGTTTTGCAGGAACGCACGAGGAAGACGATGAGGTGTTAGCCTCTGAGTGGACAATTTAAAATACGCGCGTTTTTTTTTTTGTTTTTCAGCATATTGCTTATTTTCCATATATAATATTCACTCTCCATTCTATTGACAAACGCGCAGTACAGCTCAGTTGGCCAAAGCATTGAAAGACTATCCCTTGGGACCTGGGTTCAAATCCCAGGTCCACCCAAACGCTTATGTTATTTTTCTTTACATGTTCTTGTGCAGATCTCTAAAGGATAAACACCATACACCTTCAATCATCAACGCGCCATGTGGCGTCAAGCACAGATACAAGGGTCATGGGATGATGACTACCATGGTCCCAGTCAACGCGCGTGTGTACAATCCTGGGAAAGTCAAGCAGGCTTGAGGATAATGGGCTTCAGATTGCTAAATGTACCTCCTTGTTGGGCCCAGCACCCCCCTAGTTCATTCATTCTTTTTTTTCTTTTCTTTTACATTTTTTCATTTAATCTTTTTATTAATTATTATTATTATTATTTAATTAGCTCATAAATTAATTATTTTCAGAAAAAACTAAAAAATAATATTTTTTAATTAAAATTAATTTCACTTTCTTTTTATTATTTTGTAAATACTAACAAATTAATTAGTTAATTAGGTTAAATGTGACTTTTTTTCACAATAAATAAAATTAACATAGAATTAGGGTTTTCACTAACTTTTGACTATTTTTATTTTATTTTCCTTAAAACATTAAAAAACTCAAAAAAAAAATATTTCTTTTAATTAATTAATTAATTAGTTTTAGGTTTAATTTAATTTAATACAAAATAACCCAAAATTCATTCTTTTCTCAAAAAAGGGTCAAAACCCTAAGGACTTCTCCGATTTAATTTCTTTTCGCGCATATTATTTTTTGATCATATTTATGTAATTGCTCCGAGGATGTAATAACGTTAATTAGGACCTTTTATCGCTTTCTTTATTTTCTTGCAATTTACTTTTTCAAAGGGTTTGTTCTTGGCGATGTAAATACTCGACGCCTTGTAATAGCGTAGATTTACTTTCCGCACAATTATTAATTGCTAGATGTATGTTAATTAGGCTATGCATGACAAGAATTGTTCTCAAAATAAAATCAAAACGTAGCTCACCATAATATGTGCAAAGATAATATAAACTGAATCCTGAAACACTCGCACATGCCACTCCTAGGGTACGCCTCACTTGGTTGCCTCGACGTGGTCATTGAGTATAGGGTGTTTTAGAGGTCGCCCTCTTGTCTAAAGATCCAAGTTGCCTCGAAACGGTTGCCTCGGATAAAAAACGATCTAAGACATTAGGTTTGCCACTAAGGTGTCCTACTATTGCTTTGGTGACCACATGTCCCTATAATCGAATTGACCCGAATAACTCCAACGACGGTGCTACCTACTTCTCAATAGTGGGATAGTACTGTCTAAAGGACATTTACACAGCTTAATTTCTTTTGAGTAGGTAGATTTCTCCTAGGTACTTGCTCTTTCAAAACAAAAATACTTTTCGCACTTACACTTTTTGAACAAAGTTTTCAAACAAACACTTCATACACTCTTGAGGACTGATACAAGAGTTAAAACGAAGTTTTCAAACGAAACTCTTTTCAAAACCCACAAACACAAGAAAAGCAAAAACATTTTGAAAACATAGTGAGCAAGTACCTAAGAGCCCGTGGATAACCACGGATAGAAAGGGTGCTAACACCTTCCCTTTCTATAATCTACCTCCGGAACCCGAGAAACATCTCGAAAAGGAATTTTGCTGTGCTTTTGTCCTTTCCTTGTTGGAGAAAATAAAAGACGGTGGCGACTCTTGCTTACCGCGACATTTTGCAAACCAGCATTTCAAAACAGTCAGTTCTATTTCCACCGATCACAGAACTGGAGACTCTGCTGGGGATTATTAATAAGTGAGGTGTACCTTAGGATTAGATCACTCATGTTTTCAATTGTATGCCTTGAATGCTTTAAAATTGTGGGCTTGCATCGGAGTTTTATAGATCCTAACCCGGATCTTGGGGATACCCTTTAGAAGTAGCAACAAACTGTGAGGGAACTGTGCGGGGTATACCGACATGGTTGAAGTAGTTGCTACGTTGATGTGGCACTTTGGTGAGTACCGGTAACCATTGAGTCAAGTCAAGGAGAGTACGGGGCCGCCGCATGGTGTCGTGAAGCATCAACCGACCTTAGAACCTTACTTGACCATCCTGGCCTCTTTAGGGGTAGTGAGATGACCGACTTTGGTGCAGTCCGAAGTTGGTAGATACTCGATACTACACTCATTGAGGGTTGTTTTCTTGGAATATTTTGGTCGTCAGTTAAGTGGCTAAATCAAAACAATGAACATAGAAAACAATCCAATGATATTGAGCTCCTTAGAACCCGGTTACTATTCATAGGACAGGTTTTGAGCCAACTAACTTCAAGAGGGTAGTACCTAAACTT
Organism: Vicia faba; assembly: GCA_948472305.1. Lineage (NCBI taxonomy): Eukaryota > Viridiplantae > Streptophyta > Magnoliopsida > Fabales > Fabaceae > Vicia > Vicia faba. The sequence continues at coordinate 1,681,542,631 of OX451737.1, read as the reverse complement.
CATGCTGGCCTAAAGTCTAAGGGTTGTCTGGTGTGACTTGTGTGCCTTTACCATGTTTGCCTTTTGTGAATACTTGTGGTGTGCCTTTATCATAACATCATAACATCATAACGCATCATGTGCATCTGCTAACCACTTCAAGGGTTCAAATCTTCGTCTTTGTTCTTGTTTTGTAGGACATGGAGTCTCTTCGCAGGAAAACAATTCAGGTCAACCTTGTAAGGATCCCTCCTCAGCTCAAGGAACTTACATCCAGGATTCCCGAAAACTCTTCCTTCAGTGAAAGACATGGTAGACTCATCAGCTTGGTCAACACCAACATTGAAGAAGATATGATAAAAGTTCTTTTCCAGTTCTTTAACCCCTTACACCACTGTTTTACTTTCCCGGATTATCAATTGGTGCCTACTTTGGAAGAATTTTCTCAACTTCTGAAAATTCCTATTCTTAGTCAACTACCCTACAACGGTACAGAAAAGGAACCCAAACTTGAAGAGGTTGCTCAAGCATTACGTCTGCAACCATCCGACATCAAGGGGCATTGGGAAATCAGAAGTGGTATCAAGGGATTCTTGGCAAAGTTCCTGTTTGAGAAGGCACAAGAATGTTGGAATTCTCTGGATCTACAAGCCTTTGAAGAGATTGTGGCACTCCTCGTCTATGGGTTGGTGTTGTTCCCGAATCCTGATCAACTTATAGATATAAATGCTGTCAAGATTTTCGTGTCCAGGAATCCCATACCTACATTGCTTGGGGACATCCTCCACTCATTTTACACTCGAACAATGAGAAAAAGAGGTGTTCTCATGTGCTGCACTCCTCTCCTGGCAAGGTGGTTTATTTCGCACCTTCCACAATCAGCTTTGAAGAACGAGTGGGGCTTAAGGTGGTCACAATGATTGATGACTCTTACACATTCTGATATACATTGGTGTTCTCGGTCCAGAGAAAATGTCACTATCATTGACCGCTGCGGAGAATTTCCTAATGTTCCTTTACTTGGAATTAGAGGAGGCATCACTTACAACCCCTGTCTGGATTTGAGACAATTTGGATATGCTCGGAGGGATGGCCCTCATGACATGCTGATTCCTGACATAATTTTTGACTTCGACAACGATGCGCAAGGACTTCGCCAAAGGTTCATCAGAGCTTGGAGGATGCCTAACAAGGTAGATAGTAAGACACTGGGGCACAAGAATTCCATCCCCCTTGAGCCTTACCTCAAGTGGGTGCGAACCCGTTCCTAGAAGCTTATGATGCCATATCCTCACATTCTCCCCGTGATCAAAGAGCCTGTTATGGAGGGAGAGGTTCCATACACCATTCAACATCCTGACATGCCAACATCTTGGGAAGAAATGCAAAAGAGCTGGATCCAACTCAAGGAAGAACGGAATTCTCTTGAAGCCAGTCTACATGCCAGTGAGAAGAAGGTCTTGGAGCTCACCCGCCTACTTCACGAGGAAAAGACCCTCAACACCTACATCGCTCCAAAAAGGATGCGCAGTGTCTTTTGGCATTAAGTATTTTGTAATATTTCGCCCAAGAGGCACTGATGTACTAAACAACTTATTTCTTAATATGACGTGTGTTCCTTTTTGTCTGCAACGAATTTGAATTTTCGAACCCTTGAATGCATTGCATAAATAGCATACCATGCATCATATGCATAACAGGTACACTTTTTACATGTCACTTATCTTCTTTGCTGTTTATTTCAACAATCATCATGTCTTATGAACCTTCCACTGAACAAGCGATCGAGGCCCTCCAGGCCCAGTTCCAAGAGTTGGTTAGGAGCCTAGCCCAGGGTCAACAGGATTTAAAGACTCTGATTCTGAAAGAAAGAAAGAAGAAGAAGAAGAGGACTGTTTTGTTCAACACTAGACGCAGATCTGGGAATGGATTACAGAATGAGGTTGAGCTGACCACCTCATATGTAGGGAAGGACAGTCCCCAAGAGAGAAGGGTTCCTAGTCCCGTGGTCTCCGACAACGAGACGGATTATGATGAAGAGCAGAACCCTCCGGCTGAGGATAGGTATAAACAGTTGGAGGACCGTTTGTGCGCCATGGAGATACAGAATGTGCCTGGGTTGGACTTTGGAGACCTAGGCTTATCCTCTGGGGTGGTGATTCCCCATAAATTCAAGGCGTCTGCTTTTGCAAAGTACGACGGAGCTTCCTGTCCTAAGATGCACCTCTGATCGTATGTAAGGAAGATCCAACCTTATACAGCTGACAAGAATTTGTGGATCCATTTCTTCCAGGATAGTCTTTCAGGGACTCAACTCGAATGGTTCTATCAGCTGGATGGAGCCAGTATTCGTAACTGGGAGGATTTGGCTACTGCATTCTATAAGCAGTATCAGTATAATTCCGACCTCGCTCCTACGCGTACCCAACTCTAGGGTATGTCACTAGGGACGGGTGAAGGATTTAAGGAGTATGCTCAAAAGTGGAGAGACCTGGCTGGAAGGGTGCAGCCACCTTTGACTGATCGTGAGCTTGTTGATATGTTCTTGGGGACCCTGTATGGTCCGTTCTTCAACCATTTGATTGGAAACTCTTCAGCCGGGTTTACAGACCTTATCTTGATTGGGGAGAGAATTAAAGCTGGTATCAAAAGAGGGAAGATTCAAGAAGCTACACCTTCCGATGCTCAGAAAAAGCCCTACAATGGGAAGAAAGAGTCCAATGATGTGTATGGTAAAAAGAGTCGTCATGATCAACATGTAGGAGCAACCCAGATCTCTAATCCTATGCCTGCTCAACAAAGACAGGGGCATCAACGTAAGGAGGTCGCCCCTAAAAGACAATTCACTAAGATCAACATGTCACTGGCTCAAGCGCTACAGAAAATGTTGAAGGCAGGGCTGATTACATTAAGGGCTCCTCTCCGGAATCCAAACACCTCTGCTCCTACCTATCATCCCAATGAAAGGTGTGCATACCACTCTAACAGTCCGGGACATGACACACACAATTGTTGGGCCCTGAAGAATAAGGTTCAAGACATGATTGATGCCAAAGAAATCCAGTTTGACCCTCTAGAGACTCCAAACATAATCACTGCTCCTATGCCAAATCATTGAAGACTTTTGTTCATTTGAATTCTGAAGTTGTACTTTTCTTTGCTTATTCAAACAATTATTGTCATGGCAAACTTTTTTATTTTATTAATGCATCGCATATGTCTGTTTTGAATCAATATATTCGTATTCACTATATTCAAATTGCTTTCATTTTTTGTGACGTTCAACTCTCAATAAAAATTCTAAACCTTTTGAGGGAGGATGACGAAAACGATACCATGATCTTTACAGTATGCTTTTGAATAGACCCCACTGATGAGGTACAGGCATTGTTTCAAATCTTAAACAGTGGAGTTATAAGGAAGATAATCCCTAGTCAACCCCTTTGAGCCAAAGAAGTTGGAGTTTTTCTTTTCAAAAATTAAAACCCTTAATCATAACCTGGGGCAAGGTAGTTTTCTCAGTTGATCCAGGTGCACAATGAATGGCATCAAAGAAGTCCTTCCGAAACAAAAGACAGTGATGGTTCTGAATAATCATAAAGACAGGCAGTCATTATCTCTCAGAAACAAAAGCCCAATAAGTCAAAACCTATGAAGGAGACTTACAAAAACTGGGGCATCCCGCTGATTGTAATCACAAAAGAAACAGTTCAGGAAAAAAAACAGGGATAATAAAATCAAAAAAGAAAGAGGTCCTACAGACTCTCAACAAAAAAGAAATGACTGCCTATTCAAAATAAACTATCAGTATCTGAACCATCACCGGAATATCAGAGCAAAGATTCAAACAGGATCTAATGCACGATTAGCTGAGTTTAGGATCGAAGAACATCACGAAGAGCGGGTGGGAACAAATATAATTTGAGCCTTTATCCTTTGTTTCTTAAACCGTGAACCAGGCCATGTTATAACCCTTAAAAGTCCTAGCTGAAGCATGGGTTAGTTCAAAAGCATACTGTTACAAAAGGTATCCTGACTCCTGTAGGGCTTGCTGTAAAATCTTGAGTTGACATCACATTTTACAAAAATTCACTTATTTTATTAAAAACTGCATTTTCAAAAACTTCAAGACAGACATAAGCTTTGACTTCTTAAAATGACATTGTTTGCATATGACTATTTGTTCAAACAGCAGAGAAATTCGCACGAAGAATATCTAGTGAACAGAAACACTTCCAGTCAAGGGGCACTGCATGATCATTATCCATCATCTGGGGCAGTCAAGTCAAGATTCAAGGAATCTCTCAAAATGCCAAACAACCAGGGGCAAATCTCCGCCCGAGTCACTTAGGGCATTGGACATGAATTCCAGCAACGAATCTTGCATGATCAGACATCTTCTGGCAGTATGGCGACACAACACTACTGACAGTGACAACTCCCTACATCCTGAGAGCATGGACATAGTCGAAAAAGTACTACGCATAATCAAAGACCCGCTAGGTTGACTGACCTAGGAAAAAATAAGGGCTTCCCGGCGAACCAAAAGGGTTCGGGCAAAAATAAGGGATGAAAATGAAAAATTTGTACACCTGGCAAGTTGAAAACCTGAAAAGGCGGCTTGGGCAAAAAAAAGGAATCCCGATGGACTGAAAACCCGAAAGGGCGGTCCAGACAAAAATTAGGGATCAAAGCCTACGACTATGTCCCGTCATCTCGTCATTTGTCTACCAGAAGAAGATTTGTCAATCCGCAGTTATCAAGCACCTCATAGGCCTTCTTCTCCCGCAGAAACAGGGGCAATAAGAATTGTCCGAACTGTACAAGCTGCTCTGTCCACCAGATACAAAGTAGATTCAGTTGAAGAATATGACCAAGATACTTTCACTCCCCCAAGAGTAAGACAAGAATCAGCAATACTCTCCCTAAGCAGAGTTGGTCTCCCATCAGCCCTAAAAAGGCATAGTATCCTCAGCAAGTCAGTAATACTCTCCCCCAGGCAGAGTTAGTCTACCGTCAGTCCTGCAAAAGTTGGGTATCCCTAGAAGATCTTAATATTCCCTAGCAGAGTATACAGATATTCCTCAACAAGCATCCCCGACAGTCTTAATATTCCTCGACAGAAATATAAGATTGTTCCCCGGCGGAATACAAGATACCCCCAGTGGAGCCATTTCCTCAAAAGTTTCCCCAAGAGAGTTGAATCATCTCCCCAGTAGATTTGGGAAGCTTACCCCCTGCAGAGTACAAGTGCATCTCCTTAGCCATATTTAGAAGGTTATCCCCACCAGAGTCTAACTGGGTTATCCTCAGCATGTTGCAACGGGAAGATCATCCCCAACGGAGTTCTTTCTACCCCCAGCGGAGTTTATCATCAAAATCCCCCAACAGAGCTTATCAACGGAATCCCCAACGGAGTTATCATTAAAACCTCAGCGAAGTATCTCTTCCCCACAGAGTAATTCTCCGCAGAGTAATCTCTTCACCAGGTTTATTCCCCAACGGAGTCATCTTCTCCTACCGGTTTATTCACGCAATCATCTTCGTTCACCATCCCCAGCGGAAACGAAGAACTCAACACTATTCTCCAGCAGCTATCCGGGATTTATTTTCCCCAGCTAAAACATTACATTTTCATACATCATGATACATGCATATACGCATCATATCATACGATCTCATTTATGTTGAGAACATCATTGCTTGATTCATATCATGCATTGCATACAACTAACTCTTTACCTTTTCAGGAAAGATCAATCAACAGACAAAGATCATCATCCCTTCTAGAGATAGTTCAGATGTGACCCAGATTTGGTGACATTCCGATACTTATTCCAGATTTCCTTTTAGAGATAGTTCAGATGTGACCCAGATTTGGCGACATTCTGATACTTATTCCAGATTTCCTTCTAGAGATAGTTCAGATGTGACCCAGATTTGGCGACATTCCGATACTTATTCCAGATTCCTGCTAGAGATAGTTCAGAAGTGACCCAGATATGGCGACATTCCGATACTTATTCCAGATTTCCTTCTAGAGAGAGTTCAGATGTGACCCAGATATGGCGAAATTCCGATACTTATTCCAGATTTCCTTCTAGAGATAGTTCAGATGTGACCCAGATATGGCGACATTCCGATACTTATTCCAAACTCCTTCTAGAGATAGTTCAGATGTGACCCATGCATAGCGACATTCCGATACTTATTCCAGACTCCTTTCAGAGACAACTTAGAGATGCTCCAGAACTGGATTCTATTCTATTGCTTATTCAGATACAGTTTAGAGATGCTCCAGATCCGGATGCTATTCTATTGCTTATTCAGATTTCCTTTCAGAAATAGCTTAGAGATGCTTCAGATCCGGATGCTATTCTATTGCTTATTCAGGTTTCCTTTCAGAGATAGCTTAGAGATGCTCCAGATTCGGATGCTATTCTATGGCTTATTCAGATTTCCTTTCAGAGATAGCTTAGAGATGCTCCAGATCCAGATGCTATTCTATTGCTTATTCAGATTTCCTTTCAGAGACAGCTTAGAGATGCTCCAGACCCGGATGCTATTCTATTGCTTATTCAGATTCAAACTTCTAAAGACATCTTAGAGATGCTCCAGACCCGGATGCTATTCTATTGCTTATTCAGATTCAAACTTCTAAAGACAACTTAGAGATGCTCCAGGCACGGATGCTATTCTATTTCTTATTCCAGATTCCTTCCAGAGACAGTTCAGATGCGACCCAGACATGGCGACATTCTGATACTTATTCCAGATTCATTCAGGAGACAGTCCAGATACGATCCAGATTCGGATGTCATTCTGTCACTCATTCAGATATAGTATGGATATACCCCAGACACGGCGGTTATTCTACTACTCATTCAGACGTCAGCAATTAGATACAGACTAGATATGCTCCAGACACGGAAGCCATTCTATTTCTCATTTAGATTCAACTATCAACTTCAAGTACATATATACTCCAGACACGGAAGTCATTCTGTCACTTATCCAGATCTCAAATACAGTTCAGATACGATCCAGATTCGGATATCATTCTGCCACTCATTCAAGCACAGTTCAGATACGATCCAGATTCGGATGTCACTCTGCTACTCATACATCTCAATCTCAAATAAAGTCCAGATACGATCCAGATTCGGATATCATTCTGTCACTCTCTCAAAAACCCGTCAACAAAGACAAAACTGTCACATCTCTAGATGGCATCTATAAGCCCATCCTTCTATCCATCATCTTTCCAAATGGCATCTGTAAGCCCATTCCCGATATCACATTGCTGATACTACACCATGCGAGTGCAAATTTCTGGGCACTTTAGTGTTCAATCATCTTCCACCTTCGGATCACGAAAGACACGCAAGCCAATCTACACCCTCAGGTTTAAGAAGATTGAACATGGGCAACTGTTGTACCCCAAAATTTTCCCTCCCATATTCTTCAAGGTTCCTCAAGAATGACCCTCAAATTGCTCAAGTCTACTCAAGGATTGCACAGTCCAAATACCTCCTAAGCCATCTGAAATTAGGGTTTTGGTTCTTTCAAGGAATTGGAGGTTTTCAAGGGTTTAATCAAGTCTCATAGGCCTATATACATTCTCAAGCATCTACATGCCAGGTTTCAGGGCTCACAGTGTCAATTTGCACAGTCAAAAGCCTCATATGACCCACAGTCAACTGTAGGGGCAAAATGGTCATTTTGCAGTCAAAAGTCAGAATTTTTGGTCAACATCTTATTTTGAGTTCACAATCATCATTTGATCAAGTCTTGATCATGATTCCACAAGAGTAGCTCAAAAATCATCAAGATGCAAAAAGTTATTATTTTTGGACAACAGAAAAGTCAATTGTATCTTGACCAGGGCATAACTTTTTCATGTTTCATCAGAAAAATCCCATCCAATGCTAATTTTGAAGGGGATGACATTTACTACAAACCATCTTCACATTCCAAGTCCAAGAAATGCTCTCATAAAAAGTTATCAATTTCTACATTATAGGTCAAATTCAAAAGTCAACAAAAATGCACTTTAAGTCAAAGACCATAACTTGAGATTGGTAAATCCAAATGACATGGGACCAAAGGCATTGGTTAGAGGACTTCAAGACCTTTCCAAAATGTCCAAGAACATGTTCATATGATCAAAATTGAGCAAGATATGCATTGGAGAAGTTGGGAAATTTTTGTGAATTTGCAAAAGTCAACTTTGCTCAAAACACCTTATTTTTGCTAATGGGCCTCAATTTTCTTCTTGAAACTTTATCCAAGGCCTATGCACGACCCATCAAGCTTAATTGAATTATTTTATTATTTTTTATTAATTAATTGGATTTTTAATCAATATTAATTCATTTAATTAATTTAAATTGTAGGAAAATACAAAGATTTGATTTTTCAATCTTTTTGTGAAGCAAGTATGACCTAAAAAGGCTGGAAATTTCGTGCACCAAGTCAAAGATGCAATATCTCCCAAATTGGCGAATTTTTCCAATCATGAAAATTCAAAAATATATGATTTTCAATCAAATATTCAAATCATCATTCCATGGATTTTTGCTCAAGATTCTGACCTAATTCCATTCCTCTATAAATACACAAGCAAACCTTGATCATGCACACGTGAAAAAGCTGCAGGAAAAAGCCATTGCAATTCAAGAAAATTGGAAGAAAATTGCAAAACTGATTTCTATATTCCAGGGCGATTTAAAGGCTTTTGTTAATTCTAATCTATTGCAGGGGTTCCCAGGAACGTGTAGCAATTAAATTCACACGCTAAAGCTCAAGGAATCCAAAGAAACAGAATCACGGTTTGCACATTTTTTCCAGAATTGCAACTCATTATTCATGCGCATTTGATATATTTTGTTGATTGTTTTGTGTTAATAGGGACTATACAAAGCTAATGGTATAGTTTAATTGCATTGAAACGCCCAGAATCCAAAGATGCCATGAACAAGTTTTAGGGTTCATAAGCTTTTAAGTTAGGGCTTTCCAAATCCAGTAAAATTGGGACTTGTGAGATGGATCACTGAAATCGCGAGGCCAAAACGGTTGCAACCCACCCCTCGCGAAACATTTATGTTCACCCTATTCCTAATCGCTATTTTTCCTCATGGTATATAGTGGGGGTTAAAAACCCCCGCTATCTAATGTTGTTTTGCAGGAACGCACGAGGAAGACGATGAGGTGTTAGCCTTTGAGTGGACAATTTAAAATACGCGCGTTTTTTTTTCTAGCATATTGCTTATTTTCCATATGTAATATTCACTCTCCATTCTATTGACAAACGCGCAGTACAACTTAGTTGGCCAAAGCATTGAAAGACTATCCCTTGGGACCTGGGTTCGAATCCCAGGTCCACCCAAACGCTTATGTTATTTTTCTTTACATGTTCTTGTGCAGATCTCTAAAGGATAAACACCATACACCTTCAATCATCAACGCGCCATGTGGCGTCAAGCACAGATCCAAGGGTCATGGGATGATGACTACCATGGTCCCAGTCAACGCGCGTGTGTATAATCCTGGGAAAGTCAAGCAGGCTTGAGGATAATGGGCTTCAGATTGCTAAACGTACCTCCTTGTTGGGCCCAGCACCCCCTGGTTCATTCATTCTTTTTTTTTCTTTTCTTTTACATTTTTTCATTTAATCTTTTTATTAATTATTATTATTATTATTTAATTAGCTCATAAATTAATTATTTTCAGAAAAAACTAAAAAATAATATCTTTTTTAATTAAAATTAATTTCACTTTCTTTTTATTATTTTGTAAATACTAACAAATTAATTAGTTAATTAGGTTAAATGTGACTTTTTTTCACAATAAATAAAATTAACATAGAATTAGGGGTTTCACTAACTTTTGACTATTTTTATTTTATTTTCCTTAAAACATTAAAAAACTCAAAAAAAAATATTTCTTTTAATTAATTAATTAATTAGTTTTAGGTTTAATTTAATGCAAAATAACCCAAAATTCATTATTTTCTCAAAAAAGGGTCAAAACCCTAAGGACTTCTCCGATTTAATTTCTTTTCGCGCATATTATTTTTTGATCATATTTATGTAATTGCTCTGAGGATGTAATAACATTAATTAGGACCTTTTATCGCTTTCTTTATTTTCTCGCAATTTACTTTTTCAAAGGGTTTGTTCTTGGCGATGTAAATACTCGACGCCTTGTAATAGCGTAGATTTACTTTCCGCACAATTATTAATTGCTAGATGTATGTTAATTAGGCTATGCATAACAAGAATTGTTCTCAAAATAAAATCAAAACGTAGCTCACCATAATATGTGCAAAGATAATATAAACTGAATCCTGACACACTCGCACATGCCACTCCTAGGGTACGCCTTACTTGGTTGCCTCGACGTGGTCATTGAGTATAGGGTGTTTTAGAGGTCGCCCTCTTGTCTAAAGATCCAAGTTGCCTCAAAATGGTTGCCTCGGATAAAAAACGATCTAAGACATTAGGGTTGCCACTAAGGTGTCCTACTATTGCTTTGGTGACCACATGTCCCTATAATCGAATTGACCCGAATAACTCCAACGACGGTGCTACCTACTTCTCAATAGTGGGATAGTACTGTCTAAAGGACATTTACACAGCTTAATTTCTTTTGAGTAGGTAGATTTACCCTAGGTACTTGCTCTTTCAAAACAAAAATACTTTTCGCACTTACACTTTTTGAACAAAGTTTTCAAACAAACACTTCATACACGCTTGAGGACTGATACAAGAGTTAAAGCGAAGTTTTCAAACGAAACTCTTTTCAAAACCCACAAACACAAGAAAAGCAAAAATATTTTGAAAACATAGTGAGCAAGTACCTAAGAGCCCGTGGATAACCACGGATAGAAAGGCTGCTAACACCTTCCCTTTTCTATAATCTACCTCCCGAACCGAGAAACATCTCGAAAAGGAATTTTGCTGTGCTTTTGTCCTTTCCTTTTTGGAGAAAATAAAAGATGGTGGCGACTCTTGCTTACCGCGACATTTCGCGAACCAGCATTCCAAAACAGTCAGTTCTATTTCCACCGATCACAACGGGCCTTCAAAATTGGGAGTCCACTTGCCCCTAGAATCAGTGTTGAAAGACATGATCTTCCTGAGCACGAGGTCGCCTTCTCTGAATTCACGAGATTTGACCTTTTTATCAAATGATTTCTTCATTCTTTTCTAATGTAACTGCCCATGACATAAAGTTGTCATCCTCTTCTATTCAATCAAATTCAATTGGTCAAACCTGTTCTGAACCCATTCAGCCTCTGTCAACTTGGCTTCCATTATTACACGCAACGAGGGAATCTCTACCTCGACAGGGAGTACAACTTCCATTCCATACACTAGGGAAAACGGGGTTGCTCCTGTTGAAGTGTGAACAGATGTTCGATATCCATGCAGAGCAAAAGGGAGCATTTCATGCCAATCCTTATAAGTGACAACCATTTTCTGGATAATTTTCTTGATATTCTTATTAGCAGCTTCAACAACCCCATTCATCTTTGGCCTGTATGGAGATGAATTGTGATGGACTATCTTGAATTCTTCACACAGTTCAATCATCATCTTGTTGTTCAAATTCGAGCCATTATCAATGATGATTCTGCTCGGCACACCATATCGGCATATAAGATTGTTTTTTGATGAAACGCACAACCACCTGTTTGGTAACATTGGCATATGAAGCAGCCTCTACCCATTTGGTAAAGTAGTCAATTACTACCAAGATGAAACGGTGTCCATTCGAAGCTTTGGGTTCTATCATCCTGATCATGTCAATACCCCACATAGAGAAAGGCCACGGGGAGGAAATCACATTGAGAAGTGTCGGGGGTACATGGATCTTATCTGCATAAATCTGACATTTATGGCACTTCTTTGCAAATTTGTAACAATCAGATTCCATTGTCAACCAATAATAACCTTCCCTTAGAATCCTTTTAGCCATCGAATGTCCATTAGCATGAGTGCCAAATGAACCTTCATGGATGTCATGCATCAACATGTTTGCTTCGTGTCTATCCACGCATCTGAGCAAGACCATGTTAAAATTTCTCTTGTATAACACATTTTCAGTGAGGAAGAAACTGCCTGCCAACTTTCTCAATGTCTTTCTATCTTTCTTTGACGCACCAAATGGGCATTCCTGAGTCTGAAGAAAATGCTTGATATCATAATACCAAGGTTTTTCATCTGCTACCTCCTCTGTTGCAAACACATGAGCGGGCCTATCTAGCCGTTGAACTATAATTCGGGGTATATCATTCCAAACATTTACTTGGTACATGAAAGCCAGAGTTTCCAGAGCATCTGCTATTTCATTTTCATCCCTAGGAATATGATGGAATTCAAATTTATTAAAGAAGGGTAGTAATCTTCTAGCATAATCTTTGTAAGGGATCAAGCCAGGGTGACGAGTGTCCCATTCTCCTTTAATCTGATTTATTACCAAAGTTGAATCACCATACACATCTAGAATTTTGATTCTGAGATCAATAGCTTCCTCAAGACCCATGATGCAAGCCTCATATTCTGCCATATTATTAGTACAATCAAATGTTAACCTTACGGTAAAAGGAATATGTGATCCATGAGGAGTGACAATCACAACACCAATTCCTTTACCATAAGCATTCACAACTCTATAAAATACCATACTCCAACGAGATTCAAGGTCGGGGCCCTCCTCAGGCAATGGTTCATCACAATATTTCACTTTCAAGAACATCACATCTTCATCGGGGAATTCATATTCTGCAGACTGATGATCTTCCACCGGCTGGTGAGCAAGGTAATTTGCCAACACACTACTTTTGATAGCCTTTTGAGTGCGGTATTCGATATCATATTCAGATAACAACATCTTCCAGTGGGCAATTCTCCCAGTAAGAGCAGGATTTTCAAAAATATACTTGATTGGATCCATTTGGAGATCAACCAAGTAGTATGATTCAACATATACTGTCGCAAACGCTTTGCTGCCCAGGCCAAAGCATAACATGTTTTTTCTAGCATAGAATACCGCGACTCACAATCAGTGAACTTTTTGCTGAGATAATAAATGGCGAACTCTTTCTTTCCCGTTTCTCTACAAACTCAACCATGACTTTGTTTTTCTCTGTTGCATAGACAAGTTTGAGGCAAAAAAGATCACGGCTGATCTACATGAGGGATCTTTTTGCACCCATTCCAATGGGCATACGATGGAAAAGAAAATACTACGGGAAAGTTATTACTGGTCTACCATGGAAGCAGATTGCTATCAACACTCTCGAACCTGCCATAAGTGTCAGATCTATGCTGACAAGGTGCACGTACCTCTGGTTCCTTTGAATGTCTTGACGTCTCCTTGGCCCTTCGCTATGTGGGGCATCGATATGATTGGGAAATCAAACCAACAACCTCTAATGGCCATTGACTATTTTACAAAGTGGGTTGAGGCGACCTTTTTCGCTTTCGTTACCAAGAATGTTGTAGCCCGATTCATTAAACAAAATCTCATCTGTCGGTATGGTATCCCGGAGAGGATCATCATAGACAATGGTACGAATCTAAACAATATTATGATCACCGCCCTGTGCGAGCAATTCAAAATCCAGCATCACAATTCTTCCCCTTACCGGCCAAAGATGAATGGTGTTGTCGAAGCCGCAAATAAGAACATCAAAAAGATCATACAGAAAAGGACAGTCACATACAAAGACTGGCATGAGATGCTACCATTCGCTCTCTACGGTTATCGTACCATGACACGCACATCAACCGGGGCAACACCCTACTCTCTGGTATACGACATGGAGGATGTCTTGCGTATTGAGGTCCAGATCCCCTCTCTGAGAATTATGAAGGATACAGGGCTGAAGGAAGACGATTGGATCCAGACTCGACTTGATCAACTGAACTTGATTGATCAGAAAAGGATTACTGTTGTCTGTCATGGTCAAATGTATAAAAAACGAATGATCAAGGCTTTCAACAAAAAGGTAAGACGCCAAGTGTATCAAGTCAGGGATCTGGTGATCAAATGTATCATACTACCACAGGGTGATCCCAGGGGCAAGTGGACTCCTACATACGAAGGACCATTTGTGATCAAAAGCATATTCTCTGGTGGAGCAATGATCTTAACCACTATGGATGGCGATGACCTGCCGCACCACGTGAACACAGACATAGTCAAAAGATACTACGCATAAGAGACCCTCTAGGTTGACACACCTAGGAAAAACAAGGGCATCCTGGTGAACCAAAAAAGGTTCGGGCAAAAATTAGTGATAAAACAAAAAAAAATTGTACACCCGACAAGCTAAAAACCCGAAAGGGCGGCTTGGGCAAAAAAGGGTATCTCGGTGGACTGAAAACCCAAAATGGCGGTCCGGGTAAAAGTTAGGGAATTAAAGCGTATGACTCTGTCCCTTTGGATCACCTTACGGACAACCTGCAAACTCGACAGGTCTGATCAATTCAATCATCTTCGGACATGGCAATAAATAGATAAGATGCTCGGAGACACAAAGGCTATAGCAGAATGGGAACCCCATGGGATTATTTCACATAGCTATCTTTTCTTTGTATCAAATTTTCATTTTTTACGACGACATTCTCTTACTAGAATGTTTGTCTCATTATACAAAAATACTTACTCAAAGTCAATACAAAGATGTCCCTTTGAAAGTGTAAAACTATCTGTTTTTCTTTACTCTTGTGTCTTGTTTACGAAAACGTCCAATGATTTATTTTTGAATATATGCATTTGAACGTAACTACCGTTTACAAATGAACAAAATAGAAAGACAATCACTAATGGCTATAAGAAATGGGGAAATCTCTAAGCTATTTCCATAAAGTCCCCCCGCAGTGTGCAGTTTAATCCCCAACGGAACAAAACTTCTAGTTATCACTCCCCGTCAAAAGTCGCCAAATTTCTCAGGATTCCCCAACAGGATTTTACAAGCAGTACACGACATTTCCCTTACAACAAGGTTTATTTCTCTAAGTGTAAATTCATCAACACTTCAAAACATGAAGACTTTCACTCCATATCCTCAGCAGCAGTCGGGGATTTATTTTCCCCAATCCAACAAATAATGCAGTAGATGAGCTCACATACACATACATCACATTCATATATCATAAACATCGATAACACGAATGCATGTATCACAATCTCATTATACCATTCATTTCATACAACATGACTTTGCACATTAGCTAACATTTTACCCTTTTCAGGATATTGTTAATCAATAGCTACCATTAACAATGTTCAAAGGCTTTTCAGATACAGTTCAAATACGCTCCAGACACGGATGCCATCCTGATGCTCATTCAGATTCAATCTTCAGATACAGTTCAGATACGCTCTAGACACGGATGCCATCCTGATACTCATTCAGATTCAGCTCCAGATACAATTCATATACACTCCATACACGGATGCCATCCTGATACTCATTCAGATTCAACTTTTAGATATAGTTCAGATACACTCCAGACACGGATGCCATCCTGATACTCATTCAGATTCAACTCTCAGATACAGTTCAGATACGCTCCAAACACATATGTCATCCTGATACTCATTCAGATTCAACTCTCAGATACAGTTCAGATACGCTCCAGACACGGATTCCATCCTGATACTCATTTAGATTCAACTTTAAGATACAGTTCAAATATGCTCCAGACACGGACGCCATTCTGATATTCATTCAGTTTCAACTTACAGATACTGTTCAACAATCATTTCTAGATGGCATCTACAAGCTCATCTCCAACAACTTTCCATCATCCCTCCAAATGTCATCTTTAAGCCCATTCCCTATACCATCAACCATCACATCATCGAGTGCAAATTTCTGGGCACTCTAATGTCCAATCATCTTCCACCTTCGAGTCATGAATGGCAAAACTCGCCAATCTAACTCTTCAGGCTTAAGAAGATTGAACAGGGGAAGCTGTTGTACCCCAAAATTAGCCCTCTCACTTATTAAGAATTTGCTCACAAGATCTCCTTTGGCTCAAGACTGCACTAGGGTTGATCAGCTCAAGACACCTCCTTAAGCACTGAAGACCAAAATTAAGGTTTGAGATTGCACGAGGATATTTGAACTTCCAATGCCCCATATGACTTTAATGGATCATTATGGACCCTCAAGATTACTCATGTCAAGTTTCAAGCTTTGGATCACACTTTTGCTCAGTTAATTGAGCAGCTGACCTAAAAATCTGTTGTATTGGGGAAAAAGTCAACTATGGCCAATTTACAGTAAAAATTCATAATTTTTTATCCACGTAAACATTTTAAACTCATATGTATCATTTGATCAAGTTTGGACTACAATTCCTCAAGAAATTTGATCAAATCTTCAAAAGAGCAAAATGGTCAAAATTAGGGTTTTGACTAGGAAAGGACAATTTCTGATTTTTGACCTAGCAAATGATCAATTGGTTTAAGGCATGATCTCAAGAGTACAATTGCATCATTTTGATCTAATGACATGACTCAAAACATTGCTCAAGTCCAATGGATTGACAAATGAATTTTCAGTCAACTGATCAAAAATCAATTGTATACTGAAAAGTCAAACTTTGACTTTTTGGTCAAAATAAAATGTCAAAGATCACAATTCATCAAAGCATATCAAAATATGAAACTTATTCATCAAGAAATGAAAAATTCAAGATTTCATTTTGAAAAGTTAAAATTTCTAAACTTAGAAATTTTTCTAAGTGTTGGAAATTTCTTATTTTTTCACAACTTTGAGCAAATTTTCACCATGATGCAAGATGATTCAAAAGAAACTTTCAACATGAAAGTTGTAGATATACATGAAATATACAACATTTCTTTACACAACTCCTTCCAAAAGTGCTTGGATCTCAAGTTATAATTTTAAGAACACATGGTCATGAAACAAAACACTTAGTGAAATTTTGCCCTAATTTGGTCAGGATTTTGACCTAACTTCATGGCACTTTTTCATATAATTCCAAGGGGAATTTTCAAAAGTGATTCAAAGAGGGGTTGTATAGTACATTGCAATATTTCCAAAATGTCCAAGAACTTCTTGAGATCATATTTGAATAGGGAGAATGGAAGAGATGAAGTTGGGGTTTTCACACTTGAATTACAAGTCATTTTGTGATGAACAAGATTCAAAATTCAAACTTATGCTGCATAACCTCTACTTTTCAGGCCTCAAACTTATTAGGCACTCCATAATTAATTGCTTGCACAGCTGTTAGAGTTCTCAATTCAAGCATTCAATGCAAGGCCATGCTTTATATCCATTTTGGGAAGAAAGTGCACAATGCCATTTTGATAAAGTAGCTTTTTGCATAAAACTTGTTCTTGAGCCTTCACTTGTTCTTTTCTAATGATACAAGTACCATAACTCAAGAGAAGCTTATCTAGACACTTACAATCACTCATCCCATGCTTGTACTTCCTCTTGAAACTTGTTTTCTCACTTTTCTTGAAAATCAAGTAACATAGCAATTAGCTTGTAACTTGTACTTCTGACTCTCAAAAGCACTCAAGACCTTTTTCCTATACATACACAAGTTATTTGCCACAAATTCCACACATGCTTAAGCCCAGAAAACACCAAGAACACAGAATCACCAAAAACACCTCAAAACTTGCCATTTCTGAGTTTTGAATCCAATCTCCAAATTTGCTCGTGCATTTCTTGGCCTTTTACTTTCAAAAGCTTCTAAATAACACATACAAACAATTCCAACACCTGCAACACCACTGTAACACCTCCATCATCATCCACCATTTTCAAAAACAGCACCTTGCACCTCGACTTCTCCAGAACTCCTCAGGCACTTTCAGCTTAAGCTAAGCATAACATTATCTTCCTAGGAACTTGAGGAAGCTAATCCAATCATTGGAACTCACTAAAAGCTACTCAAACTCAAAACACGATACCCTCTTACAAGGTAAGTTATCTCAACTTTGAACTTTTCATACAAGCATCATTAATGGTTTATTTGTGAATGAAAAATGTAGATATCATTGCCCTAAAGCTAACCATGTCCATAGTTTTCATTTATATTGCTTGAGCTTAGAGAATTTTAAGATTGAAGTTTCTGAAATTTTTAGGGTTCAAATTAGGACCATTAAAATGCATGCTTGTCTTTGATCTATAATTTTATTGCTTTGCATTTCTGAAATTGTAAGGTAATTTGCTACAAGTTTCTTGTTTACATTTTTCATTTTTGTTGAGAATTGAATAAGATACAGAGGTTCTGGTTGGGCGTGAGGTTGAAGATGAAGTTGTCTTCAGGAACGTGTTTACCATATATATTTATGGTTTGATATTAATAAACAGATGTATAGCCACCCCAGTGGTAGAAGCGCGCGTCTGTGACTATAAGGACATGGGTTCGAGCCCCAGTGGTACCCTTTTGGATTTTTTTCATATTTTATCATATATTCTGACTTTTTTGGCAGCGCTGGGCCTCATCCCCTTGGGCCTTATGTTTTTTTTCACTTCTGACCGCCCTTGCTGGCTATTCACACCCTGGCCCATTTTATTTTATTTTTTATTTATTTTTATTTATTGGTTTTCTTAAATATTTTATCTAATACTAAAAAACCAGAAAAAATATAAAAACATTAGACTTATATTTTGATATAGTTTATTTATTTTTTACACAAAAAAATTATTTTATTTAATCATGCTTTATTTATTTTACTAATTTATTTATAAATTTAATTAAAAAAACTAAGGTTTTAGTTATTTTCTTTTTTCACAATTTAAATATTTTATTTTAAAATATAAAAAGACCAAAAATATTTTATAATACTATAAATTATTTTTAAGACAAAAATACCAAAAATATTTTTCTTATAAACTTAATTTCATTTTTAATCAACTAATAGATTAGGGTTTTATTTAAATTTTTTTCCTATTAAATTTAGGTTTTACTTTTTACTAATTTAATTAATTATTTTTCTTTTAGTTAATTAGGTTAAAACAAAACCCCTTTTCCCTAAAAAATCCAAATAAAAGTCTATTTTCTTTCCATTTTACATTCTTGTATATTTATTCATTCTTGTACATTATTTATCCAAATTCAATATGGTTGTAATAGATAATTAGGTTTATTTTCTTGCAATCCCTATTTGTAATTTTCACACCCCCTCCCACAAGTATTGTAATAGCGTAGTAATTTTAAATTTCGCAATTTATCGCTTTATATACAAATGCTAGTAATTAGGGTTTGTATGGAAAGACTAAAACCAATCACTTAGAAAACCCTAATCAAAGGCAAAACCAAGCATGAAAAACAATACACTTGCACACAAGCACCCCTAGGGTAAATCCACTTGGTTTCCTTACAAATGGCCATGTTACGCATGTGAGGTATCTTAGCAAAAACAAGAAAAATACAAGATCATAGTCCCTCGATGACACTATCTATGTTGCCTTTCAAATGATCTTAGTCCCTAAAAAGAATGCTAAGATATCTTACAACATTTCTAATCATGGTTATACGATGACCCGCGTATGTCCCGTTTACATCCAAAGATAGGGTTACTTACCAAATCAATGGAAAGATAACAATGTCAAAGGAAAAAAGGAAATGAACATGAAAGGAATTGAAGTTGACCCTGATAAAGTAAAAGAAATTCAAGAGTCTCAAGTGCCTAAAACTAAAAAGCAAGTCAGAGGGTTCCTCGGGCGTTTGAATTATATTTCCAGATTCATTTCCCACATGACTGCAACATGTGGACTGATCTTTAAGTTGTTAAAGAAAGATCAAGGTTGTGTATGGATGGATGAATTCCAAAGGGCATTTGAAAGTATTAAAGAATATTTGCTTGAACCTCATATCTTTCTCCCTCCTGTCGAAGGAAGACTGTTGATTATGTATCTGACAGTGTTAGATAATTCCACGGGTTGTATTCTGGGACAACAGGATGAAACAGGGAAGAAAGAGTTCGCCATTTATTATCTTAGTAAAAAGTTCACTTATTGTGAGTCGCGGTATTCCATGTTGGAAAAGACATGTTGTGCTTTGGCCTGGGCGGCAAAGCGTTTGCGGCAGTATATGTTGAATCACACTACTTAGTTGATCTCCAAAATGGATTCAATCAAGTACATTTTTGAAAAGCCTGCTCTTACTGGGAGAATTTCCCGCTGGCAGATGTTGCTATCTGAATATGATATCGAATACCGCACTCAAAAAGCTATTAAAAGTAGTGTGTTGGCAGATTATCTTGCTCACCAACCAGTAAAGGACCACCAGTCTGTAGAATATGAATACCACGATGAGGATGTGATGTTCCTGAAAGTGAAAGATTGTGATGAACTATTGCCTGAGGAAGGTCCTGACCCTGAATCTCGTTGGAGTATGATATTTGATGGAGCTGTGAAAGCTTATGGTAAATGAATTGGTGATGTGATTGTCACTCCACATGGATCGCACATTCCATTCACCGCAAGGTTAATATTTGATTGTACTAATAATATGGCAGAATATGAGGCTTGCATCATGGGTCTCTAGGAAGTTATTTATCTCAGAATTAAAATTCTAGATATGTATGGTGATTCAACTTTGGTAATAAACCAGATTAAAGGGGAATGGGATACTCGTCACCCCGACTTGATCCCTTACAAAGATTATGCTAGAAGGTTGTTACTCTTCCTTAATAAAGTTGAATTCCATCATATTCCAAGAGATGAAAATCAGATGGCGGATGCTCTGGCAACTCTGGCTTCTATGTACCAAGTGAAAACTTGGAATGATATACCTCGAATTATGGTTCGGCAACTGGATAGGCCCGCTCATGTGTTTACAACAGAATAGGTAGCAGATGAAAAACCTTGGTATTATGACATCAAGCATTTTCTTCAGACTCAGGAATACCCGATCGGTTCATCGAAGAAGGATAGAAAGACATTGAGAAGATTAGCTGGCAGTTTCTTCCTCAGTGAAAATGTGTTGTATAAGAGAAATTATGACATGGTCTTGCTCAGATGCGTGAATAGACACGAAGCAGGCATGTTGATGCATGAGGTTCATGAAGGTTCATTTGGAACTCATGCCAATGGACATTCGATGGCTAAAAAGATGCTAAGGGAAGGTTACTATTGGCTGACAATGGAATCTGATTGTTACAAATTTGCAAAGAAGTGTCATAAATGTCAGATTTATGCAGATAAGGTCCATGTGCCTCTGACACTTATCAATGTGATCTCTTCCCCATGGCCTTTCTCTATGTGGGTATGATACAGTGGGAAAGAACTGACTATTTTTGGAATGTTGATTCGCGTTTTGTGTTTGTTTTTGCAAAATGTCGCGGTAAGCAAGAGTTGCCACCGTCTTTTATTTTATCCAACAAGGAAAGGAAAAAAGCACAGAAAAATTCCTTTTTCGAGATGTTTCTCGGGTCCGGGGGGTAGATTATAGAAAAGGGAAGGTGTTAGTACCCTTTCTATCCGTGGTTATCCACGGGCTCTTAGGTACTTGCTCAAAGTGTTTTCAAAATTTGCTTTTCTTTGTGTTTGTGGGTTTGAAAGAAGTTTTTGTTTGAAAGGTGTAAGTGCGAAAAGTTTTGTTTTGTTTTGAAGAGAGCAAGTACTTAAGAACCATCTACCTAATCGAAAAGGGAATTAATTTGTGCTAATGTCTTTTAGACAGGGCTATCCCATTATGAATGAGTAGGTAGCCTCGTCGTTGGAGTTTTAAGGGTCAATTCGATTTTAGGGACGTGCGGTCACTAAAGCAATGTTAGGACGCCTTAGCGGTAACCCTAATATCCTAGATCATTTTTCCGAGGCAACCGTTTCGAGGCAACTATGATCTTTGGACAAGAGGGAAACCTCTAAAACTTCTTATACTCAATGACCGCCTTCGTTGGCAACCAAGTGAGGTGTACCCTAAGAGTGCACATGTGCGAGTGTGTTGTTTCGGTTAATTTTATCTTTGTACATGTCATGGGTGAGCTATGTTGATTTTAAGTTCATACATTCGATCGTGTCATGCATTCCCTATTATCAAACATCTAACAGTATATAGTTGCGGAATTTAAATTGCGGAAATTAAATCTAAACTATTACAAGGCGTCGGGTATTTACATCGCCAAAAACAACCCTTGAAATTAAATTGCGAAAAATAAAAGAAAGCGATAAAATAATTAAAGTCCTATTTAAAGCTATTACATTCCGGAAGCAAGTACAATAATATGAAAATAGATCGCATGCGTGAAAATTAAATCGGGTGCGTTTTTTAGGGTTTTGACCCTTTTTTTGAAAGAAAGCATTTTTTGGTTATTTTTGAATTAAATGGAATTAAACTAATTTATTTAAATAAATAAATTAACTAATTAATTAAAAAATATATTTTTTTGGATTTTTGGATATTTAAAGAAATAAAGTAAATTTGATTTAAAGTTAGTAAAAAACCTAATTTTCTACATTAATTTTAATTATTTGCAAAAAGATATTAAAAATTATACCTAATTAATACTAAATTAATTGAATTAATTTATTTACTAAAATAAAATGATGAATTTGATTTTAATAAATAAAATATATTTTTTTGTTTTTTTCATTTTATGAGGAAAATAATTTAATTGGTTAGTTAGAAAATAAAATAAATAAATAAAGAAAATAAATAAATGAAATAAAAAAAAGAAATAGGAATAACCAAAGGGGGGTTTGGGCCTAGATTGGAGGTGTGATCAGCATTTTTGAGGCTCAAACGTGTTCAAGCCTGGCTGACTTTTGCAATCCCACGTGTGCCTGTTGACTTAGGAGTATGGTGAGCTTTCAATCTTGGCCACCAGATCTGTCCTGGGGCCATCTGGCAACCATCTGGATGAGGACCCATGATAGGCTACACTTTGGACATTGCATGGAATCACCTGTTGAAAAATGAAACAAATGCATTGGGGGACCTGGGATTCGAACCCAGGTCCCATGAGTCACTGAACAAGCGCACTTACCACCTCACCATTGCTTTTTAATTGTTAGTGGAATACGCACTAATTATTATATTGGAAACACAAACAATATGCTGGAAAATAAAAAAATGAGTGCGAAAGTTTGAATTGCCCAATAGGAAGGAGACACCCTTCGTCTTCTTCGTGGAAAACTGGTTTTTTTACCTACGGATTTGTATCCGCAGCTAAAAGCGTAGGTGTCTCCGAAAATCTTCTCTACGTTATAAAAATGCAATCCAAGACCATGGACATGATCGTCTCTTCCTACTGAACATGGCTATGTCCACTATTTTCCTTGATTTTTCCTGAAACTAAAATGCCTAAAAACAAGAAACAAAAACCCTAGAATCGGGTATGGTATTACAGGCTATAAAAATACAATTGAATAATGTAGAAAGCTTAGAAATCATTCAAGAATCATGAATATGCCAATGTTTTGTCAAGAAAATGCAAGAATGAGAGATTGCGATTTCGAGTACAGGGCGACTTTCAGGGAGGCTTACAACGCGTTTTAGGAGGCGAATGGATTTGCTTTTGATTGCTACTGCTTCAGTGGATGTCTAGCAAGAGGTCTACGTTGAGATTTTGTGTTGAATTGGCCTCGAAGACTGATTTCAGTTTCAAATTTTTTCAAGCTTTTTCAAGTTTTGGTTTTTCTGATTGTGCAGCCTCTAGGTTCTAATTTTCGTGCATTTCACTTGTATAAGTATAAGGCAATGCATTAGGTCAAGTTTTGGGCTTTGAATCTTTGTGCATTGATGATTGAAGATGTGATATGATCCTCCATTAAAAAGCTTCCAATTTGACTCCAAATCCAATATTTTGTGTATGATATGGCTTGATTCGAGTTTGATCTTGTCCATGATGATAATTAAAGCCTGTATCAATCAAAAAGATACCAAGTTATCAATATTTAGATTTTATTTGGATTTAAATTGATTGAAAATGAATTAATTCAATAAAAATCAAATATAATAGAAAAATCAATGAATGGACATAAGACTGAATATAGGACATGTGTGTAGTGTGAAAAGATTTAATCAAGTGGAAAAAGTGGACCCATTTGAAAAAATTTGAAGTTTTGGGGATAATTGACTTTTGGCAATTTTGAAAAAATGCCCAACTTCAACAATGCATAACTTCTTCAATTTTGAACTTTTTGGAAGTGTTCTTGGACTTTTTAGAAAGCTTGAGATGTCCTATAACTAACCCTTATGGTATCATATCACTTTGATATTCCATGCTCAAGTTACAAGCTTTGGCAAAAAAGGTGTTTTTGTTGACTTTCAAAAATGACCTATAATGTCCAAATTTGTAACTTTTTGTGAGTGCATTTCTTGATCTTGGGGTATGAATATGGATTGTAGGAAATTGAGTCCTCTTCAAAATGAGATTTGGATGGGTCATTTCTCATAAAGTATGAGAAATGTATGCTTGGTCAAAGTTGAGTTGACTTTTCCTACAAAACCCTAATTTAGCAACTTTTGAACCTTGATGAATCTTGAGAAATCCTTGATGAATCATGATCAACCCTTGATCAAATGATTAATTATCCTTAAAAATGATAATGTTGACAAAAATATTGAGGTTTGACTATTTGTAGGTCACAGTTGACTTTTGCCCTAGCACAATCGATTTTCGGGCCTCTTGAGCAATTGACTGACCAAACTTTCTCTGCAAGGCTTGAAATTTGACATGGATGAATTTGAGAACATATTAAGGCATTGGGGAGCACTTGAGGTCATTTGTATATAAGGACCTTGATGCAACACAAAACCCTAATTTGAGATTGACTGCCTTAGGAGGTAGCTTGACTATCCAACTCTTGAGCAATCTTGAGCTACTTGGAGACTATTCTTGAAATGTCTTGGGAAAATGGGAGGGCAAATTTTGGGGTACAACAGCTTCCCCTGTTCAATTTTCTTAAACCTGAGGATATATATTGGCTTTCGGGCCTTTCGTGATCCAAAGGTGGAAGATGATTGAACACTAGAGTGCCCAGAAATTTGCACTCGCATGACATGGTATCAGCATTGTGATGTCAGGAATGGGCTTATAGATTCCATTTGGAGATTGTTTATAGGTGGTCTGAACTTCGACTAGATCGGAGTTAGAAAAATCTTAAGGAATCGATTTAACTGGACCAGATGAGGTTTTGTCTTCTTTGACTGGATTGGCATCAGAAAAATATTTAGGAATCGATTTGACTGGACCAGATGAGATTTTGTCTCTTTTGACTGGATTGGTATCAGAAAAATCTTTAGGAATTGATTTAACTGGATCAGATGGTGTTTTGTCTCCTTTGACTGGATTGGTATCAGAAAAATCTTTAGGAATCGACTTAACTGAACCAGAGGGGGTTTTGTCTCCTTTGACTGGATTGGTATTAGAAAAATCTTTAGGAATCGATTTAACTGGTCTTGTCTCCTTTGACTGGGTTGGCCTCAGAAAAATCTTTAGGAATCGATTTAACTGGTATTGTCTCCTTTGACTGGGTTGGCCTCAGAAAAATCTTTAGGAATTGATTTAACTGGTTTTGTCTCTTTTGACTGGGTTGGCCTCAGAAAAATCTTTAGGAATCGATTTAACTGGTCTTTTCTCTTTTGACTAGATTGGTATCAGAAAAATCTTTAGGAATCGATTTAACTAGTTTTGTCTTCTTTGACTGGGTTGGCCTCAGAAAAATCTTTAGGAATCAATTTAACTGGTCTTGTCTCCTTTGACTGGGTTGGCCTCAAAAAAATCTTTAGGAATCGATTTAACTGATTTTGTCTCCTTTGACTGGATTGGCCTCAGAAAAATCTTTAGGAATCGATTTAAATGATTTTGTCTCCTTTGACTGGATTGGCCTCAGAAAAATCTTTAGGAATCGATTTAACTGGACCAGAGGAGGTCTTCCACATAGTTGAGAATTTAACTGCATCTTTCCTGAAAGGTAAAGGTCAGTCATATGCAATGAATGGCATGGATCAAGCAATGATGTTCTCAACATAAATGAGATTGTATGGTATGATGCGTATATGCATGTATCATGATGTATGGAAATGTGATGTTTTAGCTGGGGAAAATAAATCCCGGATAGCTGCTGGAGAATAGAGTTGAATTTTTCGTTTCCGCTGGGGATGATGAACGAAGGTGATAAACTTGCAAGAGAGGATAACTCTGTTGGGGAATAAACTGATGAGGATATTACTCCGAGGGGAATTACTATGTGGGGAAGAGATGCTCTACTGAAGATTCCACTGATAAACTCCGCTGGGGATGGATTACCGCTGCTGGTGATACTGAATCTGTTGAGGATTGAGTTCTTGCTTGTGAAAGGAAAGAACTTCGCTGGGGACGATCTTTCAGTTGCAACTTGCTAGGGATAACCCTGTTAGACTCTTGTGGGGATAACCCTCTGAATTCGGTTGGAATTGATCCCTTAAACTTGGCTGGGGAGATTTATTTTATACTCCGCTGGGGATAAACTTCCAGAGTGTACTGGGGATGTTGATTCAACTCCGTTGGGGAAGCTTTTTTCAGACTGTGCTGGGGAAATATTGACTCCACTGGAGGTATCTTGTATTCAGCCGGGGAACATTCTTATACTCCGTTTGAGGAATGTTAAGATTGTCGGGGATACTCCTATACTTGCTGGGGAATATTCTTACACTCCGCTGGGGAATATTAAGACCCTTTTCAGTGCTGATGGTAGACCAACTCTGCTTGGGGAGAGTATTGTTGATTCGTTTACGGTTGCAAGTCTCAGCTGAGAGAGCTACCATTACTGTTTTACTCTACGGGGAGTGAAAGTATCTTAGCCATATTCTTCAGTTGATTTTACCTTGTACCTGGTGGACAAAGCAACTACACAGTTCGGACAATTCTTATTGCCCCTGCTTCTGATATTGCCAGTAATTCATCTTTTGCTTCATATGTAAATATTTATGAGCAGCAATTAATGTCAAATTCATATATAAAAAATGAACCTTGGACGTTCTTTGAAAAACAAAACAGATAAAGGAAAAACAGTTTGAAATTTCTTTGAAAATGAATTTGTATTGATTTTGAAGTTTGGCCTATAAATAGGCGTTTTTGTACAAGAGGATGACGTCCTAGTAAGAGAACACCGCCGAACAAATAGCATTTATACAATTTTTCAAAAGAAAACAAAACAGCTATGTGAGTGATCCCACTGGGTTCCAACTCTGCTATTGTCTTTATATCTTCAAGCATCTCATCACTTTGCTGCTAGTTGAAGATGAATCAGATTGATTAGTGTCGTCCGAGCTTGATAGTCGATACCGAAGTCCGGATGCAAGATGATCCAATGAGACATAGTGTTACACTTTGATCCTTAACTTTTTCCTGGGCCGCCCTTTCGGGTTTTCAGTCCACCGGGATACCCTTTTTTGCCCAAGCCGCCTTTTCAGGTTTTCGACTTGCCGGGTGTACATATTTTTTTCATTTTCATCCCTTATTTTTGCCCGAACCCTTTTGGTTCGCCGGGAAGCCCTTATTTTTGCCTAGGCCAGTCAACCTAGCGGGTCTTTGATTATGGGTAGTATCTTTTTACTATGTCTGCATTGACGGGGTGAGGAAGGTCGTCACCATCCATGGTGGTTAGAATCATAGCTCCTTCTGAGAAAATGTTCTTAACCACAAATGGCCCTTCGTAAGTAGGGGTCCATTTGCCCCTAGGATTAAATTGAGGTAGAATAATGCGCTTGATTACCAGGTCCCCAACTTGATACTCTTGTCGTCTAACTTTCTTGTTAAATGCCTTGATCATCCGTTTTTGGTACGTCTGACCATGACAAATAGCAGTAAGTCTCTTTTCGTCGATTAGGTTCAGCTGATCAAGCCGGGTCTGAATCTAGTCATCTTCACTCAGACCTACATCCTTCATGATCCGAAGAGAGGGTATCTGAACTTCAATGGGCAATACTGCCTCCATACCATATACCAAGGAATATGGTGTTGCCCCTGTCGACGTCCGTGCTGAGGTACGGTACCCATGAAGAGAAAATGGTAACATCTCGTGCCAGTCTTTGTATGTCACTGTCATCTTCTGCACAATCTTCTTAATGTTCTTATTAGCCGCTTCTACAGACCCATTCATCTTCGGCCGGTAAGGAGAAGAGTTGTGATGTTGTATCTTGAATTGCTTGCAGATCTCAGTGATAATCTTGTTGTTGAGATTGGTACCATTGTCCGTAATGATCCTCTCTGGTACACCATATCAACAGATCATATTGTGCCGAATGAACCATGCCACGATGTTCTTGGTTACGGTAGCAAAGGAAGCTGCTTCAACCCACTTTATAAAGTAATCAATTGTCACTAGGATGAAACAATGCCCATTGGATGCCGTAGGTATGATCTCGCCGATCATATCAATGCCCCATATTGCAAAAAGGCCAAGGTGCCGTCAACACGTTCACATTTTTGATATTAATAGGGTAGTGTGAGCCAGCATATACTGTCTTAGCTGACGAACAGCCTATGCCAAAGCGTAGCAAGTTCTCTCGAGCAGTGAGTATCGTATCTCACAGCCGGTGAACTCTTTGCTAAAGCAATAAATAGCATGCTCTTTTCGGCCAGACTCGTCATGCTGCCCCAGCACGCCTCTTTGTATTATCCAACACTCTTAAGTATGAGATCAACGGTCTTCCTGCAATTGGAGGCATCAGAATTGGTAGCTTGGAGGTAGTATGGCCCTCTCTTCTTGAAGTAGCAGTCTAGCAAGTTCACCAGGCACTTCGCAGTCATCTTCACCTTTGTCTACGGCTAAGTTGATCGGACTTTCGAAGTCATAACTGGCAGTAGCAGGGTCACTATCAGTGGGATCCAGAGTGGATGTAGATCAATGATACGTGAGTGTGTGTAAAAATAGCTATTTTGCAATATATAATAAAGAAAAACAAGGAGCGCAAAATTTGAAATGCAAGAACGTCCAATGCTTTTATTAATGATATATGAAAATGACACACATAAATCCCTCACAAATGAAGCCACAGTGCCCCGGGTAAGACACCGGGCCATAGAGTTTAAAACATTGTCTGTTACATATTCAAAACAAAAAGTTTCATTACTGGGTAACAAAAGTAATAGGGATGAAGTCCTTTGCTGTCCAGTTGCATTGTCCATCGTCGGTCGTAGGATAGATCCAGCTTTCGAACTCAGACTCTTCTACATCGTATTCAATGGCATTCACTCCCGAGTTGCTGTTGAACACAGGAGGTCTTCTGATTCGTGCATTCCGTACAACCCTTTGAGCTTTTGCAATGAAACCCAAACCAAACTTGTTAGTCTTCTGTGTAAAATCAGGGAGTTGGCCCCACTGTGCACACCCACCTTTCTCAACAACAGCCCGGGCATCCTTAAAGGAAGCCATCTTCATAGGAGAGTCTTCAACAATAGTCTCAGTTGACGCCAGTGTCTGGGGAACCTCTTCAAAATGTTGAAATGGGGTCTCGATGAACTCCCCATCCATATCTACATATCGGAAAGAGTTGAGGTGGCTAACCATGTACTCTTCCTCTCCTTGTACTATCACAATCTTCCCTTTGACCGGGTACTTCAGCTTCTGGTGGAGTATTGAGGTTACGGCCCCAGCTTTGTGGATCCACGGACGACCCAGCAAACAAGAATAAGATGGCTGAATGTCCATCACATAAAACGTAGAATTGAAGACCTGAGAACCAACCTTAATCGGGATATCAACCTCTCCATGTACCATTCTTTTAGACCCATCAAAAGCCTTGAAGACAATGTTGCTTGGTTTCAGCTCTAACCCTTCACAATCCAACCGGTCTAGAGCTTTCTTAGGCAAGATGTTCAATGAGGAACCAATATCCACCAATACATGTGCAAGAGTAGTGCCCCTGCATTCAATGGAGACATGCAGGGCATCGTTGTGATTCTTCCCCTTAGCAGTCAAGTCAGCATCGGAGAAACACAAACCATTATCAGCAGTCAAATTGGCCACACAATCTGTAAACTGATCAGCTGATGTCTCTTGTGGCACATGGGCAGTCTTCAAGAAGGTAATCAAAGCCTTGGCATGGGCCTCTGAGCATAGCAATAGTGACAACATAGAAATCTTAGACGGGGTTTTCCTCAGTTGTTCGACTATATTGTAGTCACTGTTTTTGATAATTTTCAGAATCTCTTCTATCTCTTAGTTAGAAGCTTCAACAGTAATCGTCTTTGGTGCCTCAGTCTGGGCAGGCACATCAGTGGTGATCCCTTTGCCCCAAGTGTCAGATGACTCGGCGACATGGGTAAGAATAGTAACTTGAACAGGAATAGTAGCGGGTACACTGGCGGGTGTAATAACAACGGGTCTTCGGACAATTGGTGGAGAGATATCAGGTGAGAAAAGTCTTCCGTTGTGGGTGACTTTAGCAGGTCCAACAATATTGCTGACGTCAGTATCAGCATCCAACTCTTGCTTAACTCCATGAAAATAAACATTGGCCCCATAGTGCCAAGGGACAACTTTATCAGAGGTGTAGGGGATGGGCCCCGAAACAGTGATGATCACAGGTGCGATTCTCGGAACAGATGTAATTCTAACAGGCTTCCTCGAGGGAGCCTTGGAAGAATTGTCGAAAACGGTAATGATGGAAACTTCTTCAAAAGGAACTAAGGGAACAACAATCTTCTCAAACAGGATCTCTTTACTATCCATCAGGCGTTGGACACCTGACTTCAAAAGATGGCAGCCGGTAGGCAGAACAGAACACATATGGCAACCTTTGTCGCAGCCCAGAAATAAACCGGCTAGCAAAAGTTTCTTCTTTACAGTCATCAGAGGGGTAACAATATCATTCATAGAAACCACAAACAAGTCTTCATCTATAGCATTTACTCCATGCTTGGGCATAGGAGCAGTCACAACATTAGGCCTCTCGGGCGCCTCAAACTCAATCTCCTTGGCATCAATTAAGTCCTGTATCTTATTCTTCAAAGTCCAACAATCATCTATATTATGCCTCGGGCTATCAGAGTGATAAGCACAATGGAAATTAGGGTTATACCTCGGTGACGTTGTATTTTGATTCTTTGGGGCTTCCTTTGGAATCACCAGATTGGTCTTCAGCAACTGTGGCAGAATCTGAGATAAGGTCATTTTGAGACGGGTGAATTGCCTTCGAGGTCTCTCGTCCTTTTGTTGATTGTTGTACTGAGGAGTACCAGCAGGTTTTGAAATAACCACCGTTATAACAGCTTGGCGGCGTTCAGGTCTATTCTGGTTTCTCAAACTGTAAACAGCATTGGACTCCTTCTTAAAAGGCTTCTTCTTGGTGCTTGATGAAGCACCCTTTTGTATCTTACTAGCCTTAATACCAGCCTCAATCCTTTCACCGGTCAAAATTAGCTCTGTAAACCCAGACGAAGAGCTCCCAATCAGATAGTTGAAAAATGGACCAGACAAGGTCCCCAAAAACATATCCATAAGCTCCCGATCAGCCAAGGGTGGTTGCACTCTACCGGCGAGGTCCCTCCACTTCTGAGCATAATCTGAATCCTTCACCCATTCCCATTGACATACCCTGGAGTTAGGTACGCGTGGGAGCGAGGTCGGAGTTATACTGATACTGCCTATAGAAAGCAGTAGCCAAATCTTCCCAACTGTGGATACTGGCTCCGTCTAAGTGGTAGAACCATTCAAGCTGAGTCCCTGAGAGACTGTCTTGAAAGAAGTGGATCCATAAGTTCTTATCAGCGGTGTACGGATGAATCTTCCTTACATATGATCGGAGGTGCAACTTCGGACAAGAAACTCCGTCATACTTAACAAAGGCTGGTGCCTTGAATTTGTGGGGAATCACCACCCCAGATGATAGACCCAGATCACCAAAGTCCAGACCAGGCACCTTCTGAACTTCCATAGCACTCAACCGGTCTTCCAATTGCTTGTATCTATCCTCGGCAGGAGGATATTGTTATTCGCCGAAGTCCGTCTCGTTGTCAGAGACCACAGGGCTAGGAGCCCTCCTTTCTTCCTGACTATCTTTCCCTCCAGATGAGGTGGTCAAATCAAATTCATTCTGAAGCCTGTTTCCAAACCTAGGACCAGTGTTGAATAGGATGGTCCTCTTCTTCTTCTTCTCTTTCAAAATCAGGGTCTTCAGATCTTGCTGACCCTTAGCTAGATTCATGAACAGCTCTTGAAATTGGACATTCTGGGCCTGGAGGGCCTTGATGGCTTGCTTAGTTGAAGGTTCAGCAGACATGATGAGTGCTGAAATAAACAATGAAGAAGATATGAGACCTGTAATGGGTACCTATTTATGAAGTGCATGGGATGAAATGCGTATGATTATGATTTCAAAGACAATCGAGAGATTTAAATTTGTAAACAAGAAATGAAACACACTTTATTAGAAAAACTTTGGAATTCAAATTGTTTAATTGATGCCCTTAAGGAGTTACATGAAAGGAAATACTGAAAAGTAAATAAAAACTGGAAAGGAAATCATCAAAGGCCAATCAACGCTCCCATGGTCTCTTCTTATCAGTGCAGACATAGTCGTTGAGAATCCGCTCGTTCTCCAACTGCCTAGTCAACTTATGGATCTTTTGCTCTTGCTCATTGAACTTCTCTCAGTAAGAATCTAGTTCTTCCCTCAGTTGCATCCACGACCTTTTCAGTGCCCCAATGTCAGTGGGCATATAAGGATGGAGGATGGTTGGAAGAACTCCTTCTTCATTAGAAACTTCAAGAGTGACAGGCCGGATGGCTTCATACGGCATACCCAGCTTTTGGGCACGGATACGGACCCATCTGAGATATGGCTCCATCGGAAGTGAAGTCTTTGGGCCCAGCTCATGTGGATCAGATTGGTGAACTCTATCCCAAGCCCTTATGAATCTGCGACGTTGCTCATCGCTATCCCCTTGAAAATCAAAGATGATACTAGGCATTAGCAGCTCATGAGGTCCTTCTCTTTTGGCACGCCCAAACTGACGTAGAGCTAAGCATGGGTTGTAAGAAATTCCTCCATGGGTTCTATTGTACCCCAAAATTTTCCCTCCCATATTCCTCAGGATTTGTCAAGAATCATCTCCAAATGGTTCAAGATTGCTCAAAGATTGTACAGTCAAACCACCTCCTAAGACAGCTGAAATTAGGGTTTTGGTTCCTTCAGTGAATTTGGGGTTTTCAATGGTTCAATCAAGTCTCATAGGCCTATATACATTCTCAAGCACCTACATGCCAAGTTCCAAGACTCACAGTGCCAATTTGCACAGTCAAAAGCTCCATTTGATCTACAGTCAATTGCAAGGGCAAAATGGTCATTTTGCAGTCAAAGGTCAGAATTTTTGGTCAACATCTTATTTTGAGTTTACAATCATCATTTGATCAAGTCTTGATCATGATTCCACAAGAATAGCTCAAAAATCATCAAGATGCAAAAGTTACTATTTTTGGGACAGTAGAAAAGTCAACTGTACTTTGACAAGGGCATAACTTTTACATGGTTTATCAGAAAAATCTCAACCAATGCTCATTTTTAAGAGGATGTAATTTCCTACAATCCATCTTAACACTCCAAGATCATAAAATGCCCTCACAAAAAGTTACAAATTTTTACATTATAGGTTAATTTCAAAAGTCAACAAAAGTACACTTTGAGTCAAAGGCCATAACTTGATATTGGTAAATCCAAATGACATGGGACCAAATGCATTGGTTAGAGGACTTCAAGAGCTTTCCAAAATGTCCAAGAACATGGTCATATGATCAAAATTGAGCAAGTTGTGCATTGGAGAAGTTGGGAAATTTTCATGAATTTGCAAAAGTCAACTTTGCTCAAAACACCTTCTTTTTGCTAATGGGCCTCAAATCTCTTCTTGAAACTTCACCCATGACTTATGCACGACCCACCAAGATGAATTGGATTTATTTTCTTATTTTTATTGATTAAATGGATTTTTAATACATATTAATTCATTTAATCAATTTAAATTATAAGAAAATACAAGATTTGATTTTTAAATCAATTTGTGAAGCAAATATGATCAAAACATGCTGGCAAATTCGTGCACAAGTCAAAGATACAAAAAAAATCCAAATTTGGCAACATTGTTCAATCATGGAAAATCAAGAATATTTGATTTTCAATCAAGGATTTAATCTTCAATGCACATGGATTGGATCCAAAACTTTAACCTAATTTGTTTCCCTTATATGCAAACAAGCAAACCATACCCTAAGGCACGTGAAAAAGCTGCAGAAACGGCCATAGCAAATTCAAGAAATCCCAAGAAAAGTCAAAACTTGTTCTTGCATTCTAGGTCGATTCAAGGCATTTGTTTCATCCAAACACCTTGCAGGAGGCAGTAGGATTGATTTGCAATCAAATTCAAGCATCAAAGCTTAAGAAATCACGATACACAGTCCCACGGTTTGCACTTTTGATTCATAATCATATTTCTTGATTCATGCGCATTTAACATGTTTTTGTGACTGATTTGCATTGCTAGAGACCATACAAAGCTAATGGAATGAATTAATTGGACTATAGTGCCCTGAATCGTGAGATGCCATGATCAAATTTCTAGGGTTTTCAAGCTTTAAATTAGGGCTTTCTAAACCAGGAAAAATTAGGACTAATGAGATACATGGTTGAAATCGTGAGGCCAAGACGATCAAAACCCATACCTCGCGAAACATTTATGATTGTTGTATGCCTAATCGCTATTTTTCCTTGCAGGAAGTAGTGGGGGTTAAAAACCCCCGCTATTTGATTCTGTTTATGCAGGACAAACGAAGAAGACGCTGACGTGTATTCATCTGATTCATGTGTTTGAAAACGCGCGCGTTATTTTTTTGTTTACAGCGTATTGTTTATTTTTTGTATATAATATTCTCTATCCATCTATTTAACAAAAGCGCGCTAGAGTTCAGTTGGAAAAGGCATTGAAGCATAGTTCATTGGGACCTGGGTTCGAATCCCAGGTCCCCCAAAATTCTTATTATTATTTTCTTGTGCATATTCCAATAGATTTCCAGGTATGAAGACCACCATATACTTCAAATCTCAGCACGCCATGTGGCTTCAGGCCAAGATCCAGTGGCCAAAGATGAAGAACTACCATGCTCCCTGGTCAGCGCATGCATAGCTAATCCAGAAAGTCAACAGGGCCTGGACGTTTTGGGCTTCTCAGAATTGCAGAATCACCTCCTGACTTGGGCCAACACCCCCTGGGTTTATTTCTCTTTTTTCTTCTTTTATATTTTTTATTTAATTGTTTTTTTATTAATTATTATTATTATTACTTAATTAACCAAATAATTTATTTTTCATAATAAAATTCAGAAAACATAAAAATATAATATTTGTATTTATTAAATTTAATTAGCTTATTTTGTAAATAAATATTAACATAATTAACTTAGTTTTAATTAGGTTAATTTTAACCTTTTCATAATAAATAAAATTAACATAGAATTAGGGTTTTTAATAACTTTTAATCATTTTTATTTTTATTTTCTTAAACATTCAAAAACCAAAAAATATTTCTTTTTATTAATTAATTAGTTTAGGTTTAATTAAATGCAAAAATAACAAAAATCTCTTTCTTTCTCAAAAAGGGTCAAAACCCTAAAAACTCCCCGATTCAATTTTTTCCTCGCGCATATTATTTATTCTTCATCATATAATTGTATTTGCTCCGAGGATGTAATAGCTTTAATTAGGACTTTTTATCGCTTTTATTTAATTTCCCGCAATTTACTTTTTCAAGGGTTTGTTTTTGGCGATGTAAATACCCGACGCCTTGTAATAGCTTAGTATTATTTTCCGCAACTATTAACTGCTAGATGTATGCTAACTAGGCTATGCATGTCAAGATTTCTCTTAAATTAAAATCAATTGTAGCTCACCATAACATGTACAAAGATAACATAACTGAAACTTGACACACTCGCACATGCCACTCTTAGGGTACGCCTCACTTGGTTGCCTCGACGTGGTCATTGAGTATAAGGTGTTTTAGAGGTCGCCCTCCTGTCTAAAGATCAAAGTTTCCTCGAAACGGTTGCCTCGATAAAAAATGATCTAGGACATTAGGGTTACCGCTAAGGCGTCCTACCATTGCTTTAGTGACCACACATGTCCCATTAATCGAATTGACTCGAAAACTCCAACGACGGTGCTACCTACTTCTCAATAGTGGGATAGTACTGTCTAAAGGACATTTACACATCTTAATTTCTTTTGAGTAGGTAGAGGTTCTCAGGTACTTGCTCTTTCAAAACAAAACAATTTTTTCGCACTTACACTTTTCAAACAAAAGTTTTCAAACAACACTTCATACACTCTTGAGGACAGATACAAGAGTTAAATCAAAGTTTTCAAACAAAACTCTTTTCAAAACCCACAAACACAAGAAAAGCAAAACTTTTTGGAAACATAGTGAGCAAGTACCTAAGAGCCTATGGATAACCACAGATAGAAAGGGTGCTAACACCTTCCCTTTCTATAATCTACCTCCCGAACCCGAGAAACATCTCGAAAAGGAATTTTGTTGTGCTTTTGTCCTTTCCTTGTTGGAGAAAATAAAAGACGGTGGCGACTCTTGCTTACCGCGACATTTCGTGAACTAGCATTAAAAACAGTCAGTTCTCATTCCCACCGATCACAGGTTCCTAACAGTGGAACATTGGGATACTCCCCACATCGATCAATAATAGTCACCTTGTCCATACCCTTGAGAGCAGATAATGTCATTATGAGAGAGAGACATCACCCTATAAGCCCAACCCATGCCTTCTTTGTTCTTCAGCACTGACTTGGGAAGGTGCGAAATAAACCACCTTGCCAATAAGGGAGCACAGCACATCAAGGTTCCCCGCTTTCGGGCAGTACGAGCATAGAGCTGATGAAGAATGTCACCCAAGAGAGTGGGTACTGGATTCCGAGAGATGAAAATCTTTATCGCATTCACATCGAAAAAGGAGTCAGAGTTCGGAAACAAAACCAAACCATATATCAGAAGAGCCAGAATATCCTCGAATGCCTTGAAGTCTAGACTATCCCAGAAATAGTTAGCCTTACCAACCAAGAACTTAGTCAGAAAGCCCTTTGCTCAACTTCTAGTCTCCCAATTAGCCATTACTTCCTCTTTGGTCAAATGAAGGGCTGCAGCAATCTCTTCGGGCCTAAGAATCTTCTCCTAACCAGTAAATTGGGTCTGCTCCAGAACAGAGATACCGAGCAACTCATAGAACTCTTCTAAGGTGGGAACCAACTAATATTCTTGGAAAGTAAAGCAATGGTACAGCGGATCATAGAATTGGACTAGGATACTCATCATCTGCTCGTCCAATTTGGAGGTGACCAAACTGAGAAGATAACCATGCCTCCTGAGGAAGGAAGTAGTATCAGGCATCTTTGCAATCAACTCTTTGAGCATGGTGGGAACCTAGACAAAGTTGATCCGGATGATATTCCTACGCATGGGCATCATGATAACCTACAAAACAGAACAAAGATGAATATCTCCTGTCTTTGAAATAGGTTAGTCCAATGCAAGATGTATGCAATGTTATGATGTCATGATGTCATGATAGTAAGCACACCACAAGTATCCACAAATAGCAAACATGGTAAAGGCACACAAGTCACACAGAGAGCCCTTAAATTTTAGGCTGGCAAGGAGCTTAGGTACTACCCTCTTTCAGTTCAGTTGGTTTAAACCTGTCCTAAAAATAGTAATCGGGTTCTAGAGGATCTCAATATCACTGACTACCCTCAATCGGTCATAATTCCAGTTTAGCAACCTTTTCTTGCAGCCGGAATCATCGCGAGAGTTTAGTCTCAATGAGTGTAGCATACTGCTACTATTCTATGGCCAAGTTGATCAATTTAAAGGTTCTAAGGTCAGTTGGTGCTTAATGACCCCTTAGAAGACCCATATTCTCCTCGTTCCAACACAAGGGATATCGGTACAGACTAAAGTGCCACACCAATGTAGCTACTGCTTCAACCGTATCGGTCTATGCCGTACAGTTCCCTCACAGTTTATTGCTACTTACCTAAAGGGTATCCCCAGATCCGAGTTAGGATCTATAGAAACTCTGATACAAGCCCACAAATGTAAATCATACAAAGCATACAATTGAAAACACAATGATCTAATCCTAAGGTACACGTCACTTATAAGCTTCCCCAGCAGAGTCGCCAGTTCTGTGATACGGTGGGAAAGAACTGACTGTTTTTGGAATGCTGGTTCGCATTTTGCGTTTGTTTTCACAAAATGTCGCGGTAAGCAAGAGTCGCCATCGTCTTTTATTTTATCCAACAAGGAAAGGAAAAAAGCACAGAAAAATTCCTTTTTCGAGATGTTTCTCGGGTCCGGGGGGTAGATTATAGAAAAGGGAAGGTGTTAGCACCCTTTCTATTCGTGGTTATCCACGGGCTCTTAGGTACTTGCTCAAAGTGTTTTCAAAATTTGCTTTTCTTTGTGTTTGTGGGTTTGAAAGAAGTTTTTGTTTGAAAGGTGTAAGTGCGAAAAGTTTTGTTTTGTTTTGAAGAGAGCAAGTACTTAAGAACCATCTACCTACTCGAAAAGGGAATTAATTTGTGCTAATGTCCTTTAGACATAGCTATCCCACTATGAATGAGTAGGTAGCCTCGTCGTTAGAGTTTTAAGGGTTAATTCGATTTTAGGGATGTGCGGTCACTAAAGCAATGTTAGGACGCCTTAGCGGTAACCCTAATATCCTAGATCATTTTTCCGAGGCAACCGTTTCGAGGCAACTATGATCTTTGGACAAGAGGGAAACCTCTAAAACTTCCTATACTCAATGGCCGCGTTCGATGGCAAACAAGTGAGGTGTACCCTAAGAGTGCGCATGTGCGAGTGTGTTGTTTCGGTTAATTTTATCTTTGTACATGTCATGGGTGAGCTATGTTGATTTTAAATTCATACATTCGATTTTGTCATGCATTCCCTATTATCAAACATCTAACAGTATATAGTTGCAGAATTTAAATTGCGGAAATTAAATCTAAACTATTACAAGGCGTCAGGTATTTACATCGCCAAAAACAACCCTTGAAATTAAATTGCGGAAAATAAAAGAAAGCGATAAAATAATTAAAGTCCTATTTAAAGCTATTACATTCCGGAAGCAAGTACAATAATATGAAAATAGATCGCATGGTGAAAATTAAATCGGACGCGTTTTTTAGGGTTTTGACCTTTTTTTTGAAAGAAAGCATTTTTTGGTTATTTTTGAATTAAATGGAATTAAACTAAGTTATTTAAATAAATAAATTAACTAATTAATTAAAAAAGATATTTTTTTGGATTTTTGGATATTTAAAGAAATAAAGTAAATTTGATTTAAAGTTAGTAAAAAACCTAATTCTCTACATTAATTTTAATTATTTGCAAAAAGATATTAAAAATTATACCTAATTAATACTAAATTAATTGAATTAATTTATTTACTAAAATAAAATGATGAATTTGATTTTAATAAATGAAATATATTTTTTTGTTTTTTGGATTTTATGAGGAAAATAATTTAATTGGTTAGTTAGAAAATAAAATAAATAGACAAAGCAAATAAATAAATGCAATAAAAAAAGAAATAGGAATAACCAAAGGGGGTTTTGGGCCCAGATTGGAGGTGTGATCAGAATTTTTGAGGCCCAAACGTGTTCAAGCCTGGCTGACTTTTGCAATCCCACGTGTGCCTGTTGACTTAGGAGTATGGTGAGCTTTCAATCTTGGCCACCAGATCTGGCCTGGGGCCATCTGGAAACCGTATGGATGAGGACCCATGATAGGCTACACTTTGGACATTGCATGGAATCACCTGTTGAAAAATGAAACAAATGTATTGGGGGACCTGGGATTCAAACCTAGGTCCCATGAGTCATTGAACAAACACACTTACCACCACGCCATTGCTTTTTAATTGTTAGTGGAATACGCACTAATTATTATATTGGAAACACAAACAATATGCTGGAAAATAAAAAAATGAGCGCGAAAGTTTGAATTGCCCAATAGGAAGGAGACACACCTTCGTCTTCTTCGTGGAAAACTGGTTTTTTTACCTGCGGATTTGTATCCGCAGCTAAAAGCGTAGGTGTCTCCTAAAATCTTCTCTAGGTTATAAAAATGCAATCCAAGACCATGGACATGATCGTCTCTTCCTCCTGAACATGGCTATGTCCATTATTTGCCTTGATTTTTTCTGAAACTAAAACGCCTAAAAACAAGAAACAAAAACCCTAGAATCGGGTATGGCATTACAGGCTATAAAAATACAATTGAATAATGTAGAAAGCTTAGAAATCATTCAAGAATCAAGAATATGCCAATGTTTTGTCAAGAAAATGCAAGAATGAGAGATTGTGATTTTGAGTACAGGGCGACTTTCAGGGAGGCTTACAGCGTGTTTTAGGAGGCGAATGGCTTTGCTTTTGATTGTTATTGCTTCAATGGATGTCTAGCAAGAGGTCTACGTTGAGATTTTGTGTTGAATTGGCCTCCAAGACTGATTTCAGTTTCAAGTTTTTTCAAGCTTTTCCAAGTTTTGGTTTTTCTGATTGTGCAACCTCTAGGTTCTAATGTTCGTGCCTTTCACTTGTATAAGGCAATGCATTAGGTCAAGTTTTGGGCTTTGAATCTTTGTGCAATGATGATTGAAGATGTGATATGATCCTCCATTAAAAAGCTTCCAATTTGACTCCAAATCCAATATTTTGTGCATGATATGGCTTGATTCGAGTTTGATCCTGTCCATGATGATAATTAAAGCCTGTATCAATCAAAAAGATACCAAGTTATCAATATTTAGATTTTATTTGGATTTAAATTGATTGAAAATGAATTATTTCAATAAAAATCAAATAAAATAGAAAAATGGATGAATGGACATAAGACTTAAGATAGGACACGTGTGCAGTGTGACAAGATCAAATCAAGTGGAAAAAGTGGGCCCATTTGAAAAAAATTGAAGTTTTGGGGATCGTTGACTTTTGGCAATTTTGGAAAAATGCCCAACTTCAACAATGCATAACTTCTTCAATTTTGAACTTTTGTAAGTGTTCTTGGACTTTTTAGAAAGCTTGAGATGTCCTATAACCAACCCTTTTGGTCTCATCTCACTTTGATATTCCATGCTCAAGTTACAAGCTTTGGAAAAAAAGGTGTTTTTGTTGACTTTCAAAAATGACCTATAATGTCCAAATTTGTAACTTTTTGTGAGTGCATTTATTGATCTTAGGGTATGAAGATGGATTGTAGGAAATTGCATCCTCTTCAAAATGAGATTTGGATGGGTCATTTATAATAAAGTATGATAAAGTTATGCTTGGTCAAAGTGGAGTTGACTTTTCCTACAAAACCCTAATTTAGCAACTTTTGAACCTTGATGAATCTTGAGCAATCCTTGATGAATCATGATCAACCCTTGATCAAATGATGAATTATCCTTCAAAATGATAATGTTGACAAAAATCTTGAGGTTTTACTATTTGTAGGTCATAGTTGACTTTTGCCATAGCGCAGTCGATTTTTGGGCCTCTTGAGCAATTGACTGACCAAACTTTATCTGCAAGGCTTGAAATTTGACATGGATGAATTTGAGAACATATTAAGGCATTGGGGAGAACTTGAGGTCATTTGGATATAAGGACCTTTATGCAACACAAAACCCTAATTTGAGATTGACTGCCTTAGGAGGTAGCTTGACTGTCCAACTCTTGAGCAATCTTGAGCAACTTGGAGACTATTCTTGCAATGTCTTAGGAAATATGGGAGGGAAAAGTTTGGGGTACAACAGTGGGGTATTGACATGATAGGGATGATAGAACCCAAAGCTTCGAATGGACACCATTTTATCTTGGTAGCAATTGATTACTTCACCAAGTGGGTGGAGGATGCTTCATATGTCAATGTTACTAAGCAGGTGGTTGTGTGCTTCATCAAGAATAATCTTATATGTCGGTATGGTGTGCGGAGCAGAATTATCACCGACAATGGCTCGAATTAGAACAATAAAATAACGACAGAACTGTGCGTAGAATTCAAGATTGTCCATCATAATTCCTCTTTGTATAGGCCAAAGATGAATGGAGGTTGTACTCCCAGTCGAGGTTGGGATTCCCTCTTTGCGTGTGATAATGGAAACCAAGTTGACAGAGGTTGAATGGGTCCAAAACTGGTTTGACCAATTGAATTTGATCGAAGAGAAGAGAATGACAGCTTTGTGTCATGGACAGTTATATCAAAAAAGAATGAAGAAAGCTTTTGATAA
This sequence comes from Vicia faba, assembly GCA_948472305.1. Classification (NCBI taxonomy): domain Eukaryota; kingdom Viridiplantae; phylum Streptophyta; class Magnoliopsida; order Fabales; family Fabaceae; genus Vicia; species Vicia faba. The sequence goes on along the minus strand of OX451737.1, from coordinate 1,681,500,375 downwards.
AAAGGTCAAACCTCATGAATTCAGAGAAGGCGACTTCGTGCTCAGGAAGATTATGTCTTTCAACATTGATTCTAGGGGTAAGTGGACTCCCAATTTTGAAGACCTATATGTTTTCAAGAAAGCCTTCTCTAGCGGTGCATTAATTCTTGAAACTATGGATGGCGAGGAGTTCCCACATCCCATGAATGCTCATGCAGTCAAGAAATACTTCTCCTAAAGAAATAAAAGAACAGCTCGCTAAGTTGAAAACCTGAAAGGGCGGCTTAGGAAAAAAAGAGCGTCTCGATAGGCCAAAAACCAAAAAGGGAGGTCTAGGCAAAAGTTAGAGACATAAACAGAATAAATTTCCCTCTAAGTTGAAAACCCACAAGGGCGGCTTAGGCAAAAGTTAGGGACTTTCTTGGCAAGTAACTGCATCATGTAAGATCTGATTATTGAAGCAACAATCTTCTCAAATCCTCATCATACTTCAACGGAAGCTACTGCTCAGGATTTCAAAAATTGTTAGAGGGGATAGTGGTCATTGTATCTCAATGTATCTTTTCCATTATATATTACCATTTTCCAAACTTTGTAATCATCTATGGAGTCTCGCCATTCGCAGACTACCATTCTATTAATAAAGTTTGAGCTGTTACCCAATTCTTTGTGTTTCTTATTTTATTTAGCTTGCAAAGAATCCACCTATTATTGATAATAAATTTCAAAGAAAAAAGATTAAATAACAAAATTTATTTTTCAAAAAGAATTTACAATTTGCTTTTACTTTAGAATTTGTGATGCGAAAAAAAATAATAACAAAAATGGTGATCCTAGGAATGGACAAACTCCAGTTGTTTTAAGAAGTTTTTGTTCCCCTCGGGAAAGTTTACTCAGGATGATTTGCAGTATTGGGTTTGAAACTCTGGTATCCTCGGTCAAGTTTGGATTCATTTCTCCTCCTTGTCTGTGTTTTCATGATGTAAGGTTTTAATCTGAGATTTCTCCAGTGAAGTTTTCATTCGGTCTAATGAAAGTTCTTTTTTCCAGAGAATTCGGTACAATAATTACTCTCAAAGAACACGGACCTTTGTCTTCCCCGGTGAGGAACATATTTTGGTTTTCCCTTTGTGAATATGGTGTTAACCTCCCCAATGAAGTGGGCCGGTATTCCCTAGTGAATGTTTTGATGATTTTGTGTCCATCTACTTTACTTGAGATTGGTTTTGCAATCCCCAGTAGAAGTGTTACTTTTGAAAACATTTGTTTCCCCGGTGAAGCATGGAGAAGGATGTTCAATCCCTGTATCTCTACTATTCTGTCACTTTGTTCTATTTACTTCCAGATTGTGTTTCTCCCCAATAAAGCTGAAGCAGGCAGTAAGTCATGTTTCCTCAGATGGCGCTTACTTTTTCTTGGAATGATCATCTTGGATGTGATTTATTCGAGTGTTGGTTGTGCCCGAGATGGTTTTGCATGGTTATTTCTAATGTTATATATATCTATTTTGTCAGCATACGCACGATAACACTCATACATTCATACATACATCATGCATAGCTAAAATTGTTAAATCATTGCTCATTAACATTTGTTAATATTTTTGTTGACATATCACCCTGTTTTGCAGAGTTATGTTGTCCTCTCTTCAATAGAGTGTTGGCCTTAAGCAGAAAGCATATATTCTTTCAATTTCCCCACTTAGTTATCCCTCGTGGAAGATTTTTGCTTTAGCCTTCCTGTACATCTCTTTGTTTAGATGGATTTGGTTTTCCCTCTTGAGTTTATTTCTCAAAGGTTGTATTTTGGTTTACTGTTTCATTCTAGTTTATTTCTGGTTTGAATCTTTTGGTTTCCCAGCAATATTATTTACTCTGGATTTCTGAAAGCTTCGAGTTTTGGTTCGTGCATTTATTTTTCACAAGAAGACTTTATATCCTTAGCAGGAATATTGTGGCGTTTCCCCAGGAAGTCATATTTCTTTCCCCAGAAAGCCATACTGTTCTCCCCACAAAGTCATTTCTTTTTATAATCCTCCATAACAACAAGTAGCCGGTCTCTTTATTTGAGTAACTTGTACTTCCCCATAAAAGTCGACGTTACTTTTTTTCTATCTTCTCTATGAGTGGATAGTTTGCAGTTTGTTTTCAAATTACTCCAGTGGATGGCAAGTCTTTCTATATCAGAGATAGTTCGTTGTGAAATCTTTGCAAGTGGAGGTCTCTTTATTTGAGACAACTTATGTATTACCCTTTCCAGGCGGAGTGCCTCAGTTAAAGAAGAAGTTGAGACCCATTCTAGGCAAAATACCAGAATTTTGGGGAAAACTTGTTATCTTTTTGCTACCCTCAGTGAACGTTGGTATCTCACCGTCAGTGAACGTCGGTGTTGTTATTTATTTTCTCTTCCTACCTTCAGTGAAATTTGGTAGGTCATCGGCAGTGAACGTTGATGATTGTTATCTTTTTGCTACCCTCAGTGAACGTTGGTAGTTCATCTTCAGTGAAAGTCGATGTTATGATATATTTTCTCTCTACCTTCAGTGAAAGTTGGTAGATCACCATCAGTGAAATTTGGTGATTGTTATATTTTGGCTACCCTCAGTGAACATTGGTAGTTCATCGTCAGTGAACGGCGATGCTATGATATATTTTCTCTCTACCTTCAGTGAAAGTTGATAGATCACCATCAGTGAAAGTTGGTGCTTGTTATCTTTTTGCTACCCTCAGTGAATGTTGGTAGTTCATCATCAGTGAACAGCAGTGCTATGATATATTCTCTTCCTACCTTCAATGAAACTTGGTAGGTCATCGGCAGTGAACATCGATGATTGTTATCTTTTTTCTACCCTCAGTGAACGTTGGTAGTTCATCATCAGTGAACGGCAATGCTATGATATTTCTTTTCCTTCTACCTTCGGTGAACGTTGGTAGCTCACTGTCAGTGAATGTCGGTATTATTATTTCTTTCCTCTTTCTACCTTCAATGAACGATGGTAGCTTCACCTTTAGTGGAAGTTGGTTTATCCTTTGACCATTTTACCATCCTCTCTGATTCAGGTCTTTTTGATCCAGCAGTGATTTATTTTCATGGTTGGTGTGATACGGTGGCATAACTTACTTGAGGTTTTGCGTTTGTGTTCGCAAATGTTTCGGTTTAGCAAGAGTAGCCACCGACTTTTTATTTTATCCAAAGGAAAGGTCAAAAAGCACAGGAAAGACCTTTGAGATGTTTTCTTGGGTTCGGGGGGTAGATTATGAAAAGGGAAGGTGCAAGCACCCTTTTCATCCATGGTTTTCCATGGGCTCTTAGTTACTTGTTTAGATCACTTGCTTTTTCTTTTCAATTGTTTGAAATGGTGCTTTGTGTGTGGTTTTGAAAATGTTTTGAAAAGAGGCCTTGTCTAGGCAACCTTTGTAATGATTCTTGTTTGAATATATACAAAGGTGTTTGTCTTTTGAAAATATGTTTCAATGTTTGAAAATTTGTTTTGGGAAATGTTTTGAAATTGTGTTGAGTGTTTTGAAATTAGCAAGGATGTTTGCAAGTTTTGATCAAGTAACTAGGAGCATCTACCCTATCTACTCAAAGATCTTTCCTACACATTTTTAACCCTTTTGACAGTATTGTTTTACCATTGTATTTGTTAAACAATCTTGTGTTTGGATATTAAACGGGACAGGCGCGGGTCATCGTATTGACCATGATAGAAATTGTGCCAAGTATCTTAGCAAATTTTTGAGGGACTAGATCATTTTGTATAGGCAACCAAGATAGCGTCATCGAGGGACTATGATCTTTTTGTTTTGTTTTTGTTTTGCCAAGATACTCAACATGCATACCATGGCCATTTTAAAGGCAACAAGTGGATGAAAACCCTAGGGGTGCATGTGTGCATTGTGTTGTCAATTTACATGCTTTTATGTCTTGTATTAGGTCTAACTGTTTGTTTTGATTTTGAATATTGCATACAAACCTTAATCTCTATCATGGCATATTTGAAAGAAATAAATGCGTAAAATAAATCTACGACTATTACAACATTGATATGGGGAGGGGGATACAATTTTGAATGGGGAGTATTTGCAAGAAAATAAAGCCCTAAGATTAACTATTACATCCAAATTGAATTCTTTGTATCAATCAATAAATAAGCAAATATTTAAATAGACAATTAAATAAATATGCAATATATCATAAATATGTAAAAAAAATATCTTTGTTTATTTGTATGTATGTAAAAATAAAATATTTAATGTATTAAAAAAAGAAAACAAAAGGTTATTTTTTGTTAAGGGTAAAAACCCTAATTTTTGGTTTAAGAATATGTATATATTAAAATATTTGTTTATGTATAATAAAATAAAAATATATACAAATGTCAAAAAATAAAAATATGTTAGAAAAAATATTATTTAAGTATATAAATAATAAAAATAAAAATAAAATATTTTTTGTAGTATTTACAAGTTTTTATTAAAGAAAATAAAAGTATATACTATTTAATAATTATTTCTATGTATAAAAAATAATAAAATAAAATGTGGAAATTTATAAAAATATTTTTGGTATTTTTTAATGTTTAAGAAAAATAAAATAAAGTCAGAAACTAAAAATGAAATTCAAAAATATAAAAAAAATAAAACAATGGGCTAAGGGGGTGTGAGAAGTAAGTAAGGGGTGTCAATAGCATGAACAAGCCAGGCCCAGCCCATCTGATCTTCGTCTTCAACCTTGGAATCAAAAAAACGCGCGCCTGTGTACAAATGTCCAACTCCTGTATACGTGCTCTAAAGCAAAAACTCACAACATAAAAGTTATAGCATTTTTCAACACGATTCCAACCATATAAAGAACTTAATCTAACTCTCAAAGACCAGAGAGAATTTCTCTGGCACTAATTTCTAACCTAACTTTTTCAGAATGTTCATCAATCAAATTCTCTCAGCACACTTAACTTAAATGAAATTTATGCATATGTACAATTTAAGGGCTATGAGTACTACATTTTTTATTCAAAAACCTAAGCCTAATGATTCCTAAATAGAGAGATAGAAATTTGGAAAATACCTGTTACAGTTGAACTCGTGTATGGCAATGCAAGGGTTTTCAGTGAGGCCTGAGATTTTTGTGAGCTTTCCTGAACTTCCTCTGACCTTCCCCAATGCTTTATTTGCTTTGAGCTTGCTTGAATAAGCCTGTAGAAGTCAACCTACACAAGATGAAATCAGAAATGGTGAAGCCTGTAAATGGAGTTACAGTCAATGGCCAATGGTTGGGATAACTTATGTGGGTTATATGAAATGTATTGGAAGAGGTTTGGGGCAAAATGCACGAGTAGTTTTTGTTTTGGAACTCAAAGTGCAGAAACTGCCCTGTTTTGCAAGAAGAAGGTGTTTTGGTGTTTTAGGAGGCTTGAGGAGTGGATAGCTCGTGTTTCTGGATCAAAGCAATGTGCAAAACTTGTTTGGAATTGTTTCAAGAGTTGGTTATATCAGATACTCAAGTTTTTTCACTTTTGCAAGCTTTCTTGTTTTTGAAGCAAAAGATGAGAAGTGACAAAGGGCAGGCCTGTACAGGCTAGCTCTAATCCTACATAAATTTTGTGAGCTTGGCCCTAAGTTTGTGGATTTTGTTTGCTGTCCAAGATTTGGTTCAAGGCTCAAGGGATGCAATTTGACATAAAGCAAGTTTTGACAAAAATGGCAATGTTGCCTTTTTGCTATTTTTGGATTAATCCCTTGTGTAAACCTCTAATGATCAGAACAAAGCTTCAATCCATTGAGTTTGCATTTAATTCTTGAGTGTGGATTGGTTTAGATACCTGTAAGTAAGTATAAACAATGCTGGATGGAAATTGCAACTTGTGTCAACATGAAACATGCCATGGATCAAAGTGAGTTTTTTCCAAATTCAAACCTTCGATTCTCCCTAAAATTAAATGATTTTGGAGAGTTCTTGGACATTTTGGAAAGCTTGTAACATGCTATACAATCCATATTTGAAATTCATTTTGATATTCCAAGTGGAACTATGTGAAAAATTGCCATGAAGATAGGTCAAAATCCTGCCTAGGGCAAAATTTTACTAAGTTAAAAGTTTCATGGACCCTTATTCCAAAACTTATAACTTGAGATCCAAGCATCTTTTGATAAAACTTTGTGAATAAAAGTTGTAGATTTTGTGGAGGACTGCAACTTTCATGTTAGAAGTTTTCTTTGAATCCAATTGTATCATGGTGAAAATGTTGGGCAAAGTTGGGAAAAATTAAGAAAAATTCATAACTTCGAAAAATTCTAAGTTATGAAAATTTTCAATCTTAAACCCTAATTTGCAAAATTAGGTTTCTTGATGAACAAGTTTCATGTTTTGACACATCTTGATGAAAAATGACCTTTGGCACTTGATTTTGACCAAAAAAAGTCAAAGTTTGACTTTTCAGTGTACAGTTGATTTTTGATCAGTTGACTGGAAAATTCATCTGTCAATCCAATGCATTTGAGATCTTTTGAACCTTGTGAATAGGTCAAGATGATTCCATTGAGTCCTTGAATCCATGCTTGAACCCAATTTGTCATTGGCAAGGTCAAAAATCAGAAATTGCCCCTCTACAGTCAAAACCCTAAAAATGACCATTTTGCCCTTTTGATGATCTGATCAAATTTCTTGAGGAGTTGTGGTCCAAACTTGATAAAATGGTTCATATGAGTCCATAATGTTGATGTGGGTCAAAATTTATGAGGTTTGACTGTAAATTGGCCACAGTTGACTTTTTCCCAATACAACTGATTTCTAGGTCAACTGTCCAAATGACTGGGCAAAAATTTGATTCAAGGCTTGAAACTTGGTATGAGCAATCTTATAAGTCCAACATGAAGTATGAAAGTCACATGGGGCATTAGAAGTCCAGAGTTCCTTGTGTAAATTCAAACCCTAATTTAAGTCATTAGTGCAAGGAGATGTCTTGAGCAGAGCAAACCCTAATTCTGTCTGGAATTCAAAGAGTCTTATGAGGGGAAATCTTGATAAAATGAGAGGGAAAATTTTGGGGTACAACATTTGGGTTACTCTCTTGTTTCTTTATTTTTTTTATTACATCCCCAGTGGCGTTTTGCGTCTCTTTGGTCTTGTTCATATGCATTCATGCTCATAAGCATTGCATGGCATCTTAGGGCCAAAAATAAGGTTTGTTTTATATTTAAGTATCTTCGATCGCGTCGACACGAAGATTTTTAACCTTCGTATCTCCGGATAGAATAAACTTAAATAAGGGAAGTTGTTGTACCCCAATTTTTCCCCTAAGATCCCTTTATCATACCATGTTGATTCCATCACAACAAGATCATATTAAGATTCTTGGTTCCCCTCCCTATATTTAGCTTTCCTCTTTGAGGAATCACCAAGCACCTTGACTTGTGTCCTTTTGTGATCATGAATATTTTTTGTCTTGATTTCTTCTTTTAATTAATAAAATGCAATGTTGGTTTGTCTTGCTTGTTATCCATGTAGGTAAAGGCAATAAGATCCAGCAAGTTGCTCCATGGGTTCATGAGTTTATTTCCATGCCCTAGTTAATAAAGCTTGAGAAGTTCAATCCTCACCATTGAATTTTTTTTGTAAGGAATGGAATGTCAAGATTATTTTGGTTCACCACATTTTAAGGTTATAAAATTTGGTTCAAAAGCACAAGGGATTGATTCGAGAAGTTGGCTTGCTTGGACAAGGCTTTGTTGCCATTGGTCACAAATGCATATTTCTCTCAACTATCAAGATATGGAAGTGGTTGTGGTTACTATTAGTTCTCATTATCATCCTCAACAACTTATATTTACAAAGTATTTATGTTGGTACAAGAAGTTTGTTCAAAATTGTCAAAGTTCCTCAAGGCATGTTTCTTGATCTAGGAGCTAGGGTTTTGAACTTCAAAGGAGTATATCTTGCTCATCTTTTGGTATTTTTGAGTGATTCCAAAGACATACTTCTATTTAAAGGATTATCAACAAATCACTTTAAAAGTTCCAAGGAGTTTTCATGTGGAAGAAACTTGATGAAGAAGAAAGATTACAAGTCCTCCAGATGCACCTCCAATTTTCCATGTGTGACTTCAAATGATCATAACTTGGTCATTTTTATCACCTTGAGCCCATTCTTTTTCCAAAATGATCTTTATGATGTGAACTTTATTCCTTACTTTATGCCTTATTTCATGATTTTTTGCCAACTTCAACAATTCATAACTCTCTCAATTTTTTGGAGATTTTGAATGATTTAAGTTTCAAAATGTCATTCAATAGGTCTACTTCATGCCATATTTTTTGGTCAGGAGCAAATTCCAAGTGGAAGGCTATGTTTGGATGCAGGACATTATAAGTCATTTTTAAAGAAAATTTGAAATATTTCTAAGTATGGCATATCAACATTTTTTCCAACTTTGACTCATTATAACTTTCAGCTCAATCATCCATTTGTCTCCATTCTTTCCACATTGCAAAGATTGTAACCTCATCTTTCTAAAGCATCAATAATCATGCCCTAAGACCCCTTGAGCTGAGAATGCCATTGGTCAGAAGTTTGCAATTTGAAACTGAATTTTTCACCAAGTCAAAAGTTTGAAATCATTGGTTTAGCTTCTAAACACTTTGTTTCTGCGCGTCTATGCCTCTAAACTTGTTTAATGAAGTTCCAGAAATGATTAGCATAGTAAAACACGCGTTTTGGATGAGTTTTGATCAAATTGGAAGTCACACTTTTCTTGTTTGCAACTTCACACAATTCCCTCCAAACTTCATCATTTCACACGCTTGGACATTCAATTTGATTCCCTGTAAATAGAGGGTCATTCCCCATTCATTTCCTCAAGCTTGGATAGCCAGAATCACCCTGCAAAACTTGTTCCATAACTCAAAATTCAGCAACTTCGAAATCCATTCTCAAGCCTTTTTCAATCCAATTTTTTCATCAATTCACCTTCCTTGATCTTCCCTGAAGCTAACCATATAATTACATTCAAGAATCGTGCCCTATATTTCTCCATAGAAGTCCAGTTTCAGAGCTCTGCAACTCAACTTCAATAGGTAGATTCCTTCACCAATTCTTCAAAATTTTGATATCATTGTGATGCTCTCATTGTCGTGGTTCTAGTCGCAACACTTGTTTTTTTACTGGAAACACGTTTTGACCATGAAATTTCAAATCCATTTTCAAAACTTTCCTTCCAAATTGCTTGAGCTACAATTTATATAAATTTGGTGCGAGGGTGTGGTTGTCTTCGTCTTGAAGAGACGAAGCGAATGACATAGGTCTGAGCTTCTGATTTTACAGTTTGAGAGACCTGCAATTCATGTTCGCTGGAGGTTGAAGATGACCTACGTGTCATCTTCTAATCAATGATGGCACGCCACTTGTATTTTTAAAATCTTATTTAATTATTGATACTAACGCGTTTTGAATCTCATCCAATGGTCCACATATTTTTGAATTTTATTTTATTTTCTGGCTTTTATATTTAATTGTTTTAAACTTCAAAAAATCATAGAAAATTCATTTTAAGTCCAAAAAATCTGAAAAAATTATGAAAAATATTTTTGATTATTCTCTTTCTGATTATTATTTTTTCACAATTTAATTTTGTGTTTTGGTGTTTTTTTTATAAAATTTCACTTTATTTGAATTGTTTTAAATGTTTAAAAATACTTTTATCCATTTTTAAATTCTGAAAAAATTATGGAGTGATCAAATGATATTGTGACAAATATTGGTGACCTCACTTATTTTTTATTTCTGACTTTGGTATTTTTTATTATTTTTAGTTTATTTTACTCATTTCTTTTAATTTTAAAAATAGTTTCTGACTTTAAAAAATTACCAAAAAATTTATGAGATCATTTGAGTCCTTTTCTGATTTTTCTATGGACTTACTTTTTATTTCTTGATCAATTTGAACATAGTTGATATTTTTCTCTTTTATTTTTATTTTAAAATATTTTTTTAAACCTTTTTTTTTTGTATATATTAAATGTAATATTATTTTGTGACTATTTTCTGGCTGATCTTGGGTTAAATTTTTTATCATGAATTTTATTAACATCATTGGATCCATGGTGTTGAGTCTAACTCCATAAAAATGGATGAATGATTTTAATAATAGTTTGATTAAACTTAATTCAAAAATGGTTTGTATATTCTCTCCCACCCCTCTTCATCTCATCCCTTTCTTATTGCACTAAGTGTTATTGGAGCATGATCTCTATGTCATGTCTCAAAACAAATGGTGCATAGATTGCTATTGACCGGCCTCAAAATAGGTGTGACTTCTATATAAGTCCACTTACGGTTACTTAACATAGCGCTAAATTTTGTCCCGATTCGAATAAATGATCATTCGTGGCCCAAACTTATGTTTGCAAGCCCAAGTATGTTAATTTGATCTCTTTGATTCAATAACCTTGAGATTCATTGTGTGGAGGCTTTGGTTCTACCAATCCTCTAATGGATCTACAACATGTTTGGTCAATGCAGATCACTTAAACATCTTGATCATTAAATGGTACTCATGAGTATTCCAAATGGATGATATACTTGACAAAAAGCAAATGCAACTTGTTGTGTGGAGGCTTTGGTTCTACCAATCCTCTAATGAGTTCCAAATGCAAGTTTTAAGATGATCATCTAACTAACCACTAATCACTAATAATTGACTTTATCCTTTATTTTTATTATATGCCCCTTTATTTTTATTCACTATTTACTTTTCGCATTTACATTTCATGTCAATTTCATATTTGCTCATTTGAGTATTTACTTTCTTGTCATTTTTATTTTTTTCTCACTTGAGTTTTACTTTTCTTTTTTCAAAACACCTAATAATCAACATAAACCCTAAAAACTTTTAATGGTACTTGGACTATTTGGTTATTATCCTTGGCATTATGGAGCATTGAACTTTTTGGACTTAGGATTAAAAACCTTGGCCTATGATTGGAGACCTTGTGACCTTATCTGATTATTTTGTCTGGAGCTCTTGAGGTTTACCTCAAGGCATTGGGTTGTTTGTTTGTTTTGTGTGCAGGTTATTGTGATTACACTCTTTATTTGTAATCTGGAATTCACCCGAATACAGCCGTTACTCTGCCCAATTTTTGTGAAGACTTAATACACTTGAAGTTTGGTTCCCTCAAGAGGTCTAGTATCTTTGCTTGCTTGGTTTCAATCCAAAGAATGGGAATTCTATCTTGGCTCATAATGTCAAGTATTGGATTTTCGTTGGTCAGATGGTTCTTATCCCTAGCTTTTTACCTTATGCTTTAGGATAGCCTCTTCTTCTCCTCCCATATTCTTTAATTTCAAAAATCTTCTCCCTCTTTTTGTTTTAAACTTGAACCACTTTCATAATAAACTTAGACTTAGGTCCATGCATTTTCAAAAATTTTCATAAATAAACTTCAATAAACTTAATAATACTTTGACATTTTTTTTTGTGAGAAGACTAAAAGTCAATCAATCTCATTTAAAACCATTTTGCTACTTTGGCTTTTATCTTTAAACTTTTCTCAAAAACATTGGACTCTTGTCAATCCTTGTAGTGATGCAAACAACTATACTTCTACAATATGTAGTGAAGTGAGATAGTTTCCACTTGGGTGTTGAGTGAGGCATTGTTGATTTTAAAATCCAAACCATATCCTCCACTTTGAGATGATGCAAATTCTCCTTTCTCATGATTGTGGGTAGTAAGTATATTTTCCACATTGACAATGACGATGTCTTATCTCTTAAAATCAAACAACACACTTGTGTTTTAAAATCTTTAAAAGAGGAACTATGTGATCCCCTATTGCATGAAAGGTGGTACGTAGGCACTAAAGGTTCGCAACCGCGGTGGGTGCAGAAAAATTATAAAAATATTTCTTCTCTCACCTCCACCATCTATTTTTATATAACATTTCATAGCCAAAATATACAGATTTTACAAAGAGGTTCCTGCGGAGTATCATAGATGTTTAGGGTGCTAATACCTTCCCTTTGCATAACCAACCCCCTTACCTTGAATATTTCCCCCCTCTTTTGGGTTATTCGCTCTTTTCCCATTCCTTTGGAAATAATAAAGTGTGGTGGCGATTTTTATTTTGATATGTATAAGTCTAGTCAATCCAATGGCTTAGTCTTAAACATTTCTATTGCTACACTCGGACCAGGTCAAGGAGCTGGAGTCGGAGAAGGCGACTCTTGTAACAAAAACCCGCAAACTGAAAACTGCTCTTGAACTAAGTGAGGATATGTTTCAGGAGCAGTCTAATGTGCTAGCGGGAGATAAGGCGAGAGCCGACATAGCCCTCGAAGACAAAGAATGTCCCAGCTTGATAAAGAGCGGTTGGAGAGTGACAACCAACGGCTGCTAAGGGAGGTTGAAGATTTGAGGGCCGATATACTGCTCGCGGTGGGCGAGCCTGAAGGGGTGGCTGACTTACGCACGCGTGCTTATTTTATCGCTCAGATTCAACTCTTGGAGTCAGACTGTGTTGATGCCTTGGCCGAAGGCTTTAAGTCTTATGTGAATCAACTGTTCATGCTGAAACCGGGGTTGAATACTGAAGGAACTAGGGTTTTGTCCCAGGTTGTTGATGGTCGGGTGGTCCCTCCTCCTGACTCTCCTGATGACGAAGTTAGAACTTCGGGGAGTGATTGATGTTTTTGTTTTTCAGTTTGTATTTGGGCCTGCGTACCCGTAATATTTGTAATATTCAGACATCATCGACCCAAGTGGTCGCCTTTGGCAATTATTTCACTTTTATTTGATGCTTATCGTTATTATTGTTTGCCGTTGTTTTTGATTGGTTATTTGATGAATACTTGGTATAACCTTTGGATATATGTGCCCGACCATTGTTGTGGTCGTTTATGAATTGTCCACGAAGTACGTGTTTTTCGTGTGGAGATATGCGCTCGACCCTAATATCAGTTTGACACACGTCAAAATTTGTCGAGGGCGGGGAGTGGGAATCCGCGGGACAGGCGTATGATCGCGATCGGGATCCTACGCTCGTGGCGTAAATTTCCCATTGCGAGATGGGTTTTCTACCATGTTGGGGTACTTCAACAGTAGAGCTCGATCGAGGTGTCCCTATCGGGCAAGGATGTTGCTCATCAAAATGAACGACATCCTGATTTTTGTTGGTTAGTAGGTCGTGTCCGTACCTCGACGCGCCTACGTGGTCGATCTTTTCCCTTTGTTGACTGAAGATGAATATTCGACAGCAAAAGTCCTTAGCAGGTGAGGGACTTAGCTATAATATTGTTTTAGCTTCGCAACATTCCAGGGTCGAGGTAGCGGTTCTCCATTCAATTGCTCGAGGTAATATGCTTTGGTGCCCGTAGCTCCCTGGACGCGGTAAGGTCCCTCCCAGTTTGCGGCCAAATTTCCTTTGCGGGTGTTGTACCCCAAAATTTACCCTCTCATTTCACTCAAGACATGCCTCTAGAGGTCCTCAATTGCTCAAGGATGACTAAGGATTGACCAGACAAATCCTCCTCCTAAGGCAACAAGCTTCAAACTAGGGTTTCACTCCTCATCAAGATGGTTGAAGTCCAAGGGTCCCAAATGCTTTCCATGGTCCCAATATGTTCTCAAGATCATACATGTCAAGTTTCATGCCTTGCACAAGAAGTTTGCTCAGTCAATTGCCCAGATGCCTGAAAATCAACTATACTAGGTCAAAAGTCAATTGTGGCCCACATATAGTCAAACTTCAAGATTTGTGGTCAACACCAACATTTTGAAGATATATCCATCATTTTATAAAGGGTTGATCATGATTCCTCAAGGAATGCCCCCAAATTTATCAAAACCCAAAAGTTGCTAAATTAGGGTTTCATAGGAAAAGTCAACCAAACTTTGATCAGGTATAACTTCTTCATACTTTATTAGAAATTTTCCATCCAAGGCTCATTTTGAATAGGATGCAATTCCATACAACTCATATTCATCCCACAAGTTTAAAATATGCACTCATCAAAAGATATGAATTTCTACATTATAGGTCTTTTTGAAAAGTCAACAAAAACACCTTTTAGATCAAAGCTTCTTACATGAACATGGAATACCCAATTGAGATGAAACCAAAAGGGTTGTTTAGGGGACATCCTAAGCTTTCTAAAAAGTCCAATAACACATCTTTAGGGTTAAAATTGGAGGAGATATGACTTATCAAAGTTGACCATTTTTGCAAAATTTCCAAAAGTCAAATGTGCTCAAAAGTGCATTTTTTTTGTCAAATAGGCCTAGCTTTTCACGATTGAATCTTATTGGGGACATGGTCCACGACCCAAATCAGCATCCACTCTTTATTTGATTCATTATTTATTTTCTTTTGATTTTTTATTATTTAAAATACAAATTAAATCAAATAAATGGCAAAAACTACAAAAGATTGATTTTTGATCTAATTTTTTTGTAGGAATCAAATCAAATCAACCTAGCATGACAAAATAAAATCGTGCAAGGGTGGAATGGCTCAAATTGGCATGATTTTGATGCATTTAGAAAGATATGATGCAAGGGAAAAAACAAATCAAATCTTGATGATCTTCAAAGATTCAAATTATTTTTGTTAACCTAATCAGTTATACTACATATATAGAACATACCCAAGCCAAAAGGAGGAGGATTGCAGGTCGTGAAAGCTGAGAACAAAACTCAAATTTTGGCAAAAAAGTAGTGGATTGTTCTCCAACCTAGAGGGAAATTCAAAGCATTTCAAAGCTACCAATCGATTCCTGGACATCTCCAGAATGTTCTCCAATCATTTGCCATTTCTCCCAAGCCCAAAAACAGGACATACAATCGTCACAGTTTGCTTATTTTTCAAATTCCGATTACTATGATTCTTGCATCATGAACATGTTTTAATGGTATATCTGTGTTGGTTATCATGTTTGCAACATGTTGGATTGGTTTAATTGATGTTTTGATGCATATATTAATGAATGCCATGGCTAGGGTTTGAAGTCACGTTTTAGGGATTCTTGATACAGGTGAAATTGGCCCAAGAAAAGGGTACCATGATGCTCGTTGCATCAAGACAAGTTGAACCAAGGTCTTTAATTTCATTTATCATGCGTTTTTCTTTATTTTTGAAGTGTACAGGTTATGGCTACAGAAGCTTGTCTGTAGGTAAAAGTGTTTAGCCTAAGGCGACGGATCTGCGAAGAAGACAACAACGTGTCTAACCACTATTGGCTTATTTGAATTTTGCGCGCTTATTGGAGTCATTCACGTTTTTTATATATTACTTATTGTTGTTATTATATTGATAACTAAACATGATAGCCCAGATGGAAAAGCGTGCGTTGTGTAAGTAGGAGGACCTGGTTTCGATCCTATAAAATCAAGCTTCTCAAATTCACTTTTGTTTTTATGAAGACAAACCATGAGGGACAAAGAAGGCAAATATTATTGATCAAGCTAAAAGAATTTATGGATAAAGTCTTCAGTTCAAGCACTTAGCAAATTTCAAGGTATAATGATAATACTTACTTTGAACTTAAGACATAGATGCTCAATGGTGAAAAGAAATATTTTATATTGTCCAAACCTTTACTCAAGTTTTTCTAAGCTAAAAATCATTTTTCACTTGAGTGCAATCGATTTTCATATTAGTGCAATCGATTGCATGCTTCAATGTTTTCAAATATTTTGCTACTGTTTCTCAGTGCAATCGATTTTCATGTTTGTGCAATCGATTGCACTCAATCAATTTTTGCTACTGACTTCACATACAATCTATTTACACTCTTGTGCAAATCGATTGGACACTCAAATTTTTTGAAATTCTAGATGTTGAAACCTCGTGCAATCGATTTACACAAAGGGTGCAATTGATTGCATGCTGCACGATTTTGAAAAACAACAGCTTTGGACATGCATGTTCGTAACACCATTTCAGGGAAACCTTTCACTCAATCTTGGAAATTGTTCATGATTCATTTACAGAACTTTATGTTGTTTAAAAAAGGTGTTACGAACATATAAATACTCGTTTTCAAAATTATTTTCAACACCTCTTCCAAATATATTTTCTGAATTTTCAAATATCAAACTCAAGCTTTTCTTCACTTTCATACACAAAGTTTTTTTTCACACTTTCACATATTGTCAAAAAGAAAACTTTGATCATTATATATCTTGAGTCATTGTATACTATTGTCATTGGAAGGGAAGATCAATTCATTGATAAAATCACTCATAGTGATTATTACACTACAAACTCACTCAAATCAAATATTGCTATATACTTGCTTATTTTTCAGGATTGTTGAAAATAAGTTCAAGTGGTTTTGAAATCTTGTTTTTCCAGGATTGTTGGATACAAGTAAGGTCACCTTGAGACGATTGTTCTCATTGTTGACATAGTGAAAATCCAAGAGGATTGTTCTTGGTCCAAGAGGATTGTTCTTGGTGGTTTTATTGGTTAGAGTCTTGTATAGAGGGACTAGGGTGTCTTGTCTAGAGATCTAACAATAAGGAAATATCTTTCATGTTGAAAGGGGACTGGAGTACTCTCGGACTGTGAGGGGAACCAGGATACATCTTTGTGTTCTTTACTTTTCCGCATTTACCGCTTTCATCACTAGTCTAAACCAGAAAAGAAAGAAACATATTTGTAAACTCATGCCCTAAACCAGAAAAATAATATCCATCATAACTAAAACCATAATTTTTAAAGTACCTAATTCACCCCCCCCCCCCTCTTAGGTGCACTTCGTACTTACAATTGGCATCAGAGTAGGTTATAGGTAACTTGTTCCTAAAAGATCCAGAATGGCTTCCGCAAATCAAAATCCCATTTTCAGAGATGGTGGTAGTAACAACAAGCCTTCTCTATTTTGTGGTGAATATTTTGACTTCTGGAAAATACGCATGAAAGAACATCTAGAAGCACAAGGAGAAGAAATATGGTATGCCGTCGAGAATGGTCCTTTTATCCCTATAACAGTAATCAATGGTGTTGGCTCATCAAAGACTAAGGCTTCATGGGACGAAGATGATAAGAAGAAGGTTCTCTATGATAAAAAGGCAATAAATCTTCTTCAAGGTGCACTTAGCATGGATGAATTATTCCGTGTCTCGGCATTCAAAACGGCGAAAGAAATATGGGATACTCTGGTAGAAACTCATGAAGGAACCGCTGAAGTTAAAAGATCGAGATTTAATACATGAGTCAAGAATACGAACTATTCAGAATGCAGCCCCGAGAATCAATCCTCGACTTGCAGAAAAGATTTGTACACTTGACAAATCATTTGAAAGCACTCGGTAAGACTTTAACTAATGATGAACTTAATCTTAAAGTACTTAGATTTTTATCTAGGGAATGGAAACCAAAAGTGACAGCAATATCCGAGAAGAAGAATTTATCCACAATGACTTCCGCCACTTTGTTCATAAAACTTCAAGAATATGACACGGAACTTGCAAGACTTGAAAAGCATGAAATCCAAGTAAATGATTCAAGAGACATGGATCTAAATACAAGGATAAAAAATCATGATAGAAATCAAGAGGATGAATCCACTAGTAGTGAAGATGATGATCTCATCAGGAAGATTGAAAAGGTTCTACAAAAATAAAGAAAAAGGGAAGCACCAACGAGGAAGGTTATATGCTTTGAATGTGGAGAAAAGGGACATGTTAAAAGTGAATGTCCTACACTTGAAAAGAAGAAGAAATATTTCAAGAGAAATAAAGATAAGAAGTCAAAGAAAGCATATATAGCATGGGAAAGTTCATCTTCCGATTCCGAAAACAATCAACGTGTTAATCTTGCACTGATGGCCTCACACCATTCCGATAGTGAAAATGACGAGGTTAGTAATGAATTTTCTATTTTTGATAGTGATGCACAAGGTTCTATATATGAACTATTAAATGAATGCAAAATTCTGTACAAAACTATTTCATCTCAAAAGAAACAAATTTCATCTTTAGAAGAAAAATGTGAGTCTATGGAAAAAGATCTCAAAGATGAAAAACAAAAATTTAGTGAGCAAAAACAAAATTTTGTAAGCAAAAATTGTGAATCACTCTCTTTCCAAATTGTCCAATTAAAAAGAGTTATTGAAAGATATTAAAAAGGTCAAATTGGATTGGAAGGTGTTCTTAGCCAACAAAGATATTCCAATGATAAAAGTGGACTAGGATATTCAAAGTTTTCAAAACCAAGTTCTAATAAAACTATCTTTGTTAAGGCTAGTGATCAATCATCCAAAGAGAAAGTGAACAAACCTAAAGTAGTTCATCAAAATAAAACATTTCTTAAGAAGAAATCTTACCCTTCTAGATATAGAAGTAACTTTGAACCTACTTGTTTTTATTGTGGTATTAAAGGCCACACACCTAATGCTTTCTATGTTAGAAACTTTAGTGTGGCAAGTGGGAATTATGTGTGCGTAAAGAAAGGAACTAACTATGATGGACCCAAAGCACATTGGGTACCAAATCAAATTTAATTTGTTTTGTAGGTATGCTTTAAGACCACATGCAATATTTGGTATCTTGATAGTGGTTGTTCAAAGCATATGACGGGAGACATACACTAACTTTCAAATCTAGTTCAAGTCCAAGGATTATTTCACATATGCGAAATACCTTAAAGGAAGAATTCTTGGCATTGGCAAAGTTGATACACTAACTTTCATATCCATTGAAGATGTACTTCATGTTGAAGAACAAAAGACAACTTCTAAGTACAAGTCAACTTTGTGACAAAGGCTTCAACATCATGTTCTCAAAATATGAATGATTTATGAAGTCACTCTTAAGGTGAAACTCATTTCCCAAAGAAAGATGCAAATTCTCTATGCTTCAAGGGAGAACTTTGATCAAGAGGGAGTTATCAAAGATAGGGGGAGCATTCACATAAGAGTTTCTCATTGTTTCTAAAAGAGTCAAGCATCTTCAACATCATGTTTTGATAAAGACAACTACTATGTGCATTTGTCAAAGGATGATAAAAAGCATCATGAAGCAATATGTCTATGGTTAAGCTTTCAATATTATTATATATATTTTGTCCATTTTTATGCATCTTTACCTTCTTTTTGATAATGTCAAAGGGGGAGAAGGATGTTATACTTAATGCTTGTATATTTCCTTGTCTTAAATTTTTAAGGTACTCTTCAACCAAGATGAACAAATTCAAAGGATTCCAACCTTCTCATACAAAGGGGGAGTTATGCATCTTAGGGGGAGAAGCTCTTTCCAGAAATTACAACGCATCAAGCAAGATCGTTTGTCATCATCAAAAAGGGGGGGAATGTAAAATCAAGCTTCTCAATTGCACTTTTGTTTTGATGAAGACAAACCATGAGGGACAAAGAAGGAAAATATTATTGATCAAGCTAAAAGCATCTATGGATAAAGTCTTCAGTTCAAGCACTTAGCAAATTTCAAGGTTAATGATAATACTTACTTTGAACTTAAGACATAGATGCTCAATCGTGAAAAGAAATATTTTATATTGTCCAAACCTTTACTCAAGTTTTTCTAAGCTAAAAATCATTTTTCACTTGAGTGAAATCGATTTTCATATTAGTGCAATCGATTGCATGCTTCAATTTTTTTAAATCTTTTGCTACTGTTTCTCAGTGCAATTGATTTGCATGTTTGTGCAATCGATTGCACTCAATCAATTTTTGCTACTGACTTCACATGCAATCAATTTACACTCTTGTGCAAATCGATTAGACACTCAAAACTTTTGAAATTATAGTTGTTGAAACCCCGTGCAAACGATTTACACAAAGGGTGCAATTGATTGCATGTTGCACGATTTTGAAAAACAACAGCTTTGCACATGCCTGTTTATAACACCATTTCATGGAAACCTTTCACTCAATCTTGGCAATTGTTCATGATTATTTAAAGAACTTTATGTTGTTTCAAAAAGGTGATATGAACATATAAATACTCATTTTCAAAATAATTTTCAACACCTCTTCCAAATATACTTTCTGAATTTTCGAATATCAAACTCAAGCTTTTCTTCACTTTCATACACAGTTTTTCTGCACACTTTCACATATTGTCAAACAGAAAACTTTGAGCATTATATATCTTGAGTCATTGTATACTATTTTCATTGGAAGGGAATATCAATTCATTGATAAAATCACTCATAGTGATTATTACACTACAAACTCACTCAAATCAAATATTGCTATATACTTGCTTATTTTTCAGGATTGTTGAAAATAAGTTCAAGTGGTTTTGAAATCTTGTTTTTCTAGGATTGTTGGATACAAGTAAGGTCACCTTGAGAGGATTGTTCTCATTGTTGACATAGTGAAAATCCAAGAGGATTGTTCTTGGTCCAAGAGGATTAGGGTGTCTTGTCTAGAGATCTAACAATAAGGAAATCTCTTTCATGTTGAAAGGGGACTGGAGTACTCTCGGACTGTGAGGGGAACCAAGATACATCTTTGTGTTCTTTACTTTTCTGCATTTACCGCTTTCATCACTAGTCTAAACCAGAAAAGAAAGAAACACATTTGTAAACTCATGCACTAAACCAGAAAAATAATATCCATCATCACTAAAACCAGAATTTTTTAAAGTACCTAATTCACCCCTCCCCCCCCCCCCCCCCCCCCTCTTAGGCGCACTTCGTACTTACAAATCTCAGGTCCCAGCAAATTTTATTTTCTCACTTTGTTTCTACAGATTATGTGCATTGCCTTTCCAAGCGCCTCCCATATGCGCTGTCACCATCTTGCCATTGGATTCATTGCTAGCCAGATCCAACGCCTCAACCAAGGAAAGACTATGGTGCACTCCCAGGCTGGCACAACAGGGATTCACACGCATGGAATGGGCTCAGCTTCATGGGGCTAAGAAATTCAGCATCATACCCCCTCATTCAGCTTCTAACAGGCCCATTCTATCTTTTTTATTTTAATTCTTTTAATTATTTTCTAATTATTTTCTTTTTAAAAAATAACACAAAAATCATTACTTTTTTCATTTAATCAAAAAATCATAAAAAACATCCCAAATCATTTTTCATAAAAAAATATTTTGTTTCTTTAATTAATTAATTAGTTTAATTAAATTAAGGCAATTTAATTCTTTCTTTTGTCATAATTTAAAATGATTAGACTTAGGGTTTAATTTTGTATATAATCTGATTTTTTTCTCAAAAAACTAACCTAAACTTTTTTTTAATTAGATCTTTTAAGTTTTTCTAATTATTCTCGCATTGAATTTACCGCGCACATTTTTTAATTTCCTTTTTATTATTATTGTAACTGCTCTGAGTTTGTAATAGTAATTAGGGTTTCAATTCTGCATCTTTATTTTCGGTCAAAATAATTATGTATCTGCAAAAGCCATGTAATAGCTAGGACTTTAACTTTCTCGCTTTAATTTCCGCAAACTATAAACTGCTTAGATGTATGTTAATAGGATTGTATGCAAAGACAAACTGAAAATTAATACGGTAGAAAACCCTAAATATGAAAAGATAAATTAACTGAAAATTACACTCGCACATGCTCACTCCTAGGGTTTACTCCACTCCGGTTGGCTTCGGTAAACGGTCATGAAGTATAAGGTTTGTTAGTGGTTGTCCTCTAGTCCCGAAAGATCTAAAATGACCCATTCGGATGTTGCCTCAGAAAAAGATCTTTAAGGCTTTAGGATGATTACTAACATTTCCTAACATTGCTTTTGTGATCGTATTTGTCCCTTCGAAAATCTCTAAAAAAATCCAACGACGAAGCTAATTGTTGTACCCCAAAATTTGCCCTCCCCTTTTCATAGAAGACACAACCCTAGAGTTTCTCAGATATTTAAGTTGGCTCAGGAATCGATCAGACAGATTCTCTTCTGTGGCAGTAAACCAGCAATTAGGGTTTTTTGCAATTCTCATAAGAAAATGAATTTTCAAAGATCCAATTAGCTTTCACAGGTCTTCATGCTTCCTCAAGATTGTACTTATGATTTCTTCAAGCCACAAGATTTTGAGACGATTCTGTCTGTTCATGGTCAGATGTGATGTCGTTCACGGGTTTACCTTCAAAGAATCGGAAGAAATTTGAGTTTGGAAAACTTTAAAATTATCAAATCATCGCAAGGCATTTGATTGATTTTGAATTTTATTAAAACACAGTTTACTGGAAAAAATAATGTTTGATCTCAGAGCATGATTTGTTGGGACAAGAGATAGAAATTAAGACTGTCATTTAGGACACTCATGATTGTGGGATCCAGGTTGACCAGATGATTTGCGTCCTTAAAACTTTTTTTTGGTTAGGAAATGGAATATACAGTGCGTGTTCGTTTGAAATACAGTTACATAGTTATTGGGATTACTTGGAATGTAAGTTACCAGACTGGAACATTTTACTTCAAATATCTTGATTGGGCATTTCAAAAATCAATTAGGATGCGAAATTACAAGTTGTTGTTGATAAAGAATTTCAATTGACACCAGAATATTTCATGTTACAACTCAAGATTTTCTCCGATTTCAAACATTTGGTACAAAACAATTTATTCTTTAATACTTTATGTTTTACAACTTATCGTATTTGAAGATGAATTGGTACAATTATTAGATACAATACAAGAATGATTTTTCTAAATTAAAAAGAAAATCCAAATGTTTGATTGGTCTAGGAGAATTAATCTATGCCTGAAGATTGAAGTCGTATCAAATTCTTTTCTTTATCTCCAAAGACCTCCATGATTGCCACAGATTTCTTGCCTTCCTTGCCTTGTCATATCCATTTTGCTCACATGAAAACAAGAAAAGAAAAAATGGTTAGTGCAAGTTATTTGGGCATGAACAAAAAAGTTTTCCAAAGAAGTATTCATCATTAAGGTTTGCAATGTGGAATCAGAGTGTTGTTTAATTCATCACAATCTATTTCCTATTTGCAAATCACAAGAAGGTTACCCTTCTTGGTTCACAAAAAGAAAAAGGAAAATAAATGCTACAAACTGTCCAAGAAATGCTACAAAGCTGTCCAAACAAACAAATGCTACAAAGTTGTCCAAACAAGCAGAAATGCTACAAACTGTCCAAGAAATGCTACAAAGTTATCCAAACAAACAAATGCTACAAAGTTGTCCAAACAAGCAGAAATGCTACAAAGCTGTCCAAACAAATGCTACAAGTTGTCCAAACAAATGCAAGCAAACTGAATCAAACAAAATGTTACAAAACTGTCCAAACAAATGCAAGCAAACTGTCTAAACAAAATGCAGTAAACTGTCCAAACAGCATCACAAACAGCAGCCTCAAAAAACCAAACAAACAGTTTTGTCAAAACAACAAACAGCATCAACAAAAACGAGGCAGAAGTATGGCAACATAAATAGCTAAGTCAAATAGCAAAACTTGCTTGAGAAGCAATATATCATCATTTTCCATGCAAACCTTTCAGAATTGGAAAAAAGGCAAAAGAGCAATTTGCTTTCTTATTGCCATTGAAAGAGAAGAGAGGAAAGAAGTCACCTAGGTTATTGGAATGCACAGCCTTGCTGCCCTGCCTGTCACAATTTGCATAGAATGTGCTAAAAAACAAAACTGCAACTAAAAAGCCATAAGGACAATATACTAAAATATTTAATTTTTTGGTTTCCCACCATTTTGAAGATGGATAACAGAAGCAGGGTCAATATAATAGGAAGGAGGGCAATAGAAAGAAAAACACACAAGTCTCAGACACAAGTCTCAAACACAGGTCTCAAACACAAGTCTCAACTCTCAAGAAAAAAAATCTCAACACTGTAACAAAAACCTGTCAAACATCCAAAACCAAAAAATCTCAACACTGTAACCAAAAACCCTGTCAACTGTCCAGCAAAAGATCTCAAATCACAAAACCAAAAAACATAGCCTCAAAATCTCAAACCTGCAACAAGCCTCAAACTGAGAAACCAGTAACCCTCATCAAGCAAAAAAACAGCAAACCTCAAAACTCCAAGCCTGCAAAAAGCCTCAAGCAAAAATACACACAAGTCTCAAGCGAAAAAGAGAGTAACATCATCAAAAAAAACCTGTCAAACCTAAAAAATCCAACAAAACACAAGCCTCAAGCAACAAATCTCAACATTGTAACCAAAACCTGTCAAACATCCAAAACCAAAAATCTCAACACTGTAACCAAAACCTGTCAATCATCCAAAACCAAAAATCTCAACACTGTAACCAAGCCAAAAAACCTAAAAATCTGTCAACCATCACCAAGAAAACTTATCAAACTGTGAACAAAAACCAGCAACAACCATCATCAAACCAAACCTATAACAAGCCTAAAACCAAAACCAAATCAGTAACATATCCAAGAAAATTTTCAAACATAACCATCATCAAAAAACCTAAAAATCTGTAAACCGTCATCAAACCAAACCTGTAAAACCTCAAAAACTCAAAACCTGATAACCATCAAAAATCCCAAAAACACAGCAGCCAAACTTCAAAACAACAAAAACCATCAGTAAGTATCCAACTCTAAAAAAAACCAGCAAAAGATCTCAAACTGCCAACCATCAAACCAAAGAAACTGAACTAAACCTCAAAACTCCAACCTGTGCCCAGCTTCACAAACTCAAAAACAAACTGTTAATCATCAGACCAAAAGCCAAGAACAAGTCTAAAACAACCAAAACCAGAGCCAAGCCTTAAACACAAACCAGAAAACATCATCAAATCAAAACCATCATTAAGCTTCACAAACTCAAACAAAAACAGTAATAAACCACAAAAATCCAGAAAAAGTTGTTAATAATCATCATTCAATAGAGAAAAATAGAAGAAGTTACCAACGAGTCAGAAAAGCCACGCCCTCATCTCTTCCCCTCGCGCAACTTCAACTACCAAAGGAACACAATCCTCAATCTCGCCCTTCCCTTTTCTATTTCACAGAAAGAATGTCCAACAAGTATGAATTTCTCTCCTTTATAATTTTCCATAAGCGCATTTTCTGCATCTAAGAAGGTAAGGCTTGATTAACAGAAAAAACATGACAAGATAGAAATAATCATTGAATTTGTAAGCTTCAATAACAGAATCTCACCTTTTCAAGCAAATCTTTAGAAACACGATTAGGGAGGAGAGAGATTCAATGTTCCAGCAACAGAGAGTGAGGGGGAGGTCAAGGACAAATCAATTTCGTTTCTCTTAGGTTTAGGACCGAATTCGATAATTAGGGTTTCAGAGATGAAAATCACAGTGAGATAAGGAAGTAGCATGTTAATGGAGAGAGTGATTCTATTCGCGAAAGGAAACAAGGATTGTAGTGAGATTGTTCAGAGGTTTCAACAAAAAAAACGGAAAGGATGAACGAAGAGATGAACAGCGGCGCCGCGTGAGGAGAGTGCCAAGAACCCTAATTTTGTTTTGATCCCTTAATCAACAACTAAGTTGGGTTTAGAACCATGGGCTTGGTTCTTTCTGTTGGATCTTAAAGCCCATTTGCATTTTACTGATCATCCCCCCCCCCCCCCATAACTTAAAATACATTTTAATTTGATTTAGGTTTTGTATATAATTTTTATCATTTCTTCTTTTTTTTAATAATTTTGTTTTAGATTTATTTGATTTAATAAAACACCAAAAAATAATAATTTAGTTTGTTTTCTTTCTTTAAGATTTTACTTAAATTAATAAAATACAAAAAATAAATAATATATTTTAATCAATTATTTTTATTTTTAGAATAGGTTTTACTTTTCTCTTTTCAAGTAAATACTTAACATTTCATTTCCATATTTTGTTGATTTTATTTTCATGGATTATCATAGCTTTAATTAAACCGCACAAAATTCGATTTGGTTGTATTGTTTGATATTTGGACCTTCCTATCTCATTTGATTCTTCCCCGTTCGTAACAATTGTACCCCCCACTCCCGAATATTTTGCAATAGAGTAGAATTTCAATTCCCGCAATTTACTGTTTTCCATATACTGTATAGTAATTAGGCGTGTATGGCAAGATTCAAAAATCAATCGCTAGATGACCTAATCAAAGAATAAAATAACTTGCAACCAACACACTTTTTCACACGCGTACCTCTAGGGTAACCTCGCTCGTCGCCTCGGAAATACAATCATGTCCCTTGAATATGGGACGCTTTAGCAATGACCCTTCGATAAAAAAGATCGTAGTCCCTCGATGTTGCCTTCGATTAAAATGATCTCGTCCCTTACAAAAATTGCTAAAGCGTCTTCTAAGTTGCTTTCGATGATTGTGAAATTGACCCGCGTCTGTTCCTTCACATCCAATGGTGGGGCTTCTTACCAAATCAATGGTAAGATAGCACCATTAAAAGGAAGAAGAAAAGAATAATTTAAGACCTTTCGAGTAGATAGATTCGCTCTTAGTTACTCGCTTGCTCATGATAAAAACTTTCCACACCTACACCTTCATTTCAAAACATTTTCAAAAAGATAAAACGTTTTGTATACGTTCTTATAGAGACGAGAACCATTGCAAAACGTCTTTTCAAAACACTTTTCGAAACACGATTCACAAACACATCTTTGAACCACTTTTCGAAACAAAACTTTGTATACGTTCTTATAGAGACGAGAACCATTACAAAGAAATTTTTCAAAATACTTTCAAAGCCCACACCACAAGCACACTGTCAAATGAAAGCAAGTGATCTAAACGAGTAACTAAGAGCCCATGGAAAACCATGGATGAAAATGGTGCTAATACCTTCCCTTTTCATAATCTACCCCCCGAACCCGAGAAATAATCTCGAAAGGTCTTTCCTGTGCTTTTTTACCTTTCCTTTTGGATAAAAGAAAAGTCGGTGGCGACTCTTGCTAACCGCACAAGTGCGGCAAAACATCAAGTCAGTTCTCCCACCGTATCACAGAACTGGCGACTCTGTTGGGGACATAATTAAAAGTGGGGTTACCTTAGGGTTAGATCACCTTTACTCGCTTTCATCATTTGATTTGTGTGCTTTATATTTTGTTCTTTGTATTGGGATTGATTTGATCCTCCACCCGGATTTGATCCTTCATAGAAACCCCTTTCCAACATTTTGAAGAAGTCTCCCCAGAAATAGCGGCAACCAAGGCGGTATCCTCAACTCCTAAGATCACCAGACCTCCACCTCGGATGTCATCTCTCAAGGATTCAAGGGCAATAGTGGAAGAAGGGGGGTGCATAATCTGGGGGAAGCTTCCAGACATTCCTTACAAATCAAACAAGTTTGGCTTGGGGTTTACTTCGACTGCTCAGAAGGCTGTGAGTCGTGTCGTGCCAGAGGGCCACCTGTGAAGATTAGTCATCAAAGGGTCAACGCAGTAGAGGACAGTGAAGAGGACGGCAGCTTGGAAGATTGGATATTTCCTACTGTCAGCAGAGGACTACGCAACTGGGAAGCCAAAGACTTCATCCCGATAACTTCCATTGATCAGTAATTTATCTTTTACATTTCTGTTGGACTGTAATAATTCACAAACAATTCGTACATTTTCAACCTTGTGTCTTACCCGAGGCACATCGGTCCATTTGTAAGGGTTTTTATTTCATTTTCATATGTCATTCAATGAATCATGGACGCTTTTTCATATATAAACCTTTTATGCTCATTGTCTTTCTTTTACATTTTATTGTTTTAAGATGGCTATACCCTTACACACACCCACACTCACAAATGCAGGTACCCTTCCACTCCGGATCCCAAGAGTAACGATACTGCTATAGCCTTCAGTGACTCTGAAGATCTGGTCTACTAGGTCGAATACGAAGGTGAGGAAGATTGTGAGGTGCCAGGGGAATTGGCCAAACTATTACAACAAGAAGAAAGAGTTATTCAGCCTCATGAGGAGCTGTTGGATACAATCAATTTGGGTACCGAGGAAGATAAAAAGGAAATCAGAGTGGGTTCCAATCTAGAGACGAGTGTCAAGGAGCGTCTAATTCAGCTTTTGAATGATTATGTTGAGATCTTTGCCTGGTCATACGAAGACATGCCAGGACTTGATACAGACATTGTGGTACACCGTCTACCCACAAGAGAAGACTGTCTGCCAGTGAAACAAAAATTCCGTCGCATGAGACATGACATGTCAGAGAAGATCAAAGCAGAAGTTATGAAACAGTTCAATGCTGGATTTCTGGTTGTTACTTCTTATCCTTAATGGGTTGCTAACATTGTTCCCGTTCCTAAAAAGGACGGCAAAGTGAGAATGTGCGTGGATTATAGAGACTTAAACAGGGCCAGCCCTAAAGATGATTTTCCACTTCCATACATCGACATCCTGGTTGACAATACAGCCCAGCACAAAGTATTTTCTTTCATGGATGGATTCTCAGACTATAACCAGATCAAAATGGCACCTGAGGACATGGAGAAAACTACATTTGTCACACAGTGGGGTATGTTCTGCTACAAAGTGATGCCATTTGGACTAAAGAATGTCGGGGCAACCTATCAGCGTGCCATGGTAGCTTTGTTTCATGATATGATACATCATGAGATAGAGGTCTACGTAGATGACATGATAGCTCAATCACAAACTGAAGAAGAACACCTTAACCACTTGCAAAAGTTGTTTGTTAGATTGAAGGAGTACAAACTAAGGTTGAACCCGAACAAGTGCACATTTGGAGTCCGGTCCGGTAAACTTTTAGGTTTCATTGTCAGCAATAAAGGCATCGAGGTTGATCCTGCCAAGGTTAAAGCGATACAAGAAATGCCTGCTCCTCGCACTGAGAAGGAAGTCAGAGGTTTCTTGGGACGCCTGAACTACATTGCTAGGTTCATTTCTCACCTAACGTCTACTTGTGAACCAATCTTCAAGCTGTTGAAGAAAGATCAAGTGGTCAGATGGAATGATGAATGTCAGATTACTTTCGATAAAATCAAGGAGTATTTACTAGAGCCTCCTGTATTGATGCCACCAGTCGAGGGATGACCATTAATCATGTATTTGACCGTCTTAGAAAATTCAATGGGGTGCATACTGGGGCAGCATGACGAGTCTGGCCGAAAAGAGCACGCTATTTATTACCTAAGCAAAAAGTTTACCGACTGTGAAACCAGATATTCACTGCTCGAGAAAACTTGTTACACTTTGGTATGGGATGCTCGTCGGCTAAGACAGTATATGTTGACTCATACCACTTTGCTGATATCTAAGATGGATCCGATAAAGTACATCTTTGAGAAGCCTGCTCTGTCTGGGAGGATAGCTAGATGGCAGATGATCCTAACAAAATATGACATACAGTACACAACCCAAAAAGCTATAAAGGTCAGTGTGCTAGCTGATCGTCTGGCCCATCAAGCTGTAGAAGATTATCAATCCATGAAGTTTGACTTCCCTGACAAAGACATCATGACATTGGACAATGTTGAAGAGATCAGGCCATATGACGGACTTGAACAAGGATCCCGATGGACCATGTACTTTGATGGGGCATCCAATGCACTTGGTAACGGTATCAGTGTTGTACTTATATCTCCGGAAGGATGCCATACTCCTTTCACTGCCAGACTTTGCTTCAACTGTACGAACAACATGGCAGAATATGAAGCATGCATCTTTGGTCTTAAGGCTGCCATAAACTTGGGAATCAAATTTTTAGTTGTGTTTGGGGATTCAGCTTTGGTCATCAGTCAGATCAAAGGAGAATGGGACACTAAGCATCCAAATCTTATCCCTTACAAAGAACATGTTCTGACATTGCTACCACATTTCGAGCAGATTACCTTCGAGCATTTCCCGCAAGAAGAAAATCAGTTAGCAGATGCTCTAGCTACAATGTCATATATGTTTAAACTTAATTGGGATAACGAGGCTCCCCAGATCACCATTGAACGAATGGATGAACTGGCACACTGTCACGAGATTAATACCGAAGAAGTAGTGGACCAGCCTTGGTTTCATGAAATCAAAAAGTATCTCGAGGCTCAAGAATATCCAGAATGAGCTTCAGTCAATGACAAAAAGTTCTTAAGGAGATTCTCCGCTAAGTTCTTCCTAAGTAATGGCATCCTGTACAAACACAATCATGATTCTATTCTGCTCCGTTGTATGGATAAGGCTGAGACTGAAAGGATTATGGCTGAATTGCATGAAGGTACCTTTGGCACTCACTCTAGCGGGCATACGATGGCAAAGAAAATTCTACGGGCAGGCTACTATTGGTCTACCATGGAAGCAGACTGCTATCAACACTCCCGGACCTGTCATAAGTGTCAAATCTATGCAGACAAGGTGCACGTGCCTCCGGTTCCTCTAAATGTCTTAACAGCTCCTTGGCCCTTCGCTATGTGGGGAGTCGATATGATTGGGGAGATCAAGCCTACAGCCTCCAATGGACACCGCTTCATTCTAGTGGCCATTGACTATTTCACCAAGTGGGTCGAAGCAGCTTCCTTCGCATCTGTTACTAAGAATGTTGTTGCCCGCTTCATCAAGCATAATCTCATTTGCCGGTACGGTATCCTGGAAAGGATCATTACTGATAACGGTACAAACCTTAACAATACTATGATCACCGCCTTGTGCGAGCCGTTCAAGATTCAACATCACAATTCATCCCCCTATCGGCCAAAGATGAATGGTGCAGTCGAAGCTGCTAAAAAACATTAAAAAGTTCATCCAAAAAATGACAGTCACCTACAAGGACTGGCATGAAATGCTACCGTTTGCTCTCCACGGGTATTGTACCACGGCTCGCACGTTAACTGGGGTAACACCCTATTCTTTGGTTTATGGCATGGAGGCTGTTTTACCTATTGAGGTTCAAATCCCCTCTTTAAGAATTATGAAAGATGCAGGTTTGAGTTAAGACGATTGGATCCAGACCCAACTTGATCAACTAAACTTAATTGATGAAAAAATACTTACTACTGTTTGCCATGGTCAGATGTATCAAAAACGGATGATCAAGGCTTTCAACAAGAAAGTCAGACGCCAGGTATATCAAGTTGGAGATCTAGTGATCAAGCACATCATATTGCCACAAAGTGATCCCAGGGGAAAATGGACTCCTACCTATGAAGGACCATTTGTAATCAAGAACATCTTTTTTGGTGGGGCGATGATCTTAACCACCATGGACGGCGACGACCTGCCACACCCTGCGAATGCAGACATAGTCAAAAGATACTATGCATTAGAGACCCTCTAGGTTGACACACCTAGGCAAAACAAGGGCATCACGGTGAACCAAAAGGTTCGGGCAAAAATTAGGGATAAAATAAAAATAATCTGTACACCCGGCAAGTTGAAAACCTGAAAGGGCGACTTGGGCAAAAAAGGGTTTCCCGATGGACTGAAAACCCGAAAGGGCGGTCCAGGCAAAAGTTAGGGAATTAAAGCGTATGACTATGTCTCGTCGGATCACTTTAAGGACAATCTCTTCACAGACAAACTCGGAGCTTCTGATCAATTCAATCATCTTTGGACGAAGCAACAAACTGATAAGATATTCGGAGATACGGAGGCTATAGCAGAATGGGAACCCCATGGGATTATTACACATAGCTATCTTTCTTTGTGTAATTTTTTTTTCTTATTTATGACACCATCCTCTTACTAGGATGTCTGTATCCTTTGTACAAAATACTTATTCAAAGTAAATACATAGATATCTCTTTCAAAGTACATAAAACTATTTGCCTTTTTCTTTACACTTGTGTTTTTATTTGCAAAAACGTCCAATGATTCATTAATGAACATATGCATTTGAACATAATTAATGTTTACAAATAAACAAAGTGGAAAAATTACTGACAGATGGAAAGAATAGGAAAATGTCTCTAGGCTATTCCATGAACAATCCCTACAGTACATCATTAGGATCCCCAGTGGTGTTGAAGCTTTCAATCCCCAACAGAAATCATCCAGTTTCTCCAGGTTCCCCCAGCAAGTTGTCTTGAAGCCTGAAAATCAACCAGATAACAATTAACTTTTGTTTCTCCCCAACCTAGGATAACTCCCCGGTAGAGTGGCAGACGACCGAAACTCCTGAACTTTTTCCAAACAGGAATAAGCTTTTCCCCACAGAGTTTTTATTACTCCTCGACAAAATAAAGACTCCCGTCCATAATCCCCAGTAGAAGTCATTAAAATTCTCTGGATTCCCCAAGCAGATTCCTCAAGAAGTATATGGCATTACACTCACAACGGAATCCTCAGCAGCAGTCATTTTCCTCAGCAATACAGCAAATCAGCTTACATGCGCATACATTACATCCATATATTATAAACATTGATAAAGTACATATATTGCACCATACATTTCATGCAACATAACTTTGTGCTTCAGCTAACATTTTACCCTTTTCAGGATAAGATTAACAGCTATCATTAACAAATGTTCAAAGATTCTAGATACAGTACAGATAAGCTCCAGACAAGGTTGCCATTCTATCACTCATTCAAATTTCAATTTCAAGATACAGTCCAGATACGCTCTAGACACGGTTTCCATTCTGTTGCTCATTCAGATTTCAATTTCAAGATACAGTCCAGATACGCTCCAGACACGGTTGCCATTCTGTCACTCATTCAGATTTCAATTTCAAGATACAGTCCAAATACGCTCCAGACACGTAAGCCATTATGTCGCTTATTCAGACCTCAATTTCAAGATACAGTCCAGATACGCTCCAGACACGGTTGCCATTCTGTCACTCATTCAGATTTCAATTTCAAGATAAAGTCCATATACGCTCCAGACACGGTTGTCATTCTGTCGCTCATTTAGATTTCAATTTCAAGATACAGTCCAGATACGCTCCAGACACGGAAGCCATTATGTCTCTTACTCAGACCTCAATTTCAAGATACAGTCCAGATACGCTCCAGACACGGTTGCCATTCTGTCACTCATTTAGATT
Source organism: Vicia faba (assembly GCA_948472305.1). Lineage (NCBI taxonomy): Eukaryota > Viridiplantae > Streptophyta > Magnoliopsida > Fabales > Fabaceae > Vicia > Vicia faba. The sequence continues at coordinate 1,681,467,518 of OX451737.1, read as the reverse complement.
TCAATTTCAAGATACAGTCCAGATACGCTCCAGAAACGGAATCCATTATGTCGCTTATTCAGGTTCATCCTTCAGATACAGTCCAGATACGCTCCAGACACGGAATCCATTCTGTTACTTATTTAGATTCAAGTACAGATACAGTTCAGATACGTTCCAAATACGGACACCATTCTGATGCTTATTCTTTTGATTTACAACAAACATTCTTGGATGGCATCTATAAGCCCATCTCCAACAAGATTCTAACACCTCTCCAAATGGCATCTTTAAGCCCATTCCCTCAACTACACATTTGTCGAGTGCAAATTTATGGGCACTCTAGTGTCCAATCATCTTTTACCTTCGAGTCACGAACGTCAAAACTCGTCGATCTAACTCTTCAGGTTTAAGAAGATTGAACATGGGCAGCTGTTGTACCCCAAAATTTTCCCTCCCCTTTTCATAGAAGACACAACCCTAGAGTTTCTCAGATATTCAAGTTGGCTCAGTAATCTATCAGACAAATTCTCTTCTGTGGCGGTAAACCAGCAATTAGGGTTTTTTGCAATTCTCATAAGAAAATGAATTTTCAAATATCCAATTGGCTTTCACATGTCTTCATGCTTCCTCAAGATTGTACTTATGATTTCTTCAAGCTACAAGATTTTGAGACGATTCTGTCTGTTCATGGTCAGATGTGATGTCATTCACGGGTTTACCTTTAAAGAATCGGAAGAAATTTGAGTTTGGAAAACTTTAAAATTATCAAATCATCGCAAGGCATTTGATTGATTTTGAATTTTCTTAAAACACAGTTTACTGGAAAAAAAATAATGTTTGTTCTCAGAGCATGATTTGTTGGGACAAGAGATAGAAATTAAGATTGTCATTTAGGACACTAATGATTGTGGGATCCAGGTTGACCAGATGATTTGCGTCCTTAAAACTTTTGTTTGGTTAGGAAATGGAATATACAGTGCGTGTTCATTTGAAATGCAGTTACATAGTTATTGGGATTACTTGGAATGTAAGTTACCAAACTGGAACATTTTACTTCAAATATCTTGATTGGGCATTTCAAAAATCAATTAGGATGCGAAATTAAAAGTTGTTGTTGATAAAGAATTTCAATTGACACCAGAATATTTCATTTTACAACTCAAGATTTTCTCCGATATCAAACATTTGGTACAAAACAATTTATTCTTTAATACTTTATGTTTTACAACTTATCGTATTTGAAGATGAATTGATACAATTATTGGATACAATACAAGAATTATTTTTCTAAATTACAAAGAAAATCCAAATGTTTGATTGGCCTAGGAGAATTAATATATGCCTAAGTTTGTTTGAAGATTGAAGTCGTATCAAATTCTTTTGTTTATCTCCAAAGACCTCCATGCTTGCCACAAATTTCTTGCCTTCCTTGCTTTGTCATATCCATTTTGCTCACATGAAAACAAGAAAAGAAAAAATGGTTAGTGTAAGTTATTTGGGCATGAACAAAAAAGTTTTCCAAAGAAGTATTCATCATTAAGGTTTGCAATGTGGAATCAGAGTGCTATTTAATTCATCACAATCTATTTCCTATTTGCAAATCACAAGAAGGTTACCCTTCTTGGTTCACAAAAATAAAAAGGAAAAGAAATGCTATAAACTGTCCAAGAAATGCTACAAAGCTGTCCAAACAAACAAATGCTACAAAGCTGTCCAAACAAGCAGAAATGCTACAAACTGTCCAAGAAATGCTACAAAGCTGTCCAAACAAACAAATGCTACAAAGTTGTCCAAACAAGCAGAAATGCTACAAAGCTGTCCAAATAAATGCTACAAGTTGTCCAAACAAATGCAAGCAAACTGAATCAAACAAAATGTTACAAAACTGTCCAAACAAATGCAAGCAAACTGTCTAAACAAAATGCAGCAAACAGTCCAAACAGCATCACAAACAGCAGCCTCAAAAAACCAAACAAACAGTTTTGTCAAAACAACAAACAGCATCAACAAAAACGAGGCAGAAGTATGGCAACATAAATAGCTAAGTCAAATAACAAAACTTGCTTGAGAAGCAACATATCATCATTTTCCATGCAAACCTTTCAGAATTGGAAAAAAAGGCAAAAGAGCAATTTGCTTTATTATTGTCATTGAGAGAGAAGAGAGGAAAGAAGTCACCTAGGTTATTGGAATGCACGACCTTGCTGCCCTGCCTGTCACAAGTTGCATAGAATGTGCTAAAAAACAAAACTGCAACAAAAAAGCCATAAGGACAATATACTAAAATATTCAATTTTTTGGTTTCCCACCATTTTGAAGATGGATAACAGAAGCAGGGTCAATATAATAGGAAGGAGGGCAATAGAAAGAAAAACACACAAGTCTCAGACACAAGTCTCAAACACAGGTCTCAAACACAAGTCTCGACTCTCAAGAAAAAAAATCTCAACACTGTAACAAAAACCTGTCAAACATCCAAAACCAAAAAATCTCAACACTGTAACCAAAAACCCTGTCAACTGTCCAGCAAAAGATCTCAAATCACAAAACCAAAAAACATAGCCTCAAAATCTCAAACCTGCAACAAGCCTCAAACTGAGAAACCAGTAACCCTCATCAAGCAAAAAAACAGTAAACCTCAAAACTCCAAGCCTGCAAAAAGCCTCAAGCAAAAATACACACAAGTCTCAAGCGAAAAAGAGAGTAACATCATCAAAAAAAACCTGTCAAACCTAAAAAATCCAACAAAACACAAGCCTCAAGCAACAAATCTCAACATTGTAACCTAAACCTGTCAAACATCCAAAACCAAAAATCTCAACACTGTAACCAAAACCTGTCAATCATCCAAAACCAAAAATCTCAACACTGTAACCAAGCCAAAAAACCTAAAAATCTGTCAACCATCACCAAGAAAACTTATCAAACTGTGAACAAAAACCAACAACAACCATCATCAAACCAAACCTATAACAAGCCTAAAACCAAAACCAAATCAGTAACATATCTAAGAAAATTGTCAAACAGAACCATCATCAAAAAACCTAAAAATCTGTAAACCGTCATCAAACCAAACCTGTAAAACCTCAAAAACTCAAAACCTGATAACCATCAAAAATCCCAAAAACACAGCAGCCAAACTTCAAAACAACAAAAACCATCAGTAAGTATCCAACTCTAAAAAAAAACCAGCAAAAGATCTCAAACTGCCAACCATCAAACCAAAGAAACTGAACCAAACCTCAAAACTCCAAACCTGTGCCCAGCTTCACAAACTCAAAAACAAACTGTTAATCATCAGACCAAAAGCCAAGAACAAGTCTAAAACAACCAAAACCAGAGCCAAGCCTCAAACACAAACCAGAAAACATCATCAAATCAAAACCATCATTAAGCTTCACAAACTCAAACAAAAACAGTAACAAACCACAAAAATCCAGAAAAAATTGTTAATCATCATCATTCAATAGAGAAAAATAGAAGAAGTTACCAACGAGTCAGAAAAGCCACACCCTCATCTCTTCCACTCGCGCAACTTCCGCTACCAAAGGAACGCAATCCTCAATCTCACCCTTCCCTTTTCTATTTCACAGAAAGAATATCCAACAGGTATGAATTTCTCTCCTTTATCATTTTCCATAAGCGCATTTTCTGCATCTAAGAAGGTAAGGCTTGATTAACAAAAAAAATATGACAAGATAGAAATAATCATTGAATTTGTAAGCTTCAATAATAATAGAATCTCACCTTTTTAAGAAAATCTTTAGAAACTCGATTAGGGAGGCGAGAGATTCGGTGTTCCGGAAACAGAGAGTGAGGGGGAGGTCAAATACGAATCAATTTCGTTTCTCTTAGGTTTAGGACCGAATTCGACAATTAGGGTTTCAGAGATGAAAATCACAGTGAGATAAGGAAGTAGCATGTTAATGGAGAGAGAGATTCTATTCGCGAAAGGAAACAAGGATGGTAGTGAGATTGTTCATAGGTTTCAACAAAAAAATGGAAAGGATGAACGAAGAGATGAACAGCGGCGCCGCGTGAGGAGAGTGCCAAGAACCCTAATTTTGTTTTGATCCCTTAATCAACAACTAAGCTGGGTTTAGAACCATGGGCTTGGTTCTTTCTGTTGAATCTTAAAGCCCATTTGCGTTTTACTGATCATCCCCCCTCCCTTTGGCTTATTTTGTTACAGCAAGAAAAACATTTTGTTTGGGCCTCATTCTCAAATTACCTTAAGCCCATTGCGTTTTTTTAATTTAATTTGTTTTCTTTTTACATTCTCTTTTTTATTATGCAAATGCTAATAACTTACAATACATTTTAATTTGATTTAGGTTTTGTATATAATTTTTATCATTTCCTCTTTTTTTTAATAAGTTTGTTTTAGATTTATTTGATTTAATAAAACACCAAAAAATAATAATTTAGTTTGTTTTCTTTCTTTAAGATTTTACTTAAATTAATAAAATACAAAAAATAAAGAATATATTTTAATCAATTATTTTTATTTTTAGAATAGGTTTTACTTTTCTCTTTTCAAGTTAATACTTAACATTTCATTTCCATATTTTGTTGATTTTATTTTCATGGATTATCATAGCTTTAATTAAATCGCACAAAATTCGATTTGGTTGTTATTTTACGGTGGGAAGAGAACTGACTATTTTGGAATGTTGGTTTGCATTTTGCGTTTATTTTCGCAAAATGTTGCGGTAAGCAAGAGTCGCCACCGTCTTTTATTTTATCCAACAAGGAAAGGAAAAAAGCACAGAAAAATTCCTTTTTCGAGATGTTTCTCGGGTCCGGGGGGTAGATTATAGAAAGGGAAGGTGTTAGCACCCTTTTTATCCGTGGTTATCTACGGGATCTTAGGTACTTGCTCAAAGTGTTTTCAAAAATTGCTTTTCTTTGTGTTTGTGGATTTGAAAGGAGTTTTTGTTTGAGAGGAGTGTAAGTGCGAAAAGTTTTGTTTTGTTTTAAAAGGAGCAAGTATTTAAGAACCATCTACCTACTCGAAAAGGGAATTAAATTATGCTAATGTCCTTTAGACAATGCTATCCCACTATTAATGAGTAGGTAGCATCGTCGTTGGAGTTTTAAGGGTCAATTCGATTAAGGGACATGTGGTCACTAAAGCAATGTTAGGACGCCTTAGCGGTAATCCTAATGTCTTAGATCATTTTTTCGAGGCAACTATGATCTTTGGACAAGAGGGCGACCTCTAAAACTTCCTATACTCAATGACCACGTTCGAAGGCAACCAAGTGAGGTGTACCCTAAGAGTGCGCATGTGCGAGTGTATTGTTTTTCAGTTATTTATCTTTGTACATGTCATGAGTGAGCTATGTTGATTTTAAGTTCATACATTTGATCTTGTCATGCATTCCCTATTATCAAACATCTAACAGTGTATAGTTGCGGAATTTAAATTGCGGAAATTAAATCTAGACTATTACAAGGCGTTGGATATTTACATCGCCAAAAGCAACCCTTTAATTTAAATTGCGGAAAATAAAATAAAGCGATAAATAATGTCCTAATTAAAGCTATTACATTCCGGAAGCAAGTACAATAATATGAAAATATGGATCGCGTGCGAGAAAATTAAAACGGTGCATTTTTTAGGGTTTTGACCTTTTTTTGAAAGAAAACATTTTTGTTTGTTTTTGAATTTTAAGAAATAAATTATCTAAGTTAATTATTAAACTACATTAAATTAATTAATTAATGAAAATAAATATTTTTGGGTTTTTTGATATTTAAAGAAAGAAAATAAAATTGATCAATGTTAATAAATCCTAATTATGTCTAAATTAATTTTATTATTTACAAAAATATATTAAAGTTATTGTCTAATTAAATCCTAAATTAATTACTAAATTAAATTAATTAAATTGATGAATAAAAATAAATTATTTTTGGTCTTTTGGTATTTTAAGAAAGAAATCAAAATTAATGTTAGTAATTAAAACCTAGATTAATTCTAATTGAATTTTAATTATTTACAAAAATGTGAAAGTTATTCTAATTAAAATTCTAAATCAATTAATTAATGTTTATTAACAAAAATAAAAGTTAGAATTTAATTTGATAAAGAAAATGTTTTGTGGTTTTTTTTATATTTTAAGAAAGAAATAAATCTAAATTAATCACTACATTAAATTAAATTAATTAATTAAATGGAAAAAAAGGTTATTTTTGGATTTTTGGTTATTTAAAGAAAGAAAATGGAATGGTTAAATTACTGCTTAAACCTATTAAATTCTAATTAGTTTTATTTATTTACAAAAAGAAATTAAAGTTTCCTAGAATTAAAAACCTAATTAATTAATCGGAATTTATTAAAGAAAAATAAAGTTCTTAATTTTAATTGGACAAAATGATATTTTTGTGATTTTTTGATAAAAAGAAAATTTGTTATTGGTTAGTAAATTAATTAAGTAAAAATAAAATAATTAAACCAAATAAATAAAATATGAGAAAGTAGAAAAATTGGGCCTTTTTTTGGAGGGTGCAGAAAGCATTCCTGAGCTCGGATCTTCAAAAGTTCCATGCTCTAACTATGGTAATTTTTTATTCTTGCGTGGAACCTATGATTCAACCATCCATAACTGTTCTATATAAACTCAAACAAACGTTAGCATACCATAAAATGTGATTAAAATTAGAGATTCGAAATTTAAAATTTTACCAAACCGGTGGGCGTGCTAGGTGTGTGATGGATTGCTCTTGGGTCTTGTAAGACTCATGAGGACTTCAAGAGGATGGTTTGAGGCTTTATGTCAATTGCGAGAGGCCGGAACCTCGAGATATGACTTGCACCAATTCTTTGATTTCTGGAGAGCTTTTTGAAGAGCTTTTATAGAACTTTTTGAAGAGCTTTTTGAGAGATTTTTAGAGAGGATTTTCGTGTCTTTCAAGCTTGTGCAGCTCTCTATTTATAGAGGAGAATGAGGAGACAAGAAAGCATGGAAAGAATCTCCCTCATAATGTTGTGTTTTAAGACCATGATCAAGATTTGAAAAAAAATGCCATATTTGATGATTCTCCATTATTAAACCTTCCAAAAATGTCCCAAATCTAATATTTTGTACATGATATGCCTTGATTCGTATTTGATCATGTCCATAATGATATTAAAGACCTGTATCAATTAAAAATATTCCAATTGATTAAGATTTGGATTTTATTTGGATTTAAATTGATTAAAAATGAATTAATTCAATAAAAAACAAATAAAATATAAAAACTAATGAATGGACATAAACTGAAGATAGGACACGTGTGTAGTGTGATAAGATCAAATCAAGTGGAAAAAAGTTGGCCCTTTTGACAAAATTTGAAGTTTTGGGGATAGTTGACTTTTGGCAATGTTGGAAAAATGCCCAACTTCAACAATGCATAACTTCTTCAATTTTGAACTTTTGGACGTGTTCTTGGACTTTTTAGAAACCCTGAGATGTCCTATAACCGAACATTTTGGTCTGATCTCATTTTTATATTCCATGCTCAAGTTATAAGCTTTGTAAAAAAAGGTGTTTTGTTGACTTTCAAAATGGACCTATAATGTCCAAATTTTTAACTTCTTGTGAGTGCATTTCTTGATCTTGTGGTGTGAATGTGGATTGTAGGAAATTGCATCCTCTTCAAAATGAGATTTGGATGGGTCATTTCTCATAAAGTATGAGAAAGTTATGCTTGGTCAAAGTGGAGTTGACTTTTCCTACAAAACCCTAATTTAGCAACTTTTGAATCTTGATGAATCTTGAGCAATCCTTGATGAATAATGATCAACCCTTGATCAAATGATGAATTATCCTTCAATATGATAATGTTGACAAAATATCTTGAGGTTTGACTATTTGTAGGTCACAGTTGACTTTTGCCCTAGTACAGTCGATTTCTGGGCCTCTTGAGCAATTGACTGACCAAACTTCCTCTGCAAGGCTTGAAATTTGACATGGATGAACTTGAGAACATATTTAGGCATTGGGAAGAAATTGAGGTCATTTGGATGTAAGGACCTTGATGCAACATAAAACCCTAATTTGAGGTTGACTGCCTTAGGAGGTGATTTGAATGTCCAACTCTTGAGCTGTCTTGAGCAACTTGGGAGTTATTCTTGAAATGTCGTGGGAAATATGGGAGGGAAAATTTTGGGGTACAACAGTTGCCCCTGTTCAATTTTCTTAAACCTGAGGATATAGATTGGCTTTCGAGCCTTTCGTGATCCGAAGGTGGAGATAATTGAACACTAGAGTGCCAAGAAATTTGCACTCGCATGGTGTAGTATCAACATTGTGATGTCGGGAATGGGCTTACAGATGCCATTTGGAGATTGTTGGTAGGAGTATGGGCTTACAGATGCCATCTGTAGGAGTTTCGATCGCATAAGAGATTCCTTAGCGAGAACTTGCATACTTGTTGTTTGTAGAAGATTCTGCTGGGGATTTCTAACTCTTGTTGAGATTTAGGAACTTGCATGTACTTCAACTGAGAGAATGCCTCGGTTGAGTCTTAAGAACCTGTCCATAATTCAATTGGGGGGAAACATCTTCATCAAGATCTAGGAACTGTCTAGTCTTCAACATAGTATACCGTTGAGATTGTAGAACTCGTCCACACTTTGACGGAGGAAAACATCAAGATCTAGGAACTGACTAGTATTCAACATAGTATACCGTTGAGGTTATAGTACTCGTCCACACTATGATGTAGGGAAACATCTTCATCAAGATCTAGGAACTGTCTGGTCTTCAACGTAGTATACCGTTGAAATTAGAGAACTCGTCCACACTATGACAGAGGAAAACATCAAGATCTAGGAACTGACCAGTGCTCAACGTAGTATACCGTTGAGGTTATAGTACTCGTCCACACGATGACATAGGGAAACATCTTCATCAAGATCTAGGAACTGACTAGTGCTCAACGTAGTATATCGTTGAGGTTATAGCACTCGTCCACACTATGACGGAGGAAACATCTTCATCAAGATCTAGGAACTAACTAGTGCTCAACGTAGTATACCGTTGAGGTTATAGCACTCGTCCACACTATGATGTAGGGAAACATCTTCATGAAGATCTAGGAACTGTCTGGTCTTCAACGTAGTATACCGTTGAATTAGAGAACTCGTCCACACTATGACGGAGGAAAACATTAAGATCTAGGAACTGACTTGTGCTCAACATAGTATACCGTTGATGTTATAGCACTCGTCCACACTATGACGTAGGGAAACATCTTCATCAAGATCTAGGAATTGTCTGGTCTTCAACGTAGTATACCGTTGAAATTAGAGAACTCGTCCACACTATGACGGAGGAAAACATCAAGATCTAGGAACTAACTAATGTTCAACGTAGTATACCGTTGAGGTTATAGTACTCGTCCACACTATGACATAGGGAAACGTCTTCATCAAGATCTAGGAACTGTATGGTCTTCAACGTAGTATACCGTTGAAATTAGAGAACTCGTTCACACTATGATGGAGGAAAACATCAAGATCTAGGAACTGACTAGTGCTCAACGTAGTATACCGTTGAGGTTATAGCACTCGTCCACATTATGACGTAGGGAAACATCTTCATCAAGATCTAGGAACTGACTAGTGCTCAACATAGTGTACCATTGAGGTTATAGCACTCGTCCACACTATGACGGAGGAAACATCTTCATCAAGATCTAGGATTTGACTAGTGCTCAACGTAGTATACCGTTGAGGTTATAGAACTCGTCCACACTATGACGTAGGGAAACATCTTCATCAAGATCTAGGAACTGTCTGGTCTTCAACGTAGTATACCGTTGAAATTAGAGAACTCGTCCACACTATGACGGAGGAAAACATCAAGATCTAGGAACTGACTAGTGCTCAATGTAGTATACCGTTGAGGTTATAGCACTCGTCCACACTATGACATAGGGAAACATCTTCATCAAGATCTAGGAACTGTCTGGTCTTCAACATAGTATACCGTTGAAATTAGAGAACTCGTCCACACTATGAAGGAGGAAAACATCAAGATCTAGGAACTGACTAGTGCTCAACATAGTATACCGTTGAGGTTATAGCACTCGTCCACACTATGACTTAGGGAAACATCTTCATCAAGATCTAGGAACTGACTAGTGCTCAACATAGTATACAGTTGAGGTTATAGCACTCGTCCACACTATGATGGAGGAAAACATCAAGATCTAGGAATTGTCTGGTCTTCAACGTAGTATACCGTTGAAATTAGACAACTTGTCCACACTATGACGTAGGGAAACATCTTCATCGAGATCTAGGAATTGTCTGGTCTTCAACATAGTATACCATTGAAATTACAGAACTCGTCCACACTATGACGGAGGAAAACATCAAGATCTAGGAACTGTCTGGTCTTCAACGTAGTATACCGTTGAAATTAGAGAACTCGTACACACTATGACGTAGGGAAACATCTTCATAAAGATCTAGGAACTGTCTAGTCTTCAACGTAGTATACCGTTGAAATTACAGAACTCGTCCACACTATGACGGAGGAAAATTGTCTTCTTTGACTGGATTGGCATCAGAAAAATCTTTAGGAATCGATTTAACTGGTTTTGTCTCCTTTGACTGGGTTGGCCTCAGAAAAATCTTTAGGAATCGATTTAACTGGTCTTGTCTCCTTTGACTAGGTTGGCCTCAGAAAAATCTTTAGGAATCAATTTAACTGATTTTGTCTCCATTGACTGAATTGGCCTCAGAAAAATCTTTAGGAATCGATTTAACTGGTTTTGTTTCCATTGACTGCGTTCGCATCAGAAAAATCTTTAGGAATCGATTTAACTGTTTTGTCTCCTTTGACTGCGTTCGAATCAGAAAAATATTTAGGAATCGATTTAACTGGTTTTGTCTCCATTGATTGCGTTCGCATCAGAAAAATATTTAGGAATCGATTTAACTGGTTTTGTCTCCATTGACTGAATTTGTCTCCTTTGACTGGATTTGTCTCCTTTGACTGGATTTGTCTCCTTTGACATGGCTGAGAACTTAACTGGATCTTTCTTGAAAGGTAAAGGTCAGTCGCATGCAATGCATGATATGGATCAAGCAGTGATGTTCTCAACATAAATGAGATTGTATTATATGATGCGTATATGCATGTATCATGATGTATGGAAATGTAATGTTTTAGCTGGGAAAATAAATCCCGAAGCTGCTGGAGAGTAGAGTTGAATTCTTTGTTTCCACTGGGGATGATGAACGAAGATGATTGCGAGAATAAACCTGCAGGAGAGGATGACTCCGTTGGGGGATAAACTGATGTGGAGATTACTCCGAGGGGAATTACTCTGTGGGAAAGAGATGTTCTGCTGAGAATGTCACTGATAAACTCTATTGGGGATTTCGCTGATAAGCTCCGCTAGGGATTTCAACGATAAACTCCACTGGGGATGGATTACCGTTGCTGGTGATATTAAATCTGTTGAGGATTGAATTCCTGCTTGTGAAAGGACAGAACTTCACTGGGGGATGATCTTTCAGCTGCAACTTGCTAGGGATAAACCTATTAGACTCTTGTGGGGATAACTCTCTGAATTTGGCTGGGGATGATCTATTTGTGCTCTGTAGGGGATAAGCTTCCAGAGTCTACTGGGGGTGATGGTTCAACTCCGTTGGGGAAGCTTTTCAGACTACGCTAGGGAATATTCTTACACTCCGTTGGGGAACCTTAAGACCCTTTTTAGTGCTGATGATAGACTAACTCTGCTTGGGGAGAGTGTTGCTGATTTGTTCATAGTTGCAAGTCTCAGCTGAGAGCTATCATTATTGCCTTACTCTGCGGGGAGTGAAAGTGTCTTAGTCGTATTCGTCAGCTAAATATACCTTAGTACCTGGTGGATAGAGCAACTGTACAGTTCGAACAATTCTTATTTGCCCCTATTTCTGTGGGAGAAGGTTCCTGTGGAGGCCCTGTGGATCGAGTATTATCCCCACCTATGAGGTGCTTGGTATCTTTCGGTCAAAATGACAAGTCTTCTTCTAGTAAGCCAGTGACGAGATGACGAGACATAGTCGTACGCTTTGATCCCTAATTTTTGCCTGGACCTCCCTTTCGGGTTTTCAGTCCACCGGGATACCTTTTTTTGCCCAAGCCGCCTTTTCAGGTTTTCGACTTGCCGGGTGTACAATTTTTCATTTTCATCCCTTTTTTTCCCGAACCATTTTGGTTCGCCGGGAAGCCCTTATTTTTGCCTAGGCTAGTCAACCTAACGGGTCTTTATCCATGCGCGGTATTTTCTGACTATGTCCATGCTCTCAGAGTGTATGGAGTTGTCACCGTCAGTAGTTTCGTGTTGCCATACTACCAGAAGATGTTTGATCATGCAAGATTCGTTGCGGAAATCCATGTCTAATGCCCCAAGTGACTCAGATGGCGATTTTCCTCTGGCTATTTGGCATTTTGAGAGATTCCTTGAATCTTGACTTGACTGCCCCAGATGATGGACAATGCTCATGCCGTGTCCCTTGGTTGGAGGTGTTTTTTCCACTTGAGGTGACCCTTTTATTGAGAAGGTTTTTTGTTCACTAGATATTCGTCGCGCGAATTTCTCTGCTGTTTGAACAAATAGTCATATGCAAACAATCTTATTTTAAGAATGCAAAGCTTATGTCTGTCTTGAAGTTTTTGAAAATGCAGTTTTCAATAAAACAAGCGAATTTTTGTAAAAAGTGATGTCAACTCAAGATTTACAGCAAGCCCTACAGGAGTCAGGATACCTTTTGTAACAGTATGCTTTCGGACTAACCCATGCTTCAGCTAGGACTTTTTGAGGGTTATAACGTGGCCTGGTTCACGGTTTAAGAAACAAAGGATAAAGGCTCAAATTTTATTTGTACCCACCCATTCTTCGTGATGTTCTTCGATCCTAAACTCAGCTAATCATGCATTAGATCTTGTTTGAGTCTTTGCTCTGATATACCAGTGATGGTTCGGATACTGACAATTTATTTTGAACAGGCAGTCATTTTGTTGAGAGTTTGCAGGATCTCTTCCCTTTTGGTTTTTTATCATCCCTATTGTTTTTTTTTTTGCATGAACTGTTTCTTTTTGTGATTACAGTCAGCGGGATGCCCCAGTTTTTCTTAAGTCTCCTTCACAGGTTTTGACTTATTGGGCTTTTATTTTGAGAGATAATGATTGCATGTCATTACGATTATACGAAACCATCACCGTCTTTTGCTTTGGAAGGACTTCTTTGATTCCATTCATTATGCACCTGGATTAACTGAGAAAACTACCCTGCCCCAGGTTATAATTACGGGTTTTAATTTGTGAAAAGAAAAACTCCAACTTCTTTGGCTCAAAGGGGTTGACTAGGGATTATCTTCCTTATAACTTCACTGTTTAGGATTTGAAACAATGCATGTACCTCGTTAGCGGGGTCTGTTCAAAAGCATATTGTAGAGATTTTGATATCATTTTCGTCATCCTCCCTCTAAAGGCTTAGAATTGTTTTAATCGAGAGTTGATCGTCACAAAAAATGAAAGCAATTTGAATATAGTGAATATGAATGAATTGATTCAAAACAGACATATGCAATGCATTGATAAAGTAATAAGGTTTGACATGAATAAATGTTCGAATAAAAGAAAATTACAACTTGAGAATTATAATGAACAAAAAGTCTTCTCGTCTCAGTACTTGTCACTTCAAATGGTGAACCTTGGGGGGATGGCAAAAGAATTCGATCTGACCGTCTTGTGTGAGTTACAATGCTCCTTCATCAATTAGGTCTTGAATTTTGTTGCTCAACGCCCAACAGATGTTAGTATCATGCCCCGGGCTGTTGGAGTGATATGTACATCTTGCATCAGGATTGTACTTTGGGGAGGCTGTGTTGGGATTCTTAGGAGGGTCCCTTAACGTCACCAGATTCAATCTCAACATGTGTTGTAAAGCTTGAGACAGCGGTATGTTGAGCTTGGTAAACTGCCTCTTGGGTGTATCCAGCTTACTTTGATTAACCCGTTGTTCTTGGCGAGGTTGTTGTGGACCCGTGAGGTAGCAGCAACTTGGAGAGGTCTATTCTTCATCAAACCAAACCTTTGACTTCTTGGAAGTTGATTAATGACTTGGTCCCCGACCTTGACTGTTTGCTTCATGTTATTGTATCTATCTTGATGAAGCTGGTTGATAATGGTTCTCAGCTCTTCTTGTTCCCGAGCTAAGCCTTGGATAAGAGCCATCTGCCCCAACATCTGGGTTTTCATGGCACTGAACTCAGCTTGCAGTTGTTCCATCCGTTCGTCCTTATTGTCTTCAGGACTTTTCTTGACCAAGTTCCCAACGAGGAGTGTTTTCAACTCTTCCTGCCCCTTGGATAGGTTTAGGAATACGTCCTTGAACTGAGCTTCTCGAGTTTGAAGATCTTGGTTGTCTGGTTGGAAATCCATTGCTGAAATAAACAGCGAGAACATGAGAGACCTGCACTGGGAGACCTGTTATGCAATGATATGTATGTATGCTATGTTTTCAAGGATCCCGCGGGGTAAACAAGAAACTTGTTAGAATTTTAATTTTGCAGTTTTGATTGAAGAAACTTCATGTTTTTAAGAGTCCTTCTTCAAGAGTCAAGCTCACCATGTCGAGTGGGTCATAGCCCCTGACTCAAGTTATCATGTTTTGATTTATATACGACATTGGCTAGAGGAAAATAAATCCTCTTTGCCCATTGCTTGACGTCTGATTTACCATAACCTGCATCACAGACCCTTGAGATCCTTGAATTGGTTAAGGAAATGTTAAGGCATGATGTTATGATGTGTATGCTATGCGTTTAAGCAAAAGTGTGAGGTGCTGTAAGTAAACCCTGAAATAAATCCAAATTATTGGATAAGGACTGTAAACAAAACCTGCAAGGAAATCATGTTGTCAGATAACAAGAATGTGCAAGTAGTTCAAGTTTTGAAGGCACACAAGTCACACAAATAGCCTTAAGTTTAGGCTGGAATGGAGTTTAGGTATTACCCTATTTCAGTTTAGTTGGTTGAAACCTATCCTAAAAATAGTAACCGGGTTCTAGAGGATCTCAATATCACTGACTACCCTCGATCGGTCATAATTCCAGTTTAGCAACATTTTCTTGCGGCCGGAATCATCGCGAGAGTTTAGTCTCAATGAGTGTAGCATACTTCTACTGTTCTATGGCCAAGTTGGTCAATTTAAAGGTTCTAAGGTCAGTTGGTGCTTAATGACCCCTTACAAGACCCATATTCTCCTCGTTCCAACACAAGGGATATCGGTACAGACTAAAGTGCCACACCAATGTAGCTACTGCTTCAACCGTATCGTTCTACGCCGTATAGTTCCCTCACAGTTTATTGCTACTTACCTAAAAGGGTACCCCCATATCCGGGTTAGGATCTATAGAAACTCCGATACAAGCCCACAAATATAAAGCATACAAAGCATACAATTGAAAACACAATGATCTAATCCTAAGGTACACCCCACTTCAATATTTCCCCAGCAGAGTCGCCAGTTCTGTTTTACGGTGGGAAGAGAACTGACTATTTTGGAATGCTGGTTTGCGTTTTGCGTTTGTTTTTGCAAAATGTCGCGGTAAGCAAGAGTCGCCACCGTCTTTTATTTTATCCAACAAGGAAAGGAAAAAAGCACAGAAAAATTCCTTTTTCGAGATGTTTCTCGGGTCCGGGGGGTAGATTATAGAAAGGGAAGGTGTTAGTACCCTTTCTATCCGTGGTTATCCACGTGCTCTTAGGTACTTGCTCAAAGTGTTTTCAAAAATTGCTTTTCTTTGTGTTTGTGGATTTGAAAGGAGTTTTTGTTTGAGAGGAGTGTAAGTGCGAAAAGTTTTGTTTTGTTTTAAAAGGAGCAAGTACTTAAGAACCATCTACCTACTCAAAAAGGGAATTAAATTGTGCTAATGTCCTTTAGACAATGCTATCCCACTATTAATGAGTAGGTAGCATCGTCGTTGGAGTTTTAAGGGTCAATTCTATTAAGGGACATGTGGTCACTAAAGCAATGTTAGGACGCCTTAGCGGTAACCCTAATGTCTTAGATCATTTTTTCGAGGCAACCGTTTCGAGGCAACTATGATCTTTGGACAAGAGGGCGACCTCTAAAACTTCCTATACTCAATGACCACGTTCGAAGGCAACCAAGTGAGGTGTACCTAAGAGTGCACATGTGCGAGTGTATTGTTTTTCAGTTATTTATCTTTGTACATGTCATGGGTGAGCTATGTTGATTTTAAGTTTATACATTTGATCTTGTCATACATTCCCTATTATCACACATCTAACAGTATATAGTTGCGGAATTTAAATTGCGGAAATTAAATCTAGACTATTACAAGGCGTCGGATATTTACATCGCCAAAAGCAACCCTTTAATTTAAATTGCGGAAAATAAAATAAAGCGATAAATAATGTCCTAATTAAAGCTATTACATTCCGGAAGCAAGTACAATAATATGAAAATATGGATCGCGTGTGAGAAAATTAAAATGGCGCATTTTTTAGGGTTTTGACCCTTTTTTGAAAGAAAGCATTTTTGTTTGTTTTTGAATTTTAAGAAATAAATTATCTAAGTTAATTATTAAACTACATTAAATTAATTAATTAATGAAAATAAATATTTTTGGGTTTTTTGATATTTAAAGAAAGAAAATAAAATTGATCAATGTTAATAAATCCTAATTATGTCTAAATTAATTTTATTATTTACAAAAATATATTAAAGTTATTGTCTAATTAAAGCCTAAATTAATTACTAAATTAAATTGATGAATAAAAATAAATTATTTTTGGTCTTTTGGTATTTTAAGAAAGAAATCAAAATTAATGTTAGTAATTAAAACCTAGATTAATTCTAATTGAATTTTAATTACTTACAAAAATGTGAAAGTTATTCTAATTAAAATTCTAAATCAATTAATTAATGTTTATTAAAAAAAATAAAAGTTAGAATTTAATTTGATAAAGAAAATGTTTTGTGGTTTTTTTTATATTTTAAGAAAGAAATAAATCTAAATTAATCACTACATTAAATTAAATTAATTAATTAAATGAAAACAAAAGGTTATTTTTGGATTTTTGGTTATTTAAAGAAAGAAAATGGAATGGTTAAATTAGTGCTTAAACCTATTAAATTCTAATTAGTTTTATTTATTTACAAAAAAAAATTAAAGTTTCCTAGAATTAAAAACCTAATTAATTAATCGGAATTTATTAAAGAAAAATAAAGTTCTTAAATTTAATTGGACAAAATTATATTTTTGTGATTTTTTGATAAAAATAAAATTTGTTATTGGTTAGTAAATTAATTAAGTAAAAATAAAATAATTAAACCAAATAAATAAAATATGAGAAAGTAGAGAAATTGGGCCTTTTTTTGGAGGGTGCAGAAAGCAATCCTGAGCTTGGATCTTCGAAAGTTTCATGCTCTAACTATGGTGTTTTTTTATTCTTGCGTGGAACCTATGATTCAACCATCCATAATTGTTCTATATAAACTCAAACAAACGTTAGCATACCATAAAATGTGATTAAAATTAGAGATTCGAAATTTAAAATTTTACCAAACCGGTGGGCGTGCTAGGAGTGTGATGGATTGCTCTTGGGCCTTGTAAGACTCATGAGGACTTCAAGAGGATGGTTTGAGGCTTTATGTCAATTACGAGAGGCCGGATCCTCGAGATATGACTTGCACCAATTCTTTGATTTCTTGAGAGCTTTTTGAAGAGCTTTTATAGAACTTTTTGAAGAGCTTTTTAGAGAGGATTTTCATGTCTTTCAAGCTTGTGCAGCTCTATATTTGTAGAGGAGAATGAGGAGACAAGAAAGTATGGAAAGAATCTCCCTCACAATGTTGTGTTTTAAGACCATGATCAAGATTTGAAAAAAATGCCATATTTGATGATTCTCCATTATTAAACCTTCCAAAAATGTCCCAAATCTAATATTTTGTGCATGATATGCCTTGATTCGAATTTTATCATATCCATAATGATATTAAAGACCTGTATCAATCAAAAAGATTCCAATTGATTAAGATTTGGATTTAAATTGATTAAAAATGAATTAATTCAATAAAAATCAAATAAAATATAAAAATTAATGAATGGACATAAAACTGAAGATAGGACACGTGTGTAGTGTGACAAGATCAAATCAAGTGGAAAAAAGTGGTCCCTTTTGACAAAATTTGAAGTTTTGGGGATAGTTGACTTTTGGCAATTTTGGAAAAATGCCCAACTTCAACAATGCATAACTTCTTCAATTTTGAACTTTTGGAAGTGTTCTTGGCCTTTTTAGAAACCTTGAGATGTCCTATAACCAAACCCTTTGGTCTCATCTCATTTTAATAATCCATGCTCAAGTTATAAGCTTTGGAAAAAAAAGTGTTTTTGTTGACTTTCAAAAATGACCTATAATGTCCAAATTTGTAACTTCTTGTGAGTGAATTTCTTGATCTTGGGGTGTGAATATTGATTGTAGGAAATTGCATCCTATTCAAAATGAGCTTTGGATGGGTCATTTCTCATAAAGTATGAGAAAGTTATGCTTGGTCAAAGTTGAGTTGACTTTTCCTATAAAACCCTAATTTAGCAATTTTTGAATCTTGATGAATCTTGAGTAATCCTTGATGAATCATGATCAACCCTTGATCAAATGATGAATTATCCTTCAATATGATAATGTTGACAAAAAATATTGAGGTTTGACTATTTGTATGTCACAGTTGACTTTTGCCCTAGCACAGTCGATTTTTGGGCCTCTTGAACAATTGACTGACCAAACTTCCTCTGCAAGGCTTGAAATTTGACATGGATGAACTTGAGAATATATTAAGGAATTTGGGAGCACTTGAGGTCATTTGTATGTAAGGACCTTGATGCAACACAAAACCCTAATTTGAGGTTGACTGCCTTAGGAGGTGATTTGACTGTCCAACTCTTGAGCTGTCTTGGGCAACTTGGGAGTTATTCTTGAAATGTCTTGGGAAATATGGGAGGGAAAATTTTGGGGTACAACAGTTGTATTGTTTGATATTTTGACCTTCCTATCTCATTTGATTCATCCCCATTTGTAACAATTGTACCCCCACTCCCGAATATTTTGTAATAGCGTATAATTTCAATTCCCGCATTTTACTGTTTTCCATATACTGTATAGTAATTAGGCGTGTATGGAAAGATTCAAAAATCAATCGCTAGGTGACCTAATCAAAGAATAAAATAACTTGCAACCAACACACTTTTTCACACGCGCACCTCTAGGGTAACCTCGCTCGTTGCCTCGGAAATACAATCATGTCCCTCGAATATGGGGCGCTTTAGCAATGACCCTTCGATAAAAAAGATCGTAGTCCCTTGATGACCCTCGATGTTGCCTTCGGTTAAAACGATCTCGTCCCTTAAAAAAATTGCTAAAGCGTCTCCTAAGTTGCTTTTGATGATTGTGAAATTGACCCGCGCTTGTTCCTTCACATCCAACGGTGGGGCTTCTTACCAAATCAATGGTAAGATAGCACCATTAAAAGGAAGAAGAAAAGAATAATTTAAGACCTTTCGAGTAGTTAGATTCGCTATTAGTTACTCGCTTGCTCATGATAACAACTTTTCACTTCTACACTTTCATTTCAAAACATTTTCAAAAAGATAAAACATTTTGTATACGTTCTTATAGAGACGAGAACCATTGCAAAACCTCTTTTCAAAACACTTTTCGAAACACGATTCACAAACACATCTTTGAACCACTTTTTGAAAGAAAACTTTGTATACGTTCTTATAAAGACGAGAACCATTACAAAGAGATTTTTCAAAATACTTTCAAAGGCCACACCACAAGCACACTGTCAAATGAAAGCAAGTGATCTAAACGAGTAACTAAGAGCCCATGGAAAACAATGGATGAAAAGGGTGCTAATACCTTCCCTTTTCAGAATCTACCCCCCGAACCCGAGAAATAATCTCGAAAGGTCTTTCCTGTGCTTTTTTACCTTTCCTTTTGGATAAAAGAAAAGTAGGTGGCGACTCTTGCTAACCGCACAAGTGCGATCGAAACGCAAAACATCAAGTCAGTTCTCCTACCGTATCACACTACCTATTTCTCAATAATGGGATAGCAGTGTCTAAAAGGAAAACGAACAGACCTTTTTCGAGTAGGTAGATTAGTTCCTAGGTACTTGCTCAAACAAACAAAAACGTTTTCACACCAACACTTTCCAAACAAAGTTTTCAAAAACAACTTCGTAACACTCTTGAGGACAGAAACAAGGGTTAATACGAAGTAAAATAAAACTTTTCAAAACAAGCACACACAAGTAATTTTCAAAATGAGCAAGTACCTAAGAGCCCGTGGAAAACCACGGATAGAAAGGGTGTTAACACCTTCCCTTTCTATAATCTACCCCCACATACTCAAACATCTCGAAAAAGGTTTTTTTGTTCTTTTTCCTTTTCCTGATTGGATAAAATAAAAGTCGGTGGCGACTCTTGCTTACCACGACATTTGCAAACAAAAAATGCAAACCAGTATTAACAGTCGGTTCTGCCACCGTATCGCCAGAACTAGCGACTCTGCTGGGGAATAAAATATAAAGTGGGGTAAACCTTAGGATCTAGGTAATATTTAATTGCTTTCTCTTGATTGTCTTGCTTGCTTTACATTTATGGGAACTGTTTGGGTTATTTGATCCTACACTCGAATCGGGAAACACCTTTTAGGTAAGTAGCAATAAACTGTGAGGGAGCTATGCTGGGGTATACCGACACGGTTGAAGCAGTAGCTACGTTGATGTGGCACTTTGGTTGGTACACGTAACCCTTAAGTCAATTAGGGAGATGTATGGGGCCGCCGCGTGGTGTCATAAAGCATCAACTGACCTTAGAACCTTTAATTGCACAACTTGGCCAGTAAGACGTAGCGACATGGTCGACTTTGGTGTATGCCCAAGGTCGACAGATACTCGATGCTAGACTCATTAAGGTTTAACTTCTGAGTTTTGTTTGATTACGAGTCAATCGGAGATTGAACAAGACTTGGGGGAAAGATCGGTGATATTGAGATCCCTTTAGAACCCGGTTACATATTTATAGGACAGGTTGAACTAATCCAGCTTCAAGAGGGTATGACCTTAAAACTCAAGCAGGCCTTAAACCTAAGGACTTGGTGTGATTTGTATGTGTTTGCTATACATGTGATTTATCATGACATCATAAACATCATACCATAGTATATCATACTAACCATTTCAAGGGTTTTTAGGGCTCATCTTTGCTCTGTTTTGTAGGGTATGGCATCCGCCCATAGGAACACTATTCAGATTAACCTAGTGAAAGTATCTCCCCAATTAAGGGACTTGGCAGTAAGGATTCCCGAAAGATCACCTTTCATTGAAAAGCATGGTCGGTTGCTCAACTTGGTCACTGTAAAACCTGACGAAGAAATGTTGAAAGTGATGTTTCAGTTCTTCAATCCTCTGCATCATTGTTTCACATTCCCGAATTACCAGTTAGTGCCTACTATGGAGGAATTTTCTCAGTTATTAGGGATACCCATTCTTGATCAGCTACCTTTCAGCGATACGGAAAGACATCCCAAACTTGAAGAAATTGCTAAAGATCTATCCTTACAATGGTCCAACATAGTGACAAATTGGGAAACCATAGGGAGTGTTCAAGGAATTCTGGTTAAACTTCTGTTCGAGAAGGCTTACTATTTTTAGGATACCCTGGATCTACAAGCCTTTTGAAGAGGTTTTGGAGCTTCTTGTCTACGGGATGGTATCGTTCCCTAATGCGGATCAATTCGTAGATGTGAGCACAACCCAGGTTTTTCTGTCTCAGAATCTGGTATCTACATTACTCAGGGATATTCTACACTCCATGCATGCTCGCACTCTAAAAAGAAGGGGGACCCTCCAGTGTTGCACTCCTCTATTGGCTAGGTGGTTTATTTCGCACCTACCCAGATCTACTTTGAAGAATGAACAGGGTAAAAGATGGTCTCATCGACTGATGTCCCTTATGCATTCAGACATTCATTGGTGTTCACGGTTCTCGGAAGATGTTACTATCATCGATCGTTGTGGTGAATTCCCTAATGTCCCTATCTTAGGCGTTAGGGGAGGAATCACTTATAACCCTTGCTTAGCATTATGATAGTTTGTTTATGCAAGAAGGGATGGTCCTCGTGATACACTTATTCAACGAATCACCTTCAACTATGAGAATTATGTTCAGGGTTACCGCAAAAGGTTCATACAAGCTTGGAGTATGGTACATAGGGTTGACAGCAAGACACTTGGGCATAAGAATTCCATACCTCTCGAGCCTTATCTCAGATGGGTACGAGCTCGCACTCAAACTCTTATGATGCCTTATCCCGCTATCTGGCCTATGATTATGGAACCAGTTGCCAAGGGAGACACTCCTCATCTTGTTCTTCATCCAGACATGCCAACTAATCATGAAGAGTTACAAAAGTCCTGGGTTCAGCTTAAAGAGGAGCGAGATACGTTTGAAGCCCAATTCTACGCCAGCGAGAAGAAGGACTTGGAACTCAGTAGGCTACTTCATGAAGAGAGGAATATCAACGCCTACATCGCGCCAAAGAGGATGCGGTCATGGGAAACCTAGTCTTCTTTTTGTTTTATTTTGCTTAATTGTACTCTCAAAATACATTCTTTGTAACAATTCAAGTTTACTAATACAATTCGCGTTTGTTCCTTTTTGTTTAAGAAAAATTGAGCCTTTAAGAACCATTGAAAACATTGCATACATATCATACATATCATTGCATAATAGGATTCATAACAGGTTTCTCATCTCCTCTGCTGTTTATTTCAGCAATGGCTCTTGAACAAAATGTGAAAGATCTCCAGACTCAGAACACGCAGTTCCAGCAAATGATTGTGGCTCTGGCCAAATGACAGGAAAAGCTGAAGGCTCTGATTGTTAAGAAGAACACTAAGAAGACCAAGAGGACAATTGGTGTGGCACATATGAGCAGAAGGTTGAGAGGGCCGCCAAGATGGGTTGTTGATTTAGCTTCTTCATCTAAAGAGGGAGAGAATCAAGAGGGTGAAGCCAGAGAGGAGGACCCTAGTCCTAAAGAGTTTGACAATGAAACTGATTATAATGAGGAGCAGTACCCTCCGACTGATGAAAAGTATAAGCAGTTAGAAGAGCGTATGAGTGCTATGGAAATCTAGAAGGTTCCTGGGCTGGATTTTGAAGAGTTGGGTCTGGTGTCCGGGGTTGTCATCCCCCCAAAATTCAAGGCACAGTTATTTGCTAAGTATGATGGGGTATCTTGTCCTAAAATGCATCTATGTTCCTATGTGAAGAAGATACAGCCTCATACTGCTGACAAAGACTTATGGGTTCACTTCTTCTAAGACAGTCTGTCTGGAACATAACTGGATTGGTTCTATCAGCTGGAAAGAGCCAATGTTCGTAACTAGGAAGACCTTGCTGCTGCATTTTATAAGCAATATCAGTATAATGCAGACCTCGCTCTCACCCGTACACAACTCCAAAATCTGTCTATGGGTTCGAACGAGGGTTTCAAGGATTATGCTCAGAAGTGGAGAGATTTGGCTGGAAGAGTTCAACCTCTCTTGGCTGACAGGGAGCTCGTGGATATGTTTCTGGGAACTTTGACTGGGCCATTCTTCAACCATCTGATTGGAAGTTCATCGGTGGGTTTTACTGAACTGATCTTAACAGGAGAAAGAGTGGAAGCTGGAATCCGAAGTGGAAAAATTCAGAAGGATGCCTCTTCTAGTGCTACAAGGAAGCCGTTTGCAGGTAAAAACAAAGTCAGTGTCGTCTATAACCAAAAGAATCAGAATCAAACCAAGCGTCGTCCGGCGGTAGGGGCTGTTATGATTCCCAAACCTGCACCTGCTCAGCAAAGAAATAATCAGCCAAGAGCAGAAAGACCAGCTAGACAGTTCACTCAGATCAACATAACGTTGTTCAGTTTTTACCTCATTTGCTGAAGTCCAATCTGGTTACTCTGAGGGAAGCTCCGAAGAATCCGAACACCACCTCTCCCTACTATAAACCGAATGCTCATTGTGCTTACCATTCAGAAAGTCCAGGCCATGATACCAATGACTGTTGGGCTTTGAGGAACAAAGTACAGGATCTGATTGATGCTAAGGAGATTGAATTTGATCCCCAAAAGACTCCCAATGTTATCACTGCCCCTATGTCGAAACATGGTCAAGGTGTTAATACCGTTGAAGAAGATGTGTTTGTGACTTCTGTGGAAGAATTGGTGACCCCACTCATGACTATCAAAGGGAATTTGCTGAAGGCCGGTTTATTTCTGGGATGTGATGAAGGTTGCCACCTTTGTTCATTTCTACCGACTTGTTGCCCTTTGATGAAGATAGGTGTTCAGCGCCTGATGGATGACAAAGAGATTATGTTTGAGAAAACCCCTGTTCTGATTGTTTCTTGTAAAGACATTGCTATCATAACCATTTCCGCCAATCCTCCCAGGGCTTCCGCTAAGAGACCCGTCAGGATTACATCAGTTCCGAAGGTGACTCCGTTGATCATAACCATGCCTGGACCAATCCCATACTCCTCAAATAAAGATGTTCCTTGGAACTATGGGGCCGACGTCTATTACCACGGCGTAAAGCAGGACATGCTAGCCATTGAAGACAAGATTGCTGAAAATGCTAATTCCGACATCGTCAATATTGCCGGAACCAGTAAAATAACAAGAAGTGTAAGAGTGTTCTTCCCTGAAGACTATTACCGGACCTGTGATCATTCCTGTTGTGGTTCCACCCAAGACTACTACTGCAATTCCAGTAATCACTCCTGTTGACCCTCTCATCACCGAGTCGGCTGAGACTCGAGGCAAAGACATACTGATTGAGCATGTCCTGAAAAAGGCCAATTTATTAACCATACCAGAAGCTTCCAAAAAAGAAATGGAAGAAATTTTGAAGATAATAAAGAAGAGCGACTACAACGTGGTCGAGCAGCTGGAGCAGACCCCATCCAAAATTTCTATGTTGGCTTTGTTGATGTGTTCTGAGGCCCATGCGAAGGCTTTGGTTAAGTTTCTAAAGACGGCTCACGTGCCACAAGAGACATCTTCTGATCAGTTTGAAGATTGTGTGTGTTGTACCCCAAAATTTGCCATCTCATTTTTCAAGTATTTGCTCACAAGATATTCTAAGACGTCAAGTTTACAGCACTGATACATCAATTTAGGCTTGAAATTGGCACAAGGGCAAAATGGTCAATTGCATACTGGAAAGTCAAACTTTGACTTTTTGGTCAACATTACAACCCAAAAATCATATTTCATCAAGACATTCAAAAATATCCAGCTTGATCATTAAGAAGTCAAGAGAATCAAAAATCCAACTTTGCAAGACTTTGAGATTTTTCTAAGTATTCTATATACTTGGTTAATTTCATTTGCTTCATGGCATTTTACTAAAAATCCAATTAATTCAAGATGATGCAAGTAATTCAAGTTATTACAAAGTGACATTTTGCAAAATTACAAATTCTAAAACTATGTCTTGATTAAAACCTTGTCACAATATTTTTGCCTTTGACATAATGTGCACAAGACTAAATTTGTGACATGCTACAAACTATGCTGTCCAAAGTTGAAGAAAATATGATATATCACATTTCCACAACACCCCATGCTGCCCTGCAAGAAAGCTTGTGCCATGCTACATCCAAAGTATGCATACTGCCAATACATTCCAAAACTGCTCTATGCAGTCTGCCCAAACCTGCACCACAACAGCCCCAAAATTGCACCAAAATGGCAAAGGAAAATTATGTGAAGAAAGTATCAAAGCAGTAGGAAAAAACAATTCAAACAACTTATTTGTTTTCCCCCCTAAATCACAGTCAAGGGGTCTACAAAAGAGGATTGTCTCATAAGACAAGGTGGTTGGATTTTGAAGAGAGTGGAAAAATTTTCTAGAGAGAAGATAGAGAGTTTTGTTGAGCAGAAAAAACAATATTTTGTGCAACTTTGACTAATTTTCAAAACCAAAACTGCTCTTGTTCAAAACAGAAATCCAACCCATTGCTCCACCATACAAACTCTCCCTCAAAGACTGTCCAAATATAACCCAAAAAAACAGTCCTTGTAGTGCTACTCACCTTCATCATCAAAAATACCAAAAAAAAACGGTACATTCCAACTCAGTTCTAGCAGTCCATAGCAGCTTCCTGGAGACTCACAAGGTTATCACATCATTTGGAAAATCATTCAGATCTAAAACAACCAGTGCAGCCCAAAGGTAAGTTCTCTTGACTCGATATCTTGTCATTACATCATTAACAAGTTGTTGTTCTTTAAAGACAAGATGTAGTACTTTATTATCCTGTTGAACTAGTCATTTGCTTAAGGTTTAGGTTTATTCAATCATTTATTATTCATGTTTATCCATCATATGCCATAAACTAACATGTGCAGTTAGTGAAACAATATTTAAGGCAGAAAAACGCAGCATGTATCGACACATATCCTCATGTGTCGACTCATCCTAGTGAAAAAACAGGGTATGAGTCGACACATAACCCCCATGCATCGACTCATACTGATTTCAGGTTACAAAACAGAAGTGGGAAAAGACTATGAGTCGACACATACGCATTTCGCATCGATGCAAGAAGGTGCATGAGTCGACACATCCCATTATGTGTCGACTCGTATTGAGTAGATTTTGTTTTGCAGAAGCTAGGAAAAGCTATGTGTCGATGCATAGCAGCATGGGTCGACACATAGCAGTTCAAAATGCAGTTTTCCTTTTATTTTACACTGTTTTTATATTGTTTTCATTATCATTCGATATGGTTGTAATATTTCAGTTTCCACTTCATCCCCATTGTAAATTTGTACCCCCATCCCTCTAAAATGATGTAATAGCTTAGATTTTATTTTCCTCATTTTTTACTTGCTTTTCATATATGGTTAGTAAAATAGGATGTATGACAAGATAAAAACCAACGAGAAGCTCACCAAAAATAAAAGACAAATGCATGCAAACTAACACACTCGCAGACTAACACCTCTAGGGTAATCTCACTTTGTCGCCTTTCGGAAAATAGTCATGTCCCTCGAACATGGGTGTTTTAGCAAAAGACTCTCGATGAAAGATCGTAGTCCCTCGATGACCCTCGATGTTGCCTTTGGTAAACGATCTAGTCCCTAAACGACATTGCTAAAACGACTCATAAGTTTCTTTCTATGACTATACAAATGTCCCATACCCGTCCCTTCACATCCAACGATGGGGCTTCTTACCAAATCAATGGTAAGACAGCCACATCTAAAGGAGGAGGAAAAGCACATTTAAGACCTTTCGAGTAGGTAGATTCGCTCTTAGTTACTCGCTTGCTCACAACAAAAACATTTTTACCCACACTCTCATCTTTGAACTATTTTCGAAACAAACACTTTGTAGGTGTTCTTATAGAAACGAGAACCATTACGAAGTTCCATTTTCAAAATACTTTAAAAAACACATCTCACAAACACACCTTTGAACTATATTTGAAACAAACACTTTGTAGGCGTTCTTATAGAAACGAGAACCATTACGAAATTCCATTTTCAAAATACTTTCAAAAAAATCACCACCACAAGCACACATTCAAACAAAAGCAAGTGATCTAGCAAGTAACTAAGATCCCATGGAAAACCATGGATGAAAAGGGTGCTAATACCTTCCCTTTTCATAATCTACCACCTGAACCCGAGAAAACATCTCTAAAGGTCTTTCCTGTGCTTTTTCACCTTTCCTTTTTGGATAAAATAAAAGTCGGTGGCGACTCTTGCTAAACCGTAACATTTGCAAACACAAACGCAAAACCTCAAGGCAGTTCTCCCACCGCATCACAGAACTGGCGACTCTGCTGGGGAGATTACTTAAAGTGGGGTTACCTTAGGGCTAGATCACCTTTACTTGCTTACATTGATTGATTTGTTTGCTTTATATTTTAGTTCCTTGTTTGGGTTTGTTTTAAATCCTACACCCGGATTTGGGGGCACCTTTTAGGTAAGTAGCAATAGACTACGAGGGAACTGTGTTGGGTATACCGACATGGTTGAAGCAGTAGCTACGTTGATGTGGAACTTTGGTTGGTACCGGTAACCCTTGAGTTGAATCAAGGAGAGTACGGGGCCGCCGCGTAGTGTCGTAAAGCATCAACTAACCTTAGAACCTTACTTGACCAACTTGGCCATTAGGACGTAGTGAGATGACCGGTTTTGGTGTAGAGCTAAAAATTGGTTGATACTCGATGCTACACTCATTGAGACTTGACCCCTGAGTTTTGTTCGGTTGCGATTCAATTACTTATTGAACGAAGCTTGTGGGAAAGGTCAGTGATATTGAGATCCCTTAGAACCCTGTTACTATTAACTAAGACAGGTTGAGCCAACTAAACGTTAAGAGGGTACTTACCTATCAACTCCATGCAAGCCTAAACCTAAGGACTTGTCTGCTTTGCGTGTACATGATTATTTGTATAAGCTTGTTTACTTCGCATACTTGTGCATAACATCATAACATCATACCATAGCATTTTCAATAACCATTTCAAGGATTTCGAGGGTCTTTGATGCAGGTTCACAATAAACTAGACGTTTATCAAGGGGCAAGAGGATTTATTTTCCTCAGACCAAACACCGTCAAAGATCAATTACAACAAACTTGAGTCAAGGGCTATGACCCACTTGACATGGTGAGCTTGATTCTCGTGGAAGGACATCCACCAATACAAAGTTCTCCAATCAAAGATGTTGGTCAAAGTTCAACTTCTAACTTTTTCTTGTGTTTACCCTGCGAGATCCTTGAAAACATGCATCCACATATCATGCATCATAACAGGTTTCTCCCATACAGGTTTCCTTATCTTCATATTGTTTATTTCAGTAAAGATGACCTTAGAACAGACAATCAAGAGCATTCATATTCAAAAATCTCAACTACAAGAGATGTTCTTGAACCTGTCCAAGGGGAAAGAAGAGGTGAAAGCTCTCCTCACAAAGGACATGGTCATAGGGAATCCGAAAGGCACCAAGGATGATCAGTTGGAAAGGCTACAAACTGAAATAGCCATAATGAGGGTCCAAATGATGGGACAGCTGGTGTGCCAGATGGCTCTTATCCAAAATCTGGCTCAAGGACAAGAAGAGCTAAAAATTCTTGTCAACCAACTTTGTCAAGACGGTCGCAACCGTATGGGGAAAACAATCAGGATTGGAAATCAAGGCACTGCTCAGCCTCCCACGAGACAAGAAGCCGGAAGACCTCCCCAATTTGCTACTACCTCACGGGTCTAACAACAACCTCACCAACAGCAACAAAACAATTAGCCAAGGGTTGAAAGACCTCAAAGGCAGTTCACCCAAACCAAGATGCCACTGTCACAAGCATTGCAACACATATTGAAGATGAAGCTGATTACGGTGATAAACCCTCTCATCCGAGCCCGAAGACTTCCTCTCCTAACTACAATCCGAAGGTAAGGTGTGCTTATCATTCTGGCAGCCCGGGGCATGATCAAATGATTGTTGGGTGCTGAAGTACAAGATTCAAAACCTGATCGACAGAGGAATGCTGGAGTTCACACAAGATGGCCAGACTGAATTCTTCTTCCGTCCCTCAAAGGCTCACCACCTAAAGTGACAAGTTCAGATAAAGAGGCTTCTGTTCATTTGAATTTTCAGTTGTAATTTCTTTTGCTTGTTCAAACACTTATCTATTAATGTCGAACTTTGTTTCATTAATGCATTGCATATGTTTGTCTTGAATTCATCCATTCGTTTTCTCTATATTTAAAACTATGTTTTTTACTCTCCTTATGACATTTGACTCTTGCTAAAAGTTACAAGCCTTTAGAGGGAGGATGACGAAAACAATACCATAATCTCATACAGTATGATTTTGAACAGACCTTGCTGACGATGTACAGGAATTCTTTCAAATCCTAAACAGTGGAGTTATAAGGAACATAATCCCTAGTCAACCCCTTCGAGCCAAAGAAGTAGGAGTTTTTCTTTCACATAAATTAAAACCATTAATCAAAACCTGGGGCAGGGTAGTCTCTCATTTAATTCAAACACGCGTTAACCCACAAACTCTCATCTCGTAATACAACGAATGATGTCAAAAAACATTCCTCTGGGATCAAAACACAGTGATGGTTCCCTATCACATAGGCAGTCATTATCTCTCAAAAAAAAGGAAAATCCCAATAAGTCAAAACCTACGAAGGAGACTTAAAGAAAACAGGGGCATCCTGCTGACTGTAATCTCAAAACAGGAACAGTCAGGCAAAATTTAGGGATAACAAATCAAAAGAAAGAGGTCACTACAAATCCTCAACAACATGAAAAAATGTCGCAAAAATGACTGCCTTCCAACAAACTTAACTTGTTTGAACCATCACCAAAACGTCATCCCAGACTCAATTGGAGTTCAAACGTACAATTAACTAAGCTTAGGACTGAAGAACATCACGAAGAACAGGTGGGTACAAATACATTTGAACCTTTATCCTTTGTTTCTTAAACCGTGAACCAAGCCACGTTACAACCCTTCAAAAGTCCTAATTGAAGCATGGGTTAGTTCGAGAGCATAATGTTACAAAAGGTATCCTGACTCCTGTAAGGCTTTACTCGAAATCCAAAGTTGAATTACAAACTTCTTTACTTGCTGAAAACACATTTTTCAAAACTTCAAGATAAACATAAACTTTGCATTACTTGAATATCACTGTTTACATATGGCTATTTGTTTGACAGCAGAGAAATTCACACAAGGAATATCTGATGAACGAAAGCTCTCCCAGTGAACAAAATCACTTCAAGTGGGATGACACTTCCAAGGAAAATCTCCTATCAACAAGGGGGCATGACATGTAACTATCTAAACACCTGGGGCAATCCAGTCAAGATTCCAAGAAATCTCTCAAGAAGTACAGAATAACCAGGGGCAGGTCTCCATCTCCATTACTTGGGGCATTGAACGCCAATCTCGGCAAAGTGTTACGTATAGTCAAACATTTCTTGGCAAAGCCACAGACACTCGCTACTAGGGGCAGTGACAAATCTCCCCAGAATCCTTCTCATAGGATGACTCCCAGCCAGAGTTTCAATCTCTAATAACCTCTTCCTAGCTAAGTCGACCTCAAGAATCCTCGAGGATTTTTCTCCAATAAAGTCGCCGCCTCTCCAATAGACTGAGAAACAGGGTTTATTTCCCCAACAAACGTCAGGATTCTCCAGCTTGAGTTTGCCTCTCCGACTACTACAAATCAGAGGACCACAACCCCTCTTCCCCAGTAGACTACTCTACAATCCCCAGCAAGTTACTGTGAAACCTGGACTCGACAAGATATCAGTTAAACTTCGATTCCCCAGTAAGAGCA
This sequence comes from Vicia faba, assembly GCA_948472305.1. Lineage (NCBI taxonomy): Eukaryota > Viridiplantae > Streptophyta > Magnoliopsida > Fabales > Fabaceae > Vicia > Vicia faba. Next base: position 1,681,436,077 of record OX451737.1, on the reverse strand, counting down.
ACGGACAATCGAGACTCCTGAACTCTTTCCCCAAGCAGGAATAAACATTCTCCCCGCAGAGCTTTCAATATCCCCCAGCGGATTTCTCCTCAAACAACAAAGCAGGAATCCCCGGTAGAAATATTCTAAGAAAAGCTTGAAGACACACATACTCTTCAACAACAGTCCAGGATTTAATGGTTCCCCGACATCTGTCAAGGATTTATTTTCCCAGACAAAAATACATTCTTTAACATTTCACATTTCATACCTCATATTTACATACATGATAAAGTGCATACGACACAATCTCATTTATTTTGAGAACATCGTAACATCGTAACATCATTTCATGCATCATGACATTGCATACAACTAACGTTTTACCTTTTCAGGAAAAGGTCAATCAACAGATGGCTACCATCAACCTTTTCAAGTTCCAGATTAATATTTGTAGCAAGCCAGGAAAACTATCTGTGGATGACTGATTGTAGATTAATACCTGTAACAAGCCAGGAAAACTATCTACATGAAGAGATTGAAGATTAATACCTGTAGCAAGCCAGGAAAACTATCTTTCTTTTTCAGGTCAAAGATTAATACCTGAAACCAGACAGGACAAATATCTACTCGACCAGCTCAAACAATTCAGCTTCCTGATACAGTTCAGATACGCTCTAAATACGGATGCCATCCAGATACTCATTCAGATCCAGCTTCTAGATACAGTTCAGATACGCACCAGATACGGATGCCATCCTGATACTCATTCAGATCTAGCTTCTAGATACAATTCATATACGCACCAGATACGGATGCCATCCTGATACTCATTCAGATCCAGCTTCTAGATACAATTCAGATACGCTCCAGATACGGATGCCATCCTGATACTCATTCAGATCCAGCTTCTAGATACAATTTAGATACGCTCCAGATACGGATGCCATCTTGATACTCATTCAGATACAGCTTCAAGATACAGTTCAGATACGCACCAGATACGGATGCCATCCTGATACTCATTCAGATCCAGCTTCTAGATACAGTTCAGATACGCTCCAGATACGGATGATATCCTGATACTCATTCAGATCCAGCTTCTAGATACAGTTCAGATATGTACCAGATACGGATGCCATCCTGATACTCATTCAGATCCAACTTCTAGATACAGTTCAGATACGCACCAGATACGGATGCCATCTTGATACTCATTCAAATATAGCTTTCGGATACATTTCAGATATGCACCAGACACGGATGCCATCCTGATACTCATTCAGATTCAACTTCTAGATACAGTTCGGATACGCTCCAGATACTGATGCCATCCTGGTACTCATTTAGATTCATCTTTCAGATACAGTTCGGATATGCTCCAGGCACGGAAGCCATTCTGATACTCATTCAAATTTAGCTTTCAGATACAGTTCAGATACGCTCCAGGCACAGAAGCCATTCTGATACTGATTCAGATTTAGATATCAGATACAGTTCAGATACGCACCAGACACGGATGCCATCCTGATACTCATTCAGATTCAACTTCTAGATATAGTTCAGATATGCTCCAGATATGGATGCCATCCTGATACTCATTCAGATACAGCTCAGATACACTCCAGACATGGACGCAATTCTGATACTCAACTTACAAATTACAATTCAACAAGCATTCTTGGATGGCATCTACAAGCCCATCTCCAACAAGATTCTATCACCTCTCCAAATGGCATCTTTAAGCCCATTCCCCCTATCATCGCATCGCTGAGTGCAAATTTCTGGGCACTCTAGTGTCCAATCATCTTCCACCTTCGAGTCACGAATGGAAAAACTCGCCAATCTAACTCTTAAGGTTTAAGAAGATTGAACAGGGGCAGTTGTTGTACCCCAAAATTTTCCCTCTCATTTTTCAAGTATTTGCTCACAAGATATTCTAAGACGTCAAGTTTACAGCACTGATACATCAATTTAGGCTTGAAATTGGCACAAGGGAAAAATGGTCAATTGCATACTGGAAAGTCAAACTTTGACTTTTTGGTCAACATTATAACCCAAAAATCAAATTTCATCAAGACATTCAAAAATATCCAGCTTGATCATTAAGAAGTCAAGAGAATCAAAAATCCAACTTTGCAAGACTTTGAGATTTTTCTAAGTATTCTCTATACTTGGTTAATTTCATTTGCTTCATGGCATTTTACTACAACTCCAATTAATTCAAGATGATGCAAGTAATTCAAGTTATTACAAAGTGACATTTTGCAAAATTACAAATTCTAAAACTATGTCTTGATTAAAACCTTGTCACAATATTTTTGCCTTTGACATAATGTGCACAAGACAAAATTTGTGACATGCTACAAACTATGTTGTCCAAAGTTGAAGAAAATATGATATATCACATTGCCACAACACCCCATGATGCCCTGCAAGAAAGCTTGTGCCATGCTACATCCAAAGTATGCATGCTGCCAATACAGTCCAAAACTGCTCTATGCAGTCTGCCCAAACCTGCACCACAACAGCCCAAAATTGCACCAAAATGGCAAAGGAAAATTATGTGAAGAAAGTATCAAAGCAGTAGGAAAAAACAATTCAAACAACTTATTTGTTTTCCCCCCTTAAACCACAGTCAAGGGGTCTACAAAAGAGGATTGTCTCATAAGACAAGGGGGTTGGATTTTGAAGAGAGTGGAAAAATTTTCTAGAGAGAAGATAGAGAGTTTTGTTGAGCAGAAAAAACAATATTCTGTGCAACTTTGACTAATTTTCAAAACCAAAACTGCTCTTGTTCAAAACAGAAATCCAACCCATTTCTCCACCATACAAACTCTCCCTCAAAGACTGTCCAAATATAACCCAAAAAAACAGTCCTTGTAGTGCTACTCACCTTCATCATCAAAAATACCAAAAAAAAAGTACATTCCAACTCAGTTCTAGCAGTCCAGAGCAGCTTCCTGAAGACTCGCAAGGTTATCACATCATTTGGAAAATCATTCAGATCTAAAACAACCAGTTCAGCCCAAAGGTAAGTCCTCTTGACTCGATATCTTGTCATTACATCATTAACAAGTTGTTGTTCTTTAAAGACAAGATGTAGTACTTTATTATCCTGTTGAACTAGTCATTTGCTGAAGGTTTAGGTTTATTCAATCATTTATTATTCATGTTTATCCATCATATGCCATAAACTAACTTGTGCAGTCAGTGAAATAATGTTTAAGGTAGAAAAACGCAGCATGTATCGACACATATCCTCATGTGTCGACTCATCCTAGTGAAAAAATAGGGTATGAGTCGATACATAACCCCCATGCATCGACCCATACTGATTTCAGGTTACAAAACAAAAGTGGGAAAAGACTATGAGTCGACACATACGCGTTTCGCATTGATGCAAGAAGGTGCATGAGTCGACATATCCCATTATGTGTCGACTCATACTGAGCAGATTTTGTTTTGCAGGAGCTAGGAAAAGCTATGTGTTGATGCATAGCATCATGGGTCGACACATAGCAGTTCAAAATGCAGTTTTCCTTTTATTTTACACTGTTTTTATATTGTTTTCATTATCATTCGATATGGTTATAATATTTCATTTTCCACTTCATCCCCATTGTAAATTTGTACCCCCATCCCTCTAAAATGATGTAATAGCTTAGATTTTATTTTCCTCATTTTTTACTTGCTTTTCATATATGGTTAGTAAAATAGGATGTATGACAAGATAAAAACTAATGAGTAGCTCACCAAAAATCAAAGACAAATGCATGCAAACTAACACACTCGCACACTAACACCTCTAGGGTAATCTCACTTTGTCGCCTTTCAGAAAATAGTCATGTCCCTCGAACATGGGCGTTTTAGCAAAAGACTCTCGATGAAAGATCGTAGTCCCTCGATGACCCTCGATGTTGCCTTCGGTAAATGATCTAGTCCCTAAACGACATTGCTAAAATAACTCATAAGTTGCTTTCTATGACTATACAAACGTATCATACTCGTCCCTTCACATCCAACGATGGGGCTTCTTACCAAATCAATGGTAAGACAACCACATCTAAAGGAGGAGGAAAAGCACATTTAAGACCTTTCGAGTAGGTAGATTCACTCTTAGTTACTCGCTTGCTCACAACAAAAACATTTTTACCCACACTCTCATCTTTGAACTATTTTCAAAACAAACACTTTGTAGGTGTTCTTATAGAAACGAGAACCATTACGATGTTCCATTTTCAAAATACTTTCAAAAACACATCTCACAAACACACCTCTGAACTATTTTTGAAATAAACACTTTGTAGGCGTTCTTATAGAAACGAGAACCATTACGAAGTTCCATTTTCAAAATACTTTCAAAAAAATCACCACCACAAGCACACATTCAAACAAAAGCAAGTGATCTAGCAAGTAACTAAGAGCCCATGGAAAACCATGGATGAAAAGGGTGCTAATACCCTCCCTTTTCATAATCTACCCCCCGAACCCGAGAAAACATCTCTAAAGGTCTTTCATGTGCTTTTTCACATTTCCTTTTTGGATAAAAGAAAATTCAGTGGCGACTCTTGCTAAACCGTAACATTTGCAAACACAAACGCAAAACCTCAAGTGAGTTCTCCCACCGTATCACAGTGCGGCTAGTCTAACTGTCGATAATGGTTTGGGTTTTTCCAATGCAGATCTGATACCAAAGGGGGGGAAGTATAATGATGCTCTTCATGTTTCCGTTGAATGCAGGGGCACGACTATGGCCCATGTTTTGGTAGATACTAGCTCCTCGTTGAATGTGCTACCTAAAAAAGCTCTGGACAGATTGGACTGCGAAGGCTTGACCTTGAAGCCTAGCAATATAGTAGTGAGAGCTTTCGATGGTTCGAAGAGGATGGTGCACGGGGAGGTGGGTGTCCTTATCAAAGTTGGTTCCCAGACCTTCGACTCCACTTTCTACATAATGGATATAAAACCATCATATTCTTGCTTGTTGGGACGCCCTTGGATACATGGGGCTGGGGTTGTTACTTCTACCCTCCACCAAATGTTGAAGTACCCAGTAAGAGGAAAGATTGTAACTTTGCATGGTGAAGAGTAGTATATGATCAGTCACTAGAACTCCTTCAGGTACGTGGAAATGAATGGCGAGTTCATCGAGACTCCTTGCCATAACTTTGAAGAGGTACCTCAGATTATGGCTACAGAAGAAACTACCGACGGTCCTCCAAAGGTCACCAAATCTCCCTCGAAGATGGCTTCTCTCAAGGATGCACGAGCAGTGGTTGAAGAAGGTGGGTCTACCATTTGGGGTCAGCTCCCGGTTATCCATTACAAGTCTGACAAATCTAGTTTGGGCTTTACTACAGGTGTTCAAAAGGTTGTTCGTCACGCTCGGGCTAGAGGACCTCCCATACGCATCAGCAATCCTGGGGTCAATGAACTTGAAGATAGTGATGGTGATTTTGACATTGATAGCTAGATCTTCCCGACTACCAACGACGGACTCAGTAACTGGACTTCCAAGGACTTTGTAACGATTACTTTTGTTTATGAATAATTGTCTTTCTGATTTTTCGGATATGTAATTTTAAAACAATATAAACTCTATAGCCATGTGTCTTACCCGGGGCACAATGGTTCTATTTGTGAGGGTTATCATGTTTCATTTTTATATGACATCGATAAAGATTGGACGTTTACATACAAATTTTGCGCTCTCTATCTTTCTTTTCTTTTATTCTGTCTATACAGCTATGCTCTTACACACACTCACGTATCCAAATGCAGATCCATATCCACTCTGGATCCCATTGATAATAGTTCTGCTACTGCTCATTATGACTTTGAAAATCCGATAAACCAAGTTGAGGACGAAGGTGAAGAAGATTGTGAGGTGCCTGGAGAACTTGCTAGACTATTACAACAGGAAGAAAGGACCATACAGCCTCATGAAGATCCGGTTGAGACAGTGAACTTGGGTACAGAGGAAGACAGAAAAGAGGTTAAGATAGGTGCAAATCTGGAGCTTAGTGTCAAACAGCAGTTGGTATAGATGTTGCATGAGTATGTTGAAATCTCCGCCTGGTCATATGAAGACATGCCTGGACTAGACACGGATATAGTGGTTCATCGTCAGCCGACTAAAGAAGACTTCCCTCCGAAAAAGCAAAAGGTTTGTCGTATACGCCCTGAGATGTCAAAGAAGATTAAAGCAGAGGTTATGAAGCAGTTCAACATAGGGTTCTTAGCTGTCACCTCCTATCCGCAGTGGGTTGCTAATGTGGTTCTAGTACCTAAGAAAGATGGTAAAGTATGAATGTGTGTGGATTACAGAGACCTGAACAGGTCAAGCCCCAAGGATGACTTCCCGCTTCCCCACATCGATGTTCTGGTTGACAACATTGCACAACACAAAGTCTTTTCCTTCATAGACGGTTTCTCTGGCTACAATCAGATCAAGATGGCACCTGAAGACATTGAGAAGACAACCTTTGTTACACAGTGGGGCACTTTCTGCTACATGGTGATGCCGTTTGGGTGGAAGAATGCTGGGGCAACTTATCAGTGAACTATGGTAGCTCTGTTCCATGACATGATTCACCATGAGATAGAAGTTATGTCGATGACATGATAGCCAGGTCTCAAACTGAGGAAGAACATCTTGATCATCTACAAAAGCTATTTGATAGGTTGAAGACGTACAAACTGAGGTTAAATCCGAATAAGTGCACCTTCGGGGTAAGGTCTGGTAAGCTTCTGGGATTCATCGTCCGTGACAAAGGTATTCAAGTAGACCCTGCAAAGGTGAAGTCCATACAAGAGATGCCGGCTCCCCGTACTGAGAAGGAAGTTAGAGGTTTCTTGGGACGCCTAAATTACATTGCCAGATTCATTTCACATCTGACTGCTACTTGTGAGCCAATCTTCAAGCTTCTTAAGAAAGATCAAGTGGTAAAGTGGAATGACGAATGCCAGGTCGCCTTTGACAGAATCAAGCAATACCTCCAAGAACCTCCTATTCTGATGCCTCCGACTGGAGGAAGACCTTTGATAATGTACTTAAAAATGCTAGATAATTCAATGGGGTGGTGCTGGGGCAGCATGACAAGTCTGGTCGAAAAGAGCACGCAATATACTACCTTAGCAAAATGTTTACCGAATGTGAAACATGATACTCACTGCTCGAGAAAACTTGATACGCTTTGGCATGGGCTGCTCGCCAACTGAGACAATATATGTTGAGCCACACTACTTTATTGATATTTAAGATGGATCCAATCAAGTTCATTTTCGAGAAGCCCGCTCTCTCCGGAAGAATAGCAAGATGAAAAATGATCTTAACCGAGTACGACATCCAATACACAACCCAAAAAACAATCAAGGGAAGTGTGTTAGCTGATCATTTGGCACATCAAGTCGTGGATGACTACCAGTCCATGAATTTTGAGTTTCCGGATGAGAACATCATGTTAGTAACCGACTGTGAAGAACCTGGACCGGATGAAGGACCTGAGGAAGGATCCCGATGGTCTATGTTTTTTGATGGAGCCTCAAACACACTGGGTAATGGCATTGGCGCTGTAATCATATCTCCCGAGGGCTCTCATACTACGTTCACTGCCCGATTATGTTTCAACTATACCAACAACATGGCAGAGTATGAAGCGTGTATCACAGGTGTTGTACCCCAAAATTTTCCCTCCCATATTTCTCAACACATGGCAAGTCAGGTCTCCAAATTGCTTAAGGAAGTTCAAGAAGTTGACCAGACAAACTCTCTCCTAAGGCAGTCTATCTCTAATTAGGGTTTCCATCTTCATCAAGATGTGTGAACCACAAAGGACTAAAATGCTCACCATTGTCCTAATAAGTTCTCAATATCATCCATGTCAAGTTTCAAGCCTTGCGGAAGAAGTTTTCTCAGTCAATTGCTCAAATGCCTGAAAATCGACTTTGCTAGGTCAAAAGTCAACTGTGGCCCACATACAGTCAAACTTCAAATATTTTTTGTCAACATCCTCATTTTGAAGTATTATTCATCATTTGGTCAAGGTTTGATCATTATTCCTCAAGGATTGCTCACAATTCATCAAAACCCAAAAGTTGCTAAATTACGGTTTTGTAGAAAAAGTCAACTCAACTTTGACCAAGCATAACTTTCTCATACTTTATTAGAAATGACCCATCCAAATCTCATTTTTAAGAGGATTCAATTCCCTATAATTCATCTTCATCTCTCAAGTTCATAATATGCACTCACAAAAAGATATGAATTTTTACATTATAGGTCCTTTTGGAAAGTCAACAAAAACACATTTTGGGTCAAAGCTTCATACATGAACATGGAAGACTCAATTGATATGAGACCAAAATTACTGCTTAGAGGACATCCTAATATTTCTAAAAAGTCCAAGAACACCTCTCTAGGGTCAAAATTGAGAGAGTTATGCATTGGCCAAGTTGACCATTTTTACAAAATTGCCAAAAGTCAAATGTGCTCAAATTTGCATTTTTTGCTAAATGGACCCAACTTTTTATGCTTGCACCTCAATTATAACGTGGTCCACGACTCAAATACTTATTCATACATTATTTTCTTCATTTTTCAATTTATTTTGATTTTTCATTAATTAAAAAGTGAATTAAATCAACTAAATGATGAAAATTATCAAAGATATGATTTGATTTGTTATTTTTACAGATTGGCAATCCAGATATGCTGAGTTTTCATGATCAATTCGAATCAATGGAAATTGGTACAAGAAAGGCATGATTGGTATGAAAATAGAAAGATATCATATAAATTGAAAATCAAATCAAATCTTGGATAAATGTAAAGATTCATGCCAAGTTTGTTAACCTAATTCATTCTAGGTTATATAATAAAGCTTTGCAGATCAAAAGAAGAGGGTTAGAGGTCGTGAGAAGCTTGGAACAAAACTGAAAAATCCAAAGAAAAGTGGGAGTTGGTTTTCATTCTACAGGCCAATTCAAGGTGTGCTAGTGATCCCAATCGTTTGCTAGACATCTTAGGAAGCTAACAACATCCTTTGCAAGATTTAACATGCCCAAAAACGCGCGCTACGATCCCCATGATTTGACATATTTTTGTAATTCAATTAGCACGATTCATGCATCTTTAGCACTTTTAATTGTCATAGTTGTGATTATCATCATTTTTGCAAGCTAACCATGCCATTTAATTGCATTTTTGATGCATGTACGTGATATTGCCATGGTTAGGGTTTCATGTTCTTGTTTAGGGGTTTTCAATGCAGGCAAAATTGGGCTTTGATTCTGGTACCATGATGCTCGTGAGGATGAGACGAGTTGATTGGTACCAGTACTTGTCATTTATCTTGCTCGTATGCAATTTTGGAGATGAACAGGTTTGTACCTACAGTAAGCGTCTGTAGGTAAAAGCCTTGTTTTCTAAAACGACGGTTGCCAGGAAGAAGAAGCTTGTGTGGCAGCGTGTGACTCGTCCATTTGAATTTTCGCGCATTTTTCTGAATATATTACTTGATTTGATTATATTATTTGTTTCTATTATATGAACAAATAAACAACGCAGCACAGTTGGCAAGCGAGCACTGGAAGCGAGCATAAGGACCTGGGTTCGATCCCCAGGTCCCAACATTTTATTTGTGTTATTTTCAGATAAGGGATCCAGCGCGTTGTTCATCATGACGTCCACCATGCATCATCAACATTCATCCGTTTGATCATCAGCAAGTCAGTTCCAACGTGCCAGCATTGAAGGTCCACCATAGCACTCAAGTCAACACCCACACCAGAGCAAGCGTAGTCAAACAGGCTTGGAGATTTTGGGCTATAAAAATTAGATCTGCACCCCCCTTTTTTGCTAACAATCAGGCCCATTTTTTTATTTTCTCTATTTATTTCTTTTATTTAATTAATTTGCTTAATTATTTTAATTCACAAAATTAATCACTTTTTTCATAAAATCATAAAAATTAGAATTAGGTTTTTTTAATCAAATTTAATTTAATTTAGTTTAATTTAATTTAGGGAAATTTTAACTTGTTTCTAATTAAAACTAATTAGCAAATTAGGTTTAAACTCTTGATTTAATTTTTCTTTCTTTCTCAAATAAAATAAAAATATAAAAATAGGTTTTTTAGAATGAATTAATTTATTTTTCTTAATTTAAAATTAATTAGAACTTAGGATTTTCTTTTTAATTCAATTATTTCATTATTTTCTCAAATAACAAAACATGACAAAAACATCCTTTTTTTAATCAATCGCAAATAGGATTAGTCAAAGGTTCAAAACCCTAATCGCCCCGCATTTAATTTGTCGCGCGTTTGTTATTTATTTTGCCAATATTTTGTAAATGTTCATGGTTTGCAATAGTTAATTTAGGGTTTTTATTTACTGTTTAAATCCCCAAGCTTTTGGCTATGTAATTAATTCCCCACCCCGAAGCCTTGTAATAGTGTAGGTTTATTTTCTCACATTTTTTTAATTCCTGCCAATATTAAACTGTCTAGATGTATGCTAATAGGATTGTATGACAAGAATGCATGATAAAATTAAAACGGTTAGAAAACCCTAATGTGCAAAGATAAATAACTGAAATAAATCACTCGCACATATCACTCTTAGGGTATAATCTCACTTCGGTTGCCTTCGGTAAATGATCATTAAGCATAGGGTGTCTTAGTGGTTACCCTCCTGTCTAAAAAAGATCAAATGTCCCATTCGAATGTTGCCTCAAAAATGTTGCCTCGAATATGATCTTAAGACTCTAGGGTTACTACTAAGGCATCCTAATATTGCTTTAATGACCGTACGTTCCTTTCGAATTGACCCTTACAAACTCCAACGACTGTGCTACCTATTTCTCAATAGTAGGATAGTGTTGTCTAAAGGAAACAAGAATAGAAACGATCTTTTCTCGAGTAGGTAGATGCTAGTAGGTACTTGCTCAAATCAAAACTTTTCACACTTACACATTTCAAACAAATTTTCAAAATAACTTCATCACATCCTTGAGGACTGATACAAGGTGTGATACGGTGGCCAGAGCCGGGACTTGTTTGGAAAATGCTGGTTTGCGTTTTGCGTTTGTGTTTGCAAAATGTCGCGGTAAGCAAGTGTCGCCACCGTCTTTTATTTTATCCAACAAGGAAAGGAAAAAAGCACAGAAAAATTCCTTTTTCGAGATGTTTCTGAGTACGGGGGTAGATTACTACAGATAGAAAGGGTGCTAATACCTTCCCTTTCTATAAGAGTGTAATGAAGTGTTTTTGAAAACTTTGTTTGAAAAAGAGTGTAAGTGTGAAAAAGTTTGTTTTAATTGAGCAAGTACTTAAGAGATAATCTACCTACTCGAAAAAAGAATTGTTTTATGATTGTTTCCTTTAGACAGCACTATCTCACTATTATTGAGTAGGTAGCACTGTCGTTGGAGTTTGAGGATCAATTCGAAAAGGGACGTACGGTCACTAAAGCAATGTTAGGACGTCTTAGTAATAACCCTAATGTCTTAGATCAATTATCCGAGGCAACAATATCCGAGGAAACCTTTCCGAGGAAACCTTTCCGAGGCAACTTTGATCTTTGGACAAAAGGACGACCACTAAAGCATCCTATACTCAATGACCGTTTACTAAAGGCAACCAAGTGGGGGTGTACCCTAGGAGTGCGCATGTGCGAGTGATTCAATTTCAAATTATTTATCTTTGCACATTTTAGGGTTATCTAACCGTTTTAAAGTTGATCATACATTCTTGTCATGCATCCTAATATCATACATCTAACAGTTAATATTTTTTAGAATTTAAAGTGCGGAAATTAAACTAAGCTATTACAAGGCTTCGGGTATTTACATAGCTAAAAACAAACCCTTAAAATAAAGCGATAAAATGAAGAAAAAAAGTCCTAATTAACTATTACAACTTGTGAACAGTTACAATAATAGGGAAAAATATAACAATAAAGCGTGCGCGAGGAAAATTAGATCGGGAGAGAACTAGGGTTTTGACCCTTCTAACCTAATTAAAAGAAAAAATGTTTTTGTTGTTTTTAATAAAAGAATTAGGTTTTTTAAATTAAATACAAAAATTAATTATCTAATTAAATTAATTAATAAAAATAATTACATGGCCTATTTTTTATGTTTTTGTTATTTTTAAGAAAAGAAAATATAATTAAATTAGAAATAAAAACCTATTTGTTCTAATTAATTTTAATTATGTACAAAAAGAATTAAAGTTATCTAAAATTAACAACCTAATTAAATTAATTAATTTTTGTATAAAAAATAAAATCTAAGCCAAATTTGGTGAAAAATATTATTTTTGTGATTTTTTTTATAAAAGAAAATAATTAATTTGGTTAGTAAAATAAAATTAAAAAAAAATTAAATTAAATTAAATGAATGTAAAAAAAAAAGAATAGAGAAAGAAGTTTGGGCCTGAGCAATTATGGGGGGTGCAAGAATCAGATTTCTAGGCCCAAAGACAGGGAGGTCCGTTTGACTTTTTGCATCCAGTGTGTTGCTTTAACTGAGGAGTTTGGTGCTCCTTCATTTAATGGCCTTTGGATCTAGCCATCTGGCCACTTGGCAAGCTGGATTATGAGGTCCCATGATGGACCTTGGTCTTGTACACGCATCTGATTGCTGAAAAGAAAATAATATGAAAGGAATAGGGGACCTGGGATTCGAACCCAGGTCCTGAGGCACGTTCCTGTGACTGGCTACCAGCTGAGCTAGCGTGATTAGCTGTATATAAAATAACAATGTAAAATAATATATGATAAAGAGCGTTAGTGGGAAAAATAAGCGCCAGAATTCAAATGGCCCAATGGAAGGGCACCACGCAGTCATCTTCCTCCCTTCTCCGTGGGTAAAAGTCCCAGACTTTTACCTACGGACGTTCATCCATAGCTATAGCCCTGCCATTTCTCAAAATCAAGCATGAGTAAGATAAATCAAAACTAAAGCCATGAATGGCTTCGTCTGGACCTTCTGAGTTCAATGATGGCCCTTTCATGGCCCAATTTTGCCTGTAAACGAAGATCCTAATTTGAACCATAAAACCCTAGCTATGGTGAAATCTAATACAAGCCATGAAAATACAATCAAATGTTACAAGAAGCTTGCAAACATGATGGTGATCAAGAATATATCATTAATTCATGCTATCAATGTCTAAATCATGCAAACCTAATTCAAGAAATAAGCAATGTCGTTATGGACTTACAGCGAGATATGGGGCCTGGAAATGCTTGATTTTGATTGCTTTTGCTTGCTGATGACCTCAGGAAATGATTGGGATGGTCAAAGGATCTTGAATTTTCCTGTAACTAGGAATTCGATTCACCACTTTTTCTTGTTTTTTCCAAGTTTTGTTCTTGATCACACGCCTCTTTTTCTAGCCTCTTTTGGTCTGCATTCCTTCTATATGTATTAAGGAATAGATTAGGGTTGAAAACTGATCACAATCTTCTTTCATAAATGTCTTTGATCTTGATTTGATACACCTTGAATATCTTTCCAAAAATGGCCTAATTCAATTTTTTTGTGCACACCATGCCTTTACACGAATTTGATTTGATTGCTAGCTGGACATTAAGACCTGAATCATGTAAAAAATCTTGAGTTTTCAATATTTTGGATTTTCTATGATTTGTTTTGATTTAAAATGATTTAATTCAAATAAAAATAAAAATAAATAATAAAAATAAGATAATGACAAGTGGAAAAGGCTAGGGGTTGTGGACCATGTTTCCAACTCAAAACAAGTGAAAAAGATTGGGCCCATTTGGCAAAAATTGAGGTTTTGAGCATAGTTGACTTTTGCCAATTTTGCAAAAAAGGTCAACTTCACTAATGCATAACTTCCTCAATTTTAACTCTTTGGAGGTGTTCTTGGACTTTTTAGAAATCTTGAGATGTCCTATAAGCATCCCTTTTGGTCTAATATCAATTTGATATTCCATGCTCATGTATGAAGCTTTTACAAAAAAAGTTGTTTTTGTTGACTTTTCAAAATGATCTATAATGTCCAAATTCGTAACTTATTGTGAGTGCATATTTTGAACTTGTGAGATGAAGATGGATTTCATAGCATGGAATCCAATTCAAAATGAGCTTTGGATGGTTCATTTCTCATAAAGTATGAGAAAGTTATGCTTGGTCAAAGTTGGGTTGACTTTTCCTACAAAACCCTAATTTAGCAACTTTTGATTCTTGATGAATTATGAGCAATCCTTGATGAATAATGATCAACCCTTGATCAAATGATGAATTATACTTAAAAGTGAGGATGTTGACCAAAAATCTTGAAGTTTGACTGTATGTGAGCCACAGTTGACTTTTTCCCTAGCACAGTCGATTTTTAGGCCTTTGAGCAATTGACTGAGCAAACTTCCTCTGCAAGGCTTGAAACTTGACATGGATGATGTTGAGAACATATTAGGACATTGGTGAGCATTTGGGATCCCTTGGAATCAAGTATCTTGATGCAACATGAAACCCTAATTTGAGGTAGACTGCCTTAGGAAGGAGCTTGTCTGGTCAACCCTTTGACTTCCTTGAGCAACTTGAGAATTTTCTTGAAATGTTTTGAGAAATATGGGAGGGAAAATTTTGGGGTACAACAGCTGCCCCTGTTCAATCTTCTTAAACCTGAAGATTTAGATTGTCTTGTCTGCCTTTCGTGATCTGAGGGTTGAAGATGATTGAACACTAAAGTGCCCAGAAATTTGCACTCGCATGATGTAGTATTCATCTTGTAATGTCGGGAATGGGCTTACAGATGCCATTTGGAGATTAATGACGGGAGATGGGCTTAAAGATGTCATCCGAAGGAGTATCGATCGCATAAGAGATTCCTTAGCGAGAGTTTGTATACCTGTTGTTGAGGAAGATTCCACTGGGGAATGTTGTTCTTTGTTGAGAGGAAGAAATTTAGGAGCTTCGGTCGTCCATTATTCTGCTGGTGAATTATCTCTGTTGAATTTTAGGAACTTCGGTCGTCCATTATTCTACTAAGGAATTGTCTCTTAATTGAGGAAGTGAAAATGAACTATTATATGGTCGTAATCTAGGCTTTACAGTGACTTACTGGGGAGATGAGATCAAACTTGCTATCCGGTCGTAATCCAGGCTTCGCAATTTCTCGATTCTTATCTGGTCATAATCTAGGCTTCATAAGGAATTCAAATAGTATCCGGTTGCATCCGGGCTTCAACTTGAATTTAGGGCATACTAATATCCGGTCGACTCCGGGCTTCTTAGTAACTGTTCAAGTAAACTGTTATTTGGTCGAAATCCAAGCTTCACAGTGTTTTGTACCACTATCTGGTCGTAATCCAGGTTTCACGATGTTCCATACCATTATCTGGTCGAATCCAGGCTCCATGGTGTCTTGTATTGTTATCTGGTTGAATCCAGTCTTCACAATACCTCACTTCTTATCTGGTCGAAATCCAGGCTTCTGAAGAAATCAAGTGGTTATTCGGTCGCATCCGGGCTTCCCTTTGACTATTGGGCCTACTAATATCCGGTCGAATCTGGGCTTCATAGTAATTGGCCGAGTAAACTGCTATTTCATTGAAATCCAAGCTTCACAGTGTCCCTTACTGCTATTTGGTCGTAATCCAGGCTTCGCGATGTCTTCTACCATTATCTGGTCGAAATCTAGGCTTCATGGTGTTCTTGGTTGCTATCTAGTTGTAACCCAGGCTTTACAATGTCTTCTACCATTATATGGTCGTAATCCAGGATTCATGGTCTTGTATTGCTATCTGGTCATAATCCAGGCTTCACAATAACTTGCTGAGTTGTTATCCAGTTGTAATTCGGGCTTCACGGCTCACTGGGGATTTAATTATTATTCGGTCGAATCCGGGCTTCATAGCTTGCTTTTAAGAGATACCATTATTTGGTCATAATCCAGGCTTCGCGGTAGTCTGATACTATTATCCGGTCGTAATCCGGGCTTCACAATATGTTGTAGAAATCAAGATCTTATCTGGTTGTACCCGGGCTTCATGGCTTGAATTTTGTGAGAATTTGATTGTATCTTTCCCGAAACGTAAAGGTTAGCTGTATGTAATGCATGATATGTATCAAGCAATGATGTTCTCAAAATAAATGAGATTGTGTTGTATGATGTGTATGCATGTCATGATGTATGGACATGCAATGTTTTATATGATATTCTCTAGCTGGGGAAAATAAATCCCGGATTGCTGCTGGAGAGAAGAGTCGAATTCTTCGTTTCTGCTGGGGATAATGAATAAAGATGATTGTGAGCATAATCCTGTAGGAGAGAATAACTCCGCTGGGGAATAATCTGACGAGGAAATGACTCTATGGGGAAGAGATACTCTGCTAGAGGATCTGTTGATTTTGGAGAATAAACTCGGCTGGGGATGAATTATCGTTGCTGGCGAAGATGAACTCTATTGGGGATTGAGTTTCCGTTTGTGAAAGAAATGAACTCCGCTAGGGATGATCTTTTAGTGGTGACTTCACTTGGGATAATCTTACAGACTCTACTGGAGATAGTCTTCTAGACTCCACTGGGGATGATTTTCCAGACTCCACTGGGGATAATCTTCCAGACTCTACTGGGGATAATCTTCCAGTGCTGGTAATAGATAAATTCTGCTTGGGGAGAATTTTACTGACTCATTCGCAGTTGCGAACCTCAGCTGGGGAGAGTTGATAATACTGTAATCTTCTTACTCTGCGGGGACTGAATGTACCTTAGTCATATTCTTCAGCTAGATCTATCCTTGTACCTGGTGAATAGAACAACTGTATGGTCTGGACATTTCTTGTTCGCCCCTGTTTCTGATATTACGAGTAATCGTCTTTTGTTTCGTATGTAAAGATTTATGAGCAGTAATTATTGTCAAATGCATATATCAAAAATGAACATTGGACATTCTTGCAAAACAAAATAGAAAAAGGAAAACCATTTGGAATTTCTTTGTGAAAATGAATCATATTGATTTTGAAGTTGGCCTGTAAATAAGCGTTTTTTGTACAAGAGGCTGACGTCCTAGTAAGAGAACGCCGCCGAATGATAGAATTTACACAGTTTATGAAAAATAAAGAAAAACAGCTATGTGAACAATCCCACTGAGTTCCAACTCTGCTATTGCCTTTATATCCTCGAGCATCTCATCACTTTGCTACTTGGTTGAAGGTAGATCAAATTGATTAGTGTCGTCAGAGCTTGATAGTTAATACCGAGGTCTGGTTGCTAGGTGATTCACTGAGACATAGTGTTACGCTTTGATCCCTAATTTTTGCCTGGACCGCCCTTTTGGGTTTTCAGTCCACCGGGATACCCTTTTTTGCCCAAGCTGCCTTTTCAGGTTTTCGACTTGCCGGGTGTACAGTTTTTTTTCATTTTCATCCCTTATTTTTGCCCGAATCCTTTTGGTTCGCCGGGAAGCCCTTATTTTTGCCTAGGCCAGTCGACCTAGCGGGTCTTTGATTATGCGTAGTATTTTTCACTATGTCTGCATTGACGGGGTGAGGAAGGTCGTCACCATCCATGTTGGTTAGAATCATAGCTCCTCCTGAGAAAATGTTCTTTACCACAAATGGCCCTTCGTACGTAGGGGTCTTGTAGCGATAAAAAATGTAGCGGGGTAAATCGGAGATCGAACTATTGATTAATTCGTCTCACAAAAGCAAGAGTCGCCACCGCGCTTTATTATTTCCAAGGGAAAAGGGGAAAGAGCGAAATAAAACCCTTAAGTATGCAATGTAAAATAATACTTTTTAAAAGTAATAAAAATACAAGGCGTTTTTGAAAAGAGATCTATGGTTCGGGGGTTGGTTATACAATGGGAAGGTATTAGCACCCAATGTATCTATAGTACTCTATAGGAACCTTTTGAAATATCTGTTTATAAAAATTCGTTTGTTTGATTAAAAATAAACTGTTTTGGCCGAAAAGGGGTACGAACGAGTTTTTGAAGATACGACGACCTAATGTCGAAGTTTTGACTTAAAAGGTGTGAGTTTTGAAAAGATTGAATATTTGGGGAAAAATTGTCTTAAGCTTTAATGAAATGCAGATGTTCGCGCGATTGGACTTGAGGACATGAAGTCAACAAATTTAATCGTTTTTCTCTTGGACTTAGACGTAAACGGAATAAACAAATAAAGACAAAATAATTAACAGAAAATTATGCAGATAATGATATACAACCATAACAATGATTAAATAACAAACTAAAGGATGTGAACATGCATTTTTGTATTTTTATCTAATATTAAGGAAAATAAAATGTTTTAGTAGTTTTCATTTTTATGCATTTTTAATATAGACAAAGCATGAGAATTAATTGAAGAAAATAAAAATGTTTTTTAAAGCTTTTATTTTTATATGTTTCTATTCTTATGTGTTTTTTAATATTAATATAAAATATTATTTTAAGAATTATTAAATAACTCTAAACTAAATTAAAACTTAAAAGCTATTAATTAAACCTAATAAAAAATATACTAAAATTACTAAACTAAACCTAAAGTTAAACTAATAAAAATGGTCACATTATTTAAAAATGTTTTAATTAAATTATACCTCTTATTGGATTAAGTTTTATAATTAACTAAATTAATAATAATGCTAAAAAAAACTAAGGAAAACAAATAAAAAATGTATCAAGAATCAAAGAGGGTGAAATGATAAACAAAAGCATGGGCCAAAAGGGGGTGCAAGAGGCCATAAGCAGACATGGGGGGTGTTTTATGGAATCGTTGGGCTTTAAGGCAGGGAAAAGGGGTTGAGCCCACTACTTGAAACAAAGTTAGGGTCATCGGGTTTTTGTTACATTTGCGTTAGGGTTTGGCAAAAGGGGTGCAGAGCGGTGCTCCTTCGCTCGTGTTCTTCTTCGCTCGTCTTCTTCGTGGTTCACATGCCCTCGCCTCTGAGTCCCTTTGTCCATGGCCACCGGTACCTCAATCTTCCTCTTCCCTCCAGTGAAAAGCTAAGGTGGCCGATTCAAGGTGATCTTTCATTTTTATTTCATTAGGTTTTGTACTACTGCATGTTATGATTTGTGTTCATTTCGATTCTGACTTCGTATTGCTATGGTCATTTGAGGTACATGAAAGAAAAGAAGGATAAACATTATCTTTGGAGATGGAGGAGGAAGGTTGGGGATGCTGTGGCGGCCAAGTTGCGAGGTAGACAGTGACGGCGTGATATTTGCTTTGGCCCTGGTATTCCTTTTCTTATGTTCTTTGATTTGTGGTTTGATGATGTTGTTTAAAACCCTATGTGATATTTCTCCTCCTTCTGTTGACTCTGCCTTGCTTGGTTTATACGTGCTTCTTTTCCTTCTTCTTCCTTGCTGTGCTTCAGTTGCTTTCTTAATGGCCTATGATGAATATTTGTGAGGCCTTTCTGGTTGCCTTGAACATGCTATTGTTGAAACATTTTTTGTTTTGATTGGCTTTCCTTCTTCTTCCTTTTGCTTTGCTTCGGTTGCGTTTTACTGGCCTATGATGATAACTTCTGAGGCCTGATGGGTTTGGACGTTGGATGGGTAAATTTGTATTAGTTGGTATTCTGGCTTTTGGTTTTGGTTGGATTGCTTCAGGTTTGGCCTAGCATGGTTTAGAGGTTTTATGGTTTAGGCCATAGTTTATGTTACCATGGCTTAGGCTTTGAAAATGGTTATGGTTTGAGGTGAGGTGTTACAGGTTCTGGTCTTTGGCTCGGTACAACAGGTTCTACTGGTTTTTTAGGCCATAAGGTTTTTTGGTTTGTGGCCTTGAGACAGCAGGTTCTGGTTTTGAGACAGCAGGTTCTGGTTTTTTAGGCCTTGAGAATTTTTGTATTTTGTTTGACAATTTTTCTTTTGTTTTGAAAGCTTCAAGACAGGTTGAACTCTTCTTTCTTTTTGAAGGGGTTTGTTGTTATAACAGTTTGGCCTTCCTATTCTTGAGGTTTACGTTACAGGTGCTGAATATTTTACTATATTTCTGCCTTCTCTCTGCACATTATGATGCTACATCAGTTTGTTTGGTATCCTTTTTTTATACTTCCTTTTCTGATTGTATTACTGCTATTCTGTTTTGTGTCCATTTTCTGCCTAAGCCAAAAACCTGTAAACCCACATTCTTCCTCTCTTCTTTCTCCTCAATACAATTTGACATTAAAATGTGATGTTATGTATTGGTTCTGAAAAAGTGAAAGCTGGAAAATGATGAGAAATGGAAATATATGCTTGCATATTTGGTTTTAACTGCACACTTCCTCTTTGTCAATTACATGTACAGCATGGGAGCCTTATGTTTTTGGCCTCTTCCCATACTTGACAGTTTACGTTGCCTATGGCTTTGAAAATGCATATGTTGTTTTGCTTTTTTTTTTTAAATATGCAGTGGACTTTTGAAATGTGCAATTTATTTTTTAATTATGCAGTTTATTTTGAAAAATGCAATTTTGACAAGAGTGAATTTGTGCATATTTAAATTTGTGCATTCATATTTGTCAATAAAAATTCATCCCTTTTTGTGAACCGGGAGAAATCCCGTGATTTGCAATAAGGGTAAAAACTGATTCCAGCCGTTTGCTTTTAATGATGAACGCTAAAATTAATTTTTTTGCTTTTAATTATATTTATTTCTGACTTTTTTCTTTTAATTCTTTGCAGGTAAAATCAAATGAGCATTGGATAGAAGATGAAGATTTAGAACTTAGGAAAAAATTAGGATAGTTTTTATTTCATTTTAAACATTGTAAAAATTATCATTGTAAATACGTTGTAAATAAATACGGTATTTAAACAATAATTGTAACAATTAGAATAAAATGAATAAAACTCCAATATTTTACCAATTAATTCTCTCCTTCTTTCCAATTATTTATTTTATCGTTTATAATTCTTTAAATTATATAATAACTGAAAATCAATTCCAATTATTTAAATTTAGAATGATAAATAATTAAATAAACATCATTGACCAATTAACTTCTCTTCAATTATTTATTTCATTATTTATAATTCTCTAAATTGTAATAACTGAAAATAAAATTTCAACTATTTAAACTTAGAATAATAAAATAATTAGATAAACATTGTTGATCAATTAATAAACTCTTCAAATATTTATTTTATTATTTATAAATCTTTAAATTATATAATAACTGAGAATAAATTCCAATTATTTAAATTTAAGATAATAAATAATTAATAAACATTGTCTGATCAATTAATAAACTTCTTTTCAAATATTTATTTTATTATTTATAAATCTTTAAATTATATAATAACTGAGAATAAATTCCAATTATTTAAATTTAAGATAATAAATAATTAATAAACATTGTCTGATCAATTAATAAACTTCTTTTCAAATATTTACTTTATTATTTATAAATCTTTAAATTATATAATAACTGAAAATAAATTCCAATTATTTAAATTTAAGATAATAAATAATTAATAAACATTGTTTTACCATTGATCAATTAATAAATTTAGCGTTCAAAAAATAAACAGCTCTTGACTTGAAAAAGTTATGAATTTTAAATCTGCTTTGAAAATTGATAAAAATAGGTCAAAACACTTGCAATGTAATGATGCAGATGGGAGATGGTATCTTAGGTCAAAATTTGGGGTACAATAGCTGCCCCTATTTAAGTTTCTTCTATCCGGAGATATGAAGATTAAAATCTTCGTCTCGATGAGATTGAAGGTACTTAAATACATAATACGCAAATTTTTGCCCTAAGATACCGCCATTATGTTCGATATGAATGTAGTGATTGAATTCACAGAGAAAGACATTGTATGAAACAAGACAATGCTGGAGAAATCGAACACCAACAAAACACAGAGACATGGATTATACACTATTGGGGAAACGAGCCATCGACTTCAAACGACAGACTCTTGACAGCGAATAAAATTGAGGGAATACGACCTCTGACCCTAACAAAGAAGGCATCTTGCATAGGCCATAAAACAGATTATTGACCCAAAAATATCAGTGAGCTCACAACTCAAGGCCAACGATAGACAAAAAGTATCAAATTTGCTGATGATGGATTACCAACTTCTGAAGGTAAAGATTCATAACAAACTTCTCTGCGAGATTTTCGGAGATATACCGACTAATGCTGAAATAATAATATGGTTGTAGATACACAAGTTGCTCAAATAAAGAAGCTGCCACTTGCTGTATCAAAGATGTCCATAACATACAAGCTGCTCAAATAAAGAAGCTGCCACTTGCTGTCTTCAAAAATACTATGACATACAAGCTGCTCAAATAAAGAAGCTGCCACTTGCTGTCGTCCAGGGATGTCAATAACATACAAGCTGTTCAAATAAAGAAACTGCCACTTGCTGTCTTCCAAAAAATATTATGACATACAAGTTGCCCAAATAAAGAGGCTGCCACTTGATGTATTCCAGAAAAATAATAACGTACAAGTTGCTCAAATAAAGAGACTGCCGCTTGCAGTTTTCCAAAATAATAATAACGTACAAGTTTCTCAAATAAAGAGACTGCCGCTTGCCGTTTTCCAAAATAATAATAACGTACAAGTTGCTCATGAAGAGACCGCCGCTTGCCGTTTTCCAAAATAATAATAACGTACAAGTTGCTCATGAAGAGACCGCCGCTTGTCGTTTTCCAAAAAAATAATAACGTACAAGTTGCTAGTGAAGAGCTGCCGCTTGTCGTTTTCCAAAAAAATAATAACGTACAAGTTGCTCGTGAAGAGCTGCCGCTTGTCGTTTTCCAAAAAATAATAATAACGCATAAGTTGCTCGTGAAGAGCTGCCGCTTGTCGTTTTCCAACGATGTCTATAACGTACAAGTTGCTCATGAAGAGACCGCCGCTTGTCGTTTTCCAAAAAATAATTCAGAAGGAAATTGCGATGACACTGGCAGAGAATAAAATCTTCGTCAAAGAGAATCATGAATCAATCCTTCCCGAGGAGATCACATACTTAAACGTGCAAAATAAATGCACCATTCGTCTAGGTCGCGACTTCATTGGGGAAATCATGAGATAGCCTATGCAAGAGACAACAACTTCATCCAGGAATAAACTAGAGAGAAAACAGTCAAACAAGACTCCATCCAATGAGAAAGTAACTCGATTGGGGATTCATCCTATCCAGAAATGGACAAGGTAAGCTAAATCAAAAATCATCCACGAGGATTAGCTCAGTTGGGGAATTTAGAAAGGAAGCACATTTTCTGCCTAAGCTAACTTTCTACTTGGAAAGAAACTGTAAATTGTAATAAAAACAAAGTATCCAACCCAAAATCAACGGCAAATGTGAATATGCATGCGTGATATAAGTGTAAATGAATAAATGAATGTTATGCTGACAAAACGAACAGATGGAATATCCTGAAGACGATAAGATGTCACGAGAAGATAGATATTCGGCCAATCTTAAAAGGACGGAAAATAACTGGAACTGGAACCCCAAAGCAACGTCGGAGCGTAACACGCCACAAGGTTCAAGTCTTCTGAGGAGAAAAGTATTCAAATCCAATCTTCTAATACCAATAGACCACTGGCATGAGACAAAGCGTACCACACTTCAGAAATTGCCCAAATAAAGATAGCCAAAACAACGCTTAAATGGAACAACTGGGGAGTCAACAAACTTAGCACCACGAGAAACGCAAGTTTACACAACCAACACCTCATGACGATTTTGAAATAAAACATGTTCATCATGCGAGGATAAATTACTATACTGTTTCACATTTCATGGCTTGACCATCCTCGGAACAATTGTCAATTCCTTTCATTATTCACGACACATTTTAAAAATAAGAATACTTTAAATACTTTGTTTCAAATATTGCCGTAAAAAAAATTAAAATTTTGCCCACAAAGGGTAAATGCTCAAATTTCATTAATAAGATGGTAGTTCGCTAACAACGCAACTCCAACGGTTTACAAAAGTTTGGGAAATAGTACATGAAAGAAAAAGGTTACACAAAAACAATGATCACTATTCTCCCTAACAACTTCGAATTCCAAAATGTGCTCAAATGCCAAGACTGGTCTGACCAAAAGCTCGCCTAAGCCGCCCTTTCGGGTTTTCAACCTAGCAAACTGCCAACTCAAACCTAAGCGAAATACTTCTTGACTGCATCGACGTTCATGGGGTGCGGGAGCTCTTCACCGTCCATATTTGTGAGAATCAAGGCACCTCCAGAGAAAACTTTCTTAACGACATACGGTCCTTCATAATTCGGAGCCCACTTGCCCCTAGAATCAGGTTGGAAAGATAATATCTTCTTGAGCACAAGGTCACCTTCTCTGAACTCGCATGGTCGAACCTTCTTATCAAAAGCCTTCTTCATTCTCTGCTGATATAATTGACCGTGACACAATGTTGTCAATCTCTTTTCTTCAATTAAATTCAACTGATCATATCTACTTTGACACCATTCAGCCTCAGAAAGCTTAGCTTCCATCAACACTCTCATAGACGGGATCTCAACCTCCACAGGAAGTACTGCTTCCATACCATAAACTAGGGAAAACGGGGTTGCGCCTGTTGAAGTTCGAACTGAAGTACGGTATCCGTGTAAAGCAAACTGAAGCATTTCATGCCAATCTTTATAAGTTACCACCATCTTCTGGACAATCTTCTTGATATTCTTGTTAGCAGCTTCAACAGCCCCATTCATCTTCGGTCTGTAAGGAGAAGAATTATGATGTTCGATCTTGAACTCCTCACAAAGCTCTCTCATCATCTTGTTATTCAAATTCGAACCATTATCAGTGATGATCTTGCTCGGGATACCGTATCGACAAATGATCTGATTCTTGATAAATCTGACTACCACCTGTCTGGTTACATTAGCATAAGATGCTGCTTCCACCCATTTAGTAAAATAATCAATCGCTACTAGGATGAAACGATGACCATTTGAAGCTTTGGGTTCAATCATTCCAATCATATCAATGCCCCACATAGAGAAAGGCCAAGGTGAAGAAATAACATTGAGGAGAGTCGGTGGCACGTGCATCTTGTCCGCATAAATCTGGCATTTATGACATTTCTTCACATATTTGCAACAATCAGATTCCATTGTCATCCAATAGTAACCAGCTCTCAACATCTTTCTAGCCATCGCATGTCCGTTGGCATGAGTGCCAAAAGATCCTTCATGTACTTCTTGCATCAGCATGTCTGCTTCACGTCTGTCTACACATCTGAGCAAGACCATGTCGTAATTCCTCTTATACAAAACTTCTTCATTGAGGAAGAAACTGCTTGCTAATCTTCTCAACGTCTTCCTATCTTTATTGGATGCCCCAGGCGGGTACTCTTGAGTTTGAAGAACACGTTTAATGTCATAGAACCACGGTTTGTCGTCGGTAACCTCTTCTACTGAGAACACATGAGCAGGTCTGTCGAGGCGCATAACCCGGATTGTAGGCACATCGTTCCAACCATTCACTTGAAACATTGAAGACAAAGTAGCTAAAGCATCAGCCATTTGGTTCTCATCTCTAGGGATATGATGTAATTCCACTTTGTTGAAGAAAGTTAACAATCTTCTAGCATAGTCTCTGTAAGGGATCAAACCAGGATGACGAGACTCCCATTCTCCTTTGATTTGATTAATTACCAATGCCGAATCTCCGTAAATATCAAGAATCTTAATCCTTAGATCCACTGCTTCTTCGAGACCCATAATACATGCCTCATATTCAGCCATGTTGTTCGTGCAGTCAAACTTCAATCTCGCCGTGAACGGGATATGAGTACCTCGGGGAGTGACGATGATTGCCCCAATTCCATTTCCATAAGAATTCACAGCTCCGTCAAATATCAAACCCCAATGGGATTCGGGATCAGGTCCTTCTTCAGGTAACGGCTCTTCACAATCTTTAGCTTTCAAGTACATAACATCTTCATCTGGGAAATCAAACTTGATGGATTGATAATCGTCAATTGGTTGGTGAGCCAAATGGTCGGCTAAAATACTCCCTTTGATTGCTTTCTGAGTGTGATACTCAATGTCGTATTCAGATAACAACATCTGCCAACGGGCTATTCTTCCAGATAAGGCGGGCTTCTCAAAGATATACTTGATTGGATCCATTTTGGAGATCAACCAAGTGGTATGGTTAATCATATACTGGCGCAGACGGCGAGCAGCCCAAGCTAAAGCACAACAGGTTTTCTCAAGCAATGAGTATCAAGACTCGCAGTCTGTGAATTTCTTACTCCGATAATATACGGCATGTTCCTTTCTTCCAGTCTCATCTTGTTGACCGAGCACACATCCCATGGATTCTTCCAATATAGTCAGGTACATAATCAAAGGTCTTCCTTCCACCGGAGGAATCAAAATGGGAGGTTCAAGCAAATATTCTTTGATGCTATCAAAAGCTCTCTGACAATCTTCTGTCCACACACATCCTTGGTTCTTTTGGAGAAGCTTGAAAATCGGCCCACAGGTAGCAGTCATATGAGATATAAATCTAGAAATATAGTTCAGTCTCCCAAGGAATCCTCTTACTTGTTTTTCCGTCTTGGGTGCGGGCATTTCCCGAATAGCTTTGACTTTATCAGGATCTACTTCAATACCTTTCCGACTGACAATGAAACCCAGAAGTCTTCCAGAACGAACACCAAAAGTGCACTTGTTGGGATTCAGACGGAGTTTATACTTTCTCAAACGTTGGAATAACTTCAATAAATGTTCCAAATGATCTTCTTCAGTTTTTGATTTGGCAATCATGTCATCTACATACACTTCGATCTCTTTATGCATCATGTCATGGAACAAAGCAGTCATGGCCCTTTGGTATGTCGCACCAGCATTCCTCAAACCAAACGGCATAACCCGATAACAAAATGTTCCCTAAGGTGTAATGAAAGCTGTCTTCTCCATATCTTCTGGTGCCATCTTGATTTGATTGTAACCAGAGAAACCATCCATGAAAGAAAAGACTTTGAACTTTGCGGTATTGTCAACCAAAACGTCAATGTGCGGTAATGGGAAGTCATCCTTTGGGCTAGCTCTATTCAGATCTCTATAGTCTACACACATTAGAACTTTGCCATCTTTCTTAGCAACAGGCACTATATTGGCTAACCACTGAGGATAGACCGATGTAACAAGGAAACCTGCATTAATTTGTTTTTGAACTTCTTCTTTGATCTTGTCAGCCATATCGGGACGAGTCCTTCTCAACTTCTGCTTAATCGGCGGACATTCAGGTCTCAACGGTAAACGATGCTCCACAATATTGTTGTCCAAACCTGGCATATCTTGGTAGGACCAAGCAAACACATCAACATACTCTTTGAGAAGCTCCAACATTTTCTCTTTGACCTCTGGGATAAGCAATGCTCCGAATTTGACCTCCTTCTTATCTTCTTCATCACCCAAATTGATCATCTCTATAAGTTCTTCAAACGGCTGAATAATCTTTTCATCGTGCTCAAGCAAACGGGAAATTTCAACAGGAATCTCTTCACTATCCTCTTCTTCGGCTCTGAACACAGGGAATTCAAAGTTGGGAGAGGGCATAGGATCATTGTTTTCAATGGTTAAGTCATGGATTAATCTACACATATGATTATGCTTTATTTTAGAAATCGATTAATATGAATGTTGTACAAATGAAACAAAACATTATTATATTTTCCTCTTACTACCAATTAATTTTCATTACTATTTCTCAGAAAAAGTGAAAAATAAAACAGTAGTGGACAAAATAACATTTTTATTCATGAAGGGAAATACTTGAAACAAAGAGCCCAAACATTTCTCTTTTGCCTTGGGCAGAGCAAAAGGATTTATTTTCAACATAGCCCGACACAAATACTTTTCGCCTTGGGCAGAGCGAAAGTTTTTTTTCAAAAATAAAACAAAACATTACTCAGAAATGTGCATCACAACAGGAACATCAACAGCAATCCAATTCTGGCAAGCCACTCCATGCGTTACAAAATCGGGCAAATCCTCTTCAGAATCGTCTCCTATTATAGCATCAACTTCAGGAGGAGTCGGATGGATAAAACCTGCACTACGGAAAACCTCTTGAATCGGACGAGTAACTACTTCCTGCTTGAACCTTGTAGACACGGGATGAAAACCAAGACCTTCTCCAGACTTGTTCTCGGGCAAAGTCAACACCTGGCCCCAACCTTCAGCCGAACCACTTTCAACCACTCGTCGCGCATCCTCAAAAGAAGAAATAGATGTCCCTTGCTTCTTCACTTCATTATTAGCAACAGATAGAGCTTGGAAATGGGTTCCAACATCCTCATCAGCATCAATAAAAGAGAAAGATTACAAATGGCTTACCACCATAGCCTGCTCTCCACCAATCATTACCAACTTTCCATGCCTTACAAACTTCAATCTTTGATGGAGCGTGGAAGTGACTGCCCCTGCATCATGGATCCATGGACGACCCAATAAGCAACTGTAGGCAGCACGAATATCCATTACTTGAAAAGTGATCTGAAAAGTATGAGGACCAATTACTATAGGAAGATCCACTTCACCAATGACAGTCTTCCTAGAGCCATCAAACGCTTTAATAATTACTCCACTAGGTCTCATGGGAGCACCTGGATATGAGAGTCGAGCTAATGTAGTTTTGGGCATTACATTCAACGACGAACCTGTATCTACCAACACACTTGATAAAGTATCATTTCCACAACTTATTGAGATATGCAAAGCCATATTATGGTTTCTTCCCTCCTCCGGAAGCTCTTCATCACTGAAACCAAGATTGTTACACGAAGTAATATTTCCCACAATTCCATCAAATTGGTCAACTGTCACATCATGATCCACGAAAGCCTGGTCCAAGACCTTCATCAAAGCTTCTTTATGGGCACCGGAATCTCTCAGTAAAGCAAGCAAAGAAATCTTGGAAGGAGTTTGCAATAGTTGGTCCACAATCTTATATTCACTTCTCTTGATAACCTTCAGAATCTCATCATTCTAAGGATGAGGGATAGGTTCATTGGATCGGCCTATCTCAACCCTTGGTTCAACATTTCTCACTGGAATTTCTGCCGGTACGGGCCTCCTGACTTGAACTTCTGGTCTCTTCAAAGGTACTGCTGCAAAGACACGTCCATTTCTCGTAACTCTACTCACATCAGCGATGTTAACAAAAGATGGCCTCGTTGGTATAGGGACTTCTACCCCATTCTCAATCATTGTGGCATTATACTTATACGGTATAGCTTGGTCTGAGTTGTAAGGCCCAGGACCAGGTGGGTAAATGATCAAAGGAGCAACAGGTGCAGTCTGACTGTCGTAAACGATCTCTACTGATTCAGGCAAATTGAATTGTGGTATTATAACATTCACTTCATCCTCCGGATCTCTGTCATATGTAATAGTGATAACCCTCTGGTCTAACAACTTTTGAATATCCTCCTTCACAATAGGGCAATCGACCTCTCTTGAACAAAATTCACAAACATCATAATCATGTTGATGCCTAACAAAGGCAAGTCTTCTTAAGCTCTGATGTAACCTGATCAACGACTCTCTTATGTGTTCAACTTGAAAAACTCGAAACTTTCCCGGACAACCTTCCACCATATTCACTGATGCTGCCCCATGTCGAGGCAAAGGATTATCTCTAACATTTGGGTTAACATCCTTGAAAGACAAGATACCATTCTTAATCAACCTCTGCACGTCCGCCTTTAGAGCAAAACAATTCTCAAGGTTGTGCCCCGGCGACCCTTGATGATATTCACAAAACTGATCCGCCTTGTACCACAGAGAAGCACTGTTTGGTGCGACAGGAGGAGGCTTCGTCGTTATGAGGTTCTTTCTGATAAGAGCAGGGAACAATTCAGTATAATTCATAGGAATGGCATCGAATTGCGGTTTTCTTGGAGAACGGTTCTGGCTGTTGAATGGATAAGCCTGTTGTCAAGGCTGCTGCTGAAATGGCCGTTGTTGAGTAGGTGGGGTTTGATGAGCTGGGGTCATCAAAGCTGGGCGGACAGCCGGAGTGACTGCCGCAACGTGTGAGTAACCTCTCCTCGGTCTCCCTGGGAAGATTACGCTGACATCCTGTTCTTTTCTTTTTGGGAAAACACTTCCAAACTTCTTAGTACTGCTAGACGGACTTCCTTCTTTAACCAAACGCCCTTCACGAATCCCTTCCTCCAACCGCATGCCCATGCTTACCATTTCGGTGAAGTCACTGGGTGCGCTGGCAATCATTCTTTCATAGTAAAAGGAACCTAAAGTCTTCAAGAATATCTCCGTCATCTCTTTCTCCTCAAGAGGAGGATAGATTTGAGCAGCAATTTCACGCCACCTCTGGGTGTATTCCTTAAAAGACTCTCTGTCTCTCTGGGACATCGCCCGGAGTTGATCCCCTTCTGGCGCCATGTCAACGTTATACTTATACTGGTGAACAAAAGCTTCGCTAAGATCGTTGAAGTTGCGGATCCGAATGCTGTCTAAACCCATATACCACTTTAGAGCAGCACCCGTCAAATTGTCTTGAAAATAATGAATCAACAAGTCATGATCATCAGAATATGTAGACATCTTTCTCACGTACATAGTCAAGTGACTCCGAGGACACGAATCACCCTTATATCTTTCAAAGTCTGGCACTTTGAATTTTGCTGGAATCTTGACATTCGGAACTAAACAAAGGTCATGAGTGTTCTTCCCAAACAAATCCTTCCCCTTTAACGCTCTGAGCTCCCTCTGCATTTCTTGGAATTGGTCTTGAAATTCTTCCATTCTATCAAAAAGACCCAAACTTTCAACAGGCTCGGCAGGATAAGTAGGTTCATTCAAGTATGGCACGGAGTGAACTACAGGAGCGACAATTGTCATTACCGGTTGCGGGAAAGGTGTCACAGACGGGATTACTGGTGGCATGGCAGTTGTCTCTGGTTGAGGAAGAGACAAAGCAGGTTGAAAGAAAGGTTGTACGACAGGCTGATACCCCTCTGGCACAAAGTTGTAAGGCATTCCCCACGGAAAACCTTTTGGCATCTGATGTTGAAGCGGAGAGTTGATTTGAATCACGGATGTTGGAACGGTGACAATCTCGGAAACCACAGTAGTTGAAGTCTGAATCTCAGCAGCTGTAGTCGATGGCTGATTCTGAGCAGCCATCAAACTTTCCACTAGCGCAGTTAACTTTTCCATACCGACACGAAGGGTAGCGACCTCCTCACGAAGCTCGTGGTTTTCCTGTTCCAGATCTTCCATTTTCCTCTGACGATTGGCTCGAGTATCGTATCGATGAGACAGCTTGACAATCTATCGGAGTGGAAAAAGAAACAAGGATAAGACTCTAGAAAACATGTGAAGTGGAATGTTGGATGATGCATGATATATGATGCAAGAGATAATTCATTTTAATAGTTTTTCAAGGAACTTCGATAATTTTGCACACATCAATGGTAAAGCAATTTGGAACAACAAAAACTCATCCATTAATCAAAAGCGGTAAATTACAACTTACAACTTTGGAACAATAAAACAATAAATTACACTTTGGGATAACAACCCAATAATAAAAGCAGTAAACTACAACTTTGGAACATGAAGCCCATAATAAAGCAGTAAATTACAACTTTGGAACATGAAGCCCATAATAAAAGCAGTAAATTACAACTTTGGAACATGAAGCCCTTAATAAAAAGCAGTAAATTACAACTTCGGAACATGAAGCCCTTTTACAGAGTTTTACAAAATGACATCAGTAAAATAAAACTAAGAACTAAAGATCACTCAGAATCATCAGATGAAGGACCAAATGCCAACTGTAACCGGAGCTTCCTGATCTTCTCTTCATAAAAGTCTTCCATCTCTTTCTTCTCAGCTACCAGTCGATCAATGATTTCCTTTTATGGATTAGGAACAAGAGCAACGCTTACCGAACCTTCCTTCTTTCTCTTCCTTTCACTAGCATACTTCTTCAGTAAAGCATCCTTTTACGAAGCTTCTCATTATGATCAATGAACCAGCCGTCTTGAATAAACAACAACTCCTCTTTTTCCTTTAGTTGTCGAGCCAGGACCCGATTCTCATATTCAGACATATTATACTTTTCTTTCCAAGCATCTCTCTCGGACTTCATCCTGGCCAGATTTCCTTGGTATTCTCCCATATTCTCGATAGGGATATCAACAGATGATGATGCAACGGTAGGGAATAAAGGTTTCTCAGGTTTATAGGGCATCTTGAGAGCACAAGCCCTAGCACTGACCCATTGCAGGTAAGGCTCCAAAGAAACGACACCTCTATGTCCTAACATGTCTCTCCCTTTCCTATGGATGTGGCGCCAAGCTCCTTCGATCTCCCTCTTAGCTGCCTGGTGATTTTGTCCTTCCTGTAGAAAGAAACCACTCACATGGATGTTGTTTGGCTTGTCTCTCATCGGATATCCAAACTGACGGCGCGCGAGAACAGGGTTATAGTTAATTCCTCCTTTCGTACCAAGAAGAAGCACGTTAGGAAAAGCACCACAGCTATCGATGATCTTCACGTCATAGTAAGCTCGATTATACCAATCAATGTCGAAATGAGTGAGAGCCATAATTTTTGGCGCCCATCGTGGCTCCTTCTCGAGATCCCAGAAAACATCAGACCTAGGTAGATGAGAAACATACCACTGATACAACAACGGCGCACAACAAATAATCATCCCTCCTTGATAAGAGTTTCGAAGATGGATGGAGTAGTAGGTATCTCCTAGCAGCGTAGGGACCGGATTTCCAATCAAGAAGATTCTGATGGCGTTGATATCCACAAACTTATCAATGTTAGGGAACAAGAATAGACCATAAGCGAGTAAAGCAAAGACGTCTTCGAAGGCAACAGTATCTTTTATCTCAGCGAAATGACGAGCTTTCCTCAACAAAAACTGCACAGACAAACCTCAGATTCCCCCTTTCGTAGTCATGTTCTCCTCTATCTCTGATTTCTTCAAGTGGGTGATGGTCGCTATCTCGTGAGATTTGGGTTCCTCTTCTAAGCCAGAAAAAGGAACACAGTCGGTGATCGGCAAACCAAGTATGTAGGAGTACTCTTCTAAGGTGGGCATCAACTGGTAATCCGGAAAGGTGAAACATCGGTACAAAGGATCGTAAAATTGGACTAACGTATTAAGGATGCCTTCCTTCATCTTGTGCTTCATGAGAGGTATAATGAACCCATACTTTTTCTGAAAATCCGTCGGGTTCTTGATTTTAGGAATTAAACTCTTCAGTTCTTCAATCTCGGGCTCCTTAAAACTAAAACTTCAAGTGTTTCTCCTTCCAAATTCCATAATAATAGTACCTGAGATGTCTGCAAAAATCATTCTTAAGTTCCTTGAAAAACAGGATTTTTTACAAAAAATGTTGATGAATGCATGGATGAATGATAATGCAACAATTACACACAAGTTCACAAATATGGGGTTCAAAGGTTCAACGTTTCGAGCATGGAGTCAAAGGTAAAGCCCATCCCAAGGTATGTACTACGGTTTAATCACACCTGTAAGACAAGGTTCTAAGAGTTCCCAGAGTCTACATTCCTCCTTCAGATATTACCAACGTCTTGATTACTCAATAATTAGCAATATTCTCAAGAGAAACTCATCCGAGCGTAGCATCGCGTAACAACTACCTCCGGATTACTCCGTTATAGTCTTCGCGCTACACCTAAAAGGCCAAGATGGGTTAGGGTTCTACGGTTCTCAATTTCTCTGGTTCCTAGGTCGAAAATAATAATGTCTTCCCGATTACTCGGTAAACAAATATTACGTTCAAGAGGGCCTTCCATTGAGTGGGGGATCTCATGCCTCCTTCTTCGGGATTACTCCCTCAAAGTTAACATGACTGTACCGCCCGTCCTTTTCCTTAAGTGTAACTTAATCCGGGTATAGGATTCATCCTTTGCAAAAAAAACCCAAACAACCCCAATTTAATCACATAATCAAACAAATCAAATAATAATAAAACAGATAAGACAAATTAGGCTTAACCCACTTAGGGATGGACCAGCAAGAGGTCAATCTTTCCCCAGCAGAGTCGCCAATTCTGTAGCGATAAAAAATGTAGCGGGGTAAATCGGAGATCGAACTATTGATTAATTCGTCTCACAAAAGCAAGAGTCGCCACCGCACTTTATTATTTCCAAGGGAAAAGGGGAAAGAGCGAAATAAAACCCTAAAGTATGCAATGTAAAATAATACTTTTTAAAAGTAATAAAAATACAAGGCGTTTTTGAAAAGAGATCTATGGTTCGGGGGTTGGTTATACAATGGGAAGGTATTAGCACCCAATGTATCTATAGTACTCTATAGGAACCTTTTGAAATATTTGTTTATAAAAATTCGTTTGTTTGATTAAAAATAAATTATTTTGGCCGAAAAGGGGTACGGACGAGTTTTTGAAGATACGACGACCTAATGTCGAAGTTTTGACTTAAAAGGTGTGAGTTTTGAAAAGATTGAATATTTGGGGAAAAATTGTCTTAAGCTTTAATGAAATGCAGATGTTCGCGTGATTGGACTTGAGGGCATGAAGTCAACAAATTTAATCGTTTTTCTCTTGGACTTAGACGTAAACGGAATAAGCAAATAAAGACAAAATAATTAACAGAAATTATGCAGATAATGATATACAACCATAACAATGATTAAATAACAAACTAAAGGATGTGAACATGCATTTTTGTATTTTTATCTAATATTAAGGAAAATAAAATGTTTTAGTAGTTTTCATTTTTATGCATTTTTAATATAGACAAAGCATGAGAATTAATTGAAGAAAATAAAAATGTTTTTTAAAGCTTTTATTTTTATATGTTTCTATTTTTATGTGTTTTTTAATATTAATATAAAATATTATTTTAAGAATTATTAAATAACTCTAAACTAAATTAAAACTTAAAAGCTATTAATTAAACCTAATAAAAAATATACTAAAATTACTAAACTAAACCTAAAGTTAAACTAATAAAAATGGTCACATTATTTAAAAATGTTTTAATTAAATTATACCTCTTATTGGATTAAGTTTTATAATTAACTAAATTAATAATAATGCTAAAAAAAAAGCTAAGGAAAACAAATAAAAAATGTATCAAGAATCAAAGAGGGTGAAATGATAAA
This sequence comes from Vicia faba, assembly GCA_948472305.1. NCBI lineage: Eukaryota > Viridiplantae > Streptophyta > Magnoliopsida > Fabales > Fabaceae > Vicia > Vicia faba. Next base: position 1,681,400,969 of record OX451737.1, on the reverse strand, counting down.
CAAAAGCATGGGCCAAAAGGGGGTGCAAGAGGCCATAAGCAGACATGGGGGGTGTTTTATGGAATCGTTGGGCTTTAAGGCAGGGAAAAGGGGTTGAGCCCACTACTTGAAACAAAGTTAGGGTCATCAGGTTTTTGTTACATTTGCGTTAGGGTTTGGCAAAAGGGGTGCAGAGCGGCGCTCCTTCGCTCGTGTTCTTCTTCGCTCGTCTTCTTCGTGGTTCACATGCCCTCGCCTCTGAGTCCCTTTGTCCATGGCCACCGGTACCTTAATCTTCCTCTTCCCTCCAGTGAAAAGCTAGGGTGGCCGATTCAAGGTGATCTTTCATTTTTATTTCATTAGGTTTTGTACTACTGCATGTTATGATTTGTGTTCATTTCGATTCTGACTTCGTATTGCTATGGTCATTTGAGGTATATGAAAGAAAAGAAGGATAAACATTACCTTTGGAGACGGAGGAGGAAGGTTGGGGATGTTGTGGCGGCCAAGTTGCGAGGTAGACAGTGACGGCGTGATATTTGCTTTGGCCCTGGTATTCCTTTTCTTATGTTCTTTGATTTGTGGTTTGATGATGTTGTTGAAAACCCTATGTGATATTTCTCCTCCTTCTGTTGACTCTGCCTTGCTTGGTTTATACGTGCTTCTTTTCCTTCTTCTTCCTTGTTGTGCTTCAGTTGCTTTCTTAATGGCCTATGATGAATATTTATGAGGCCTTTCTGGTTGCCTTGAACATGCTATTATTGAAACATTTTTTGTTTTGATTGGCTTTCCTTCTTCTTCCTTTTGCTTTGCTTCGGTTGCCTGTTACTGGCCTATGATGATAACTTCTGAGGCCTGATGGGTTTGGACGTTGGATGGGTAAATTTGTATTAGTTGGTATTCTGGCTTTTGGTTTTGGTTGGATTGCTTCAGGTTTGGCCTAGCATGGTTTAGAGGTTTTATGGTTTATGCCATAGTTTATGTTACCATGGCTTAGGCTTTGAAAATGGTTATGGTTTGAGGTGAGGTGTTACAGGTTCTGGTCTTTGGCTCGGTACAGCAGGTTCTACTGGTTTTTTAGGCCATAAGGTTTTTTGGTTTGTGGCCTTGAGACAGCAGGTTCTGGTTTTGAGACAGCAGGTTCTGGTTTTTTAGGCCTTGAGAATTTTTGTATTTTGTTTGACAGTTTTTCTTTTGTTTTGAAAGCTTCAAGACAGGTTGAACTCTTCTTTCTTTTTGAAGGGGTTTGTTGTTATAACAGTTTGGCCTTCCTATTCTTGAGGTTTACGTTACAGGTGCTGAATATTTTACTATATTTCTGCCTTCTCTCTGCACATTATGCTGCTACATCAGTTTGTTTGGTATCCTTTTTTTATACTTCCTTTTCTGATTGTATTACTGCTATTCTGTTTTGTGTCCATTTTCTGCCTAAGCCAAAAACCTGTAAACCCACACTCTTCCTCTCTTCTCTCTCCTCAATACAATTTGACATTAAAATGTGATGTTATGTATTGGTTCTGAAAAAGTGAAAGCTGGAAAATGATGAGAAATGGAAATATATGCTTGCATATTTGGTTTTAACTGCACACTTCCTCTTTGTCAATTACATGTACAGCATGGGAGCCTTATGTTTTTGGCCTCTTCCCATACTTGACAGTTTACGTTGCCTATGGCTTTGAAAATGCATATGTTGTTTTGCTTTTTTTTTTAAATATGCAGTGGACTTTTGAAATGTGCAATTGATTTTTTAATTATGCAGTTTATTTTGAAAAATGCAATTTTGACAAGAGTGAATTTGTGCATATTTAAATTTGTGCATTCATATATGTCAATAAAAATTCATCCCTTTTTGTGAACCGGGAGAAATCCCGTGATTTACAAGAAGGGTAAAAACTGATTCCAGCCGTTTGCTTTTAATGATGAACGCTAAAATTAATTTTTTTTGCTTTTAATTATATTTATTTCTGACTTTTTTCTTTTAATTTTTTGCAGGTAAAATCAAATGAGCATTGGATAGAAGATGAAGATTTAGAACTTAGGAAAAAATTAGGATAGTTTTTATTTCATTTTAAACATTGTAAAAATTATCATTGTAAATACGTTGTAAATAAATACGGTATTTAAACAATAATTGTAACAATTAGAATAAAATGAATAAAAATCCAATATTTTACCAATTAATTCTCTCCTTCTTTCCAATTATTTATTTTATCGTTTATAATTCTTTAAATTATATAATAACTGAAAATCAATTCCAATTATTTAAATTTAGAATGATAAATAATTAAATAAACATCATTGACCAATTAACTTCTCTTCAATTATTTATTTCATTATTTATAATTCTCTAAATTGTAATAACTGAAAATAAAATTTCAAATATTTAAACTTAGAATAATAAAATAATTAGATAAACACTGTTGATCAATTAATAAACTCTTCAAATATTTATTTTATTATTTATAAATCTTTAAATTATATAATAACTAAGAATAAATTCCAATTATTTAAATTTAAGATAATAAATAATTAATAAAAATTGTCTGATCAATTAATAAACTTCTTTTCAAATATTTACTTTATTATTTATAAATCTTTAAATTATATAATAACTGAAAATAAATTCCAATTATTTAAATTTAAGATAATAAATAATTAATAAACATTGTTTTAGCATTGATCAATTAATAAATTTAGCGTTCAAAAAATAAACAGCTCTTGACTTGAAAAAGTTATGAATTTTAAATCTGCTTTGAAAATTGATAAAAATAGGTCAAAACACTTGCAATGTAATGATGCAGATGGAAGATGGTATCTTAGGTCAAAATTTGGGGTACAACAGGTCCATTTGCCTCTGGGATCACCTTGAGGTAGGATGATACGTTTGATCACCAGATCCCCAACTTGATACTCTTGTCGTCTAACTTTCTTGTTAAATGCCTTGATCATCCGTTTTTGATACGTCTAACCATGACAAATAGCAGTAAGTCTCTTCTCGTCAATTAAGTTTAGCTGATCAAGCCGAGTCTGAATCCAATCGTCCTCGCTCAAACCTGCATCTTTCATAATCCGAAGAGAGGGTACCTGAACTTGAATGGCTAAGACTGCCTCCATGCCATATACCAAGGAATAGGTTGTTGCCCCCGTTGACGTCCGCGCTGAGGTATGGTACCCATGAAGAGCGAACGGTAACATCTCATGCCAATCTTTGTATGTCACCGTCATCTTCTGCACAATCTTCTTGATGTTCTTATTAGTCGCTTCAACAGTCCCATTCATCTTCGGCCGGTAAGGAGAAGAGTTGTGATGCTGTATCTTAAACTATTTGCAGAGTTCGGTGATCATTATATTATTGAGATTTGTACCATTGTCTGTAATGATCCTCTCTGGTACACCGTATCGACAAATCAAATTGTGCCGAATAAACCGTGCCACGACGTTCTTAGTCACCATAGCAAAGGAAGTTTCCTCAACCCACTTCGTAAAAATAATCAATCACTACCAGGATGAAACGATGCCCGTTAGATGTCGTAGGTCTGATCTCGCCAATCATATTGATGCCCCACATTGCAAAAGGCCAAGGAGCTGTCAAGACGTTCAGAGGAACCGGAGGTACGTGCACCTTATCAGCATAGACTTGGCACTTATGGCAGGTCCGAGAATTCTGATAACAGTCGGCTTCCATAGTAGACCAATAATATCCTGCCCGGAGGATTTTCTTTGCCATGGTATTTCCACTGGAATGAGTCCCGAAGGTACCCTCATGTAACTTTGCCATGATTCTTTCTGCCTCGTTCTTCTCCACACATCGCAGCAAGGTTGAATCATGATTACGCTTGTAAAGGATACCATTACTGATGAAGAACTTTGCCGTGAACCTCCTCATAAACTTCTTATCATTAACAGATGCCCCCTCGGGGAACTCCTGAGCCTCAAGATACCTCTTTACCTCGTGAAACCAGGGTTCATCTGTTACCTCTTTCGTCTCGATATCACAGTAATGTGCGGGTTCGTCCAACCTTTCAATGGTAATCCAAGGAGCCTCATTGTCCCACCTAATCTTGAACATAGAAGACATAGTAGCTAGCGCGTCCGCCAACTGATTCTCCTCTCTTGGGAAGTGTTCAAAGGTTATCTCCTCGAAGTGCGGAAGCAACGTCAATACATACTCTTTATAAGGAATAATATTTGGGTGTTTCGTATCCCACTCGCCTTTGATCTGAATGATCACGAGAGCGGAATCTCCGAATACACTCAAGAACTTAATCCTTAGGTCAATAGCTACTCGAAGGCCCATGATGCATGCTTCATACTCCGCCATATTGTTGGTGCAGTTGAAACATAATCGAGTGGTGAACGGAGTATGACAGCCTTCAGGAGATATGATCGCAGCGCCAATGCCATTACCCAAAGCGTTTGAAGCTCCATCAAAGTACATAGACCATCGGGGTCCCTCCTCAGGTCCTTCATCTGGTCCAGGTGTCTCACAATCAGTCACCAACATGATGTTCTCATCCAGAAATTCGAAGTTCATGGATTGGTAGTCGTCTACTGCCTGATGCGCCAAATGATTTGCCAACACACTTCCCTTGATTGCTTTATGGGTCGTGTATTGAATATCATACTCAGTTAAGATCATCTGCCATCTTGCTATTCTTCCGGACAAGGCAGGCTTCTCGAAGATATACTTGATTGGATCCATCTTTGATATCAATAAGGCGGTGTGAGTCAGCATATACTGTCTCAGCCGGCGAGCAGCCCATGCCAAAGCGTAGTAAGTTTTCTCGAGCAACGAGTATCGAGTCTCGCAGTCGGTAAACGTTTTGCTAAGGTAGTAAATAGCATGCTCTTTTCGACTAAACTCGTCATGCTGCCTCAGCACGCACCCCATTGAATTATCCAGTACGGTCAAGTATAAGATCAAAGGTCTTCCTTCAACTAGAGGCATCAGGATAGGTGGCTCTTAGAGGTACTCTTTGATCCTTTCGAAAGCGTCCTGACATTCATCATTCCATTTTACCACTTGATCTTTCTTCAGCAGCTTGAAGATTGGCTCACAAGTAGCAGTCAAATGAGAAATGAATCGGGAAATGTAATTCAACCGTCCAAAAAGCCTCTAACTTCTTTTTCTGTTTGGGGAGCTGGCATCTCCTGTATAGCCTTCACCTTTGCAGGATCCACTTGAATACCTTTATCACTAACGACGAAACCCAACAGCTTACCAGACCTCACCCCGAAGGTGCACTTGTTCGGGTTTAACCTCATCTTGTACAACTTCAACCTGTCAAATAGCTTCTGAAGATGGTCAAGATGTTCTTCCTCGGTCTGGGACCTTGCAATCATGTCATCAACGTATACCTCAATCTCATGATGAATCATGTCGTGGAACAAAACTACCATGGCGCGCTGATACGTTGCCCTAACATTCTTCAACCCGAAAGGTGTGACTTTGTAGAAAAAGGTACCCCACTGCATAACAAAGGTTATCTTCTCCATGTCTTCGGGAGCCATCTTAATCTGATTGTAACCAAAAAAAACATCCATAAAGGAGAAGACCTTATGTTGTGCGGTGTTGTCAACCAGAACGTCGATATGAGGCAGAGGGAAATCATCCTTGGGACTTGCCCTGTTCAGATCCCTATAGTATATGCACATACAGACTTTACCATCTTTCTTCGGCACCGGAACCACGTTGACAACCCACTGCGGGTAAGAAGTAACTGCTAGAAAACCGGCATCAAATTGTTTCATAACCTCAGCCTTGATTTTCTCAGACATCTCGGAGCGCATTCGACGAACCTTCTGTTTCACTGGAGGACAGTCTTCTTTGGTTGGCAGGCGGTGAACCATAATATCGGTATCCAACCCAGGCATATCTTCATAAGACCAGGCAAAGATATCAACATAGTCACGCAACATCTGTATCAATCGTTGCTTAACACTAAGCTCCAAGTTTGCACCTATGTTGACCTCTTTCTTGTCTTCATCGGTACCCAAATTTACTGTTTCCACCGGCTCTTCATGCGGCTGTATGGCCCTCTCTTCCTGAAGTAACAATCTAGCAAGTTCCCCAGGCACTTCACAATCATCCTCACCTTCGTCCTCGGCTTGGTTGATCGGATTTTCGAAGTCATAACTGGCAGTAGCATAGTCGTTATCAGTGGGATCCAGAGTGGATGTAGACCTGTATTATGATATGTGAGTGTGTGTAAGACAAATAGTTGTTTTGCAAGATAGAAAAGAAAAACAAAGAGCGCAAAATTTGTAATGCAAGAAAAATGTCCAATGCTTTATTGATGATATATGGAAATGACACATAATAAGCCCTCACAAACAAAGCCACGGTGTCTCGGGCAAGGCACCGGGCCGTAAAAGTTTCAAATTGTCTGTTACAAGTCTCAAAACAAAAGTCTATTAATGTGTAATAAAAGAAACGGGCACGAAGTCCTTCACCATCCAATTGTTCAAACCACTGTTGGTAGTCAGGTAAATCCAGCTGTCGAAATATGACTCTTCATCATCATCTTCAATCGCATTCACTCCCGGATTACTGATACGCATGGGAGGTCTTCCAATCCGCGCACGTCGAACAACCCTTTGAGCTTCTGCAGTAAAACCCAAACCAAACTTGTCAGTCTTGTATGCAAAGTCAGGGAGCTGGCCCCAATTTGCACACCCACCTTTTTCAACAACAACCCTAAAATCCTTGAGGGAAGACATCTTCATTGGAGGATCTTCAACAACAGTTTCAGTCGACGCCAGAGTCTGGGGGACTTCTTCAAAGTTCTGACACGGGGTCTCAATAAATTCCCTATCCATCTCCACATACCGAAAAGAGTTGAGGTGGCTCACCATGTACTCCTTCTCACCCTACACTATAACAATCTTACCCTTTACCGGATACTTTAACATCTGATGGAGCGTAGAAGTCACTGCCCCAGCTTTATGAGTCCACGGGCGACCCAATAAGCAATAATAAGATGGTCGGATGTCCATCACATAGAATGTAGACGCAAAAGTCTGGGAACCAACCTTAACAGGGACATCCACCTCTCCATGTACCATCCTTTTGGACCCGTCAAAGGCCCTAACCACAATATTACTTGGCTTCATAACCAACCCTTCACAATCCAACCGATCTAATGCTTTCTTGGGTAAAACATTTAGTGAGGACCCAATGTCCACCAGCACGTGGGCCAAAGTAGTGCCCCTGCACTCAATCGAGACGTGCAGAGCATCATTGTGATTCCTTCCTTTTGCAGTCAGATCTGCATCGGAGAAACCCAACCCGTTGTTAGCGGTCAAACTAGCCACACAGTCTTTGAATTGATCAGCATATGTCTCCTGCGGCACATGCGCAGTTTTAAGAAAATCAATTAAAGCCTTAGCATGGGCTTCTGAGCACAACAATAAAGACAACATAGAGATCTTAGACGGGGTTTGCCCCAGCTGTTCGACTATGTTGTAGTCGCTTTTCTTGATAATTTTCAAAATTTCCTCTATCTCCTGCCTAGAGCTTTCAACAATGACTTTTTTAGGTGCCTCCATCTGGGCAGGCCCGCCTGTAACTTCTTTGCCCCGAGTGTCAGATGACTCGGCGACAGGGGTGATAACTGGCGTAAGAATTGGAACAGTAGCTGACGTACTGGCCGACAAAATGATAACAGGCTTTCGAACAGATGGAGGAGAAATCTCAGGAGAGAAGAGTCTTCCACTTTGGGTAACCTTGCTAGACCCGACAATATTGCCGACATCAGTATCAGCCTCTTCAACCTTTGAGTCTTGTTTAATCCCATGATAATACACACCGGCCCCATAGTGCCACGGGACAGCCTTATCCGATGTGTAAGGGATAGGACCAGGAATAGTGATGATCAATGGAGCAATTCTTGGAACAAATGTAATCCTAACAGGCTTTCTCGAGGAAGCCTTGGAAGGATTGGCGGAAATGGTTATTATGGAAACATCTTCAACAGGAATCAACGGAACCAAAGTCTTCTCGAAAAATATCTCTTTGTTATCCATCAGGCGTTGAACACCTGACTTCAATAAATGGCAACCAGCAGATAGGATGGAACACATGTGGCAACCTTCGCCATAGCCCGGAAATAAACCGGCCAATAATAAATTCTTCTTAACGGTCAACAACGGAGTAGAAATGTCTTCTACGGAAGTCACAAATGAACCATCATCCACAGCATTTACTCCATGCTTGGGCATAGGAGCAGTCATGACATTGGGTTTCTCCAGAGCTTCAAACTCAATCTCCTTAGCTTCAATCAGATCTTGCACTTTATTCTTCAAAGCCCAACAGGTGTTTGTATCATGCCCTGGGCTATCAGAGTGATAGGCACAGCAGGTGTTCAGATTATACAGCGGAGAGGTGGTACTGGGATTCTTTGGGGCTTCCCTTAGAGTCACCAGGTTGGTCTTCAACAATTACGGCAGAATTTGAGATAAATTCATACTGAGCCGAGTATACTGTCTTTGCGGTCTCTCTACTCTTTGCTGATTGTTGCAATGTGGGGCAACAGTGGGTCTTGATATTACTACCGCATTAACTGCTTGGCGGTGTTCAGGTCAATTTTGGCTCCTCGAGCTGTAAACGGCACTAGATTCCTTCTTGAAAGGCTTCTTTTTTGTACTCAATGAAGCACCTTTCTGTATTTTGCCACTTCTGATACCAGCTTCTACTCTTTCCCCAGTCATAATCAATTCAGTGAACCCAGATAATGAACTACCGATCAAATGATTGAAATGCGGACCAGAAAAAGTCCCAAGAAACATATCCACCAGCTCCGTATCAGACAGAGGGGGTTGTACTCTTCCAGCCAGATCTCTCCACTTCTGAGCGTAGTCCTTAAAACCTTCGCTCGCACCCATAGACATACCCTGAAGTTGAGTACGCGTGGGAGCAAGGTCGGAATTATACTTGTATTACTTGTAAAAAGCAGTAGCAAGGTCCTCCCAATTGCGGACATTAGCTCCTTCCAATTGATAGAACCATTCAAGCTGAGTCCCTGACAGACTATCTTGAAAGAAATGAACCCAAAGGTTCCTATCAGCAGTATAGGGTTGAATCTTTCTGACATACGAACGGAGGTGTAGCTTCGGGCAGGATACCCCGTCATACTTAGCAAAGATAGGAGCCTTAAACTTGTGAGGAATCACCACCCCAGATGTTAATCCCAGATCTCCAAAATCCAAACCGGGGACCTTCTGAATCTCTATGGCACTCAGACGGTCTTCGAGTTGCTTATACCTATCCTCAGCAAGAGGATACAGGTCTTCATCAAAATCAGTGTCACTGTCAGAAACCACAGGGCTAGGAGCCCTCCTTTCCTCTTGATTCTCTCCTCCCCCAGATGAATGAGACAAATCAGTTTCCTGTCGCAAATTGTTCCCGAACCTGCGACCCATATTCAGCAGAACCACCTTCTTCTTCTTCTTCTTCTTCTTCTTCTTCTTCTTCTTCTTGTCCTTCAAGATGAGAGTCTTCAAATCTTGTTGACTCTTGGCCAAGTTCAAGAACATCTCTTGGAACTGAGCATTCTGAGCTTGAAGAGCCTTAATAGCTTGATCAATAGGTGTTTCAGAAGATATTTTGTCCTGAAATAAACAACGAAGAAGATAAGAAACCTGTAAGGGTACCTGTAATGAGGTGCATGGTAATGGAATGCGTATGAAATGATTTCGAAGACTTTAGGGAGATTCAAATTTGTAAACCAAAATAAAACACACTTTATTATATTAAAACTTGAAACAATGTTTAACAATGCCTTTAAGGTGTTACAAAAGAAATAAACTGAAAAGCAAATCTAAACTAGAAACAATAAAAGACATCAGAATTCCCATGGTCGTTTTCCTTTCGTGCTGACATAATCGTTGATTGTCCTTTCATTCTCAAGTTGCCTTGTAAGCTTCAAGATCTTCCGTTCCTTCTCATGATACTTCTCCCTGTAGGTATCTCGTTCTTCCCTTAACTGGACCCAAGATATCTTCAATGCCCCCAGATCAGTAGGCATATAGGGATAGAGGACTGTATAAGGAACCCCTTCTTCATTAGTATGCTCTATAATCACCGGCAAAACAGCTTCATAGGGCCTTCCCAGCTTTTGAGCACGGGCTCGAACCCATTGGAGATAAGGTTGCATTAGGAGAGAAGTCTTCATTCCTAGCTCATGTGGGTCAGACCTGTTCACCCCACCCCAAGCTCATATAAACCTGCGGAGATCTCCCTCAACATCCCCCTTGTAGTCAAAGACAATGCCTGTAAGCAGCAACTCATGGGGACCATCTCTCCGAGCTCGTCCAAACTGTCGTAAAGCTAAACAGGGATTATAGGTTATTCCTCCTCTAATTCCAAGCAATGGAACATTGGGGTATTCCCCACATCGATCAATGACAGCTACCCTTTCCATATCTTTAGAACTCTAACGGATGTCCGTATGAGCAAGGGATATGATTCTGTAAGCCCAACCTAACCCTTCCTCGTTCTTCAATACAGATTTAGGGAGGTGAGAAATAAACCACCTCCCCAGCAGCGGTGTAAAACACATGAGAGTTCCCCTTCTCTTCACAGTACGGGTATAAAGAGCATGCAGAATATCACCTAGAAGAGTAGGCACTGGGTTACGAGACATGAAGATCTTAACTGCATTCACATCGACGAAAGAATCTGGATTCGGGAACAGAACCAAGCCGTAGATGAGGAGAGCCAGGATGTCTTCAAATGCTTGAAAGTCCAAACTATCCCAGAATTGTTGAGCTTGATCGATCAAAAACTTAGCCAAGAAACCTTTAACCCCACTCTGTGTCTCCCAGTTAGATACTACATCAGCCATTTTTAGATGTAGGGCTGAAGCAATATCCTCTGGCCTAGGAGATATCTCCAAACCTGTAAAAGGTGTCTGCTCTAGAATAGATATGCCCAACAAATCAGAAAACTCCTCCAAAGTAGAGACTAGCTGATAGTCCGGGAAGGTGAAACAGTGATGTAAAGGATCAAAGAACTGGAACAACACACTCATCATTTGCTCATCCAACTTGGAAGTGACCAGGGTAAGGAGATGACCATGTCTTCTAACAAAGTAAGAAGTATCAGGAACTTTTGAAACCAACTCTCTGATCTGAGCAGATATCTGCACGAAGTTGACTCGAATGGTATTTCTGCGTGTAGAGGCCATAATCTGCAAAATGGAACAAATATGAATCCCCTCGGTCTTTGAAATGGTTAGTCTAATGAAATATGCATGCGATGTCATGATGTATGATGTCATGATAAAAACACACCACAGGTATCACAGATAGCAAACATGGTAAGGGCAAACAAGTCACATAATAGCCCTTAAGTTTAGGCTGGCATGGAGTTTAGGTACTACCCTCTTGCAGTTTAGTTGGTTTAACCTATCCTAATAATAGTAACTGGGTTCTAGAGGTTATCAATATCACTGACTATCCTCCATCGGTCATAGTTTCAGCTCACGCAATCTTTTCTTGCGGCCGGAACCATCGCGAGAGTATGGTCTCAATGAGTGTAGCATTCTGCTACTTTCTATGGCCAAGTTGTTCAATTATAGGTTCTAAGGTCAGTTGATGCTTAATGACCCATATAGCAACCCCATACTCTCCTTGTTCCTCCATAAGGGGTAACGGTACCAACTAATGTGTTACATCAACGTAGCTACTGATTCAATCGAATCGGTCTATGTCGTACAGTTCCCTCACAATCTATTGCTACTTACCTAAAAGGTGTCCCCAGATCCGGGTTAGGATCTATAGTAACTCTGATACAAAGCCCACAAAGATAAAGCAATCAAATCAAGCAATAGAAAACAATATGATGAACTATTCCTAAGGTACACCCCACTTATTAATTCCCCAGCAGAGTCGCTAGTTCTGTGATACGGTGGCCAGAACTGGGACTTGTTTGGAAAATTCTGGTTTGCGTTTTGCGTTTTGCGTTTGTGTTCTCAAAATGTCGCGGTAAGCAAGATTCGCCACCATCTTTTATTTTATCAAACAAGGAAAGGAAAAAAGCACAGAAAAATTCCTTTTTCGAGATGTTTCTGAGTACGGGGGGTAGATTATAGAAAGGGAAGGTATTATCATCCTTTCTATCCGTAGTTATCTACGGGTTCTTAGGTACTTGCTCATCATTTTCAAAATTGCTTCTTTATGTGTTTTGTGGTTTGAAAAGTTTTTGTTTTGACTTAGATTTAACTCTTGCTCCTGTCTTCAAGAGTGTAATGAAGTGTTTTTGAAAACTTTGTTTGAAAAGCAGTGTAAGTGTAAAAAGGTTTGTTTTGATTGAGCAAGTACTTAAGAGCTAATCTACCTACTCGAAAAAAGAATTGTTCTATGTTTGTTTCCTTTAGACGGCACTATCCCACTATTAGTGAGTAGGTAGCACCTTCGTTGGAGTTTGAGGGTCAATTCGAAAAGGGACGTACAGTCACTAAAGCAATGTTAGGACGTCTTAGTAATAACCCTAATATCTTAGATCAATTATTCGAGGCAACAATATCCGAGGCAACCTTTCCGAGGCAACTTTGATCTTTGGACAAAAGGACGACCACTAAAGCATCCTATACTCAATGATCGTTTACCGATGGCAACCAAGTGGGGGTGTACCCTAGGAGTGTGCATGTGCGAGTGATTCAATTTCAGATTATTTATCTTTTCACGTTTTAGGGTTATCTAACCATTTTAAAGTTGATCATACATTCTTGTCATGCATCCTAATATCATACATCTAACATTTAATATTTTGCGGAATTTAAAGTGCGGAAATTAAACTAAGTTATTACAAGGCTTCGGGTATTTACATAGACAAAAACAAACCCTTAAAATTAAGCGATAAAATGAAAATAAAAGTCCTAATTAACTATTACAACTTGTGAACAGTTAAAATAATATGGCAAAAATATAACAATAAAGCACGCGCGAGGAAAATTAGATCGGGAGAGAACTAGGGTTTTGACCCTTCTAACCTAATTAAAAGAAAAAATGTTTTTGTTGTTTTTAATAAAAGAATTAGGTTTTCTAAATTAAATACAAAAATTAATTAGCTAATTAAATTAATTAATAAAAATAATTACATGGCCTATTTTTTATGTTTTTGTTATTTTTAAGAAAAGAAAATATAATTAAATTAGAAATAAAAACCTATTTGTTCTAATTAATTTTAATTATGTACAAAAAGAATTAAAGTTATCTAAAATTAACAACCTAATTAAATAAACTAATTTTTGTATAAAAAATAAAATCTAAGCCTAATTTGGTGAAAAATATTATTTTTGTGATTTTTTGATAAAAGAAAATAATTAATTTGGTTAGTAAAATAAAATAAATAAAAAATTAAATTAAATAAAATGAATGTAAAAAAAAAGAATAGAGAAAGAAGTTTGGGCCTGAGCAATTATGGGGGGGGTGCAAGAATCAAATTTGTGGGCCCAAAGACAGGGAGGTCCGTTTGACTTTTTGCATCCAGTGTGTTGCTTTGACTGAGGAGTTTGGTGCTCCTTCGCTTAATGGCCTTTGGATCTGGCCATCTGGCCACTTGGCAAGCTGGATTATGAGGTCCCATGATGGACCTTGGTCTTGTACACGCATCTGATTGCTGAAAAGAAAATAATATGAAAGGAATGGGGGGCCTGGGATTCGAACCCAGGTCCTGAGGCACGTTCTAGTGACTGGCTACCAGCTGAGCTAGAGTGATTAGCTGTATATAAAATAACAATGTAAAATAATATATGATAAAGAGCGTTAGTGGGAAAAATAAGCGCCAGAATTCAAATGGCCCAATGGAAGGGCGCCGCGCAGTCATCTTCCTCCCTTCTCCGTGGGTAAAAGTCCCAGACTTTTACCTACGGACGTTCGTCCATAGCTATAGCCCTGCCATTTCTCAAAATCAAGCATGGGTAAGATAAATCAAAACTAAAGCCATGAATGGCTTTGTCTGGACCTGCTGAGTTCAATGATGGCCCTTTCATGGCTCAATTTTGCCTGTAAACGAAGATCCTAATTTGAACCATAAAACCATAGCTATGGTGAAATCCAATACAAGCCATGAAAATACAATCAAATGTTACAGGAAGCTTGCAAACATGATGGTGATCAAGAATATATCATTAATTCATGCTATCAATGTCTAAATCATGCAAACCGGATTCAAGAAATAAGTAATGTCGTGATGGACTTACAGCGAGATATGGGGCCTGGAAATGCTTGATTTTAATTGCTTTTGCTTGCTGATGACCTCAGGAAACGATTGGGATGGTCAAATGATCTTGAATTTTCCTGTAACTAGGAATTCAATTCACCACTTTTTCTTGTTTTTTCCAAGTTTTGTTCTTGATCACACGCCTCTTTTTCTAGCCTCTTTTGGTCTGCATTCCTTCTATATGTATTGAGGAATAGATTAGGGTTGAAAACTGATCACAATCTTCTTTCATCAATGTCTTTGATCTTGATTTGATACACCTTGAATATATTTCCAAAAATGGCCTAATTAAATCTTTTTGTGTACACCATGCCTTTACACGAATTTGATTTGATTGCTAGCTGGACATTAAGACCTGAATCATGTAAAAAATCTTGAGTTTTCAATATTTTGGATTTTCTATGATTTGCTTTGATTTAAAATGATTTAATTCAAACCAAAATCAAAATTAATAATAAAAATAAGATAATGACAAGTGGAAAAGGCTAGGGGTCGTGGACCATGTTGCCAACTCAAAACAAGTGAAAAAGATTGGGCCCATTTGGCAAAAATTGAAGTTTTGGGCATAGTTAACTTTTGACAATTTTGCAAAAAAGGTCAACTTCACCAATGCATAACTTCCTCAATTTTAACTCTTTGGATGTGTTCTTGATCTTTTTAGAAATATTGAGATGTCCTCTAAGCAACCCTTTTAGTCTCATCTCAATTTGATATTCCATGCTCATGTATGAAGCTTTGACAAAAAAGGTGTTTTGTTGACTTTTCAAAATGACCTATAATGTCCAAATTCATAACTTATTGTGAGTTCACATTTTGAACTTGGGAGCTGAATATGGATTGTATATCATGGAATCCTATTCAAAATGAGCTTTGGATGGGTCATTTCTCATAAAGTATGAGAAAGTTATGCTTGGTCAAAGTTGGGTTGACTTTTCCTACAAAACCCTAATTTAGCAACTTTTGATTCTTGATGAATTATGAGCAATCCTTGATGAATCATGATCAACCCTTGATCAAATGATGAATGATACTTCAAAATGAGGATGTTGACCTAAAATCTTGAAGTTTTACTGTATGTGGGCCACAGTTGACTTTCGCCCTAGCACAGTCGATTTTCAGGCCTTTGAGCAATTGACTGAGCAAACTTCCTCTGCAAGGCCTGAAACTTGACATGGATGATCTTGAGAACATATTAGGACATTGGTGAGAATTTGGGATCCCTTGGACTCAAGTATCTTGATGCAACATGAAACCCTAATTTGAGGTAGACTGCCTTAGGAGGGAGCTTGTCTGGTCAACCCTGTGACTTCCTTGAGCAACTTAAGAATTTTCTTGAAATGTTTTGAGAAATATGGGAAGGGAAATTTTGGGGTACAACACAAGGGTTATCACGAAGTGAAAATTTTCAAAACAAAGCACACACACAAGCAATTTAAAAATGAGCAAGTACCTAAGAGCCCATGGAAAACCATGGATAGAAAGGGTGGTAACACCTTCCCTTTCTATAATCTACCCCTCGTACTCAGAATATCTCGAAAAAGGATTTTTTTCTGTACTTTTTTCCTTTCCGGTTGGATGAAATAAAAGTCGGTGGCAACTCTTGCTTACCGCAACATTTTGAGAACACAAAATGCAAAATGCAAACCAATATTAAACAGTCGGTTCTTCCATCGTATCACAACGGGTCTTAGAGCTGCTATTGACCTAAGGATCAAGTTCTTGAGTGTATTCAAGGATTCTTCTTTGGTGATAAGTCAGATCAAAGGAGAGTGGGATACGAAACACCTGAACCTTATCCCTTACAGAAAACATGTACTGACACTGTTGCCGCATTTTGAAGAGATCACCTTTGAACATTTCCCACGAGAAGAGAATCAGTTAACGGACTTGCTAGCTACTATGTCATCAATGTTCAAGGTCAGGTGGGACAATGAAGCTCCCCGAATCACTATTGAGAGGTTAGATGAACCGGCATACTGCTGTGAGATCGATACTGAGGAGGTAGCCGACAAACCTTGGTTTCATGAGGTGAAATGGTATCTCGAGGCTCAAGAATACCCCGAAGAGGCATGTGTCAATGACAAGAAATTTCTGAGAAGGTTTGTTGCAAAGTTATTCCTCAGCAATAGAATCCTCTATAAGCACAATCATGACTCTACCTTACTGCGGTGTGTAGACAAGAGCGAAGCAGAAAGGATCATGGAAGACCTACACGAAGGTACCTTTAGCACTCATTCCAGTGGACATACCATGGAAAAGAAGATCCTACAGGCAGGATACTACTGGTCAACTATGGAAGCCGACTATTATCAAAATTCTCGAACCTGTCACAAGTGCCAAATCTATGTTGATAAGGTGTGTGTACCTCAAGTTCCCTTGAACATCTTGACAGCTCTCTGGCCCTTTGCAATGTGGGGCATTGACATGATCGGCGAGATCATACCTACCGCATCCAACGGGCATCGCTTCATCCTAGTGGCCATTGATTACTTCACAAAGTGGGTTGAGGCTACCTCCTTTGCTACGGTTACCAAGAATGTGGTGGCACGGTTCATCAAGCATAACTTGGTTTGTCGTTATGGTATCCCTGAGAGAATCATCACAAATAATGGTACTAATGTCAACAACTCGATGATCACTGAACTCTGTAAACAGTTCAAGATTCAGCATCACAACTCTTCTCCTTACCGGCCGAAGATGAATGAGGCTGTCGAAGCTGCTAATAAGAATATTAAAAAGATCATACAGAAGATGACGGTGACATACAAAGACTGGCACGAGATGTTACCGTTTTCTCTTCACGGGTACCGTGCTTCAGCACGTACGTCGACAAGGGCAACACCATATTCTCTGGTATATGGCATGGAGGTTGTCCTACCCATGGAGGTCCAGATTCCTTCTCTATGTATTATGAAGGATGCGGGTTTGAGCGAAGACGATTGGATCCAGACTCGACTTGATCAATTGAACTTAACCGACGAGAAAAGACTTACTACTGTCTGCCATGGTCAAATGTATCAGAAACAGATGATCAAGGCCTTCAACAAGAAAGTCAGACAACAAGTGTATCAAGTAGGGGATCTGGTAATCAAGCGTATCATACTGCCGCAAGATGATCCCGGGGGAAAATGAACTCCCACCTATGAATGACCATTTGTAATTAAGAATATATTTTCGGGTGGAGCCATGATTCTGACCACCATCGATGGTGACAACCTTCCACACCCTGTCAATGCGGACATAGTGAAAAGATACTATGCATAATAAAGACCCGCTAGGTTGACATACCTTGGCAAAAATAAGGGCATCCCGGCGAACCAAAAGGGTTCGGCCAAAAATTAGGGATAAAAAATGAAAATATTTGTACACCCGGCAAGTCGAAAACCCGAAAGGGCGGCTTGGGCAAAAAAGGGTATCTTGGTGGACTGAAAACCCGAAAGGACGGTCCAGGCAAAAATTAGGGATTAAAGCGTATCACTATATCCCATTGTATCACCTTGCGATCAAACCTCAGTAATTAGATATCAAGCTCAAACGTACCAATCAATCCAGTCAGCTTCGGACAAGCAGCAAAGTGATGAGATGCTCGAAGACATAGGGGCAATAGAAGAATTGAAACCCAATGGGATCACTACACATAGCTGTTTTCTTTTTGTACACGATTTCTGTAATAATTTCCATTTTTATGGTGGTGTTCTCTTACTAGAGCGTCAGCCTCCTTGTAAAACACGCCTGTTATAGGCAAATTTCAAATCAATACAAAGCGTCTTTTGAGTACAAAACTCTGTGTTTGTTTTTTCCGTTTTCTGTTTTGTTTTGCAAAAAAACGTCCAATGTTTTATTCTTGACATATGCATTTGAATATGATTATTGTTCATAAATATATGTATATAAAATAGAAAGACAGATACTAAGAACTCAAAGAAACTGGTACAAAACCTAAATACTGACAGTTACCCCGTCCATCATGGTACAAGGGGCAGAGACAGTTGGAAGCAAAGTCACTATCACATACAAGCCAGTGATATCTATATTCCCCACAGAGCCGAGACAACCAAGGTCCGACCTCTGTATCCCCAAGCAGGAATTCCTTCCCCAGCAGGTTCCTTCAGAAAGCTGATATCTGCATTCCCTAACCGAGTTTTATAACCATGAGCAGTTTATAAAGCCATCTCCAGAGCAGAGTTTATTTCTCTGACAGCGGAAGCTCAATCTCCAACAGAGCTCTTCTCTCCAGCAATGGAAGTTCATCCCCAGTTGAGTTTATTTCTCCAAATCAGCAGATCTTCCAACAGAGTATCTCTCTTCCCCACACAGTCATTCCCCCGCAGGATTATTCTCAGACAGAGTCTCCTCTGGCAGAATTTTCTCAAGCAGAATGGATGTAAATCCCCAGCTAATCATCTTCGATCACTATCCCTAGCGGAAACAAAGAACTCAACTCCTTATACTCTCCAGCAGCAGACCAGGATTTATTTTCCCCAACTAGAGAATATCACAATAGCATTGCATATCCATACATCATGGCATGTGCTACATATTATACAGTTGAATCTCATTTATTTTGAGAACATCATTACTCAATACATTTCATACATCATGACATTACATACGACTAACTCTTTACCTTTCAGGGAAAGATGCAATCAAGTTCTCACAAGTTCTCTCTGGTTCAGTCAAACCGACACCAAGGTTTCTATTCCAGTTGAAGATATTCCAACACTTTTCAAGATTTTCTCTGGTTTAGTCAAACCGACACTAAGGTTTCTATTCTAGTTGAAGATGTTCTAAGACTTTCGTCTGGGTCATCTAAATCGCCACTAAGATTTTCCTGATTTCTATGCCAGTCAAAGTCAATCCGAGACCTTCCCCTGGTTTAGTCAAATCGATGTTAAGATTTATTTCTCGGTTGAAGACAGCTCGAGACCTTTCCCTGGTTCAGTCAAATAGATACTAAGATTCCTATTCCAGTTAAAGAAGCTATGAAGCCCGGAAACTGACTGGATAATAACTTGGTTTCCCCAAATTACTGAAGCCTGGAGCACGACCAGATAACGGTAAAAGACACTGTGAAACCTGGAGCACGACCAGATAACAGTATAAGGTACTGTGAAGCTTGGAATCCGACCAGATAGCAGTTTACTCGGCCAATTACTATTGAAGCCTGGAAACATTCAGATGTTAGTATGCCTTAAATTCAAGTTGAAACCCGGATGCGACCGGGTAACCACGTAATTCCTTCTGAAGCCTGGAGCACGACCAGATAATAATTTTTGAGATTGCAAAGCCTGGAGCACGACCATATAGAAATTTTAATCTCATCTCCCCAGTAAGTAACTGTAAAACCTGGAGCACGACCAGATAGCAGTCAGTCTTATTATCCTCAGCAAATCATTGTAAGGCTTGGAGCACGACCATATAGCAGTTCATTTTCATCTCCTCGACTAAGATATGATTCCCCAGTAGAGTAACGGACAACTGAAGTTTCTAAAATTTTATTTCTCCCAAGACAGAGACCAACATTCCTCAACAGATTCCTCCTTAGTGACAGGAACAAGAATTCTCATCAAAGGAATATCTCAGGAAATCAACATCCTCTAGATGGCATCTTTAAGCCCATCTCTGACGATTCTCCGTCATATATTCCGGATGGCATCTTTAAGCCCATCTCTGGTGAACTTCTGTCATCTCCTCCAAATTGCATCTGTAAGCCCATTCCCGATACTACCTACATAGTCCAGCACCATCTCAGACGAGTGCAAATTTCTGGGCACTCTAGTGTTCAATCATATTCCACCTTCAGATTACGAAAGGCAGACAACCAATCTACATCCTGAGGTTTAAGAAGATTGAACAGGGGAAGCTATTGTACCCCAAAATTTTCCCTCTTATTTCACTCAAGACACGCCTCTAGGGGTCCTCAATTGCTCAAGGATGACTAAGGATTGCCCAGACAAATCCTCCTCCTAAGGCAACAAGCTTCAAACTAGGGTTTCACTCCTCATCAAGATGGTTGAAGTCCAAGGGTCCTAAATGCTTTCCATGGTCCCAATATGTTCTCAAGATCATCCATGTCAAGTTTCATGCTTTGCACAAGAAGTTTTCCCAGTCAATTGCCCAGATGCCTGAAAATCAACTATACTAGGTCAAAAGTCAATTGTGGCCCACATACAGTCAAACTTCAAGATTTTTTGTCAAAATAAACATTTTAAAGAGATATCCATCATTTAATCAAGGGTTGATTATGATTCCTCAAGGAATGCTCCCAAATTCATCAAAACCAAAAAGTTTCTAAATTAGGGTTTCATAGGAAAAGTCAACCAAACTTTGACCAGGCATAACTTCTTCATACTTTATCAGAAATTTTCCATCCAAGGCTAATTTTGAATAGGATGAAATTCCCTAAAACTCATCTTCAACCCACAAGTTCAAAATATGCACTCGTCAAAAGATATGAATTTCTACATTATAGGTCCTTTTGAAAAGTCGACAAAAACACCTTTTAGGTCAAGGCTTCTTACATGAACATGGAATACCCAATTGAGATGAAACCAAAAGATTTGTTTAGGGGACATCCTAAGCTTTCTAAAAAGTCCAAGAACACCTCTCTAGGGTTAAAATTGGAGGAGATATGCCTTGTCAAAGTTGACCATTTTTGCAAAATTGCCAAAAGTCAAATGTGCTCAAAAGTGCATTTTTTGTCAAATAGGCCTAGCTTTTCATGATTGAATCTTATTAGGGACATGGTCCATGACCCAAATCATCATTCACACTTTATTTTCTTCATTATTTATTTTCTTTTAATTTTTTAGAATTTAAAATACAAATTAAATCAAATAAATGGCAAAATTATAAAAGATTGATTTTGATCTAATTTTTTTTATAGGAGTCAAATCAAATCAACCTAGCATGACCAAATAAAACCGTGCAAGGGTGGAATGGCTTAAATTGGCATGATTTTGATGCATTTAGAAAGATATGATGCAAGGGAAAAAAACAAATCAAATCTTGATGATCTTCAAAGATTCAAATTGTTTTTGTTTACCTAATTAGTTCTACTACATATATGGAACATACCCAAGCCAAAAGAAGGAGGATTGTAGGCCGTGAAAGCTGAGAATAAAACTCAAATTTTGGCAAAAAATAGTGGATTGTTCTCCAACCTATAGGGCAATTAAAAGCATTTCAGAGCTACCAATCGATTCCTGGACATCTCCAGAACGTTCTCCAATCATTTTCCAGTTCTCCCAAGCCCAGAAACAAGACATACGATCGTCACAGTTTTCTTCTTTTTCAAAATCTGATTACTATGACTCTTGCACCATGAACATGTTTTAATGGTATATCTGTGTTGGTTGTCATGTTTGCAACGTGTTGGATTGGTTTAATTGATGTTTTGATGCATATACTAATGAATGCCATGGCTAGGGTTTGAAGTCACATTTTAGGGCTTCTTGATACAAGTGAAATTGGCCCAAGAAAAGGGTACCATGATGCTCGTGGCATCAAGAAAAGTTGAACCATGGTTTTAATTTCATTTATCATGCGTTTTTCTTGATTTTTGAAGTGTACAAGTTATGGCTACAGAAGCTTGTCTGTAGGTAAAAGTGTTTAGCCTAAGGCGACGGATCTGCGGAGAAGACAACAACGTGTCTAACAACTATTGGCTTATTTGAATTTCGTGTGCTTATTGGAGTCATTCACGTTTTTTTATATATTACTTATTGTTGTTATTATATTGATAACTAAGCATGATAGCCCAGATGGCAAGGCGTGCGTTGTGTAAGTAGGAGGACCTGGGTTCGATCCCAGGTCCCAGCAAATTTTATTTTATCACTTTGTTTCTACAGATTATGTGTATTGCCTTTCCAAGCGCCTCCCATGCGCTGTCACCATCTTTCCATTGGATTCATTGCTAGCCAGATCCAACGCCTCAACCAAGGAAGGACTATGGTGCACTCCCAGGCTGGCACAACAGGGAATCACACGCATGGAATCGGCTCAGCTTCATGGGCCTAAGCAACTCAGCATCATACCCCCTCATTCAGCTTCTAACAGGCCCATTCTATCTTTTTTATTTTAATTCTTTTAATTATTTTCTAATTATTTTCTTTTCAAAAAATAACACAAAAATCATTACATTTTTCATTTAATCAAAAAATCATAAAAAACATCCCAAATCATTTTTCATAAAAAATTTTTTTGTTTCTTTAATTAATTAATTGGTTTAATTAAATTAAGGCAATTTAATTCTTTCTTTTGTCATAATTTAAAATAATTAGACTTAGGGTTTAATTTTGTATATAATGTGATTTTTTTCTCAAAAAACTAACCTAAACATTTTTTTTAATTAGATCTTTTAGGTTTTGCTAATTATTCTCGCATTTAATTCGCCGTACGCATTTTTTAATTTCCTTTTTATTATTATTGTAACTGCTCCGAGTTTGTAATAGTAATTAGGGTTTCAATTTTGCATCTTTATTTTCGGTCAAAAAATAATGTATTTGAAAAAGCCCTGTAATAGTAAGGACTTTAACTTTCTCGCTTTAATTTCCGCAAACTATAAACTGCTTAGATGTATGTTAATAGGATTGTATGGAAAGACAAACTGAAAATTAATACGGTAGAAAACCCTAAATATGCAAAGATAAATTAATTGAAAATTACACTCGCACATGCTCACTCCTAGGGTTTACTCCACTCTGGTTGCCTTCGGTAAACGGTCATGAAGTATATGGTTTGTTAGTGGTTGTCCTCTAGCCCCGAAAGATATAAAACGACCCATTTGGATGTTGCCTCGGAAAAAGATCTTTAAGGCTTTAGGATGATTACTAACATTTCCTAACATTGCTTTTGTGATCATATTTGTCCCTTCGAATGTCCCTAAAAAACTCCAACGACGATGCTACCTATTTCTTAATAATGGGATAGCATTGTCTTAAAGGAAAATGAACATACCTTTTTCGAGTAGGTATATTAGTTCCTAGGTACTTGCTCAAAGAAACAAAAACTTTTTCACACCAACACTTTCCAAACAAAGTTTTCAAAAAACAAGTTCGTAACACTCTTGAGGACAGAAACAAGGGTTAATACGAAGTAAAACAAAAAATTTCAAAACAAGCACAGACAAACAGTTTTCAAAATGAGCAAGTACATAAGAGCCCGTGGAAAACCACGGATAGAAAGGGTGTTAACACCTTCCCTTTCTATAATCTACCCCCCCCCCCCCCCCCCCCGTACTCAAAAACATCTCGAAAAAGGTTTTTTCTGTTCTTTTTCCTTTTCCTGATTGGATAAAATAAAAGTCGGTGGCGACTCTTTCTTACCGCGACATTTGCAAACAAAAAATGCAAACCAGTATTAACAGTCGGTTCTGCCACCGTATCACAGCGGGAATCCTTCTGGTTTGTTTGCAAGAGTAGGTTACCGACCTGAAACTTGCATTTTATGACTTTGTTGTCGTGGCATAGGGCTACATGATGTTTCAGCGTGGCCTCGCGAAGGGCTGCTCCTGAACGAATTTCTTTGACAAGGTCGAGCTCATCTCTGAGGGCCTCGTCGTCTATCTCCTTGTCGAGGGGAATTTCAGTTCACCTAGATGACTCCATGATTTCTACCTGATGACAGCCTTGGTTTCGTAGGTCAGTCAGAATGGTGTCTCGCCAATCGTCGAATAGGGTGTCATACGGTAAGCCCATATAACACTATGTAGTTCTTCGGCCCATCCCCTTTTGGCTTCGCCTAACCTGCACTTGAGTCCTCACGAGATGACCTTGTTTGCGGCTTCGGCTTGCCCGTTGGTCTGGGGGTGCTCGACTGAGGTAAAATGCTGCTTGGTGCCGAGTTTGGCAATGAAGCTTTGGAAACCTTGGTCGGTGAATTGTGTGTCATTTTCCATGACGAGCACTCGTGGTATCCCGAACCGAGCGAGCATGTTTCTTTTGAAAAAACGGAGGATGTTGTGCGGGGTGATTTTTGCTAGGGCTTCAGCCTCTATCCATTTGGTGAAATAGTCTACGACCATGATAAGGAATTTATTTTGGAATTTTCCTTGTACGAATGGTCTGAGGATGTCCATTCCCCATCAGGCAAATGGCCACGGGGAAGATAGCGTGTTTAGCTCGTGCAGGGGAGCGAGGTGCATGTCAGCATGTCTTTGGCACTTGTCGTACATCTTGACATGCTCTTTGGCATCTCGTTGCATGGTCGGCAAGTAGTATCCTGCCTGTAATGCCTTTCTCGCTAGAGACTTTCCGCCCATGTGCTGGGCGTTGATTCCTTTGTGGACTTCCCGCAGTATCTCAAGGACCACGAATTCTTCGACACACTTTAAGAGTGTAATGGAAAATCCACGACGATACAGTTTATGTTCGAGCACCACATAAGAGCATGCTCGTCATTTGGTCGCGGTTTCCTCACTTTGGTCCAGGGGAAGTTCTCCTTTTGTTAGTAAATTGAATACCAGGGTCATCTAGCATGAGTTGTCTCCGATGGCATTTACTTTGAGTAAAGGCGTGGATTTTTCAATGCTCAGGTTAGATGGGGATTCTTGTATGACAAATTTGTTTCCGTCTTTCTTCTTCGTACTTGCGAGCTTTGAAAGTATGTCGGCCTGTGTGTTTTATTCGCGTGGTACGTCTGTAATTTCTGCTCGGTCAAACTTTTTCATATGTTCTCTGACCAAGTTCAAATATTCGATGACGCTGTTGTTCTTATCCTGGTATCCCCCTTGAACTTGAGACGCAACAAGTTGGGAATTAGTGAAAATTAGTATCTCGCGAGCGCCTAAATACTCGGCCAGTCTTAGACCTGCGAGTAAAGCCTCGTATTCCGCCTGATTGTTTGAGTTTGGAAAGGAGAGAGTGAGAAAATATTCGATCACTACGCCTTCCACGTTTTCGAGGAGGATTCCTGCTCCACTCCTGGTTGAGTTGGAGGCTTCATCGACAAAGATGGTCCATTTGTGCTCCTTCCCTGCAGGGGGGTTATGAGTGGTCATCTTTGCGACGAAGCCGGCCAAAGCTTGGGCCTTCAGGGCCTTCCGACTTTCGTACTGAACATCGAATTCTGAAAGCTCCAAGGACCATTTCAGCATTCGACCTGCCATATTTGGTCAACCTAATAGATGTCTCACGGGCTGGTCTGTTCGTGCGAAGATCGTGTATGCAATGAAGTAGTGTCTGAGCCTTCTCTCTGCATTGACGAGAGCCAAAGCTACCTTCTATATTTGTTGGCATCTGACTTCGGGTCCCTGAAGCGCTTTGCTCATGAAATAAACAGGTTTTTGGCCGTCATGAGTCTCGTGAATGAGGGCCGCACTGACGACTTCGACGGATACGGCCATATATATGAATAATGTCTCCTCGTCGACTGGTCGTGATAGCACGGGCGGCTGTGAAAGGCTTTGTTTGAGATGGAGAAGGGTATGTTCGCATTCCTTGGTCCACTCGAAATCTGCCTCCTTGCGCAAGAGTTTGAAAAAGAGCAGGGCGTGTTGAGCGGATTTTGCGACGAAACGGGTGAGTGAGGTGAGCATACCATTCAGGACTTGTATGGAATTTTTCAAAGTGGGTGTAGGGAGGTTAGAGAATGCTCGATACTTGTCGGGGTTAGATTTGATTCCTCACTCCGTTAGGTAAAAGCTGAGGAACTTGCCGACCTTAACCCCAAACGTGCATTTCTCGGGGTTGAACCTCATTCTACATTGCCTTGCTTGGGCAAAGACTTTCCTGAGATGAGCGGCATGATCGGTGTCTACTCGATATTTGACGATCATGTCGTCCATGTATACCTCGAGCATATCTCCGATCTCATTGCCGAAGACTTTGTTCATCATCCGCTGATACATTACTCCTGCATTTTCCAGACCGAAGGGCATTACATTATAGTAATAGTTGCCCGAGAAGGTCATGAAAGCAGTGCAGTGTTTGTCGCTCATTGCCATTGGGATTTGGTTGTACTCCGAATAGGAATCCATAAAAGATAAATTTTTATAGTCGACCGAGTTGTCGACCAACATGTCAATATTAGGCAAAGGAAATGCATCTTTGGGGCATGCCCGGTTAAGATCGGTATAGTCAACACACATACGCCATTTTCCATTATTTTTATTAACAAGTACAACATTTGACAGCCAGGTTAAATATCGGGCTTCGAAAATAAAATTTGTCTCTAGGAGGTCTTTTACAGCTTTTTCAGCAGCTTCCATTTTCTCGGGAGACTGCCTACACCTACATTGTACTACTGCCCTAACGGTCGGATCAATGGCGAGTTGATGACTGGCGACCTCATGGTCGAGACTGGGCATCTCCGCAGCGCTCCATGCGAACATATATGCATTCTCCCTCAGGCAGGCCTTGATCTGCTTCCTCTCCAGGTCGGGGAGTCTAGCGCCGATCTTCACCCCTTTGTTCGGGTCTTCGCCAAGAGGCACGAGCTCAAAGTCCCCATTTGAAATTGGTCAGAGAAGCTCATCTTCGCTGTTGGAAGATTCTTCTTGGTCGAAGCGAGTGTCCAACGAGATCGAGTCGACCTTTGGAGGAGCCCTCTGCATTTTTGCCTTGGTGAGCTGTGGCTCTGAATGTTGTGGCTCTGGTCGTGCTGGCGCGGCTTTCTTTGTAAGTCGTGTCCTGATGTCGATTGTGTTGTGTCCCTTGGACTCCGCATTGAAGCATCTTCGAGCAGTTGCTAGGTCACCCTGGATGATGGCGATGCGTGCCCTCTTTGTGTAAATCTTCATCTTCAAGTGGACGGTGGAATGCATCGCGGTTAGCTCTGCCAATGTCGGCCTCTCAAGGATGCAGTTGTAGAGGGAGGGGCAGTCGATGACCAGGAAATGCACCTTGACTTGCTTGGTAGAAGTGTCCTCACCGAAGGTGACCATTAGCTCCACGTACCCCAATGGCTTGGAGGTCAAGCCATTAAAACCCTGCTGTGATACGGTGGCAGAACCGACTGTTAAATACTGGTTTGCGTTTTACATTTTTTTGTTTGCAAAATGTCGCAGTAAGCAAGAGTCGCCACCGACTTTTATTTTATCCAATCAGGAAAAGGAAAAAAGAACAAAAAAAACCTTTTTTCGAGATATTCTGAGTACGGGGGTAGATTATAGAAAAGAAAGGTGTTAGCATCCTTTCTATCCATGGTTTTCCATGGGCTCTTAGGTACTTGCTCATTTTTTCAAATTTCTTGTGTGTGTTTGTCTTAAAAATGTTTTACTTCGTGATAACCCTTGTATCAGTCCTCAAAGATGTGATGAAGTTTGTTTTGAAAATTTGTTTTGAAAGGTGTTTGTGTGAAAACTTTTTATTGAGCAAGTACCTACTAGCATCCACCTACTCAAAAGAAGATCGTTTTTGTTCTATTTCCTTTAGATAGCGCTATCCCACTATTAAGGAGTAGGTAGCACCGTTGTTGGAGTTTGTAAGGGACATTCGAAAGGGACAAGTACAATCACTAAAGCAATAGTTAGAAAACTTTAGTAATAACCCTAGAGTCTTAAGATCTTTCCGAGGCAACGTTTGCGAGGCAACATTTCTGAGGCAACATTCAAATGGGACAATTCGATCTCTTTAGACTGGAGGGAAACCACTAAAATCTCCTATGCTTAATGATTGTTTACCAAAGGCAACCGAAGTGAGGTAAACCCTAGGAGTGAACATGTGCGAGTGATTTGTTTCAGTTATTTTAATCTTTGCACATTAGGGTTTTCTAACTGTTTTAATTTTTCATGCATTCTTGCCATACAGTCCTATAAGCCATACATCTAACAGTTAAAGATTGCGAAAATTAAAAGTATGAGGAAGTAAAACCTAGCTATTACAAGGCTTCGGGGAGGGGGATTAATTACATAACCAAAAATCGGGGATTTAAAGCAAGAAATAAAACCCTAATTTAACTATTACAAACCCTGAACATTTACAAAATAATGGAAAAATAATTAACAAGTGTGCGGAAAATTAAATACGAGGACGGTAATTAATAACTTAAAACCCTAATTGAGATGAAGAAATTTTTTTGGATTTTTATTTGAGAAAACAATTAAATCACAAATTAATTAAATCTAATTTCTAATTGTTTTTAATTATGAAAGAAGTTAATTAACCTAATTAACTAATTAAATTTAAAAAGTATTTTATGAGAAACATGATTTTTGTGTATTTTTTTAGAAAGATTAATTAAATTATGTACAAATAAAATCCTAAGTCTAATTATTTTTAAATTATGAAAGAAATTAAAGTTGCCCTAAATTAATTAAACTAATTAATTAAAAATAATATTTATTAAGAAAATAAGTCTTTTTATGATTTTTTGATTTGTTAATTTAATAAAATAATTTTTGTATTGATTAAAAAAACAAAATAATTAAAGAAAAGAAATTAAAGAAAAATAGTATAAATAACCAAATGGGCCTGCTGTTAGCAAATCTGGGGGGTGTATGCTGAACTTCTGAAACCCAGAAGGATGGCCCAGAGTCTGGCGCCTGATCCAATGAGACCATCTTCTGGGGACTCATGGTTGACCTGCGTATGCTGGCGTTGGATCTAGCTGGAGATGGATCCAGAGGATGAGATCAGAGGGCGTGTGATGATCCTCAGAAGGTGAGGTGTGCTGGATCTGGCTAGAGGTGGATCCAGAGGATGAGGTTAGAGGGCACGTGATGATCCTCAGAAGGTGAGGTGTGTTGGATCTGGCTGGAGGTGGATCCAAAGGATGAGATCAGAGGGCACGTGATGATCCTTAGAAGGTGAGGTGTGCTGGATCTGGCTGGAGATGGATCTAGAGGATGAGATCAGAGGGCGCGTGATGATCCTTAGAAGGTGAGGTATGAAGCATGGGATTTGCCTGAAATAATTAGGAAAATAATAAAATGCACACGCATGGGATCAAACCCAGGACGTGTGCATCAAAGGCGTGTCTCCCAACCATTTGCGATGCGTTGTTAACTTGTTAACATAATGAATACAAAACATAATATAAGAAAAATAAAAGAAGCTGCTTCCAAACGCATTAAATTCAAATGGGCGAATGGTTTGCTGAAAGCATTGTCTTCTTCCCTTTCTCCGTCGCCTTAGGCCTGTAACTTTTACCTACAGACATTTGTTTGTAGGTATAACCCTGTTACATTCAAAAATCTCACACACGCAATATAAATTCCAATGGAAACCATAAATCAACTGGGTGTGAAGCCCTAATCACCATGGTATCCATCATTAGGCCTAATTTTGCTTAAATCACAAAACCCGAAATTGGAGCACGAAACCCTAGCAATGGCAAAAGCTTATTCCTGCGCTGTAACTTAAATCAAACTATCCAGAAACATTGCAAACACGATGATGAACACGAATATATGGGCAAAATACATTCATAATGTGTAAATCATAGAAATCGAATTTGAGTTCTTAGTGCAAACCGTGGTGCTCTTGGGGACGATTTTTGGATGCTTTGAGGCTTGCAAATGATGCTGTTAGCTTCCTGGGATGTCCAGAATCAGTTTCTAGGCTTGAAACTCCTTGAGGATGGCTCTAAGATGGATTTCGATCTCCCACTTTTGTCCAAATTTTTGAGTTTCTTTCTTGCCGTTTCACGCCTCCAATCCTCTTGTTTTTTATCTGGAATTCTTATGCACTTATAGTAGACTGAATTAGGTTAACAAATTTGTATCAAATCTTTGAGAATTATGAAAATTGGATTTGATTTTCTTCATGTATGATTTCTTTCCAAAGCTTGCTTCAATCCAATCTTTTTCAACCCTAATGAACCTTGCACGACTTGGCTGGCATACTAGCTGTACATCGACTCAAAATATGCATAAAAATCTCAAGATTTGATTTGTTTTCATTATTTTACCATTTAATTTGATTTATTTTGATTTAAATGAATAAAAAATCAAAATAAATGATAAAAATAATAAAATAAGAGGTGAATGAGCTCATGGGTCGTGGGTCCTATTAGAAACATGTTTCAAGCAAGAAAACATGGGCCGCTTTGGAAAAAATGCAAATTTGATCAATGTTGACTTTTGACAATTTTCCAAAAATTGCCAACTTTGACAATGCACAACTCTCTCAATTTTGACCCTAGAAGGATGTTCTTGGACTTTTTAGAAATATTAGGATGTCCCCTAAGCAACCCTTTTTGTCTCATCTCAATTTAGTCTTCCATTTTCATGTATGAAGCTTTGACCCAAAAGGTGTTTTTGTTGACTTTTCAAAAGGACCTATAATGTCAAAATTCATATCTTTTTATGAGTGCATATTTTGAACTTGTGAGCTTAAGATGAGTTGTAGGGAATTTTATCCTCATCAAAATTAGGTTTGGATAGAAAATTTCTGATAAATCATGTGGAAGTTATGCTTGGTCAAAGTTGGGTTGACTTTTCCTAAGAAACCCTAATTTAGCAACTTTTGGGTTTTGATGAATTTGGAGCATTCCTTGAGGAATCATGATAAACCCTTGATCAAATGATGTATAACACTTCAAAATGATTATTTTGACCAAAAAAATTGAAGTTTGACTGTATGTGGGCCACAGTTGACTTTAGACCTAGTACAGTCAATTCTCAAGCATCTGAGCAGTTGACTGAGCAAACTTCTTGTGCAAGGTATGAAACTTGACATGTAGGGTCTTGAGAACATATTAAAACCTTGGAAAGCATTTGATACCTTTGTGTTTTACACATCTTGATGAAAGTGGAAACCCTAATTTGAGGTATACTGCCTTAGGAGAGAGTTTGTATGGTCAACTCTTGGGCTTCCTTGAGCAACTTGGGGACCTCAATTGACATGTATTGAGTACAATGAGAGAGCAAATTTTGGGGTACAACAGCTTCCCCTGTTCAATCTTCTTAAACCTGAGGATGTAGATTGGTTGCGCTGCCTTTCGTGATCTGAAGGTGGGAGATTATTGAACACTAGAGTACCTAGAAATTTACACTCGCATGAAGTGGCACTTGATTTGTGATATCGGGAATGGGCTTATAGATTCCATTTGGAGGTCGAGGATTGAAGATTGTCGGAGATGGGCTTAAAGATGCCATCCTCGATGCGATGGAGAATTACAGGAGATGGGCTTAAAGATGCCATCTAGAGAATGTGGATTTCCTGTCTTGGGAGAAATAGAGTTTTAGGAACTTCAGTTGTCCGTTACTCTACTGGGGAATAACTCTGGCTTGAGGAAGCGGAAGTGTACTGCGTATCTGGTCGGAGTATATGTTGCACCGCGAGTTACTGGGGAAACACGAAACCAATCATGTTTGATCAGGTCCCGGTCTTACAATGTTGTGGACCGCTACTTGGGGATAAGAGAGGGGGAACCTGGATAGTAAGGTTGTGATACGGTGGCAGAATCGGAACTGTTTGAATGCTGGTTTGCGTTTTGCGTTTGTGTTTGCAAAATTTCGCGGTAAGCAAAAGTCGCCACCGAATTTTATTTTATCCAACAAGGAAAGGAAAAAAGCACAGAAAAATTCCTTTTTCGAGATTTTCTGAGTACGGGGGGTAGATTATAGAAAGGGAAGGTATTATCACCCTTTCTATCCGTGGTTTTCCACGGGCTCTTAGGTACTTGCTCATCATTTTTAAAATTGCTTCTTTGTGTTTGCGTGATTTGAAAAGTTTTTTGTTTGACTTTGTTTTAACTCTTGCTTCTGTCTTCAAGAGTGTTACAAAGTTTTTTTGAAAGCTTTATTTTGAAAGGAGTGTAAGTGTGAAAAGTTTGTTATGAGCAAGTACCTACTAGCATCTACCTACTCGAAAAAAGAATTGTTCTATGTTCGTTTCCTTTAGACAGCGCTATCCTACTATTAGTGAGTAGGTGGCACCATCGTTGGAGTTGTAAGGGTCAATTCGAAAGGGACGTACGATCACTAAAGCAATGTTAGGACGTCTTAGTAATAACTCTAATGTCTTAAGATCATATTCGAGGCAACCTTTCCGAGGCAACTTTGATCTTTGAAACAAAAGAGCGACCACTAAAATATCCTATACTCAATGACCGTTTACCGAAGGCAACCGAAGTGAGAGTATACCCTAGGAGTGCGCATGTGTGAGTGATTCAATTTCAAGTTTATTATCTTTGCACATTTAGGGTTTGCTAACCGTTTTAAAGTTTACATACATTCTTGTCATGCATCCTATTATTCATACATCTAACAGTTAATATTTTGCTGAATTTAAAGTGCGAAAAATAAGTTAAGCTATTACAAGGCTTCAGGTATTAATTACATAGCCAAAAACAACCCGTAAAAAAGAACGATAAACGAGAGTAAAAAGTCCTAATTAATCTATTACAACTTGTGAGCAATTACATCAATATGGTCAATATAATTAAAGCGCGCGCGAATAAAGAACGAGAGAGAACTAGGGTTTTGACCCCGTCTAACCTAATCGAAAGAAACAATTATTTTTTTGTTGTTTTTAATTATTTTTAATAAAAGGAATAATATTTTTAAACTAAATACAAAATTAGTTAGTAATTAAATTAATTAAAGCAAATAATTAAACTTAACCTATTTTTGTGTTTTTTGGTTATTTTAAGAAAAAATAAAATAGAATTAAGTTAGCAAAAAAACCCTAATTGTTCTAATTAATTTTAATTTATTTACAAAATAATTTAAGTTACCTAAAATTAAATAGCCTAATTCAATTAATTTTTGTATAAAAAATAAATATCCTAAATGTAATTGGATGAAAATATTTTTTGTGATTTTTTTTTTTATAAAAAGAAAATTAATTTGTGTTAGTAAAATAAATAAATAAATTAAATAATGGAAATATATAAAGAAAAGAAAATAGAAACTGGGCCTGAAAAAGCAATTTTGGAGGGTGTGAATATCACTTTTATGGGCCCAAAACAGTTGATCCACGTTGACCTGCTGGATCCCCTGCCATGCGTTGACTAGGTCACATGATAGGTCCTTCAATGATGGCCTTCAGATCTGGCCTCCTGGACACCTGGCTGGTTGGTTGATGATGGACCATGGTGGTCATTCCCCACAAGCACGCGCCTGATTATGGAAAAGAAAATAATATAAAACAAATGGGGGGACCTGGGATTCGAACCCAGGCCCCAAAGCATTTTCCAACCACCTGGCTACCAACTGCGTTGTGTGTTCAATTTGTACATAGAATAATAAATAATGATAATATACAATATATGCAAGTTAGTGGAAAAAGGTGCAAGAATTCAAATGGCCCAGTAAGATAGTGCCACGCAGGTCATCCCCAACCTCGCTCCGTTGGTAAAAGTCAAAAAAATTTACCTACGGACAACGTCCGTAGCTACATCCCTGGCTTATCTCAAAATCTTCCATGGGCATGATAAATGACATCTAATGCCATGAATCGAACCGTCTTGACATTCTGAACATCATGATGCCCTTCATGGGGGCCAATTTTGCCTGCATAAAAAAACCCTAAAACGAGACCAAGAACCCTAACAATGACCGATCTTCATACAGTCCACGAAAACAAAATTAAATGATATAGATAGCTTGCAAATGTATTAAGGAACAAGAATATGTGATTATTTCATGCTATAAGTGCCTGGATCATACAATTCAATTTCAAAAATAAACCAAGGTCGTGGATGACTTACAGTGGGTTTTGGGGCTGGAAAGTGCTTATCCTTGATTGGTACAGCCTCCTTGCAATCCCAAGAATCGAATGAGATGGTTAGGGGACCTTGAAAGTGCCTGGAAGTACAAAATCGAATCACCACTTTTCTTTGATTTTTTCAAGTTTGTTCTGACTTTGTGCGCCCCTCTAGCCTTGTGTTTTAGGTATGCAATTGTATACTATATACCAAGGATTGAATTAGGTTTACAATTATGCTTTAAATCTTCCTCCATTATAGCTTTTGATTTGGATTTGATTCACTTGAAAATCTTTCTAAAAATAGGCCAAAACCAATCTTTTTGTGCACACAAAGGCTTTGCACGATTTCAATCTTTTGCTAGCTGGATATAGAACCTGAAACATGCACAATATCTTGAGGTTTCAATGATTTGGATTTTCTATGATTTGTTTTGATTTAAATTGATTTAATTCAAATAAAAATCAAAATAAATAATAAAAATAAGATAAATACAAGTGGGAAGAGTTAGGACTCGTGGACCATGCTACCAACTCAAAACAAGTGCAAAAGATTAGGCCCATTTAGCAAAAATTGCAATTTGAGGCATAGTTGACTTTTGACAATTTTGCAAAAAAGGTCAACTTCACCAATGCATAACTTCCTCAATTTTGACTCTTTGAAGGTGTTCTTGGACTTTTTATAAATCTTGAGATGTCATATAAGCAACCCTTTTGGTCTCATCTCAATTTGGTATTCCATGTTCATGTATGAAGCTTTGACAAAAAAGGTGTTTTTGTTGACTTTTCAAAATGACCTATAATGTCAAAATTCATAACTTCTTATGAGTGCATATTTTGAACTTGGGAGTTGAAGATGGATTATAGGGCATTGCATCCTATTCAAAATGAGCTTTGGATGGGTCATTTCTCATAAAGTATGAGAAATTTATGCTTGGTCAAAGTTGAGTTGACTTTTCTTGCAAAACCCTAATTTAGCAACTTTTGGGTTTTGATGAATTGTGAGCAATCCTTAATGAATCATGATCAAACCTTGATCAAATGATGAATAATACTTAAAAATTAGAATGTTGACCAAAAATATTGAAGTTTGACTGTATGTGGGCCACAGTTGACCTTTGCCCTAGCATAGTCGATTTTCAGGCCTTTGAGCAATTGACTGAGCAAACTTCCTCTACAAGGCTTGAAACTTGACATGGATAATCTTGAGAACATATTAGGACAATGGTGAGCATTTGGGATCCCTTGGACTCAAGTATCTTGATGCAAAATGAAACCCTAATTTGAGGTAGACTGCCTTAGGAGAGGATTTGTCTGGCCAACCCTTGGACTTCTTTGAGCAACTTGAGAATCTTTCTTGAAATGTATTGAGAAATATGGGAGGGAAAATTTTGGGGTACAACAGCTTCCCCTGTTCAATCTTCTTAAACCTGAAGATTTAGATTGGCTTGTCTGCCTTTTGTGATCTGAAGGTGGAAGATGATTGAACACTAGAGTGCCCAGAAATTTGCACTCGCATGAAGTGGTAATCATCTTGTGATGTCGGGAATGGGATTATAGATGCCATTTGGAGATTTGATGATGGGAGATGGCTTAAAGATGCCATCAGAAGAAGTGTCGATCGCCTAAGAGATTCCTTAGCAAGAGCTTGTGTACCCGTTGTTGAGGAAGATTCCGTTGGGGAATGTTGGTCTCTGTCTTGAGAGAAAAGTTGAATTTTAGGAGCTTCGATCGTCCGTTATTCTACTGGGGAATAGTCTCTTGGTCGAAGAGGTGAAAATAAACTACTATCTGGTCGTGATCCAGGCTTAATAGTGATAAGATTGATTGTTATCTGGTCGTAATCCAGACTTTACAATGACTTACTGGGGAGATGAGATTAAACTTGTTATCCGGTCGTAATCCAGGCTTTGCAATTTCTCAATTCTTATCTGGTCGTACTCCAGGCTTCAGAAGGAATTAAGTTGTTATTCGGTCGCCTCTGGTCTTCAACTTGAATTTAGGGCATACTAATATCCGGTCGACTCCGGGCTTCTTAGTAATTGTCCAGGTAAACTGCTATTTGGTCGAAACCTAAGCTTCAAAGTGTCTTGTACCGCTATCTAGTCGTAGTCCAGGCTTCACGATGTGTTATACCATTATCCGGTCGAATCCAGGCTTCATGGTGTCTTGTACTGTTATCTGGTCGAATCTAGTCTTCACAGTACCTCACTTCTTATCTGGTCAAAATCCAGGCTTCAGAAGAAATCAAGTGGTTATCCAGTCGCATTCGGGCTTCCATTTGATTTTAAGGCCTACTAATATTCGGTTGACTCCGGGCTTCATAGTAATTGGCCAGGTGAACTGCTATTTGGTCTAAATCCAAGCTTCACAATGTCCCTTACTGTTATCTGGTCGTAATCCAGGCTTCAGTGTCTTTCTACCGCTATCTGGTCGTAATCCAGGCTTCACGATGTCTCAAACCATTATCTGGTCGAATCCAGGCTTCATGGTGTTTGGAGAAATTAAGATATTATCCGGTCGAATCCGGGATTCATAACTTGTATTAAAGACATACCACTATCTGGTTGACTCCAGGCTTCGTAGTATTCTTGGCTGCTATCTGGTCGTAATCCAGGCTTCACAGAAACTTGTATTGATATCTGGTCGTAATCCAGGCTTCACAACATCTTCTACCATTATCTGGTCGTAATCCAGGCTTCATGGTCTTGTATTTCTATCTGGTCGTAATTCAGGCTTCATGGAGTCTTCGTACTACTATCTAGTCATAATCCAGGCTTCACAATAACTTGTTGGGGATTAAACTACTATCCGGTCGAATCCGGGCTTCATAGCTTGTTTAAGAGATACCACCATCTGGTCGTAATCCAGGCTTCACGATAATTCTGATACTGTTATCTGGTCATTCTCCGGGCTTCACAATATGATGGAGGAATCAAGACATTATCCAGTCCTACCCGGGCTTCATAGCTTGAACTTCGTGAGAATTTGATTGTATCTTTTCCTGAAATGTAAAGGGTTAGTCGTATGTAATGCCATGATGCATGACATGTATCGAGTAAGGATGTTCTCAAAATAAATGAGATTGTGTTGTATGATGTGTATATGCATGTCATGATGTATGGATGTGTAATGTTTTTTGGGGGAAATAAATCTCGGACTGCTGCTGGAGAAAATAAAGAGTTTCACTCACTGAGGATAACGGCCAAAGATGATTGAGAGAATAATCCTGCTGGAAAATACATTGGTGAGAGAATGACTCTGTGGGGAAGAGATACTCTGTCAGGAGACCCGCTGATTTGGAGCAATAACCTCGGCTGGGGATGGATTACCATTGCTGGCGATGATAAACTCTGTCGGGGATAAAGTTTCTGTTTGTGGAAGAAATAAACTCAATTGGGGATGGTCTTCCATCGTTGGTGATAGATGAACTCTGCTTGGGGAGAATCTTACCGACTCACTCGCGATTGTGAATCTCAGTTGGGAAGAGTTGATAATATTGTATTTCTTATTCTGTAGGGAGTGTACATATTTTTAGTCATTTTCTCCAGCTGGGTCTATCCTTGTACCTGGTGAATAGAGCAACTGTAAGGTCTGGACATTTCTTGTTTGCCCCTATTTCTGAGTAACCGTCTTTCGTTTCACATGTAAATATTTATGAGCAGCAACTATTGTTAAATGCATATATCAAAATGAACCATTGGACGTTCTTGCAAAACAAAACAGAAAAAGGAAAATAATTTGAAATTTCTTTGTGAGAATTAATTGTATTGATTTTGAAGTTGGCCTGTAAATAGGCGTTTTTGTACAAGAGGCTGACGTCCTAGTAAGAGAACGCCTCCGAAAGATGAATTATACAATTTGTGAAAAACAAAGAAAAACAGTTATGTGAACAATCCCACTGGGTTCCGACTCTGCTATTACCTTTATATCTTGAGCATCTCATCACTTTGCTACTTGGTTAAAGGTAGATCAGATTGATTGGTGTCGTCCGAGCGTGATAGTTGATACTGAAGTCTGGTTACAAGATGATCCAACGAGACATAGTGTTACGCTTTAATCCCTAATTTTTGCCTGGACTGTCCTTTCGGGTTTTCAGTCCACCGGGATATCCTTTTTTGCCCAAGCCGCCTTTTCAGGTTTTCGACTTGCCGGGTGTATAATTTTTCATTTTCATCCCTTAATTTTTCCCGAACCCTTTTGGTTCGCCGGGAAGCCCTTATTTTTTCCTAGGTCAGTCAACCTAGCAGGTCTTTGATTATGCGTAGTATCTTTTCACTATGTCTGTATTGACGGGGTGAGGAAGGTCGTCACCATCCATGGTAGTTAGAATCATAGCTCCTCCTGAGAAAATATTCTTAACCACAAATGACCCTTCGTACGTAGGGGTCCATTTGCCCCTGGGATCACCTTGCGGCAGTATGATGCGCTTGATTACCAGATCCCCAACTTGATACTCTTGTCGCCCGACTTTCTTGTTAAAAGCCTTGATCATCCGCTTTTGATACGTCTGACCATGGCAAATAGCAGTAAGTCTCTTCTCATCAATTAAGTTTAGCTGATCAAGTCGGGTCTGAATCCAATTGTCCTCGCTCAAACCTGCATCCTTCATAATCCAGAGAGAGGGTATCTGAACTTCAATGGGCAAGACTGCCTCCATGCCATACACCAAGGAATAGGGTGTTTCCCCTGTCGATGTCCGCGTGAGGTACGGTACCCATGAAGAGCGAATGGTAACATCTCATGCCAGTCTTTGTATGTCACCTTCATCTTCTGCATAATCTTCTTGATGTTCTTATTAGCCTCTTCAACAACCCCATTCATCTTCGGCCGGTAAGGAGAAGAGTTATGATGCTGTATCTTGAACTGTTTGTAGAGCTCGGTGATCATTGTATTGTTGAGATTTTTACCATTGTCTATAATGATCCTCTCTAGTACACCATATCGACAGATCAGATTGTGTCAGATGAACCGCGCCACGACATTCTTGGTTACTATAGCAAAGGAAGCCGCCTCAACCCACTTCGTGTAATAATCAATAGCTACCAAAATGAAACGATGTCCGTTAGACGCAGTAGGTCTGATCTCGCCAATCATATTGATGCCCCACATTGCAAAAGGCCAAGGAGCCGTCAAGACATTCAGAGGAACGGGAGGTATGTGCACCTTATCAGCATATACTTGGCACTTATGACAGGTCCGAGAATGTTGATAACAGTCGGCTTCCATAGTAGACCAATAATATCCTGCCCGTAGGATCTTCTTTGCCATGGTATGTCCACTGGAATGAGTTCTGAAGGTACCTTCATGCAACTCTGCCATAATCTTTCTGCCTCGTTCTTGTCCACACATTGCAGTAAGGTTGAGTGATGGTTACGCTTGTAAAGGATACCATTACTGATGAAGAACTTCGCAGCGAATCTCCTCAGAAACTTCTTATCATTAACAGATGCCCCCTCAGGGTATTCTTGAGCCTCGAGATATCTCTTTACCTTGTGAAACCATGGTTTATCTGTTACCTCTTCAGTCTCAATGTCACAGTAATGTGCAGGTTCGTCCAATCTCTCAATGGTAATCCATGGAGCCTCATTGTCCCATCTGACCTTGAACATAGAAGACATAGTAGCTAGCGTGTCCGCTAACTGATTCTCCTCTCTGGGGAAATGTTCAAAGGTTATCTCCTCGAAGTGTGGAAGCAACGTCAGTACATACTCTTTGTAAGGAATAATATTTGGGTGTTTCGTATCCCACTCACCTTTGATCTGACTGATCACGAGAGCAGAATCTCTGAATACACTCAAGAACTTAATCCTCAGGTCAATAGCTGCTCGAAGACCCATGATGCACGCTTCATACTTCGCCATATTGTTGGTGCAGTTAAAACATAATCGGGCGGTGAACGGAGTATGACAGCCTTCAGGGGATATGATCACGGCACCAATGCCATTACCCAAAGCGTTTGAAGCTCCATCAAAGTACATAGACCATCGAGATCCCTCCTCAGGTCCTTCATTTGGTCCAGGTATTTCACAGTCGGTCACCAACATGATGTTCTCATCCGGGAATTCGAAGTTCATAGACTGGTAATCATCCATGGCCTGATGTGCCAAATGATCTTCCAACACACTCCCCTTGATTGCTTTTTGAGTTATGTATTGGATGTCATACTCAGTTAAGATCATCTGCCATCTTGCTATTCTTCTGGACAAGGTAGGCTTTTCGAAGATATACTTGATTGGATCCATCTTTGATATCAACAAGGTGGTGTGAGTCAACATATATTGTCTCAGCCGGCGAGCAGCCTATACCAAAGCGCAACATGTTTTCTTGAGCAACGAGTATCAGGTCTCGCAGTCGGTAAACTTTTTGCTAAGGTAGTAAATAGCATGCTCTTTTCGGCCAGACTCGTCATGCTGCCCCAGCACGCACCCCATTGAATTATCCAGCATGGTTAAGTATAAGATCAAAGGTCTTCCCTCAACTAGAGGCATCAGAATAGGTGGCTCTTGGAGATATTCTTTGATCCTTTCAAAAGCGGCCTGACATTCATCATTCCACTTTACCACTTGATCTTTCTTTAGCAGCTTGAAGATCGACTCACAAGTAGCAGTCAAATGTGAAATGAATCGGGCAATGTAATTCAACCGTTCCAAAAAGCCTCTAACTTCTTTTTATGTTCGGGGATGTAGCGGTGAAAATCGGAGATCAAGCTATTAATTAACTTGACTCACAAAAGCAAGAGACGCCACCGCGCTTTATTGTTTCCAAGGGAAAAGGTAAAAGAGCGAAATAAAACCCTAAAATATGCAATGTAAAATAATACTTAAAAGTAATAAAAATACAATACGTTTTTGAAAGAGATCGAGAGTTCGGGGGTTGGTTATACAGTGGGAAGGTATTAGCACCCAATGCATCTTCGGTACTCCGCAGGAACCTTTTGAAATTTCTGTTTTTTGGTTTAAAATAGTTTGTTTGGTTAAAATGGTTCGTTTGGCTAAAAATAGGTGTTGGCGAGATTTTGAAGATACGACGACCTAGTATTGAAGTTTTAACTTAAAAGGGGGTGAGTTTTAAAATTGAGTCTTTTTTAGAAAAAATTAACTTAAGATTAACAAAATAGTAAAACGAAAAAAAAAATAAAGGAAGGTATTCGCTTAATCGTATAACATGTGTTTGATGACATGAAGTCAACAAAGTTAGGACATTTCCCTTGGAGTTAAAACCACAGACGGATAAATAAGCTAAGAGTATATCAAACCTTAGGTGAAAATAAATCACAAGCCGACAGCATCATCAAAAAAACCTAATGTGAGATAATACTCCAAGCATCAGATGAAGCGCAAAGGCGGTGGATAAAGCTCACGGTGTCAGATAAGAATCCCTACATCACAAGAGATATACCGACAAAATCTAACAGCACGGGAAACTTATGTGCGTCCGCACAATTTTCAGAAGTTAGTTGGAATTAAAAATAAAATCACAATGTAATGAAAACAATATTTACATAACCCGAATTTATTTACAAATTAAGTGAATAAAATATATAGACAAAATATTATGAACAAGTATATATTTACAATACCAAATATTAAATAAAAATAATGAAATACAGTAAAGAGGTAAAAGGAGAAAGAAAAAGTGAAAGTGCACTATGCGAGTATGAATACTTGAAATGAATTCTCGGAAACCTTCACAGTAACAAACACGTTAGTAGCATAAGCGGTATAAAAATGAAAATAAAATGAAATTGCAAAGATTAAAACATGTGTCAGTAAGTATAAAATAAAAAAAATGAAATTGTATGATGCATACGACTAAATGAATATTTACACAAATCAGAATCAAGAATTTAACCCATAATTCAATTCAATCCATGAAAAATCAAGCTTAAATTAAACATTATTCATGCAAACCAAAAGTCGGACAGCAACAAATTATGCATACAAAGCTCATAAAAATCAATTTCTAAGTAATTCCAAACTTATGTACAAATACCAATATCAAACCAATAAACTTTGTGAATTGAATACAAATTGAAACATCATCAAAAACCACTTTCAAAATGGCTTAAACACCAAAACGAAATTGACACTGATGCACAAGTATGAACAACCCATGGTGTTTCAATTAAATTCAAAAGGTGAACAAAACAAGAACCAAACAACCAATTGTTCAAGTATTTTATTTCACATACAAAACTAACACCAGAGAAATAATGCCAATATTCAATCCAAAATCAAAACATAGAAAATTGATTTCGAAACAAGCTAAACTCAATCGAAAGAAATTCGGGCAGCAACCAAAATTCATCACAATTAACGATCCAATATCATAGGCATGCTATTGTTTAACCAACAACACTAACCACTCAACCTGGATTTCTAACACAAATAACAAGCTTCAAAATACGAGAATCTGTTTAACATGAGCACTAAACATGAACATCAAAACCATTACATTGATTTTTCAAAACTTGACGAACTTCAATCATGACAAAACATTTAATAGAAATAACTAGAAGGAAACGAATGTTACCAAAAAAACATCGACACTGTCGATTTGAATCTGGCCAGAGACTGTTTATTGAGTGGTGCCGGAAATATGCAGGCAGAAACGGATAGCTGGGTTGCTAGGTGTTAACAGCGGATGTCATTGGGAGATGATGTGCGACGGAAGGTTATGAGGAGCGGCCATTTCTTTCTTCAGCTGGGTCAGTATGTCCTCCATGCTGTACTCTCTTTGCCAATTTGCAAGAAGCCCAAATTTCTTTGGTTCAACTGATACCACGCCAGTTTCATGGTTAACACAAGTCATATTGATTCGTGAATGAAACCGAACACTTGGAGGCTTTTCTGGGTAGTCTTTATCACAAAACAGCTTCAGTTGATAGATTCTTCCTTCATGTACAGTATTATGGGGTCCAATGATGGTTCCAGTCCAAGAACGCATGTAAATGTCATCTCCGTCATCCATACCATAGCTAACTGAGCCATCACCAATACCTTTTTCTCCCCTTTCAAGTTCCTCCAGCAATCTGAAGTTCCTTGGAACGACGACACTGGATCCTGCTGAGCCAAGCGTCATGGATGATTATCAGAGGTTTTTCTCGGAGTGAGAGTTGCGGATCTGATCGGAAAATTGAAAACAGTTAAGAGAAACGATAAAGAT
Organism: Vicia faba; assembly: GCA_948472305.1. Classification (NCBI taxonomy): domain Eukaryota; kingdom Viridiplantae; phylum Streptophyta; class Magnoliopsida; order Fabales; family Fabaceae; genus Vicia; species Vicia faba. Next base: position 1,681,358,006 of record OX451737.1, on the reverse strand, counting down.
GAAGAATAAGGGAAAGAGAAAAGAAGAACGCGATTTGTAGGGAATAATAAAGGAAAAACAAAGGGTAAAGAGGGATTTGGTGGAACGGAATATGGCTTGAGAAAATTGAAGAAGGGTGTTTTCGCGGAGAGAGAAATTGAAGGGGTTTGTGATGGTAATGGTGGGTTGTTCACGGTGGGTTGATGAGTTTTTGTTGGTACAGAAGATGGAAAATAGAAATGAAGGATTCATGAGTGGGAGTTAAAGGGATGGTGATGTGGTTGAAGAGATGATGGTTATGTGGCGAGGAGGTTAGCAGGCAGAGGATGAACAGGGGAGGTGACGGTTTCTGTGAAGAGAAGAAGAAGAAGTTGGGAAATGGGGTATGGTGTGGAGAGAGGTAAAGGGAATTTGGTTTACATTAATTGAAGGGGAGTTAGTTACTGTGTTGGTTTTATTGGGAGTATGAAGGAGATAAAAGGGGGGTATGTGGCGAGAGGAAGAGAGTTTACTGCCATGGAGAAATTGAAGATGAGAGGGAGATATATTGTTGTGAGTTCCCTTTTGCTTTTTTTTGTGTCTCCTCCCCTTGTACAAAGTGATAAAGATGCCTCAAATAGAGAAAATGAAGAGGAATATTATCATTTCAAAATAAATCCAAGTCGTTCAATATAAATTCAATCTCTATCAATCCACAAACCATGCTATCGACCAATGAGAATTAAGCGAAGCCTAATTAATATTTTTTTGTGACCAAAAAGTCCCTGAATGACCAAAATAAAATAAAATCCTGAAACTATAAAAAAAATAAATCAATTTAAAATAATCTTTTTTTGAAATTTTTCTGAATAAAAAGATAAAGACCCAAAATAACCGAAAACGATAAAAAAAAGCGGATGAAAATTTATCCGAAAAAATAAAATGAACACATTAGAAAAATCTACATGTCACAAAGATTAAATAAAAAAAATATTCAAAAAGTCGAAATCAAAATAAAATGATAATAAAAATATCGGGCTAAAATAGATGTTTATGGTTAAAAACGAGACTTCAAGCTGTACCGAAAAAATAAAGCGAGCATACCGTCATAATCTATGCGAAACGCAGATTCATAAAATGATCGGTAAAAGGTGAAAACTTGAAATATTTTTCTCGCTAATTTTTTGCACATTGTTGAATCGCTTTTAACAGTTTGTCTATAAAACCAAACTATTTTTATTATCGACATATAAACAACTTGGAGCAATGCAAGAAATGAGTAAAGAGATAAAAATGCATGAAGTGAAATGTCAGGTATTTTTTAACTAAAAGACGATGCAAACTTTGATTTAAACTGACTTTTCTGGTCAACTTAAATACGACTAGTGATGCAAAAATGTGATGAATGAAGATATTTACTAATGATTGTGACTAAATAACAAAATATGATATGAAAGTGCGACTAAAACATATTAGGGGCGAAATTTAGGGTGCAACAGTTGTGCCTTGATGAATCAGTCTTCGAGAATCCATAATCAACCGTACTTTTGGCTTGGGAGACTCAAAACCTTAATTGAGGCGCGACACCTGATGCTCTTGATTCAGACCTGTCTCTGCACATGACACAAAAGAAAACATGAACGTACACCTTTGTATGCGATTAGAAATTAGTGATACATATGCTAAAAATGTTCAAAACACTTGACAATCTTCGCATAGTCAAAGCTCGAAGGTGAGACGTTAAAACCGACCGTATTTCGTGACCTTGACTTATCTTAAAAAATGCAAAAAATAAAAAATGGGAATTTTAAGTCAAAAATTTGGGTACAACAGCTGCCCCTATTTAAGTTTCTTCTATCTGGAGATATGAAGATTGAGATCTTCATTTCGACGAGATCGAAGGGACTTAAATATAGAATACACAATTTTTGGCCTTAAGATACCGCGATTATGTTCATGATATGATATGAATGTAATGCTCTGCATTTTATGGGGAATGACGCCATATGAGACAGACTATGCTGGAGAAACCAAGCACATTATATAGTAATCCCACGGAGGAAAAGGTTGTAACTCCACTGGGGAACAAATTCATAGACTTCAAATGAGAGACTCTTGGATGATTTACATCAGTGTTGAGACTGGAAAAGAGATGATTTACATTAGTACGAAGACTGGAAAAAGAAATGATTTACATCGGCACTGTGGCTGGAAAACAAAATGATTGACATTAGCACTGTGGCTGGAGATAACATCTCTGATTTTTGAATTTCACCAAGAACGGTAACACATTTCTTCTCTAACCAAGATGTCGCTTGAAAAGGATAAAATAACAAATTTCCCCGCAGGACTTTTCCGAAGGGATACCATTTGCTGAGTAGACATTATTGTTGGGGATACACAAGCTGCTCAAATAAAGAGGCCGCCACTTGCTTCCTTTCAAAGGTGTCAATAACATACAAGCTGCTCATGAAGAGACTGCCACTTGCTGTCTTCAAAGAATATTAAAGCACACAAGCTGCTCATGAAGAGTCCGCCGCTTGTTGCCAAAAACCCACAAGCTGCTCATAAAGAAGCTGCCACTTGCTGTCTTCAAAGAATATCAAAGCACACAAGCTGCTCATGAAGAGTCTTCCACTTGTTGCCAATAATCCACAAGCTGCTCATAAAGAAGCTGCCACTTGCCATTTTCAAAAAGTGTTGGTAACATACAAGTTGTCCATGAAGAGACTGCCGCTTGCTGTTTTTTTTTAAAAGATAACAATAACACACAAGTTGCTCGTGAAGAGACCGCCGCTTGCTGTTTGTCAAGAGTATCCATAACACACAAGTTGCTCATGAAGAGATCGCCGCTTGCTGTTTTTCAAAGATAACAATAACACACAAGTTGCTCATGAAGAGACCGCCGCTTGCTGTTTTTCAAAGGTGACAATAACATACAAGTTGCTCATGAAGAGACCACCGCTTGATGTTTTCAAAGGTGACAATAACATACAAGTTGCTCATGAAGAGACCGTCGCTTGATGTTTGTCAAGAGTATCCATAACATACAAGTTGCCTCATGAAGAGACTGCCGCTTGATGTTTTTTCCAAGGTATCAATAACATACAAGTTGCTCAAATAGATAAGCTGCCACTTGATGTTTTTCAAAAGAACAATAACACAAGTTGCTCATAAAGAGACCGCCGCTTGCTGTTTTCTCAAAGATACCCATAAAATATCATGAAGATATTGCTGGAGGTGAGAATCAATAATTTCATCGAGGATGGACAAACTGCTCATGAAGAGACCGCCATTTGTCGTAGAGAAATCAGAAATAATCAAACTGCTCAAATAAAGAGCCAGTCGCTTGTTGTCATGTCGATATTCCAGAAGAAGGTTGTGATAACACTGCTGGGGAATAAAATTCATCTTCAATGGGGAACCATGAATAAATCCTTCTTGAGGAGACCAAGTATTTACGTTGCAAAATAAATTCACTCTCCATCTAGGTTTCACAGCCTAGAGAGATCCACATGGTATCGTTCACAAGAGACAAAGCTCAATCCAGGAATAAACTGGAGAGAAAATAGTCAAATAAGACTCTACCCAATGAGGAAACAACTCAAATGGGGATTTATCCTATCCAGAGATGGAAAAGGAAAGCTAAAGCAAGATTCTTCCACGAGAGTTAACTCAGTGGGGAATTAGAAAAAGAGGCGCACTTTCTGCTTAAGTTGACACACTATTTGGAAAGATCAAATACGCTATTTGAATAGACATAACCAAGGTATACGTACGCAAAGACATCAACAAATACAATTGTGCATGCATGATGCAAGTGTGAATGAATAAATGAATGTCATGTATATGCTGACAAAACAGACAGGGGAGATAGACAGAAAATGATAAGACATCACAGTACAACTCGACACTCGGCTAATCTCAACAGGATGGTAACATTACTGGAGATAGAAAACAAAAGTCATCATTGGATCAAAGTCCTTTTACAAGGCTTAAATCTCTTTGGAGAGGAAGATATTTTCAGGTAGAAAACCCACAGTCCAGTCTTCTATTGTCCACAATCCATTGAAAGGATAACAACACGAACAATGCTTCAGTTGGAAAAAGTCATGCTTAGCTGGAGATACTGGGAACACCACCCTCTGATAATGTGTGCAAAACATATCACATATCTTGACAAATCTGGATTGCCCCTGGGACTAATTTTGGATGCCCCAAGTTTACTGCTGATAAGCTGCGTGATGCACGACAATTCTTGCGAATAGCTTCACCTCTAAAATGCCCCGAGCTATATGGTTGATGAGGAGAAATCGTCTCAAGAGGACTTTACAAAAGACCTGGGATTCACCATGCTCTGGTGTCTTCAAACTTTTAGAGAGATTCATCAAATCTCTACGTGATTGCCCCAGATTGACTGTAGTCGGCACAACAAAGTCTTCGAATTTTTGCCCCAAAAGAGTAAACAAGTTGGGAAAGCATTAATTAGGAGAAGCAGCACGTTCGTGCTTAAGGTCTTCAAGTGACATGCCCCTGCATATGATTTTTTCTTGAAATGATCCGCCAATTACTCAACAGAGCTTCACGCCTTAAGAATAGACTCATCACTGGTGCTTATATGTGAGCTTCCTTGATATCAAACAAATGTTTTTCAGTTAGAAAAGTTTATTATGAGAATGAAAATTCTAATGCAACAGTTATGTAAGTCTTGAAGATTTTGAAAAGATATCGCACAAATTTTGCGAGTTAAAGCACCATTTATTTTTGTATAGGAAAAACATATGATACCAACATAACTATTTAGAACATTCATGGGAGTCAGGAACACTATCTCATTGAAGTATGCTTTCAAAATAACCTTGCTTCAATTAGGACTTTTGAAGGTTGTAATGTGGTCTGGTTCATGGTTTTAGAAAAAAAAGATTTTAAGGCTCAAAATATTTGGTGCCCACCCATTCTTCATGATGTTCTCCAACCCTATGTTCAGTTAATTCAACATGAGTGTTCATCTCTCAAAAGGATTTTGTGACGGTCAAGGAAACGACGAGGCTTTCGGAGTAGAAACCACCCTCATGTCTTCGTGTTTGTAGTCACAAATTTGTTCTTTGCTGAGGACTTTTCTTTGCAGTCCCTTTCTTTGCAATTTTATTTTCCCTAACTTTTGCCTGAACTAATTCTTTTGAATTGATAATCCAGCGGGATGCCTTAATTTTGCCTAAGTCACAAGTTTTCATGTTTTTGACTTAGCTGGCTTTTTCTTTTTCTTGATTTTTGACTTTTTGAACAAAATGTGTGACATTAGCTTATCTTTACTGGTTGAGAGGATTGTGACTGCCTCGTTTCTTGATGAATGAGGGATAACATTGTGGTTCCACATCTTATGGCTTCATTATACATGAAAGATAGCCCTCGTAGTTTCTCTTCAAAAAACATCTTCCTTATGAATTTTGAACACTCAGTCAGATTAACTAAAAACTACCCTGCCCCAGGTTAAAATTCAAGGTTTTTTCGTATAGAAAAGAAACTTCTGCTTCAAAGGCTCAAAAGGGGTTAGCAAGGGATTATCTTCCTTATATCTCCGGTGTTTAGGGATTTGAAACAATGCATGTACATCATCAGCAAGATTTTATCCAAAAGCAAACAACCAGAGATTTTGTGTTCTTTAGATCATCATCCTCCCCTCAATCTCTGCCTAGGCAAGAGAATGAGCAACAATTTGGTATCATAGTGCAAAAGCAATTTAAAATTTGAAAACAAATATGAGTGAAACGAATGAATTTCTTCAAGACAAACATACTCATTGTATTAAGATAACCATACAGATGCAAACAAGTTCTTACATGCAAACAATGTTTTGATAAACAAGAAAAATTACAAAAAGCAGAAATAAGTTAATGATCGGGGAAGGCTTTCCATCTGGACTTGAATCACCGAAAACATCCTTCAAAACTCAAAGTGACCATCAATCGTGTTTACTTTTCGGCACGTGCTTGATTTGAACTTCAAAACCAACGTCCTTGACTGACAAGATACCACTTATGACCAACTTCTGAACCTCAATCTTCAAAGCAAAGCAACCCTCCAAGTCATGCCCAGGAGCACCTTGATGAAAGGTACAAGCCAAATCAGCTTTGTAGTACCAATGTATCTTCTCAGGAACCTTCGGTGGAGGTCGGGTCTGAACCAAATTCCTCTGCATCAAGAAATGAAATAACTTTGTATAGGTTGTTGGAATTGGACCAAACCGAGATTTCCTATGATTAGGAACTTGTTGATTCTGTTGATGAATAGGAGAAACGTGATGATTCTGACGATGATCATTTCTTCCTCTGGTTCTCTTCTTGGAAAATTTATTATCAAACTTCTTCACACCATTAGCTGAGCTACCATCTTCATATGAACATCCCTTCCCGACATCTTCTTCTAGACGCACTCCCACATTCACCTTGTCAGGAAAGTCATTAGGTGCATTAACCATCACCTTCTCATAATGATTTTATAGTTTCAGTAAAGACTTTTATTATTGCTTCCTCCCTCCTAGAAGGATGGACTTGGGCGGCAACCCGAATTTCAACCAAGCCAGTTAAGTGCTCCACACTAGCTTTCAAATTAGTCATCTCTCTACGGAGTTCAGAAACCTCTTGCTTGATATTCTCCATTGTTCTCTTAGCGCGAGTGTTGTACTGGTGAGACCAAAGGAAAAATAAGACTCGGAAAAAGACCTTTGAAAGTGAAACCAAGAATGTAGAATGATGTATGATATGCAAAAGAGAGTTTTTATTTGATTTTCAAGGAGCTCAAGATATTAAGTTGTAAACATCAAAGTATGAAGATAGAAGATGAATTTTTAATTGGCTCCAAACATTGATCAAGTTATCATCAAGATCAATCATCCATTTTGGTGGATTAGGGTTTTCGCCCGATCAACACCCAAGATCCATTGAGGTTGACGAAACTTGTGATGTTTACAAAGAAAGACCTCCAAATTCCTTCAAAGTCAAGTGAAAAGGGTTTTATGGATGCATGAATGCATGGCTATGCGACAACCACAAGCAAGGTCACAAATAAAGTCGAAAGGTTCAACATCACGAGCATGGAGTCAAGGTAAGGAACACCCCCAAGGTATATACTAACAGTTTAATCACACCTGTAGAACAAGGTTCTAAGAGTTCCCGGAGTCTACATTCCTCCTTCGGATATTACCAACGTCTTGATTACTCAATAATCAGCAATATTCTCAAGAGAAACTCATCCGAGCGTAGCATCACGTAACAATTACTTCCGGATTACTCCGTTATAATCTCCGCGCTACACCTAAAAGGCCAAGATGGGTTAGGGTTCTACGGTTCCCAGCTTCTCTGGCTCCCAGGTCGAAAATAATAATGTCTTCCCGATTACTTGGTAAACAAATATTACGTTCAAAAGGGCCTTCCACTGAGTGGGGGATCTCATGCCTCATTCTTCGGGATTACTCCCTCAAAGTTAACATGACTATACCGCCCGTCCTATTCCTAAGTGTAACTTAGTCCGGGTATAGGACTTGTCCTTTGTAAATATTATCAACACCCAAATAATCATAATATATACATATAATCAAACAATCAAATAATGATAAAACAGATAAAACAAATTAGGCTTAACCCATTTAGGGATGGACCAGCAAGAGGTCAATCTTTCCCCAGCAGAGTCACCAATTCTGTAGCGGTGAAAATCGGAGATCAAGCTATTAATTAACTTGACTCACAAAAGCAAGAGACGCCACCGCGCTTTATTGTTTCCAAGGGAAAAGGGAAAAGAGCGAAATAAAACCCTAAAATATGCAATGTAAAATAATACTTAAAAGTAATAAAAATACAATACGTTTTTGAAAGAGATCGAGAGTTCGGGGGTTGGTTATACAGTGGGAAGGTATTAGCACCCAATGCATCTTCGGTACTCCGCAGGAACCTTTTGAAATTTCTGTTTTTTGGTTTAAAATAGTTTGTTTGGTTAAAATGGTTCGTTTGGCTAAAAATAGGTGTTGGCGAGATTTTGAAGATACGACGACCTAGTATTGAAGTTTTAACTTAAAAGGGGGTGAGTTTTAAAATTGAGTCTTTTTTAGAAAAAATTAACTTAAGATTAACAAAATAGTAAAACGAAAAAAAAATAAAGGAAGGTATTCGCTTAATCGTATAACATGTGTTTGATGACATGAAGTCAACAAAGTTAGGACATTTCCCTTGGAGTTAAAACCACAGACGGATAAATAAGCTAAGAGTATATCAAACCTTAGGTGAAAATAAATCACAAGCCGACAGCATCATCAAAAAAAACTAATGTGAGATAATACTCCAAGCATCAGATGAAGCGCAAAGGCGGTGGATAAAGCTCACGGTGTCAGATAAGAATCCCTACATCACAAGAGATATACCGACAAAATCTAACAGCACGGGAAACTTATGTGCGTCCGCACAATTTTCAGAAGTTAGTTGGAATTAAAAATAAAATCACAATGTAATGAAAACAATATTTACATAACCCGGATTTATTTACAAATTAAGTGAATAAAATATATAGACAAAATATTATGAACAAGTATATATTTACAATACCAAATATTAAATAAAAATAATGAAATACAGTAAAGAGGTAAAAGGAGAAAGAAAAAGTGAAAGTGCACTATGCGAGTATGAATACTTGAAATGAATTCTCGGAAACCTTCACAGTAACAAACACGTTAGTAGCATAAGCGGTATAAAAATGAAAATAAAATGAAATTGCAAAGATTAAAACATGTGTCAGTAAGTATAAAATAAAAAAAATAAAAAAAATGAAATTGTATGATGCATACGACTAAATGAATATTTACACAAATCAGAATCAAGAATTTAACCCATAATTCAATTCAATCCATGAAAAATCAAGCTTAAATTAAACATTATTCATGCAAACCAAAAGTCGGACAGCAACAAATTATGCATACAAAGCTCATAAAAATCAATTTTTAAGTAATTCCAAACTTATGTACAAATACCAATATCAAACCAATAAACTTTGTGAATTGAATACAAATTGAAACATCATCAAAAACCACTTTCAAAATGGTTTAAACACCAAAACGAAATTGACACTGATGCACAAGTATGAACAACCCATGGTGTTTCAATTAAATTCAAAAGGTGAACAAAACAAGAACCAAACAACCAATTGTTCAAGTATTTTATTTCACATACAAAACTAACACCAGAGAAATAATGCCAATATTCAATCCAAAATCAAAACATAGAAAATTGATTTCGAAACAAGCTAAACTCAATCGAAAGAAATTCGGGCAGCAACCAAAATTCATCACAATTAACGATCCAATATCATAGGCATGCTATTGTTTAACCAACAACACCAACCACTCAACCTGGATTTCTAACACAAATAACAAGCTTCAAAATACGAGAATCTGTTTAACATGAGCACTAAACATGAACATCAAAACCATTACATTGATTTTTCAAAACTTGACGAACTTCAATCATGACAAAACATTTAACAGAAATAACTAGAGGGAAACGAATGTTACCAAAAAAACATCGACACTGTCGATTTGAATCTGGCCAGAGACTGTTTATTGAGTGGTGCCGGAAATATGCAGGCAGAAACGGATAGCTGGGTTGCTAGGTGTTAACAGCGGATGTCATTGGGAGATGATGTGCGACGGAAGGTTATGAGGAGCGGCCATTTCTTTCTTCAGCTGGGTCAGTATGTCCTTCATGCTGTACTCTCTTTGCCAATTTGCAAGAAGCCCAAATTTCTTTGGTTCAACTGATACCACGCCAGTTTCATGGTTAACACAAGTCATATTGATTCGTGAATGAAACCGAACACTTGGAGGCTTTTCTGGGTAGTCTTTATCACAAAACAGCTTCAGTTGATAGATTCTTCCTTCATGTACAGTATTATGGGGTCCAATGATGGTTCCAGTCCAAGAACGCATGTAAATGTCATCTCCGTCATCCATACCATAGCTAACTGAGCCATCACCAATACCTTTTTCTCCCCTTTCAAGTTCCTTTAGCAATCTGAAGTTCCTTGGAACGACGACACTGGATCCTGCTGAGCCAAGCGTCATGGATGATTATCAGAGGTTTTTCTCGGAGTGAGAGTTGCGGATCTGATCGGAAAATTGAAAACAGTTAAGAGAAACGATAAAGATGAAGAATAAGGGAAAGAGAAAAGAAGAACGCGATTTGTATGGAATAATAAAGGAAAAACAAAGGGTAAAGAGGGATTTGGTGGAACGGAATATGGCTTGAGAAAATTGAAGAAGGGTGTTTTCACGGAGAGAGAAATTGAAGGGGTTTGTGATGGTAATGGTGGGTTGTTCACGGTGGGTTGATGAGTTTTTGTTGGTACAGAAGATGGAAAATAGAAATGAAGGATTCATAAGTGGGAGTTAAAGGGATGGTGATGTGGTTGAAGAGATGATGGTTATGTGGCGAGGAGGTTAGCAGGCAGAGGATGAACAGGGGAGGTGACGGTTTCTGTGAAGAGAAGAAGAAGAAGTTGGGAAATGGGGTATGGTATGGAGAGAGGTAAAGGGAATTTGGTTTACATTAATTGAAGGGGAGTTAGTTACTGTGTTGGTTTTATTGGGAGTATGAAGGAGATAAAAGGGGGGTATGTGGCGAGAGGAAGAGAGTTTACTGCCATGGAGAAATTGAAGATGAGAGGGAGATATATTGTTGTGAGTTCCCTTTTGCTTTTTTTTGTGTCTCCTCCCCTTGTACAAAGTGATAAAGATGCCTCAAATAGAGAAAATGAAGAGGAATATTATCATTTCAAAATAAATCCAAGCCGTTCAATATAAATTCAATCTCTATCAATCCATAAACCATGCTATCGACCAATGAGAATTAAGCGAAGCCTAATTAATATTTTTTTGTGACCAAAAAGTCCCTGAATGACCAAAATAAAATAAAATCCTGAAACTATAAAAAAAAATCAATTTAAAATAATCTTTTTTTGAAATTTTTCTGAATAAAAAGATAAAGACCCAAAATAACCGAAAACGATAAAAAAAGCGGACGAAAATTTATCCGAAAAAATAAAATGAACACATTAGAAAAATCTACATGTCACAAAGATTAAATAAAAAAAATATTCAAAAAGTCGAAATCAAAATAAAATGATAATAAAAATATCGGGCTAAAATAGATGTTTGTGGTTAAAAACGAGACTTCAAGTTGTACCGAAAAAATAAAGCAAGCATACCGTCATAATCTATGCGAAACGCAGATTCATAAAATGATCGGTAAAAGGTGAAAACTTGAAATATTTTTCTCGCTAATTCTTCGCACATTGTTGAATCGCTTTTAACAGTTTGTCTATAAAACCAAAATATTTTTATTATCGACATATAAACAACTTGGAGCAATGCAAGAAATGAGTAAAGAGATAAAAATGCATGAAGTGAAATGTCAGGTATTTTTTAACTAAAAGACGATGCAAACTTTGATTTAAACTGACTTTTCTGGTCAACTTAAATACGACTAATGATGCAAAAATGTGATGAATGAAGATATTTACTAATGATTGTGACTAAATAACAAAATATGATATGAAAGTGCGACTAAAACATATTAGGGGCGAAATTTAAGGTGCAATAGTTGTGCCTTGATGAATCAGTCTTCGAGAATCCATAATCAACCGTACTTTTGGCTTGGGAGACTCAAAACCTTAATTGAGGTGCGACACCTGATGCTCTTGATTTAGACCTGTCTCTGCACATGACACAAAAGAAAACATGAACATACACCTTTGTATGCGATTAGAAATTAGTGATACATATGCTAAAAATGTTCAAAACACTTGACAATCTTCGCATAGTCAAAGCTCGAAGGTGAGACGTTAAAACCAACCGTATTTCGTGACCTTGACTTATCTTAAAAAATGCAAAAAATAAAAAATGGGATCTTAAGTCAAAAATTGGGGTACAACAGGGGAGCTGGCATCTCCTGTATAGCCTTCACCTTTGCAGGATCCACCTGAATACCTTTATCACTAACAACGAAACCCAGCAGCTTACCAGACCTTACCCCAAAGGTGCACTTGTTCAGGTTTAACCTCAGTTTATACGTCTTCAACCTGTCAAATAGCTTCTGAAGATGGTCAAGATGTTTTTCCTCAGTCTGGGACCTCGCAATCATATCATCAACGTAAACCTCAATCTCATGGTGAATCATGTCGTGGAACAAAGCGACCATGGCGCGCTGATAAGTTACCCCGGCATTCTTCAACCCGAAAGGCATTACCTTGTAACAGAAAGTGCCCTACTGCGTGACGAAAGTCGTCTTCTCCATGTCCTCGGGAGCCATCTTAATCTGATTGTAACCAGAAAAACCATCCATAAAGGAGAAGACCTTATGCTATATGGTGTTGTCGACCAGAACATCGATATGAGGCAGAGGGAAATCATCTTTGGGGCTTGCCCAGTTTAGATCTCTATAGTCTACACACATACGTACCTTACCATCCTTCTTCGGCACCGGAACCACGTTGGCAACCCACTGCGGGTAAGAAGTAACAGCTAGAAACCCGACGTCAAACTGTTTCATGACCTCGACTTTGATTTTCTCAGACATCTCGGGGCGCATACGGCGAACCTTCTGCTTTACCAGAGGACATTCTTCGTTAGTTGGTAGACGATGAACCATAATATCAGTGTCTAAACCCGGCATATCTTCATAAGACCAGGCAAAGATCTCAACATAGTCACGTAGCATCTGTATCAACCATTGCTTGACACTAGGCTCCAGATTTGCACCTATCTTGACCTCTTTCTTGTCTTCCTCTGTACCCAAATTCACTGATTCCACTGGCTTTTCATACGGCTATATGGCCCTCTCTTCCTGAAGTAACAGTCTAACAAGTTCCCCAGGAACTTCACAATCATCCTCACCTTCGTCTTCGGCTTGGTTGATCAGATTTTCAAAGTCATAACTGGCAGTAGCAGAGTCATTATCAATGGTATCCAGAGTGGATGTGGACCTGTATTATGATATGTGAGTGTGTGTAAGACAAATAGCTGTTTTGATACTGTGCAAGATAGAAAAGAAAAAAAAGGAGTGTAAAATTTGTAATGCAAGAAAACGTCCAATGTTTTATTGATGATATATGAAAATGACAAATGATAAGCCCTCACAAACAAATCCACAGTGCCTCGGGAAAGGCACCGGGCCGTAAAGTTTCAAATTGTCTGTTACAAATCTCAAAACAAAAGTTTATTACTGTGTAATAAAAGAAATGGGAACGAAGTCCTTCGTCGTCCAATTGTTCAAGCCACCGTTGGTAGTCGGGTAAATCCAGTTGTCGAACTCTGGCTCTTCTTCATCATCTTCAATTGCATTCACTCCTGGATTACTGATGTGCAGAGGAGGTCTTCCAATTTGGCACGCCGAACAACCCTTTGAGCTTCTGCAGTAAAACCCAAACCAAACTTGTCAGTCTTGTGTACAAAGTCAGGGAGTTGGCCCCAATTCGCACACCCACCTTTTTCAACAACAGCCCTGGAATCCTTGAGGGAAGCCATTCTCATTAGAGGTTTGTCAACAACAATTTCAGTCGACGCCAAAGTCTTGGGAACCTCTTCAAAGTTCTGACACGGGGTTTCGATGAACTCTCCACTCATCTCCACATACAGAAAGGAATTAAGATGACTTATCATATACTTCTCCTCACCCTGTACCGTAACAATATTCCCTTTTACTAGATATTTCAACATCTGATGGAGCGTAGAAGTCACTGCCCCAGCCTTATGAATCCACAGGAGAATCTGAAAATAAGAATAAGATGGTCGGATATCCATCACATAGAACGTAGATGCAAAAGTCTGAGAGCCAACTTTAACAGGGACGTCCACCTCCCCGTGCACCATCCTTTTGGACCCATCAAAGGCCCTAACCACAATATTACTTGGCTTCATAACCAACCCTTCATAATCCAGCCAATCTAATGCTTCTTGGGTAAAACATTTAATGAGGACCCAGTATCCACCAGCACGTGGGCCAAAGTAGTGCCCCTGCACTTGATTGAGACATGTAGAGCATCATTGTGATTTCTTCCCTTGGCAGTCAGATCTGCGTCGGAGAAACCCAACCCGTTGTCAGCGGTCAAACTAGCTACATAGTCTTTGAATTGATCAGCAGATGTTTCCTGCGGCACATGCACAGTTTTAAGGAAAGCAATTAAAGCCTTTGCATGGGCTTCCAAGCACAACAATAAGGATAACATGGAGATCTTCGACGGGGTTTTCCCCAGTTGTTCTACTATGTTGTAGTCGCTTTTCTTGATAATCTTCAGAATTTCCTCTATCTCCTGCCTAGAGGTTTCAACAATGACTTTCTTAGGCGCCTCCGTCCGGGCAGGCCCACCTGTAACTTCTTTGCCCCGAGTGTCAGATGACTAGGCGACATGGGTGATAATTGGAGTAAGAATCGGAACAGTAGTTGACGTACTGGCGGATGGAATGGCAACAGGCTTTTGAACAATCGGAGGGGAATCTCAGGAGAGAAAAGTATTCCACTTCTGGTGACCTTGCTAGACCCGACAATATTGCTGACATCAGCATCAGCCTCTTCAACCTTCAAGTCTTGTTTGATCCCATGATAATACACATCGGCCCCATAGTGCCATGGGACAGCCTTATCTGAAGTGTATGGGATATGACCAGGAATAGTAATGATTAATGGAGCAACTCTTGGAACATATGTAATCCTAACAGGCTTTCTCGAGGAAGCCTTGGAAGGGTTGGCGGAAATGGTTGTGATGGAAATATCTTCAACAGGAATCAACGGAATCAAAGTTTTCTCGAACAAGATCTATTTGTTATCCATCAGGCGCTGAACACCTGATTTCAGTAAATAGCAACCAGCAGGAAAGATGAAACATAGGTGGCAACCTTCGCCACAGCCCGGAAATAAACCGGCCCACAATAGATTCTTCTTAATGGTCAACAACGGAGTAGAAATGTCTTCCACGAAGGTCACAAATGAATCATCGTCCACAGCATTTACTCCATTACCATGCTTGGGCATAGGAGCAGTTATGACGTTGGGTTTCTCTAGAGCATCAAACTCAATCTCATTAGCCTCAATCAGATCTTGCACTTTATTCTTCAAAGCCCAGCAGTTATTCGTATCATGACCCGGGCTATCGGATTGATAGGCACAACGGGCGTTCGGATTATACAGCAGAGATATGGTGCTGGGATTCTTCGGAGCTTCCCTCAGAGTTACCAGGTTGGTTTTCAACAACTGCGGTAGAATTTGCGACAAGGTAATATTAAGAAAAGTATATTGTCTTTGCGGCCTCTCCATTCTTTGTTGATTGTTGCGTTGTGGGGCAACGGTGGGCCTTGATATTACTACCGCATTCACTGCTTGGCGGCGCTCAGGTCGATTTTGGCTCCTCGAGCTGTAAACTGCACTAGCTTCTTTCCTGAAAGGCTTGTTTTCTGTACTTGGTGAAGCACCTTTCTGTATCTTGCCACTTCGGATACCAGCTTCTACTCTCTCCCCAGTCATAATCAATTCAGTAAACCCGGATGATGAACTTTCGATTAGATGATTAAAGAATGGACCAGACAAGGTCCCTAGAAACCTATCAACCAACTCCCTATCAGACAGAGGGGGTTGGACTCTTCCAGCCAGATCTCTCCACTTCTGAGCGTAATCTTTAAAACCTTCGCTTGCATCCATGGACATACTCTGAAGCTGAGTACGAGTGGGAGAAAGGTCAGCATTATATTGATACTGCTTGTAGAAAGCAGAAGCAAGGTCCTCCCAGTTGTGGATATTAGCTCCTTCCAATTGATAAAACCATTCAAGCTGAGGGCCTGATAGACTATCTTGAAAGAAATGGACCCACAGATTCCTATCAGTAGTGTAGGGTTGAATTTTCCTGACGTATGAGTGGAGATGGAGTTTTGGACAGGACACTCCATCATATTTAGCAAAGACCGGAGCATTAAACTTGTGAGGGATCACCACCCCTGATGCTAGTCCCAAATCTCCGAAGTCTAAACCGGGAACCTTCTGAATCTCCATAGCACTCAGACGGTCTTCAAGTTGTTTGTACCTATCCTCAGCAGGAGGGTATTGTTCATCATCAAAACCAGTGTCATTATCAGAGACCACGGGACTAGGACCCTTTCTTTCCTCTTGATTCTCTCCTCCTCCAGATGAATGAGACAGATCAGCTTCCTGTCGCAACCTATTCCCAAACCTGTGACCCATATTCAGCAGAACCACCTTCTTCTTCTTCTTCTTCTTCTTCTTATTGTCTTTCAAGATGAGAGTCTTCAAATCCCGTTGTCCTTTAGCCAAGTTCAAGAACATCTCCTGGAATTGAGCATTCTGTGCTTGAAGAGCTTTGATGGCTTGATTGGTAGGTGTTTCAGAAGACATTCTGTGCTGAAATAAACAGCGAAGAAGATAAGAAACCTGTAATGGTACCTGTAATGAGGTGCATGGTAATGGAATGCATATGAAATGATTTCAAAGACTTTGGGAGATTCAAATTTGCAAACCAAAATAAAACACACTTTACTAGATTAAACTTGTAACAATGTTTAACAATGCCTTTAAGGCGTTTACAAAAGAAATAAACTGAAAAGCAAATCTAACTAGAAACAATAAAAGACATCAGAAATCCCATGGTCATTTTCCCTTCGTGCTGACATAATCATTGATTGTCCTTTCATTCTCAAGCTGCCTCATGAGCTTCAAGATCTTCCTTTCCTTCTCATGATACTTCTCCCTGTAGGTATCCCTTTCTTCCTTAAACTGGATCCAAGATCTCTTCAATGCCCCGAGATCAGTAGGCATATAGGGATAGAGGACTGTATAAGGAACACCTTCTTCATTAGTATGCTCTACAATCACCGACGAAACAACTTCGTAAGTCATCCCCAGCTTTTGAGCACGGGCTCGAACCCACTGGAGATAAGGTTGCATTGGGAGAGAAGTCATCGGTCCTAGCTCATGAGGGTCAGACCTGTTCACCCTTCCCCAGGCTCGTATAAACCTTCGGCGATGCTCATCCACGTCCCTCTTGTAGTCAAAGACAATATCTGTAAGCAGCAGCTCATGAGGACCGTCTCTCCGAGCGTGACCAAACTGTCGTAGAGCTAAGCAAGGATTGTAGGTTATTCCCCCTCTAATTCCAAGTAATGGGACATTAGGGTATTCCCCATATCGATCAATGACAGCTACTCTTTCCATATCCTTAGAACTCCAAAGAATGTCCGTATGGGCAAGGGACATGATTCTGTAAGCCCAACCTAACCCTTCTTCATTCTTCAATACAGACTTGGGGAGGTGCGAAATAAACCACCTCGCCAGCAGTGGCGTGCAACACATGAGAGTCCCCCTTCTTCGCACAGTACGGGTATAGAGAGCATGTAGGATATCACCCAGAAGAGTAGGCACTGGGTTACGAGACATGAAGATCTTGACCGCATTCACATATATGAAAGAATATAGATTCGGGAACAGAACCAAGTCGTAGATGAGGAGAGCCAAGATGTCTTCAAATGCTTGAAAATCAAAATTATCCCAGAACAATTGAGCTTGATCCATTAGAAACTTAGCCAAGAAACCTTTAACCCCGCTCCGTGCCTCCCAGTTGGATATTACATCAGCCCTTTTTAGATGTAAGGCTGAAGCAATGTCCTCAGTTCTAGGAACCTTCTCCAAACCTATGAAGGGTGTCTGATCGAGGATAGATATGCCTGGTAAATCAAAAAACTCCTCCAAAGTAGGGACTAGCTGATAATCCGGGAAGGTGAAACAGTGATGCAACGGATCAAAGAACTGGAACAGCATGCTCATCATTTGCTCATCCAACTTTGAAGTGACCAGGCTAAGGAGATGACCATGTCTTCTAATAAATGAAGAAGTATCAGGAACTTTTGAAACTAACTCTCTGAGTTGAGCAGGTATCTGCACGAAGTTAACTCGAATGGTATTTCTGCGTACTGAAGCTATAATCTGCAAAACAGAACAAAGATAAATCCCCTCGGTCTTTGAAATGGTTAGTCTAATAAAATATGCATTTATGTTATGATGCATGATGTTATGATAAAACACACAACAGGTATAACAAGTAACAAACATGGTAAAGGTAAACAAGTCACACAATAGCCCTTAAGTTTCAGGCTTGCATGGGGTCTAGGTACTACCCTCTTGAAGTTCAGTTGGTTCAACCTGTCCTAATAATAGTAACCGGGTTCTAGAGGTTCTCAATATCACTGACCATCCTCCATCGATCATGGTTTCATCTCACGCAATCTTTTCTTGCGGCCGAAACTATCTCGAGAGTATGGTCTCAATGAGTGTAGTATCGAGTATCAACCAGTTCCCAGCTTTACACTGAGACCGGCTATCTCACTACTTCCTATGGCCAAGTTGGTCAATTATAGGTTCTAAGGAAAGTTGATGCTTAACGACCCATATAGTAGCCCCGTATTCTCCTTGTTCCTCCACAAGGGATACCGGTACCAACTAATGTGCCACATCAACGTAACTACTAATTCAACTGTATCGGTCTACACTGTACATTTCCCTCACAGTTTATTGTTACTTACCTAACAGGTGTTCCCCAGATCCGAGTTAGGATCTATAGTAACTCCGATACAAAGCCCACAAAGTTAAAGCAATCAAATCAAACAATAGAAGCAATATGATGAACTAATCCTAAGGTATACCCCACTTATTCTTTCCCCAGCAGAGTCGTCAGTTCTATGATACGGTGGCAGAACCGGAACTGTTTGAATGCTGGTTTACGTTTTGCGTTTCTGTTCGCAAAATGTCGCGGTAAGAAAGAGTCGCCACCGACTTTTATTTTATCCAACAAGGAAAGGAAAAAAGCACAGAAAAAATTCCTTTTTCGAGATTTTCTGAGTACAGGGGGTAGATTATAGAAAGGGAAGGTATTAGAACCCTTTCTATCAGTGGTTTTCCATGGGCTCTTAGGTACTTGCTCATCATTTTTAAAATTGCTTCTTTGTGTTTGCGTGATTTGAAAAGTTTTTTGTTTGACTTTGTTTTAACTCTTGCTTCTGTTTTCAAGAGTGTTACAAAGTGTTTTTGAAAGATTTGTTTTGAAAGGAGTGTAAGTGTGAAAAGTTTGTTATGAGCAAGTACCTACTAGCATCTACCTACTCGAAAAAAGAATTGTTCTATGTTCATTTCCTTTAGACAGCGCTATCCTACTATTAGTGAGTAGGTAGCACCATCGTTGGAGTTGTAAGGGTCAATTCGAAAGGGACGTACGATCACTAAAGCAATGTTAGGACGTCTTAGTAATAACTCTAATGTCTTAAGATCAAAATCGAGGCAACAATTCCGAGGCAACCTTTCTGGGGCAACTTTGATCTTTGAAACAAAAGAGCGACCACTAAAATATCCTATACTCAATGACTGTTTACCGAAGGAAACCGAAGTGAGAGTATACCCTAGAAGTGCGTATGTGCGAGTGATTCAATTTCAAATTTATTATCTTTGCACATTTAGGGTTTGCTAACCATTTTAAAGTTTACATACATTCTTGTCATGCATCCTATTATTCATACATCTAACAGTTAATATTTTGCGGAATTTAAAGTGCGGAAAATAAGCTAAGCTATTACAAGGCTTCAGGTATTAATTACATAGTCAAAAACAACCCATAAAAAAGAACGATAAAAGAAAGTAAAAAGTCCTAATTAATCTATTACAACTTGTGAGCAATTACATCAATATGGTAAAAATAATTAAAGCGCGCGCGAATAAAGAACGAGAGAGAACTAGGGTTTTGACCCCATCTAACCTAATCGAAAGAAACAATTATTTTTTTGTTATTTTTAATTATTTTTAAGAAAAGGAATAAGATTTTTAAACTAAATACAAAATTAGTTAGTAATTAAATTAATTAAAGAAAATAATTAAATTTAACCTATTTTTGTGTTTTTTGGTTATTTTAAGAAAAAACAAAATAGAATTAAGTTAGCAAAAAAAACCCTAATTGTTCTAATTAATTTTAATTTATTTACAAAATAATTTTAGTTACCTAAAATTAAATAGCCTAATTCAATTAATTTTTGTATAAAAAATAAATATCCTAAATCTAATTGGATGAAAATATTTTTTGTGATTTTTTTTTATAAAAAGAAAATTAATTTGTGTTAGTAAAATAAATAAATAAAATAAATAATGGAAATATAAAAAGAAAAGAAAATAGAAACTGGGCCTGAAAAAGCAATTTTGGAGGGTGTGAATATCACTTTTCTGGGCCCAAAACAGTTGATCCATGTTGACCTGCTGGATCCCCTGCCATGCGTTGACTAGGTCACATGATAGGTCCTTCAATGATGGCCTTCAGATCTGACCTCCTGGACACCTGACTGGTTGGATGATGATGGACCATGGTGGTCATCCCCCACAAGCACGCGCCTGATTATGGAAAAGAAAATAATATGAAACAAATGGGGGGACCTGGGATTCGAACCCAAGCCCCAAAGCATTTTCCAACCACCTGGCTACCAACTGCGTTGTGTGTTCAATTTGTACATAGAATAATAAATAATGATAAAAATATACAATATATGCAAGTTAGTGGAAAAAGGCGCCAGAATTCAAATGGCCCAGTAAGACGGTGCCACGCAGGTCATCCCTAACCTCGCTCCGTTGGTAAAAGTCAAAAACTTTTACCTACGGACAACGTCCGTAGCTACATCCCTGGCTTATCTCAAAATCCTCCATGGGCATGATAAATGACATCTAATGCCATGAATCGAACCGTCTTGACATTCTGAACATCATGATGCCCTTCATGGGGGCCAATTTTGCCTGCACACAAAAACCCTAAAACGAGACCAAGAACCCTAACAATGGCCAATCTTCATACAGTCCATGAAAATGAAATTAAATGATATAGATAGCTTGCAAATGTGTTAAGGAACAATAATATATGATTATTTCATGCTATAAGTGCCAGGATCATACAATTCGATTTCAAAAATAAACCAAGGTCGTGGCTGACGTACAGTGGGTTTTGGGGCTGGAAAGTGCTTGTTCTTGAATGGTACAGCGTCCCTGCAATCCCAGGAATCGAATGAGATGGTTAGGGGACCTTGAAAGTGCCTGGAAGTACAAAATCGAATCACCACTTTTCTTTGATTTTTTCAAGTTTGTTCTGACTTTGTGCGCCCCTCTAGCCTTGTGTTTTAGGTCTGCAATTGTATACTATATACCAAGGACTGAATTAGGTTTAAAATTATGCTCTCAATCTTCCGCAATTATAGCTTTTGATTTGGATTTGATTCACTTAAAAATATTTCTAAAAATAGGTCAAAACCAATCTTTTTGTGCACACAAAGGCTTTGCACGATTTCAATCTTTTGCTAGCTGGATATAGAACCTGAAACATGCACAATATCTTGAGGTTTCAATGATTTGGATTTTCTATGATTTGTTTTGATTTAAATTGATTTAATTCAAATAAAAATAAATAATAAAAATAAGATAAAGACAAGTGGGAAGAGTTATGACTCGTGGACCATGCTACCAACTCAAAACAAGTGCAAAAGATTAGGCCCATTTAGCAAAAATTGCAATTTGAGGCATAGTTGACTTTTGACAATTTTGCAAAAAAGGTCAACTTCACCAATGAATAACTTCCTCAATTTTGAATCTTTGAAGGTGTTCTTGGACTTTTTAGAAATATTGAGATGTCCTCTAAGTAACCCTTGGTCTCATCTCAATTTGGTATTCCATGTTCATGTATGAAGCTTTGACAAAAAAGGTGTTTTTGTTGACTTTTCAAAATGACCTATAATGTCAAAATTCATAACTTCTTGTGAGTGCATATTTTGAACTTGGGAGATGAATATGAATTGTAGGGAATTTAATCCTTTTCAAAATGAGCTTTGGATGGGTCATTCATCATAAAGTATGAGAAAGTTATGCTTGGTCAAAGTTGAGTTGACTTTTCCTACAAAACCCTAATTTAGCAACTTTTGGGTTTTGATGAATTATGAGCAATCCTTGATGAATCATGATCAAACTTTTATCAAATTATGAATAATACTTCAAAATGAGAATGTTGACCAAAAATCTTGAAGTTTGACTGTATGTGGGCCATAGTTGACCTTTGCCCTAGCACAGTCGATTTTCAGGCCTTTGAGCAATTGCCTGAGCAAACTTCCTCTACAAGGCTTAAAACTTGACATGGATGATCTTGAGAACATATTAGGACAATGGTGAGCATTTTGGATCCCTTGGACTCAAGTATCTTGATGCAACATGAAACCCTAATTTGAGGTAGACTGCCTTAGGAGAGGATTTGTCTGGCCTACCCTTGTACTTCCTTGAGCAACTTGAGAATCTTTCTTGAAATGTATTGAGAAATATGGGAGGGAAAATTTTGGGGTAAAACAAAGGTTATGAAAAGGAACCTAGATAGTAGGGTTGTTTCGATATGAAAATCCTGGATAGTAGGGCTATGAGAAGGAACCTGGATAGTAGGGTTACTTCGATATGAAAGCCTGGATAATAGGGTTGTGAGAAGGAACCTGGATAGTAGGGTTACTTCGATATGAAAGCCTGGATAGTAGGGCTGTGAGAAGGAACCTGGATAGTAGGGTTACTTTGATATGAAAGCCTGGATAGTAGGGCTGTGAGAAGGAACCTGGATAGTAGGGTTACTTCGATATGAAAACCTGGATAGTAGGGCTGCTGAGAAGGAACCTGGATGGTAGGGTTACTTCGATATGAAAGCCTGGATAGTAGGGCTGCGAGAAGGAACCTGGATAGTAGGGTTACTTCGATATGAAAGCCTGGATAGTAGGGTTGTGAGAAGGAACCTGGAAAGTAGGGTTACTTCGATATGAAAGCCTGGATAGTAGGGTTGTGAGAAGCAACCTGGATAGTAGGGTTACTTCGATATGAAATCCTGGATAGTAGGGCTGTGAGAAGGAACCTGGATAGTAGGGTTACTTCGATATGAAAGCCTGGATAGTAGGGCTATGAGAAGGAACCTGGATAGCAGGGTTACTTCGATATGAAAAGCCTGGATAGTTGGGCTGTGAGAAGGAACCTGGATAGTAGGGTTATGAGAAGGAACCTGGATAGCGGGGTTACTTCGTGATAAGTTCGTGTAAAACTTTAAAAGGAACCTGGGTAAGGTTACTTTGAGATAAGTTTGTGTAAAACTTCAGAATGAACCGAGGTAAGGTTATAAGTTTGTGTAAAACTTCGGGAAGAACCGGGGTACGGTTACCTTGAGATAAGTTCGTGTAAAACTTCAGGAGGAATCGGGGTAAGGTTACCTTGAGATAAGTTCGTGTAAAACTTTGGGAGGAACCAGGGTAAGGTTACCTTGATATGATAATGTAGATTAGTTGAACCGTTTGATTTCGGGAACTGAGTTTCCATTAGTTGTCTGTAGATGTGATCTGTATAACTGCTGGATTTGTTGAAGTTAACTGTCTTTTCTTGAAAAATATCAGGGTTAGTTATATACGATGCATGAAATGAAGGGCGAGATGATGTTCTCAAAATAAATGAGATTATGCTGTATATGATATGTATGCGTATGTCATGATGTATGTTCCTGAAATGCTGTCGGGGTACATCCGAGTTTGGGAAAATAAATCCTTGACTACTGTTGGAGAGTAATGGAAATTGAGTTCCTGACTGTCGTAGAAAAAGTGGTTCTTCTACTTCCGCTGGGGATGGTGAACCGGAGATGACTATGTTGGGGATTTGCCCCTTGTTTACAGCTACCCTACCGGGGGAAAGACTCTGTTTGAGAATAACTTTGCGGGAGAATAACTCCGTTGGGATGAGCTTCCGTATTCAGAGAAATAAACTCTACTCGGGAGAAAACTATATGAACCGCTTGCGATTACAAAATTCGGCTGGGGAATATAGACGTCGGCTCTCCGAAAGAGCTTGGTTGGGGAAAGTAACTCCTGTTTGGGGAAGCAGAGATCAAAACTTTGGTTACCTCTACTTTGTGGGGAGTGTAGATGTTACTGGGACGCATGCTGAGGATATGACAATGACTTTGCATCAAGACTTTTCTGCCCCTGTACCTGCTGGAGAAAGTGCCTGCGGAGGCCTTGTGGATTGAGTGTTATCCCAACTTATGAGGTTCTTGGTAACTGCCGATCGGAATGATAAGTCTTCTACTGATAGGCAAGTGACAAGATAACGGGATATAGTCGTACGCTTTAATCCTTAACTTTTTCCTGGACCGTCTTTTCAGATTTTCAGTCCACCGGGATACCCTTTCTTTCCCAAGCCGCCTTTTCAGGTTTTCGACTTACCGGGTGTACAAATATTTTTTGTTTTTATCCCTAATTTTTGCCCGAATCCTTTTGGTTCGCCGGAATGCCCTTGTTTTTGCCTAGGCCAGTCAACCTAGCAGGTCTTTGTTCATGCATAGTATTTTCCGACTATGTCCCCATTCACTGGGTACAGAGAATTGTCATTGTCCATAGTAGTAAGTGTTGCCACACTACCGAAAGATGTTTGTTTGATCGTACATGATTTATTGTTGGAATTCATGCCCAATACTCCAGGTGATTCATATGGAGATCTGCCCCTGGCTATTTGGCATCTTTGAGAGATTCCTTGGATCTTGACTTGACTGCCCAAGATGATGGACAATTATCATGCCATGCCCCTTGGTTGGAAGTGTCTTTCCCACTTAAGGTGATCCTTTTTATTGAGAAGGTTTTTGTTCACTAGATATTCGTCATGCGAATTTCTCTGCTGTTGAACAAATAGTCATATGCAAACAATGTTATTTTAAGAATGCAAAGCTTATGTCTATCTTGAAGTTTGAAAATTCATTTTTAGTAAAACAAATAAATTTTGTAAAAGTGTGATGTCAACTCGGGATTTATAGAAAACCTTATAGGAGTCAGGATACCTTTAGTAACAATATGCTTTTGAACTAACTCATGCTTCAACTAGGACTTTTAAGGGTTATAACGTGGCCTGGTTCACGGTTTAAGATACAAAGGATAAAGGCTCAAATTTTATTTGTACCCACCCGTTGTTCGTGATGTTCTTCGATCCTAAACTCAACTAATTGTGCATTTAGATCTCGTTTGAGTCTTTGCTCTGATATTCCAGTGATGGTTCGGGTACTGACATATTATTTTGAATAGGCAGTCATTTCCTTTTTTATTGAGGGTTTGTAGGACATATTTCTTTTTTATTTTATTATCCCTGTCTTTTGCCTGAACTATTTCTTTTATGATTACAGTTAGCGGGATGCCCTAGTTTTTTTCCTTAAGTCTCCTTCATAGGTTTTGACTTAGCAGGCTTTTATTTTGAGAGATAATGACTGCCTGTCTTGACAATTATGCGGAACCATCACCATCTTTTGATTTGGAAGGACGTCTTCGATGCCATTCATTGTGCACCTGGATTAACTGAGAAAACTACCCTGCCCCAGGTTGTGATTAAGGGTTTTAATTTGTGTGAAAGAAAAACTCCTACTTCTTTGGCTCAAAGGGGTTGACTAGGGATTATCTTCCTTATAAATCCACTGTTTAGGATTTGAAACAATGCATGTACATCGTCAGCGGGGTCTGTTCAAAAGCATAATGTAGAAGTTGTGGTATCATTTCCGTCATCCTCCCTCTAAAGGCTTACAGTTTTTTAGTAGAGAGTTGAATATCACAAAAAGGAACGGAGTTTAAATATAGTGAATATGAATGAATTGATTCAGAACAGACATATGCAATGCATTGATAAAGTAACAAAGTTTGACATGAATAAATATTCGAACAATCAAAATAAAATTACAAATTGAAAATTCTAATGAACGAAAATCCCTCTTGTTAGAACTTGTCACTTCAAATGGTGGGCCTTGGAGGATTGACAGAAACATTCCAGTTGACCATTTTGTGTGAATTCCAATGCTCCTTCATCAATCAGGTCTTGAATTTTGTATTTCAACCTCCAACAGTCGTCGGTATCATGCCCCAGACTGTTGGAGTGATATACACACCTTGCATCAAGATTGTAGTTAGGCGAAGAAGTCTTGGGATTCGGATGAGGTCCTATCAGCGGCATGTTGAGTTTGGTAAACTGCCTCTTGGGTGTATCTGGCTTACTCTGATTAACCCGTTGTTTTTGGCGAGGTTGTTGTTGGACCCGTGAGGTAGTAGAAATTTGGAAAGGTCCACTCTTCACCAAACCAAACTCTTGTCTTCTTGGAGGTTGATTAATGACTTGGTCCCCGGCCTCGACTGTTTGCTTCATACTATTGTATCCGTCTTGATGAAGTTGGTTGATGATGGCTTTCAGCTCTTCTTGTCTTTGGGCTAGGCCTTGGATAAGAGCCATCTGCCCCCAGCATCTGGGTTCTCATTGCACCTACCTTAGCTTGCAGTTGTTCCAGATGTTCGTCCTTATTGTTTTCAGGACTTTTCCTGACCAAGTTCCCAACGAGGAGTGTTTTCAACTCTTCCGGCCCCTTGTATAGGTTTAGGAATATTTCCCTGAACTGAGCTTCTTGAGTTTGAAGATCTCTGTTGTCGTGTTTGAGAGCCATTGCTGAAATAAACAGCGAGAACATGAGAGACCTATACTGGAAGACCTGTTATGCAATCATATGTATGATATATGTATGTAATGTTTTCAAGGATCTCGCGGGGTAAACAAGAAACTGTTAGAATTTGATTGCAGCTTGATTGAAGAAACTTCGTCATTGAGAGTCCTTCTTCAAGAGTCAAGCTCACCATATCGAGTGGGTCATAGCCACTGACTCCAGTTATCGTGTTTTGATCTCTAGACGACATTGGCTAGAGGAAAATAAATCCCCTTGCTAGACGTCTGATTTACCATAACCTGCAACACAAACCCTTGAGATCCTTGAAATGGTTAAGGAAATGTTAAGGCATGATGTTATGATGTGTATGCTATATGTTTAAGCAAAAGTGCGAGGTGATGTAAGCAAGTAAACCTGGCAAGAAATCCAAGTTATTGGATAAGGACTGTAAACAAAACCTGCAAGGAACTCATGTTGTCAGATGATAAAACTGTGCAAGTAGTTCAAGTTGAAAGCACACAAGTCACACAAACAACCTTAGGTTTAGGCTTTCATGGGTTTTAAGGTAGTACCCTCTTGAAGTTTAGTTGGTTCAACCTGTCCTAAAAAAAGTAACCGGGTTCTAGAGATTCTCAATATCACTGACCAAAATTATGATCTCAATGAGTGTAGTATCGAGTATCAACCAGTTCTTAGCTCTACACCGAGGCCGACTATCTCACTACTTTCTAATGGCCAAGTTGTTCAACTAAGGTTCTAAGGTCCGTTAGTTCTTCACGACACCACGCGGCAGCCCCGTATTCTCCTCGTTTCCCCATGAAGGATACTAGTACCAACCAAAGTGCCACACTAACACAACCATCGCTTAAACCATATTGGTCTACGCCGAAAAATCTCCACGATCTATTGTTGTTTACCTAATGAGTGCCCCCAGATTCGGGTGTAGGATCTATAGTAACCCCAAACAAACCCTCAAAAGTAAAGCAATCAAGGCAATCAAGAGAAGCAATTTAATGACCTATATCCTAAGGTAAATCTCACTTTATTTTAAATCCCCAACAGAGTCGCCAGTTCTGTAATACGGTGGCAGAACCGACTGTTAAATACTAGTTTGCGTTTTGCATTTTTTCGTTTGCAAAATGTCGCGGTGAGCAAGAGTCGCCACCGAATTTTATTGTATCCAATCAGGAAAAGGAAAAAGAACAAAAAAAAACCTTTTTTCGAGATATTCTAAGTACAGGGGGTTGATTATAGAAAGGTAAGGTGTTAGCACCCTTTCTATCCATGGTTTTCCATGGGCTCTTAGGTACTTTCTCATTTTTTCAAATTGCTTGTGTGTGTTTGTCTTGAAAATGTTTTACTTCGTGATAACCCTTGTATCAGTCCTCAAGGATTTGATGAAGTTTGTTTTAAAAATTTGTTTTGAAAGGTGTTTGTGTGAAAAGTTTTTATTCGGCAAGTACCTACTAGCATCCACCTACTCGAAAGAAGATCGTTTCTGTTCTATTTCCTTTAGACAGCGTTATCCCACTATTAAGGAGTAGGTAGCACCATCGTTGGAGTTTGTAAGGGACATTCGAAAGGGACAAGTACAATCACTAAAGCAATAGTTAGAAAACTTTAGTAATAACCCTAGAGTCTTAAGATTTTTCCGAGGCAACATTTCCGAGGCAACATTTCTGAGGCAACATTCGAATGGGACAATTTGATCTCTTTAGACTGGAGGGCAACCACTAAAATCTCCCATGCTTAATGATTGTTTATCGAAGGCAACCGAAGTGAGGTAAACCCTAGGAGTGAACATGTGCGAGTGATTTGTTTCAGTTATTTTAATCTTTGCACATTAGGGTTTTCTAACTGTTTTAATTTTTCATGCATTCTTGCCATAAGTCCTATTAGCCATACATCTAACAGTTAAAGATTGCGGAAATTAAAAGTGCAAGGAAGTAAAACCTAGCTATTACAAGGCTTCGGGGAGGGGGATTAATTACATAACCAAAAATCGGGGATTTAAAGCAAGAAATAAAACCCTAATTTAACTATTACAAACCCTGAACAGTTACAAAATAATGGAAAAAATAATTAACAAGCGTGCGGAAAATTAAATACGAGGACGGTAATTAATAACTTAAAACCCTAATTGAGAGGAAGAAATTTTTGTGGATTTTTATTTGAGAAAACAATTAAATCACAAATTAATTAAACCTAATTTCTAATTGTTTTTAATTATGAAATAATTTAATTAACCTAATTCACTAATTAAATTAAAAAAGTATTTTATGAGAAAAATGATTTTTGTGTATTTTTTGAGAAAGATTAATTAAATTATGTACAAATAAAATCCTAAGTCTAATTATTTTTAAATTATGAAAGAAATTAAAGTTGCCCTAAATTAATTAAACTAATTAATTAAAAATAATATTTATTAAGAAAATAAGTCTTTTTATGATTTTTTGATTTGTTAATTTAATAAAATAATTTTTGTATTGATTAAAAAAACAAAATAATTAAAGAAAAGAAATTAAAGAAAAATAGTAGAAATAACCAAATGGGCCTGCTGTTAGCAAATCTGGGGGGTGTATGCTGAACTTCTGAAATCCAGAAGGATGGCCCAGAGTCTGGAGCCTGATCCAATGGGACCATCTTCTAGGGACTCATGGTGGACCTGCGTATGCTGGCGTTGGATCTGGCTGGAGATGGATTCAGAGGATGAGATCAGAGGGCGCGTGATGATCATCAGAAGGTGAGATGTGTTGGATCTGGCTGGAGGTGGATCCAAAGGATGAGGTCAGAGGGCGTGTGATGATCCTCAGAAGGTGAGGTGTGATGGATCTGGCTTAAGGTGGATCCAGAGGATTAGATCAGAGGGCACATGATGATCCTCAGAAGGTGAGGTGTGCTGGATATGGCTGGAGGTGGATCCAGAGGATGAGATCAGAGGGCGCGTGATGATCCTCAGAAGGTAAGGTGTGAAGCATGGGATTTTCCTGAAATAATTAGGAAAATAATAAAATGCACACGCCTGGGATCGAACCCAGGACGTGTGCATCAAAGGCGTGTCTCCCAACCATTTGCGCTGCGTTGTTAACTTGTTAACATAATGAATACAAAACATAATATAAGAAAAATAAAATAAGTTGCTTCCTAACGCGCGAAATTCAAATGGGCGAATGGTTGGCTGACACGCATTGTCTTCTTCCCTTTCTCCCTCGCCTTAGGCCTGTAACTTTTACCTACGGACATTTGTTTGTAGGTATAACCCTGTTACATTCAAAAATCTCACACACATAATATAAATTCCAATGGAAACCATGAATCAACTGGGTGTGAAGCCCTGATCACCATGGTATCCATCATTAGGCCTAATTTTGCTTAAATCACAAAACCCCAAATTGGAGCACGAAACCCTAGAAATGACAAACGCTTATTCCTGCACTGTAACTTAAATCAAACTATCCAGAAACATTGCAAACATGATATGAACACAAATATATGGGCAAAATACATTTATAATGCGTAAGTCATAGAAATCGAATTTGAGTTCTTAGTGCAAACTGTGGTGCTCTTGGGGACGATTTCTGGATGCTTTGAGGCTTGCAAATGATGCTGTTAGCTTCCTGGGATGTCCATGAATCAGTTTCTAGGCTTGAAACTCCTTGAGGATGGCTCTAAGATGGATTTTGATCTCCCACTTTTGTCCAAATTTTTGAGTTTCTTTCTTGCCGTTTCACGCCTCCAATCCTCTTGTTTTGATCTGGAATTATTATGCACTTATAGTAGACTGAATTAGGTCAACAAATTTGTATCAAATCTTTGAGAATTATGAAAATTGGATTTGATTTTCTTCATGTATGATTTCTTTCCAAAACTTGCTTCAATCCAATCTTTTTCAACCCTAATGAACCTTGCACGACTTGGTTGGCATACTAGTTGTACATGGACTCAAAATATGCATAAAAATCTCAAGATTTGATTTGTTTTCATTATTTTACCTTTTAATTTGATTTATTTTGATTTAAATGAATAAAAAATCAAAATAAATGATAAAAAAAATAAGAGGTGAATGAGCTCAGGGGTCGTGGGTCCTATTAGAAACATGTTTCAAGCAAGAAAACATGGGCCCCTTTGGGAAAAAATGCAAATTTGATCAATGTTGACTTTTGACAATTTTCCAAAAATTGCCAACTTTGACAATGCACAACTCTCTCAATTTTGACCCTAAGAGGATGTTCTTGGACTTTTTATAAAGCTTAGGATGTCCCTCTAAGCAACCCTATTTATCTCATCTCAATTGAGTCTTTCATGTTCATGTGTGAAGCTTTGACCCAAAAGGTATTTTTGTTGACTTTTCAAAAGGACCTATAATGTCAAAATTCATATCTTTTTATGAGTGCATATTTTGAACTTGTGAGCTGAAGATGAGTTTTAGGGAATTGTACCCTCTTAAAAATGAGCTTTGGATGGAAAATTTATGATAAATCATGTGGAAGTTATGCTTGGTCAAAGTTGGGTTGACTTTTCCTGAGAAACCCTAATTTAGCAACTTTTGGGTTTTGATGAATTTGGAGCATTCCTTGAGGAATCATGATCAACCCTTGATAAAATGATGGATAACACTTCAAAATGATGATGTTGACCAAAAATATTGAAGTTTGACTGTATGTGGGCCACAATCGACTTTAGACCTAGTATAGTCGATTCTCAAGCATCTGAGCAGTTGACTGAGCAAACTTCTTGTGCAAGGCATGAAACTTGACATGTAGGGTCTTGAGAACATATTAAAACCTTGGAAAGAATTTGAGCCCTTTGTGGTTCACACATCTTGATGAAAGTGGAAACCCTAATTTGAGGTATACTGCCTTAGGAGAGAGTTTGTATGGTCAACTCTTGGGCTTCCTTGAGCAACTTGGGGACCTCAATTGACATGTATTGAGTAAAATGAGAGGGAAAATTTTGGGGTACAACACCTGCAAGTTGGATCCCACGTATAGTGAAAGGTGGGAGTCGTCGAGCTGCAGGGTTCTGAAAAGCTGGTTGTACATCACGTCAACGAAACTTCCTTCGTCGACCAGGACGCGATGTACGTCAAAGTTGGCCATTCTTTACTTGATTAGAAAAGGGATGGATGAGTTGGGGCCCCCCGGGAAATTCCTCGAGGTAAAAGGTGTTCGGCTCTGATCTGCCTTTAATCCTCTCGAAAGTTACAGTTTGAGGAGGGGCCGTGTTGACCACCTCGTCCAACTTCCTTTTTGCTGAATTAATAGTTAAGTCATTAAACCCTCCACCATTTATGACCATGGTGGAGGGGAAGTTCTCCCACCTGTTTGCATGGACAGAGGCTCTTCCATTTGTTCAGGAACATAGAAGTCCTCCAGTCTTGTGACAGAGAATGCGGTTTGGATGGGGACCGACTCGTCAGATGGTCGGGCATCATCCTCTATCTCCCTTATTTCTCGGGCATCTCG
This sequence comes from Vicia faba, assembly GCA_948472305.1. Classification (NCBI taxonomy): domain Eukaryota; kingdom Viridiplantae; phylum Streptophyta; class Magnoliopsida; order Fabales; family Fabaceae; genus Vicia; species Vicia faba. Next base: position 1,681,326,000 of record OX451737.1, on the reverse strand, counting down.
ACAGGGGGCGTCGCCACACCAATACTTCCCAAGTCTCCCCTCTTTTATGAGGTTCCCGATAGCGTCCTTGATATGGACACAATCTTCAGTCAAGTGTCCATGGCTCAGGTGATACTGGCAATATTTTCTCCAATCAGCCTCGGGTTTAGCAGGAGCAAGGAGAGGACGCTTGACGCCGCCATCTTTGAAATATGTGTTTGCACACTCCGCTAAAATGCGCTTGCGGGAAGCAGTTAGCGGAGTGTACTTAGTGAACCTCCTTGAGGGTCCTCTCTTCTCGCGAGGATCTCGGGGTTTATCGTCCCTTCTCTTCTCTCAAATTCGTCGAGGAGGACCAGTGCCTTGTCGCAGATTGTTGGTTGATCCGCGATTCCTGGGGTCCCAGACTCTTTTGGCCGCCTCCCTCTCCTCGTACTCCATGTAGGATCTAGCTTTCTCGAGGAGGGCATCAAATGTCTGGGGCGGTTCGATGCCTACGGCCTTCCTGAATTTCGTGCCCCGGAGGAGTCCCCTCTCGAGCAGGTATCTCTTCATGTGATTGGTACAGGGGACCTGGATAGCCTCCCAGTTGAACTGATCAATAAATTCCCTCAGGGTCTCATCATGTCTCTGGACGATGGCCTCGAGGGCTGCTCCGGTCTTTGGGTGGCATCGCGAAGTAGTGAATGAACTGATGAATTGGTTATTTAGATTTCGCCAGGAGGTAATTAACCCCGAGGCAAGACTTTTGTACCAGTCCATCGCAACTTTCCTCAAAGTCGTGGGGAATAACCGACATTTGATTGGTCCCCCGACATTGTGATAATGTAGCATGGCCTCAAACCCGTCTATATGGTCGACCGGGTCGGCGATGCCGTCGTATTCCTTTAGGTATGGAGGCTTCTCCATGCCCGGGGGGATGGGTGCCTCCATAATGGCTTGTGACAAGGGACCGCTGGGGTCGTCTTCGACACTCCTGTCGGGCGAGCGAGACAGGGATCTGATGTAGTGGCAGTTATGGTGACCCTGGTCGCGCGGAGCGTTCCTCAGGTGGTATGGTTGCTCATTGTTTCCCCCGTTTCTGTCTCCATTGGGTCTTCGTTCTTGATGCGAGGGACCATGATTGCGTCTCCCTGTGTCAACAGGCTGGTCCCTTTCCAATGCGGGGCGTCGCCCGGTTGGTCAGGGAGAAGTGCTTCGAGAGATGTGGTGACTACGTCTCTGCGGGGGAGATTGCGGATGTTCCTCTGCTTGTTGAGGAGGAGGAGACTGAGGTCTCCTGTGTCTTCTAAGGGCTCTCCGAGCATCTTCGATCGGCCTCAATCTTTGTCCTTGAGCGAAGATCAGGTAGTTGGTCTGATTTATCGCTATAAATAGTGCCCTGGTCGTGGCGTCTTCTCCGGCGTGAACGGGGACCTCATGGAACTTAATGGGTTGGTAGTTCTGGGGAATTGGTCGATCGTCTTTGAGTCGTGGAGGCATTGATGATGAAGAAGCAGTTGCTCCATCTCTATAGTAAGAAGGCCCGGGCATATTAATAGCAGGGGCTATGTTGTGGCCGATGGTACCAGCGTTGTCGAGGCCGACATTATTGTTGGTGTTGGTGTTGTTGACATCGACGAACAGACATTCATGTTTTCTGCAGTCTGGTTATCCATGACAGTCGAGGATGTTAGACGATGTGACAGATCTAGAAGGGGGGGGTTGAATAGATCCCTTTAAAAATTTGCACGTTTTGTAAAATTGTTTTTATCAGAGAGCGACAACCCTGAATCTGATCGTCTAAACTTTACGTATTGGAAAGATCGGATATGTGAACCAAATTGATGAAAATGATGAGAATATAATCACAATTAAAAATGAATATGATGAATTGCTTTATGATAACGAGAAATCGTATCATATAATTGCTACATTTTTAATCGATTTTCATAATGCATTAACCCATTTAACTCCCGATTGTTCCGAGTTTTTATGTCTTTTCACAGGTACATCATGTTTCAAATCAAATTAGTGAAAAAGGATCACATGAAGAAAGCTAACCAAAAATCAGAAGAAAAAGAACTAAATCTGCAAAATCTGCAAAGTTTGATGTTGTGACGGCCGTCACACCCCCATTACGAGCGTAACGCGCTCACAACTTGAAGGACGCTCGTCACACATCATTAACGAACGTAACGCGCTATTTAAGCGCATTACAACCGTCACCTCCTCATGACGACCGCCACACGTGTAATTCAACGTTATGCATAACAGGAGACGTGGGCAACGTAATGGATGTTTCCTTCTCCTACAATTTCTTAACTGCAGCAACGAACAGTCCGAGTCTTCCTCCACTCAAGCATTCAAGTCCACGTTCCTAAATTCTCTGAACTTCAAAAAAAATCCTCTTCTATAAATAGGAGGAATATTAATGGAACGACAGAGAGTTTTTGGCTACAGATTTTCTTGCTGAAGCCCTGCCAAAATTAATTACTGCATTTTTTTGTTCTTGCTTTATTTTCCCTTTTTACCAATTAATAACTATTTCCAACATTAGGAAACTGTTATTGTAGTCAGAGTTTATTTTTAGCCTCAGAATTTGTTTCAAGTTCCGATTTCGAAGTCCCAATCTTGCCGACTTGTGGAAGAGGGAGCTTGAGGAATAATATTGTTATTCAGATTTTTAATCGCATTAAATTTTAATATAATTTGTTTATGTTTATTTATTTATTTATTTTATCATGAATGCTTTATTCTTTCCCGATTATATTTTCTGTATGTCTATTTCAAGTACTATGACTAGCTAATTTTCTAGAGTCGGGATGTGATAATAGTAACCAAATGGATTAAATTGTGCCTAAGCTAAAATCTAAATTAACTTAATTTCTGGCTGTGACTTTTTATAATTAAAATCAATCTTTTTGTTACGAGAGTAAGAAAAGTAGAATAGGTTAGAATCGAGACCAGGAGAGTGTGAGGTTTTAACTGGATAGCTAAAGTTAGGCATTTGATTTAAATACAGCGAGAGCGCTTTAAAACGAATTAGATTTTATTAAGTTTTCAAAAAGTATTTTCTAAACACTTATGGGCTAGTGAGAGCAGGCATGGGGCTTTAGGGGTATAATCCGAGATAAGACCACGAGAGTGTGAGTTGAGGGTTTTTAAACTGATAATTTCTACAGAACCATCTAAGTTAAACATATTTATACGCTTAGGTTCAATTAGATCCACTTAGGTTCACTACATTACATACCGACCGTTTTATTATTATTATTATCCCATTAATTCGATTTATTTTTCCCTTACCTTAACCTCTAAAAACCAACGTGACAACATCCGCCTTAGCTAAAATAGCAAACCTTTATAGCACTAGAGTGATTACAAAGTCCTTGTGGGTTCGACATCTTTTTATTACTACCGCGATAGGTTGTGCACTTGCAGTTAAGATACTGTTAGACACATTAGGTCGATCGCGAACACATCAAGTTTTTGGCGCCGTTGCTGGGGACTTTGATTTAGTCACTAGTGCACTCATAAAGTAGTACTGTATAGACTAAGGCAACTATTTATTTTTTCCTCTGTTGTATGCCAAATACCCGCTCCCGAAGCGAGTCTTTGCATCTACAAATCTTGTCCCAATTACTATGTATCACCCAAATTTTTTCTGCAACTCCCACTACGAGTATTTCGAGGAATCACAAGAATCCTATAAATCCGACCTCGAAATACTATTGGAGAATTTCAATGCGTCACAAACTCATTCTTGCCCGAATTACCTTTCCAACTATCAATCCCAAAATTTTGAGGAATCGCAAGAATATTATAATTCCAACCAAACTTATCCTCGACCAAATTTCCCGTACAATCACTACACCCAATATTTCGAGGAGACGCAAGTATCCTATAAATCCGACCTCGAAATATTAATGGAAAATTTTAATGAAATATCAATGATGACAAAGCGCTTTGTGGAAACACAAAATGCGACTCTAACTCAATTTGAAGAATCAGAAGAATCACATGATTTCAACTTCGAAACATTAATGGAGGATTCTGACGCGACGCTAATTCACTCTAGGTTAGAATCTCTGATGGAGCACTTTGTAGAGACACAAACTGTCCAGAATGAATAGTTTAGAAAACAAAGTCTTCAAAATAGTGAAAACCTTAGGCAACTGACCACTGTGGTTGAGTCGCTCACGACTCACAACATAGCCTTAGAGACTCAAATCTTCCAGCTTGAACAAAACCCTCTAGGACCCTTCCCTGAGGAGAAATTGGATGTTGTAACAACCAGTAGTGAAAAACAAATTGAAAATCCTAAGGAGAGTGATAATGAGGTTGAGGAGAGTGATGATGTGGTTGAGGAGAGTTCAGACAAGAAAAGAGTAAAGATTGAGAAAAATCCTCCAACACCATCTAAAAGGGAGGTTGTAGAAGAGGTAGAGAAGGAAGCACCTATTGTTGTTCCTCATTCATATACCCCACTAATTCCTTTCTCAAAAAGTTTTATGGAAGCTCAGATAGACTCCAAATCTAAAACGTATATGGAGGTAGTGGAAAATATCCACACCAATGCACCCTTGTTTGAAGTCTTGCATAAAAAGATAAAATTAGAGGACCATGAAACTAGGGATACTATAAGCGTTAAGAGGGTAAGGTTAACCTTTGAGGTGGTGGATGAAATCACTAAGCCCAAACTTGAAAAGTTGATACTTAGGATAGATCCAGAACCACCACCACAAGTTCAGAAGAATGCACTACCCCACAAAAGAAAGAAAAGAAAAGGTGAGGGATATGTGAGATGGCTTGATAAGTGGCCATGGTAAATTACGATTACTAAAAGTTCAACCGAGGAGTCATCCTGGAGAGAACCACCATGAGTGCTTGTACCCCTGAGCCGTCGAGCTATCGACGTTAAACAAAGCGCTTAGTGGGAGGCAACCCACCTATTTGTTTTTGCTATTATTTCCATTTGTTTTTATTTTTTATTTTTTATTTTCTTTTCTGTTTCTGCATTTATTTCTTTTAAAGCCTTATTTTCATTATTTTCTTTTTCATAGCCTTATTTTCATTATTTTCTTTTTCATTTTTTCTAAAAAAATTTATACAACTGCTGTTGATTTTCAAACAACTTTACAGGTTTTCTGAAAAAGTCTTTTTCTATCCTACCTTCTCCCCTGATTTGCTTCCCCCCTTTACTATATACTATGGAAACCACTTTTAGAGGCAGGAACCAAATGAGGAGGTTTGAGGAATTATCACACAGGAATATTGTATGACCTTATATTTTGATGAACCAACAATGGACACTTTAGGCATTAAGGATAGTGTCCATTATCTGTTTAGCCAACTGGGATGGGAAAAAGCCCACATTAAATCTAGGTTTGTTACATACCGCGAGCTTACCCTTGAATTTCTGAGCTCCTTAGTTCATATACCCGAGCGCGGTTTCAGAACTAGAAAGGGATTTATAGCCTTCAGGTTATTTGGTATTGAATTTGCTTACACCCATAAAGAATTAGCCGACCTTCTAGGATTCCCTAGAGGACCTTTTGCTTTTTCTACCACCCAGGCAGAGTTAATGGATTTTGAGCTAGACTACTTTTGGGGGACTTTAACCGGAAACTACCACCCTGAGCCGGATAGCATGGACAATAATGAAATACACAACCCCGCTATCCGCTATTTCCATAAGATTCTAGCACATACCATTTTCCGAAAAGAACAGAACCGCACTGCAGTATCTAAAGATGATATATTTTTGCTGCAGTGTATGACCCAAGGCCGACCTGTTAATGTAGTGCCATTCTTGATGCAGACCTTTTCCCACATTTCTCATAACCCTAGCGAACCAATCATCATAGGAGGCCTAGTCACCATGATTGCTAACGCCCTCAGACTTAGGTACCAACTACATAGGTGTACACAATTTGGTTCAATCCGCCCTATGAACATTGATTTTTGTTTCCACCTACGAATAATAGGTAATCTAGGTCCCGCACCCTTTGAATACCTGATAAGGGATGAAGTAGTCACGGTATTTACACTTCCTAACCATGCCAAAACAAGTGCCCACAATCGCGACAATTGGCTATATGAGCTTAACCCTCCTGACCACCCTTCGACGCCTGACACACCTCAATCCTACCAAGTTTATAATACCACAATGTCTGATGAGAGTGACCCAGAGACCCCTCCTGGTTACCATGATGGTAACAACATCGTAGAGGATGTTGATGCCCATGCAATAACAAAAGGAGAATATGCTAAAAATTTGAATAAAATCTTTTCTATGTTGGATGTTTATCAGACGGACATCAATGGAATCAAGAACAAGTTGAAGGGCATGCATATGGACGTGATAGGCTTAACTGATATAACTGTGGAGCAGTTTTATCACATAAACGCAGCTTTCGAAGATTTGAAGACGCGACTAGGATGAAGCAGCAGAATCAACACTTATTTTTACCTTGTGTTTTATGTTTCTAGGCAGTTTATGATTTCATTTTAAACAAGTTTACTCTTTACAGTTTTTAAAGTTCTGTTAGAAACATATATTTATTTCAATTTCAGTTTATTTTCATTTTATTTCAATTTCAGTTTATTTTAATTTTCATTAAATTTATTGTGTGTTACATCAAATATTAAATTCACTGTTCATATTATCATTTTGCAAAATTTTGTTATAAGACGTGTGTTGGAAATACTCTGCATGTTTACTGTGTTGAATCACTGTGTTATAATGTCTGGAAATTAAACTGTTTCTTTCATTTCATAAATATAATTCTTTGAATCTGTAACAATCGTAACGTCCCCATGACGAGCGTAACACGCGTTTCACCGTGTTACGCCCGTCAGCCCACTGTGACGGTCGTCACGCGCGCTCAATAGCAGATTCTGCTATTACAGAAGCCGTTCCACTTTCCATTCCTTCTTCCCTTTTTCCCAAAACCGTAACAGCACCCATTCAAATTTTCCCTTAAATTCCAACACTCCAACACTTAAACTCCATTACCCCACTACTCAATCCACATTCCAAATCCTTTCACAATTCAATCTCTTGCATCCAATATGGCCAACAACCAGCAAATCCCCAATCTCACTTTCAGAGCCGGCGAGCAAGGTGAAACCCAACGACTCAAATTCCAGAAATTCCAACGCCGCGGTCTCCAACCTACTCGGTATGTTGACCTTGATTATTTGCGGGATTTGGGACTGCTAGACAACGTCCGACAACTTTTGCAGAATGTGAACTTATGGAACCTGTGCCACCAACCGCAACCCATCTACGAAACTCTCACCTTGGAGTTTCTGAGTTCCTTTGCATACATTACTCCCACTGGTGCCACGAACCAACTCTCAGGCGTGGCCAAATTTTGTATGTTTGGCACTGAGCATCAGCTGTCCCAAACTGATATCGTACGGCTGTTCGGTTTCTGTTCTGACGAAGGTGTCCACCTCCGGGTGCCGGATAATTTCGGTGAGGAAGCTTTTAATTTATGGCACAGTATGACAATCATTCATGCCGGATCTTACGACCACCTCAACGGCACACATATTCATAATCCGGCCATCCGATACTTTCACCACACCCTCTGCAACACCATCTTCGCCCGAGACAGGAATAACAAGCTCAACTCCAAGGAGCTCTTCTTCATGCATTGTGCATTCACCGGCCAGAAGATCAACGCCGCCCCATTTTTATTGGCCCATATTCACTCTATTTGTGCTAGAGGCGGAAAACCCTTCTATTTCGGAGGGATTATCACTTCTCTTACCATAGCCCTGAATTATGGTGCCGCTCTCACAGATATGCCTTCTATGGCACTGACATTGTTGACTCTGGACCACTGCAAGGCCACACACCTCATCTATGAGCGGGAGGATGGCAGATTTCATCCTGTGATCCGAAACATTATTTATCATAACATTACTTTGCCTTGCAGGGACCGAATCGACCCACAAAACAGAGCCAACTGGTTATTCGATCCTGCAGCCTCCAAGGGCCGTGTTCCTACTCATGAAGACCAGCCTAATTCCCCCGCGGACGAGATGCAAGAAGAGATGGACAGTGCTTCCCCCGTCCACGACATTCCAGGAGCTTCATCTGCACCACCTCCTTTTACTCTTGAAGACGTTCTCCGTGCCATCCATCAGCAAAATCAGATGAGTGCCGCACTTGAAAGAAGACAACAGGAACAATATGACTATTTATATGCACAAAACACTCAGATTCTGACTGGCCAGTGGAGCATGAACGAGAGGTTGGACGAGGCCCTGTCTAAACTCAATGCCTTAAGGTTGGACGTCAGCACCCTTGGCTACCAGGACACTGATACCGAAGCCACGCCTACCAGGCGATCACGCACCAGGAGTAGAGGACGTGGCCATCAGTAGTTTTTCTTATTTTCTAAGTAGTTTACTTTTTCTGTTTCTTTTCCTTTCAGTTTGTTGCTTGTACTTGTATTTTCCCCGCCTTTATACCGCAACATTGAGGACAATGTCAGATTTAGTGTGGGAGAGGTACCTTTCCACCTACCATAAAAAAGTAATTTTTTACGTTATTTCTCAGTTTAAATTCTTTCCCGATTTATTTATCCATACCGAAATTTTTTGCTTTATCTTCGCATTAGCCCGACATACCTATCTTAACGAAATCCTAGTTAAGGAAGCCGAGAACGATTCAACAAGATCGATATGGTTATGACACCTTAGACTTCATACTTACGCGATCCGTTTCAATAACCATTATACCTATATCTTGAGTTTTAGTTCTAAAGTAACCCCTAGTAGTTTATACTAGCAGTCAGCACCGTCTTGACACAAACCACGTGGGGAACCGATGAATATAAGTGTTTGATGCCTGATCAATGAAATATCCTTCTTATCTCTCTGCTAAAAAAGAAAAAAAAATTTGCACCAAAATACAAGGTCGCATATAAGAGACGAGCAATTAATGAAGGAGTCCATTGTTGGTTGGTTCAGAGGTATCTGGTTCTGAATTTGGTAGGGCGTGCTACGGCTCGATCCCCCACAACCTCCAATTTGGATAATATGTATAGGGTTGCCACATTCGTGTACCAGACCCCGTGCTAAAAGGATCAAATTCACTAACCGGTTACTCCACTACGTGCGTGCTAAGACAAAGGGCTTAATGTGATTGCGCTAGAACAAAACCGGGTGAAATAGATACGAGAAACTCTGGGCAGAATTATAACAGAACTATTGGACAGTTTTTTTGAAATGGAAGCCCATGACTTAGCTTATTGGTTGTGTCATTAGCGTATCGTTAGTGTTTCACTTAAGCATTGATCGAACTAACGAGGATTTCCCGTAATAGCTTTAAAAACCAAAGGTATGTCATGCATGTGCGCTTGATAAAACTTATCCGATCTTTCTAAATGATTATTTGCTTGAGGACAAGCAAAGGTTTAAGTATGGGGGAATTTGATAACGAGAAATCGTATCATATAATTGCTACATTTTTAATCGATTTTCATAATGCATTAACCCATTTAACTCCCGATTGTTCCGAGTTTTTATGTCTTTTCACAGGTACATCATGTTTCAAATCAAATTAGTGAAAAAGGATCACATGAACAAAGCTAACCAAAAATAAGAAGAAAAAGAACTAAATCTGCAAAATTTGCAAAGTTTGATGTTGTGACGACCGTCACACCCCCATTACGAGCGTAACGCGCTCACAACTTGAAGGACGCTCGTCACACATTATTGATGAACGTAACGCGTTATTTAAGCGCATTACGACCGTCACCTCCTCATGACGACCGTCACACGCGCAATTCAATGTTATGCATAACAGGAGACGTGTGCAACATAATGGATGTTTCCTTCTCCTACAATTTCTCAACTGCAGCAACGAACAGTCCAAGTCTTCCTCCACTCAAGCATGCAAGTCCACGTTCCTAAATTCGCTGAACTGCAAAAAAAAACCTCTTCTATAAATAAGAGGAATATTAATTGAACGACAGAGAGTTTTTGGCTACAGATTTTCTTGCCGAAGCCCTGCCAAAATTAATTACTGCATTTTTTTGTTCTTGCTTTATTTTCCCTTTTTACCAATTAATAACTATTTCCAACATTAGGAAATTGTTATTGTAGTCAGAATTTATTTTTAGCCTCATAATTTGTTTCAAGTTCCGATTTCGAAGTCCCAATCTTGCCGACTTGTGGAAGAGAGAGCTTGAGGAATAATATTGTTATTCAAGTTTTTAATCGCATTAAATTTTAATATAATTTGTTTATGTTTATTTATTTATTTATTTTATCATGAATGATTTATTCTTTCCCGATTATATTTTCTGTATGTCTATTTCAAGTACTATGACTAGCTAATTTTCTAGAGTCGGGATGTGATAATAGTAACCAAATGGATTAAATTGTGCCTAAGCTAAAATCTAAATTAACTTAATTTCTGGCTGTGACTTTTTATAATTAAAATCAATCTTTTTGTTACGAGAGTAAGAAAAGTAGAATAGGTTAGAATCGAGACCACGAGAGTGTGAGGTTTTAACCGAATAGCTAAAGTTAGGCATTTGATTTAAATACAGCGAGAGCGCTTTAAAACAAATTAGATTTTATTAAGTTTTCAAAAAGTATTTTCTAAACACTTATGGGCTAGCGAGAGCAGGCATAGGACTTTAGGGGTATAATCCGAGATAAGACCACGAGAGTGTGAGTTAAGGGTTTTTAAACTGATAATTTCTACAGAACCATCTAAGTTAAACATCTTTATACGCTTAGGTTCGATTAGATCCACTTAGGTTCACTACATTACATACCGACCGTTTTATTATTATTATCCCATTAATTCAATTTATTTTCCCCTTACCTTAACCTCTAAAAACCAACGTGACAACATCCGCCTTAGCTAAACTAGCAAACCTTTATAGCACTAGAGTGATTACAAAGTCCCTGTGGGTTCGACATCCTTTCATTACTACCGCGATAGGCTGTGCAATTGCAGTTAAGATATCGTTAGACACATTAGGTCGATCGCGAACACATCACTTTAGCAAGTTTAACAAGGTGTAAGTTATTACCAATTAGTCGCGGAGAAGATAAAGCAAATTTGTGAGTTGTAAATTCACCAAACACTTGGTGTACGTACTACATAAGGTTTGGTTATACTCAAATTGTAGTGATTATACCGATTCGAATGAATGCTATGTGAGTTTTAAATTTTAGTTTATCACTACAATTATTTTGTATGAATGAGAAAGTTGATAACTCATAAATTTAAGCAGATAGAAATCAAATGCAGAAAACTAAAATGGACACGGTATTTGTTAAGGCAGTTCACCCTGTCGTCCTCGCGTGGGCTACTCTGCCCCCAATTCTAGAATCTAGAATTAGGATATGAAATTAATTATGCAAAGTTTGTAAGAGAAGATACAATCACCACAATTCAAAGTCACTTGATGAATCTTATATGTTGCACTCCTCTTCCCTTGATTCTAGATGAATCAAGTATGCCAAATCTTGAACAAAAACTCCTTCTACCTTGAATGATTTCGTACTCAAGAAAATTTGGCCCCAAATCCTTCTTTACAATCCTCCGGTTACCGCTACCCGATTGAACACTCCACAGTCTTCCAATCCCTTAGCTCGGCTGGATTCAATGAAGAAAATATTTATGATAAAAACCCCCAATTTTGGAGGACAAAACCCCAATGGTTTTATTCAAGAAAAAACCCACAAAGATCTCTACCCAAATCTGAAATTGCACTTTCAATTCGAACGTTATCAACACAATTCCAAGAACTTAATCAACAAAAATGATTGTGTGTAGTTGTTGATAATTGATGAGAGGTTGAAGATGAAGAGAACTCCTGTGTATATCTTTCACTTTTTCTTGATGTTATGTAAAACAGAGGCCAAAACAATATTTATAAGTCATTCCCATGAGGTAACAACATAGCAGAAAAATGAGACAATTTACCGATGCATCGACTCATGCAGGGTATACAGAAGGCGTGCGTCTTCCCGAGCGAGAGAGAGGTTGAAATTCCTTCAGTTATGCGCCGACTCATTGTTTTGATGCGCCGACTCATGTTTTCCCAGAACTATGCATCGACGCATAGAAAAGGCGCGCGCCTTCCCGAGAGAGAGAGAGAGAGAGAGAGAGAGAGGTTGAAATTCCTTCAGTCATGCACCGACTCATTCCCTGATGCGCCGACTCATGTTCTCCCAGAACCATGCATCGACGCATAGAGGATGCGTGCACCTTCCCAGACGTTTCCAAGCCAAAATCTTCTTCTCATGAGCCGACCTAAGGATCCATGAGCCGACTTATGCAATCTGTTTTGAGATAAATGCTTGTTTTTGATGTTTCTCACTTGCACCTGTTTAAAGCAAGACATATTTGCACATATAGGTTTTTGACAATCATTAAAACTCAGTTCTTTCACTTTTGCCCTCACAGGGGATTGTTTAGCTTTCATCTCGAGTAAACAGAAGACGGGGAAGTAAGTTCCCACAAACGACACTACTGATCTTACTAAATCAGAATGGACCGTCACAACTAGCTCAGGCAAAAGTTGAATGAGATGGAGGAGGGGTACTTGTAAGACACTCCGATGGCAAATTAAGTTGCGGAATGAGCAAACAAGTGTAAGAGTTAGAAAGTATTGAATACCTGGCCCTCTCGGAAGAGAGGGTGTTTATAGCCCCCAGCGCTGGGCCAAGGTCTCTTTACTGAGCTGATCAAACAGACCCAACATAGAGACTGTCAGGTTCTACGTGAGTAGTGGGGACCCGCACGTGGCCCCTACTAGATGACGTCCTCCGCAAGGTCAGGAGGATATGGACGCGATCTTTCTGGGACCACGAAGACTTTGCAATATCTGGAGACGTTGGTAGTCAGCCCTACGAGGAAGATGCTCGAGAGGAGCGCCTGCTTGTCAGGGATGGTCCCCGCGAGCGCAAAAGGGAAACCGTCTCGATCGACAAGGCCTTTATGGTCGGGGTGTGGTCGTCCTCAGTCTGTTCGGGTGTTGTCCCTGCATGGTGAGATTGTCTCCTCGCGAAAAAAGATTAGTAGTTGCCCGTCATGTTCGAGGATAATACCGGTCAACGATGCAGGTTGGCACGCTTAGATTGGACCTTACTGAAAGTTGGGCCAAAGACAGACCCAGTCCAAAACAGTATCAGAACCAATTGGAATGATAATAAATTTTATACTCAACATGAAAAATTATGAGACTTTATATTATCTCTTCAACTAGTAACAAACCCGTGCTATCGCACGGGTCTCGTCTGGATTCACATTACATTTATAGATTATTAAATTATTAAGTATGTTACCATGTTTTCAGTTGAGTATATGTCTCATGTAAACCATGTTGGCATTTAACTCCATATTTGTAGCAAGCGTCGGTCCTATCAACAAATCACGTCTGCATGAACAAATAGGAAAAATTATATACTTCTTGAAATACATGGAAAATGTACATACTATATATTTTAATTCAAAATAGATTTTTAATTTGAATCGTAAAGTATAAGATATAAAGTTTACCAACTATCAAAGTGCTTGAAAGACTTCCTTGTACATAACATTAGTAGTAGTAGAACACGGTACATTCTCCTTGTCATGAATTAGGATTTTTAGCCCACTTTTGCTCTTAACTCTTGAAATTGCAACATATAATTGACCATGACTAAACGGAAGGATTGGATTCCATATAAGGTGGCTGCGGATCTGTGCGTAAAGCAGAAGGAATTAGTACATTACCATCGAGAACTTACAATATACATTGTGAATACCTTCTTAACTCAAACAAATGCGGTGAGCCTGGCGGCGTCGCCGCGGATCTGCACGCAAAGCGCAAGGATTGGAGTTCGTGTAAGATGGTTGCGGATCTGTACGTAAAGCAGAATGAATTAGTACAGTACCATCGAGAACTTACGATATACATTGTGAATACCTTCTTAACTCAAACAAATGCGGTGAGCATGGCGGCGTCGCCGCGGATCTGCAGGCAAAGCGGAAGGATTGGAGTCCATATAAGGTGGTTGCGGATCTGTGTGTAAAGCAGAAGGAATTAGTACAGTACCATCGAGAACCTACGATATACATTGCGAATACCTTCTTAACTCAAACAATTGCAATGAGCGTGGCGATATCGCCGCGGATCTGCATGCAAAGCGGAGGATTGGAGTACGTGTAAGATGGCGGCGGGTCTGTGCACAACTCAGATGGAATAAGAGCAGTGGTTTTGTTTTCATATGTCCTTAGGCGTTTTTGTAATTTTGTTTTAAGGAGAGCGGGCTCGTTCAATGGTTTTGATTTTAGATATATAACTATTAAAAAATCCGTGGTATCATATGGGTCTTGTCCGAATTACATATAATATAGAACTAACTTTGAATTGTAATAGATCATTCTTATATATTATTCAAATTTAAAATATTAAAATGATTTAACAAAAGTTCAATCAATTAGAGAAAAAAATTAGTGTATCAAATTAATTTGCTTTCCATCGATAACATTAATGATAACAATATCGTATTTGAACTTTAGATATGAAGCAACTTGTTTTTCATTGATGTTTTCAACTCATTAGTCTGCATGATAATTTGTGCAAAAATCAGACACCAAATATGTAAATAATTTATAAACAAAAACATTTGTATTGTCGTGTACTTACCCATTAACAAAGCAATTGAAAAACTTTATTGTATACAACATTTGTAGTGATAGAAGATGATACATTCTCATTATCATTTATCAAGATTTTAAGACAACTTTTGCTTGTAACTCTTGAAATGGCTACACACAATTGTCCATTACTAACAATTGTCCATTACTAAAAACAGGAGTAGGCAAATACAATCCAACGATATCAAGTGATTGGCCTTGAGATTTATTAATTGTCATTGCGTTAGAGACAATAATTGGGAATTTTCTCCTAATCAACTTAAATGGTCACAGTGACTCAAAATGTGATATAGACATTCGAGGGATGTAAAAGATGTTATCTATGTTCTTTACAGGCATGACTAATAAATATAGACTAATAATATGCATTTGTTTTTTAAGTATTAATATGTATTTATAATAAATCATACCGACTATCCACTAACTTCAATTATATAAGATTTAAAAGATGAATATTAAAATTAACAATCTATAATCAGTATCTCATATATGCGTTCTCATCTACCCGTGAATTAAGATGATTTAACAAACTCAGTTGAATCCAAATGAATTAGTTCTAAAAATTTATTAAATCTATTTTAGATATCAACCCATTTTTCTAAACCTAAAATATATGACAACTCCCGTCAAATTTATACTTTTATATTATATGTGCTCACATCTACGTGAGTTAACGAACTTCAGTTGAATCCAAATAAATTAATTTAAAAAATTTATTAAACATATTTTATATATTAATCCATTTTTTCAAATTAAAAATGTATGACATCTCCCGTCAAATTTCAGTTTTAAAACTTTTATATTATATCATATTTACATATTTTTTTACAACCTATAATGTATAACAGTTTCCCGTTAAATTACAATTATTTTTAAAAAGAACATAAAAAATAAATAAAATTTATAGATAAAACTATTGTATATTATTTTCTATATTTATTTAATGAATGAAATTTATTTTAGATGAATTTATTTTCTAATTTGTATTTAAAAATATAACTTAATTGTCATTTAAAACAGTACATTCAATTCTTTAACTTCAATTATCTGGTATGTCATAGATACATTTATTCTACCCGTGAATTTATTTCATGTACTCAGTTGGTTAATATTAATATAATTACAATATATAATCATTTATCAAATTTGAATTTCTCATTTATAAAAATAATTTTAAATTATTCTCGTTTATAAAAATGAACGCGTGTGTCTATTTATAAAAATATATGAAACTTATACTCTTTTATAAATATAATTGTATCAATACTTGAATTTTTCCGGTTTATAAAAATATTTATAATTTATTCATGTTTATAAAAATTATTATAATTTATTTTTGGTTTGTAAAATTAATTATATTAATATGTAAACTTTTTCTCGTTTATAAGTGTCTTTAACTCGTGTGACAATTTATAAAAACATTTTAACTTATTCATGTTAAAAACAATTACATCAATATTTGAATTTTGTTCGTTTATAAAAATATTTGTAAGTTATTTAAGTTTATAAAAATAATTATAAAAATAAATATTTACCATATCATCTTAAATTTATTTATTCAACTGTGATAAATATGTGTCTCTTAGTTAATTACATTTATAAATAAATATCGTGTATTAGTGATATATATTAAATTTATTATCTTAATGTCTAACTAATTAAAATGAATTTATTATTGTCAATCAAAAATTATAATATTAAATAATAATATAATATTATTATTATATACGGGAAAAAGAATAAATTAAATCTAAGAATATCGGAAAATTTATTATAATATTAAATAATAATTTAACATTTATTATTACAATGAATCATATATAACATTTTAAAATTATGTATTTATTTCTTATGTTTTATTATATTCGATTTGTAATAAATATTTTTCAGTTTATTGCGAATTTTCAATAATTAAATATTAATGATATTATATAAAGTTAATTTCATGAAATAAATTTATTTAATAAAGTGTTATATAAATATTTAATACATTATATTATACGATTAATTTATATAAAATAATATTAACTTATTCCTGTTTATAAAATTATTGTAATTTTTTTCCGGTTTATAAGCATGTTGAATTCGTGTGTCCATTATTAAAATATATGTAATTTACTATTATTGATATAAATAATTTTATAAATAGTTTAATTTATTACATTTATAAAATTATTTGTAATTTATTCACCTTTATAAAATTAATTATAAATTATTTAATTTATTAAAATGATTGTATCAATAATTTTTTATTTTATCATAAATTTTTATGATTATCATTTATCATTAAATTTTCATGATTACCATTTAATATTTTTTTATCATGATTACAACTATAAAGTTAATTTGAAAAGATTATGATATATTTTAGTTATTTCATAAACTTAAAAAAATTATCAAATCTCAATTGATTTTGTTTTGTTTTATTAACCTTTTTACAGAAATTGAAATAATTTATTTTAGGTCAAATAAGAATCTAAATAATTACAAAATAATATTTATTCTTACATTTATAGAATGATAAATTAAATATTTAAGATAAACATTAGAGTTCTTATTTACTTTATCTTTTATATATTTATAATATACTTTTTTTTGTTAATTTTATTAACAATATATTTATAGTTAACAATACATCCTTTAAACTACGTTATTTTTTTCAAGAATATAAATGTAACCTTTCAAAAAATATACACAAATATATTTAGAAGTCGGTAGAAAATTTTATTGGTTAAATTATAATTCCATTCAAAATTTATTGATCATAAATTTTTGAAATCAAATCATGCATAAAAATAAAATGTATTAATGTGACCATTCAAAATATTTTCTATATATAATAAAAATAAATAATATTAATACCTCCATTCAAAAGATATATTTGTAAGGTTTTGATTTAATTTTTTTCATATCTTTATATATTTTAATGTATATAATATTCCTACAATATGAAACAGTATCAAACCTTTTATTGATCGTCACCATTCAAAATAATTTCCAAGATATATTGGTAAAGTATCGAATTAAATTGTACTCCAATATTTGATTAAAAAATTGTAATATTTGTTTTTAATATTGTAATATTTGTTGGGCATGATAAAAAGCCACGCCATAAACTTTTCATGGGTGAAAGCCGGTGACAACCCTGTCCATCATTGCATTGTCCATCATTGGACACAGTGAGTTTAGGAAGATCATTATTAAACCTGTTTTCACATGACAAAATCAAATCGCAATACAAAATTAAACTGTGAAACAATCCGTTATTCAATTTGTTAGATTGGTCCCCTACTGATTCAAGTGTGAAATCAATTGGTTAGATTGTTCGTCACATGCAAGCTCAAAAATCCCCTTCTGCAACTCTCAAACCTGCAACTCTCAAACCTAAAGATAAAGAAATAGTAAGACAACCCTGAAAACGAAAAGAATACAACATAAAATATGATATTCCAAACTACATTTCAGTTTCAACTTTCAATCACTCACCTTCGTCACTTACATATGTATGAATCAAATTAACGTTAAAAATTGCATTTGAAGGAAATTCTTTTATAGATCTATAACGGGTGTTGTTTGTTATTGATATTGTTGAGATTCAGAGGTCTTGGTTGCGACCACCATTCTTACGTTTGAACCAGACAAATAAATTAACATGTTAGGATGAGAATATTATATGGTTGAGATTACAACGAAACGAAATTGACAGCAACAAAGAGAAGAATGAAAAGAGATGGAGCGGCGCAGGAAGAAGATGAAATTAGGTAAGAAGATGAAATTAGGTTTTCTGATTTGTGTTTTAATAGAGTTGGGTGAATGAGTTATGTAAGAAGATGAAATTAGATTTTCTGATTTGTGTTTTAATAGAGTTGGGTGAATGAGTTATTTGTTGCATCTTGGGAAAAACGATTTCTTTGGTTGTATAGATTTACCGTTTCAAGAACTCAACATTTATGATGGTTGTTCATCTTGTGCTGCCAATTTAAATCTTGCAACAAATTAATAAATCAAATAAATAAAAAATAGTGTAAAATTATGATAGATTTGGAATTTCCAGGTACTTTATTTTTAATAGATTGATAATAGATAGATAGATAGATAATAAATAGATAAATTTTGATTTTGAATTAATTTTTAAAATTAAAATAAAGTTAAACAGACTGATAAAATCTTATAAAATAAAAGAAAATTCAACATGCAAAAATATAGGAATTGATACATCGGAACATTAAATATCAAATATATAATATTGAAGCAATGGTTAAATAAAAAAAGTATATGTGATTTTTTCAAATTACTTTTCATTTTTATATATTTATAATTTATATATTTATAATAGATTTGATTTCATCGGCACTCTTCCTCTTGCCTGTTCTCACTCACACTCCTCTCCGACCGCCACCGCTACCGCCCACTCCTCCAGCCACCGCCCTCCGCTATATCTCTTTCTATCGATACTATCCTCTCACCGCCTCTCCTTGTCTCTCTCTGTTAGGTTTGTTTAGTATTGTTGAATGCAATCGTTTTCTAATTTCTATTGTTGAAATTTCAATGTTTATTACCGTCTGTCACAATTCTCTGGTTGGTTAGGAAATCTAGAAATTTATAAATAGGTAATTGAATAATTTCCTACCTATATTGAAAATTTTGGTTTCTCTGTTCTGTTTCCCTAATTGCAAGTGATACATTATAATCTAGCTTTATGTATTGTTTAGTTACTTTTGGCCTATGCTTGTTAATTCAAACCTAATTGGATTGTTAAATTAAGCCTATGATTTTCGTCATGCTTTAAAGTGTAGTTTATGTTTGAACAATGTAAACTTTATTATAGGATTGATTTTGTCATCCAAAAAGTTAGTGGTGCAGCTTGTTATCCGTATGCCTTCTACTTTTATATAAACCTTATTATATATGAACTACTATCAGTCATCTGTTGTAAGTTATCAGCTATAAGCTATAGCTATAGGCTATCATGTAAACTAACTCTCTATATTTTTTTTCTACTTAGTGCTCAATAATGGTTGTAGATGGAACTAAAAAGCCTAAAGTTTCAGCACCAGTGGTAGCACCACCTCGCAAAATCAATGTGCAGAAGTTTGCAGAATCTCGTGCTCCCGAGCTTCAGAGCCTTCAATGTATTGTTGAAAATAGACTAAGCAATGATTATAAGTCTCAAAGGAACAAGAGAAGAAGAACAACATCGTTTAACGACCAAATTGCAAGAAAGGGACACAGAAGAAAGAGGCGAAAACTGGGAATAGTTGATAAAGACGATGGTGAATTGGTTTTGAATAAGGAATCTCTAATGCAGCTTCCTCGACGGGTTCGTCGAAGATATGAACTTAAGAGTAACCCTGAGAGTGGCCTTTGTACTTCTGGGGATGGAACCAAGAGGCTGAGAACACATGTTTGGCATGCAAAGCGATTTTCCATGACCAAATTGTGGGGTTACCACCTTCCTCTGGGTCTTCATGGAAGGTTGGTCTTTTATTTTATAAGAAAACCTAAAGAGAAACTGTTGAAAGAGTCGATGGATAAATTTGAATCTTGTTAATTTGAATCTTAGTTGCAAAGTATTTTAACTGGATTATGGCAACCTAAAGATACGACTATGTGCGTGTTTTACATTTTTTGGAAGCACTAACATGGATTTTGTGTTTATTTAGAGGGAAAGGTTCGAGGGCGTTGTTGAAAAAGCTCAAACAAGGGGTGCTGGTACACGACGCAAGCTATTACACTGCTGTTCAATTGGAGGGTCCACAGGTAGTTTATAATTAACTAGTTATTGTAGGCTCAGCCTTTGAAATAATGGTTTAGTTCTCATAGCTTTATTTAAGGTGGTTCTGTTCACAGGATTCGTTAGTTTCAGTATTAAGAATGGTACTTGTGCCCTCTCCCGTAGAAGCAACACATCCCAGAAATCACAGTGATTCTGTTCTTTCTGGTATAACCTATGGAACTGCAATGGTGAGTATTCCTTTTTCCGTTTCTTGTAGTTGAAAGAACCATGTTGTTTTGTCAAACAAAATTAATTTTTCTTTATTGACAGCTTCATCAAGTTGGAGCACCAGTTTCTCAGGCTATTGCTCCGGTAACTTATATGTGGCGACCAACTTTCCAAGAAAACATCACAGACCTAGGTGTCAGTGATGAAAAAATTATTCCTGATGTTGATTTATGTGAAAAGTCAGAAAGATTGGAGTGTAGTTGTTCTTGTAGGCACCTTTGGGTGTGGATACATGCATCTGCCTTTGAAGAAGGATATGATAATCTAAAACTTGCTTGCCAGAAAGAGGTTCACTTCTTTAGATTCTTATATGGTCACCTCAATTGTATTTTGTTTTGATTATTTTTCTTGTACCGGATGAAGATGAAAGCGAGGAGAATCGAGTGAGCTAATTACTCATGTAGGTTTATGTGACAAATACTTTCATTTTACTGCACTATTCCCTGATCACTTTGCCTATTTGACAACATATAAAGGTTCAGATAATTATAGATTCTTGCATGTCACTAGCTTGTAATTAATTACTCGTCAAATGTTGTATCATGATAAAAAAAGTTTTTGTCTGAAATTACAATAATGATTATTCTTTCTGGATGGCAGTTCATTTAAACAAAAAGAAAAATGTGAGATAATTAGTCCGATGAATCACTAAGTACGATATATTTATTTGTCCAAAGGTTTTCATTTTACTGAAAAAGAATAAGAATTGTAAACCGCATATGAACTCACATTGTATGTTTTATTCAGATGGAAAAGAGAGGCATCTCGATCACTTGTTCTTCTCTTGAGGGTAAACTTGCAAAGTTGGAACTAATGGGATCAGGGACATTTCGACTTCTTCAGAAGATATTGCATCCCGTTAAAAGGTTTGTTTTTTAAATTTGCAAAGCACTTCTGTTTTAATTTTTACTTGTTTACTGACATTAATGATCCAAAATAGCTGATGTTTGCGTGACAGTATTTCAGAAAATCAGTGGCAAGAAAACCATGTTACTCATAATACAAAATCTTCCATACTGAAAAATGAGGAACAGTTTTCTTCTCATGCAATGTTATCTCTTAATGTTAAGGATCCTCGGGATTTACTTGTGAAAAAGACTGTTGTTCGGACGGAGCCAATTTCAACTAAGGCTCTAAGTGATGTACAAGAAACTAGTTGCACAGAGCTTGCTGATTTGGGAGGAACATTAGGAAAGCACAAAGAATTGACTTCTTTATCTTGGTCAGAATTTAGAGATAGCAAGTCTGATGTTGATGATCTATGGTATGCTACCACCAGAGGCTTGAAGCCTCCAGTGGAAGACAGTGTTCTTTCTATGGAGAAGCACCGTGAACGCAGGGCTAAATTCTGCCTTGATGACAAAAATGTTGGGGAAGCGAACTCTTACGAAGGGCCTTGCTCAAGATCTTGCCCTATTCTTCTTTTAAAAAATGATATGAAGGAGTTGACCATGGGGTAAATTATCCTTCAATATATTTTTCCTTTTTTTTTTTTTTGGAAATTATCAATGTTGTTTATGAACACATATCAAGTACTATTTTTTTTTTTTCCATTTGAAAGCAAAGGATAGATATTTGTGATCACTTGGTTAGGACACGTTAGAAAAGAAAAAAGAGATAAATCGGTCATAAGTTTAACGGGCTACAAAGATCTATTGATCAAACATGCTCCTTGCATTGCATTGCCTGAATATTAATGTTAAAACCTTTCATATCTGTACTATTTAACTATATAATGAATGCTTTTGTAATTATGTTCTAGATGGTCTATTATACTTCCCTTAAGTTGGGTTAAAGCCTTCTGGATTCCACTTGTCACTAATGGGGCACATGCAATGGGTTTGCGAGAAAAGCAGTGGATTGCATCTGATGTAAGTATTTGCACTGCATACAACACTAAAATATACATTTTGTTTCTTCTGTTTTTTTTTTTTGGTATTAAGTATAGAATTTTACTTGAAAACTTTTTTCTTTATCCAGTCGGGGATACCATTTTTCCCTCAAGATTTCCCAGATTGTAAGGCATACTCATGCTTCATGGCTGCTAAAGCTGCCGAATGTGATCAAAAGGAAGAACTTCGTTCTCCTTCTGTAAGGACTTTGAGAGTTCCCATCCTGCCTCCATGGGGTATTGTACACACTACTTTCAACAAAGAGATTAGCTCAATGGAGACTCTAGACCTTTCAGCCGGGGAAGATTCGAGCAATGCTAAGTCTTGCCTTGACAACTTTAAAATTTCAAATTTCGACTCCGAGAATTCATTTGATGGAACTGTAGCAAGAACAGGTTGTATGCTTACTACATTACTCAATGACACCAAAACTGGTCAATTGCTATTGTTTCCTTATGCAGAAGATGGAAAGGCCAGAATCTCTAAGTTTATTAAGGGAGAACTATTGCTTGATACGAGCCATAGAAATTCTGTCATTTATGACCATAAGCTATGTTTTATAAGAGTTCTTCTTCACCCATTCAAGGAAGGCTTTTTTGAAGAGGGGGCAGTTATTTGTGCGCCACGTCCTTCTGATATATCTTTATGGACTTCAAGGTAACTTAACACTGAAATTATGAATTTTTTGTTCTATTAATAATAATAAATATTTTTGTTGGCTGGAAATTAAAAATTGACCTTTATTCTTGTAAAATTTGCTGCTTAGTATTTGTCAAGTACAATGTTTTGATTGGCTACGGGATAACTAGATATAGTTGCCAGTATTTTATCTTCTTATCATAGCATTCATTTTTCTGCTGAGTTTCTGAATTAGTCAAGGATTTCAGCTAACAAAATAAAATTTGATTTTTTTCTGTTATTTCTTCCATTCATGCTATATGATATCAGGATGAAAATAAAAAATAGATTCTTCTTTTCTTGCGCTTGAAATAGATATTGAATTTAAGAGTAAATGTAAATTGTGTCGGCTTCTCTTCTAGTTTTAGAATCTACTTAAAATCCTTCATGTTTTACAGAATATACGTCCAATTTTTTAAGCTCACTTTCTCAGGGCTGTTACTTGTTAGTTGATTAGTCAATTCTTGGTCATTTTCACACATTAATTATGGTAAACTATTGATTAACAACTCTAAAGTACTATAACACAACATATTGAACATTATGGCATAGGGTAATTATAAAAAAATGAGGGGTTTGGGATTGGTTTTTGACATTGAAGAAGCAATATGGGTTGGTTCGAGTATTTTATTCTAAATTTTGAACCATCAGTGCATAGGAATGTCAAAAACTTAATACATTACATTGTATATGTATTGTGAATGTCTTGCAGTTCAGTGAAAAGTGAAGTGGGACTTAAACTGTCCGAATCTGCTATGAGATCATATTTCAAAGAGAATTCCTCCGGTAAATGGGGAATGCAGATATCAGATGATTCAATTGGTAGAGAGTCTCACCGGTGGCCTGTTGGCTTTGTCACGACAGCTTGTGTTCAAGGAAGGTTTGAAATTGAATCTTTTGTATTCCCATCATTTTCTAATAGTCTAATTATATACACCTCGTAGAGAATCTTACCATGTTCAATATCATTGCAGCAAGAGGCTTGTAGCAGAGGGATTTTGTGAGGCAGTTTTACTATCTGATTTAAGAGCAGAACAGTGGAAGGAGATGCCCCTAAAGCAGAGGAGGACGGAAATATTCGTACTTGTCAGAAACTTAAGATCTGTTGCTTATAGACTAGCTCTTGCTTCTATTGTCCTAGAATATCAGGAAAATGACATCGACTTTTTGTAAATTGATTTTATTTTGGATGGATCCCTGCAAGTTACATTGCTACAAATAGGGCTAAATTGGCAAGTATTCTTTATTAGAAAAAGGGATAAATATTTATACAATCAAAACATTTGAAATTATATAAAAAATACATTTGAAGTTATCCATACTTGTAATTACTTTTAACTCGAGCCAATTACTTTTTCTAGATCATCTTTACTATGAAAATCTCTGGATTTTCCTGACGTTTGGGCAATTTAACCTTTTGTTCGTGTGTTTTTTCCTTTTTCTCGTATTTTGTTGGAAAAAATAATAAGTGTACTATTTTTTTTATATAGTAATAATGAGAAATTCCCCGAATATCGATTTCAAGGATTGCATGTAATTATCGAGTTCAATTCACGTTCAGTTAAACAAAAATTTTAATTGGGATTTTGGTTTAGGAATTGTAACTTAGCAGAAATAAAAATAAACAGAATGTAAATTAGGGTTTTTTCACATATATGAGGAGAATGCTAGAGTAAGGTGTATAATTTGTCATGTAACAACTTTGAATCCCGGTCTCTTCAACAAGTTCATATCTTTCAATTACCTGTCCTTTAGATTATCTTCTTCTAAGTCCCCAACAAGTTCATATCCTTCAATTACATGCCCTTTAGATTATCTTCTTCTAAGTCCCCTTTATTTTACCAAGGGTTAAATTCAGTAACTATAGAGTATCCCTAGTCTTAGGTGATATCTACTATAGTCTAATTATACAAAAATCTTAACTACGGTTCAGCTGGTTGTTAACTGTAAATCAATCCTAGTTTGTCCGATCAGGAAGGTATAAAAACATTGTACAATTAAATCGAATAGAGAAGACTTTATTAAAGAACTCAGTAATTCATAATCATTATAGATTCAAATCAGAGATACTCCCTAGCATTGGGGGTTTAACTACTCATATTTTTAACAATAACCACAAGACAAAATATAGACATTACAAAGATTGTGATGAACTTTGATCTTTAATTGTTTTCGCGAATGAAAATCTTTCGCTCTCCGAAAATCTTGACTTCTCCAATCTTCTGTCGTGTAAAATATTCTTCGCTGTCAAAAAGTTCCTTCATTCCTTTTTCAAACGTGGTTAAATAGTAAACAATCCATTCGTCTCGGTCGGAAATGTCCAAAACGCCCCTCTGTGTCCAAAATCATGAAAAATCATAAAAACAATCAAAATCAGCATCGTAGCCGACATGGACCGTGTCACCTGACACGGACACCCGTCTCATTCTCTGTTCATCGTACCAACAAATCCTCTCGTCCAGACCTTCTGACACGAGACCCGTGTCGTTCTTTGCCTCTACCTCTCAAACCACATGTCGAGCATCCTCTCCTGACACCGCCCGTGTCAGGCAACACGAGTGGCCGTGTCAGGTACCCTATAACTTGGTTTTTGAGACTTTCTCCGAAATTCTGAATTATGCACTTTTCGCACTGATTTGTCTGGTTTTATTCCTGAGTCTGAAAACAACAAAATACACAACCAACACATAAAACATAGAATAAAGGACTAAAACACTTGACAAAAATAAAAAACTATAACTAAAATCAACTGTAAATAAATGTGGAAAAACTACTGATCAAACTCTCCCGAACTTAAAATATTACTTGACCTCAAGCGACCATTATAAGAACTCATAAAAATCACAGCAGTCCGGTACTCATACGTGAGATATCCGTTCAAATTGACTAAAATCAGTTCGTTAGATATTCACACGACGCGAAGAGTTTGTTTAAGAATATTTAAATCTAGAGCTTCCTCTTCAGATACCTCTCTAACTATGCTTTGTACTTAAGTCTCTTTCCGATTTTCCTCCTTTTTCATTTGGACAGTCAAATTAAGGTAATGAGAATTACGATGATCA
Organism: Vicia faba; assembly: GCA_948472305.1. Taxonomy (NCBI): domain Eukaryota; kingdom Viridiplantae; phylum Streptophyta; class Magnoliopsida; order Fabales; family Fabaceae; genus Vicia; species Vicia faba. The sequence goes on along the minus strand of OX451737.1, from coordinate 1,681,299,717 downwards.
TCACATTTACAAGATTAATCAAGAATTTTTACTTAGGCACCAAATAACAATATTTACTACTTTTAATTACCGATGAAATTTTCAAACTTTATAGTTATATATTATCCTTTTGGACGACGTTTGGGGATCAACCCCCTTTGGGCTGAATAATCGGATGAAGGCTACCCAACTTAACTTGCCAGTTGCCTTTTATTGCCTTTTTATCATTTGGTGCCAAATTTATTTATCTCTCCATCAATCATACATACATGTGAATCTATGTTATGCCAGACTGTGAGGATAAATTACTACACGAGTACTTCTAAGGATTCAAGCACTATGATACAAATCTACACGTTAGACTCGTATCACTGTCATATTATTTCAAACTTCCTACCTCCCAGAAACCATTCCTTTGTCTCTATATACTATTTCTGAACTCTATGAGAAACAAGTTCTTGAACAAAACCAAAAAATTTCAGCAAAATTTGGGAAGGACTTCAACTCGTGGATGTACATAATAGTTAGCATCAAACCAATAAACAGATCGAACATAAAAGCAATAAAAAGAAAAGAAATACCCCCCCCCCCAAAAAAAAATTGAACTAAACATTGGCCCCTGTGATCGGTGGATCTGGAACTGACTGTTTTAAAGCTGGTTCGCGAAATGTCGCGGTAAGCAAGAGTCGCCACCGTCTTTTATTTTCTCCAATTGGAAAGGACAAAAGCACAGAAAAATTCCTTAAAGAGATTGCTCTCGGTTCAGGAGGTAGATTATAGAAAGGGAAGGTGTTAGCACCCTTTCTATCCATGGTTATCCATGGGCTCTTAGATACTTGCTCATTTGTGTTTTCAAAATGGTTTGTTTGCTTTTCAAGTGTGAGTGGGTTTTGAAAAAGTTTCGTTTGAAAAATTTCTAAGTAACTCTTGTATCTGTCCTCAAGAGTGTATGAAAAATTTGTTTGAAAACTTTTAGAAAGTGTAGGTGTGAAAAGTATTTTGTTTGTTTTTGAAAAGAGCAAGTATCTATGAGAATCTACCTACCCTAAGGAATTCGTCTGTGTAAATGTCCTTTAAAGTAGTGTCATCCCACCATTGAGAGGTAGGTAGCACCACCGTTGGAGGTGTTCGGGTCAATTCGAGGTTCGGGACATGGTGATCACCGGAGTAATAGGAAGACACCTTAGAAGCTACCCTCATGCCAGGTTCCCGGATCATGAGGACTTACTAAGACATCCTCTACTCGACGATCACCTTTCGAGGGGCAAGGCAACAGTGAAGCGTACCCTAGGGGTGGTGTGTGAATTGCGTGTCATTTTCAGTTTATTGTTTGTCTTGTCATGCATTGGTGATCTACGTTTTGATTTTATTTTTGGGCATTCATTCTTTCATGTTATTGTTTAACAGTTAAAGGTGCAGGAATTTAAAGTGCGGAAAAGATAAAGGTCCTACGCTATTACAATGGCGCGGGTCTACAACGCCAAATTAGTCCAGACCCGATTTAAAATAAAGTGCAGAAAATAAATGTCTAATAGCTATTACAGGGCTTTGGAACAAGTACATTATATTCACAAAAGAAATAAATAAAACGCGCGAACAAAAACGTAATCGAAGGCGAGGGCATTGAACCCTTTAAAGGAAATAAAATTAATAGAATAATTAAATTAAATAAAAAAGAAAGAACTTATTTTTTATGTTTTTGTATTTATGACATTATAGAAAATTAAATTAATTAAAAGTCAAATAATTAATTCTAATTCTAATTGTTTTTTAATTTATTAAAGAAAATATTGAAGTTTTTTTAACCTAAAATTAATCCTAATTTTTATATACAAATTTAATTATGAAAATAAATAAAATAAATAATATTATTCAGGAAAGAAAAATAAAAAGGATGAAAAATTATTAATTAAACCCATTTCTACATTTTTTTTAGATTTTTGTTAAAAGTATTAAAATTAAAACCCTAATTTAAAACTAATTTTTATATACAATTTTATTTATGAAAATACTAGAAACAAAAATATTTATTATTTTTTCTCTTTTTTTCTGATTTTTAGGTATTTTGTGGTTTTATGAAAATAAATAATCAAAGAAATAAATGAAATTAATTAAAATAAAGAAAAGAAAAAATTGTAAGAAAAGAATAGAGAAAGCAAACCCTAGGGGGTTCAGTCCCACATTGGGAGGTGAAGTCCATGTGATTAGGCCCATTATGTCTTGGCCCTTCTGACTTTTGCGTTGGCATGTGAGACGGTTGACTCAAGTTTATGGTGTTTCCCAGACCTATGCCTTTGATTTGATTCCAATATGCACATGGATGGTTTGATCTGGAGGGTGTATGGTACGCCTTGATGTTGGACCTGCATATGATCATTAATTGCAAAATAATATTGAGAATAATGAAGACCTGGGGCTCGAACCCAGGTCAGGAACGTTGCCAGCCTTATGCCTTGCCAGTTGTACTGAACGCGTGCTTTGTATATCAAAGATCAAACAAATATTATAAGGACAAAAACACGCGTTAGTGCTTTTAGCGCGAAATTTTAAAAGGTCCAATCACTCCCTGCCACCTAGTTGTCTTCTTCTTCGTTCCTGAAAATATAACAACAATGGCCACGGTTTTGCAAACGTCCTTTTAGGCCACTTTCCAGAAAATAGCGAATAAGCCTAGGACGCTCATAAATTGAGCGCGATGATGGATTCCTGATCGTCCAAGCCTGCTAGTTCTAATGGTGATACTCAGAGGTTTCAATTTTTCCATATCACGAAACGCCCAATTTCAAGCTTCATGAACCCTAATCTGCATCAATGGCATAATTGCATATAGTACACGAAAACACAATTAAGATAAACGGTTAGCTTCAGAACACCTTAATTAGCATGAATCCATTAACAATATGCAATAAAAATGCCTAAATCTTGAAATACGATTATGCAAAAAAGTAAGAAAAGTGGGACTTCTGTACAGCGTTTCAAGAGGTTATCTTTGATGTTTGTGACTGGAATACGTCCTATAATGCTTGAGGAAGCTAATGAAACAAGAATTATGCCTTGAATCGCCCTAGAATGTGTTTTTCAGTTTTGAGTTTCTTGACAAATTTTCCAAGTTTGTGAATGGTTTCTGCGCAGCTTCCAGGGTCTATTTTGTTGTGTCTCAACTGTATATACCCTAGGCAATGTGTTTGGATGAGAGTTATGGTCAATAATGCCTTGCATTGATGCCTTGGATTTTGACATAAACCTCCATTAACACACCTTCCATTTTTGCCTTATTTTTGAATTCTTGCCTTATTTGCCTCTTTGCACGAATTTGGTATAGGCTTAATGATGTTTCAAGGCTAGTTAAGGCCAAATATTTCATTTAATCAAACTTTTTGATTTTTCCTTGATTTTAAAAGATTTAAACTTAATTAAATCCAAGAAAATCAATTAAAAATGAAAAAAATAATTAAAAAATATGAAATAAAAGGTGGGACACGTGGGAAGCATGGCCAAGTCAATTCAAGTGGAAAAAGTGGGCCCCTTTTGTCAAAAATGAGATTTCAAGGATAAATGATTTTGGCCATTTCACAAAAATTTCCCAACTTCTCCAATGCATAACTTGCTCAATTTTTAAGCTTTGCTCATGTTCTTGGACATTTTGGAAAGGTTTTTGAGTCCTCTAACCAATGTCATTGGTCCCATGTCATTTTGATTTACCAATCTCAAGTTATGGCCTTTGACTTAAAGTCCCTTTTTGTTGACTTTTGAAAATGACCTATAATGTTGAAATTGATAACTTTTTGTGAGAGCATTTCTTGGACTTGGAGTGTGAAGATGAGTTGTAGGAAATGTCTCCCCCTTCAAGATGAGCATTGGATGGGATTTTTCTGATGAACCATGAAAAAGTTATGCCTTGGTCAAGTTACAGTTGACTTTTCAGCTGTCCAAATAAGGAAACTTTTACATTTTGATGATTTTTGAGCCAAGCTTTGAGAATCATGATCAAGCATTGATCAAATGATGTTTGTGGCTTCAAAATGAGATGTTGACCAAAAATTTGAACTTTTGACTGTCAAATGACCATTTTGCCCCTACAGTTGACTGTAGTGCAATTTAGGGTTTTGACTGTGCAATTTTATGCTGAAAGTCTTGAAACTTGGTATGAGGATGCTTGACCATGTTTGTAGGCATGTGGGACTTGATTGGGCCCTTGGAAACTTCATTTTCTTGATCAGAACCAAAACCCTAATTTTGACTGCTTAGGAGGCCCTTACACTGTGCAACCCTTGGGGAATTTTGAAGCTTGACTTGGCAATTTCTTGAAGAATATGGGAGGGCAAATTTTGGGATACAACAGCCCCAATGTTTTCGAACAAGCTCGAGGAAGGTAACTCACATAGGGAAATGCAACAACAGCTGTTGCCTCTTAGCTTTCACCAGTAAGGCTCCCTTTTTATTACCTGCAGACAAAATGAAACAAATACAAAAAGAAACTAAGTTATTTAAAAGCGTGGGTTGCCTCCCACGAAGCGCTTTGTTTAACGTCTCATGGCTCGACAATTCTTCCCCTTATGGAGATACTTTCTCTTCCACACCTTGTTGCTTGTCTTTGCTGTAACCCATAACTCATTCAGATCAAAAGCATTGATCACTTTGTGCTTCCAGCCACTTCCAACTTTCATCTTCTCAGCTCGGTGTTCCTTCTTCTTTCTCTTCTTTCCTTCTTGACTGAGCTTAGGAATTTTTATTGATGCCACATGAGAGATTTTTTTGAGACTTTTTCTGGGAGTGATTTTCAATTGTTGCTTTCTCCTTCTACTTTGATAATTCCGACTGAAGATTTATTCTTTCCACCTGCACCTCGCATCTTGATTTCCAACAACTTCAAGGTTATCTCCTCATCAAATGATTTCAGTGTCAGATTACCTGTTTCGATATCAAAATTGCATCGACTAGTTAGCATAAATGGTCGACCAAGAATGATAGGAGTCTCTTCATCTTTAGGTATGTCTATGATCTAAAAATCAATTGGGAAAAAATATCAGTTTTCACTAATACATCTTCAGCTATCCCATATGACTGCTTGATTGTGTGATCAACAAATTTCAATTGTCCCACTTCCACTTATCTTCTCAATACCGAGCTTCTTGAAAATCGATAATGGCATTAAACTCACACTAGAGCTAGAATCAATCAGAACCCTCTCGAAAGTTCTGTCTTTATGATGCATGGTATTGCAATTGACCTCAAATCCTTCAGCTTGATAGGTATTTTCCTCTCAGATGCAATTACACACAATTTCTCATCACAGGGTACCGATCCCTCTCCTATTGATCTCTTCTTTGATAATGCCTCCTTCATAAATTTCTGATACAAAGGCATTTTCTCGAGTGCTTCAAAGAATGGTATATTGATCTCGAGCTTTTGAATAATTGGACAAATTTATCAAACTCTTTCTCTTTTGTGTCCTTCTTTGCAACTCGAGATGAATAGGATAACTTGATTTCTGGTTTAGTTTTCTCTTCAACTGGCTTCACAGGTGATACAATTTTTTCCCTGTTTTTTCTTGTTCTCTCTCACTTCTATCTCTACTTCTATGATATTATCATCAAACTTCACCTCATCTTCTTTTTCTCTAGCAACTTTCTCATTCCTTGTTTTGACAGCATTCACATTCTCATGACTTTTCTGATTTTCTTGTGCTCGCACACTACCTGTTGTGCAATCTGACCCGTCTAAACTTCCAAAATTTTGATTGCAGCTGTGGTATTCCTGTGGTTAATCCTTGTCTCTTCTTGAAATTGAGAGGTATGGGCATCCATATTTTCAATAGCCACCTCCCACTCTGCCTTCCGAGGAGCTTGTTGCTGCTGATCTTTTCAGGAGAAGTTAGGATGATTCTTCCACCCAGGATTATAGGTGTTAGAATATGGGTTATTTTGCCTCAAGAATATATCCCCTAAATTTGATGCGGAGTTGCAAGATATTGCACCGTAAGATGCGGTCCACTACAAATTTCACAAGCTACCTTCTGTACCTGTTGATCCTGATCTATCTGTTGAGTACCCACGTTCATTGCTTTCAGCTTTTTCTCTACTTCTGCAGCAATTGCTTCTCCAATTTTCAACTGCTTATTAATCTCCAACTTCAAATCAATCACTCCCTTTAGTTTGCTTACAACTCTGTCATATAGCTCCAGATGCTCATTTGCAGCATAGGCTTCAATAATCTTCTTCACACCAGTGGCTGGTATTAAGTTAGATGAGCCATCAACTACTGTATCAATTAGCTGCTTTGTCTTCATTCGAAGGCCATTTACAAACATTTTCATTTGCTCAGTTTGACCCATGTTGTGAGTGGGACAGGCCACTAATAACCTCTTGAACCTCTTATAAGCATCACCTAGCGACTTTCTTTCTTTCTGCTTAAAATTCACAATATCATATCTTTTACGAATATAAACAGAAGCAGGAAAGTACTCATCAAGAAAAGTCTTCTCCATCTGTTCCCAAATGGTGATACTTCCAACTGGCAATGAGTAAAACCACTCTTCAGCATCTTCATACAGCGTGAACGAAAACATCCTTGTTGTACCCCAAAATTTTCCCTCTCTTTTCTCAAGATATTTCACAAAGGGTCTCCAATGCTCAAGGACTCTCAAGAATTGATCAGACAAAATCACCTTCGAAACACTGAGACCACAAATTAGGGTTTTGACTGAAAGCGACTGATCACTAACTTTTGACCTGATACATGACTTATTGGTTTGAAACATCATCTTAAGAATTAAAATTCATAATTTTGACCTATTTGCACAACTCAAAACATTTCTCAAGATCAGTGGATTGATAGATGAAATTTGGTCAACTGATGAAAAAGTCAACTGTACACTGAAAAGTCAAATTTTGACTCTTTGGTCAACATTAAGCTTCAAAGATCAAAATTCATCAAGACATTCAAGAATATCAAACTTGATCTTCAAGAAATCAAGAAATCAAGAAAGTCCATAGTCAATGTGAAAAGTCAAACTTTTTAAGACTTAGAAATATTTCTAAGTGTTTTTTATACATGATAATTTCATTTCTTCATGCAAACTTTTCACCAAGATGCAAGATGATTCAAAGAAAACTTCAAACATGAAAGTTGTAGATCTCAATGAGATCTAAAACTTTGTAGGGAAGAACAAGGTCTAGAAATGCTCTGATTTTGAGTTATAAATTTATAAACTCATGACATTTTCATCTAACACTTAGAGAAATTTTCAACAGATTTTGGTCAGGATTTTATCTCAACTTCTTGGCATTATTTCACATAGTTCCAAGATGATATTGTAAAAATGGCCAACATGAAAGTTATATAGGATGTTTCAAGCTTTCCAAAACATCCAAGAGCATGAATTTATCATACTTGAGCTAGGAGATTCAAGGGCATGAAGTTGAGCATCCATTGTTGAATTGTAAGTCATTTTAGTGAAGAACACATAACAAAAACCTTATTCTTTGCTGCATAATCTTGTGTTACAGGCCTCCTTGCTTGCAAATATCATCATAATTTAATGCTTACACCCACTCTTGAGCTATTACCCAAGTGTTTAAGCCATTGTCTAAAAGATCTTTCCATTTATGGCATAAAGGCACCATTGCTATTCTTGAAAAGAAATATTTTTGTACAAAGTTTGTCTTGAGCCCATACTTTGTTTGTTTCTGATTTTACTCCACCATAAATCATGGAAATTAGCCCCTCTAAACTAACAACTTTGGTACTTCATCTTGGGACTATAACATAACTTGATATTTGCAATCCAACCTAGCCATAACTCCATAGTTTGTAAACCAAATCAACTTGTTCACAAACCCTTTGCCTATAAATAGAGGGAGCATTTGCAAGAGAAAGGGGTCAGAGAAAAAATAGAAAAAAAGCCATAAGTTTTATTGATAAACCCTCAAAATCTCATATTCACAAAAGCCATAACAGTCCACAAAGCTTCCACTCTTGAGCTTTGAAATCCAAATCCTAGAACTCTACATACTTTGCAAGTTATGTCCAAACATCTAAGCACCCCACATACATCATATAGAAGTTGTTCAAACTTAAGAACAAGCTTCTGTAACACCTCTGTTTTTCCAAGCTCAAAGAACACTCAAGGCAACAACTCAAGCTCAAAAAAAAAATTCCAACTCCAAGGTAAGTCTTCTTGACTTTAAACTCTTCATTTCAAGCATCATTAGTGATTCATTTTTGAAGATAAAATATAGTAATCATTGCCCTTGAAGCTAACCCTTTGTTTGTCTTCCATTCTTGTAATTTATGTATTGAGAACTAACTCTTGTGTGCAACAAAACAATGTTGAAATGAAAAAATAACAGTATGAGTCGACACATACCTATATGAGTTGACACATCTTATTAGAAAAACAAGTTATGAGTCGACACATAGCCTTATGAGTCGACACATACTGCTATACAGACCTAATACAGAAGGAAAAAAGAGTGTATGAGTCGACACAAAGCACGTATGAGTCGACACATGCAGGGTATGAGTCGACACATACTATTATGTATCGACTCATACTGAGTTGATTTGACAATACAGGGGCAAGGGAAGGTTATGTATCAATGCAAAAGAGCATGCGTCGACACATAATGTTCAAAAATACATTTTTCTTTCCTTTTCCTATATTTTTACATGTTTCACATATTTTATTCATGGCTATTAAATATAGTTGTAATATTTAAGCTCATATCCATCCCCATTTGTAAATTGTACCCCCATCCCCCTAAACAATGTAATAATGTAGGACTTTATTTTCCGCAATTTACCGCTTTCAAATACAAATGCTAGTAACTAGGGTGTGTATGACAAGATAAAAATAAATCTTAGACAATCCTAATCTAAGACAAAACAATGCATGAAAAATAAACACCTGCACACTTACACCTCTAGGGTTAACTCCACTTGTTGCCTTAAAAAATGGTCATGATATGCATGTGAGACATCTTGGCAAAAACAATCAAAAATACAAGACCATAGTCCCTCGATGACCCTACAAATGTTGCCTTACAAATGATCTTGGTCTCTTAAAAGAAATGCTAAGGTATCTCAGAACATTGCTATTCATGATTATACCATGACCCGTGCCCGTCCCTTTACATCCAAATATAGGGCTTCTTACCAATCAATGGTAAGATAGAAATATCAAAGGAAGAGAGAAATGAACCAAAGACTTTTGAGTAGGTAGAACATTCTTAGTTGCTTGCTCACAATCCATCTTCAAAACAAGACATCTTTTCGAAATACACCAAACACTTTCAAAACATGAAATATTTTCAAAAAGTCCAACACTTTGTATGTATTCTTATAGAGACGAGAATCATTACAAAGATTGCCTAAACGAAGACGCTTTTCAAAAATACTTTCAAAAACCTATCATAAACACATTTCAAACAAAGCAATTTCAAAAGTGATCTAGAAAGCAACTAAGAGACCATAGATAACTATGGATGAAAAGGATGCTAACACCTTCCCTTTTCATAACCTACCCCCCGAACTCAAGAAAATATCTCAAAGGTATTTCCTGTTCTTTTCACCCTTTCCTTATTGGATAAAAGAAAAGTCGGTGGTGACTCTTACTATTCGCAACAATTGCGATAAAATGCAAAACACCCAAGTCAGTTCTCCTACCGTATTACAATCCTTAATTTCTTGGCTTCTTCAGAGTGCTCATCAATCTTCAAAGTAGTACTCATGGTGAGGAATCTTTGCAAATTCTTATTGGCATCTTCATTGATCTTTCCGGTGAAAGATCTGTTCTCGAGCTGGCAGATGGTTGAAGGATGCAGTTGAAAATTTGCAACATTGATCGGTTGATTTACGGTAGTCAACCCACCTGCTGGAGCATTTTCTCCTCCATAGTCCCCAAGAAGTCTCTCTGGTGGTGGTGGGTCTTCATCCATTCTTTTTTCCTTTTCAGACTCTGAACCTGAATAATCTGACGAACCTTCTGATTCCTGTCTAACTAACCGAACTTGTCTTTGTCTTGCGTGAATAGTTCTTTTGATTTTTGCATCAAAAGGAAATTCAGCTGAGGGTTTCCTCGCATGCAAAGGTTAGAAAAAATCAGGAATGACAAAAATATAAAAATTACAGAAAAGAAATTTTAGTTGCAGAGCAACAAAATTTTAATTAAACTCAAATTACGCTAAATAACTAGGTAGTCCCCGACAACGACGCTAAAAACTTGATAGGAAAAATAGCAAGTGTACTATTTTTACCTTGCAGTAATAATGAGAAATTTCCCGAATGTCGATCTCAAGGATTGTATACAATTATCAAGTTCAATTCACGTTCAATTAAACAAAAACTTTAACTGGGGTTTTGGTTTAGAAATCATCACTTAGCAGAAATAAAAATAAATAGAATGTAAATTAGGGCCTTTTCATAGATGTGAAGAGTATGCTAGGGTAAGGTGTATAGTTTGTCCTATAACAATCTTGAATCATGATCTCTTCAACAAGTTCATATTCTTCAATTATCAGTCCTTTAGATTATCTTCCCCTAAGTCCTTAGTGGGAAAACCTTTAACCATCCATCCTAAATCCTAAGTCCTTAGAGATATCTGATAGAGTCAAGCCTTTATTTTATCAAGGATTAAATCCGATAACTATAGGGTATCCCTAGTCCTAGGTGATATCTACTATAGCCTAATTATACAAAAACCTTAACAACCACGGTCCAGCTGTTTGTTAACCATAAATCAATTCTAATTTGTATGATTAGGAAGGCATAAAAATATTGTACAATTAAATCGAATTGAAGAAACTATATTAAATAACTCAGGAGTTCATAATCATTACAAATTCAAATCAGGGACACCCCTTAGCATTGGGGAATTTAGCTACTCATATTGTTCAAAATAATCACAAGACAAAATATAGACATTACAAGGATTGTGATGGACTTTGACCTTCAATTGCTTTCGTGCATGAAAATCTTCCGCTCTCTGAAAACCTTGACTTCTTCAATCTTCAGTCGTGTAAAATATTCTTCGCTGCCAAAAAGTCCCTTCATTCCTTTTTCAAACGTGGTTAAATAGTAAACAATCCACCTGTCTCGGTCGGAAATGCCCAACACGTCTCTCTGGGTGCCAATCATGAAAAATTATAAAAACACCCAAAATCAGCGCCCTAGCCGAAACGTGTCGTGTCACCTGACACGGGCACCCGTGTCGTTCTCTACCCATCGTACCAACAAGTCCTCTCGCCCAGACCTTCTGACACGGGCCGTGTTAGCTGACACGAGCATTCGTGTCGTTCTCTGCCCATGCCTCTCAAACCGCCTGCTGAGCATCCTCTCCTGACACGGCCCGTGTCAGGTACCCTATAGTTTGGTTTTTAAGACTTCCTCCGAAACTTCGAATTCTGCATTTTTCGCACTGATTTTCCTGGTTTTATTCATCTGAGCCTGAAAATAATAAAATACACAACCAATGCATAAAAGATAGAAGAAATGACTAAAACACTTGACAACATAAAGAAACTATAATTAAAATCAACTGTAAATCAAGGTGGAAAAACCGTTGATCATGTCCCGTTCACAACATCTGATTTCTTTGAAGGGAGGAAGTTTGAGATGGATTGAATTGAAATTTAAACCGAAGTTTGTGCTTTGATGCTATAAGAATTGTCTTTTGCATGATTGGTTCAAATATTTTGATTTTTTGTGTGTGTTTTGGTTTGAATAATCTTTAAGCTTGTGTGAACTGATTTAGACTCAGAATCTCTACTTTGTTTTGAATAATTATGCATTTATTTATGCATTTATAAAAATAGGGGTAAGACTACGTACACCGACCTCTCAAAACTTATAAAAGAGCTTCGTACACCGAGTTACCTCTTTATTATGAGAATACCATTAATTCTGGCATTGAAGACTCAATGGATGTGAAAGACTCAATGGATGTGAAAACTTCATGTAATGTATATCATAATAAATTTTGTACATTCATTGTCAACTATGTTTGGCTACTTATTGTAAAGGGTATTCCTTAATTTTGGTACTTACAAATCTAGGGGTGTTCAACGAAAAAACTCTCATTCTCTTGCTTTCTTCCCTAAAATTTTTCATATCATTAACATTTTCTTCAATATGCAGTTGATGGTAGAAAATATCGTAATGCTCGTAGAACCTTTTTTGATGTTTGATTCTTAGAGCATCTGATAGTTTATAATCTCTACTTCATGTTACTGATTTTGAATCTATCTTACTACTTTTAGATAATTCATTTACTCTTTTGCTTTAAACTGCCTCCAAATGTAAGCAAAATAGTACTTGCTACAAATAATGCAGAGACAAGTATTACTATCAATGGCATGCTTTTTGTGATCAATTTTAGAAAAGTAGAAGAGACCATTTATGATTATTTGAATAAGTTGAGGATTTATTACCCATGTAAGAACTTATTTGATGCCTTTGAATTGAGATGAATCACACTTTCTTTTGTAAATTATATATAGCAATTCACGTGATCTATATTACTAATATCAGAATAGAAAAAAAGAAAACAACACTCAAGTACTTCTTTTGTAACGGTTGGATATTACAATGTTTATAATTTTTTCGGATAAAGATTAAAGTCAGTAAAAAAAAAAGGGTAAAAGTCACCCGAAATCATATAGTGGTAATACTGTAAGAAGGAGGATCATACAAGAAAAGTGTGTCCTGAACCTCTGAAAGATCATGAAGGTAAGGATAATGACAACACAATCATTGTTCAAGATGATTTCGACTCATCTAATGTTCTTGTGGTTTCAAGCAACGACTTAAGTAAAGAGTGAATTATAGATTAAGGTTGCACTTGACACATGACTCTAAACAAAGACCTGTTCGAGGAACTATGTGATCAAGATGGGAGATTTGTATTGTTGGAAAACAACAAAGCTTGCAAGATTATAGGTATTAGACCTGTGAGATTCAAGCTCCACGATGAGTCAATAAGGTTGTTGACTAAAATTAGGTATGTACCTGATTTGAAGAGAAATTTGATTTCTCTTGGTGAATTCGACAAGAAAGGATATGTTTTCCAAGGAGAGAAAAGTATCCCAAGAGTTATGAAGGGGTCGAAGGAAGTCTTGAGAGGCGTGAAGAAACAAGGCTTGTATACCCTTGAGGATAAAGTTGTAAGTGGTTCTGCAGATGTTGTATCTACGAAACCTTTGTCGAAGACATAAATTTGACACATGAGATTGAGCCATGTCAGTGAAAGGGGTCTGGTCGAACCGGGAAAACAAAATCTACTTGGTGGAGACAAAGTCGAAAAGTTGGAGTTTTCTGAACCCCGTGTACTTGGAAAATCATGCAGAGGAAAATTCAGTAAAGGAGAACAAAGAACACATGAATCCCTTGATTACATCCATGTTGATCTTTAGGGGTATGCAAGGTGTCCATCACATTCAGGAGCAAGGTATTTTCTATCCATAGGATGATTATTCTAGAAAGTTAAGGGTATTCATCCAAAAGACTAAGGATGAAACTTTTGCGAATTTCAAAAGTTGGAAGACTCTAGTCGAAAATTAGACTGATAGAAAGGTCAAGAGATTGAGAACTGACAATGGCCTTGAGTTTTACAATGAAGCGTTCAACAATTTTAGTGCAGTCTCTGGTATTACAAGGAACATAACTACTGTAGGTACTCCCAACAAAATGATTTGGATGAATGGTTTAATTGAACCATTTTGAAAAGAGTTATATACATGTTGGCTAGTGTTGGATTAAAGGTGTTTTGGACAGAGGCTATTTCAACAGTAACATATCTGATAAACAATATCCTTCGACCATATTATATATGAAGACACCTGAAAAACTTAACAAAAAATACAGGGTAGGTCTTGACATGGGTGCCCGTGTCACACGATACGGCCTGTGTCAACTCAACTGGTTCAGACACGTGCAAAAACAGGCAGGCAGGGATTGACACGGGTGCCCGTGTCACATGACACGGCCTGTGTCATTTTAGATGGAAAAAAACATGCGCAAAGAAGCTTGAACAGGTCCTGACACAGGTTCCTGTGCCCACTGACACGGCCCGTATCAGCTCAGGCACCAAGTTTCCTAATTTTGAGTTTTTAAATTTATTTTTGGACATATTGCCTTACTTGGAGATGATCTAACACCATAAAACTGTTTTTCTAAATGAAACATCAAGAAATTTTTTCTAAACATTTAGTTTTCTTTTAAAAGTCAACTTAGACCTAAGTTTTCTTTTCAACTACAAAACCTATTCTATCAAAAAAACTTAAAAAAACAATTTCTTTTCACTTTACATTTTCTTGTGCATTTTTACATTATGAATTATGTAATTGTCAAAGCCTTGTACTAGTAATTAAGGTTTACTTTACTTGTCATCCCAATTTGTAAATTTGTATCCTCCATTCCAGAAAGTATTGTAATAGCGTAGGACTTTTAATTTCCACAATTTATCGCTTTGCATATTATTGTTAGTAATTAGGGTTTGTATGACAAGACTTAAAATAAATACTAGACAACCCTAATTTAAGACAAAAATGCATGAAAACAAAAATACTTTGCACACTCGCACCTCTAGGGAAATCCACACTTGTTGCCAGGATAAAACAATCACGTCCCTTGAACGCGGGATACTTTAGCAAAGACCCTCGATTACAAGATCGTAGTCCCTCGATGACTCTTTGATGTTGCCTTCGGTAAACGATCTTAGACCCTTACAACAAATTGTTAAGGTATCCTACAATGTTGCCTTCTATGACTGTACGATGATTCACACGTGTCCCTTCACATCCAATGATATGGTTTCTTACTAACTAATGGTAAGATAACACTATCTAAAGGAGGAGGAAAATAATAAAGACTTTATTTTAAGTAGATAGAACGCTTGTAGTTGCTTGCTCACAAACATTTCAAAACTAATATCTTTTCAAACACACCAACACATTCATGAAATATTTTCAAAAGTTAACGCTTTACATTACAAAGTTTGCCTAAACGAAGACACTTTTCAAAAATACTTTCAAACAAACACATTCACAAAAGCATTTCAAAGTGAGCTAGTGACTAAGATCCTGTAGATAACTACGGATGAAAAGGGTGCTAACACCTTCCCTTTTCATAACCTACCCCCCGAACTCAAGAAAATTCTCAAAAGGTCTTTCCTGTTCTTTTCACCCTTTCCTTTATTGGATAAAGAAAAAGTCGGTGGCGACTCTTGCTATCTGCAACAATTGCGATAAAACGAAAAACACCCAAGTCAGTTTTCCTACCGTATTACACTAACCAAACATCCATGGTCGACCATGCCCTCGAACGGCGCGACCAAAAAAGCCTAAAACGCATGCCTACCCGTGTTGGCAACTGTGATACAGTGGGATAAATGACTTGGTTGTTTTGCATTTTATCGCAAATGTTGCAGTTAGCAAGAGTCGCCACCGACTTTTCTTTTATCCAAAAGGAAAGGTGAAAAAGCACAGGAAAGACCTTTGAGATTATTTCTTGAGTTCGGGGGGTAGGTTATGAAAAGGGAAGGTATTAGCACCCTTTTCATCCATGGTTTTCCATGGGCTCTTAGTTACTTGCTAGATCACTTGCTTTTGTTTGAAAATGTGTTTTGTGTGGTTTTTGAAAGTATTTTGAAAAGGCGCCATTGTTTAGGAAAACTTTGTAATGATTCTCATTCGTAAGAATGTATACAAAGTGCTTGGTCTTTTGAAAAATATGTTCAAGTTTTGAAATATATTTTGAAAGTGTTGGTGTTTGTTTTGAAAATAGCAAGGATGTTTTTGTTTTGAAATGGAGCAAGTAACTAGGAACATTTTTCCTACTCAAAAGTCTTTCATGTTCATTTCCCTTTTCCTTTGACATTGTTATCTTACTATTGATTTGATAAGTAACCCTATCTTTGGATGTAAAAGGGACGAGCGTGGGTCATCGTATAACCATTGTTAGCAATGTTGTAAGATATCTTAGCATTCTTTAGGGACTAAGATCATTTTGAAGTGCAACATGGATAACGTCATTGAGGGACTATGATCTTGTATTTTTTGCTTGTTTTTGCTAAGATACCTCACATGCATAACATGTCCATTTTTGTAAGGCTACCAATTGGATTTACCCTATGGGGTGTTTGTGTGCAAGTGTATTGATTTACATGCTTGATTTGTCTTGATTAGGCTTTGCTATTTGTTGGTTTTAATCTTTCCATACAAACCCTAATTACAAGTAATTGGTATATAAAGCATTAAATTGCGGAAAATAAAAATACTAAGCTATTACAAAACTTTAGAGGATGGGGGTACAAATTTATGAGTGGGAATTGCAAGAAATTAAAGTCCTAATTTTCTATTACAACCATATTGAAATAATATACAAGAAATGTAAAATGGACTTGTTTTGTTTTTGTTAAGAAATTAATTTACTTAAGAAAATATTTTGATCTTTTTGTTCTAAAAGAAATGAAATAAAACATGTGAATATGAAATATTTTTGGTATTTTTGGTTATTAAAAGCAAAAATAAGATAAATAAGAAAATGGAGTCAGAATCAGCACATTGCTGAAACGAGGAGGAACAGAAGTTCTAACTCTGATACGCTGCAAGAGAGAAAATGTTAGTAGGCAAGCAGAAGGTCAGAAGTTCTGGGTCTGGGTACACCAAGTTCTGAGGTTGATGGGAACAGAGGAAAACCTAAAAGCTCTGATTGTTGAGGGGGTTCAGAAGTTGTAGTGTAGCTGGAAACCTAGAAGTTCATGTATTGCTAGCAAGTCAGAAGTTATGGATATTTGAGAGAGTGAGGTGATAATGCTGTTGGATAAGGTTGTTTAGAAGTTCTGATCTAGGAGTATCGTCTGAAGATAACTGGGTGAAAATGTCAATAAATAAACCTAAAAAAAAAGCTTATGGGGTTAGAACCCATGACCCTTAGCACTAATGTTTTATGCGCACGCTTTCTACCAATGGGGTGGCTGTACATCCAGTATTAGAAACAAAAGCATAAACATATAACATAAAGTAAATTCTGATGATGCGCTTTATCTCTTTCTCCATATCAATCGGAGCATCTTCAGCTTGTTCATTTCTCAACAAAACAAAAATGCACACATAACAGTTCTGACAAGTTTCATTATGGTTTCAGAAACATAAAAAATGTCAAAATTGTAAATCAGAAACAAACATGTATCTGCTGAACCTAGTTACTTTAAGAAGTTCTGAACTGATGTTCTCTCTACTTAGGCAGAAAAATATATGAAACTTCAGAATATATACAACAACAAGATCAGGATGTCTACATTGTATTTTGATCATGCAAATCTAACAATGCCTAAGTAATATGATGAGAGTCAGCAAAAGCTTACCTTGCAACTGGAAAATGTTCTATGAGCTGGAGTCTGGTTTTGACTGCTTGTAATGTTCTGATCAGCTTCCTCATGTATTCAGCAGAGTGGAACAAACTTTAGCTTGGGTTATGAAAGGTGAATGGATGACTTGGTCAAGAAACTCTTGAGGGAAATTGAAGTTTGAATGCAAGAATAAAAAACTAACAGGTTTTGTATTCTTGTGTTTGCAGTTTCGAATTTCTGGAAATTTAAGCAAGGTTTCAAAGTTTTTCCCTTCAATTTTTTTGACCGGCCCCCTCATAGTTTCCAATAAAGTTCAATTTATAGGTAAGAACTTTGTAGCTTGGAGAAGTCAAAAGTACCAACATCATGCTAGCGTGTTGGCTTGTTCTGGAAGCAAGATAAACAAGTATGGTGGTTAACAGATTTTAGCCGTGCCTAAGCTAGATTTGTAAGCATGAATTTAGGAAAAGTACCCTCAAAGGCAAAAGCAAAGCATGGGCCCAACATAAACTTATACAAAAATTTGCTTTTCAAGGACAACAATGGTACTTCTTTCTCACACTAGGGAAATCCTTTGGATAAAAACTCAAAAATGGTTGTGTGCATTAAGTGATGATGAGATTTATCAAACCAGAAATCTCACGCTATGAGATTGTGCATCATAGCCTAAATTTAGGTCAGAAGTTTAGCATTAGCGTAACTTAGAATAAACATCCAACTTCTGATCTTGGAATCTCTCTGCTCCAGCATGTTCTGAAGGAGTTCTCAGACTTTTCTGAAAGCTCGTAACACGCTTTATAGACTTTCTTTGAATTACTTTTGCAAACTCTGGCTGAACCTTCGTGAAAACTGGCCCAGAAGTTCTAACCAAACTCTGTCTTGAAAATTTCCAAAATTTGTTGAGTGCTTCAGTTTCATGGACGTGTCTTTGAACATTTATAACTTGAAATTCCAGCATTTTTAGGAGAAGTTCTGTTCTGCAATATTTTAGGTCTTATTGATATCTAAAACTCTTGTGTTAGAAGTTCTTCCAGAATCCGCTTGCATCATGGTGAAAATCTGGCCAGAAGTTCTGAGCTTGTCACACTTCTTAAACACTTAGAAAGATTCTAAGTATTTAGAATTTTGACTTTTTCAACATGAATCTTGACTTATGATTTCCTTGATGAGACAAATTTCACGCCTTGATGATTCTTGAAACTTGATTTTGATCTAAAACTCAAACTTTGACTTTTCAGTATGCGAATGACCATTTTGCCCTCGTGAATGACTTTCTTGGAAATTTGTAATTCAAGGCTTGAAATTGAATGGAAGCAAACCCGAGGGTCCAGGATGATCCTTTGAGAAATGAGGGAAAATTTTGGGGTACAACAGCTGTCCCTGTTCAATCTTCTTAACCATGCAGAGTTAGATTGGCGGATCCGCCATTCGTGACTTGAAGGTGGAAGATGATTGGACACAAGAGTGCCCAGAAATTTGCACTCGAAGATAAATTATGAATAGGCCTATAGATGCCATTTGGAGGAATGATGGAGATTTTCCGGAGATGGGCTTGTAGAGGCCATCCAAAGGTGACCGTTGACAAAGAATGTACTAAGTCTAAAGTTGATTTCAACTGGAAAAGAATCAGAATAAATATTTGGAGTGACTTATCTGAACCAGAAGAAGTCTTGTATGTTGTTTGACTGGGAAGAATCAGAATAAATCTTTGTGCGATTTATCTGAACCAGAGAAAGTGCATGCGGGAAAGAACCAGAATAAATTGTTGAGAGATTTATCTGAACCCAAAATGTTCCTTTGGAAAGTGTCAGGATAAAACATTGAGGGGTTTAAACTGAACCAAAAGAGATCTTGAATATTATTTAACTGGAAAGAATCAGAGTAAATCTTTGTGCGATTTATCTGAACCAGAGAAAGTGTCTGTGGGAAAGAATCAGAATAAATCGTTGAGAGATTTATCTGAACCCGAAATGTTCCTTTGGAAAGTGTCAGGATAAACCATTGAGGGGTTTAAAATGAACCAAAAGAGATCTTGAATATTCTTTAACTGGAAAGAATCAGAGTAAATCTGTGTGCGATTTATCTGAACCAGAGAAAGTGTCTGCGGGAAAGAATCAGAATAAATCGTTGAGAGATTTATCTGAACCGACAAGGATCTGGAGAAGAATCAGAATAAATCATTGAGAGATTTATCTGAACCAGAGAAGACAACTGCGGGAAAAGAATCAGAATAAATTGTTGAGATATTTAAACTGAACCAGCAGGAGTCTGAAAGAAACATTTGTTATGTAGATGGTTGACCAATCCTTTCTTGGGAATTGATCTGTAATTGACTTGTTGAAAATTTGAGGATAATTTTCTGTTGATTGATCTTTCCTAAAAAAGATGAAAGGTTAGTTGTATGCAATATCATGATGTATGAAGTGCATGGTGTAATGATGTTCTCAAAATAAATGAGATTCTGCCGTATGTATTTGTGTTGTCAATGTTATGACGTATGGGAGCGATGTATGGACATATTAATTGTTATGCCATAGTGTTGCTGGGGAAGATAAACCCTTGAGTACCGCTGGGTATAAAGGGTGTAAGTCTTCATGTTTTGAAGTGCTGATGAGTTGATGAGCTTCCATTTGTTAGAGAAACAAACTCTGTTGTGTAAAGAAAACGCCGTGTATTGCTTGTGAAATCCTGTTGGGGAATCCTGAGAATTGGACGACTTTTACTGGGGAGTGATAACTGGAAGTTTTATTCTGTCGGGGATGTGAGAGAGCTTGATATCATTAAGCTGCACACTGTGGGGGATTTTATGGAATAGTCTAAAGACATTATCCTATTTTTTAAATCCATTAGTGACTGTCTTTCTATTTTCTGTTCCTTTTTTTTCATTCGTAAACAGTAGTTACGTTCAAATGCATATGTTCAAAAATAAATCATTGGACGTTTTCGCAAACAAAGCACGAAAAAGAAAAAAACATAGTTTTGCACTTTCAAAGGGATATCTTTGTATTAACTTGAATAAGTATTTTTTGTACAATGAGACGAACATTCTAGTAAGAGAATGTCGTTGTAAAAAAGTGAAAATTGATACAAAGAAAAGATAGCTATGTGAAATATTCCCATGGGGTTCCCATTCTACTATAGCCTTCGTGTCTTTGAGCGTCTTGTCCACTTGCTGCCTTGTCCGAAGTTGATTGGACTGATTAGGACCGTTGAGTTTGTCAGTCGAAGCTAAAGATTATCTGTAAGGTGATCCAACGGGACATAGTCATACGCTTTAATTCCCTAACTTTTTCTTGGACCGCCCTTTCGGGTTTTCAGTCCACCAGGATACCCTTTTTTGCCTAAGTCGCCCTTTCGGGTTTTCAACTTGCCGGGTGTACAATTTTTTTTTGTTTTATCCCTAATTTTTTCCCGAACCTTTTTTATTCGCCGCGATGCCCTTGTTTTGCCTAGGTGTGTAAACCTAGTGGGTCTCTTATGTGTAGTATCTTTTGACTATGTCCGCGTTCACAGGGTGTGGAAGGTCGTCGCCATCCATAGTGGTTAAGATCATTGCTCCACCAGAGAATATGCTTTTCATCACAAATGGTCCCTTGTATGTAGGAGTCCATTTGCCCCTGGGATCACCTTGTGGAAATATGATACGCTTGATTACCAAGTCTCTAACCTGATATACCTAACGTCTGACCTTTTTGTTAAAGGCTTTGATCATGCATTTTTCGTACATCTGACCATGACAGACAACCGTAAGCCTCTTCTCATCAATTAGGTTTAACTGGTCAAGTCGAGTCTGGATCCAATCCTCTTCATTCAACCCTGCGTCCTTTATGATTCTTAGAGAAGGTATTTGGACCTCAATTGGTAAGATATCTTCCATGCCGTATACCAAGGAGAAGGGAGTTTCCCCTGTTGATGTGCGTGCCGTGGTACGATAACCATGAAGAGTGAATGGTAACATCTCATGCCAGTCTTTGTAGGTTACTGTCATTTTTTGTATGATCTTTTTGATGTTCTTATTTTCTGCTTCGACATCACCATTCATCTTTGGCTGGTAAGGAGAAGAATTGTGGTGCTGGATCTTGAATTGTACACACAATGCCGTGATCATAATATTGTTGAGATTCGTACCATTGTTTGTGATGATTCTCTCTGGGATACCGTACCGACAGATGAGATTCTGTTTGATGAAACGGGCCACAACATTCTTGGTAACGGAAGCGAAAGAAGCTGCCCAACCCACTTCGTGAAATAGTCAATGGCCACCAAGATAAAGCGGTGTCTGTTAGAAGCTGTAGGTTTGATTTCTCCAATCATATTGATGCCCCACATCGCGAATGGTCAGGGAGCAGTCATGACATTTAGAGGAGCTGGAGGCACATGCACTTTGTCAGCGTAGATCTGACACTTGTGGCAGGTTCGTGAATGCTGATAGCAATCTGCTTCCATGGTAGACCAGTAATAACCCGCCCGTATGATTTTCTTAGCCATCATATTCCCACTAAAGTGGGAGCCAAAAGTGCCTTCATGTAGACCAACCATGATCTTTTCTGCATCAACCTTGTCTATGCAACAAAGCAAAACATAGTCGTGGTTGAGTTTGTAGAGAATGCCATTACTGATGAAGAACTTAGCAGAGAATCTCCTTAAGAACTTCTTATCATTGACTGAAGCTTCTTCTGGATACTCTTGAGCCTCAAGATACCTCTTGACTTCATGGAACCAAGGTTGGTCCACTATTTCTTCAGTAGCGATCTCGTGACAGTAAGGTGGTTCATCCATCCATTCAATGGTGATCTGGGGAGCCTCGTTACCCCACTTGAGTTTAAACATGGATGACATTGTGGCTAGCGCATCTGCTAGTTGATTTTCCTCTCGTGGAAAATGCTCAAAGGTAATTTCCTCGAAATGTGGGATTAATGTCAACACATGTTCTTTGTAGGGGATGGGGTTAGGGTGCTTAGTGTCCCATTCTCCTTTGATCTGACTGATGACCAAGGCTTAATCTCCGAATATACTTAAGGACTTGATCCCCAAATCTATGGAAGCTTTGAGACCAAAAATGCATGCTTCATATTCTGCCATGTTATTTGTACAGTTGAAGCAGAGTCTTGCGATGAAGGGAGTATGACATCCTTCCGGGGAAATAAGTACAACACCTATGCCATTGCCGAGTGCGTTGGACGCCCCATCAAAAAACAAGATCGATCGGGATCCTTGTTCAGGTCTGTCATATGGTCTGAGTTCCTCACAGTTATTTACCATCATGATGTCTTAATCTGGGAATTCGAACTTCATGGAATGATAGTCATCCACAGCTTGATGAGCAAGGTGATCGGCTAGTACATTTCCCTTTATTGCTTTTTGGGTAGTGTACTGAATGTCGTATTCAGTCAGGATCATCTTCCATCTTGCTATTCTCCAGAGAGGGAAGGCTTCTCGAATATGTATTTTATTGGATCCATCTTGGATATTAATAAGGTAGTATGGGTCAGCATATACTGTCTTAGCCGGAGAGCAGCTCATGACAGAGCGCAACAAATTTTCTCGAGCAGTGAATATCTTGTTTCACAGTCGGTAAAATTTTTGCTCACGTAATAAATAGCATGCTCTTTTCGGCCAGACTCGTCATGCTGCCCCAACACACACCCATTGAATTTTCCAAGACAGTTAGATACATGATCAAGGGTCTTCCCTCGACTGGCGGCATCAAAATAGGAGGATGTTGTAGGTATTCTTTGATCTTGTCGAAGGCAATTTGGCATTCATCATTCCATTTGACTACTTGATCTTTCTTAAGTAATTTGAAGATTGGTTCACAAGTGGCAGTTAAGTGTGAAATGAATCTGGCAATGTAGTTAAGCCGTCCTAAGAATCCTCTGACTTCCTTCTCAGTACGAGGAGCATGTATTTCATGTATTTCTTTCACCTTGGCAGGGTCCACTTCGATACCTTTACCACTGACGACGAAGCCTAGGAGTTTACCGGACCTTACCCCAAATGTGCATTTATTCGGGTTCAACCTCAACTTGTATTTCTTCAGTCTCTCAAACAGTTTCTGTAAATGGTCAAGATGTTCCTCTTCAGTTTGAGATCTTGCTATCATGTCGTCCATATAGACCTCTATTTCGTGATGTATCATGTCGTGAAGCAGAGCTACCATGGCACGTTGATAGGTTGCCCCAGCATTCTTCAACCCAAATGACATAACTTTGTAAAAGAATGTGCCCCACTGTGTGACAAAAGTCATTTTCTCCATATCCTCAGGTGCCATTTTGATCTGATTGTAGCCTGAGAAACCATCCATAAATGAGAAAACTTTATGCAGTGCAGTATTGTCAACCAGAATATCGATGTGGGGAAGTGGGAAATCATCCTTAGGGCTCGCCCTATTCAAATCTCTGTAGTCCACACACATGCGTACTTTACCGTCCTTTTTAGGCACTGGAACAACATTAGCGACCCATTGAGGATAGGAGGTAACGGCTAAGAAACCGATGTTGAATTGTTTCATGACTTCAGCCTTGATCTTCTCTGACATGTTTGGCCGCATGCGACGAACTTTCTATTTTACCGAAGGGCAGTCTTCTTTTGTCGGTAGATGATGGACCACGATATCAACATTAAGTCCTGGCATGTATTTGTACGACCAGGCAAAGACCTCAACATAATCATGTAGCAACTGAGTTATACGCTTCTTGACACTGGGTTCCAGATTAGCACCCACCTTGTCTTCTTTCTTGTCTTCTTCAGTACCTAGGTTAACTGTATCCACTGGTTCTTCGTGGGGTTGTATGGTCATATCTTCCTATTGTAGTAACCTGGAAAGTTCCCCTGGCACTTCACAATCTTCCTCACCTTCGTCTTCGGCTTGATAGATTAGATTTTCAGAGTCACAAAAGGCCATAGCAGAATTGTTACCCATGGGATCCCGAATGGATGTAGATCTGCATTTTGAATGTGAGTGTGTGTAAGAGTATAACTATCTTTGAAAGAAATAAAAATGTAGAAAAAGAAAGACAAAGATCACAAAGTTTGTATGCAAAAATGTCCATGATTCATTAATGACATATGAAAATGAGGTAACAACCCTTACAAATGGACTGTTGTGCCTCGAGTAAGACACAAGGCTTTAAAAGTCTGAATTGTTTAATTATTACAGGTCCGACAAAAATTTAAAGACAATTACTGTTGGATAAAAGTAATTGGGACTTATTATTTAGCTTCCCAGTTGCTGAGTCCTCCATTGATGGTTTGGAAAATCCAATCCTATAGGTCACAACTGTCCTCGTCATCATCCTCCAGTGCGTTGACTCCGTGGTTGCTGATCTTCAAAGGTGGTCCCCCGACACGAGCACGACGTACAACTTTTTAGGCTCCTAAAGTGAAACCCAAACCAAATTTGTCAGATTTGTAAGGGATATCTGGGAGTTGGCCCCAAATAGTACACCCACCTTCTTCGATTACGACCATGGCATCTTTCAGTGAAGACATCTTTAGCAGAGGTCTTGTAATCTTCGGGACTTGGGAAACAACCTTTGTAGTTGCCACTGTTTTTGGGACTTCCTCGAAGTGCTGAAACGGGGTTTCGATGAATTCACCATCCAATTCCACATATCTGAAGGAGTTCAAGTGACTGACCATATATTCCTCTTCTCCATGGACAGTAATGATTTCCCCTTGGTTGGGTATTTCAGCATTTGATATAATGTAGAGGTGACGGCACCAGCGTTGTGAATCCAAGGTCGGCCCAACAAACAGGAATAGGAAGGGAGAGTGTCCATCACGTAAAAAGTTGAATCAAAGGTTTGAGTTCTAACTTTTATGGGGATGTCCACCTCCCCATGCACCACTCTCTTTGAACCGTCAAAGGCCCTTACCACTATGTTGCTGGGTTTTAAGGTTAAACCTTCACAGTTGAGTCTATCAAGAGCCTTCTTAGGCAACACATTCAAATACGAACCGGTATCAAACAAGACATGGGCCAAAGTTGTGCCCCTGCATTCGACATAGACATGCAATGCCTCGTTATACTTCCTCCCCCTAGGTTTCAAGTCAGCATCAGAAAAGCCTAAACCATTGTCAGCGGTCAAACTGGCCACAAAGTCTTGAAATTGATCAACATAGGTTTCTTGTGGTACATGGGAAGTTTTAAGAAATTTCACCAAGCCTTCGCATGAGCCTCAGAGCATAACAATAAAGCCAACATGGAAATCTTTGACAGAGTCTTCCCCAACTGTTCGACTACGTTGTAGTCTCTTCTCTTTATAATTTTCAGAATTTCTTCCATCTCCTTTTGGGAGGCCTCAGGGATAGATACTGATTGCGCCTTGACACAATAGCTAGTTACGGGCACGACTGCTCATTTTGACCAAGTTCTGGCAGTTACCTATTTTTTAAGACCCACATATCTAGGCATAAAAATAGGGACCAATGGCTACGCGTTGGGGGAACTATATAAACCCTCACACTTGTGAGGGTCAGATATCAATATTCATACTAAAAAACTCTAATAGTTTTCTTGTATCTCTTTGCACTCATTCTTACTTGATCGCCAGAGTGCCTTGTAGGTATACCCCCACCTATATAATCATCTAGGCCCACTTACAAGTTCTGATCAACCAGTAAGATCAGTGGCGCCGTCTTTGGGAAACTATCTTCCCCGTCTTCCTT
This sequence comes from Vicia faba, assembly GCA_948472305.1. Classification (NCBI taxonomy): domain Eukaryota; kingdom Viridiplantae; phylum Streptophyta; class Magnoliopsida; order Fabales; family Fabaceae; genus Vicia; species Vicia faba. The sequence continues at coordinate 1,681,273,721 of OX451737.1, read as the reverse complement.
TTCCTCAAAATCAAAGACCTAAGGTACCTTAATTACTTAATCATGGCCGACCATGATGACCATCACCTCTTTAGAAAGACCGTACTCTCGCCTGTACGCAAGACCGACGGAAGCCAGGAGCATCCTCACCTCGAGGATGACCTCGAAGTCAGAGATGGACAAATTACATCCCCAGATTAAGCCGATGCCAAACACGACAATATTCAATTCTTAGATGAGAAAGGGTCCAAGAACCCCACTAAGGAGCTACCAGAGATTGTGCAACCAGTTCCAATTCCTCTAAATGCTTACCTGACCATGGAAGTATTGCTCTCTGCCCTCAATTAAACCAACACCCTAATCCTACAACAGAGAAAGAGGATTGGGGCTTGGGAGAAAAGAAATCGAAGTCTCCTCCTCAAAGACACTAGCATTATGACTCCAGTAGTCCATATTAACCAAGGCATGACCCTCCCCCCACGTGGGAGAAACAAGAGGTTTCTTTCATCAAGAAACGAGGATGCACGCCTCCCTAAAAAGACCAAGGATCCCCATATTCCAAGAAGACAAAGAGAAACTGTCGACTTAGCCGCGACCTATCACCATCGCCTAAGTTGAGGCAATAACAAAGAAGCACATCTCTCCGCTAGGACACTAGCCCCCAACGAGGAAGGAATAATTATTCCCCTCTACCGTCTCCTAAAGGAAGTGACAATTATGATCCCCACAATCCATTATCAAGAGAGATCATGGAGACCACGCTCCCTGTCAGCCTGAAGAAACCTCCCCTGCTGGTAGGGGTGGCAAACGGTCATGCCCTCCCTGTTTAGGCCTGTCCCACAAAAGCCTACAAAAAACGGGGCGGGGCGGGGAAAGCCCGCGAGAACTACACCTTTTAGGCCTAAAATACAAAATTTTATGCTAATAATCATTCCTGCAAAAGGGCGCGAAGAAAACGGGGTGGGGCAGGGTGTTCACATTAGAGGGTGAGGGCCTAAATTATTGGCCCGCCCGACACTAAAGTGCGGGTAAAACAGGCATGCCCAACGGGCCAGGCCCATTTGCCACCCCTACCCGCTGGGGACGTACGACGGAACAACCGACCCTGACGAGCACGTCAAGAACATCGATGCGATGCTCGGCTATAAGGGGGTTCATGGAGAAATCAAATGTCTACTTTTTCCTACAACGCTTAAAGAAGGAGCCATGATCTGATATTAGAGCCTTTCAAACGAGTCCATCACTTTATGGAAAAACTTGGGAAGAAAAGTTTCCCGACACTTCATCGCATCTCGCTGACATCCCAAGTCAGAGGCATCTTTGGAGGCGATCATCCAAGGGAGGGATGAGTCCCTCCGGGCATACATCGAGCGCTTCAACAAAGAAGCCATGCAAGTATCCACAACCGACGACATGAAAAAATATCTCCTCGAGCGCGGGCTCCATCCCCGCAGTGACTTTGCCAAATCTGTTGGCATTGAGACTCCAACCATGCTCGACGCCCTCCCCCTCAAAGCTCAAGAGTACATCTAGTATGAAGAGAAGGAAGAAACCAACAACGTGAGGGACTCGCGACATAGGGAAAATGCAAAAGTCTCAAAGAATTATGAATCCTTGACATCTCGTCAGGGAGGAGAAAAGCAGAGGGAGGATAAATCCCGAGATTTTGAAGATTACTGGGGGCCAGATGGTCGATTCCATGACTACACCCCCTCAACGCTTCCCGTGAGCGGATCCTAATAGAATGCGCCAACTTGGAGTTCAAGCTAGCCGAGGTACGCTTTCCCCGTCAAACACCGTCCAAGCCTAGGACGGGCAAAAAAAAGTACTGCAGATTCCACAAAAGTCATGGACACTGATCACAACTTAGTATGTCTATAGGATTCGTGACTGCAAGTGCACAATCATATCACATAGTTTTAAAGATTATCGAACCCAAAGGACCAAAAATAGAACTTATCGTTATCTAATGTTACTATGTAAATCTAAGGCTAATGATTCTTTTTGTAAGGGAAAACGAGAAATAAATATAAACAAAAACTGAACTTTAATAGAAATATTCAATAATGGGACACCGGTATGTAACTCATCAAACTTCGGGGATTTAATAAATCTTTGGCGTGGTTTTAAATGTGAAAATACTTCTCAGTAGAAAATATTGACTTAAAAGTCTTTATCTCACACTCTCGTGTTATTGACTCAAATTGTACTCCTAAACCTGAATACTTTGCTATCAATGTCTCATTTGAATTTAAAAGTAACTTTTGGAAACCAATAAATTCTAATTAATCATAAAGTGCTATCACTGTGTTTAGAATTAATATCTAGTTTCTACTATCCGGTTAAAATCTCAAACTCTTGCTTTATTGACCGTAACCTTTGTTTGCTTTTTACTCTCGTACAAAACCGTTTTAATTAGAATTAGAAACTAGACCATAAAAGTAGTTTGCAAATATTTACGCCAATAAATTGCTGAATCCCGTCCGTGCGACTAATTTTACATACCGGTATCAAGGGATTTAGACAAACATAGTTTCGAATATAAACATGCTATAACAATAGATAAACATAAAACTAAACATGATGTCTAAAAACAGAGACAATAAAAACTAAATTAAAACCTGGAATTAAAAACTGAATAAAATAACTAGAACTATCTTCGAGTACAATTGAACTTGAATGCAAACTTGAAATACAACTGGACATTAAAATCACGATCCTCCAGAAACACCGACATGATTTGCTTAACCAAAAGTACTGAATAAGTAATGAAAATAGCCTAATACTAAAGTTGCAATAGTCCCCCGATGTAGAAGAGCTATCACTATTTCAGGTGATTTTCTACTTAAACTCTAAGAACAATACACTACTTGCAACGAAAAAAATGGTGGAACCCCCTTCAACTATGAAGAAATGCCCTTTTATAACCTCTCTGCTAGATTCTCATAACATTCGTGGAGACAAATCAGGGACTAATGGCTTCATGGAGAAATATCCAGGAGACTCAGTTTCGTGGAGAAATATCAGGGGGACTGGGCTCGTGAGTCACTGACGTGGAGAAGGCCATAAAAATTAAATACGTGGTTGCAAGTAATTGAGTCGTGGCGAGGTCCACAACCTCTGTGGCGAGGTCCATGCTTGTTGGTCTTCTGTGGCGAGGGCTAAAACCTTTGTGGCGAGGGACACATGTTTAAAATGTGGTTTTCTGCGTTTTTGATAGTTTCTTCCATTATTCTCTGTATCTTGGCCATTTCCCGCACTTTTACTCAAGAAAGCTTTGTGTTAGAAAGTATCTGAAATGAAATAGAAATATCGGCATAACAAGACACAAATAAACGAAAACAGTAATAAAATTCATGCGAGCCAAGTCAAATATATGATATAATTTCACGTTATCAAACTACTCTACACTTGAACCTTTGTTTGTCCTCAAGCAAGTAACTAGCATGATAATTCAATTAAACACTAGCTCGACATAAATACATGACAAAAATCAAACCATACGTGGTTGCGAGGCATTTGTTTTGATGGATAGATACTCAATGTCAACAATAAGGATACCGTAATGACACGAAACCACAAAAGGCGATCAAAAACTCCCACCCTATGCAAACCATTCCGAATAATTCTATTATAACTCAACCTATTTCTTTTGTTTTATTCCACCCACTTTCATTCGAGCACAATCACATTAAGCCCTTTATCAGTGCACGCACATAGTAGGGGAGTCGGCTAGTGATTCTGATCCTTAAGCATGGAGTTATGGTACATAAGTTTGGTAACCCCTTTTATTTACCCAATTGTAGTTGCGGGGGATCGGACTGTAGTCCTCCCTACAAAGTTCAATACCAGACACCTCTGAACCAACTGACAACAGGTTATTTTATTACTTTTTTTGTAGGTTCCACAACCGTTGGATTAAATGACCTTGAAGAAGTGAAAAACACAAGAAAGGGGGGTTGAATTGAAAACTTGAAATCAAATGCGCAATGACACAATATTTTTATCCTGGTTCGTTTGATCTCAAACTACTCCAGTCCACCCGTCAAAGTGATTTCGCCTCTCTCCAACGAGGACTTAATTCACTAATCACAAAAGGATTACAATCACTACTTTAACAACTGTTAAAGTCTTCTTGAGTACAACCATAATCCGGTTAATCTCAAGGAACACTGTTTTAAACAAAGATACAAGAGTGTGTGTACAGATGTTTTTCGTTACAAAATCTGTTATCACAACTGTGATAATTTACACAAATTTAGAGCTTGGAAAGGTGATAAGTATGCTTGCATCTTTTTGAATTCTCGTGAGTAGTATTGGAAAATCATCAACGATTTGATCACTGAGCTTGTTTATATAGGCAATGGATTCTTGTTGATCATTAAGCGTGATAAATGACATTAACTCAGTTTCCATTTGGAGAAGATCCTGTTTAAATGAAGCCGTTGTAATTGATGCTGTCTTGAATGATTAGTAACGCTTCAGAATCTCTTATCCTTGCCTACTACTGATGCTTCAGAACATTGATGAATTAGATTATTATGCTCTTGTTCAGAATCAAAGTTTACTTCACTTAAGCACAGGTTCTGGTCATCAATCTTTAGTGCAAGTTCTGATTGCTTTAGCGTGTAGCTTCTATAGCTTAACTTCTGATGCTGCTTTGGTCAAAACTTCTGCATACACAATAAAATAATTTTTAGGGTGCATATTTGTTCTTTGTATTTGTTATCATCAAAACTCTAACTAAGGATTGTAGAATCAAACTATGTTCTAACAATCTCCCCCTTTTTGATGATGACAAAAACTAGAATTTTCAATGAAAAATAAAGAACAAAAGGTTTAAGAGAAACTCCCCCTGAGTTGATTACTTCCCTGAAGTTCCTTCTCATCAGAGTTTTAGCTGTATCTGCTATCAGAATTTGTACCTGTTCAAACTTTCCAGAAAGTAGAGGTTAAATAATTCAGAATGTTTGAGACTTTTGTCCCGGTAAACCTTTATTGAAAGTATCTTACTTTCTCCCCCTTTTTCTCAGGTATAAAAAAGGAAATATAATCAGAGCCAAAAGAGATGAATTATATTTAAAACATAATGCAATGACAAGTTCCAGAATCAAAGAGGTAAAGATAAAAGTTACAGATAAACAAATTTTAAAAGAAAATCTAAGAAGGAGGGGGAAGACGTGTGAACAACGCTTCAAACAAGCTCTTGATCTGAGTATTTGACTCTTCTTGCTTGCCCAGAGTGCCTTTGATTTCCTTTGTAGTGTCTTCTTGTTTACCCAGAATACTTTTAATCTCTTTGTTCGTATCCTCTTTCTTATCCAGTCTTGCATGGATTAAAGCATTCTCTTTCTTAAAATCTTCCAGAGTTTGCATGACTAAGGAGGAAACTGGTGTCTCTTCAGGGGTTGGATGTTGCTCAGAACATTCCGCAGCCTCTTCTGAGTGAACCATTTCTTCTGCTGTAATCATGACTTCTGGAGCAGTAGTCAGAGAGATACTTTCTGATTCTGGTTCAGCTACATCTGAAGGATGATGCTCTTTCCAGGGAACATTATCCAACGAGAGGATATCTTTCTTGAACAGTTGGCTCAGAACTTGGTCTCGGAAAGCCTTCAGCTTATCACTAAAGTTCTACTGAACCTTTTCATAACTTAATTCCTTCAGCTTCAGCGTTTCAGAGCTAAGCCAATTTCTGAATCTTTCCCATATATAATCAGAAGCAGTAGGATTAGAAATTTCTTGAATTGCATGCTTCAAAGAATTTATCTAGTCCTGCATTCATGTTTCAAAAATCAACAAACTTGTACTAACATCTGCTGTGGTTGCAGTTGGTTTAGGTTTGGGAATGGAAATTTTGTGTGAGGTGGAGGCGAGTCTTTCCAGCACAATTGGATCAATGACAAGTCTGAAGTTGTCAGCTGGACGGTCAGTGGGTGAAGGAGTGGGAGAGTGAGGAATAATAATTGGTATGGTAGGGGTGTTTGGAGGTGTGGATTCAAGGGATGAAGGGATTTCTGGAATGTCATGAATGGTGAGAGGCATGCAAACCGCAAAAGGTTCTGTTATTCCAGGTATTGGGATTGTGGTATCAGAATCTGAAGGAGAGTCTTCAGATAGGTTTATGGTAGCATGTTGGGTTTCTGGTTTAAGAATATCAGAAGATGGATTTACAGAAGGTTGAGTTTCTGGTTATGGTGAGTTGGGGTTCAGATCTTCTGGTTGAGGAATTTCTGGTTGTTGAGTGTTTGGATTTTCTGGGAGTTGAGAGTTTGGATTTTCTGGTAAGGGAGAGGAAAAATCTTGATCAAATAGTTCAATGTCAGACAGAACTTTGGCAAGTTCTAGTTGATGATGTTCAAGATTTGGATTAGGATTAGGGGAGTGAGGTTCACTCAGAATATTACCTAGAGTTTCAGATGGAGCAAACTCTATGTCAAAATCTTCAAAGGTTTGGGGTGATGGATTTTCTGGTTGAGAAGGCATGGCTTCAGATGTTGAAACAATTATTGATTCTATAACAGAAACAGAAGATGGATTACCTTTCTTTTTGGCAGCTTTAGGTGTCCTCTGAGAGGGTCTTTCTCCTGTTGCTTTCCTGTTCTCTGATTTCTTTAACGCAACCTCTGGAGAAGCCTTGTGCAGATCCTGAATGTTGATTTCTGGGGCAGTCCCATCAGCCTTGCATGCTTCAAGGTATCTGACTATGATTTCTGGTTTGGAGTCTATCTCAGAAAATAGAGGAAAATCATTCAGAGGAATCCTTCTTGAAGTGATGGTCCTGTGAGAAGTAACAGTTGGTTCCTTCTTGATATTCTCAATGATCTTCATTTTCTTCAGATTTTTAGCGTTCAAGGGCTTCCCGACAGTTGCTTCCAATGTGCTTATTTCCTGAGCCTCCGTCAGATGTTCTATCAGCCTGTTCTCTGTTAGAATATCTGATATCAGCCTTCCTAAGGGAATTTAATCCCTCTCAGTCCTTTCGTCTTCTCTGGTTTCCTTCACACTTGTTCTGAGATGGTTGAAGAGCAAGTGTGGAAGATTTACCTTTGTCTTCTTAGCAATGAAATAGATTAGAAATTGCTGATCAATATTGATATAATCAAGAGAGCTTGTGGGCTTCCTGTGGTGGATACATCCCAGAATGATTCTGGCCTAGATTCTGTGATGATCCTTCAAATCTCTGATTTTACTAGAGGGCTATCCAGAAGTAAAAATTTCCTTTGCAATTGATCTTAGGTCAGAGCATCTCTCAGCCATGTCAATGCATCTGACACCACCACCATTGTATCCAAGAAGCTTCGCAATAAGATCTTCTGTAATCACAATTTTCTCCCCCATGACATAAGAAGTAACCTGGTGATTTGAAGAAGAAGCATGTATCCAGAATTCTTTGACAAGAATGGGAAATGTTGGACCCAACAGACGGTCAAAGTACCTGTTCCATCCTTGTGCAGTAAACGTCTTCATACAGGTTGAAGCCATTTTCTTGCAAGCTCTCAAAATCGATAATCAGTTCAGAGAGAACTTCCATGTTGTCAACAGGTGTGAGAAGCGTTCTAAGGGGTTCTTCATATTGTTCCGTTGAAGCAGATTCATTAGCATTGAGATTTTTGAGACTTGATGAAGCCATTGTTCACACGAGCTTTTGAGGAAGATGAAAAGGGTTTGTGAAAGCAAGAACTTGAAACAAGAGAAAATATTTAGGAGAGTAAAAGTGAATGAATGAAAAAAGTAATTTTGAGTTTAAATAGGTTTCTTGAAAACGTAAGCAGTAAGTCAAAGAAAAAAATTAGTAATCATTATATGCATTAATGACACCTGAAATTAGGGGATTTAGAAATACACTGAACGGTTACCCTTGACAAGTGTCTCAATGCATCCAATAAGCGCCTTGGACCTTTCAGAAATTGAACGCGTGTTCAGCCTCAGAAAGTAGCTGATGAGAGGATGATAACTGTTTGATGATGTGAACTGCACGCCTCTATCCTTGAAATGAAATGCTCAGATCTTCATGGATAGATTCTGATGCAATCTGTACTTCTAAACTCTGAAGACAGGTTGATCAGTTGTTCACATAAAATAGTAAAGTTCTGAGGGTTAAGATATGTAAATAAAACATTTTATTCTGGGCATAGCTTCACGCTGAGATGTTTCAGAATGAAGTTGAACCTATCTTCAGAAAGAGGTTTTGTAAATACATCAGCCCATTGATGGTCTGTGTCAATAAACTTTAAGGTAAGAATTCCTTTCTGAATATAGTCCCTAATAAAATGATGTTTTATTTCAATATGCTTAGCCCTAGAATGCAAAATAGGATTCTTACTGAGACATATAGCAGAAGTGTTGTCACAGAGGATAGGAATGTTACTCTCAAATATGTTAAAGTCTTCAAGTTGACTTTTCATCCAGAGCATTTTCATGCTACATCCAGCAGCTGCTATACATTCAACTTCTATTATTGATAATGCTATTGTGGATTGTCTCTTGCTGGTCCATGAGATCAGATTTTCTCCCAGAAACTAGCAGCTTCCAGAAGTGCTTTTACGTTCTACTCTGTCTCCAGCGAAGTCAGCGTCACAATATCCTACTAAGCTGTAATCATTTGATTTTCTATAAAACAAACCCAGATTAGTAGTACCTTTCAGATACTTGAAAATTCGCTTAACTGCTATTAAGTGAGATTCTCTAGGATCTGATTGGAATCTAGCACATAAGTAAACACTAAATAAAATGTCAGGCCTTGAAGCCGTCAGATAGAGAAGAGAACCAATCATACCTCTGTAGACCTTTTGTTCTACCTTTTTACTTACCTCTTCCTTTTCCAGAATGCACGTGGGGTGCATTGGAATCTTTGAGGGCTTACATTCTAAGAGATCAAATTTCTTCAGAAGTTCTCTAACATATTTGCTCTGATGAATGTAAGTTCCTTCTGGAGTTTGGTTTATCTGAATTCCCTGAAAGAATTTGAGTCCCCCCATTAAGCTCATCTCAAACTCTGCCTGCATGCATTTAGCAAACTCTCTTCTCAGAGAGGGTTTAGTAGATCCAAAGATGATGTCATCAACATAAATCTGACATACTAAAATGTCATTCATAAATGTCTTGCATAACAAGGCTATGTCCACTTTCCCTCTGGTGAATTCCTTTTCTAACAGGAAGTTACTTAGTCTTTCATACCAAGCTCTGGGAGCTTGTTTTAGACCATAGAGTGACTTCTTTAGTTTGAAAACATATTCTGGGTGTTTGGAATTCTCAAACCTAGGGGGTTGGTGCACACATACCTCTTCATATATATAGCCATTTAGGAATGCACTTTTGACATCCATCTGAAACAGAGTGATGCCATTGTTTACAACAAATGATATTAAAAGTCTGATAGATTCTAACCTGGCGACTGAAGCAAAGGTTTCTGTATAGTCTATCCCCTCTTGCTGACTATAACCTTGTGCTACCAGTCGTGCTTTGTTTCTGATGACTTCTCCTTGCTCGTTCAGTTTGTTTATGAACACCCACTTTGTTCCAATGACGTTGAATCCTTTTGGTTTGGGATCCAGATCCCATACGTCATTTCGGGTGAACTGATTCAATTCCTCCTGCATTACCAGAATCCAGTCATTGTCCAGAAGCGCTTCATCAATTGTTGTTGGTTCAATCAGAGAGACCAGTCCCATGAGGTATTCTTCAGAGTTTCTGAATGTTGATCTTGTCCTGATTGGATCATCCTTCTTTCCCAGTATTTTATCTTCTGTGTGAGCAATGCTGCTTCTAGATAGCCTTTTCTGAAGTTGATCAACTGAAGGTGCTGGATTACTTGTAGTAAATCTTTCTGATGTTGTGGTAGCGTCTCTGTTGAAAACTTTTGACGAGTTGTCTTCAGTACCTATGAGTTTAACTTCCATACCTGCAAGGAATTCATTCTACTTTGACTCTTGAGAGTCAAGCTTATCATCAAATCTAACACTGATTGACTCTTCAACAATCTGTGTTTCTGTATTTTATACTCTGTACCCTATTGAGCGTTAAGAGTATCCTAACATGATACACTTTTGTGCTTTAGAGTCAAACTTGTTCAGATGATTTTTTGTATTCAGAATAAAGCAAGTGCATCCAAATGGATGGAAATAAGAAATGTTGGGCTTTCAGTTCTTCCACAATTCATATGGAGTCTTTTCCAGAATAGGTCGTATAGAGATTCTATTCTGAACGTAACACGCTGTGTTGATTGCCTCTGCCTAGAAGATCTTAGCAATGTTAGTCTCATTGATCATGGTTCTGGCCATTTCTTGCAATGTTCTGTTCTTTCGTTCTACAACTCCATTTTGTTGGGGAGTTCTAGGACAAGAGAAGTCATGCAAGATTCCTTTTTCATTAAAAAATAATTCAAATTTTTTATTTTCAAATTCCCCACCATGATCACTTCTGACTTTGACAATTCTAAGATCCTTTTCATTCTGAACTTGGTTACAGAAGGTAACGAACACAGAGTGTGACTCGTCCGTGTGTCTTAAGAACTTTACCCATGTCCATCTGCTATAGTCATCTACGATCACTAACCCATATTTCTTGCCACTGACAGATGCAGTTTTTACTGGTCCAAATAAGTCAATGTGCAGAAGTTCTAATGGCTTAGAGGTGGAAACAACTTTTTTGGATTTGAAAGCAGGTTCCTTTCTGACATGCTTCACACAGAGCATCTGAGCTGAACTTCAAATTAGGAAGTCCTCTGACCAGATTGAGTTTGTTAATCTGAGATATTCTTCTCATACTAACATGCCTCAATCTTCTGTGCCAGACCCATTGCTCGTTGTTAACAGACATAAGGCATTTTACATTCTGACTCTTTAGTTCAGAAAGTTTTATTTTATAAATGTTGTTTTTCCTCTTTCCATTAAACAGGATAGTCCCATCTTTCTGACTAACAGCTTTGCATGAATTTTGATTAAAGATTATATCATAACTGTTATCACTTAATTGACTTATGGATAACAGGTTATACATTAATCCATCAACTAACAATACATTATTTATAGAGGGAAGATTTCCATTACCTACTGTTCCAGAGCTAATGATCTTTCCTCTTTGGTTGCCTCCAAAGCCCACGTAGCCTCCAGGCTTAAGTTCCAGGCTTTGGAACATATGCCTTCTTCCCGTCATGTGTCAAGAGCAGCCAGAGTCCAGGTACCATGACTGGTGTTTTAGCCTTGCTGCTAAAGATGTCTGCTACATATATAATTTTGTCCTTAGGTACCCATATCTTCTTGGGTCCTGGTTTATTAGTTTTACCAAAATTTTGATTGAATTTTAGTTTGACAGAATAATCACTACTAGTGTATTTTATGTCATGTGTGTGCCCATATATAAAATGTGATTTCAGTGGTGTGCGTTTTATGACTAAGTCCATGGCATGTTTAGGTGTAGATACCTTACCTTCATATCCTATCCCTTTTCTGCCATTTCTGCTAACTCCATAGATCATTGAAGCCATCTTGCTTCTATCTATGTTTTTAGCTAGAAAATTCTGAAAGCTGTGATCATACTCTTTGTTGATCTCATCAGCATTACTGGGAGTCTCTAAGATTGTTTCCTTCTGATAATTTTGCAAATCATTTTCTAATTTTGAAACTTTTTCTTTCAACTCAGATTTTTCTAATCTGAGACTCTCAGTTTTTTCAGAGTCAGAGGCAAGATCCATTTTCAGGTTCTTGAATTTGACTCTGATTTGCTGATACTTTTCCAGAATTTCATTTAGACTTTCTGCAAGTTCAGCCTTAGTAAAGTTTAAAGTGAAGTCAGGGAATACCTCTTCAGTGTCTGATTCCGAGTCTGAACCAAAAGGTTCACTGTCTTCTGACACGTTTGCCATGAGAGCTATGTTTGCTCTTTCATCATCTGACTCCGAGTCAGCTTCAGAGGTGTTCGAATCGTCCCATGTTGCCATGAGGCTTTTATTATTTTCCTTGAAGAACTTCTTTTTGGGCTTCTCCTTCTGAAGCCTTGGGCAGTCACTTATGTAGTGCCCTTGCTCATTACACTCATAGCAGATGATGTCCTTGTTATTTGGCTTTCTGTATCCTGAAGAACCTTCAGATCTTCTGTGTCCAGAGGAAGACTCAGATTTTCTTTATCTGGAGGAGGATTCATTTTGATTCTCTGATCTTCTAGGATTTCTGAATTTCCTTTGTCTCTGCTTCCACAGTTGATTCACACTTCTGGAAAGGAGAGACAATTCATCTTCTTCTGATGAGGGTCCATTAGAAGTTTCTTCCATAACCTGCAAAACCTTAGAGTCAGATTTTCGGTTAGATTTTAAAGCTAGTGGCTTACCTTAATTTTGAGGCTCATCTTCTTCTAGCTCTATCTCGTAACTTCTGAGGGAGCTGACAAGTTCCTCCAGAGATATTTTGTTGAGATATTTGGCTAGCTTAAGTGCTGTGACCATCGGCCTCCATTGCTTGGGTAGGCTTCTGATGATTTTCTTAACGTGATCAGTAGTAGAATATCCTTTGTCAAGAACCTTCATCCCAGCAACAAGGATTTGGAATCTTGAAAACATAGCTTCTATGGATTCACTATCTTCCATCTTGAATGCCTCATACTTATGAATGAGCGCAAGGGCCTTGGTTTCTTTAACTTGAATGTTTCCTTCATGCGTCATTCTCAGAGAGTCAAACATGTTCTTGGCTGTCTCTCTGTTTGAGATTTTCTCATATTCTGAGTATGAGATAGCACTGAGGAGTATTGTTCTGGCCTTGTGGTGGTTTCTGAAATCACGCTTTTTCTGGTCAGACATCATTTTCCTGTCTATCTTCTGACCACTTCCATCCACTGGGTGTGTGTATCCATCAGTCACCATGTCCCACAGATCAACATCATGGGCCAGAAAGAAACTCTCAATTCTATCTTTCCAGTAATCAAAGTTTTCTCCATCAAAGACTGGAGGTTTGCCACTGAATCTGTCCTTGTCTTCATGGTAGTCATTACTTATGTTTTGGCTTGGTCCCACCATAGTGTTTTTCTGAAGCTTGGATCTTGTACTGACACAGTTAAGTGTTTAAGCTCAGAACCAGGAGCTCTGATGCCAATTGAAGAAGTGAAAAACACAAGAAGGGGGGGGGGGGGGGGGGGGTTGAATTGAAAACTTGAAATCAAATGCGCAATGACACAATATTTTTATCCTGGTTCGTTTGATCTCAAACTACTCCAGTCCACCCGTCAAGGTGATTTCGCCTCTCTCCAACGAGGATTTAATTCACTAATCACAAAAGGATTACAATCACTACTTTAACAACTGTTAAAGTCTTCTTGAGTACAACCACAATCCGGTTAATCTCAAGGAACACTGTTTTAAACAAAGATACAAGAGTGTGTGTACATATGTTTTTCGTTACAAAAACTGTTATCACAACTGTGATAATTTACACAAATTTAGAGCTTGGAAAGGTGATAAGTAAGCTTGCAGCTTTTTGAATTCTCGTGAGTAGTATTGGCAAATCGTCAACGATTTGATCACTGAGCTTGTTTATATAGGCAATGGATTCTTGTTGATCATTAAGCGTGATAAATGACATTAACTCAGTTTCCATTTGGAGAAGATCCTGTCTGAATGAAGCTGTTGTAATTGATGCTGTCTTGAATAATTAGTAACGCTTCAGAATCTTTCATCCTTGCCTGCTGCTGATGCTTCAAAACATTGATGAATTAGATTATTATGCTCTTGTTCAAAATCAGAGTTTACTTCACTTAAGCACAGGTTTTGGTCATCAATCTTCAGCGCAAGTTCTGATTGCTTTAGCGTGTAGCTTCTATAGGTTAACTTCTGCTGTTTCTTTGGTCAGAACTTCTGCATACACAATAATTTTTAGGGTGCATATTTGTTCTTTGTATTTGTTATCATCAAAACTCTAACTAAGGGTTGTAGAATCAAACTATCTTCTAACAGACCTGGTGTGGATCACCTAGCTTAGTAGGTGCATTCCCTATTTTTAATTTATTATGGCATGTAATTTTAGAATTTTTGGGATCACTCAACTTATATTCATCGACTCCTTACGTAGTTTATGCTTAAAATGGTGCTGACTGCGAATATAAACTACTAGGGGCTACTTTAAAACTCAAGCTTAAGGTCTCGACATAATAGGTATCAAATTGGTCTTGCATACTTAGGGGGTTTAGTGTGTCAAAACAGTATCGATTTTGTTGAATGTTTCTCAAATAGTTTAAACATAGCCTAAGTGCAAAACAACCTATATACTCTTAAAGTGTCGTGTCATGCATCAAACCAACATTTTTTTTGTTATGGATCAAGAAAATGGAAATAAATTAATAGCGGAAACCACGCATAAAGACTTGACAACCCATGAATTTGACTCGACTAAAGCAATTTACAAACGAAATAAAAAATAATTAAATCTACCTAGAAAGAAATAAATAAAAGCGGTAAAGCTTCCTCCCCCACCCTTAAACCGATCATTGTCCCTAATGCAACGACCTAAGGTAAGAAAATAAGGTAGAACCTGAAATATCCGCTACTGGTGGCCTCGTCCACATGCTCATCCATTCCCATCGTTACTAGGTAGGTGAGGCGGAATACCCACATGCTAAAAATATTCTTGGAAGTTCTCCACACGTACTGTCAGATCTACCCTCTCATAGATCAAACCAGACATGTTATGTTCATTCCTGAAAGCATATTCATACTGATCGTGCTGTATTTGTCGAAGGATCTATATCATCTCAGTTTGCTGAGCTTCTAATTTTTGAATCCTTCAGTTTTGGTTAGCATATAATTCGTTATGTTGCATCATTTCAGCATAAGTGTCATCAAGAGTGGCAGATGTGCCCTCATTTCTTCTTCTGGGCCTACGCCTGGATGATGTACCTGCAATATTGTCAAAATAAACATGTGTGGTGTGTGGGTGTGTGTTGGCCTCAGGGGCAACCTGCTTCATCTCATCATAATCATCATCAATATGACCACCTTGTTCACCCTGTGCAGGCTGACTAGGCTCAGGGGAAGCCAGATCATAAAGCCAATTTTCTAGATTTTGCATATTAGTACGATCGCGACAAGGCAAAATGACAATTTGAACCTCATTGTTTCTAACCATCAAATTATATTTTCCATCATCTCTAGCTTAATCAAGTGTGCAGATCGACAAAGATCAATATCAAGAAATAACACCGGTAATGGTTGCAATTCTAAAAGTTTATTGCTCAGGCCTAATGCAAGTGCTATAGAAGTGACCAGACCCCAATACAAAAAGGATTAAACCCCCTTGCACAATTGACCGTATATATGCCAATATAAAGGGAGTCGCATTAACTCGCGCGTGTGAAAATATAGCGTACACAAAGAATAGCTCTTTTGAATTCACCTTGCCATTGTTTATCTGGCAAAAAATTGTACTTTCCAGAACACAATGAAAATAGCGTAGGGACGGATTATGAATGTGCGAGGAATTAAGTCCCTCCCAATTAAGAGTTTTCTCACCTGATAATTGCTCCCATAGGCCGAACGCCTCTCCCTACCACTCTAACTCTAAAGGAGATCTATAAGCAATACCTTCTCCATGTGGAAAATGTAGCATATAGCCAAGAGTGTCTTGGCTCAAAGAGTATTCCTTATTAAACATTCTAAACTTGACAGTTCCGGTGAAAAATTGTTCTACCATAGGGGTATCATAGATAAAAGAACTCAAAAATTCCAAAGTAAGCGAATCATAAGTGGGATAGTTCAACATACAGAGGTAAGTTAAATCTAATCTATCTAGCATCCATTTGACACTATAAAGTAGTCCTAAATCGCGCATACAAGATTCGTCAGTATACATTGTCGAAATGACGGAGCGTTCGTGAAACTTAAGGTATTTGTCTTTCTGCAGTTTACCAGCATCGCCTGTATGGAAGATTATTGTTGACAGGTCCGGTGGTGGTTGTGACCTTCTGTTTGTTGGTTGAGTCCTTGGAGGCATGATGAACAAATAACTTTCAAAAATGGGTTTTTGTGAATTGGAGTGCAGATTGGGTGATGAAGTGGTGAATGATTATAGGGAGTGAATAGGGTTTTAATAAGGGTTTGATGGAAGAGGTTTAAAGGTTGGAGAGTGAATGGTTGAGTGGGTTTTAAATTGGGATGATTATTGGAGGAAGAATGGAGGAATTAAAAGAGAGTGAGACATAACGAGGAGCTGGAATTAAAAATTCTTTCTGTGTTATAAGGTGTGTGGCGAGGGCCACAAAGGCGTGGTGAGGGCCATAATTATTATGGATTGTGTGGCGAGGGCCACAATGTTGTGGCGAGGGCCACAAAGTTAATTTTCTTAAAATTTTTCAAAGCATTCCCCACGTATAGAAGCAATAAAAATAAGAAAATAATACTATTTAGACTAAAAATTGAGCATAAAAAAATTAAATAAATTGTCATAATTAAAATGAATAATAAAAATCACTATGTTTTATATCGGTAGCTCGATAAAAATCCGGAAAATGAAAAAATAACGCCTAATCTAGGAAACATTAAATCCTAATTAGAAAATAGGGAAATCCTAAAATTTAGAAAGCAATGGAAATCCTAAATATAAAGTTAATCCTTCTCCCACACTTAAACAAGACAATGTCCTCACTATCTGAGTGTGAGAGTCAGGAATGCGGTAAACTTAAGATGTATTAGCCACTAAGAAGAAGAGAAACAGAATAAATATGCTGATAGATATGATCAAATTTCTCTGTCACTATGTCCATAAATCTGTGGAAATCAACGCGAAAAGTGGTCAGCTCGCCTCTAGTGTTTGCAATGTCAGTTTGGAGTGCGTTGATGGAAACATTGTGATCAAGAAGTGGAGCGAATGGAGCAGAATATGCACTTGAGTCATCATCAGAGAGATATGCATCAAAGTGGTCATAGATTTTGGGTGTCTCTGGAGGAGAGGGTGACACATCTTGTGGTCCGTCCAAATCAAAGAGCCAATTATTTCTGTCATGTATACTAGTTTTCTCATGGTTTGGTATGGTGAAAAGGCGGACAACCTCATTGCTAATTAAGAATTCAAAGTTGTCCCATCCAAGGTCTCTTATGATGCCACGGTTAAAACAAAATTGGAGGTTCATTGGGTGGATTCCACCTAAATTATTGCTACGAGCAAGAGGTTATATTAATCTAATCGCAACTGCTATCATGGTAACTAGGCCTCCTAAAAGATAGGTCCATAGGGAGATTACGCAATCCGGTCTATGTTGGCTATCATAAATGTGGCAGCATTAATAGAATGACCTTGTGAAGCACAATACATAATGAAGAGTTCATCTCTGGACACTGATGTGATGTTTTCTTCTTTTCCAAATAGGGTGTGAGCAAGGATGTTATGGAAATAATGAATTACAGGGTTGTGGATGTTCTCAGAATGCATTTTACTGGGTTCAGGATGGTTATTTCCAGTAATGCTACCTCGAAAATAGTTTAGTTCAAGGTTCATCATTATATCTTCTTGGGTAATGGTAAAGAGATCAGGGTCATTTGGGAATCCTAGGAGTTCATCCATTTCTCTATGGTTATAGTGATAGTCAATACCAAACATACTAAAAGTGATCAGGCCTCTATTGAATCCCAAAACATGGTTAGGCAGGTAAACAAGGGAGCTCTGAAATTCAAGGGTTATCCTACGGTAGAAACTAAATCTTCTTCTGACAGCAAAATGAACTTAACCAATTCGGTTAAGCAAAAACATAACACTATCTCAGATACCTAGCTTAGTCATGGTAAGTCCATCAGGGTAGATAGTTAGTTCCATCTCTCTCTGACCTAAAGCTTCAAATCGCCTCCTCTGAGCTCTGCCTATGAAAATGATACCCATATAGTCTACTTGTTGCATCGTGACAATTAGTATTTAGCTAAAGTTAAGTTAGCTTTAAAGTAAGTAGACAATAATACTAAGTCAGTAATGGTTAATTATAAAGAATAATACTGCGTAACTTTTATGAAAGAGAAAAAAAGGAAAATGAAAAGTAAGAAATAGTAAGGAATAATAATAATAGTAAAACTAAAATTAATAATGCAAAATAAATATTAAAATGCGGGTTGTCTTCCACCAAACATTTTGTTTAATGTCCTAAGCTTGACAAAATTTTAACAAAAGAATAATTTTGGGAATGAGCGGGAAGCTTTGCAAGCTTTAGACTAGTGGAATAGTCTTTGTTGTCAACACAATGATAATGTTTCAAGCACTACCCGTTTATGATAAATGTTTCAATAGATTTTCCCTTTATTTCTATTGCTCCATTTGGAAAAACTTTGGCAATTTCAAAGGGACCGGACCACCTAGAATGAAGTTTTCCTGGGAAAAGTTTAAGTCGAGAATTAAACAGAAGTACTATGTCACCCTTATTAAACTCTTTCCTTTATATACATGTTATACCCCTAAATTTTCCCTCCCATCTTACTCAAGACATGTTCATTAAGGTCTTCAATTGCTCAAGGTTGACCAAGAATTGATCAGACAAATTCTCCTCCTAAGCAATGACCTTTCAACTAGGATTTCACTTTTCACCAAGATGTGTGAGATAAAAAGATCTAAAATGTTTTCCATGGTCCTAATATGTCTTCAAGATTGTCCATGCCAAATTTCATACCTTACACTACAAGTTTGCTCAGTCAACTGCTCAAGTGTTTGAAAATCAACTATACTAGGTCAAAAGTCAACTGTGGTCCACATACAGTCAAAATTCAAGATTTTTTGTCAACATAAACATTTTGGAGTGATAATAATCATTTGATCAAGGGTTGATCATGATTCCTCAAGAAATACTCTTAATTTGTCAAAAGTCAAGAATTGCTAAATTAGGGTTTCTATAGGAAAAGTCAACTGAACTTTGACCAGACATAACTTTCACATACTTAATCCATTTCCCCCAACCAAATATAATTTTGAATAGAATCCAATTACCTATAACTTCTCTTTTATGCTCAAGTTCAAGAAATGCACCATTTGAAAGATACAAGCTCATACATTACATGTCATTTTCAGAAAGTCAACAAAAGATACTTTTTTCCAAGACCTTTTACATCAAGATAAAATCTTAAAATGCAGCATTTATCAAAAGAGGGATTGAAGTAGACATCTTGGGCTTTCCAAAAATTCAAAGATCATCATCATTGGATAAAAATTGAGCAAGTTATGGTTTCCCCAAGTTGGGAAAATTTGGGAAATTTCAAGAATTATGCATTGGACAAACTTAAACTTTTAGGTCAATGGCCTAACTTCTTGGACTTCAAACATATTCATAACCTTATGAGAGACCTCTAAAATCATTTCTACATTGCCTTGTAATTTCTACCTATTTTATCCATATTTATTTTGTTTTATTCAAATAAAAACTAAATAAAATTGCATAAAATAGTAAATATTGGTTATGGCAATATGGGCTGATGGTTTGAATTATTTTTGGGTCCAAAATTTTGTGCAAAGGAGGCCAGGTGCATTGCACCTCAAAATGGGCAATAATTTGCATTTTTGAAACTTTTTTAATGTGTTTGATTTTGGTTTGAAAGAGGGCCATTACGGGTGGATTCTTACCATCTTTGCTAGCCCTCTTCTTCCTCTATAAATACAAAACCAAGGCATGAGCAAAAGGGACGAAAATACATTGTCTTACCAAAGCTCCACAAAATTGAAAAAAATCATAAAAGTTGTGAAATTCAAAACTGAGTTTTTCAGCCATCATCCATCCATACCAACTGCTCAGTCGTATTCCTGAGATTCCTAGGAACTTATTACACCCATTCCCAAGGCTTTCAATATCCTAGATCACCAGATCTATGCCTCACCGGTTGGTAAGGTTTCTTGAAATCGAAATTGCATATTCACACCATATAAATACCCATTGTATCCATATTTGTGTTATTAAGAATTATTGTGAATGTTTTAACGTGTTTCATGTGACAATCAGTGCTAAAATAACATGATAAAATTTTTAGGGTTTGAAAATGTTTAAGCTTCGGTTTCAATGATGGAGGCATTTTCAAACCAAGCTAAGACCATGGTTGGATTCACAGCCTAGGTTTTAGGGGGGGGGGGGGGGTAGGCCAAATCTATGGCCTTGAATCTTTTTATTTTGCAGGTTATTTCTTTTTTGTCGTGCCAGAGAAGAAGGTGGTTGTTGTACCCCAAAATTTTCCCTCTCATTTCTCAAGTAATCTCTCACAAGATCTCCTTTGGTTCAAGACTGCACAAGGGTTGATTAGCTCAAGACACCTCTTCAAGCATTGATGACTAAAAATTAGGGTTTGAGTTTGCACAAGGACAAATGGAATTTTAATGCCCCATATGACTTTCGTGGATCATTTTGGACCCTTAATATTTCTCATGTCAAGTTTCAAGTCTTGGATTACATTTTTGCTCAATCAATTGATCAATTGACCTAAAATCAGCTGTATTGGGGAAAAAGTCAACTATGGTCAATTTACAGTCAAACTTCATAATATTTGATCCATATCAACATCATGAATTCATATATGTCATTTGATCCATTTTGGATCACAATTCCTCAAGAAATTTGACCAGATCATCAAAAGGGCAAAATGGTCAAAATTAGGGTTTTGACTAAGGAAGTGCAATTTCTGATTTTTGACCTACAAATGATTGATTGGTTTAAGTTAAGATATAAAGAGTTCAAATGGATCATTTTTACCTAATAACATGTCTCAAAATATTCCTCAAGTTCAATTGGTTGACAGTTGAATTTCAGTAAACTGATGAAAAATCAACTGTACACTGAAAAGTCAAACTTTGACTTTTTGGTCAAAATCAAGTATCAAAGATCACAATTCATCAAAACATGTCAAAATATGAAACTTGTTCATCAAGAAATCAAAAAGTCAAGATTTCATTTTGAAAAGTCAAAATTTCTAAACTTAGAAATTTTTCTAAGTGTTGGAAAATTCATATTTTTTCATAACTTTGAGCAACATTTTCACCATGACGCAAGATGATTCAAAGGAAAATTACAACATGAAAGTTGTAGATATCAATGAGATCTAAAACATTGTAGAACATATCTTTTCCTGGAAATGCATGGATTTCAAGTTATGATTTTAAGAATACATGTTCATGAAACTTGGAAACTTAGTGAAATTTTGCCTTAGTTTAGGCAGGATTTTGACCTAACTTCATAGAAATTTTTCATATATTTACAAGATGAATATTAAAAAATGTCCAACATAGAGGTTGTAGAGGATGTTACAATATTTCCAAAATGTCCAAGAACTCATAGAGATCATCTTTGAGCAAGGAGAATCGAAGGAAAGAAGTTAGGATTTTCAAACTTGAATTACAAGTCATTTCTTGATGAACACATGAACCAAATCCATGTCAGGATGCATAATCTTTGCTTTTCAGGACTCAAACTTGTTTGTCACTCCATAATTACTGTTTTGCACATCTGCTAGAAGTTTTAATCCAAGCGTTCAATGCATTGCCCATGCTTAATACCATTTTAGGAAGAAAGGCAACATTGCCATTTTGGAAAAGTGGCTTTATGCACAAAGTCCACTCTTCTTGAGCCTCTAACTTATTGTTCTGAACACACTCAACATGTATGCTCAGAGGCAACATGTTTAAAGCTTGTAACCACTCTAGATAGCTTTGTACTTGTGCATTGGAACCATATTTCTCAAGCTTTCTTCAAAATCAAGCAAAAAGCCATAACACGTGAACTTGTACTTCTGATCACTCCAAGCTCTCAAAACCTTTTCCTATATATTTATACACTTTTATTCAACTTAGGACACAAGCTGGAACATCTTGAAACACTTCCAAACTCCCTCTAGCCAAAAATTGCCTCAAAACACCATTTTTGTGCAAGTTCTGACTTTACATATCAAACTTCCATTTCTCTCGTGCATTTCTTGGCCTTTCACTTCCAAAAGCTCCTACATATCAAATACAACTCATCCTCATCCTTATTCCAGAACTGTAACACCATTTACCATAACCTCCATAACCAAAAAATAGAGTCTGCAACTTTACTTCTCCAGGCCATTTCAGCCACTCTCAACTCAAGATAAGCATTGCATTAGCTTCTTAGAGACTCAAGGAAGCTAACCTGATCATTGCAGCACATTGAATAAAGCTCAAACTCATTTCACGATTTCCATTTTTGAGGTACATTTTCTAACTTTTCATCTCATAATTTAGGCATTGTTAGGCTTGCATTTGTGAAGATAAATGTAGACATCATTGCCCTGAAACTATACATGTCCATAGATTTCATTTATGTTGCTTGAGTAGTGAGACTTTTGAGTTTGAACTTTCTGAAATATTTAGGTCAGAATTTGGTACTTTTAGAAATTCTCATTCATCTTTGATTTATAGCTTATGATATTTATATCGTTGGATTCGTATGGAAAAATGGAACGACTTTCATGTTTGCATATTTCATTTTTATTGAGAAATGAGGAAGTTACAGGATCCATGGCTGGGGTTTGAAGATGAAGTTGTATTCAGGGCATACCTTATGTTACATATTTATTGTTTTGTTTACATGAACGGATGTATAGCCACCCCAATGGTAAAGCACGCGTCTGTTAACCTTTAGGACCTAGGTTCTAGCCCCAGTGGTACCCTTTTGCTCTTTCTTACATTTTCATTCTTTTTTTGTTACAAACACAGGCCCTGGGCCCTTTTTGTTGGGCCTTCCATTTTTTGCTTTCTCTAACCCCCCCTGTTTACTATTGCATGCTGGCCCAATCCTTTTATATTTTTTTTCTTTTTCTTATTTTATTTTATTTTTATTTTCAGTTTTATTATTATTATTATTATTATTAATATTATTTTTTATTTTTATTTAACAAAAAATCCAAAAATATTATATTTAGTTATTTACATATTTAAAAAATGCTCATTTATATTTTATTTTTCTTTATAAAACAAAAAAGACCAAAAACATTTTTCTTTTAATAAATAAATTTCTTTTTATTAATTAATTAGTATTTAGACTTAGGTTTAATTATTATGTTATTTTCTTAATTAAAATTAACCTAGAATTTAGATTTCTCTTAATTAATTAATTTTCTCATTTTATTATTATTAATTTAAAACCTTTTTTCTTAAAAACCCAAAAAAATCCTTTTTAAGTTAATTTATTTTCTTAATTAGTTTAAGTTAATTTTATTTAATTTTCATTAATCATTTTCTTTAATTAGGTCAAGACTAAACCCTTTCATAAAAAATCAAACAAAATCATTCCATTTACATTCTTGCATTATTTTCATTTCAATTTTGTACAATATTCAATATGATTGTAATAAATAATTAGGTTTAATTTTCTTACAAATCCCCATTTGTAAATTTGTACACCCTCTCCCCTAATGATGTAATAGCTTAGTATTTTTACTTTCCGCAATTTATCGCTTTATATAAATGCTAGTAAATTAGGGCTTGTATGGAAAGATTAAAACCAACAAATAGCAAACCCTAATTCAAGATAAACAATGCATGTAAATCAAACACACTTGCACACTTACACCCTTAGGGTAATTCCACTTTGTTGCCTTACAAAAATGGCCAAGTTATGCATGTGGGACATCTTAGCAAAAAGCAATCAAAAATACAAGATCATAGTCCCTCGACGATGCTATCAATGTTGCCTTTCAAAAATGATCTTAGTCCCTCAAAGAGAAATGCTAAGATATCTCACAACATTGCTATCATGGCTATACAATGACCCACGCCCATCCCTTTACATCCAAAGATAAGGCTTCTTACCAATCAATGGTAAGATAGCAATATCAAAGGAAATGAAGAAATGAACTAAGACTTTTGAGTAGGTAGATTGTTCCTAGTTGCTTGCTCATTTTCAAATCAAACATCCTTGTTATTTTCAAAACAAACACCAAGAAATTTCATAAACACTTTCAAAACATTTTCAAAACATGAAACATTTTCAAAAGATCAACACTCTGTATACGTTCATACGAACGAGAACCATTACAAAGTTTTCCTAAACGAAGTCGCCTTTTCAAAATACTTTCAAAAACCACACAAAGAATATTTTCAAACAAAAGAAAGTGATCTAGCAAGCAACTAAGACCCCATAGATAACTATGGATGAAAAGGGTGCTAATACCTTCCCTTTTCATAATCTACCCCCCGAACTCAAGAAATAATCTCAAAGGTCTTTCATGTTCTTTTCAGCCTTTCCTTTTGGATAAAAGAAAAGTCGGCGGTGACTCATGCTAACCGTAACATTTGCGATAAAACGCAAAAAAACCAAGTCAGTTCTCCCACCGTATCACAGAACTGGCGACTCTGCTGGGGATAAACTTAAAAATGGGGTTACCTTAGGGCTAGATCACCTTTATTTGCTTTCATTATTTGACTTGTATGCTTTACATTTTGGTTCTTTGTTTGGGCTTAAATCCTCTATCCGGATTTGGGATACCTTATAGGTAAGTAGCAATACATTGTGGAAACTGCGCGGGGTATACCGACATGGTCTAAGCAATAGCTACATTAGTGTGACATATTTTTGGGCACTGGTAGCCCTTGAGTAGTCAAGGAGAATACGAGGCCGCAGTGTGATGTCATGAAGCACTAACTGACTTTTAGAACCTTTACTTGACCAACTTGGCCATTAGGACGTAGTGAGATAACCAGCTTTGGTGCAGTACGAAGTTGGATGATACTCGATACTACACTCATTGAGGTTTGGCTTTTCGGGATATTTCGATCACCGTGAAAGAGGCTTGCGCTGAAATAATGCCCGAGAAGACAGATCAGTGATATTGAGATCCCTTAGAACCCGATTACTATTTCTAGGATAGGTTTGAGCCAACTAAACTTCAAGAGGGTACTTACCTATGAGACTCCATGCAAGCCTAAACCTAAGGACTTGTTTGCCTTGTTTGTATATACTTATTTGTACATAACATCATAAACATCATAACATCATACTCATTCTCACTAACCATTTCAAGGATTATTGGGATTTATCTTTGTTCTGTTTTGTAGGACATGGCTTCTATCCGTAGGAACACTATCCAAGTCAATCTCGTGAGAATTCCTCCTCAACTCAAAGAGTTAGCATCAAGGGTCCCTGAGAATAATTCATTCATCGAAAGACATGGTCGCCTCCTAAACTTGGTTACCTCCAACACTGATGAAGATATGATGAAGGTGCTTTTCCAATTCTTTGATCCTTTACACCATTGCTTCACTTTTCCCGATTATCAACTTGTGCCTACTCTAGAAGAATACTCATAACTCTTGAGGATTCCCATTCTCAATCAACTACCTTTCAATGTTATGAAAAGAGATCCAAAACCTGAAGAGATTGCCCAAGCATTACACTTACAACAATCTGATATCACAACTAATTGGGAAACAAGGAGTGGTGTCAAAGGTTTCTTAGCCAAGTTCTTGTTCGAGAAATCTCAAGATTGTTGGAATTCCTTAGACTAACAAGCTTTTGAAGAAATTGTGGCCCTTCTCATCTATGGGATGGTTTTGTTTCCAAACCTTGACCAACTCATAGATGTAAATGCTGTCAAAATCTTCATATCTCGCAACCCAGTGCCTACTTTGTTAGGAGATATCCTACATTCCTTTCACTCTCGCACTATGAGGAAGAGAGGGATCCTCATGTGTTGCACTCCTCTCTTGGCAAGATGATTTATTTCGCATCTTACCTGATATGTGTTGAAGAACGAGCAAGGTTAGAGGTGGTCCCATAGGTTGATGATGCTTAGACATTCAGATGTTCATTGGTGTTCCCGATCCTTGGAGAATGTTACTATCGTCGAACATTATGGAGAATTCCCTAATGCCCCCTTGCTTGGAATTATAGGAGGTATCACTTACAACCCCTGCTTAGCCTTATGACAATTTAGTTACGCCCGAAGGTATGGTCCACATGAGATGCTTATCCAAGGAGTGGTATTCGACTACAAGAGCGACAATCAGAGTTACCGTCAAAGGTTTATACGAGCATGGAGGATGGTAAGCAAAGTGGATAGCAAGACGCTGGGACACAAGAATTCCATTCCCCTTGAGCCTTACCTTAGGTGGGTACGAGCTCGTGTTTAGAAACTTGTGATGCCTTATCCCTCCATCTTACCAATTATCATGGAACCTGTGGTTGAAGGAGATATCCCGTACACCATCCTCCATCCCGACATGCCTACTTCTCTCGAAGACTTGCAAAAAGGTTGGATTCAGCTAAAGGAAGAACGAGATACTTTCGAAGGTCAATTCTATGCTAGTGAGAAGAGGGTCTTGGAGCTTACAAAGTAGCTACAAGAAGAGTAAAGTGTGAACGCCTATCTCGCGCCAAAGAGGATGCGTTCAGTCTTTTTATCTTAGAGAGTTATTTTGTAAGCCCAAGAGGCATGATGTAATATTTTTGAGCTAATTAATGAAAATTGACGTTTGTTCATTTCCTTTGTCTATGCAAATTTAAATTCCATAAATCCTTGAAATCATTTGCATGTACATCTTCCATGCATCATAACATGACAGGTTTTCACATAACAGGTTTCCTTATCTTTCTGCTGTTTATTTCAGCAAGATGGATCTAGAGAAAACTGTGAAACATCTTCAGGCACAAAACTCTCAATTCTAAGAGAATCTACTGGACCTAGCCAAGGGGCAGCAAGATATGATGGCATTACTGGAAGTTAAGAAGAAACCCAAGAAGAGAGCCCTGGTCAACATGGGCAGAAGGTTCAAGGAGTCAGTCCGTCAGATCCCGGTAGTAGAAGACTCATCTGAAGAAGACGAGAATCAGATTGGTGAGGTTAAGAGTACCCAGGCTGACTGTGTTAATGATCAAGCGTCTGATGATGATTACTTATACGAACAGTATCCACCCGCCGATGTCAAGTATAAGCAGTTAGAAGACAAATTGAAGGCCGTCGAGATCCAAGCCATCCCCAGTTTAGATTTTGATGATTTGGGTTTGATCTCTGGGGTTGTCATTCCCCACAAATTCAAAATACCAGTCTTTGCAAAGTACAATGGAGTTTCTTGTCCAAAACTTCACCTGAAATCCTATATGCGCAAGATACAGCCGCACACTGCTAATAAGAAACTCTGGGTTCACTTTTTTCAATAGAGCTTGGCCAGAACGCAACTAGAATGGTTTTATCAGTTAAATGGTTCCCGTATAAATACCTGGGAAGATTTAGCTACCGCCTTCTACCATCAGTACCAGTATAACACTGACTTGGCGCCAACAAGGGTTCAGTTGCAAGATATGACAATGGGGAAGAATGAAGGATTTAAAGAATATGCACAAAAATGGAGAGACCTTGCTAGTAGGGTTCAACCACCCTTGACTGATAGGGAGCACATTGGCATGTTCATGGGCACTTTATCTGGTCCTTTCTTTAATCTATTGGTTGGCTATTCTTCTTCTGGCTTCACCGAGCTAATCTTAACTGGTGAAAGAGTTGAAAGCGGAATCAAAAGTGGGAAGATCTCTGTGGCATCTGCCTCCACTTCCAATCCTGTCAATAAACTTTTTCCTACAAAGAAAGAAATCAATGCTGCATACGGGGCAAGGGCCCGTACCAAGAAGAATGATTATCCATTTGTTAACACCGTCCGAATCTCCAATCCAACTCCCACTCCAAGACCACCTGCTAATCATCAACATTTTGAAACTCCGAGAAGACAATTTACGAGGATAGGAATGTCACTATCTCAAGCCTTACAACATTTGCTCAAGGCTAATTTGGTGACATTGCACGATCCTCCTGCCAACCCGGATACCTCTTCACCAAAGTATAATCCGAACGCTAAATACGCTTACCACTCAAGTAGCCCCGGGCATGAGACTGACCAATGCCGGGCCTTGAAGAACAAAATTCAGGATTTGATAGATAACAAGACTATTGAGTTTGATTCTCCTCCGACTCCGAATGTAATCACCTCACTTATGCCGAAGAATGACAAGGGTGTTAATGCTGTTGAAGATACAATTTTTGTTGCCTCTATTGAAGACTTGACTACTCCGCTGAATATCATCAAAAATAATCTGTTGAAAGCTGGGATCTTCCCTGGCTGTGTAAAAGACTGTGTGTGTTGTACAAGATAACTCAATGCATGTGAAGAGCTGAAGAAAGGCGTTCAACGCTTCAATCAATAAAAATTCTAAAGCGGAGATAAAACTTGACTTTACATCAATATATAACCATGAGGGAGTGTCGTATGCATTCCAAGTGTTGTTTCTCTTTACAGGTGGACATTTATAACGGTCACCCTGGCCTGGCCAGTGCACAAAGTTGCCTTCATCTATTACAGACAATTTCGAACCTCATTTCCCCAGTGAATTTAGAAAGTTCGGAGTCACCATTTGACTTGGCACGCTCAAGTGCATCCACAGTGGAGTAAACTGGGACATCCCTAGTGGAGTTAAACCGGGGCATTCGCAGGTGTCCATGCCCATCTTTTATCCCCGGGTGATTCAAGAGGTAAATCCCCGGTGTGGCGTAAATTTGGGGCATATAGTCGAAGTGATTCACATGGTGTTGAATACCCATTCCTCGGTATATTCAGTCCTATCATCCTCTCAAATGTTCAGGATGCAGGGATGTCGAGCCAGATTATCTCTTTCCCAATAACACAGTTCAGAATTCAGTGGTGTACCGGTAAACTCGCTTCATCAGCAATGCAATCTTCAGCAGAGTCATTAATAATCTTCGGTATCATGGGCTCCCCAGTGCAAATTCTTACTAGTATCCCCAACAATCTTTGGTACTGCAGGTTTCCAGCACCGATATGTATTGGCATCCCTAGTGATGAGAAACGGTTCCCAGCAAGCTTTCGCTTATCCCCATGAAGTCTATTTCTTTGCATTGCATATAGTTATCATTACATAACATTGCATCTTCAAAAGCGTGTAGCTGATCCATCAGAGTGGATCTTTGCGGCAAAAGAAATTCAAACATGCATGTGAAGCATAAGCCAGATCAGGTACCTTACACGAAAGACCTGAATCATTCAAGGACAACATTACATGCCTACAAGAGGATATCATTCCCAAAATCCCCAGTCGATGACCTTCACCTTTTCAATGCCCAGCAAAATCAATACACCAAGTCTAAACCTATCACTTGTCTGTGTCGGTCTCCAAACACTCGTCCGCGTCAACTCATAAACACTCATCTGGGTCAGTCTCCCAAACACTCGTCTGTGTTTAAACTTTCCTTGGTACTCATCTGTATCTTTTCTCAATACCCGTCCGTATTGATCCAAACACTCGTATGTGTCAGTTTCCTAAACACCCATCCGTGTCAGTTATCCAATGTCTTCTTTCAATACTTGTCTATATATTCCTTCAATACTCGCCCGTATTGATTCAAACACTCGTCCGTGTTTAACCTTTTGATACTCGTCTGTATCTCCTTTCAATGTTTGTCCGTATTGATTCAATCACTCGTCCGTGTATAACCTTTTGATACTTGTCTGTATCTTCTTTCAATACTCATCCGTATTGATTCAAACACTCGTCCGTGTTTAACCTTTTGATATTCGTCTGTATCTTCCTTCAATACTCGCCCGTATTGATTCAAACACTCGTCTGTGTCTAACATATTGATACTCGTCTGTATCTTTTTTCGATACTCGTTTGTATTGATTCTAACACTCGTCTGTGTTATCTCTTCTTTAATACCCGTCTGTATCTTCTTTCGATACTCGTCCTTATTGACTCAAACACTCGTCCATGTTTAACCTTTTAACCTTTTGATACTCATCTGTATCTTCCTTCAATGCTCGTCCGTATTGATTCAAACACTCGTATGTGTTTAACCTTTCTTGATACTTGTCCGTATCTTCTTTCGATACTCGTCCGTATCGATTCAAATGCTCGTCCGTGTTTAACCTTTCCTTGATACTCGTCCATATCTTCTTTTGATACTTGTCCGTATTGATTCATACACTCGTCTGTGTTATACCTTCCTTGTATTGGAATCATGCTACGTTACAAGTCTGATCTCTCTCTTTTATTGGCATCACACTACGTTACAAGTCCGATCTCTCCCTTTTATTGGCATCATGCTACGTTACAAGTTAGATCTCTTCCTTGTATTGGCATCACGCTATGTTACAAGTGCAATCTCTTATTTGTATTGGCATCGTGCTACGTTACAAGTTCGATCTCTCCCTTGTATTGGTGTCATGCTACGTTACAAGTCCGATCTCTCCCTTGTATTGGCATCACGCTACATTACAAGTTCGATCTCTTACTTGTATTAGCATCACACTATGTTACAAGTGCAATCTCTTCCTTGTATTGGCATTGTGCTACATTACAAGTTCGATCTCTTCCTTGTATTGGCATCGTGCTACGTTACAAGTTCGATCTCTTCCTTGTATTGGCATCATGCAATGTTACAAGTTTGATCTCTTCCTTGTATTGGCATCACGCTACATTACAAGTGCAATCTCTTCGTGGTATTGGCATCGTGCTACGTTACAAGTTTGATCTCTTCCTTGTATTGGCATCACGCTATGTTACAAGTCCGATCCCTTCCTTGTATTGGCATTGTGCTACGTTACAAGTTTGATCTCTTCCTTGTATTGTCATCACGCCACGTTACAAGTCTTCTCCGTCCTTGTGTTTACATCTTGTTACCTTCCAACACTCATCGTGTCAGCTTCTAAACACTCATCGTGTCAGTTTCTAAACGCTCGTCATGTCAGCTTCAAACACCCGTCGTGTCAATTTCTAAACATTCATCGTGTCCTAATCGATGTCTTCCTCTTGGTTATCGTCCTGATCGATACCTCTTCTGGGAATCATCGTGTCCCGATTGATGTATTCCTGTTAGCCATCGTGTCCTGATCGATGTCTTCCTTTCAATCATCGTGTCCTGATCCATTTTTTCCTCTGAGTTATCGTGTTCTGATCGATGTACTTTGATGTCGTCGTGTCCTGATCGACGTATACTTCCGGTTTATCTCACTTCTTTTAATTCCCCAGTAGATGGTGCAAAAATAAATAAACACTCACACTTCCTCTCAGAATAAATTTTTCGCATTGTTATTTAATCATCTTCAACCTTTAACGCCCGAAAGGCACGCGCCAATTATACTTTTAGGTTTAAGACGATTAAATAAGGGTAGCTGTAATACCCCAAATTTGTCCTACCTCTTTCAATTTTATCTGGCTTATGCATTGTTGCGCTTTTCTCATGTACATAACTCCATTAGGTCATCTAACACACCATTCATTCATTAATCAATAAAATGTGGCATGTGATCAAAGATATCAAAGAATTAGGGTTTCTTTAAGGCTCTGAGGCTCTTATCTTCATCTAAGAGATTCAAGCCGTTTCTTCAACAAGCAAGGAAGGATGCTAGGGTTTTAATTTTTTATGCTTCGTCAAGAATTCAGTTGTAAGCTAACGTTTTGGTTCCCTCCATCACCTCAAGCTACCTTGATTATCAAATTTCATCAAAAGAAAGTGAACCAAGGTTTGTTACTCATCATATTTGAGCTTGTTGATGTTCAACAACTGAGGATCATTGAGTTTCATGTCAAGGTATGCTACTATGCTCCAAGTCCTACCTTTATCAAAAGATTCAAGACATTGTCTATCTTGTTACTCATCAAGTCGAAATATAGTGGAATTGGATTGCGAAATGCAAGCCATGGTGCAAGAGATCAGTTTGCGGATTCATTGTAATAAAGGCATCATTATTCTCTCGCATACTTGTTGCTTGTCACGAAAGTTTGCTTAGGATCGGAAAATTGAATAGAATATAGGGCTTCATTGAGAATGGAAGATTAATTTGAGATATGCATTCAAGTTCAAGATGTGGATCATAATCAAGGCATCATTCTCTCAAATTGTTAGTTTCTTGTCATGCGAGTTAATATTGGATTAAGATTGAAGGGGATTTAAATGATTCCATGAATTCAAACTTGGTTCAATTCATCAAAGTTGTTGGAGGTTTGTAAGGTTAGAAAGGAAATGTATTTGGGTTTCTTAAGATTTAAGTAATGGGGTATACAAGTTCAAGATTATTCAAGCATTATTCAAGATACCAAAGTTCATTTAAAAAGAATCATCAAATACCAAATTCAACATCTTTTGACTATCCTTCAAAGTTCATCAAAGTCCACTTAGGGATTCAAGCAATTTCCCACCATTTCATCATTCATCTAACCTCATTGTACACGGCTCGCAATTTTCAAGTCCATTCACATGACAATTTATAAGCCAAGCTCTCTCAAAAGATAATCATTCATCTTTGAGTATGCAAGTTCGGCCAACTTCCAAATATCATTCCATTCGAAGTATACGCGAAGGATAAGGAATTATTATCCATTACAAAATACCATAACCCCACTATAACTTACATTACAGTTTCCAACATATACCATTACACACATGGAACTTTACACAACAATTTCTAATCCCGATCATTCTCCATGTCCGCCCTGCTTCTAGTTTCGCACCAAATGCCTTGTACCCTATCTTTCAGTCTTGTCTTGCTAATGGACTTCAATGCCATGCGTCTTTTGAAGGTCAATCCCAATTTGTGTCCTTTCCATATCAACCTGCATATAGCCAATAAAAGAAAAAACAGTACCTAAGTTACAATATCATTACAAGACATGCATTTTGAGCTAGTAGTTGACATATGAAACCCAATGCAAGTCATGAACAGAACCTGCAACAATTAATAAATTAACAGAATCAACAATACTCTAACTGAGTCTTCCAGCTCATTCCTAACCATTTATTTCTAACAGATTTTTTAACCCATTCAACCAAACACCCTCTAATCAAACCATAACAGAAAAACCAACTTACAACTAACTTTCATAATAACTTCCTAATCCTCTATCAAACCTCCAACAAAAAATAGAAATTGTAAGACAAAATTCACCAGCCCAACTAACTTCTAACCTCTAACCCCTAACTAACCTATAACAGCAAAATCTCAAAAAAACCACTGCCTAACAAATTTTTTCTAACCGTCCACATCCCTGTAACCATATCCTAACTACTCTAACTTCCAAAACAGAATTCATAACTTCCTAACTGTAGCCAAGCATAATAGAAAAAAATAGTTAACAAAACTCCAACTAACTTCCAAACTATAACTAACTCTCCATCCTATAACTCATCCTTCTAACTTCCAATTCCCTGACCGCTCTTCATACTCACTCAACAAACTCAGAAAACAAAACTCATAACGGTTTCAAAAAAAAAATTCATAGCATCTCAACAAGATTCAGTTACAGAATAAGAGAATAACAGAAAGGAGGGAGAGAGCTAGCAGAGTTCATAACTGTCAAGAGACTAAGCTATAACAAATGGCTAAAAGAGAAGAAGAAAAAAGAACATATTTGGAAAATAGAAAGAAGATAAAAAAATATATCAGGGGTGAAGGAGTATCAGAGAATATCTTATCAAATTTGCGTCAGTTAAATCTAGGCCATACAAATCCCTAACTAATTCTCCAAATCTGTGGCTCAGAACTGTCCTCATGTAACCAACTCTAACATAATCTATAAAGGGGATTCTCACCTGATTTGTACATTCTGCTTCTTCAATTTCGGGGAGGGGTGACCATCGACAAAAATTCTCTTCTCTTTCTGTTTTCATCTCTGTGCATCAACCATCCATTGACACAAATTCTCTAAAGACTTCTCTCCTCACTCTTTTTCCGGGACGCTTGGCACCTTTAGCATCGATCTTCTTCAAGATTCTACACTAACTCTATCAATACATCATCATCTTCATCGATTCTTTGACATCTCTCACCAACGTCTTCATTCCGAAACCGAACTCCCTGCAATTCACATCAACATCACAACGTCAGAACCGCAATTTCTCGGCACCAACAATGACGATATACAAAAGCAGAAGAGTAGGTGAGAATCAGAAATAAGAAACAAAGTAATCACAAGTTTACCTGAATACCTTCTCCGGCCGGTAAGCATCTCATCCCTCTTGCTACACACTTTTTGTTAAATGCTTTAGTCTGAATCTAGAAATGTGAGATGACGAATCGCCGAGTCAAAAGCCCGAATCGGACGAAGGTTGTTTGGAGAACGCGAGGTTAACGGTGGAAACTGGTCAGTGATGAGAGGTCGAAGGTGTTGATGATGCTAAAGAGGGAGTCGGATGCATGGCCGAGTAAGGAGATCTACAACAGTGTTGTGGTGAAGTCTTCGTGATCGAAGTAGGTAACGAAGGCGAGACAGAGATCTACGATGGTGATGTTTAAATTTTGATAGGAGGGGAGGTGATGAGCGGTCGCAGCGCCGCGAATGGCTGAAAGAGAAGATTTTTCCTTTCAGATTAAGTTGAGAAGTCACAGCTTTGGACGATGAACCCTAATTTTCTTGTTTTATTATCATTCTTTTTTTTCTTTTTTGTTCAGAAGAAAATATTACAGTAAGAACAGTGGTGGACTTGGCTTGGTGTTTGATTGTTAATGGCCCGATATGTACCTCATCCTAAGCCCAATAGAATAAGTTTTTGGAAACTTAAACTTGTACAACAAAAACAGCTTCTTGGATTCACTCTAGATGGGCCCAGCGTCCTAATCTCTACACCCCCGACTCCAGTTTTTTTTACACCCCCTCGAGCTCATATTTTTCATTTAGGACTTTTTTTTAGTTTCTATATTTTGTTATGATAAGTATAAAATAATAGAAATCTTTAGGAATTAATTCTTTAAATTTTTTTGGAACTGTCCTTACATAAAAAACTAATAACAAAAATACTTTTCCTTGTAGTTTCTAAAAAACTAATAAATAAAAAACACTTTTTCTCTTTTTAGTTTTATCCATATTTGCATGCCGCTTCGCCATGTTATTGTTGACGCGTTTGTTCATTGTGCAAGGTACATTTTTGTGCTTTCGATCATGTAACATAACAGGTAGTTATGTGATCGAAGCATACAACTTATGCTCGCTTCTGATGCGACGCGCCTCATTTCTCATCGTCTTGAGAAATTCATATCGTATTATATGTTGTCCTAATACATGCAATGCTTTATGATGTCTTGTGCAGGATCTTCTGATTATGCATTGCATTCATAACAGGCGTTTGCCTTTATCTTAGTTGGATATTATTTCTGACTTTGTTTATTTCTTGGTGAAGCTTGCTCGACGCGCACTCCCTGTTTCTCCATTGCTTTCGTCTGCTCTTGACAATTTGCTTGCTTTGGTAGTCGCCGCTACTACCCTTGTACTTCTTCGCACTTTATTGCATTTCGCTATTACTTTCTAGATATCATGAGAAGTAGGAAATAAAGAGCGTGCGCTCAAAGTCGCTGTTTAAAGACCTGTAGCAGGCATTCCACACTTAATTTGCTATATGTGTTGTGCTTGTATTTGTTCCTCTGGTTATTGATCGATGAGTCACTCAATTTAGAAATTGAGATCACGACTTCTCTCTCAGTGCATGCTCCCTATAAGATTTTATCTCTTTACTTTATTTCTCGCTGATCGATGAGTCACTCAATTTAGATTTTGAGATCACGAATTCGCTCTCATTGCATGTTCCCTATAGGATAGTTTTGTTAGGCTTTCTTTGGCATGTTGACCTAGATAGGATCTCTTTAGGTGTGCTCTATTGAGTTTATTGGCTTGTTTTCTTTATCTTTGTACATACCATGTTCCCTTAGGATGCGCTTGCTCCGTTCGAATGCAAGTTAGACCTTAGGTTGTAAACCATGCATGTTAACATTAGGTAGACGTTTCCCTTTTGTTAATCCAAATCTTAGGGCTACCATTGTATGATAAAATTAGGTTTAGAAATAGTCTAGTCTCCCTTAGACTCTTTTCTTCCCTTTTTGCATCTGTGCATTCAAAACTAAAAATCTTTTCTTAGAAAATCAAAGACATGCTAATCATACCTAAACCCTTTTCGAGGTAATAAAACACAAACTAATTCAAACCATTTTTATGCGCTCGAGCACCTTTTCTCTAAAACCCTTTTCAGGTAAAGACATGATTAATTTACTTATGTGCTAACGCATAAGTCTCCAAAGGCCGAGCTGCGGCAGAAGGCGGAATTAACATTGTCCATAAAAAACACAAAACAAACACAAACACGTGAGCCGAACTACGGTAGCTCTGATTCCTCAAAAAGGATACGTAGGCATTGGTGTAGGGCCCAAGCGAGTACAACTTTATTTTCCCTACATTATTTTCTCCTTTCTTTTGCATGCATTCTCCCTCTAGTAGTATAGTAAACCGTAAGCATATATTAAACACACGCATAAGATACGCAACAAGAGTGGATACCATAGAGTACTATGGGCGTGTGGGGTGCTAATACCTTTCCCTCGTGTAACAGACTCCCTTACCCAATCTCTCGGTAGCAAGACCGTGACTTCTCCCTTCTCAGGTTTTCTCGATGTTTACCTTTCCCTACATGTGGGATAAAATACGTTCGATGGCGACTTCATTGTTTGATGATTTTCAGCCGGTTGTTTCAGCTGGCGACTTCACTAGGGACAGGTCGACCAAATGCTGGTCCATCCCAGAGTCGCTCCTAGCTCTTATTTCCTTTATTTGGGTGTTTATTTTTATGCTTTTAGTTTATTCACTCATTTTGTATATACTTGAGAATATGTATGCATTGAATTTTACTGTCTTCCATATACTACTGTTGTACTGGATCTGCTTCTTATTGGGTGGGTGTTACTATGAGGTAAAATTCCCAATACCTAGGCTAGAGTTGTATATCATAGGAACCCTAGGAATAAAGTGGAACATGAACGGCTAGTTGACTTAGGTCTCACTATCTCCGCCATGTCATCCACGCTCAGATGAGGTACAAATGAGGGGCTATCATTTTCACGTAGGTGATACGATGATAGTTTTTTAGGAGTACCCTCGATTCTGAGTTACCACGACCTTACCTTGACCTAGTTTTCACCCGTGAATGGGGAGGGAATTATTATCACAGGTACAATTGGAGACTATGTTCAGATGGTTACTCATGTTCAGATGGTGACTATGCTCATACGGTGACTATTGGTTCTAATGGTTATGTTCTGGGTTCCTATCAGTGACCATGAGGTTCTCAGATTTATTTTTTGAGTTTCGAATCTGTTCATGAGGTTCTTTGGTTTATGTTCCGGACCCGTGATCCTGGTACTTACAGACTATGTAGAGACAGTACAACATAAATTAGTATCGTGGAAGTAGTAACCCCATGATCATTGGTACTCACATCATATCATATTTATTTTTAAAAAAAAGAAATGTCAGAAAAATAAAACCATATACTAACCTTGCATGTGCATGTCCATTCTGGGTTATCTCACGAAGTTATAGTTTCCGTTAGTAACGTCCAACAACAATGATGTTCTCAAGAGGGCCAAGAGAGAAAATTGTACTTATCAGTGCTGCTCAAGTTTCCTGCTCAAGTTCTCGGCCTTCTTTGAAGAGTTTAAAAGACCATTTAGTCCGTCCTAATGCAGAGATTTTTATTGGAAGACATGGTGGTGCTTTGACTCTACTTCAGTTTTACGACTACGAGTTACACTATTTCACCTTCTAGGACTATCAGATTGTTCCAACTCC
Source organism: Vicia faba (assembly GCA_948472305.1). Classification (NCBI taxonomy): domain Eukaryota; kingdom Viridiplantae; phylum Streptophyta; class Magnoliopsida; order Fabales; family Fabaceae; genus Vicia; species Vicia faba. The sequence continues at coordinate 1,681,236,185 of OX451737.1, read as the reverse complement.
GGAAAAATACTCTCATTTGTTCAAGATTATCGAGCACATACTTGTTGCTATTCTGAACAAGCATGATTTTGAAGGTATTGCTAAGGCACTTTATTTGGGCCTTGATGATGTGAGATAGAATGGAGGAAGAATGGTAGCCAACCTTCATACTGATTACTATATTGTTACTTCGATTACCTCCAAGCTTGTTGGACGGAAACACTCATTTTTTACTCTCGCAACTTTCTTGTATTCAATTATGTGGGAATTTCTCCTATTTCCAGATATTTTCTTTATATGGTTGTTCTTATCATCATGTTGCTCGATTATTACTGACGATAACTGAGCCGTGGAAAACCGGAATGGACAATCATTTCATACATCATACATATCATGCATTTCATGAATTATAGGTTTTCTGGCAGGAATTCTTATATGATGGTTTTGCCTCTTATTATCAGAATCCACAAGACGACTTCCCTACATCCTTACCGCACTCGAGCCAACAAGTTAAGGATTATGGAACAGATTGAGCAGAACCAGACCGCTCTCTGCAAAGACATGGACACCATGTGCAATCAGATGAATTATCTCATGGAAACTCTTCATGCCGTCATCCAAGGGCAGGGAGAGCTCAAAGTAAGCGTTACTAAGCTGGTTGACAGTGCCTCCACGTCCGAGAATGGTGGGCCCAGGAATGACCATGGGGGGATTCCTAAAGAGAACCCACGACTGATTGTGGATGACCACCATGATGTCATCGATCTTGATGACCCTCTAAAGGATTCTACGGCTGATTTGTCTGAAACTGCTAAGATGTACAAGGCTTTGGAAGAATGCTTGAAGGCTATGGAGACTTCTAAGAAACCGAGATTCAGTTCCGCTGCTATGTGTTTGGTTCCAGGGGTTGTGATTCCACCGAAGTTTAAGGTACCTGATTTCGAAAAGTATAAGGGGGTTACATGCCCAGAGACTCATCTCCGATCTTATTGTAGAAAGATGGCTGCTTATGCTAGCAACGAGCCGTTGCGTATGCATTTCTTTCAGGATAGTCTTGCTGAAGCTCCATTAGAATGGTACATGCAATTGGAGCAAACTAATGTTAGTACTTGGGGCGAGCTTGTCAATGCTTTCCTAAAACATTATCATTACAACACCTCCATAGCGCCTATCTATCCACAGTTGCAGAGTATGTCTCAGAAAACTAGTGAGTCTTTCAAAGAGTATGCCCAAAGGTGGCGCATTTTGGCAGCGAGGGTTCAACCTCCTCTCTTGGACCGGGAACTGGTATATCTATTTATGAGTACCCTCTGAGGCCCGTATTTGCAACATATGCTCGGCAGTACTTCTGATTCATTTTCGGATATGGTCATCATCGGGGAGGGGTTGAAATGTGTATTAAAGTAGGGACTATTACAGGTGCATCTGGCACAAATGGTTACAACAACTCAGGTAGTGGAAAGAAACCGTATTTTGGCGGTTTTGTCAAGAAAAAGGAAGGATAAGTGAGCAATGCCTATGATGATAAGGGGAAAGCTATTGTATAGGTTCCATATTACTAAACTCCCGTTGCTGCTCCACAACAACAGTACGCACTGCCGCAAAACTATCAACCGAATCAAAGGCCCCAAGGACAAAGGGGTCAACAAAGGTCGCAAAGGTACCCTGAGAGGAAGTTGGATCCAATCCCAATGTCATATGCCCAATTGCTTCCACAATTGCTAGCTGGTCAATTGGTACAACTTCGAGAGATGGGTCCTCCTCCGACTGAACTTCTGAGGGGTTATGACGTTTATGCACGGTGTGAATTTCATTCGGGTGCTCTAGGACACTCAATTGAAAACTGCAGAGCTTTAAAATACAAGGTGCAATTTCTTTTGGATGCCAATGAGCTAAGTTTCGCGCCTATAGGTCCTAATGTTCAGAACAATCCTATGCCTCCCCATCATGGGACTGTTGCTAATGCAATCGGGTTCGATTATGATCATGAACTGGTAACTCAGGTCGATGAGATTCGGATGTCCATGACAGTTTTGAGAGAGCATCTTTTGCAACAAGAAGTTCTACAAGAGCTTCACGACTTTTGTTTGAAGTGCTCATCCAACCCTGACGAGTGTGATGATCTGAAAAATTCCATTCAGAGACTGATGGACGAAGGGGTTGTTAGAGTTGAGAAAGTTATCCCCGAAGACGATGTTGCTATTTTAGAGATTCCGTATTACCCAGCTGATGTCCATAGAAATACTTCAAGGGTTCCATTGGTTATACAAGTTCCAACGCTCCCTGCGCCAAATCAGAATTCGGTTGCTCCTCTTCCAATCCAAGCATCAACACTTCTAAATCCAGTTCCCATTCTAGTAGCTGATAGAAGGGCAATGCCATGGGAATATAATGCTGTTTACATTCGGGGAAAGAAAGTTATCTGTCCGTCGATTGAAAATAAGGATATAACCAACATTGTCGGAACTAGCAGAATAACTCGAAGCAGAAGAGTCTTTGCTCCTGCTCTATCTCCTCCCAAAGAAATTATCGAAGAGATTCCTGTGAAAGATAAAGGGAAACAAATAGTTAATGATTCTCCCGGGGCATCTTTTGAACAACAAGTGGAACAATTAATCAGGGTGATCAAGAAGAGCGATTTCAAGGTGGTTGACCAACTGAATCAAATGCCTGCAAAGATATCAATCTTATCCCTCCTTCTGTACTCCGAAGCTTATCGAACCGCCTTAATGAGAATTCGGCACGGTTCTCATGTGAATCATGAAATCTCTATAGCCCAATTTGAAGGGGTTGTTACAAATATTTATGTAGGGAACTGTCTGGGCTTCAGTGATGACGAGATCCCTCCTGAGGCCGAGCTCATAATAAAGCGTTGCATATTTCCATCAGATGTTTAGACACTATGATGTCTCGAGTCCTGGTAGACACTGGGACTTCTTTAAACATGATGCCTAAACATACTTTATTCAAGATGAACATGGATGAGGTTATGATGAAACCCATCATGCTGACAGTCAAAGCTTTTGATGGGTCAAGGAGATCTGTAGAAGGGGAAGTTGACTTGCTCATCAAAGTCGGCCCCCATGTGTTCTACCTATCATTATATGTCATGGATATTCGTCCATCTTATACTTTCCTGCTGGAACGCCCATGGATCCATATGGCAGGAGCTGTAACCTCAACTATGCACCAACGTTTGAAGTTCATCGTCCAAGACAAGGTCATCTTCATTGGCGGAGAGGAAGATTTCGTGATAACAATGTTACTTCCTTCCATTATGCCGAAGTGGATGGGGAAGTTCATGAAACCCCTTTCCAAGCCTTAGAAATCATTTTTGTTGACAGGGTCCCCACCATGCTGGAAACTACAAAGAAGTCTGGAGTTCCAATGGTTTCCTTGAGGGATGCCAAAGCCATTGTAGAGTCCGAGATTCCTAATGAAGACTGGGGAAAAGTGATAGAGGTACGCGAAAAGCAGGACAAGTCTGGACTTGGGTTCGGGTCCTCTTTTTCAGATCATGTTGGTACGGGTCCAATTGTGCTCAAAGGAAAACAAGTTCACCCACTTTCAGAGGTATTTGTTAGTGTTGGTCCGAGTGTTCAAGAACAAATCCACATAGTGGATGATGAAGACGATGCAGATATGGCTCAGTACATCTACCAGATTGCACTTGATCAAGAGCTCGACAATTAGACTGCTACTGATATTCCCGAAGTGGTTTTCGTTGACATGTAATCTTCTTGTTTTAAATAATTCGCATGTTTTTGCCCGAAGCATGTTGACAGATTGTGAAAAGGGCCCCCTCATGTTTCTATGTTTGTTTAAAAATTGAATAAAATGGCATTTTTGTATACAATTTTTGCTCTCTATCTTTTCTTATTTTCGTAAAATAAAAATGGCAATGCTTTTCCTTCTAACTCTTTAACCATTTTCCAATTTGCATCCATATTCTAAAATAAGGCATGATTCATCAATCATGCAGGTCTGCCTCGAATTCCATAAAAAACAATGATGTTACGGTTCCTTGCACCAATATCCTTGGAAATCCGAATGACCAAGATGATGAAGATAGTGGGGAAGATTGTGAAATTCTTGAGGAATTGGCAAGACTGTTGAGACAAGAAGAGAAAACAATCCTTCCTCATCAAGAAGCTATTGAGGTCATCAATCTCGGCACTGACAGTGAAAAGAGAGGTCAAGATAGGGGCCGCTTTATAAGATGATGTAAAGAAGGGGTTGATTGAGCTTCTCAGAGAGTACTCCGACATCTTTGCCTGGTCGTATGAAGATATTCCTGGTTTAGATACAGATATAGTCATGCACCATTTGCCACTCAAACCAGAATGTCGTCCGGTAAAGCAAAAGTCGAGGAGAACTCGTCTAGATATGTCTCTCAAGATCAAAGAAGAGGTCGAAAAGCAGTTGAACGCAGGCTTTTTGTTGGTATGTGAATACTCAGATTGGATTGCCAATATCGTACCCGTCCCTAAGAAAGACGGGAAGGTGCGCATGTGTGTGGACTATCAGGATTTGAATAAAGCAAGCCCAAAGGATGATTTCCCATTACCTCACATCGACGTATTGGTTGATAATATGGCTCAGTCCTCGGTTTTCTCCTTCATGGATGGTTTTTCGGGATACAATCAGATAAAGATAGCCCCGGAAGACATGACAAAGACGAAATTTACTACTCCACGGGGTACTTACTGTTATAAGGTCATGCCTTTTGGCCTCAAAAATGCTGGTGCAACATATCAACGCGCCATGGTGACACTCTTCCATGATATGATTCATAAAGAGATCTAAGTATATGTTGATGATATGATTGCAAAATCACAAACCCAGGATGAACACTTGATCCATCTGCAAAAGTTATTTACGCGTCTGCAAAAGTTTAGGCTAAGGCTTAATCCGAATAAGTGCACCTTCGGGGTGCGATCTGAAAACTACTTGGTTTTATCGTGAGTCAACGAGGAATTGAAGTAGATCCCGACAAAGTAAAATCAATACATAATATGCCAGCGCCAAAAAATGAAAAAGAAGTAAGAGGGTTCCCTGGGAGATTGAACTACATAGCCAGGTTCATCTCTCATCTCACAGCTACTTGTGAACCCATCTTTAAATTGCTGCGCAAGAATCAAGATGTCCGATGGGATGATAATTGCCAGGAAGCCTTTGAAAAGATGAAACAGTATCTCCAAGATCCACCAATCCTTATCCCTTTAGTGCCTAGGAGGCCACTCATCATGTACTTGACGGTGCTAGAAGGATCCATGGGTTGTGTGCTCGGACAGCAGGATGAAACAGGACGTAAAGAGCACGCCATTTATTATCTGAGTAAGAAGTTTACCGATTGCGAATCTAGGTATTCTTTACTTGAAAAAACTTGTTGTGCACTTGTGTGGGATGCTCGAAGTATGAGGAAGTATATGTTGACATACACGACTCTTCTAATATCAAAGATGGACCCGATAAAGTATATCTTTGAAAAACCAGCACTCACAGGAAGGCTTGCTCGATGGAAGATGCTTTTATCTGAATATGACATTCAATATGTTACACAAAAGGCTATCAAGGGTAGCATTCTTGCGGATCATCTCGCTCACCAGCCGTTGGAAGAGTACCAATCAATGAAATTTGACTTCCCTGATGAAGATGTTATGAAGCTTGATGATTATGATGGGATCGACCCAGAAGAGCGGTGGACTCTTACATTCAATGGTGCCTCGAACGCTGCAGGCCATGGCATTGGGGTAATACTGACTTCTCCATGTAATACTCATACACCATTTACGGCCCGGTTATGTTTTGATTGTACGAATAATGTGGCGGAATACGAAGCATGCGTGATGGGTCGAGAGGCAGCCATTAACCATAAAATAAAAATCCTTGAAGTCTTTGGAGACTCTGCTTTGGTCATACATCAGGTACAAGGTGATTGGGAGATGAAGCACCCCAGTTTGGTTCCGTACAAAGACTACATCTTGCAACTAAAACCCAATTTTGATGAAATCACCTTTGAACATATTCCCAGAGACGAAAACCAGTTGGCCGATGCTTTAGCCACCTTAGCATCAATGTTCTCGGTGAGCTTTCCAAATTAGGCGCCTAACATACGAATCCTCCGTGAAATTCTGGCAACAGATACTTAATGTCACAGTGAATGTTATGACACCGTATCTGACAAATTGTACACAAAACAAATAGTAATTTAAAAGACAGTAAAGAACACAATCAATTGTTAACCCAGTTCAGTGTATAACAACACCTACATCTGGGGGCTACCAAGCCAGTGAGGAAATTCACTATAAGAGGTATTAATTTAGGAATAAACCAACCAGTTTATCTCCTTCACTTAAGACCTACCCAATGCAACTTCAATCTAAGTCCTACTTAAACCTGAGTTCCTACTCACTCCCCCTCAATCACAGCAGTGATACTAATCTACTGATTAATAAGATTATGAAGACATTCTTCAATACACACGCTTGATTTTGCTTCAAAGCTTTAATCAAGAGACACAACACTCGTGCTTCAAAGCTTTAAGTGATAAACAACCCTTACAACCAAATCCTACTCCAAGTCACTTATCAAGTGATAATTGCTTGGCTCACAGTAATTACTAAAACTATCACAACTACAAAATGCCTTATTGATCTTCTCTAAAAAGCACTGCACACCATTAGGATTCGTGAGAAATATATATGCAGTCTGTTCTTCATTTTGGGCTTCCATAAAAATAGCTAGGGTTAACTAAAGTTAACCTAAAGACTTGGTCTTGGGCTTTCATCATAACAGATTAGGGTTAAGCAAGGTTAACCTAATATCCACGTGAGCATCTGATCTAGTCAATATACTTCAACTCAGAATAACACACCAGATTCCTGAAAATTCTCAGGAACAATAAATCTGCACAACAACTTGATCAGTACAGGATGTCTTAACATTGGTTATGACATCATGTATCCTGCTCACTGATTTTGGTAGAATTAAGTACATATGATCATAGCTTAATCATCATGATATTCACTCATACTGAGTTGTTCCTGTAGAACATTCCTTCTACAGAATTTGTCTTTATCCCAGAATGTTATGACATCAGTCATGACATTCGCAAATCTGGTTTTACCAAAAATTAATGCCAACAAGCAAACACTTACAAACTCCCCCTTTGGAAATTTTTTGGCTAAAACCCCTAAACAATCAGAGATTAGAATGCAGAAGCAACATGCAGTAGAACCTATAACATGCAGAAACCAAATGCAGATGAAACAATCAGATGCAGATGAAACTATCAAAGATCAAAATGCAGCAGAATTTTTAATAACAGCTAATCTAACTACCAATATCCAATTCTACCAAAATTACCACAATTACTTCTCCCCCTTTTTAGCCATAAAGAGGCCAAAGGATCTAGTACTTCAAGTTATACAGTCATCCACAGAAACATAGAGAAGGTATCAAATAGAAGCAGCAAGTTCCAACATCAATCTTTACAACTCAGCAAACACAGACCTTCAGGTACTGTCATCCCCTGAGGAAACACTATTTTCAGCAGCATCTTCTGGTGAGCTTCTTGCAGAACCATCATGCTGTTCTTCATCAGCATCCTCTTCCCTCATTTGTTCTTCATTCTCCTCCTATTCCATACTAGTAATCAGCTCTTCAAGAGTCCTTTTTCTTGCATCAAGCTCTCTGCAGGTTTCTTTTAGAACAGCTATAACATCAGCTTTCTTGGAATGAGCTTTGACATTTGATGTCTCAGCAGATGTCATAACAATGTCAGGGACATGTGTTCCCTGAAACAGCTTATAGTGAAAACTAAGTGCAGGGGCTCTTTTGCACACATAGTCCCTTTCAACCAGAATATCAGGATACTGATCAATGATTATACCACACAGGAGAGAGGGAAAATCAATAGGGCCTTTAATAGCACAACTCTCAACATGTTTCATTGTTTGATCAAAGATGTAGTTGCCATAATCAAAGTTTGTTCTGGTTCCAACAACATAGATAAATCTTCCCAAACCAGTGGAGATGGTGGATTTGTGGTTGGTGGGAACCCAGTTAGTTGCACCAATTTTGTGCAGTATGGAAAACTTCACACTCAACTTGCTTGCAGTTAGCTTCCCTTTCAAGGGCCAGTGCTTGACTTGCTTGGCAGTGATGGTTTGACAAAACTGGTTGTCAATAAATTCAAGCTCAGGCTGAGCATCATCAGGCCTCCCTAGGTATTTATTTATCACAGTAGGAGAGAAATTTACCTTCCTTCCTCTCACATAAACGATCTTAAAATCAGCTGACTTTCCATCAGCACATCCACCAGACAAATTTACTATAAATTCTTTGACAAGAATCTCATAGAAGTTGGAAAACTTAACCACTGTTTTCATCAGGCCAACAACCTTGATGAGATCCATGATTTCCTTACACTCAATAACACTTCTGTTCAGCTCCCTCTCTAAGGAAATCCTTTTCAGAAACATATACTTTCACCTGCTTGCATTTTCTGGATGGTGAAAGGAGATGTTGTCAATGGCAACCTCAGGAACCTTAGGCAGTTTGCTAGAAGAGGGTTTCTTCCTGAGAGGAATGTCTGGAACATTGCTCTCAACATCAAAATCAAAGTCTGATTCCTCATCAGATTCAGAGGGTTCAGGAGCCTTTCTTTTCTTGGCTATAGGTTGTCTCAAGGGTTTTGAGAGACTACCAACAGATACCCTAGCTTTTACCTTACCCTTCCCTTTGGAAGTTCCAGCCTTTTGATCCTTCTCAGCTTCTTCTCTAGCCTTGTTCTCAAGCCTAGCTTTCTCATGAACAACTTCAGTAGCCTTCTCTTTGGAGGGGCTTTGGGCAGCACTCTGCTTTTCTTTTCTACTCATCATCCTTCTTTCTATGCTAGGGTTGACATTAGCAATTAAATCATTGTCAGAAAATTCTTCATCAACATCAATGACAGGAGGTTTAACAACCTTGTCAGTAGGGGTCTAGTGATCATCAGGTTTCTCTGGAGATTTCTCAATGTTGTCATCAGGTGTCTCAACATTCTGAGTCACATTGGGATCACTTTCTAAATTAGGGATAGTAGTTTCTTGGTTCAATGGTACAGATACACCAGGAACAAAGTGATTCTCATTAAGAATCCTAGTGACTAGTCTGGAAATAGCTTGATGCACATAAGCAGAACCTTCCCTATTAGCTATCTATGGAGGAACAGAGGATGATGGTTGAGAAGATTTACCAGAGGGAGAAGCTTGTGATCTTCTTGCATGTCTGGTTCGCAGCTTCTTGACCTTAGTAGGATCAGCTGCCATTGCACGAAGTGGAGTTACCTCAAGAACATCAGCATCCATGGGGTTTACGTTTGCCCTAGGTTCGGTGTCAGTGGGTGAGGAAGATGCAGTTGCCTTTGATGAAGATGATGACACAGATTGTTGAGACATCTTGAGAGATTGAGAATACAAGTGACAGCGAGTGTGAAATTTTCTTTTGAGGGAATGGAGAGTGATGCAGCAAACTAAGAAGAGGGAGATATAAATATGTCTATTCCTCTTCTTAAACTTTTGGAAAGAAAGAGGGAAACAAATGATTAGCCCAATCAGAATAAACTTGATTAAAATATCTCTTTCAAACCTTGTATTAAGCAAAATTAATTGCTACATCTCTTCATATTGGCAAATACCCAGCTTGCCCCTTAAATTCTCAAACTGACTAGCATCAAGTGCCTTGGTAAAACTATCAGCCAGTTGTAGTTCAGTGGCAACATGTTCCAGCTTAATCACCTTCTCCTCCACAAGATCTATGATGAAGTGATGTCTAATGTCAATGTGCTTAGTCCTGCTGTGCTGTATAGGATTCTTGGATATGTTAATAGTACTCAAATTGTCACAGTACAATGTCATGACATCTTGTGTGACATTATACTCAGTCAACATCTGTTTCATCCAGATCATTTGAGAACAGCTACTACCAGCTGCTATGTATTCAGCTTCAGCTGTACATAGAGACACACAGTTTTGTTTCTTACTGAACCAAGAAACAAGATTATTTCCCAAAAAGAAGCATCCTCCAGAGGTACTCTTTCTATCATCAGCACTACCAACCCAATCAGCATCACAATAACCAGACAGAATTGGTTCACATCCATGAGAGTACAGCATGCCATAATTGTAAGTTCCACTCACATACTTCATAATTCTTTTCACCTGGTTGATGTGACTTACTTTGGGTTCAGCCTGGTATCTTGCACATACTCCAACTGCAAAGGCAATGTCAGGTTTGCTGGCTGTTAAGTATAACAGACTTCCTATCATGCTTCTGTACAAGCTTTGATCCACATTTGCCCCACTTGTGTCTTTGGACAACTTTAAATGAGTAGGTGCAGGAGTCCTTTTATGACTGACATTCTCCATCCCAAACTTCTTGACAATATTCTTTGCATACTTGCTTTGAGACAGAAAAATTGAGTCTTCCATCTGTGTGACTTGTAGTCCAAGAAAGTAGGTCAATTCTCCCATGAGGCTCATTTCAAATTCAGCCTGCATCTGGTTAGCAAAATGTTTAACCATTTTATCTGACATTCCTCCAAATACTATGTCATCAACATAAATTTGAGCTACCATTATCTTTCCTCCTTCATCCTTGACAAAAAGAGTTTTATCCAAACCTCATTTCCTGTATCATTTGTCAGTGAGGAACTTTGTCAACCTTTCATACCAAGCTCTAGGAGCTTGTTTCAGACCATATAATGCTTTCCTCAATTTGTAGACATGATCAGGACAGTTTGGATCCACAAATCCTTTAGGCTGTTCCACATACACTTCCTCATTTAAGTACTCATTTAGGAAGGCACTCTTCACATCCATCTGAAACAGCTTGAACTTAAGGAGACAAGCAACTCCCAAGAGAAGTCTGATTGATTCCAGTCTGGCTATAGGAGCAAAAGTCTCATCAAAATCAACCCCTTCAACTTGAGTGTATCCTTGAGCAACAAGCCTTGCCTTATTTCTGGTGACAACTCCTTCAGCATCTGACTTGTTCTTGTAGATCCACTTTGTGCCAATGATGTTTGTTCCTTCTGGTCTAGGAACTAACTCCCATACTTCATGTTGATTGAACTGGTTCAATTCATCTTGCATTGCTCCAATCCAGTATTCATCAGTCAAAGCCTCTTTAACATTTTTTGGTTCAATCTTAGACACAAGACAAGAGTTTGTGATGATTTCTCTAGATCTTGTAGTGACTCCACTGTTAGGATCTCCTATGATGAGTTCCTTAGGATGATCTTTCTGAATTCTGATGGAAGGATCTTTGTTAGCTTCCTTTGATTCAGACTCTGATGGAGTAGGATTAGGCACATCATCCTTTTTAGACACTTGTGTTGAAGTCTCAAAGAATGTCTCAACATCATATGGGACAATTGTTTCCTCATGGTGATCATCAACTATGACATTTATAGACTCCATCATAACTTTGGTCCTGGAATTGAACACCCTATATGCTCTGCTGTTGGTAGAGTATCCTAGGAATATTCCTTCATCACTTTTAGGGTCCATCTTTCTCCTTTGTTCATGATCTGTCAGAATATAGCATTTTCTCCCAAAGACATGGAAGTACTTCACTGTAGGCTTTCTTCCTTTCCATAGTTCATAAAGGGTGGATGATGTTCCCTTTCTCAAGGTGACCCTGTTGTGGACATAACAGGCTGTATTCATAGCTTCAGCCCAAAAATGAATATGAAGCTTCTTGGCATGTATCATTGCTCTGGAAGATTCCTGTATAGTCCTGTTTTTCCTTTCCACAACTCCATTTTGTTGAGGAGTTATAGGTGAAGAGAACTCATGATTGATTCCTTCTGAGGAACAGAACTCATCAAACTTACTATTTTCAAATTCCTTACCATGATCACTTCTGATTCTGACAATGCATCCTTCTTTTTCTCTTTGAATTCTTTTGCACAATTCCTTAAATACATCAAATACATCAGACTTTTCCCTAATGAAGTTTATCCAGGTGAATCTGGAAAAATCATCCATAACAACATAGGCATATCTCTTTCCACCAAGACTTTCCACCTGCATGGGACCCATCAGATCCATATGTAGAAGTTCTAGCACCTTAGAGGTGGTCAGATGTCTTGTCTTTGGATGTGACATTCTAGTTTGCTTTCCAACCTGACATTCACCACAGACTCTCCCTTCATCAATCTGAAGCCTTGGAATCCCTTTGACAGCCTCCATGGATATGATCTTTTTCATCCCTCTAAGATGTAAATGACCAAGTTTTTGGTGCCACAGTTTCACTTCCTTTTCTTCTTTGGCTATAGAGCACACAGAAGAGTAGTTAGTGTTCTCAGACTCCCATAAGTAACAGTTGTCTTTTAATCTGACTCCTCTCATTACAACTTCTTATTTTTCATTAGTTACAAGACATTCAGACTTGGTGAAGTTGACCTTGAATCCTAGATCACATAATTGACTGATACTTATGAGATTAGAAGTCAAACCATTTACCAGCAACACTTCATTTAGGTTTGGAACTCCAGGGCAGTCCAAGTTTCCAACTCCTTTGATTTCTCCTCTAGCACCATCTCCAAAAGTGACATAACTAGTAGTATGAGGTTTGACATCATTCAACAGATTCTTGATTCCAGTCATGTGTTTAGAGCATCCACTGTCAAAGTACCAGTCTTCCTTGGCAGAAACTCTAAGGGAGGTGTGAGCTATCAGGGCTGCAGTCTTTTTCTTCCACTGTTGAGTATATGGTGCCTTGTTAGTCTTAGGTTTGACATATGGGGTCTGATTAGGATATCCATATAATCTGAAGCATAATGGCTTTATATGACCAAACCTCCCACAATAATGACATCTCCATCTTTGATACTTTTTCTTCATATTTCTCTGTTCTTGATGTTGAGTCCTATGTTGTGACATCTGCTTTGACATTTGTTTATCAGGCCTGGTCTTCTTCTTGTCAACAACAGATTTCTTTGCAGCCATAAATCCTAGACCAGACATGTTTCCTGCATTTTGTCCAGCCTGAAGGATTTCTTCCAACTTGTCAGTTCTAGTTGTTAACATCTTGACAGACTTAGTCATCTGATCAAGTTTGGAGTTCAACATTAGAACTTCACCTTTGAGATGGCTTATAGTAGCAGTGTCTGCCTTCTTCTCAGCCTCCAACTTCACTATGAGCTTTTTCTGTTTCTCATTTTGCTGACAGACTTCAGCACTTCTGATACATAACTTCTTGTAGGAGTCAGCAAGTTCTTCAAATGTCACTTCCTCATCACTAGAATCATTATCAGAGTTACAAACACCAGATAGTGCAGTAACTAGTTTAGCAGATTCTTCTTCAGAGTCACTTTCTAAGTCACCATCAGACCAAGTAACAGACATTCCTTTCTTTTGTTTCTTTAGAAAGGTAGGACATTCAGCTCGAATGTGCCCATATCCTTCACATCCATGGCATTGGATTCCTCTGCTTTGATTTCCATTTTCTTCAGACTTAGTTCTTCTTCTGGAGTCATAGGATCTGCTAATGTCAGAGGAAATGTTCTTGACATTTAACCTTGACTTTGGGTCCATTCTCTTGATGAGTTTGTTGAACTGCCTTCCAAGCATAGCTATAGCTTCTGATATATTCTCTTCATCACTCTCCTTGCTTTCATCTTTAGTATTGGATACAAGGGCTATGCTCTTGTTTTTCTTGTCAACATTGTCACTGATCCCCATCTCAAATGTCTGAAGTGACCCAATGAGTTCATCAACCTTCAAGTTGCCGATATCCTGAGCTTCCTCTATAGCAGTCACTTTCATTACAAACCTTTTAGGAAAGGATCTGAGAATCTTTCTCACCAGCTTTTCTTCTAACATCTTTTCTCCCAATGCTCCTGAGGTGTTGGCAATTTCCAAGATGTTCATGTGAAACTCATGAATGGTCTCATCTTCCTTCATCCTTAGATTCTCAAATTTGGTAGTGAGCATCTGAAGTCTTGACATTTTTACTTTGGATGTAACCTCATGGGTGGTTTTGAGAGTGTCCCAAACATCCTTGGCCAGTTCACATTGATGTACTAGTCTGAATATGTTTCTATCAATTCCATTGAACAAGGCATTCAATGCTTTAGAGTTACCCAGGGCTAACTCTTCTTCTTCTTTGTTCCATTCTTCCCCAGGTTTCAGACTAGTCATCCCATCTTTCCCAATTATGGTGGGATGGTTCCATCCTTTGTCAGCAGCTCTCCAAGCTTTATTGTCCAGTGACTTCAAGAAGGCAATCATACGAGGTTTCCAGTAGTCATAGTTTGATCCATCCAGAATAGGTGGTCTGTTCCCAAATCCTCCTTCCTTATCCATAGCGCCAGAAAATAATATCCCTAGATCTCACCCAGAAAGACAGGCAGGGTGCCTGCTCTGATGCCAATTGAAATTCTGGCAACAGATACTTAATGTCACAGTGAATGTTATGACACCGTATCTGACAAATTGTACACAAACCAAACAGTAATTTAAAAGACAGTAAAGAACACAATCAATTGTTAACCCAGTTCAGTGTATAACAACACCTACATCTGGGGGCTACCAAGCCAGGGAGGAAATTCACTATAAGAGGTATTAATTTAGGAATAAACCAACTAGTTTATCTCCTTCACTTAAGACTTACCCAATGCAACTTCAATCTAAGTCCTAATTAAACCTGAGTTCCTACTCACTCCCCCTCAATCACAGCTGTGATACTAATCTACTGATTAATAAGATTATGAAGACATTCTTTAATACACACGCTTGATTTTGCTTCAAAGCTTTAATCAAGAGACACAACACTCGTGCTTCAAAGCTTTGAGTGATAAACAACCCTTACAACCAAATCCTACTCCAAGTCACTTATCAAGTGATAATTGCTTGGCTCACAGTAATTACTAAAACTATCACAACTACAAAATGCCTTATTGATCTTCTCTAAAAAGCACTGCACACCATTAGGATTCGTGAGAAATATATATGCAGTCTATTCTTCATTTTGGGCTTCCATAAAAATAGCTAGGGTTAACCAAAGTTAACCTAAAGACTTGGTCTTGGGCTTTCATCATAACAAATTAGGGTTAAGCAAGGTTAACCTAATATCCACGTGAGCATCTGATCTAGTCAATATACTTCAACTCAGAATAACACACCAGATTCCTGAAAATTCTCAGGAACAATAAATCTGCACAATAACTTGATCAGTACAGGATGTCTTAACATTGGTTATGACATCATGTATCTTGCTCACTGATTTTGGTAGAATTAAGTACATATGATCATAGCTTAATCATCATGATATTCACTCATACTGAGTTGTTCCTATAGAACATTCCTTCTGCAGAATTTGTCTTTATCCCAGAATGTTATGACATCAGTCATGACATTCACAAATCTAGTTTTACCAAAAATTAATGCCAACAAGCAAACACTTACACTCCGGTATAAAGATCCTGCACATGTATTTTCTGCCCACTGTCTCTCAACCGGGGATATGTCTGATGAGAAGCCGTGGTATTACGACATCAAACGATACCTTGAGAAGAAAGAGTATCCTGAAAATGCTATAATTTGTGATAAGCGCACGCTTAGAAGGTTAGCATCCAATTCCTCTTATCATGGGACATCCTGTATAAGAGAAATTATGATTCGGTTCAGCTCAGATGCGTGGATAGACACGAAGCAGAGTCGATCATAAAAGAAATTCATGAGGGTTCTTTCGGTACTCATTCGAGCGAGCATTCTATGGCAAAGAAAATCCTATGAGCAGGATCCTTCTGTATGACAATGGAGAGCGACTTTTGTGTATATGCAAAATTGTGCCACAAATGCCAAGTGTATGCAGACAAAATTCATGTTCCTCCAACTTCTTTGAATGTTATTACCTCCCCATGGCCGTTTGCAATGTGGGGAATTGATATGATTGGAAGGATTTCACCAAGTGCTTTGAATGGTCATAAATTCATCCTAGTGGCTATTGATTATTTCACCAAATGGGTGGAAGCAGCTTCTTACAAGAATGTAACCAAATAGGTCGTTACCAACTTAATCAGGAAAGAAATCATATACCATTACGGAGTTCCCTACAGAATCATCACTGACAATGGTTCTAATCTTAACAACAACATGATGAAGGAGTTATGTGAAGATTTCAAAATTGAACATCACAATTCATCGACGTATCGACAAAAGATGAACGGTGCAGTGGAAGCTACTAATAAGAACATAAAGAAGATCGTCCAGAAGATCGCCGTATCGACCAAAGATGAACGGTGCAATCGAAGCTGCTAACAAGAACATAAAGAAGATCGTCCAAAAGATGGTCAGAACATATAAAGATTGGCATGAAATGTTGCCTTTTGCTCTGCATGGCTACACAACGTCTGTGCGCACTTCAACAGGGGCAACTCCATTTTCGCTTGTCTATGGCACGAATGCAGTGCTTCCTGTCGAAGTAGAAGTTCCTTCGTTGAGGGTTCTGATGGAAACCAAGCTTGATGAGGCAGAATGGGTTCAGACAAGATTCGACCAACTCAACCTAATTGATGAAAAGCGTCTGGCGGCCATTTGTCATGTCCAGTTATACCAACAAATGTTGAAGAGGGCATTCGACAAAAAAATCCTTCCTCAGAAGTTTTATCCTGGTGATTTGGTCTTGAGAAAGGTCATCGTGCAAAGGCATTCCGATCCAAGGGGAAAACAGACTCCCAATTACGAGGGACCATATATCGTGAAGAGAGCCTTTTCAGGAGGTTCTCTAATCCTGACAGACATGGATGGGGAAGACGTTCCACTCTCAGTCAATTCAGACTCAGTCAAAAAATACTACGCATAAATAGACCCGCTAAGTCAAAAATCCGAAAGGGCGATTTAGGCAAAAATGGGCATCCCGGTGGACACAAAAGTCTAGGCAAAAATTAGGGATAAAATAAAAAAATAATAACCCGTTAAGTTGAAAACCTGGAAGGGCAACTTAGGCAAAAATGGGTATCCCGTTGGATCGAAAACCCGAAAGGGCGACCCAAGCAAAAGTTAGGGATCTTAAGCGAGAGGCCGTAGTCTGAATTCTCTTCACAGATGACACATGCACATCTATAGCACCTTGGCAGTGAATTGACTGGTCCAAATGCTACTCTTCAGAGGCAACGCATTAAGACTACTTAGGATATGGGAACTGTAGCAATACCGGTTTTAATGGAAATTCGAGCATTTCCCATTGCCATTTATACTTGTTGTAATTCTCGTTTCTATTTTGCAGTTACCTCATATAGGAGTTGTATCCTTGTACAAATTCCTATTCACGGGCCTATCAATAAATTTTGTTTTCATCAAAGTTTGTCTCTTACTAACATAAAATGTTTTTCGTATGCAAAATGTGTTTTATTTGTTATTAAACGTTGCATTAGAAACATGGGGAATAAAAATTCTCAAGCCGAGATAAAACTTGACTTTACATCGATATATAACCATGAGGGAGTGTCGTATGCATTCCAAGTGTTGTTTCTCTTTATAGGTGGCAATTTATAACGATCACCCTGGCCTGGCCAGCGCACAAAGCTGCCTTTATCTACTACAGACAATTTCAAACCTGATTCCTCAAGTGAATTTAGAAAGTTCATAGTCACCGTTTAACTTGGCACGCTCAAGTGCATCCACAGTGGAGTAAACTGGGACATCCCCAATGGAGCTAAACTGGGGCATTCATGGAGCTAAACCGGGGCATTCACAGGTGTCCATGCCCACCTTTTATCCCCGAGTGATTCAAGAGGTAAATCCCCGGTGTGGCGTAAATTTCGGGCATATAGTCGAAGTGATCCACATGGTGTTCAATACCCATTCCTAGGTATATTCAGTCCTACCATCCTCTCAACTGTTCAGGATGCAGGGAAGTCGAGCCAGATTATCTCTTTCCCAACAACACAGTTCAGAATTCAGTGGCGTACCAGTAAACTTGCTTCGTCAGCAATGCAATCTTCAGCAGAGTCATCAATAATCTTCGGTATCATGGGCTCCCCAGTGCAAATTCTTACCAGTATCCCCAACAATCTTTAGTACTGCAGGTTTCCAGCGCCGATATGTATTGGCATCTCCAGTGATGAGCAACGGTTCCCAGCAAGCTTTCGCTTATCCCCATGAAGTCTATTTCTTTGCATTGCATATAGTTATAATTACATAACATTGCATCTTCAAAAGTGCGTAGCTGATCCATCAGAGTGGATCTTTGCGACAAAAGAAATTCAAACATGCATACGAAGCATAAGCCAGATCAGGTACCTTACACGAAAGACCTGAATCATTCAAGGACAACAATACATCCCTATAAGAGGATATCATTCCCAAAATCCCCAATCGATGACCTTCACCTTTTCAATGCCCAAAAAAATCAATACACCAAGTCTAAACCCATCACTCGTCTGCGTCAACTCATAAACACTCATCTGTGTCATGTTAGAACATAGTTTGATTCTACAACCCTTAATTAGAGTTTTGATGATAACAAACACAAAGAACAAATATGCACTCTAAATTTTTGTTATTTTGTATGCAAAAGTGTTGACCGAAACAAAGAAATTAAGCTACAGAAGCTTTCAAGCTGAGGTAATCAGAATCTGCACTGAAGAATGATGATCAGAACCTGCGCTGAAGTGAAGAATACTCTGATTCTGAACAGAAGTTTCATATACCATCAGATCCTCACATCTATGAGTCATCAATGTTCTGAAGCAATTGCAGCATGCAAAATTATAAGTTCTGAAGCGTTACTATTCAATCAAGAAAACATCATATGCAACGACTTCATTCAGACAAGAATCTTCTCAATATGGAAACAACATTAAATGTCCATTATCACGCTTTATGTTGGACAGGATTTTCATGCCTATATAAACAAGCTTAGAGGACAAATTGTTCACGATTTTTTGACACTACTGTAACATACCTCAAAAACGCTGCAATCTTACATATTCATATATACGCTCAAAATTGTGTAAAATATCACACTTGTGATACAATTTTTGTAAGGAAAAACAAAAATACACAGTATAGTCTTTTATCTTGATTAAGCTAGTTTTCCTTGAGATTAATCGGGTTGTGGTTGTACTCAAGAAGACTTTGGCAGTTGTCAAAGTAGTGTTGTAATTAGTTTTTGATTAGTGAATTAAGTCCTCGTTGGAGAGAGGCGAAATCACCTTGGCGGGTGGACTGGAGTAATTTGAGATCAAACGAACCAGGATAAAAATATCGTGTCTACTGCGCTTTTGTTTTTAAGTTTCAATTCAACCCCCCTTCTTGTGTTTCTCACTTCTTCAATTGGTATCAGAGCTCTTGGTTCTGAGTACATACACTTAACCGTGTCAGTAAAAGATCCAAGCTTTAGAAAAACACTATGGTGGGACCAAGCCAAAACATCAGCAATGACTACCATGAGGACAAGGACAGAATCAGCGGCAAAACTCCAGTCTTTGATGGAGAAAATTTTGACTACTGGAAAGACAGAATTGAGAGCTTCTTTCTGGCTCATGATGCTGATCTATGGGACATGGTAATTGATGGATACACACATCCAGTGGATGAAAGTGATCAGAAGATAGACAGAAAAAGGATGTCTGACCAGCAAAAACGTAATTTCAGAAACCATCATAAAGCCATAACAATACTTCTCAGTGCTATCTCATACTCAGAATATGAGAAAATCTCAAACAGAGAGACAGCCAAAAACATGTTTGACTCTATGAGAATGACGCATGAAGGAAACATACAAGTCAAAGAAACCAAGGCCCTTGCGCCCATTCAAAAATATGAAGCATTCAATATGGAAGACGGTGAATCCATAGAGGCAACATACAAGTCAAAGAAACTAAGGCCCTTGACAAAGGATATTCTACTGTTGATCATGTAAAGAAGATCATCAGAAGTCTACCCAAGCAATGGAGGCCAATGGTCACTGCACTTAAGCTAGCTAAAGATCTCAATAAGATATCTCTGGAGGAACTTGTCAGCTCCCTCAGAAGTCACGAGATAGAGCTAGAAGAAGATGAGCCTTAAAAGCAAGGTAAGCTTCTAGCATTAAAATCTAACATAAAATCCGATTATAAGGTTTTGCAGGCTATGGAAGAAACCTCTGATGGATCCTCATTAGAAGAAGATGAATTGTCTCTTCTCTCCAGAAGGGTCAATCAACTGTGGAAGCAGAGACAAAGGAAATTCAGAAACCCGAGAAGATAAGAGAATCAAAATTAATCTTCCTCCAGATACAGAAAGTCCGATTCCTCCTATGGACACAGAAGATCTGAAGGTTCCTCTGGACACAGAAAGTCAAATAACAATGACATCATCTGCTATGAGTGCAATGAGCAAGGGCACTACAAAAGTGACTGTCCAAGGCTTCAAAAGGAGAAGCCCAAAAAGAAGTTCTTCAAAGAGAAGAAGAAAAGACTCATGGCAACATGGGACGATTCAGACACTTCTGATGCTGACTCAGAGTCAGATGATGAAAGAGCCAACATAGCTCTCATGGCAAATGTGTCAGAAGACAGTGAAGCTTCTGGTTCAGACTCAGAATCAGACACAGAAGAGGTATTCCCTAATTTCACTGTTAATTTTACTAAGGCTGAACTTGTAGAAAGTCTGAATGAAATTCTGTAAAGGTATCAGCAAATCAGAGTCAAATTCAAGAACCTGAAAAGGGATCTTGTCTCTGACTCTGAAAAGACTGAGAGTCTTAGATTAGATAATTCTGAGTTAAAAGAAAAGATTTCAAAATTAGAAACTGATTTACAAAACTCTCAGAAAGAAATAATCTCAGAGACTCCCAGTAATACTGATAAGATCATCAAAGAATATGATCACAACTTTCAGAAGTTTCTGGCTAAAAACATAGATAGAAGCAAGATGGCTTCAATGATCTATGGAGTTAGTAGGAATGGGAGAAAAGGAATAGGATACCAAGGTAAGGTATCTCCACCTAAGAAAGTCATAGAACTTGTCATAAAATTCACACCACTAAAATCACACTTCACATATGGGCACACACATGACCTAAAATACACTAGTAATTATTACTCTGTCAAACCAAAATTCAACCAGAATTTTGGTAAAACTAATAAACCAGGACCCAAAAAGATATGGGTACCTAAGGAAAAAATTATATATGTGGCAGATATCTTTAGCAGCAAGGCTAAAACACCAGTCATGGTACCTGGACTCTGGATGCTCTTGACACATGACAGGAAGAAAGCATATGTTCCAAAGCCTGGAACTTAAACCTGGATGCTACGTGGGCTTTGGAGGTAACCAAAGAGGGAAGACCATTGGCTCTAGAACAGTAGGTAATAGTAATCTTCCTTATATAAATAATGTGCTTTTAGTTGATGGATTAATGCATAACCTGTTATCCATAAGTCAATTAAGTGATAACGGTTATGATATAATCTTTAATCAAAATTCATGCAAAGCTGTTAGTCAGAAAGATGGAACTATCCTTTTTAATGGAAAGAGGAAAAACAACATTTATAAGATAAAATTTTTTGAACTAAAGAGTCAGAATGTAAAATGTCTTCTCTCTGTTAACAACGAGCAATGGGTCTGGCACAGAAGATTGGGGCATGTTAGTATGAGAAGAATATCTCAGATTAACAAACTCAATCTGGTCAGAGGACTTCCTAATCTGAAGTTCAACTCAGATGCTTTGTGTGAAGCATGTCAGAAAGGAAAATTTGCAAAACCCGCTTTTAAATATAAAAATGTTGTTTCCACCTCTAAGCCATTAGAACTTCTGCACATAGACTTATTTGGACCAGTAAAAACTGCGCCTGTTAGTGGAAAGAAGTCTGCGTTAGTGATCGTAGATGACTATAGCAGATGGACATGGGTAAAGTTCTTAAGACACGAGGACGAGTCATATTCTGTGTTCGTTGCATTCTATAACCAAGTACAGAATGAAAAGGATCTTATAATTGTCAAAGTCAAAAGTGATCATGGTGGAGAATTTGAAAATAAAAAATTTGAAACATTTTTTAATGAAAAAGGCATCTTGCATGACTTCTCTTATCCTAGAACTCCCCAACAAAATGGAGTTGTAGAATGAAAGAACAGAACACTGCAAGAAATGGCCAGAACCATGATCAATGAGACTAACATTGCTAAGATCTTCTGGGCAGAAGAAATTAACATAGCGTGTTTCATTCAGAATAGAATCTCTATAAGACCTATTCTAAAAAAGACTCCATATGAATTGTGGAAGAACAGAAATCCTAACATTTCTTATTTCCATACTTTTGGATGCACTTGTTTTATTCTGAATACTAAAGATCATCTAAACAAGTTTGACTCTAAAGCACAAAAGTGTATTATGTTAGGATACTCTGAATGCTCAAGAGGGTACAGAGTATACAATACAGAAACACAGATTGTTGAAGAGTCAATCAATGTTAGATTTGATGATAAGCTTGACCCTCAAAAGTCAAAGCAGAATGAATCTTTTGTAGATATAGAAGTTGAATTCACAGGTACTGAAGCCAACCCATCAGAAGTTCCCAACAAAGACGCTCCAACAACTTTAGAAATAAATATTACGAGTGATCCTGTACCTTATGTTGATCAAATCCAGAAAAGGTTATCCAGAAGTAGCATAGCTCACCCATAAGATAAGATCCTGGGAAAGAAGGATGATCCAATCAGAACAAGATCAACATTCAGAAACTCTGAAGAATCCCTCATGGGACTGGTCTCTCTGATTGAACCAACAACAATTGATGAAGCTCTTCTGGATAATGAGTGGATTATGGCAATGCAGGAGGAATTAAATCAGTTCACCAGAAATGACGTATGGGATCTAGTTCCCAAACCAAAAGGATTCAATGTTATTGGAACAAAGTGGGTGTTCAGAAACAAACTGAACAAGCAAGGAGAAGTCATCAAAAACAAAGAACGATTGGTGGCACAAGGTTATAGTCAGCAAGAGGGGATAGACTATACAGAAACCTTTGCTCTAGTCGCCAGGTTAGAATCTATCAGACTCTTAATCTCATTTACTGTAAATAAGGGCATCACTCTGTATCAGATGGATGTCAAAAGTGCATTCCTAAATGGCTACATAGATGAAGAGGTATATGTGCACCAACCCCATGGGTTTGAAAATTCCAAACACCCATAATATGTTTTCAAACTAAAGAAGTCACTCCATGGTCTGAAACAAGCTCCTAGAGCTTGGTATGAAAGACTAAGTAACTTCCTGTTAGAAAAGGAATTCACCAGAGGGAAAGTGGACACAAACTTGTTCTGTAAGACATTTAAGAATGACATTTTAGTCTGTCAGATTTATGTAGATGATATCATTTTTGGATCCACTAAACCTTCTCTGGGAAGAGAATTTTCTAAGTGCATGCAGGCAGAGTTTGAGATGAGCTTAATGGGGGAACTCAAATTCTTTCTGGGCATTCAGATAAACCAAACTCCAGAAGGAACTTACATTCGTCAGAGCAAATATGTCAGAGAACTTCTGATGAAATTTGACCTGTCAGAATGTAAGCCCTCAAAGACTCCAATGCATCCCATGTGCATTCTGGAAAAGGAAGAGGTAAGTAAAAAGGTAGAGCAGAAAATGTACAGAGGTATGATTGGCTCTCTCCTTTATCTGACGGCTTCAAGGTCTGATATTTTATTCAGTATTTTCTTATGTGCTAGATTCCAATCAGATCCTAGAGAATCTCACTTAACAACAATTAAGAGAATTTTCAAGTATTTGAAAGGTACTACTAATATGGGTTTGTTTTATAGAAAATCCAATGAATAGAGCTTAGTAGGATACTGTGATGTTTACTTTGCTGGAGATAGAGTAGAGCGTAAAAGCACTTCTGGAAGCTGCCAGTTTCTGGGAGACAATCTGATCTCATGGACCAGCAAGAGACATTCCACAATAGCACTGTCAACAGCAAAACCTAAATACATAGCAGCTGCTAGATGTAACACTCAAATGCTCTGGATGAAAAGTCAACTTGAAGACTTTAACATATTTGAGAGTAACATTCCTATCTTCTATGATAACACTTCTGCCATATGTCTCAGTAGAAATCCCATTTTGCATTCTAGGGCTAAGCATATAGAAATAAAACATCACTTTATTAGGGACTATATTCAGAAAGGAATTCTTACTTTAAAATCTATTGACACAGACCATCAATGGGCTGATGTATTTACAAAACCCCTTTCTAAAGATAGATTCAATTTCATTCTGAAACATCTCAGCATGAAATTATGTCCAGAATAAAATGTTTTATTTGCATATCCTAACCCTCAGAACTTTATTGTTTTCTGTGAACATCTGATCAAATTGTCTTCAGAAGTTAGAAGTACAGTTGCCTCAGAAGCTATCTATGAAGATCTGAACGTTTCATTTCAAGGATAGAGGTGTGCAGTTCACATCATCAAACATCTATCATCCTCTCACAAGCTACCTTCTGAGGCTGAACACGCGTTCAAATTCTGAAGGGTCCAAGGCTCTGATTGGATGCATTGAGACACTTGTCAATGGTAACTGTTCAATATATCTCTAAATCCCCTAATTTCAGGTTTCATTAATGGATATAATCATTACTTATTTTCTTTCTTACTGTTTACGTTTTCTAAAAACCTATATAAACTCAATTTACTATTTCATTCATTCACGTTTTACCCTCTTCTATATTCTCTCTTGTTCTAGTTTCTTTTTCAATAACCCTTTCCATTAACTTTCTTCAAAGAATCCGTGTGAACAATGGCATCATCATCAAGTCTCAAGAATATCAGTGCTCCTGAATCTTCATCAATGGAACAATATGAAGAGCCCATTAGAACGCTACTCACTCGGGTTGACAACCTTGAAGTTCTATGTGAATTGATCGTTGATTTTGAAAGCTTACAAGAAAATTGGTTTAATCTGTATGAAGATGTAACTGCACAGGGATGGAACATATACTTTGATCGTCTGTTGGGTCCAACTTTTCCCATTCTTATTAAAGAGTTCTGGATTCATGCTACCTCATCCAACCACCAGGTCACATCATATGTTATGGGTAAGAAGATAGTGATAACAGAAGATTTAATTGGGAAACTCATTGGATACAATGGCGGTGGAGTCAGGTGCATTGATATGGCTGATAGGTGCTCTGAACTAAAATCTATTGCTAGGGAAATCTTCACTTCTGCACAGCCATCCAGCAAGACCAGAGACTTGAAGGATCATCATAGAATCTTGCCTAGAATAATTCTGGGATGTATCAATCACAGGAAGCCTAGAAGCTCTCCTGATTACATCAATATTGATCAGCAGTTTCTGATTTACTTCATTGCAAAGAAGACCAAGATAAACCTTCCACACTTGCTCTTCAACCATCTCAGAATAAGTGTGAAAGAGACAAGAGAAGAAGAAATAACTAAGGGGGATTGGATTCCTCTAGGAAGATTGATTTCAGATATTCTAACAGAAAACAAGCTGATAGAACATCCGACAGAGGCTCAAGAAATTAGTACTCTGGAAGCAACTGCTGGGAAACCTTTGAATGCCAAGAATCTGAAGAAAATGAAGATTATTGAGAACATTAAGAAGGAACCAACAATTGCTTCTCATGAGGCCATCACTTCTAGGAGAATCCCTCTGAAGGATTTTCCACTATTTTCTGAGATAGATGCCTCTCCAGAAATCATAGTCAGATACCTTGAAGCTTGCAAGGCTGATGGGACTATTCCAGAAATCAACATCCAAGATCTGCACAAGCCAGCTCCAGAGGTTGTGCTAAAGAAATCCAAAAAGAGGAAGGCAGCAGGAGAAGGATCCTCTCAGCAGACACCTAAAGGTGCGAAAAAGAAAGGTAACCCATCTCCTGTTTCTGTTGTAGAATCAATAACTATTCCAACATCTGAAACCATTCCCCCTCAACCAACAGAAAATCCTTCACCCCAAACATTTGAGGATTTTGACATAGAGTTTGACCCATCTGTAACTCTTGGAAACTTCTTGAATAAACCTCACTCCCCAAATCCAAATCCAAATCCAGAACAAAATCAACCAGAACTTGCTAAAGTTCTATCGGACATTGAACTGTTTGATCAAGACTTTTCCTCACCACTACCAGAAAATCCAAACACTCAACCTCCTCAACCAGAAAATCCACAACCACACTCTCCTCAACCAGAAAATCCACAACCACACTCTCCTCAACCAGAACATCTGAACCTCAACTCACCTCAACCAGAGAATGAAAATCCTCTCATTCCTCCTCTTGAAAACCCATGTTCTGAAATTCCTGATCCAAAAATTCAACACGCTACCGCAAACCAATTAGAAGACCCCCCTTCAGATTCTGATACCACTACCCCAATTCCTGGGATAACAGAACCTCTTACGGTTCGTTTACCTCTCACTATTCATGATATTCCAGAAATCCCTTCACCATATGAATCTATACCACCAAACACCCCTAACTCACCAATCCTGATTTCTGACTCTTCCACTCCATCACCCATCAACCGTCCAGCTGACAACCTCAGACTTGTCATTGATCCGCAAGTGCTGGACCAACTAGCTTCCACCTCAAACAAAATTACCACTCCCAAACCTAAACCAACCTCAACCAAATCAGATGTTGGTAAGAATCTGTTGATTTTTGAAACAGAAATACAAGAATGGATTACTTCTTTGAAGCAAGCAAGTCAAGAGATTTCTAATCCTGATGCTTCTGATTCTCTGTGGGAAAGATTAACAAAATGGCTCAACTCTGAAACTCAGAAGCTGAAAGAATTGGGCTATGAAAGGGCTCAGCAGATCTTCAGTGATCAGCTGAAAGCCTTCCAAGATCAAGTTCTGAGCCATTGGTACAAGAAAGAAATTCTTCCGCTGGATAATGCTCCCTGGAAAGAGCACCATCCTTCAGAAGTCACTGAACCATATTCTGATAGTCACCCTCTGACTAATGCTCAAGAAAACATGATTGCAACAGAAGAAGTTGTTAAATCAGAAGAGGCTGCAGAGTGTTCTGAACGACATGCAACCCCTGAAGATACACCAGCTTCGTCTCTAGTCATGCAAACTCTGGAAGAGTTGAAGAAGGAGAATGCCTTAATCCATGCTAGACTGGATAAGCAAGAGGATACAAACAAAGAGATCAAGGGTATTTTGGATAAACAAGAAGATACAACAAAAAAATCAAATACATTCTGGGAAAGCAGGAAGAATCAAGCACTCCAATTAAGAGCTTGTTTGAAGCGTTGTTCACACGTCTTCCCCCTCCTTCTTAGATTTTCTTTAAACTGTTTATCTGTAATTTTTTATCTTATCCTCCTTGTTTCTGAAAATTGTCATTGCATTCTGTTTTCAATATAATTCATCTTTTTGACTCTGATTATATTTCTTTTTGATACCTGACAAAAAGGGGGAGAGAGTAAGATATTTTCAATAACAGTATACCGGGACAAAGTCTCAAACATTATGAATATCTTAACCTCTATATTTTCTGAAAAGCTTGAACAGGAACACATTCTGATAAGGACAGAAGGAGATGCATCAAAATCTCTGACGAGAAGGAACTTAAGGGAAGTAATCAACTCAGGGGGAGTCTCTCTTAAGCGTTTTGTTCTATATTTTTCATTGAAAATCCTAATTTTTGTCATCATCAAAAAGGTGGAGATTGTTAGAACATAGTTTGATTCTACAACCCTTAATTAGAGTTTTGATGATAACAAACACAAGGAAAAAATATGCACTCTAAATTTGTGTTATTTTGTATGCAGAAGTTCTGACCGAAACAACATCAGAAATTAAGCTACAGAAGCTTTCAAGCCGAGGTAATCAGAATCTGCGCTGAAGAATGATGATCAGAACCTGACTAAAGTGAAGAATACTCTAATTCTGAACAGAAGTTTCATATACCATCAGATCCTCATATCTCTGAGTCATCAATGTTCTGAAGCAATTGCAACATGCAAAATTCTAAGTTCTGAAGCATTACTATTCAATCAAGACAACATCATATGCAACGGCTTCATTCAGACAAGAATCTTCTCAATATGGAAACATCATTAAATGTCCATTATCACGCTTTATGTTGGACAAAATTTTAATTCCTATATAAACAAGCTTAGAGGATAAATCGTTCACGATTTTTTGACACTACTGTAACATACCTCAAAAACGCTGCAATATACATATTCATATATACGCTCAAAATTGTGTAAAATATCACAGTTGCGATACTGTTTTTGTAAGGAAAAACAACAATACACAGTATAGTCTTTTATCTTGATTAAGCTAGTTTTCCTTGAGATTAACTGGGTTGTGGTCGTACTCAAGAAGACTTTGGTAGTTGTCAAAGTAGTGTTGTAATCAGTTTTTGATTAGTGAATTAAGTCCTCGTTGGAAAGAGGCGAAATCACCTTGGCGCGTGGACTGGAGTAGTTTGAGATCAAACGAACCAGGATAAAAATATTGTGTCAACTGCGCTTTTTTTTTTAAGTTTCAATTCAATCCCCCCTTCTTGTGTTTTTCACTTCTTCATGTCAGTCTCCCAAACACTCGTCCGTGTTTAAACTTTCCTTGGTACTCGTCTGTATCTTTTCTCAATACCCGTCCGTATTGATCCAAACACTCGTAT
Organism: Vicia faba; assembly: GCA_948472305.1. NCBI lineage: Eukaryota > Viridiplantae > Streptophyta > Magnoliopsida > Fabales > Fabaceae > Vicia > Vicia faba. The sequence continues at coordinate 1,681,207,561 of OX451737.1, read as the reverse complement.
GTGTCAGTTTCCTAAACACCCATCCGTGTAAGTTATCCAAACATTCGTCTGTGTCTTCTTTCAATACTCGTCTGTATCTTCCTTCAATACTCGCCCGTATTGATTCGAACACTCTTCTGTGTTTAACCTTTTGATACTCGTCTGTATCTTCTTTCAATGCTCATCCGTATTGATTCAAACACTCTTCTGTGTTTAACCTTTTGATACTTGTCTGTATCTTCTTTCAATACTCGTCCGTATTGATTCAAACACTCGTCTGTGTTTAACCTTTTGATATTCGTCTGTATCTTTCTTCAATACTCGCCTGTATTGATTCAAACACTCGTCCGTGTCTAACCTCTTGATACTCGTCTGTATCTTCTTTCAATACTCGTCTGTATTGATTCCAACACTCGCCCGTGTTATCTCTTCTCTGATACCCGTCTTTATCTTCTTTCGATACTTGTCCGTATTGACTCAAACACTCGTCCGTGTTTAACCTTTTGATACTCATCTGTATCTTCCTTCAATGCTCATCCGTATTAATTAAAACACTCGTTTGTGTTTAACCTTTCTTAATACTTATCCGTATCTTCTTTCGATACTCGTCCGTATCGATTCAAACACTCGTCCGTGTTTAACCTTTCCTTGATACTCGTCCGTATATTCTTTTGATACTTGTCCATGTCGATTCAGACACTCGTCTATGTTATACCTTCCTTGTATTGGAATCATGCTACATTATAAGTCCGATCTCTCCCTTGTATTGGCATCACGCTACGTTACAAGTCCGATCTCTCCCTTGTATTGGCATCACGCTACGTTACAAGTTCGATCTCTTCCTTGTATTGGTATCACGCCACGTTACAAGTGCAATCTCTTCTTTGTATTGGCATCGTGCTACATTACAAGTTCGATCTCTCCCTTGTATTGACATCACGCTACGCTACAAGTCTGATCTCTCCCTTTTATTGGCATCACGCTACGTTACAAGTTCGATCTCTTCCTTGTATTGGCATCATGCTACGTTACAAGTGCAATCTCTTCCTTGTATTGGCATCGTGCTACATTACAAGTTCGATCTCTTTCTTGTATTGGCATCGTGCTACGTTACAAGTTCGATCTCTTCCTTGTATTGGCATCACACCACGTTACAAGTTTGATCTCTTCCTTGTATTGGCATCACACTATGTTACAAGTGCAATCTCTTCCTGGTATTGGCATCGTGCTACGTTACAAGTTTGATCTCTTCCTTTTATTGGCATCACACTACGTTACAAGTCCAATTTCTTCCTTTTATTTCCATCATGCTACGTTACAAGTTCAATCTCTTCCTTGTATTGGCATCACACCACGTTACAAGTCTTCTCTGTCCTTATGTTTACATCATGTTACCTTCTAACACTCATCGTGTCAGCTTCTAAAAACTCATCGTGTCAGTTTCTAAACGCTCGTCGTGTCAGCTTCAAACACTCATCGTGCCAATTTTTAAAGATTCATCATGTCCTAATCGATATCTTCCTTTTGGTTATCGTGTCCTGATCGATACCTCTTCTGCGAATCATCGTGTCCTGATCGATGTATTCCTGTTAGACATCGTGTCCTGATCGATGTCTTCCTTTTAATCATCGTGTCCTGATCCGTTTTTTCCTCTGAGTCATCGTGTCCTGATCGATGTACTTTGATGTCGTCGTGTCCTGATTGACGTATACTTTCGGTTTAGTCTCACCTCTTTTAATTCCCCAGTAGATGGTGCAAAAATAAATAAACACTCACACTTCCTCTCAGAACAAATTTTTGGCATTGGTATTTAATCATCTTCAACCTTTAACGCCCGAAAGGCACACACCAATCGTACTTTTAGGTTTAAGACGATTAAATAGGGGTAGCTGTAATACCCCAAATTTGTCCTACCTCTTTCACTTTTATCTGGCTTATGCATTGTTGCGCTTTTCTCATGTACATAACTCCATTAGGTCATCTAACACACCATTCATTGATTAATCAATAAAATGTGGCATGTGATCAAGGATTTCAAAGAATTAGGGTTTCTTTAAGGCTCTGAGGCTCTTATCTTCATCCATGAGATTCAAGTTTCTTCTTCAACAAGCAGGGAAGGATGCTAGGGTTTTAATTTGTTATGCTTCATCAAGAATTCAGTTGTAAGCTAAGGTTTTGGTTCCCTCCATTACCTCAAGCTACCTTGATTATCAAATTTAATCAAAAGAAAGTGAACCAGGGTTTGTTACTCATCATATTTGAGCTTGTTGATGTTCAACAACTGAGGATCATTGAGTTTCATGTCAAGGTATCCTACTATGCTCCAAGTCCTACCTTTATAAAAAGATTCAAGGCATTGGCTATCTTGTTACTCATCAAGTCGAGATATAGTGGAATTGGATTGCGAAATGCAAGCCATGGTGCAAGAGATCAGTTTCCAGATTCATTGTAATAAAGGCATCATTATTCTCTCGCATACTTGTTGCTTGTCACGAAAGTTTGCTTAGGATTGGAAAATTGAATGAAATATAGGGCTTCATTGAGAATGGAAGATTAATTTGAGATATGCATTCAAGTTCAAGATGTGGATCATAATCAAGGCATCATTCTCTCAAATTTTTTATTTCTTGTCATGCGAGTTAATATTGGATTAAGATTGAAGGGGATTTAAATGATTCCATGAATTCAAACTTTGTTCAATTCATCAAAGTTGTTGGAAGTTTGTAAGGTTGGAAAGGAAATGTATTTGGGTTTCTTAAGATTTAAGTAATGGGGTATACAAGTTCAAGATTATTTAAGCATTATTCAAGATACCAAAGTTCATTTAAAAAGAATCATCAAATACCAAATTCCACATCTTTTCACTATCCTTCAAAGTTTATCAAAGTCCACTTAGGGATTCAAGCAATTTCCCACCATTTCATCATTCATCTAACCTTATTGTACATGGCTCGCAATTTTCAAGTCCATTCACATGACAATTTATAAGCCAAGTTCTCTCAAAAGATAATCATTCATCTTTGAGTATGCAAGTTCGGCCAACTTCCAAATATCATTCCATTCAAAGTGAAGATGTGAAAAACACAAGAAGGGGGGGTTGAATTGAAAAACTTGGATCAAAAACAGCTTAAAGACACAGTATTTTTATCCTGGTTCGTTTGATCTCAAACTACTCCAGTCCACCCGTCAAGGTGGTTTCGCCTCTCTCCAACGAGGTCTTAATCCACTAATCTCAAAAGATTACAACAACTACTTTAACAACTGTTAAAGTATTCTTGAGTACAACCACAAACCGGTTAATCTCAAGGAAATCTATTACAAATAATTAAACAAGAATGTGTTGTTGTTTTCTAACAAAATAGTTTATCACAACTATGATAATTACACAGGTTAAGCTTATAGTATAGAATAAATTTGCTAGAGCTTGAATATGCGTGATTTTGGAATTCTCTGCAAATTGATGTGCGCGTACGTACGTGCTTCTTTTTGCAAGCAGACTTGTTTATATAGGCAAGCAAGAGACGTTTTCCATAAAACCAAGTTTAATGTTAATAACACACTTTCCTTTTGTAGAAGATCTTGTCTGAAGAAAGCCGTTGGCATTTAATTATGTCTTGAATAATTAATAAATCTTCAGAGTCTTCTTTTCTTTAACCGCTGATAACACTTCAGAGTGTTGATGACTTGGCTGAGATGTCTTTGTTCAGAGTCAGAGTTTACTTGTTTAAGCGCAGATTCTGGTCATCAAACTTCAGCATAAAAACTATTTTGCTTTCAGCGTGTAATACTTTAGCTTATCTTCTGATTGATCCCATCAGAACTTCTGCATACATAGAACATATTTTTAAGGTGCATATTTGTTCTTTGTATATATTCTTTGTATTTATTTATTCTTTGTATTTGTTATCATCAAAACTCTAATCAAGGGTTGTAGAATCAAACTATGTTCTAACAATCTCCCCCTTTTTGATGATGACAAAAACCAGATTTTTCAATTAAGAATAAAGAATAAAAAGTATAGAATTAAGAAGAAAAACTCCCCCTGAGTTGATTACATCCCTTAAATTCTTTGATTCCTTGAGCATCAGAATTTGACTACGTCTTTCATCATAGTTTTGTACCTGTTTAATCTTTTCAGAAGAAAGAAGTTAAGTAGTTCAGAATGTTTGAGACTTCTGTCTCAGTAATTCGTTATTGAAAATATCTTATTCTTTCTCCCCCTTTTTGTCAGTTATCAAAAAGGTTATCAAATCAGAGCTAAAAAGGATTTATATTAAAAATAAGAAGCAATGATAAGAAGTTCAGAACAGCAGCAATGTAGAACAAATATTACAGACAAACAGATTTTAAAAACAAAGGAAAATCTAAGAGGGAGGAGGAAGGCGCGTGAACAAAGCTTCCAACAAGCCCTTGATCTGGATGTTGGTTTCCTCTTGTTTGCTTAACATGCTCTTGATTTCCTTGATTGTATCATACTGTTTATCTAACCTTTCCTGAATAACAATATCCGATCTCTGTAGTTCTTCCAGAGTTTGCCTTTCATAGGAGGGAGCTGGAGAATCTTCAGTAGCTGGATGCTTCTCAGAGCATTCTGCAACATGGTCATTTTGAACCAATTCCTCTGTAGAAATCATCTCATCTAGAGCAGCAGTCAGAGGGAGACTTTCTGACTCTGGTTGAACATTGTCTGATGGATGATGTTCTGACCAGGGAGCATTGTCTAGAGGGAGAATCTCTTCCTTGAGTAGTTGGCTCAGAACTTTGTCTTCGAATACCTTTAGCAGATTACTGAAATTCTGTTGAACTTGTCCGTAGCACTTTTCTTGCATCTTATGAGTTTCAGAACATATCCATTTTCTGAAACTTGTCCAAAGACAATCTGAGGCAGCAGGATTTGTCATCTCAAGACTAGCTTGCTTCGGGGAGGTTATCCATTTCTGCATTTCTGTTTCAAACATCAATAAACTAGTACCAACATCTGGTGTAGGTTCAGATGGTTTTGGTTTAGGAATGGCAGTTTTATGAGTTATGGCAGCTAGGCGTTCAAAAACAGTTAGATTAATGACAAGTTTAGCATTGTCATCTGGATTTCTCTTTGGTGAGGGAGTGGGAGAGTCTGGTATAATTATTGGACTAGTTAGGGAATTTGGTGGAGTTGATTCTAGTGAAGAGGGAATTTGGGGAATGCCCAAAATGGTGAGGGGCATATGGATAGCCAGAGGTTCATTGATTCATGGAATGGGAATTGTATTTGAATCTGAAGTAGGTTCTTCAGATTGGTTGGATGTAAGATGGTGAGGTTCTGTTTCACAGGATTCAGAAGGTTGGATCTCAGAAGTTTAAACTTCTGGTTGTGATTATTCAGGTTGTGGAGATGGTGGATGAATGTCTGGTTAAGGAGATGAAGGTAGTGGTATTTCTGGTTGAGGAGAGAGGGGAATATCTGGTTGTGGAGCTTCTGTGGTGGTCTCGGAGATTGGATTTTCTGGGATTAGAGGGTTTGGATTTTCTGGTGTGGGAGCAGAAATATTTTGGTCAAAAGATTCAATGTCTGACAGAACTTTTGCAAGTTCTGGTTTAGTTGTTTCAATATTTGGATTGAAAGGAAGGGAGTGAGTTTCTCTAAGACTTAGAGTTTCTGAGGTGTCAAACCCTATGTCAAAATCATCAAACATTTGTGGGGTAGGAATTTCTGAATGAGTAGGTAAGGGTCCAGATGTTGATAAAGATATTGATTCTAAAACATTAACAGAAGAAGGATTACCTTTCTTTTTAGCAGCTTTAGGAGTCCACTGGAATGATCCCTCTGCTGCTGCCTTTCTTTTCTTGTTCTTCTTCAACACAACTTCTGGAGCCGCCTGTTGCAAGTCCTGAATATTCAAGCAAGCTATTATAAAGCTTAGAGTCCGACCAGATAACAACTAGCTACAATTCCAGCAAGACACTATGAAGCCTGGACCCGACCAGATAATAGTATAACTTTTCCAAAACCATGAAGTCTAGACCCGACCAGATAATAGTTACCACTTTAAGTTACTATGAAGCCTGGACCCGACCAGATATCAGTTCAACTTCATCCTTTCTAGCAAGTCACTGCAAAGCCTGAAATCCGACCAGATAACAGTTAAACTTCCTTATCCCCAACAAGTTGTTGTGAAGCCTGGAGCCGACCATATAATAATTCAATTTCAAGAGATTTTCTGCAAAGCCTGGAATTCGACCAGATAACATATAATTTATTCTTCCCCAGTAAGTTACCGTGAAGCCTGGAATCCGACCAGATAGCATTTGACTTCCTCAACCTCAGCAAGCTGTAAAGCCTGGACCCAACCAGATAACAACTAACATTCAAAAGACAATCCCCAATGTAGGCATTCTTTTAACAAATTTGAAGATGTGCATATTCTTAATCCCCAACGGTAATCCGGGATTCAGAACTCCTCAACAGCGGTCAGGGATTTATTTTCCTGGACAAATATGCATCCCACATTCATACATCATAGCATATAGATACAGAACGCATTTACATCATCTCCTTCATCTTGTGAACATCATGCATACATCTGCATTTTACTAACCATTTTTCCCACAGGTAAAACATCAAGTTTTAGTATGAATCGACTGAAGATTTGTGCTGATACTCCTTCCAGTATTTACTAACATTCTACCAAATGGAATCTATAAGCCCATTCCTGATCCACCTTCGAGTGCAAGTTTCTGGGCACTCTAGTGTTCAATCATCTTTCACCTTCAAGTCACAAATGGAGGATCCGCCAATCTATCTCTTCAGGTTTAAGAAGATTGAACAGGGGCAGCTGTTGTACCCCAAAATTTTCCCTATAATTTCTCAAGTAATCTCTCACAAGATCTCCTTTGGTTCAAGACTGCACAAGGGTTGATTAGCTCAAGACACCTCTTCAAGCACTGATGACTGAAAATTAGGGTTTGAGTTTGCACAAGGACAAATGGACTTTTAATGCCCCATATGACTTTCATGGATCATTTTGGACCCTCAATATTTCTCATATCAAGTTTCAAGTCTTAGATCACATTTTTGCTCAGTCAATTGATCAGTTGACCTAAAATCAACTATATTGGGGAAAAAGTCAACTGTGGTCAATTTATAGTAAAACTTCATAATTTTTTTATCATATCAACATCATGAATTCATATATGTCATTTGATCAAGTTTGGATCACAATTCCTCAAGAAATTTGATCAGATCATCAAAAGGGAAAAATGGTCAAAATTAGGGTTTTGACTGAGGAAGTGCAATTTCTGATTTTTGACCTAGCAAATGATTAATTGGTGTGATACGGTGGGAGAACTGACTTGAGCGTTTGCGTTTGTATTTACAAATGTTGCGGTTTAGCAAGAGTCTCCACCGACTTTTCTTTTATCCAAAAGGAAAGGTGAAAAAGCACAGGAAAGACCTTTAGAGATGTTTTCTTGAGTTCGGGGGGTAGATTATGAAAAGGGAAGGTGTTAGCACCCTTTTCATCCATGGTTTTCCATGGGCTCTTAGTTACTCGCTAGATCACTTGCTTTTGTTTGAATGTGCTAGTGGTGTGGATTTTGAAAGTATTTCGAAAACGTCTTTGTAATGGTTCTCGTCTCTATAAGAACGCATACAAAGTGTTTGTTTGAAAAATAGTTTCAAAGATGTATTTGTGAAATGTGTTTTTGAAAGTGATTTTGAAAAGGTGTCTTTGTAATGGTTCTTGTCTTTATAAGAACGCGTACAAAGTGTTGTCTTTCAAAAATGTTTCAAAATGAAAGTGTTGGTGTATAAAATATTTTTGTTGTGAGCAAGCGAGTGACTAAGAGCGAACCTACATACCTAAAAGGTCTTAGATGTTCTTTTCCTCCTCCTTTAGATGTTGCTATATTACCATTGATCTGGTAAGAAACCCCATCGTTGGATGTGAAGGGACGAATGTGGGACGTTTGTATAGTCATAGAAGGCAACCCATGGAGCATTTTAGCAATATCGTTTTAGGGACTAGATTGTTTACCGAAGGCAACATCGAGGGTCATCGAGGGACTATGATCTTTTATCGAGGGTCTTTTGCTAAAATGCCCATGTTCGAGGGACATGACTATTTTTCCGATAGGCAACAAAGTGGGATTACCCTAAGGGCGTTAGTGTGCAAGTGTGTTTGATTACGCCCTAATTACTAACAATATATAAAAGTAATAAAAATGAGGAAAGTAAATATCCTACGCTATTACAATCATTAGGTGGAAGGGGGTACATATTTATGAATGGGGGTTGCAAGTAAAATTAAATCCTAGGTTACTATTACAACCATATTGAAATGTACAACATAAGAAAGAAAGAAAAAGGACTTGTTTAAAAAAAAGGTTTTTGTCTTAAAAATAAATTAATCAGTAAAAGGAAAATATTTTTATGTCCTTTTTTGTGTTGGTAAAAAAAAGAGTATTAACATTAAAATTGACAAAAAGGAAAACAAATGAAAGATAGAAACAACGTGCTGCTGCAAGCAAAACAACAAGGGTCATAAGTTCTGAAGCCAGACACATGGTGACTCAGAAAGAAACGTCAGTGGGCTTCAGAGGTTCTGATTGGTAAACTCTGAGGTCCTACAAGAAATGTTAGAGGGAAGATACATAAATTCTGGGTTTCTATGTGCTGAACTTTTGAGTGTTAGACCAGTGAGAAAGTCTTAGAAATGATGTGCATATTAAAACAATGAGTGTAAACATCAGAAGTTATGTATTGTGCTAATCCAGTGAGTGAACATCAACAGTTCGGTGCGTTATCAACATGTAAGCATCATAATTTTAGTGTGTGCTAACAGTGAGAAAAATCATAGAAGTTCTGTATGTTGAAACAGTGAGGAGATCTCAGAAGTTCTATGTGTGTTAACAGTGAGAAAAATCATAGAAGTTCTGTATGTTAAAACTATGAACAAACATCAGAAGTTTTATTCCATATTTCAACTTTCAATCAGCACATCAGTAATCTATTCAGTTTTCAACAAACATCAAATTAGAAGGATAAAAGCACAATAGTTTACAGAAGTTCTAATCCTGATCCTGAGCCTAGCCTTAATCAAGAAGTTCTGATCCATAGTTTTTCTATTCATGGAATGATATAGACAACATCAATACTATGATATTTACATGTTTAATGATGTTCAAAATGAAAAAAATCCAAAGCCAGAAAGACTTACCTTGAACCTGGAGCGTGTGTTTGGAACTTGAATTGCTTCCTTCAGAGGTTTTGGAATCAGCAAGAGCAACAGAGAAGAAAATGCCAAGTTCTTTTGATTCAAAAGGAAGAACAAAGGTTTTGGCTTTCTGTTTGGGATTTCTGGATTTTTACGAAGGGTTTCACAGGTTTCTTTTCTCTCTTTTGATAGTTCTCTCTTTCCAAAAAAGCCAGCCCCTTGAACGTGTGATGGAGCAAAGTATTTATAGATGGGTTTGTTGTGGTTTTGGGGGGAAAAACAAATGAGATTCAAACCTTTTTGGTATAATGTTCCATTTCTTTTTAATCACAGTTTTCATATGCTAATTTGATGCAAATATCGGGTTTGAGAAAGTGCAGGCGTGGACTGGGTCAGCAACAATTTGGAGCGTTGTGGCAGCTGGTTGCAGGACTGTGCCATAACAGGGCAGCAGGTTACTTAAACGAGGTTTTGGGATTTGGTGATGTTCTAATCGTAGAAGATCAGAAGCGTAACTTCCATGTGCTGAAGAGTCACGTTCTGATGGAAGATTATGTTCTGAACCATGTTCGTAATTTCTGATTACGCTTGCGTAGAGGCTGAAGAGCCATGTTCTGATTGAAGGCTATGTTCTGAACCATGTTTGTAACTTCTGACTGCACTTGCATGGAGGCTGGCTCTGAAGTTCTGAAGTATCACATACTCTTAACACTTAGAAAATTTTCTAAATGTTTAGAAAACTTGATTTTTCCAAAGTAACTTCTGACTCCTGATTCTTTGATGAACCAATCTCATGTCTTGATTGAAATAAAATTGTTGAAACTTGATTTGATCTGAGAGTCCGGGATGATCCTTTGAGAAATGGGAGGGCAAATTTTTGGGTACAATAATTGGTTTAAGTTATGATCTCAAGGGTTCAAATGCATCGTTTTGACCTAATTTCATGGCTCAAAACATTCCTCAAGTTCAATTGGTTGACAGTTGAATTTCAGTCAACTGATGAAAAATCAACTGTACACTGAAAAGTCAAACTTTGACATTTTGGTTAAAATCAAGTATCAAAGATCACAACTCATCAAACATGTCAAAATATGAAACTTTTTTATCAATAAATCAAAAAGTCAAGATTTCATTTTGAAAAGTCAAAATTTCTAAGTGTTGGAAAATTCATATTTTTTCATAACTTTGAGCAAAATTTTCACCATGATGCAAGATGATTCAAAGGAAACTTCCAACATGAAAGTTATAGATCTAAAACATTGTAGAAAACAACTTTTCCTAGAAATTCATGGATTTCAAGTTATGATTTTAAGAATACATGTTCATGAAACTTGGAAACTTAGTGAAATTTTGCCCTAGTTTAGGCAGGATTTTGACCTAACTTCATGGCACTTTTTCACATAGTTCCAATATGAATCTTCAAAAATGTCCATCATAGAGGTTGTATAAGATGTTACAAGCTTTCCAAAATGTCAAAGAACTCATTGAGATCATGTTTGAGCAAGGAGAATCGAAAGCAAGAAGTTAGGGTTTTCAAACTTGAATTACAAGTCATTTCTTGATGAACACATGAACCAAATCCATGTTAGGCTGCATAATCTTTGATTTGAAGGCCTCAAACTTGTTTGTCACTCCATAATTAATGTTTTGCACAGCTGCTAGAAGCTTTAATCCAAGCATTCAATGCATTGCCCATGCTTAATACCATTTTAGGAAGAAAGGCAACATTGCCATTTTGTAAAAGTGGCTTTATGCATAAAGTCCACTCTTCTTGAGCCTCTAACTTATTGTTCTGAACACACACAACATGTATGCTCAGAAGCAACATGTTTAAAGCTTTTAACCACTCTAGATAGCTTTGTTCTTGTGCATTGGAACCACATTTCTCAAGCTTTCTTCAAAATCAAGCAAAAAGCCATAACATGTGAACTTGTACTTCTGATCACTCCAAGCTCTCAAAACCTTTTCCTATACATTGAGATACTTATATGCAACTTAGGACACAAGCTGGAACACCCTGAAACACTCCCAAACTCCCTCTAGCCAGAAATTACCTCAAAACACCATTGTTGTGCAAGTTTTGACTTTACATATCAAACTTCCATTTCCCTCGTGCATTTCTTAGCCTTTCACTTCCAAAAGCTCCTACATATCAAATACAACTAATCCTCATCTTTATTCCAAAACTGTAACACCATTTACCATAACCTCCATAACCAAAAAACAGAGTCTGCAACTTGACTTCTTCAGGCCATTTCAGCCACTCTCAACTCAAGCTAAGCATTGCATTAGCTTTCTAGAGACTCAAGGAAGCTAACCCGATCATTACAACACCTTGAATCAAGCTCAATTTCATTTCACGATATCCATTTTTGAGGTACATTTTCTGACTTTTCATCTTATTATTTATGCATTGTTAGGCTTGCATTTGTGAAGATAAAATGTAGACATCATTACCCTGAAACTATACATGTCCATAGATTTCATTTATGTTGCTTGATAGTGAGAATTTTGAGTTTGAACTTTCTGAAATATTTAGGTAAGAATTTGGTACTTTTAGAAATTCTCATTCATCTTTGATTTATAGCTTATGATATTTATATGGTTGGATTCGTATGGAAAAATGGAGAAACTTTCATGTTTGCATATTTCATTTTTGTTGAGAAATGGGGAAGTTACAGAATCCATGGTTGGAGGTTGAAGATGAAGTTGTATTCAGGGTATAACTTATGTTACATATTTATTGTTTTGTTTATATGAACTGATGTATAGCCACCGGTGGTAAAGCGCGCGCCTGTTAACCTTTGGGACCTGGGATCGAGCCCAGTGGTACCCTTTTGCTCTTTTTTACATTTTCATTCTTTTTTTTGTTACAAACACAGGCGCCTAAGCCCTTTTTGTTGGGCCTTCCATTTTTTGCTTTCTCTAACCCCCCTGTTTACTATTGCATGCTGGTCCGATCCTTTTATATTTTTATTTTCTTTTTCTTATTTGTTTTTTATTTTCAATTTTATTATTTTTATTATTATTATTATTAATATTATTTTTTATTTTTATTTAACAAAAAATCCAAAAATATTTTATTTTTTATTTACATATTTAAAAAATGCTCATTTATATTTTATTTTTCTTTATAAAACAAAAAATACCAAAAACATTTTTCTTTTAATAAATAAACTTCTTTTTCTTAATTAATTAGTATTTAGACTTAGGTTTAATTATTATTTTATTTTCTTAATTAAAATTAACCTAGAATTTAGGTTTCTCTTAATTAATTAATTTTCTCATTTTATTATTATTAATTTTAAACATTTTTTCTTAAAAACCCTAAAAAATCCTTTTTAAGTTAATTTATTTTCTTAATTAGTTTAGGTTAATTTCATTTAATTTTCATTAATCATTTTCTTTAATTAGGTCAAGACTAAACCCTTTCATAAAAAACCAAACAAAATCATTCCATATACATTCTTGCATTATTTTCTTTTCAATTTTGTACAATATTCAATATGGTTGTAATAGATAATTAGGTTTAATTTTCTTGCAAATCCCCATTTGTAAATTTGTACACCCTCTCCCCTAATGATGTAATAGCTTAGTATTTTTACTTTCCGCAGTTTACCACTTTATATAAATGCTAGTAAATTAGGGCTTGTATGGAAAGATTAAAACCAACAAATAGCAAACCCTAATTCAAGAGAAACAATGCATGTAAATCAAACACACTTGCACACTTACACCCTTAGGGTAATTCCACTTTGCTTCCTTACAAAAATGGATAAGTTATGCATGTGGGATATCTTAGCAAAAAGAAATTAAAAATACAAGATCATAGTCCCTCGATGACGCTATCAATGTTGCCTTTCAAAAATGATCTTAGTCCCTCAAAGAGAAATGCTAAGATATCTCACAACATTGCTATCATGGCTATACGATGACCCACGCCCGTCCCTTTACATCCAAAGATAAGGCTTCTTACCAATTAATGGTAAGATAGCAATATCAAAGGAAAGGAAAAAATGAACTAAGACTTTTGAGTAGGTAGATTGTTCCTAGTGGCTTGCTCATTTTCAAATCAAACATCCTTGCTATTTTCAAAACAAACACCAAACACTTTCATAAAAACTTTCAAAACATTTTCCAAACATGAAACATTTTCAAAAGATCAACACTCTGTATACGTTCTTACGAACGAGAACCATTACAAAGTTTGCCTAAACGAAGGCGCCTTTTCAAAATACTTTAAAAAACCACACAAATCATATTTTCAAACAAAAGCAAGTGATCTAGCAAGAAACTAAGAGCCCATAGATAACTATGGATGAAAAGGATGCTAATACCTTCCCTTTTCAAAATCTACCCCCCGAACTCAAGAAATAATCTCAAAGGTCTTTCCTGTTCTTTTCAGCCTTTCCTTTTGGATAAAAGAAAGGTAGGTGGCGACTCTTGCTAACCGCAACATTTGCGATAAAATGCAAAAAAACCAAGTTATTTCTCCCACCGTATCACAGTGGTCAACCACCGTAGGTGGTGGTTTGACCCCCTCAGAGCTTGCGTGGCACATTTGTGTCTTATGATTCGTCCATTCAAACACAGGGGCCTAGTACAGCGTGCTCGTTTGACAGCTCATCATTTTCGCCCGTTTACATTATATATTTATTTCTTGATGTATATTAACGGATGTAAGGTCGTCATAACAATTGGGTGTGTGAGTGCTAAGGCATTGCGTATGTGAGAGGGCAGGGGTTTGACCCCTGCCTCTTGCATTTTGTTTTTTTCTCTAATTTTACTTGCAGATCCAATGTTCACAAGCCAAGCGTGTGCACCATATACTATCTATTGTACCCCAAAATTTTCCCTCTCATATTTCTCCAAACATTGCAAGAAAAATCTCCAAGTGGCTCAAGATTACTCAAGAGTTGGACAGTCAAGCTATCTCCTAAGGCAGTCAACCCCAAATTAGGGTTTTGTGTTGCATCAATATCCTTGAGTCCAAAAGACCTCAAGTGATACTAAATGTCCTAATATACTCTCAATGTCATCCATGTCAAGTTTCAAGCCTTGCAGAGGAAGTTTGGTCAATCAATTGCTAAAAAGGGTCCAAAAATCGACTGTGCTAGGGCAAAAGTCAATTGTGACCTACAAACAGTCAAACTTTAAGATTTTTTGTAAACATTCTAATTTTGAAGGATATTTCATCATTTTATCAAGGGTTTATCATGATTCATCAAGGATTGCTCAAAATTCATCAAGACTCAAAAGTTGCTAAATTAGAGTTTTGTAGGAAAAGTCAACTCAACTTTGACCAAGCATAACTTTCTCATACTTTATGAGAAATGACCCATCCAAAGCTCATTTTGAATAGGATGCAATTCCCTACAATCCATATTCATACCCCAAGATCAGAAAATGCACTCACAAGAAGTTATAAATTTGGACATTATAGGTCATTTTTGAAAGTCAACAAAAACACCTTTTTTGTCAAAGCTTATAACTTGAGCATGGAATATCAAAGTGAGATGATACCAAAAGGGTTGGTTAGAGGACATCTCAAGCGTTTTAAAAAGTCTAAGAACACTTCCAAAAGTTCAAAATTGAAGAAGTTATGCATTTTTGAAGTTGGGCATTTTTGCAAAATTGCCAAAAATCAACTATCCCCAAAACTTCAAATTTTGTCAAATGGCCCCATTTTTTTCCATTTGATTTGATCTTGCCCCATTGCACACGTGTCCTAGCTTCAGCCTTGAGGTCATATTTCTTTTTTATTATTTTATTTGATTTTTTATTGAATTATTTCATTTTAAATCAAATTAAATCATGTAAAATCCAAAAATTGATTACTTGAGATCTTTTTGTTTGTTTTAGGTCTTAATCATCATCAATATCATCATCAAATTCGTATCACACAAGATCATGTGCAAACAGATGGTTTTTTGACAAATTTGGCAAGTTTTCAAAAGTGAATCAATTCAAATATGGGTGCATTGATTTAGAGAGATTGGATTCATGATTCTTGACCTAATGCATTCCATGATACATATAAAATACAAAGGACACGAAATAAGGGCTACAGGCTGCAAGAACAATCAAGACAAAACTTGAAAAGTGTGGAAAAAGCTTGAATCCGAATTCATACTTAGAGGCGATCTCAGAAGCCAAGAAGGATCTCAATCGATTCCTGGAGGTTCACTGAGTTGAAACAAACTCAAAGCAAGCTCCCATACACGCCCAAACACGCTGTAAGTATCACGTTTCTTAGCCCTGTATTCGAAATCATAGCTCTCTATTCTTGCATCATTCTGGCAAATCATTGATATATTTGTGATCCTCATGAGATTTCAAAGCTTTTGGCATTAGTTAATTTTATTTATCTGACTTGAAAAGCCATGTACCATACCTAGGGTTTCGTGGTTTGTTTTTGGGTATTTCTCTTTCAGGAAAAATTGGCTGTCGAGAAGGGCATGGTTGTGACCGGGATGATGAGACAAGCACAACCCTGCCCTTATATTTCATTTCCATGGCTCACAGTGGATTATAGGTATACGTGACCTTTAGTGACATGCGGTGTCCGTGGCTATAGATGTTACAGAGTAAAACACAATGGCCTAGTGGAAGCAAGCGCTGAAAACATCCAACAGGACCTGGGTTCGAATCCCAGGTCCCCCATGCGCTTTGTTATTTTTCTTCTTCATATAATCAGGTACAAATCCAAGCGTGATGCCTATTATGATACGGTGGGAGAACTGACTATGGTTTTGCGTTTGTTTTCGCAAATGTTTCGGTTGAGCAAGAGTCGCCACCGACTTTTTATTTTATCCTAAGGAAAGGTTTAAAAAGCACAGCAAAAACCTTTGAGATATTTTCTTGGGTTCAGGGAGTAGATTATAGAAAGGGAAGGTATTAGCACCCTTTCTATCCATGGGCTCTTAGGTACTTGCTTAGATCGACTTGCCTTGGTTTTCAATTGTTTGAAATGGTGCTTTGTGTATGGTTTTGAAAATGTTTTGAAAAAGATGCCTTGTCTAGGCTACCCTTGTAACAATTCTTTACTCGAATGTTTTACAAAAGGTGTTTGTCTTTTTGAAAAGATGTTTCAAGGTTTTTTGAAAGTTTGTTTTGAAAGTGTTTGTGAAGTGTGGTTTGAAAAATAGGCAAGTGTTTTTGTTTTGCAAGTTGACAAGTACTTAATAGCTATCTACCCTAAAGTTTTCAAAGATTTTTGCTATGTTTTAACCCTTTTAACAATTTTGTTCCACCATTGCATTTGATGGACAATCTTGTGTTAGGATGTGAAAGGGACGGGCGCGGGTCATCGTTTAGACCATAATTGCAATGGTGCCAAGTATCTTTGGGCAATTTTCTTTAAGGGACTTGATCATTTTTAGGCAACTTTCGAAAGCGTCATCGAGGGACTATGATCATTTGATTGTTTGTTTTGTTTTTGCCCAAAGAGACCTAACATGCAATATGGCCCATTTATTGAAGGCAACAAGTGGAATACCCTAGGGGTGCAAGTGTGATTAGTGTTGTCCATTTTCATGCTTGATTATCTTGAAATTAGGTCAAACTATTTTGTTGTTTTTATTTGCATACAAACCCTAATTCTAACATGGCATATTTAGAAAGCTTTAAAGTGCGAAAATTAAAGTTCCTAAGCTATTACAACACAATATGGGGAGGGGGGTACAAATGTTCAAATGGGGGGTATTTGACAAGGAATTTAAACCTAGCTATTACATCAATTTGGAATTATTTACAAGATAATTGATTGCACAAATTAAATGGAAATAAAATAAATATGCAAGATGCAAAAAGATGTTTTTATGTGTATGGAAAAGAGTATTTTTATATGTCAAATAAACAAAAATAAAAAGTATTAATTTTTTGGATTTTTTGTGTATTTAGGGCAAAACCCTAATTTCTTAAATAAAAGTATTAATTATTTAATATGTACCATATTTATTTATTATATACAAAAATAAAATAAAAATGAAGTATATTTATAAAAAAGGTATTTTTAATGTCAAATATTAATAAAATAAAAAATGTATATATTTTGTATTATTTACTAAATATTCTAATAAGTATATATATATATATATATATATATATATATATATATATATATATATATATATATATATATATATATATATATATATATATATATATATATATATATATATATATATATATATATATATATATATATATATATATATATATATATATATATATATATATATATATATATATATATATATATATATATATTTGTATTATTTTCTAAATATGTATTATATATACAAAAATAATAATATTTAATATTTATAAAAAAAAAGTATATTTTCTATAAAATATTTTCAGAAGATAAGAGAAAATAAAAATGGAAAATAAAATGTGTTTACATAATTTTTGGTATTTTTTTAAATAAAAGTGTTTATTTATTTATTTATGTACAAATATTAATCTAAAAAAATTAATACCTAATAAATATGAAAATGGTGTAAAAATGTTTTTTTATGTTTTTAATATTATGAGGAAAAATAAATAAGCCAGGAATAAAAAACAAAAGTCAAAAAATCATAAAAATAAACAAAATGGGCCTAGGGGGTGTCAAAGTAAAAAAAGTGGTGTAAACAGAAATAAACAAACAGGCCCAGCCCACCAAGTCCTTCTTCAACCTCTGGCCATAAACAATGTCAAAAACGCGCGCTTTGTTCAATGATTCAAACACCTGGATTCCTGGCTTTTTAATGAAAACTCACAACATCAAAAATGTTCGGCATCAAACAACGAATCCATACATACCTAAAACTTGATCTAACTCTAAAAAATGAGAGAGAATTTCTCCATTCCCAAATCTTAACCTAATTTTTTATCAATGTTCAGACATCAAATTATCATGACACACGTAACATAAATGAAAACTAACTACATGGGCATGTTCAGGGCTATGAATGTGACATATTTTCTTCACAAACCTAAAGCTAACAATGCCTGGATAGAGAGATACGAATTCATGAACTTACCTGTTCAGTTGAAGTTGTATCTGATGATTGAGGTACTTTCAGTGCAAGATGATGATTGGTACAACTTCCTTGAGGTCCAGGGATGCTATTCCAAGCTTTACTTTGCTTTGAAACTAGCTGAATCGTGTTATGGAACTTCAACTGCAAAACAAGAAAATGAAAATGGCCAAACTGATTAGAGGAGTTACAGTCCACTTCTAATGCTTTGGATAGTTTGCATTGATGGTAGGGAAGGTGTTTGAAGTGGTTTTAGCAAGAATGCACGATGGAAATGAGTTGTGGGATTCAATCTGCAGCAGGCCCTGTTTTTGTGCAGTTCAATGGTGATTTTGGGAATGAGAGTGTTTGGGACTTGGTTGGCTCGTGTTCTAGCTCAGAATGGATGTTTAGAATATGCTTGATAAGTTTGCTTAAGGCTTGGTTTGTTGAGATGAAAGTTGTTGTACAAAAATGCTATGTTTCTTCACACTTACGCAAGAAAAGGTCAAGTGGAGTTCTAGACTGATAGAGGCCCCCATTCTATGCTGAACCACTTAGTCTTGATCAGTGTAATTAGTTCCTAAACTTGTGCCAAAGAGATTTCAAATGTACTTGCTTGGATTTGCATTTTGACATAAAGTTCACTTTTGCAAAAATGGTTAAAATGATTTTTATAATTTGGGATTAAACCATTATGCAATGCTTGAACACATAGAATATGGTCTTGGCACAAAGAGTTTGCATTAAATTTATGAGTGTAAAAAGGATTTAGGGCCTGTAATCAAGAGATGCATGCTGATTTGAAAATTGCCTAAGTGTATGAACATGGAAATTGGCCATAACAAAAGTGAGTTTTTCCCATATTGCAAAATTTGATTCTCTCAAACCATGAGATTGTTTGATGAGTTCTTGGACATTTTGGAAAGCTTGGAATGTGTACTACAATACATCTTTGAAATGCAAATTGAAATTCTAAGTGGAAGTATGTAACTTGAGCTACAAGCTTATTTTGGAAAAACTTTGTGAATCAAAGTTGTAGATTATGCAATAGGCTACAACTTTCATGTTTTGACTTTTGCTTGAATCCAAATGAATCTTGGTGAGAAAGTGGGACAAAGTTAGGAAAAAATTAGGGTTTTTCATAACTTAGAAAAATTCTAAGTTATGAAAAATCTTCATTTCAAACCCTAATTTGCATTTCTTGATTTCTTGATGAACAAGTTTCATGATTTGGCATGTTTTGATGAAAAATGAATCTTGACACTTGATTTTGACCAAAAAGTCAAAGTTTGACTTTTCAGTATACAGTCAAAATTGATCAATTGACTGGGAAATTCAACTGTCAATCTTGTGCATTTGGGATCTTTTGAACTTGTTGAGTATGTCAAGACAATTCCATGGTGTCCTTGAGTCCATATGTGAGCTTTAATTGCTATTGGCTAGGTCAAACAGTCAAAAATTGCCTTTGTGCAGTCAAAACCCTAAAAATGACCATTTTGCCCTTTTGGTGATCTGATCAAATTTCTTGTGGAATTGTGATCCAAACTTGATCAAATGGTCCATGTGAGTTCATAATGTTGATGTGGGTCAATTTTCATGAGGTTTGACTGTCAATTGGCCACAGTTGACTTTTTCCCCAATACAGTTGATTTCTAGGTCAACTGTCCAATTGACTGGGCAAAATTTGGAATCAAGACTTGAAACTTGGTATGGATAAACTTGGGAGTCTAATATGAAGCAAGAAAGTCATCTTAGGCATTTTAGGTCAAAACATCCTTGTGCAAACACAAACCCTAATTTGGGTCAACAGTGCAAGGAGAAGTCTTGAGCAGATGAAACCCTAACTGGATCTTGAGCTCAAAGGGCTTAGTGATGAGAAATCATTGAGAGATGGGAGGGCAAATTTTGGGGTACAACACCTATCATACGTCCTCAAGTATCAAAGCGCCAGATGGCCCAAGGCCAAATCTGGTGATCCAGATATGATGGTCCATCGTAGATCCAGTCAACCAGCGCGTATGGAATCCAAAAAGTCAACCAGGCCAACGCTTAATGGGCCATAGAATTGCTATTCTGACCTCCTTTTCAGGCCCATACCCTTTATCTCTTTCTTTTATTTATTTGTTTATTTGTTTATTTGATTTAACTATTTTTATTATTTTCTAACCAATCAATTTTTTTTCCTTTAATAAAAATTAAAACCACAAAAAAATATTTTCTTTATTAAATTAAATTTTATTATTTCATATTTTTATTAACAAATCTATTAATTAATTTAGGCTATTAATTAGAAATAACTTTAATATATTTTTTGTAAATATTTAAAACTAATTAGACTTAATTAGGTTTTTACTAACCTTAATTAATTTTATTTTCTTTCTTAAAAAACCAAAAATCCAAAAAAATATTTATTTTCATTAATTAATTAATTAATTAATTAATTTAATAATTAATTTAGGATAGTTTCTTTTTTAAAATAAAAACAACAAAAAATCTTTTCTTTAAATAACAAAGGGTCAAAACCCTACTTGCGCTCAATTTAATTTTCCCGCACGCGATCTATTTATTCAATATTGTATTTGTTCCCGGAATGTAATAGATAATTAGGACCATTTATTTATCGCTTTATTTATTTTTCCGCATTTAAATTTCAAAGGGTTGCTTTTGGCGATGTAAATACCCGACGCCTTGTAATTTAAATTCCGCATTTTATTTCCCGCAAAATATAACTGTTAGATGTTTGATAATAGGAATGCATGACAAGAATGAATGTTTAACCTAAAATAAACTTAGATCACCCTTAACATGTACAAAGATAAAAATAAACGAAAACGACACACTCGCACATGCGAACTCTTAGGGTACACCCCACTTGGTTGCCTTTGTACACGGTCATTGAGTATAGGTTGTTTAGAGGTCGCCCTCTTGTCTAAAAGATCATAGTCGCCTCGAAACGGTTGCCTCGGATATTGTTGCCTCAAAACAAATGACCTAAGACATTAGGGTTACCGCTAAGGCGTCCTAACATTGCTTTGGTGACCGTAAGTCCCTAAATTCGAATTGACCCTTAAACTCCAACGACGGTGCTACCTATTCATCAATAGTGGGATAACATTGTCTAAAGGAAGATAGCATAGAACGATTCCTTTTTCGAGTAGGTAGATGGTTCTTAAGTACTTGCTCTTTCAAAAAACAAAATCTTTTTCACACTTACACTTTTTCGAACAAAGTTTTCAAAAACACTTCATATACTCTTGAGGACAGAAGTAAGAGTTAAATCGAAGTTTCAAAACAAAAACTTTTTCAAACCCATAAGCACAAAGAAAGCAATTTTGAAAACAATATGACCAAGTACCTAAGAGCCCGTGGATAACCACAGATAGAAAGGGTGCTAACACCTTCCCTTTCTATAATCTACCCCCCGAACCCGAGAAAAATCTCAAAAAGGAATTTTTCTGTGCTTTTTTCCTTTCCTTGTTGGATAAAATAAAAGTCGGTGGTGGATCTTGCTTACCGCGACATTTTGCGAAAACAAACGCAAAACGCAAACCAGCATTCTAAAAACAGTCAGTTCTTTCCCACCGTATCACAGAACTGGCGACTCTGCTGGGGACGCTTAATAAGTGGGGTGTACCTTAGGAATAGTTCATAATGTTTTAAATTGATTGACTTATATGCTTTATATTTGTGGGCTTGTATCGGAGGTTCTATAGATCCTAACCCAGATTTGGGGATACCCTTTATGTAAGTAGCAATAAACTGTGAGGGAACTGTACGGCGTAGAACGATACGATTGAAGCAGTAGCTACGTTGGTGTGGCACTTTAGTATGTACCGATATCCCTTGTGGCGCAACGAGGAGAATATAGGTCTGCTAAGGGGTCATTAAGCACCAACTGACCTTAGAACCTTTAAATTGACCAACTTGGCCATAGAACAGTAGCAATATGCTACACTCATTGAGACTAAACTCTCGTGATGATTCCGGCTGCAAGAAAAGGTTGCTAAACTGGAATTATGACCGATTGAGGGTAGTCAGTGATATTGAGATCCTCTAGAACCCGGTTACTATTTTTAGGACAGGTTTGAACCAACTGAATTGAAAGAGGGTAGTACCCAAGCTCCTTGCCAGCCTGAAATCTAAGGGCTCTCTGTGTGACTTGTGTGCCTTTACCATGTTTGCTATTTGTGGACACTTGTGGTATGCTTTCTATCATGACATCATGACATCATAACATTGCATACATCTTGCATTGGACTAACCTATTTCAAAGACAAGAGGGATTCATCTTTGTTCTGTTTTGTAGGTCATGGCACCTATGCGTAGGAACACCATCCGAATATTCTTTGTCCAGATTCCCACTATGCTTAAAGAGTTGGTTGCAAAGATGTCATATAATACTTCCTTTATCAGAAGACATGGGCATATTCTTGGTTTGGTCACCTCCAAATTGTAAGAGCAGATGATGAGTGTCCTAGTCCAGTTCTTTGATCCATTGTACCATTGCTTTACTTTTCAGGACTACCAGTTGGTCCCTACCTTGGAAGAGTTCTCTGATCTGCTTGGTATCTCTATTCTGGAGCAGACCCCGTTTATAGGTTGGGAGAAGATCCTTAGGCCAGAAGAGATTGCTTCAGCCCTTCATATGACAAAGGATGAGGTAATGGTTAATTGGGAAACTCTTAGTGAAGCAAAGGGCTTTCTGACTAAGTTCTTAGTTGGTAAGGCTAATCATTTATGGGATAGTCTAGACTTCCAGGCATTCGAAGATATTCTGGCTCTTCTGATATATGGCTTGGTATTGTTTCCTAACTCTGACTCCTTTGTTGATGTGAATGCGGTAAAAATCTTCATCTCTGGTAATCCTGTACCCATTATCTTGGGTGACATTCTTCATCAGCTTTATGCCCGTACGGCTCGGAGGCAGGGAACCTTGATGTGCTGTGCTCCGTTATTGGTGAGGTGGTTTATTTCTCACCTCCCCAAATCATTTTTAAAGAACAAGGAAGGCATGGGCTGGGCTTATAGGGTTATGTCTCTCTCTCACAATGACATCATTTGGACTATTAAGGGTATGGATGAGGTGGCCATTATTGATTGCTGTGGGGAATACTCCAATGTTCCACTGATAGGAACCAATGGAGGAATTACTTACAATCCATGCTTGGCCTTACGTCAGTTTGGGCGAGCCAGAAGGGAAGGACCTCATGAGCTGCTAATGCCTAGTATAATCTTTGATTTTCAAGGGGATAGTGACGAGCAACACCGTAGATTCATAAGAGCTTGGGATAGAGTACACAGATCTGATCCACACGAGCTGGGTGCGAAGACTTCTCTACCAATGGAACCATATCTCCAATGGGTTCGTATCCGTGCCCAAAAGCTGGGAATGCCCTATGAAGCCGTCTTTCCCATTATTGTTGAAGTTGCTGATGAGGAAGGGGTTCCTCCTACTATATTACACCCTTACATGCCTACTGACATTGGGGCGTTGAAGAGGTCTTGGATGCAGCTTAGAGAAGAGTGGGATACTTACTGAGAAAAGTATCACGAGCAAGAGCAGAGGATTCATAAGTTGACTAGGCAGTTGGAGAAGGAGAAAATCATCAACGACTATGTCAGCACTAAAGGCAAACGACCATGGGAGCGTTGATGTCCTTTGATTATTTCCAATTTTTATTTACTTTCTAGTATTTCCTTTCTTGTAACGCCTTAAGGGAATTTGTTAAACAATTGAATTTCAAGTTTATCTAATAAAAGTGTGTTTCATTTCTTGTTTACGAATTTGAATCTCTCGACGTCTTTGAAATCATAGCATACGCATTTCATTCCATGCACCTCATAACAGGTACCTTTACAGGTTTTCTCATCTTCTTTGTTGTTTATTTCAGCATCATGTCTTCTGAACCATCAACTGAACAAGCAATCAAGGCTCTACAGGCTCAAAATGCCCAGTTCCAGGAATTGTTCATGAATTTTGCAAAGGGTCAGCAAGATCTGAAGGCCCTTATCTTGAAAGAGAAGAAGAAGAAGAAGACGGTCCTGTTTAACATGGGCCACAGGTTTGGAAATAGGCTACGAGATGAAGTTGATTTGACCATCTCATATGGAGGGAAAGATAGTCAGGAAGAAAGGAGGGCTCCTAGCCCTGTGGTTTCAGACAACGAGACAGACTTTGACGAAGACCAGTATCCTCCGGCTGAGGATAAATGCAAGCAACTAGAAGACCGATTGAGTGTGATGGAAGTTCAGAAAGTGCCTGGTCTAGACTTTTATGATTTGGGTCTGTCATCTGGGGTGGTGATTCCCCACAAGTTCAAAGCTCCAGCCTTTTCTAAATACGACGGAGTTTCTTGCCTGAAACTGCACCTCCGATCATATGTAAGGAAAATTCAGCCGTACACCGCTGACAAGAACCTATGGATCCACTTCTTTCAAGATAGTCTCTCAGGGACTCAGCTTGAATGGTTTTACCAGCTAGAATGAGCTAGTATCCATAGTTGGGAAGATTTGGCTGCTGCTTTCTACAAGCAGTACCAATACAATGCCTACCTTGCTCCCACGCATACCCAACTCCAGGGTATGTCAATGGGTGCGGGCGAAGGTTTCAAAGATTATGCTCAAAAGTGGAGGGACCTCGCTGGAAGAGTGCAACCACCCTTGGCTGATAGGGAGTTAGTTGATATGTTTTTGGGGACCTTATCTGGTCCGTATTTTAACCATCTGATTGGGAGTTCATCATCCGGGTTTACGGAGCTGATTATGACCGGGGAAAGGATTGAGGCTGGTATTAAGTCTGGTAAAATACAGAAGGGTGCTTCATCAGGCACCGAGAGGAAGCCTTTTAAGAAGGAGTTCAGTGCTGTTTACAGTTCGAAAAAATAGAATATACCTGAACGCCGCCAAGCTGTTAATGAAGTTGTTATTTCAAGACCTGCTGGTGCTCCTCAGCGCAACAATCAGCCAAAGGCCGAGAGACCGTGAAGGCAATTCACTCAGCTCAACATGACTTTATCTCAGATTCTGCCACAGTTATTGAAAACCAATCTAGTGATTCCAAGGGAGGCCCCACAAAATCCCAACACTACATCACCAAAGTATAACCCTAATACCCGCTGTGCTTTTCACTCTAATTGCCCGGGGCATGATACAGATGATTGTTGGGTTTTGAAGAACAAAATACAGGACTTAATTGATGCTAAGGAGATTGAGTTCGAGGCGCCTGAAAGACCTAATATTGTGACTGCTCGCATGCCCAAGCATGGAGTAAATGCTATAGATGAAGACTCATTTGTGGTTTCTGTGAACGACATTGTTACCCCTTTGATGACTGTGAAGAAGAACCTTTTGTTAGCCGGTTTATTTCCGGGCTGTGATGAAGGTTGCCGTATGTGTTCTGTCCTACCTACCGGTTGCTATTTTTTGAAGTCAGGTGTCCAACGCCTGATGGATAATAAAGAAATTCTGTTTAAGAAGACTGTCTTTCCTTTAGTTCATACTGAAGAAGTTGCTATTATCACCATTTTCGATAATTCTTCCAAGGTTTCCTCGAGAAAGTCTGTTAGAATTACATCTGCTCTAAGAATCGCGCCGTTGATCATCACTGCTCCAGGGCCTATCCCCTATACATCAGATAAAGCTGTCCCTTGGCACTACGGGGCTGATATATATTATCATGGAGTTAAACAAAATTTGGACGCTGATACAGACGTCAGCAATATTGTTGGACCTGCCAAAGTCACCCGCAGCGGAAGACTTTTCTCCCCTGATATCTCTCCACCAACTGCCCAGAAACCTGTCGTTATTACACCTGCCAGTGTACATGCTACTATTCCTGTTCAAGTTTCCATTCTTACCCCTGTTGTTGAGTCGTCCGACACTCGGGGCAAAGGGACCACTGATGAGCCTGCCCGGACGGAGGCACCAAAGAAAATTACTGTTGAAGCCTCTAGACAAGAGATGGAGGAAATTTTGAAGATCATCAAAAAGAGCGACTACAATGTAGTCGAGCAGCTGGGGAAAACCCCATCCAAAATCTCCATGTTATCACTATTGCTATGCTCAAAGGCCCATGCCAAGGCTCTGATTTCTTTCCTGAAGACTGCACACGTACCTCAAGAAACATCAGCTGATCAATTTAAAGATTGCGTGGCCAGTCTGACTGCTGATAATGGGTTGGGTTTCTCTGACGCCGACTTGACTGCTAAAGGGAAGAATCACAATGACGCCCTGCATGTCTCCATTGAATGCAGGGGGACTACTCTAGCCCATGTATTGATGGATACTGGTTCCACATTGAACGTTTTACCTAAGAAATCTCTAGACCGGTTGGACTATGAAGGTTTAGAGTTGAAGCCAAGTAACATTGTTGTTAGGGCCTTTGATGGGTCAAAGAGAATGGTACATGGAGAAGTTGATATCCTGATTAAGGTTATTTCTCAGGTTTTCGCCTCTACATTTAATGTGATGGAAATTCGGCCATCTTATTCTTATTTGCTGGGTCGCCCATGGATCCACAAAGCTGGGGCCGTGACGTCTACGCTCCACCAGAAGTTAAAGTACCCAGTGAAAGGGAAGATTGTGACAGTGCAAGGAGAAGAGGAGTACATGGTGAGCCACCTCAAATCTTTCTGATATATAGATATGGATGGGGAGTTCATTGAGACCCCGTTCCAACATTTTGAAGAGGTTCCCCAGACACTGGCGTCAACTGAGACTATTGTTGAAGATCCTCCTATGAAGATGGCTTCCTTCAAGGATGCCTGGGCTGTTGTTGAGAAAGGTGGGTGTGCAAATTGGGGCCAACTCCCTGATTTTGCACATAAGACTAACAAGTTTGGTTTGGGTTTCACTGCAGAAGCTCAAAAGGCTGTTCGGAATGCACGGATCGGAAGACCTCCCTTGTTCATCAGCAATTCAGGAGTGAATGCCATTGAAGACGATGTTGAAGAGTCTGTGTTCGACAGTTGGATCTATCCTACTACTGATGGAGGACTAAGCAACTGGACAGCAAAGGACTTCATCCCAATTTCTTTTGTTACCCAGTAATGAGACTTTTGTTTTGAATTTGTAACAGACAATGTTTTAAACTCTATGGCCCGGTGTCTTACCCAGGGAACTGTGGCTTCATTTGTGAGGGCTTTATGTGTGTCATCTACATATATCATTAATAAAAGTATTGGACGTTTCTTGCATTTCAAATTTTGCGCTCCTGTTTTTCTTTTATTACATATTGCAAAACAGCTACTTTACACACACTCACATATACAAGTCTACATCCACTCTGGATCTCACTGGTAACGACTCTGCTACCGCCAGTTATGACTTCGAAAGTCCGATCAACTTAGCCGAAGACGAATGTGAAGATGATTATGAAGTTCCAGGTGAACTTGCAAGACTGCTACTTCAAGAAGAGAGGGCCATTCAGCCGCACGAAGACCGGTGGAGTCAGTGAATCTGGGTACAGAGATAGACAAGAAAGAGTTCAAGATCGGGGTAAATCTGGAGCTTAGTGTGAAGCAACGGTTGATTCATATGCTGCGTGACCATATTGAGATCTTTGCCTGGTATTATGAAGATATGCCTGGGTTGGATACCGATATTGTGGTTCACCGCCTGCCTACCAAGGAAGACTGTCCTCCAGTAAAACAGAAGGTCCGCCGAATGCGCCCAGAGATGTCTGAGAAAATCAAGGCTGAGGTTATGAAACAATTTGACGCTAGTTTTCTAGAAGTTACTTCTTACCCACAATGGGTGGCCAATGTGGTTCCTATGCCGAAGAAGGATGGTAAAGTCCAAATGTGTGTTGACTATAGGGATCTGAACAGGGCGAGCCCTAAGGATGATTTCCCTCTGCCTCATATTGACGTTCTGGTTGACAACACTGCATAACATAAGGTATTCTCCTTTATGGATGGTTTCTCCGATTATAATCAGATTAAAATGGCTCCCGAAGACATGGAGAAGACAACTTTTGTTACTAAGTGAGGTACCTTTTGCTACAAGGTCATGCCTCTTGGATTGAAGAATGTTGGGGTAACGTATCAGCGTGCCATGGTCGCCTTGTTCCATGACATGATCCATAATGAGATTGAGGTATATGTTGATGACATGATTGCAAGATCTCAGACTGAAGAAGAACATCTTGACCACCTTCAGAAGTTATTTGACAGATTGAAATTGTACAAGCTGAGGTTAAACCCGAACAAGTGCACCTTCGGGGTGAGATCTGGTAAGCTGCTGGGTTTCGTTGTAAGCGATAAAGGTATTCAAGTGGATCCTGCCAAGGTGAAGGCTATACAGGAGATGCCAGCTCCCAGAACAGAAAAAGAAGTCAGAGGCTTTCTGGGACGTTTGAACTATATTGCTCGATTTATCTTGAACCTGACTGCTACTTGTGAGCCAATCTTCAAGCTACTGAAGAAAGATTAAGTAGTACGTTGGAATGATGAATTCCAGACCGCTTTCGAAAGGATCAAAGAGTATCTCCAAGAGCCACCTATTCTGATGCCGCCAGTTGAGGGGAGACCTTTGATCTTATACTTGACAGTACTCGACAACTCAATGGGGTGCGTGTTAGGGCAGCATGACGAGTCTGGCCGAAAAGAGCATGCTATTTATTACCTTAGCAAAAAGTTTACCGACTGCGAGACCCGATACTCGTTGCTCTAGAAAACTTGATGCGCTTTAGAATGGGCTGCTCGCCGGCTGAGACAGTATATGTTGACTCACACTACTCTGTTGATATCAAAGATGGATCCAATCAAGTATATCTTCGAAAAGCCTGTCTTGTCCAGAAGAATAGCGAGATGGCAGATGATCTTGACTGAGTATGACATCCAGTACACGACCCAAAAGGAAATCAAAGGAAGTGTCTTGGCAGATCATTTGGCACATCAGGCGGTGGATGATTACCAGTCTATGAACTTTGAATTTCCAGATGAGAGTATCATGATAGTGACTAATTGTGAGACACCTGGACCAGATGAAGGACCTGAGGAGGGATCCCGATGGTCTATGTACTTTGATGGAGCTTCGAATGCTTTGGGTAATGGCATTGGCGCCGTGATCATATCTCCTAAAGGCTCACATACTCCGTTCACCACCCGACTATGTTTTAACTACACCAACAACATGGCGGAGTATGAAGCGTGCATCATGGGTCTTCGAGCAGTAATGGACCTAAGGATTAAGTTCTTGAGTGTCTTCGTAGATTCCGCTCTCGTGATCATCCAGATTAGAGGCGAGTGGGATACGAAACACCCAAATCTCATTCCTTACAAGGAGTATGTGTTGACATTGCTTCCGCACTTCGAAGAGATAACCTTTGAATACTTCCCGAGAGAGGAGAATCAGTTGGCGGACGCACTGGCTACGATGTCTTCTATATTGAAAGTCAATTGGGACAATGAAGCTCCCCGGATTATCATTGAAAGATTGGACGAACCTGCACATTGCTGTGATATTGAGACTGAAGAGGTAGCAGATAAACCCTGGTTTCATGAGGTGAAGAGATACCTTGAGGCTCAGGAATACCCCGAGGGTGCATCTGTTAATGACAAGAAGTTTCTGAGGAGGTTCGCGGCAAAGTTCTTCATCAACAATGGCATTCTTTACAAGCATAACCATGATTCGACCTTACTATGTTGTGCGGATAAGAGTGAAGCAAAAAGGATCATGGAAGAGTTACATGAAGGTACTTTCGAAACTCATTCCAGTGGACACACTATGGCAAAGAAGATCCTACGGGCAGGATATTATTGATCCACAATGGAAGCTGACTGTTATCAGCATTCTTGGACATGTCACAAGTGCCAAGTCTATGTTGATAAGGTGCACATACCTCCAGTTCCTCTAAACGTCTTGACGGCACCTTGGCCTTTTGCAATGTGGGGCATTGACATGATCGGCGAGATCAGACCTACGACATCCAACGAGCACTGTTTCATCCTGGTAGCGATTGATTACTTCATGAAGTGGGTTGAAGAAGCTTCGTTTGCTACAGTAACCAAGAACATCATGGAACGGTTCATTCGGCACAACCTGATCTATCGATATGGTGTACCAGAGAGGATCATTACGGACAATGGTACAAATCTCAACAATAAAATGATCACCGAGCTCTGCAAGCAGTTCAAGATACAACATCACAACTCTTCTCCTTACCGGCCGAAGATGAATGGGGTTGTAGAAGCGGCTAATAAGAACATTAAGAAGATTGTGCAGAAGATGACTGTGACATACAAAGACTGGCACAAGATGTTACCGTTTGCTCTCCATGGGTACCGTACCTCAGCACGGACGTCAACAGGGGCAACGCCCTATTCCTTGGTATATGGTATGGAGGCAGTCTTTCCCATTGAAGTTCTGATACCCTCTCTTCAGATTATGAAGGATGCAGGTTTGAGTAAAGATGATTGGATTCAGACCCGACTTGATCAACTGAACTTAATCGACAAAAAGAGACTTACTGCTATTTTTCATGGTCAGACGTATCAAAAACGGATGATCAAGGCATTTAACAAGAAAGTTAGACGACAAGAGTATCAAGTTGGGGACCTGGTTATCAAGCGCATCATACTACCTCAAGGTGATCCCAGGGGCAAATGGACCCCTACTTATGAAGGGCCATTTGTGGTTAAGAACATTTTCTCAGGGGGAGCTATGATTCTAACCACCATGGATGGTGACGACCTTCCTCACCCCGTCAATGCAGACATAGTGAAAAAAATACTATGCATAATCAAAGACCCGCTAGGTTGACTGGCCTAGGCAAAAATAAGGGCTTCCCGGCGAACCAAAAGGGTTCGGGCAAAAATAAGGGATGAAAATGAAAAAATCTGTACACCCGGCAAGTCGAAAACCCGAAAGGGAGACTTGGGCAAAAAAGGGTGTCCCGGTGGACTGAAAACCCGAAAGGGCGATCTAGGCTAAAATTAGGGATCAAAGCATAACACTGTGTCTCATTGGATCACCTTGCATCCAGACTTCGGTATCGACTATCAAGCTCGGACGACACTAATCAATCTGATTCATCTTCGACCAAGTAGCAAAGTGATGAGATGCTCAAAGACATAAGGGCAATAGAAGAGTTGGAACCCAGTGGGATTATTCACATAGCTGTTTTGTTTCTTTTTCACAAATTGTGTAAATTCTATATTTATTCGGCGGCATTCTCTTACTAGGACGTCAGCCTCTTGTACAAAAACGCCTATTTACAGGTCAAACTTCAAAATCAATACAATTCATTTTCAAAGAAATTTCAAACTGGTTTTCCTTTATCTGTTTTGTTTTGCAAAGAACGTCCAATGTTCATTTTTGATATATGCACTTGACATTAATTGCTTGCTCATAAATATTTGCATGCGAAACAAAAAAGATGATTACTGGTAATATCAGAAACAGGGGAAAATGAGACTTGTCCAAACTGTACAGTTGCTCTGTCCACCAGGTACAAGGTAAGTTCAGCTGAAGAACATGGTTAAGATACTTTCACTCCCCGCAGAGTAAGACAGTAATGATAACTCTTCCCAGCTGAGGCTCGCAACTGTGAATGAATGAATCAGTAATATTTTCCCCCAAGCAGAGTTTATCTACCATCAGCACTGAAAAAGGCTTAATATCCCCGGCAGTCTTAATATTCCCCAACGGAGTATAAGAATATTCCCCAGCAGAATACAAGATATCCCCAGTGGATTTAAAATTTTCCCAGTGCAGTCTGAAAAAGCTTCCCCAGTGGAGTTGAAGAATCATCCCCGGTAGACTCTGGAAGTTCATCCCCAGCGGAGTATAAAAATGAATATCCCCAACCGAGTTCAAAGGAAGATAGTCCCCAACAAAGCTCAAAGGATTATCCGCATTAGAGTCTAATAGGTTATCCCCAGTGAAGTCGCAACTGAAAGATGATCCCCAACAGGATTCAATATCACCAGCAACGGTGATTCATCCCCAACGGAATTTATCGGTGGAATCCTCAGTAGAGCATTTCTTCCCCACAGAGTAATCTCCTCATCAGTTTTATGCCCCAACGGAATTATACTTTCCTGCAGGTTTATTCTCGCAATCACCTTCGTTCTCCATCCCCAGCGGAAACGAAGAATTTAACTCTATTCTCCAACAGCTATCCAGGATTTACTTTCCCCAACTAAAACATTACATTTCCATACATCATGATACATGCATATACGCATCATACAACATAGTCTCAACGGTATACTACGTTGAAGACCAGACAGTTCCTAGATCTTAATGAAGATGTTTTCCTCCGTCATAGTGTGGACGAGTTCTACAATCTCAACGGTATACTACGTTGAAGACTAGACAGTTCCTAGATCTTGATGAAGATGTTTTCCTCCGTCATAGTGTGGACGAGTTCTACAATCTCAACGGTATACTACGTTGAAGACCAGACAGTTCCTAGATCTTGATGAAGATGTTTTCCTCCGTCATAGTGTGGACGAGTTCCAATCTCAACGGTATACTACGTTGAAGACCAGACAGTTCCTAGATCTTGATGAAGATGTTTTCCTCCATCATAGTGTGGACGAGTTCTACAATCTCAACGGTATACTACGTTGAAGACCAGACAGTTCCTAGATCTTGATGAAGATGTTTTCCTCCGCCATAGTGTGGACGAGTTCTACAATCTCAACGGTATACTATGTTGAAGACCAGGCAGTTCCTAGATCTTGATGAAGATGTTTTCCTCCGTCATAGTGTGGACGAGTTCTACAATCTCAACGATATACTATGTTGAAGACCAGACAGTTCCTAGATCTTAATGAAGATGTTTTCCTCCGTCATAGTATGGACGAGTTCTGCAATATCAATGGTATACTAAGTTGAAGACCAGACAATTCCTAGATCTTGATGAAGATGTTTTCCTCCGTCATAGTGTGGACAAGTTCTACAATCTCAACGGTATACTACGTTGAAGACCAGACAATTCCTAGATCTTGATGAAGATGTTTCCCTCAGTCGAAGACCTGACCGATTCTTAAATCTCAACTGAATTATCCTCGGTTGAATTTCAGATAAGGTTCTCAATCTCGACAATTTTCCTCCGTCATAGTATGGACAAGTTCTACAATCTTAACAGAATTATACTCCGTTGAAGACCAGACAGTTCCTAGATCTTGATGAGGATGTTTCCCCCGATTGAATTACAAACAAGTTCTTAAAACTCAGCAAAGATTTTCTCCCAGCTGAGGTACAGGCAAGTTCCTAAATCTCAACAAAAGTTAGACTTCCCCAGCGGAATCTTCTACAACAACGGGTATGCACACTCGCTAAGGAATCTCTTATGCGATCGACGCTCCCACAGATGGAATATGTAAGCCCATCCTCCTACCAACAATCTTCAAATGGCATCTGTAAGCCCATTCCCGACATCACCAGGCTGATACCACTTCATGCGAGTGCAAATTTCTGGGCACTCTAGTGTTCAATCATCTTCCACCTTCAGATCACGAAAGGCACGAAAGCCAATCTACATCCTCAGGTTTAAGAAGATTGAACAGGGGCAACTGTTGTACCCCAAAATTTTCCCTCTCATATTTCTCCAAACATTGCAAGAAAAATCTCCAAGTGGCTCAAGATTGCTCAAGAGTTGGACAGTCAAGCTATCTCCTAAGGCAGTCAACCCCAAATTAGGGTTTTGTGTTGCATCAAGATAGTTGAGTCCAAATGACCTCAAGTTCTCCTCAATGTCCTAATATGCTCTCAAGGTCATCCATGTCAAGTTTCAAGCCTTGCAGAGGAAGTTTGGTCAATCAATTGCTCAAAGGGTCCAAAAATCGACTGTGCTAGGGCAAAAGTCAACTGTGACCTACAAACAGTCAAACTTTAAGATTTTTTGTAAACATTCTAATTTTGAAGGATATTTCATCATTTTATCAAGGGTTTATCATGATTCATCAAGGATTGCTCAAAATTCATCAAGACTCAAAAGTTGCTAAATTAGGGTTTTGTAGGAAAAGTCAACTCAACTTTGACCAAGCATAACTTTCTCATACTTTATGAGAAATGACCCATCCAAATCTCATTTTGAATAGGATTCAATTCCCTACAATCCATATTCATACCCCAAGATCAGAAAATGCACTCACAAGAAGTTATAAATTTGGACATTATAGGTCATTTTTGAAAGTCAACAAAAACACCTTTTTTTGTCAAAGCTTATAACTTGAGCATGGAATATCAAAGTGAGATGATACCAAAAGGGTTGGTTAGAAGACATCTCAAGCGTTTTAAAAAGTCTAAGAACACTTCCAAAAGTTCAAAATTGAAGAAGTTATGCATTTTTGAAGTTGGGCATTTTTGCAAAATTGCCAAAAATCAACTATCCCCAAAACTTCAAATTTTGTCAAATGGGCCCATTTTTTCCCACTTGATTTGATCTTGCCCCATTGCAAACGTGTCCTAGCTTCAGCCTTGAGATCATATTTCTTTTTTATTATTTTATTTGATTTTTTATTGAATTATTTCATTTTAAATCAAATTAAATCATGTAAAATCCAAAAATTGATTACTTGAGATCTTTTTGTTTGTTTTAGGTCTTAATCATCATCAATATCATCATCAAATTCGTATCACACAAGATCATGTGCAAAAAGATGGTTTTTTGACAAATTTGGCAAGTTTTCAAAAGTGAATCAAATCAAATATGGGTGCATTGATTTAGAGAGATTGGATTCATGATTCTTGACCTAATGCATTCCATGATACATATAGAATCCAAAGGACACGAAATAAGGGCTACAGGCTGCAAGAACAACCAAGACAAAACTTGAAAAAGTGTGGAAAAAGCTTGAATCCGAATTCATACTTAAAGGCGATCTCAGAAGCCAAGAAGGATCTCAATCGATTCCTGGAGGTTCACTGAGTTGAAACCAACCCAAAGCAAGCTCCCATACACGCCCAAACACGCTGTAAGTATCATGTTGCTTAGCCCTGTATTCGAAATCATAGCTCTCTATTCTTGCATCATTCTGGCAAATCATTGATATATTTGTGATTCTCATGAGATTTCAAAGCTTTTGGCATTAGTTAATTTTATTTATCTGACTTGAAAAGCCATGTACCATAGCTAGGGTTTCGTGGTTTGTTTTTGGGTATTTCTCTTTCAGGAAAAATTGGCTGTCGAGAAGGGCATGGTCGTGACCGGGATGATGAGACAAGCACAACCCTGCCCTTAGATTTCATTTCCATGGCTCACAGCGGATTATAGGTATACGTGACCTTTAGTGACAGGCGGTGTCCGTGGCTATAGATGTTACAGAGTTTTACCCACGGACGTGAGGAAGGGGACGAAGACGTGTCAATCCCCCAATGGCTGATTCAAAAACACGCGCGCAATTTTTTTATTTTTTCTGGTCTATAACACATTTTCTCTTATTATTATTATTGTTTAATATACTAACAAGTAAAACACAATGGCCTAGTGGAAGCAAGCGCTGACAACATCCAACAGGACATGGGTTCGAATCCCAGGTCCCCCATGCGCTTTGTTATTTTTCTTCTTCATATAATCAGGTACAAATCCAAGCGTGATGCCTATCATACGTCCTCAAGTATCAAAGCGCCAGATGGCCCAAGGCCAAATCTGGTGATCCAGAGATGATGGTCCATCGTAGATCCAGTCAACCAGCGCGTATGGAATCCAAAAAGTCAACCAGGCCAGCGCTTAATGGGCCATAGAATTGCTATTCTGACCTCCTTTTCAGGCCCATGCCCTTTATCTATTTCTTTTATTTATTTGTTTATTTTTTATTTGATTTAACTATTTTTATTATTTTCTAACCAATCAATTTTTTTCCTTTAATAAAAATTAAAACCACAAAAAATAATTTTCTTTATTAAATTAAATTTTATTATTTCATATTTTTATTAACAAATCTATTAATTAATTTAGGCTATTAATTAGAAATAACTTTAATATATTTTTTGTAAATATTTAAAACTAATTAGACTTAATTAGGTTTTTACTAACCTTAATTAATTTTATTTTCTTTCTTAAAAAACCAAAAATCCAAAAAAATATTTATTTTCATTAATTAATTAATTAATTAATTAATTTAATAATTAATTTAGGATAGTTTCTTTTTTAAAATAAAAACAACAAAAAATCTTTTCTTTAAATAACAAAGGGTAATTACCCTACTTGCGGTCAATTTAATTTTCCCGCACACGATTTATTTATTCAATATTGTATTTGTTCCCGGAATGTAATAGATAATTAGGACCATTTATTTATCGCTTTATTTATTTTTCCGTATTTAAATTTCAAAGGGTTGCTTTTGGCGATGTAAGTACCCGACGCCTTGTAATTTAAATTCCGCATTTTATTTCCCGCAAAATATAACTGTTAGATGTTTGATAATAGGAATGCATGACAAGAATGAATGTTTAACCTAAAATAAACTTAGATCACCCTTAACATGTACAAAGATAAAAATAACCGAAAACGACACACTCGCACATGCGCACTCTTAGGGTACACCCTACTTGGTTGCCTTTGTACACGGTCATTGAGTATAGGTCGTTTTAGAGGTCGCCCTCTTGTCTAAAAGATCATAGTCGCCTCGAAACGGTTGCCTCAGATATTGTTGCCTCAAAACAAATGATCTAAGACATTAGGGTTACCGCTAAGGCGTCCTAACATTGCTTTGGTGACCGTAAGTCCCTAAATTCGAATTGACCCTTAAACTCCAACGACGGTGCTACCTACTCATCAATAGTGGGATAGCATTGTCTAAAGGAAGATAGCATAGAACGATTCCTTTTTCGAGTAGGTAGATGGTTCTTAAGTACTTGCTCTTTCAAAAAACAAAATCTTTTTCACACTTACACTTTTTCGAACAAAGTTTTCAAAAACACTTCATATACTCTTGAGGACAGAAGTAAGAGTTAAATCGAAGTTTCAAAACAAAAACTTTTTCAAACCCACAAGCACAAAGAAAGCAATTTTGAAAACAATATGAGCAAGTACCTAAGAGCCCGTGGATAACCACGGATAGAAAGGGTGCTAACACCTTCCCTTTCTATAATCTACCCCCCGAACCCGAGAAAAATCTCAAAAAGGAATTTTTTTGTGCTTTTTTCCTTTCCTTGTTGGATAAAATGAAAGTCGGTGGCGACTCTTGCTTACCGCGACATTTTGCGAAAACAAACGCAAAACGCAAACCAACATTCTAAAAACAGTCAGTTCTTTCCCATCGTATCACATTATCAGATCACCACCATCCAATATAGATCCAGTGCTCTCAATGTGAAATCAATCATGCACCCTCAACAACCTCCCTCACTGAATCCAATGACACCTTTGGGATAACTACAACTTGGGCCCAACGAATTCCCAATTCCACCCCCTCTATTTCTTTTTCTATTAGGCCCATTTTCATGTTTCTTTTATTTATTTGTTTTAATTATTTATTTATTTTAATCATTTTTTAATAACAATATAAAATTAGAAAAATCATAAAAAATATAGTTTTAGGTTTTTTAAATTAAATTAATTTTGTAAATTAATTAATAATTATTTTAACCATTTTCTTAAATTTAAAATTAATAGAACTTAGGATTTTAATTCATTTTCTTTTCATATTAAAAATACCAAAAAAACTTAAAATTATTTCTTTTCTTTAAAAATTTCCATTCTCATTAATAAATTAACTTTTATTTAAATCTAAATTTAGGTTAGTTAATTTTACTTAAACTATTTTCTTAATTAAATCAAAACAAACAAAAAGATTTCTTTATTCACCTAAAAT
Organism: Vicia faba; assembly: GCA_948472305.1. NCBI lineage: Eukaryota > Viridiplantae > Streptophyta > Magnoliopsida > Fabales > Fabaceae > Vicia > Vicia faba. Next base: position 1,681,169,611 of record OX451737.1, on the reverse strand, counting down.
TGCCTTAGGGTTTTTAGACGTCTTTTCCATTTCGCACGCGTTATTTACTTTCACACTTTTTTTCATACTAATGTATTTTCTTATGGGATGTAATAGACTATAATTAGGACTTTTTACTTTACTGCTTTCTTTATTTTCCCCCAAGTTTTGGACTTGTAATAATCCCTCTCCCCGAAGCCTTGTAATAGTTAGATTTATATTTCCGCACTTTTAATTACTACAAACTATTAACTATTTAGATGCATTACTAATATGATTATGTGGCAAGAATAACAAACAAAACGCTAGCAAACCTAATGCAAAGACAAAAATGACTGAATACAAACGAAATTAAACATATACACCTCTAGGGTATCCCACTTTGGTTGCCTTCGGAAAAATAGTCACATCTCTCGAAACGTGAGAGATTTTAGTGGCTACCCTCCCATTTAAAGATCATAAGTCCCTCGATGACCCTCTCGATGTTGCCTCGCTATGACCTTAAAAACCCTAGGGTAGTTACTAAATTTTCTTGCCTAGTTTCCTTTGTGACTATATAAACGTCCCTTCGAATGTCCCTCAAACATTCAACGACTAGGGTTACCTACTCACTAATAGTAGGATAGCACCGTCTAAAGGAAAAGAGAAAAAGAATAACCTTTCAAGTAAAGTAGATAGCTGTTAGATGCTTGCTCAAATTTTTTTTACACTTACACAAAATTTCTTTCAAAAACATTTTCAAACACTTCGTATATGTTCTCTACCATTCCGAGAAACATTACAAAGTTCGCCGCACTAAGGCGCTTTCAAAATAGTTTTCAAAAACACACAAAGCACAAGGTATTTCAAATGAGCAAGCAACTAAGAGCCCGTAGATAACTATGGATGGAAAGGGTGATAACACCTTCACTTTCCATAATCTACCCCCTCACTCAAAAATAATCTCGAAAGGTCTTTTTCTGTTCTTTTCACCCTTTCCTTTGTCAGATAAAAGAAAAGTTGGTGGAGACTCTTGCTTACTGCAACATTTGCGAATACAAACACAAAACCAGTATAACAGTCAGTTCTCCCACCGTATTAGAGAACCGATGACTCTACTGGGAAACTTATAAAAAGTGGTGTTACCTTAGAGTTTAGTTCATTTTTAATTGCTTTACATTGTGTGTTTTGTATGCTTTATTTTTTAGGGCTTGTTTGGGTTGTTACTAAAAGATCCTACACCCAGATTTCGGGCACCTTTTTAGGTAAGTAGAATAAATCATGGAGGTTGTACGGCGTAGACCGATATGGACGAAGTGATAGCCACGTTTGTGTGATACTCTGGCTTATACTAATGTTACTTAAGTCAGTCAAGGATAACAATAGGCTTCCTTATAGTGTCATTAAGCGCTAACTGACCTTTAGAACCTTTAATTGACTCATACTAAGCCATTAGAAAGTAGTGAGATAGCCGAATTTGGTTCTGACCGAAGATTGGTTGATACTCGATGCTACACTCATTGAGATTGGACTTTTGGGATATTTTGGCTGCAATACTTCGGTGCTTGAGGTAAAACAATGCCTAAAAGAAAGGTGAGTGATTTGAGGCTCCTTAGAACCCGATTACTATTACTAGGACAGGTTGAGCCAACTGAAACTTCAAGAGGGTACCTTTAAAACTCATGCAAGCCTTTAAACCTAAGGTCTTTGTGTGACTTGTTTGTGTTTGTTATATATGTGATTTTAAGCATAATCATAACATCATAAACATCATAACATGTTATGTACACTAACCATTTCAAGGACCTGTGGATTTATCTCTTCTCTGTTTTGTAGGTTATGGATTTAGTTCGTAGAAAAACCATCCGGATTAACTTTGCAGAAATTCCTCCCAAACTCAAGGAAATGGTCTTAAAAGTTCCTGAGAACTCCTCATTCAACAAGAGATATGGTCACTTGCTCAATTTGGTTACTATCGGTTTTAACAAAGGTTTGATGAGCGTCTTATTCCAGTTCTTCGATCCTAAGCACCATTGCTTCATATTTCCAGATTACCAGTTGGTGCCTACGCTGGAAGAATTCTCCAAGATACTTGGTTTGCCTATATTGGAGCAGTTATCTTTCTCCAGTTTAGAACAAGATCCAACTGCTAAAGATGTTGCCATAGCCTTGCATTTGAAGTCATCTAACATTGAGTCCAATTGGGAAAGAAGAAGTGGAATTAAGAGCCTTCTTGCAAATTTTCTAATGAAGAAAGCTCAGATATTCCTAGACGCTATGAGTTACCATGCCTTTGAAGATGTCTTAACTCTCTTGACCTATGGGCTGGTGCTGTTCCCCAATTCAGACCAGTTTATAGATGTCAGTGCCATCAACATATTTCTTGCTCACAATCCAGTGCCTACATTACTCGGGGATATTCTTCATTCACTCCATACCCGTACTATGATGAAGAGAGGGACTCTTATGTGTTGTATACCTTTTCTCTATATGTGTTTTATTTCACGCCTTCCTCAATCAGTAATGAAGAATGAGTTAGGCTTAAGGTGTAACCAAAGGTTAATGTCTCTCTCTCACTCCGATATCTATTGGTGCCCTCTCTCTCAAGAAGACATCTCTTTTATTGGTCGTTGTGGAGAATTTCTTAATGTGCCACTCCTTGGAATTAGATGAGGCATCACCTGCACCCCTTCTTTAGCCCTACACCATTTTGGTTACACCGGGAGGGATGGTCCTCATGATATGCTCATCCAGGGTATTATGTTCGACTATTCAAATGATCCACAAGGTTATCGTTAGAGGTTCATCCGCGCTTGGGGAATGGTTAAGAAGACTGATAGTAAGACTTTAGGGCGCAAGAACGCTATCCCTTTGGAGCCTTACCTCAAATGGGTGCAAACTCGTGCTCAAAGTCTTATGATATCATATGCTATTATCTTACCAGTGATCTTGGAACCTATTGTTCAAGGGGATGAGTCTCGCATTATTTTCCATCCTGATATGCCAACAAACTTCAAAGAGTTGCAAAAGTATTGGATCCAGCTCAAGGAAGAATGAGATACTTTGAGACTCAATTCTATACCAGTGAGAAGAAAGTGTTGGAATTAACGAAGTGGCTTCACGAAGAGCATAATCTCAATACATATATCAACACTAAAAGGAAGCGTCCATGGGAGACCTAGGAATTTTAGAAGTTTCCTTTTAATTATCATTGATTTGTAACTTTTTCTTCAGCTGAACCTACTAATAAAAGTCTTTTGCTTCTGTTTTGTATGAAAGACTTTAAATCCTATAAGGTCCTTGAAAACATTGCTTAAGCATATCATACATATCATTACATAAGAAGGTATTTCAAGGGCAGGTTTCTTATCTTTTCGCTGTTTATTTCAGCAAAAAGAAATGGCTCTCGAACAGAATATTAAGGACCTTCAAGCCCATAATGCTCAGTTCCAGCAGATTTTCTTGGCTCTAGCTAAAGGGCAAGAGGATCTGAAGGCTCTCATTCTCAAAGACAAGAAGAAGAAAATAAAGAAACCAGTGGGTGTCCTGAATATGGGAAGGAGATTCAGAGGACCGGTAAAGCGAGCTCTATAATTTGCAACTCTGTCAAATGAGGGGGACAATCAGGAAGAGAAGCCAAAAGAAGAAGTCCACAACCCAAAGTTTGATGAAGAAGAGACTGATTATGCTAAAGAGCAGTATCCTCCTGCTGATGACAAATACAAACAGATGGAGGATCAGCTCAACACCATGGAAATTCAAAAGGTACCTGGTCTGGATTTTGAAGAATTAGGGCTGGTTTCTGGAGTGGTCATTCCGCAGAAGTTCAAAGTTCCCGTGTTTACTAAATATGACAGGGTTTCATGTCCTAAGCTACATCTGAGATCTTATGTCAGGAAGATCCAACCTCACACCGCTGATAGGAATTTGTGTGTGCATTTCTTCCAAGAAAGTTTATCGGGGACTCAATTGGAATGGTTCTATCAGCTGGAGGGAACCAATATTCGTAACTGGGAGGATCTGGTTGCTGCTTTCTACAAGCAGTACCAATACAATGCCGACCTCGCTCTAACCCGTACTCAACTTCAAAACATGTCTATGGGTTCTAGTGAGGGCTTCAAAGATTATGCCAAGTGGAAAGATCTTACATGAAGAGTCCAACCTCCTCAGTCTGATAGAGAGTTGGTAGATATTTTCTTGGGCACTTTGTCAGGTCCATTTTTCAACCACTTGATTGGAATTTCTTCAGCTGGGTTCACCGAGCTGATATTGACAAGTGAAAGAGTAGAAGCTAGTATCAAGAGCGGTAAGATTCAAAAGAAGGCATCTTCAAGTACAGTGAAGAAGCCTTTCATTGGGAAAAAGGAAGTCAATGTTGTTTATGACCAGAGAAACCAGGGTAAAACTGAACACCGTCCAATGGTAGGAGCTGTAATGATCTCCAACCCTACGCCAAATCAACAACAAAACAATCAGCGCAAGCAGGATGTGGCCAGAAGACAGTTCACCCTTCTTAACATGTCCTTATCTCAGGTTTGGCCACATTTGTTGAAGTCTAATCTAGTCACTTTGAGGGAGGCTCCTAAAAATCAAAATACTACATCTCCCCGTTATAGTTCAAATGCTCGATGTTCCTTCCACTCCAACAGTCTGGGGCACGATACAAATGATTGTTGGGCTCTGAGGAATAAAGTGCAAGATCTTATTGAGGCAAAGGAGATTGAATTTGACCCTCCAGAAACCCCTAATGTGATAACAGCACCAATTCCCAAGAATGGCCAGGGTGTTAATGTTGTTGATGATGACCTATTTGTTTCTTTTATTGATGAACTAGCTACTCCTCTTCCAACTGTTAAGAAGAATCTCTTGCGAGCCAGTTTATTTTCAGGCTGTGGTGAAGGTTGCCACCTGTGTGCGTCTCTACCCAATGGTTGTTTTTTTTTGAAGATAGGTATCCAAAGCTTGATGAACAACAAGGAAATTCTGTTTGAGAAAACCCCTTCTACAAGAAGTTTATGCAAAGATGTGTCAATTATTACCATTTCCGACAATCCTTCCAAGGTCTCCTCCAAAAGACCTGTCAGGATTACATCCACTCCATAGGTTACTACTTTAATTATTACCTTTCTAGGGCCCATACCATATTCCTCCGACAAAGTGGTTCCTTGGAATTATGGAGCTGACGTCTACTACCATGGTGTCAAGTAAGACCTATTGGCTATTAAATTTGAAGATACTGAAGATACTGATCCTAACATCGACAACATTGTAGGGACCAGTAAAATCACCAGAAGCGGAAGGATTTTCTCTCCTGAAATCTCTCCAAAGACTATTGCCACTCCTTTGGTTATTCCTGCTAATGTTCCTGTTGCTACTCCTGTTATTACTCCTATTGCTACTCCTATTGTTACTCTTATTTTTATTCCTGCTACTGAGTCAGCTGAGACCCGGGGCAAAGAAGTTCTAATTGAGCCTGCATAGACAGAGGCACCTAAGGAAGCCATTCCTGAAGTCTTTAAAAAAGAAATGGAGGAAATACTGAAAATCATACAGAAGAGTGATTACAATGTTGTAGAACAATTGGGGAAGACCCCATCAAAGATTTCAATGCTGGCCTTGTTGTTATACTCCGAAGCCCATGATAAGGATTTGGTAAAGTTACCGAAGTCTGCACATGTTCCGCAAGAGACTTCTGCCGACCAATTTGAGAACTGTCTTTCTAGTCTGACTGATGACAATGGACTCGGTTTCTTTGATGCTGATTTGACGTCCAAAGGAAGAAAGCATAATGATGCCCTGCATGTCTCTATTGAGTGCATGGGCACCACCATGTCTCATGTACTAGTTGATACGGGTTCGTCACTAAATGTTCTACCCAAGGGTGCTTTGGACAGATTGGACTGTGAGGGACTTACATTAAAGCATAGTAATATTGTGGTGAGGGCTTTTGATGGTTCCAAGAGAATGGCACACGGGGAGGTGGAAATTCCTATTAAAGTTGGTTCTCAGAATTTCAGTTCTACTTTCTATGTGATGGACATCCGCCCATCTTACTCTTATTTGTTGGGACGCCCTTGGATCTATGGGGCTGGTGCTTTACTTCTACTCTGCATCAAATGTTAAAGTATCTGGTTAATGGGAAGATCGTTACAATCCATGGCGAGGAAGAATATATGGTGAGCCACCTGAACTCTTTCAGGTATGTTGAGATGGACAGCAAGTTCATTGAAACCCCCTGCCAGAACTTTGAAGAGGTTCCTCAGGCAATTGCTGCTACCAAGACTGTTGGTAGTGTTCCAAAGACTACCAAACCTCCGTTGAAGATAACTTCTCTAAAGGATGCCAAAGTTATAATTGAAGAAGGCAGGGTTACTATCTGGGGCCAGCTTACTTAAATCCCCTATAAGTCTGACAAATTTGGTTTAGGTTTCACTTCAAGAGCTCAGAAAGCTATTTGTCGTGCTCGCGTCGGAGAAATGCCACTATGCATCATCAACCATGGAATCAATGCTTTGGAGGATAGTGTAGTGATCGCGACATGAACAATTGGATCTTCCCAACTACCACGGTGGACTAAATAATTGGATGGCTAGAGACTTTGTTCCCAATACTTTTATCCAGGAGTAATTGTCTTTTTTTTAGGATATGTAATATTTGAACAATATAAATTCTAAAGCCTTGTGTCTTACCCGAGGCACAACGGTCTATTTGTGAGGGTTATCATTTCACTTTCATATGTTATAAATAAATCAGTGGATGTTTTGCATACAAATTTTACGCTCTTTGTCTTTCTTTTCTGATTTTACTTTATCAAAATAGCTATGCTCTCTTACACACACCCATATATCAAACAGCAGATCCGCATCCACTATGGATCCCATTGATAACGGTTCTGCTATTGCCAATTATGACTTTGAAAATCCGATTTACCAAGACGAGGATGAAGGTGAGGAAGATTGTGAAGTACCAAGAGAACTTGCTAGACTGTTACAACAGGAGGAAAGAACAATAAAGCCTCATGAAGTTCCAGTCGAGACGGTAAACTTGGGTACTAAAGAGGATAAAAAGGAAGTCAAGATAGGTGCTAACTTGGAGCATAGTGTCAAAGAACGGTTAATTAAGATGTTACATAACTATGTTAAGATCTTTGCCTGGTCATACAAAGACATGCCAGGGTTGGACACTGATATTGTGGTTCATCGTCTGCCAACGAAAGAAGACCGCCCTCTAGTGAAGCAAAAAATTCGTCGTATGCATCCTGAGATATCAGAAAAGATCAAGGCTGAAGTCATGAAACAGTTTAACACCGGGTTCTTAGCTGTTACTTATTATCCATAATGGGTTGCTAATGTTGTTCCGGTACCTAAGAAGGATGGTAAGGTACGTATGTGTGTGGATTATAGAGACTTGAATAGGGAAATCCCCAAGGATGACTTTCCGCTTCCCCATATTGACGTCCTGGTTGACAACATCGTGCAACATAAGGTATTCTCCTTCATGGATGGTTTCTCCGGGTACAATCAGATCAAAATAGCACCTGAAGATATGGATAAAACAACCTTTGTCACACAGTGGGGTACTTTTTGCTACAAAGTTATGCCATTTGGGTTGAAGAACGTTGGGGCAACCTATCAACGTGCTATGGTAGCTTTGTTTCATGATATGATCCATTATGAGATAGAGGTCTACGTCGATGATATGATAGCCAAGTCTCATACTGAAGAAGAGAACCTTGATCACCTGCAAAAGCTATTTGAAAGACTAAAGAAGTACAAGCTAAGACTGAATCCAAACAAGTGTACCTTTGGAGTAAGATCTGATAAGCATTTAGACTTTGTTGTCAGCGGCAAAGATATTGAAGTAGACCCTGCAAAGGTTATAGCTATACAAGAAATTCCAACTCCCCGCACTGAGAAGGAGGTTAGGGGATTCTTGGGACGTCTAAACTACATTGCCAGATTCAATTCCCATCTAACCGCTACTTGTGAGCCAATCTTCAAATTACTAAAGAAAGATCAAGTAGTGAAGTGGAATGACGACTGCTAGACTGCCTTTGACAAAATCAAGGAATATCTTCAAGAGCCTCCAATTTTGATGCTGTCGGTTGAAGGAAGACCTATGATCATGTACTTAACAGTATTAGAGAATTTAATGGGGTGTGTGTTGGGGAAGCATGATGAATCTGGTTGAAAAGAGCATGCAATATACTACCTTAGCAAAACGTTTACCGACTGTGAAACAAGATATTCACTGCTCGAGAATACTTGCTGCATTTTGGCATGGGCTGCTCGCCGACTGAGACAGTATATGTTGACTCACACTACCTTGTTGATATCTAAAACGGATCCTATCAAATACATCTTTGAGAAGCCCGCTCTCTCTGGAAGAATAGCAAGATGGAAAATGGTCCTGACCGAATATGATATTCAGTATAAAACTCAGAAAGCAATCAAGGGAAGTGTAATAGATGACCATTTGGCCCATCAAGCTGTGAACGACTACCAATCCATGAATTTTGAGTTCCCGGACGAGAACATCTTGTTAGTGACTGATTGTGAAGAACCTGGACCGGATGAAGGACCTGAAAAAGGATCCCGATGGACTATTGTTTTTGATGGAGCTTCCAACGCACTTAGAAATGGCATCGGTGCTGTGATCATATCTCCTGAAAGCTGTTATACTCCTTTCACTGCCAGGCTATGTTTCAACTGTACCAATAATATGGCTGAATATGAAGCGTGCATTATGGGTCTCAAAGCTGCTATCGACTTGAGAATCAAATTCTTGGGTGTATTTAGAGACTCGACCTTGGTAATCAGTCAAATCAAAGAAGAAATGGACACGAAGTACCCTAATCTTATCCCTTATTGAGAGCATTTGTTGCCACTAATTCCACCCTTTAAAGAAGTTACCTTTAAGCATTTTCCACGAGAGGAAAATTAGTTAATAGACGCGCTAGCTACTATGTCATCAATGTTTAAAGTCAGATGAGATAATGAAGCTCCTCAGATCACTATTGAGAGAATGGATGAACCATCATACTGTTATGAGGTTGATACTGAATAAGTAATGGACAAACCTTGGTTCCACAAAGTGTAAAGATACCTCGAAGCACAAGAGTATCCTGAGGAAGCTTCCGTTAATGACAAAAAGTTCTTAAGAAGGTTCTCTGCCAAGTTTTTCCTCAGTAATGAAATTCTCTACAAGCGCAACCACGATTCTACTTTGCTTCGGTTTGTAGACAAGAGTAAAGTAGAGAAGATTATGGAAGATATACACGAAGGTACCTTTGGCACCCATTCTAGTGGGCATACAATGGCTAAAAAATTCCCACGGGTAGGATACTATTGGTGCACTATGGAAGCATACTGTTATCATCATTCTCGAACTTGTCACAAATGCCAAATATATGCTGATAAAGTACACGTACCTCCGGTCCCCTTGAACGTCTTAATTGCTCCTTGGCCTTTCGCAATGTGGGGCATTGATATGATCGGAGAGATTAGACCTACCGCATCTAATGGGCACTACTTCATCCTTGTTGCCATTGACTATTTCACAAAGTGGGTCGAGGCAGCCTCATTTGCTTCCGTTACCAAGAATATTGTGGCATGGTTCATCAGACATAACCTTATCTGTCGGAATGGTATTCCAGAAAGAATAATCACAAATAATGGTACCAATGTCAATAATACTATGATCACCAAGCTCTACACACAATTCAAAATTCAACATCATAACTCTTCTCCTTACCGACCGAAGATGAATGGCATTGTAGAGGCCGCTAACAAGAACATCAAGAAGATCATATAGAAGATGACAATGACATACAAAGACTAGCACGAGATGTTACCGTTTTCTCTTCATGGTTACCGTACCTCAGTGTGTACGTCAACATGGGCAGCTCCTTTCTTTCTGGTATATGGTATGGAATTTATCCTACCCATCGAAGTCCAGATCCCTTCATGATATTACTTCAAAGCATCTTCAATAATGAATCTTGAATCTCAATGAAGCTTTGTTGAAGAAGGCATGGAAATAAACTCATGAACCTATAGTTCAACTTGATGAAATGTGTTGTGCATCCACCTATAGCATGATCAACTAGAGCAAACATTCATAATATTCATTAGTTAAAATTTAATCAAAAGCAACATAGATGATCATAATATACAATTCAAGGTGCTTGATAATTCCTCATGAGCAAACTTAAAGATAGGGAGAAAAACAAACCCTAGTGTGATCTTGTTGTAATTGAGTTGATATGAGATGATAGAGGAATCTTAGGGGCAAAAATTGGGGTACAACAGCTTCCCTTATTTAAGTGTCTTCTATCCGGAGATACAAAGTTAAAATATTCGTGTCGACGCGATTGAAGATACTTAAATGTAAAACAAGCCTTATTTTTGGCCCGAAGATGCCATGCAATGTTTATGATTGTGCATGCAAATAAGCAGATCCAAGGGTGATACAATACACCACTGGGGATACAGAAAATAAAAGATCAAAAGAAGATTAGACCAGGAAAATAAATCATTGGTAAACAGAAGATTCGACCCTATTGGGGTAAAGCCCAAGGAGAAGACAAAGTAACATCAACTCATACATTAAGGAGAGAAAACAAAGGATAACAGTGACCAATAGATAACCGCAAACTATCCACTCTCAGAGAAGATAGCAAAAAAGGTAATGTCGACCCACTGGGGTGAAAAGAGGTGGTAGGATAATACCAGAAAACATCAATATTAGGGGTGGTAACAAATAATTGGCATCAGTACCTATGATCGGAAACAACCAAATTTCTTCAGAGTAATGTGAATCTCAATGACGAACTATCTCCCATAATGAAAAGACTACCGTCCATCGAAAAAAGATCTCAACAACGAACTATCTCCCATAATGACGAGACTACCATTCATTGGAGTAAAATCTCAACAATGAACTATCTCCCATAATGACGAGACTACCATTCATTGGAGTAAAATCTCAGCAACGAACTATCTCCCATAATGACGAGACTACCATTCATTGGAGTAAAATCTCAGCAACGAACTATCTCCCATAATGACGAGACTACCATTCATTGGAGTAACAAATCTCAACAACGAAATATCTCCTATAATGACGAGACTACCATTCATTGGAGTAAAATCTTAGCAACGAACAATCTCCCATAATGAAGAGACTACCGTTCATTGGAGTAAAATCTTAGCAACGAACTATCTCCCATAATGACGAGTCTACCATTCATTAGAGTAAAATCTCAGCAACGAACTATCTCCCATAATGACGAGACTACCATTCATTGGAGTACAAAATATCAACAACGAACTATCTCCTATAATGGCGAGACTACCATCCATTGGAGTATAAAAGAATTTTCTCAGGGAACTAACAGACTTACTGGGGAAGTACCGATTGCTCAAATAAAGAGACCCGCCACTTCCTGTTATGAGAAGGAGTTGTAATAATGACCTCCTGGGGAAAGAAATATATTCCCGGGGGAAGAAATATATTCCAGCTGAGGAGCTAAAGTCTTCACATGCAAAATAAATGCACATTCTCAAACCAGGGCTCAAAGCTTGTAGAAATCAAAATAATAATGTTGTTGGGGACCACATATTCAAACCAGAACTAAACCAGAGTGAAACAATCAACTGAGATAGCCCCTGATTAGAAATAAACTTAAAAGGGAATCATCTCCCATCCAGATAAAGAACTGAATAGGAAGGCTAAAGCAAAGTTCTTCCACGAGGGGTAACTCGGTGGGAAGATTGAAAGAATATACACTTTATGCTTAAAGTTGATACTCTATTGGAGAGAGGGTAACATAACTCGGCAAATAGAGTAAAATGCCAATAAAAATATCAATGAATGCAAATGAGTAATGAATTCCAATTAAAATATGCATGATGTATGTATGAATTCTATCATGTATATGCTGAAAAAATAGATATACAGCATCGAGGATGAAAAACAAAACCAAATTGGGTGAAGTCAACACTCGGCTAAATCACATCCAGAAGGAAAATTCCACAAGAGAGTAAACACCATATGAGGAAACAAATTCCTATTCCACGACTTAACTCCACTGGGAAGAAACACCATCCAAAAGTAATCGAATCAAAACAGTAGAATCAGTGCAGATACAGGGACCTAACATCCTCCTCCAGGCTTCACCGGGGAACATTACACAAACTTCAAAGGGGGAAAACAAATGTTTCAACATCTAGATTTTCACTGTAGATTATAATATTGACTTCATTAGGGTAGATGAAAACCACATCATCGAGATATTACCTGGGGAGCTCGTGCTGACTTCATAGGGGAGTATAATACCAAATCATTGAGGGGAGCCCAAAATACATTCTTCAATGCCAAGAGTGATGATTACACAAACTTCCATGGGGAGAAATTATGAAACCACACGGGGATAAAAACTTTCAGAGAACAAAGTCTCAACTTCACTTGGGGATTAAGAAGTCAAACAATACAACAATAAAAATCAAAATTATGGGGATTTTAAATCAGACCCAACCTCGGCGAGAGAAAACCCAAAAAATTGACAACTGCTTCAACACTTCTTAGGAAAGATACTGCCCTTGCCTAGATGCCTGGGAAAACAACAATAATGCCATTACCGCAAAAGGAAGGCATTTTACAAATGATTCCACCTCAGCATGCAACAGGAGAAGGGAATTTCGTCATATGAGCTAAGACCTTACAGTGGAATCTGGGATAGAGGCTTCAAACCATGCAAACACAAAATCAAAATGGACCAAGATTTCACTGGGGAAAATGGGATCACAAGCCCAATACTGCACCTTACGCTAATTGGTATTATCTCCAACTACCTGAGAGAGCCTTCTTGGGGAAAATAAACTTCCAAAAATTCCAAGTTCATCCATCCTTGGGATTATCACTTTTGTTTTTCTTGAGTCACAGAATCTAAATTAAAAAGTAATTTGTAAATTCTTTTTAAAACAACTTTATTATTTAATCTTTTTGCTTTGTAAATTACTATCCATAATAAATGGAGTCTTTGTAATCAGAAAAAAATAAGAATTGCAACGAATTGGATAAAAGATCAAACTTTATTAATGGAATGGTGGTCTGCGAATGGCGAGACTCCAAAGATGATTACAAATTTTGGAAAATGGTAATATACATTAGAAAATATACATTGAAATACAATGACCACTATTCTACCTAACAACTTCGAATTCCTAAGCAGTGACTTCTATTGAAGTATGATGAGAGTCCAAGAAGATTGTTGCTTCAATGATCAAGTCTTGTCTATTGCAGTTACTTGCCAAGAAATCCCTAACTTTTGCTTAAGTTGCCCTTGCGGGTTTTCAAACTAGCGGGAATAATTTATTTTGTTTATGTCTCTAATTTTTACCTAGGCCATTGTGATACGGTGGCAGAACCAACTGTTAATACTGGTTTGTATTTTTTGTTCGCAAAATGTCGCGGTAAGAAAGAGTCGCCACCGACTTTTATTTCATCCAATCATGGAAAAGAAAAAAGAATAGAAAAACATTTTTTCGAGATATTTTGAGTACGGGGGGTAGATTATAGAAAGGGAAGGTGTTAACACCCTTTCTATCCATGGTTTTCCATGGGCTCTTAGGTACTTGCTCATATTTTTCAAATTGCTTGTGTGCTTGTTTTGAAAATGTTTTACTTCGTGATAACCCTTGTATCAGTCCTCAAGGGTGTGACGAAGTTTGTTTTGAAAATTTGTTTTGCAAGGTGTTGGTGTGAAAATTTTTGTTGAGCAAGTACTTAAGATTCTACCTACTCGAAAAAATATTATTTGTTCTCGTTTCCTTTAGACAGCGCTATCCAACTATTAAGGAGTAGGTAGCCCCGTTGTTGGAGTTTCTAAGGGACGTTCGAAAGGGACAAGTACAATCACTAAAGCAACAGTTAAAATACTTTAGTAGTAACCCTAGAATCTTAAGATATTTCTGAGGAAACCTTTCTGAGGCAACATTTCCGAGGCAACATTTGAATGGGACATTTTGATCTTTTAGACTGGAGGGCAACCACTAAAATCCATATGCTTAATGATTGTTTACCGAAGGAAACCGAAGTGAGGCAAACCCTAGGAGTGAGCATGTGCACGTGAATTTTTTCAGTTATTTAGTCTTTGCACATTAGGTGATCTACCGTTTTAATTTCAAGTAATCTTCTTGCCATACAATCCTATTAGCATGCATCTAACAGTTAAATATTTGCAGGAATTTAAAGTTCGAAAATAAACCTAGCTATTACAAGGCTTTGACAGTTACATAATTATCTTGACGGAAAATAAAAATACGGAAGTTTAAAACCAAAATTACTATTACATTCCCGAAACAGTTACAATAATAATAAAAAGAATTAAACTACGCGCGACAAATTAAATGTGAGAATGGTTAGAAACCCTAAAACATCTAATTAAAAAATATTTAAGTTATTTTTGAGAAAAGAATTAATTAAGTTATGTACAACTAAAACCCTAATTCTAATCATTTTTAATTATAAAAGAAATTGAAATTAACCTAATTTAAAATAAATTAAATAATTCAAGAAAATAAAATATTTTATAAAAAAAGATTTTATGCATTTTTTATGGTTTTTATTTGAGAGAAAAAAGCAATTTAATTACAAATTTAAAACCTAATTTCTAATTAATTTTAATTAAAACAACTAATCAAATAAAACTAATTAACCTAATTTATTTTCAAAAATATTAATTTGAATAAATAATATTTAATTCTGTATTTTGTGATTTTTTTAATTTAAAAATTAATTTTTGTGTTAAATAATTAAAAAAAACAATTAAAGAAATAAAAAAAATAATAGAAAAAATAACAAACTGGGCCTGTATAATGAGTAATCTGGGGGGTATGATTCTGAATTCCCCAAGCCCAATAGCCCTCTAAGCCCAGTCAGCGCCTGGTTCCATGTGGCATTGACCTGGGGGTGTATCATGGTCTCTCATTGCTTATGCGTTGGATCTGATACTATGCTTGATCAAGTGGCTGGATGTTGGTGATGTATGGTAGACACCTGGATGAGAGCTGCACATGATCTATAAGTAGAAAAATTGAAAATAAGCGTTGTTGGGACCTGGGATCGAACCCAGGTCCTTATGTTTACCAACAACACGCCTCTGCGAGCTGGGCTACGCTGGTTAGTTGTTAAAGAAATAAGAATAATGTACAATATATCACAATAAATTCCAGGAGACTGAAACAAAATCACGCGCGCTATTTTCAAATGAACCAATAGGGTGATGCCAAATCACCTTCTTCTACCTCTAGCCCGTCGTCTTAGGTATATGACCTATACCTACAGACCACGTCCGTTGCTACAACCTGCATGCTTCAAACATCAAAAATTTACATGATAAATGAATTCAAATACCAGGGTTCGATTGGTCTTGATGCCACGATCATCCCAGTATCCAATTGTTGGCCTAATTTTTCCTGTATCAAGAAGCCCCAAAACATGGCTTCAAACCCTAGCCATGGCAATTTTCAGCATACGCGCTAAAACATAAATTAAACATAACCAATACGTTGCAAACATGATAACAAACACATATATGCCATTAAAACATGTTCATGATGCGTGAATCACAATAATCGAATTTAGAAAAATAGGGCAAACCGTGTGACTGCTACGTGATGATTCTGGACCTGGGGCGGCTTGCAATTGATTGGGATACGTTCCTGGGATGTCCAGCAAGATATTGGTAATGTTAGAATGGCTTGACTTGGCCTCTAGAATGAAAATCGAATCACCACTTTTCTTTGAAATTTTGAAGTTTTGTTCTGCCTCTTTTCACGACTGCAACCTTTTGTCTTTGCCTTGTACATGTTCAATATATATCTTGGAATGAATTAGGGTTATAAAATTGGCTTGTATCTATGCAATTATGGAAGATTCGATTTGATTTCCATGCTATATGTAAACTTGCTATTTTGAGCCAAATTATCCCTTTCTTGTACCAATTATGCTTGATTCGTTTTGGTCTTGATACCTCAGCATATTTTGATTGCAAACCTGTCAAAAAATCAAAGCAAAACATATCTTTGCCATTATTCACCAATTATTTGATTTAATTCAATTTTTAATTAATAAAAATCAAAATAAATTGAAAAATGAAGCAAATAATGTGTGGGTGAATATTTGGGTCGTGGACCATGTTATAAGTGAGGTGCAAGCATAAGAAGTTAGGCCCATTTAGCAAAAAATGCATTTTGAGCACATTTGACTTTTGGCAATTTTGCAAAAAAGGTCAACTTTGACAAGGCATATCTTCCCCAATTTTAACCCTAGAGAGGTGTTCTTGGACTTTTTAGAAATCTTAGTATGTCTCCCAAGCAACCCTTTTAGCCTCATCTCAATTGGGTCTTCCATGTTCATATAAGAAGCTTTGACCCAAAAGGTGTTTTTGTTGACTTTTCAAAAGGACCCATAATGTAGAAATTCATATCTTTTTGTGGGTGCATATTTTGAACTTGTGGGCTGAATATGACTTGTAGGGAATTTCATCCTCTTCAAAATGAGCTTTGGATGGAAAATTTCTAATAAAGCATGTGGAAGTTATGCTTGGTCAAAGTTTGGTTGACTTTTCCTAAGAAACCCTAATTTAGTAACTTTTGGTTTTTGATGAATTTAGGGAATTCTTTGAGGAATCATGATCAACCCTTTATCAAATGATAAAATTCACTTCAAAATGTTAATGTTGACCAAAAATCTTGAAGTTTGACTGTATGTGGGTCACAGTTGACTTTTGACCTAATACAGTCGATTCTTAAGCATCTGAGCAGTTGACTGAGCAAACTTCTTGTGCAAGGAATGAAACTTGACATGTAGGGTCTTTAGAACATATTAATACCATGGAGAGAATATGAGGTCTTTGGAGTCCACCTATCTTGATGAAAATGGAAACCCTAATTTGAGACACACTGCCTTAGGAGAGAGTTTGTCTGGTCAAATCTGGGGAAAACATGAGCCAATTGAGGACCTCTAGGAGTATGTATTGAGAAAAATAAGAGGGAAAATTTTGGGGTACAACAGCTGCCCCTGTTAAATCTTCTAAAACCTGAGGATGTAGATTGGCTGTCTGCCTTTCATAATCTGAAGGTGGAAGATGATTGAACACTAGAGTGCCCAGAAATTTGCACTCGTATGAAGTAATACTTGATTTGTGATATTGGGAATGGGCTTATAGATGCCATTTGGAGGTTGATAATAGAAGATTGTTAGAGATGGGCTTAAAGATGCCATCTTGGATGTGACGGAGCATCGTCGGAGATGGGCTTAAAGATGCCATCTAGAGAATGTTGATTTCCTGAGATATTCCTTTGATGAGAGTCCCTGCTCTTGTCATTGAGAAGGAATCTGCTGAGGATTATTGGTATCTGTCTTGGGAGAAATAGAATTTTAGGAGCTTCAGTTGTCCGTTACTCTACTGGGGAAATAACTTCGGCTTAAGGAAGCGGAAGTGACCTGCATATCTGGTCGGTGTACAGGTTGTACCACGACTTACTGGGGAAATGCGAAACCAATCGTGTTTGATCAGGTCCAAGTCTTACAGTGTTATGGACTGCTTTCTGGAGATAAGAGAGAAGGAACCTGGATAGTAGGGTTATAAGAAGGAACCTGGATAGTAGGGTTATGAGAAGGAACTTGGATAGTAGGGTTACTTTGAAATGACTACCTGGATAGTAGGGCTGTGAGAAGGAACCTAGATCGTAGGGTTACTTTGATATGAAAGCCTGGATAGTAGGGATGTGATAAGGAACTTGTATAGTAGGGTTACTTCGATATGAAATCCTGGATAGTAGGGTTGTGAGAAGGAACCTAGATAGTAGGGTTACTTCGATATGAAAGCCTGGAAGTAGGACTGTGATAAGGAACCTAGTTAGTAGGGTTACTTCGATATGAAAGCCTGGATAAAAGGGATGTGAGAAAGAACCTGGATAGTAGGGTTACTTCGATATGAAAGTCTGGATAGTAGGGCTGTGAGAAGGAACCTGGATAGTAGGGTTACTTAGATATGAAAGCCTAGATAGTAGGGTTGTGAGAAGGAACCTGGATAGTAGGGTTACTTCGATATGAAAGCCTGGATAATAGGGTTGTGAGAAGGAACCTAGATAGTAGGGTTACTTCGATATTAAATCATGGATAATAGGGCTGTGAGAAGGAACCTGGATAGTAGGGGTTACTTCGATATGAAAGCCTGGATAGTAGGGCTGTGAGAAGGAACCTGGATAATAGGGTTACTTCGATATGAAAGCCTAGGTAGTAGGGCTTGTGGGAAGAAACCTGGATAGTAGGGTTACTTCGATATGAAATCTAGATAGTAGGGCTGTGAGAAGGAACCTAGATAGTAGGGTTACTTCGATATGAAAGCCTGGATAGTAGGGCTGTGAGAAGGAACCTGGATAGTAGTGTTACTTCGATATGAAAGCCTGGGTAGTAGGGCTTGTGGGAATAAACCTGGATAGTAGGGTTACTTCGATATGAAATCCTGGATAGTAGGGTTGTGAGAAGGAACCTGGGTCGTAGGGTTACTTTGATATGAAAGCCTGGATAATAGGGTTGTGAGAAGGAACCTGAATAGTAGGGTTACTTCGATATGAAAGCCTGGATAGTAGGGTTTGTTAGAACAAAGTTTGAATCTACTACCCTATGTTTAAGTTTTGATGATAACAAAGTGAAAAGATATATCATTTATGTGATTCATGTATGAACTATCTGCTGCCTAAATTATTATGTTCTGATTTGCAGATACTCTGATTGATATAAGCAAGATCACACCTAATCAACATCATAAATTTGGTTCCTGACATCAGCATCAGAAGTTGCCATATCAGAATGTCAGTATCAGAAGATTAATTTACATATATGCTAAAGTCTGATGAACAGAACTGCGCTCAACACTCTGATAAAGAAACACAACAGTTCATCAGCAGCTAAGCAGAGTCAGAATGAGCCAAGCCAGAACTTGCATTAAGTAAGCAACGGTACTGTGCATTGAAAGCAAATTAATACCAACGGCCTCATTCCAGACAAGATCTGCTCGATAAGGAAAGTTTGTTAATAGCATTGAATCAAGAATATTGCTCCAACGTTCAACTTCTCAGTGCTATATAAACAAGACTTTGAAGATTGAATTGGCTAATGCTCTCCAAATCTTTACACGCATAAAAGCTGATCAAAATCTTCCTTCTCTCAGTTTTGCTAAAACACTACACATTCTGATAATTCTATCATTGTTTAGCAATCTAGTTTCTAAGCTTTAAGTTGTGTATATATCACAGTTGTGATACAGTTTTGTAGAAAACATTCACACACTTAGATTTATCTTATTTGTAAGAAAGTGTTTCCTTGACAAACCGGGTTGTGGTTTGCATCAAGAAGGCTTTAGCAGTTGTTAAAGTAGTCTGTAATATTCAGTTGAATATAGTGGATTAAGACCTCGTTGGAGAGAGGCGAAATCACCTTGACGGGTGGACTGGAGTAGTTTGAGATCAAACGAACCAGGATAAAAATATCTTGTTCATTGCATTAGATTTCAGTTTTACAATTCAACCCCCCCTTCTTGTGTTTTTCACTACTTCAATTGGCATCAGAGCGCCTGGTTCTGAGCTAAAACACTTAACCGTGTCAGTACAAGATCCAGCGTCAGAAAAACACAATGGCAGGAAACAACTCTCACATCAGCAATGACAACAATGAGGACAGAGACAGATTCAGCGGCAAACCTCCAGTCTTTGATGGAGAAAACTTTGATTACTGGAAAGACAGAATTGAAAGCTTCTTTCTGGCACATGATGCTGATCTGTGGGATATGGTGACAGATGGATACACGCACACTGTGAATGCTAGCGGTCAGAAGATTGATAGAAAAACAATGTCTGACCAACAAAAGCGTGACTTCAAGAATCACCACAAGGCCAGAACCATCCTCCTCAGCGCCATCTCCTATACTGAATATGAAAAGATCTCCAACAGAGACACAACAAAGAACATTTTTGACTCACTCAGAATGACGCATGAGGGCAACGTTCAGGTCAAAGAAACTAAAGCTCTGGCGCTCATTCAGAAGTATGAGGCGTTCAAAATGGAAGAATCTGAATCCATTGAAACAATGTTCTCAAGATTTCAGATTCTGGTAGCTGGTCTCAAAGTTCTGGACAAAGGATACTCTACTGCTGACCATGTCAAGAAAATCATCAGAAGTTTACCCAAGCAGTGGAGACTAATGGTTACAACTCTGAAGCTAGCTAAAGATCTCAACAAAATCACTCTGGAGGAAATTATCAGCTCCCTCAGAAGTCATGAGATAGAGCTAGAAGCTGACGAGCCTCAGAAGCAAGGTAAGCCTTTAGCATTAAAATCTAACAAAAAATTTGAGTCTAAAGTTTTGCAGGCAGTTGAAGAAACATCTGATGGATCCTCATCAGAAGAAGACGAACTCTCCCTCCTCTCCAGAAGAGTAAATCAACTGTGGAAGCAAAGACAAAGGAAGTTCAGGAATCCCAGAAGATCTGATCAGAACGAGTCTTCTTCCAGATACAGAAGGACAAATTCTTCCTCTGGATACAGAAGATCTGAAGGCTCCTCCAGTAGCAAAAAGCCAAACACCAAGGACATCATCTGCTATGAGTGCAATGAGCAAGGACACTATAAGAGTGACTGCCCAAAGCTTCAGAGGGAAAAGCCCAAAAAGAAGTTTGGAAGAGAGAAGAAGAAAAGTCTCATGGCTACATGGGATGACTCTGACTCGTCTGAAGCTGACTCAGAATCAGATGATGAGAGGGCAAACATAGCTCTCATGGCTAACATCTCAGAAGATAGTGAAGCTTCTGAATCAGACTCAGAATCAGATACTGAAGAGGTATTTCCTAACTTTGTTGTTAACTTTACAAAGGCTGAACTTGCTGAAAGCCTTAATGAGATTCTGGAACGGTATCAGCAAATTAGAGTTAAATTCAGAGACCTGAAAAGGAATCTTGAATCTGACTCTGATAAGACTGAGAGTCTCAAATTGGAGAATTCTGAGCTGAGAAATAAGATTTCAAAATTAGAAAACACTTTACAAAACTCTCAGAAGGAACCAATTTCTGAAACTCCCAGCAACGCTGATGAGATCATCAAGGAGTATGATCACAGTTTCCAGAAGTTCCTAGCTAAAAGCATAGATAGAAGCAAAATGGCTTCAATGATCTATGGAGTTAGCAGAAACGGCAGGAAAGGAATAGGATACCAAGGTAAGGTTCCTACACCAAAGAATGTCATGGACTTAACCATTAAACACACTCCTTTGAATTCACATTTTGTGTATGGTCACACACATGATATTAAATACACTAGCAGTAAGTACTCTGTGAAACCAAAATTCAACCAGAGTTTTGGTAAAACTAACAAATCAGGACCCAAGAAAATCTGGGTACCTAAGGATAAAATAATACATGTTGCAGATATCTTTAGCAGCAAGTCAGAAACACCAGTCATGGTACCTGGACTCTGGCTGCTCACGACACATGACGGGAAGAAGGCATATGTTCCAAAGCCTGGAACTTAAGCCTGGAGGCCACGTTGGCTTTGGAGGCAATCAGAGGGGAAAGATAATTGGCTCTGGAACTGTAGGTAATGGAAATCTTCCCTCTATTAATAATGTTCTGCTAGTAGATGGATTGATGCATAATCTGTTATCCATAAGTCAATTAAGTGATAACGGTTATGATATAATCTTTAATCAAAAATCATGTAAAGCTGTTAGTCAGAAAGATGGGACTATCCTGTTTAATGGTAAGAGGAAAAACAACATTTACAAAATCAAACTTTCTGAACTAAAGAGTCAGAATGTAAAATGCCTTATGTCTGTTAACAACGAGCAGTGGATCTGGCACAGAAGATTGGGGCATGTTAGTATGAGAAGAATATCTCAGATTAACAAACTCAATCTGGTCAGAGGACTTCCTAATTTGAAGTTCAATTCAGATGCTCTGTGTGAAGCATGTCAGAAAGGCAAGTTTGCAAAACCTTCTTTTAAATCCAAAAATGTTGTTTCTACCTCTAAGCCATTAGAACTTCTGCACATTGACTTATTTGGACCAGTTAAAACTGCTTCAGTCAGTGGCAAGAAGTATGGGTTAGTAATCGTAGATGACTATAGCAGATGGACATGGGTAAAGTTCTTAAGACACAAGGACGAGTCACACTCTGTGTTTGTTACCTTCTGTAACCAAGTTCAGAATGAAAAGGATCTTAGAATCGTTAAAGTCAGAAGTGATCATGGTGGAGAATTTGAAAACAAAGATTTTGAGTCATTCTTTAATGACAGAGGCATTCTGCATGATTTCTCTTGTCCTAGAACTCCCCAACAAAATGGAGTTGTAGAACGAAAGAACAGAACATTGCAAGAAATGGCCAGAACCATGATCAATGAGACAAACGTTGCTAAGACCTTCTGGGCAGAGGCAATAAACATAGCGTGCTACATTCAGAATAGAATCTCAATAAGACCTATTCTGGAAAAGACTCCATATGAATTGTGGAAGAACAGAAAGCCCAACATTTCATATTTTCATCCATTTGGATGTACTTGCTTTATATTAAATACAAAGAATTATTTGAACAAGTTTGACTCTAAAGCACAGAAGTGTATTATGTTAGGATACTCTGAACGCTCAAGAGGGTACAGAGTATACAATACAGAAACACAGATTGTGGAAGAATCAATCAGTGTTTGTTTTGAAGATAAGCTTGACTCTGAAAAGTCAAAGCAGAATGAAGTTTTTGCAGGTATGGAAATTGAATTTACAGGTTCTGAAGACAAGTCATCAGAAGCTCTCAATACAGACACTCCTTCAACGTCTGAAAGGAGCACTGCTAGCAATCCTACAACAGCTGCTGATCAACCTCAGAAGAGATTACCCAGAAGCAGCTTGGATCATCCAGAAGAGACTATCTTAGGAAGAAAGGAAGATCCAATCAGAACAAGAGCAAGCTTCAGAAACTCTGAAGAAACTCTTATGGGACTTGTGTCTCTGATTGAACCTTCTTCTATTGATGAAGCACTTCTGGATAATGACTGGATTCTGGCAATGCAAGAAGAGCTGAATCAATTCACCAGAAACGACGTATGGGATCTCGTTCCCAGACCAAAAGGATTCAACGTCATTGGAACAAGATGGGTGTTCAGAAATAAGCTAAATGAACAAGGTGAAGTCATCAGAAACAAGGCACGACTGGTTGCACAAGGTTATAGTCAGCAAGAGGGGATAGACTATACAGAAACCTTTGCCCCAGTCTCCAGGTTAGAATCTATCAGACTTTTAATTTCATTTGCTGTTAATAGAGGCATCACTCTGTATCAGATGGATGTCAAAAGTGCATTCTTAAATGGTTATATAGAAGAAGAAGTCTATGTACACCAACCCCCTGGTTTTGAAAATACAAAACATCCAGAACATGTTTTCAAACTAAAGAAGTCACTGTATGGTCTGAAACAAGCTCCCAGAGCTTGGTATGAAAGGCTAAGTAACTTTCTATTAGAAAATGAATTCACCAGAGGGAAAGTGGACACTAATCTATTCTGTAAATCAGTTAAGAATGACATCCTAGTCTGTCAAATTTATGTTGATGATATTATTTTTGGTTCTACTAATCCTTCTCTTGGAAGAAAATTTGCTAAGTGTATGCAGGCAGAATTTGAGATGAGCCTCATGGGGGAACTGAAATTCTTTCTAGGAATTCAGATCAATCAAACTCCAGAGGGAACTTACATTCATCAGAGCAAATACATCAGAGATCTTCTAAAGAAATTTGACCTCTCAGAATGTAAGCCATCAAAGATTCCAATGCATCCCACGTGCATTCTGGAAAGAGAAGAGGTAAGCAAAAATGTAGAACAGAAAGTCTACAGAGGTATGATTGGTTCTCTCCTCTATCTGATTGCTTCAAGACCTGACATATTATTCAGTGTTTATATTTGTGCTAGATTCCAATCAGATCCTAGAGAATCTCACTTAACAGCTGTTAAGCGAATTTTCAAGTATCTGAAAGGTACTACTAATCTGGGTTTGTTTTATAGAAAATCTAGTGATTACAGCTTAGTAGGCTACTGCGATGCTGATTTTGCTGGAGACAGAGTGGAACGTAAAAGTACTTCTGGAAGCTGCCAGTTTCTGGGAGAAAATCTGATCTCTTGGTCCAGCAAAAGGCAATCAACAATTGCGCTATCAACAGCAGAAGCTGAGTACATAGCAACAGCAGGATGTAGCACACAAATGCTCTGGATGAAAAGTCAGCTTGAAGACTTCCAGATTTTTGAGAGTAACATTCCTATACTCTGTGATAATACTTCTGCTATTTGCTTGAGTAAGAATCCCATTTTACATTCTAGAGCTAAGCATATAGAAATAAAACATCACTTCATTAGGGACTATATTCAGAAAGGAATTTTGAACTTAAAATTTATAGATACAGACCATCAATGGGCTGATATCTTTACTAAACCCCTTTCAGAAGATAGATTTAATTTCATTCTGAAACATCTCAGCATGAAAGTCTGTCCAGAGTGAAAATGTTTTAATTCCATATAGTTACCTTCAGAATGTAATTGTTTTACTGTGAACTTCTGATCAATCTTCTTTCAGAAAGATAGAACATGCAGATTGTATCAGATGCAAGTCTAAAGATCTGAGAGTCTAAGTTCAAAGACAGACGTGCTGATCACTACATCAAACAAGTGTCATCCAATCATCAGCAAATCTCTGAAGTAGAACGCGTGCACGCTTCTGAGAAGGCAAAGCGCTGATTGGGTGCATTGAGACACATGTCTGGTAACCGTTTCTAAGTATCTTTCTCAAATCCCCCAAAATCAGCAAGCATTTAATAAAAGTAATCACGCTTTTAAAATGCAATCATGATTTTTCTCTTTCTTAAAAACGTTTATTTTTTCAAAATATTCTGAAACTCTATTTAAACACATTAACCTCTCATTCCAATTCTTTACAGTTTCTCACTAATACTCAAGCATTCTCTGCATTTTTTGTGTGTTCATCTCTTGCAAAAACCTTTTTTTTTCTCAGTTTCTTCTCAAAACCTTTTTAGTGTGAACATGGCAACCTCCAGCAGTGCTTCTGCAGGTCCTCAGAAGAAAGCATCATCTGAGCAATATCAAGTGCCATTCAGAACACTCCTCACTCCTGTGAAGAATCTTGAGGTGTTATCTGAATTGATCATTGATTTTGGAAGCTTGAAGGAGAACGATTTTGACCTAACAGAAGAAGTTAGGGCACATAAGTGGGAAAGGTATTTTGACAGGTTGGTTGGACCAACATTACCTATGTTAGTCAAGGAATTCTGGATTCATGCCAAGGCTTCAACGCATCTAGTCACCTCCTTCGTTATGGGGAAGAAGATTGTGATCACTGAGGATCACATTGCAAGGTTAATCGGTTACAGTGGCGGTGGCGTCCGCTGTATTGATATGGCTGAGAGATGTGCTGACGTGGGCGTGATAGCTGCAAGGATTTTCACCCATGGGGTGCCCAGCAGCAAGATCAAAGATCTGAAGGATCATTACAGAGTTTGGGCTAAGATAATTCTGGGGTGCTTCAACCATAGGAAGCCAACTAGTTCACCTGATTACATAAATGTGGATCAGCAGTTTCTGATCTACTTTATTGATCAGAAGGTAAAAATCAACTTGGCTCATTTTCTGTTCAACCACCTCAGAACAAGTGTGAAGGAAACCATGGAAGAAGAAAGAACAAAGAGGGATTGGATACCCTTTGGAAGGTTGATATCAGATATTCTGACAGAGAATAGGCTGATAGAGCATCTGATAGAAGCTCAAGAGCTAAGCACCATTGAACCAACAGTTGGGAAACCTCTGAATGTGAAGAACTTGAAGAAAATGAAGTTGATAGAGAATATCCAAAAGGAACCCAGAGCTACTCCTATTGCTGATATCACCAGCAGAAGAGTTCCTCTGAGTGACTTTCCTTTATTTTCTGAAATAGAATCTAAACCAGAGGTGGTTCTCAGATACTTGGATGCGTGCAAGGCAGATGGTACAGATCCAAATCTGATTATCAAAGCTCTGCATCAACCTCAACAAGAAGTGACTCTGAAGAAGACGAAGAAGAGGAAGGCACCTTCAGAAGGATCATCCCAGCAGACACCCAAGAAAAGAGGTAATTTATCTGCTGCTTCTGTTTTAAATTCTTCTACTATTCCAGCATCTATTCCTCCTCAAACCTCTCATAGAATCTCAATCCCCATCCCAACAATAGATGAAACTGTACCAGAAGATGACCCTTCTGAGGCATTAAAACTCAGAATACCCATAACCAAACATCCCAAACCAACAATCTCAACAACATCAGCAATTGACAAAGTGCTGTCTGACATTGATCAACACACTTCTGATCAACCAAACTCTGAACCACAAATTGTCCCTCCTCCACAACCAGAACAACAACAGCAACTCTCATCAATTCCAGAAGAACCCCTTATCCCTGAACAACCAGAAATTCCAACAACTTCTCCTCAACCAGCAATTCAATCTCCCTCTCCTCAACCAGAAATTCATCCACCATCACCTCAACCAGAGTTTCATCACTCTGAAACTCCTTCTCCTCAACCATCTGAACCTCATTCACCTCTGGCAATCCAGCTGCCAGGTGGAACAACAATCACCTTAGCACAGTTGCCATCCTCACCAGAATCTACACCACCAAATACTCCCAAAACACCAAGCAGTCCAATCATAATTTCTGATTCTCCCAAACAAACAGCTGCCAAGCAAACCACCGAAAACCCCAGCAGGACTTTCATAGACTTAACCAGTCTTAACCGTCTTGCTGATCTGAAACATAAAACAGCCATCCCTAAACCAAAACAACCAGATGTTGGCTCTGGTATTATGAATTTTGAAACAGGTGTGCAACAATGGATTGCTTCTTTGAAGCAAGTCTGTCCTGGAATGATTGACCCAGCTGCTTCTGATCAGCTCTGGTCACAATTCAGACTTTGGGTCACAACCAGAAGAAGACAAGACCATTCAAGATGAAGAAAGTCAAGCAGAAGATGTTGCAGAAAGCTCTCAGAAGCTTCCTGCTTCTGATGCTTCTCAAGCTGCCTTGGACAGGCAGACTCTGGAAGAACTAAAGCTGAATGACATGCGTCTGCAGCAGAGGATGGATGAAAACGACCAGAAGATGAAAGAAAGAATGGATGTGCAGGATAGCAAGATTGACACTGTTGTCAGCATGGTGCACAAGCAGAATGAGACTGCTGATCAGATCAAAGCCATGATGGAGAACTTGTTCACACGCTTACCTCCCCAACCTTAGTCTTTTTTCATTCATGTCTTTTTCATGTTTTCTTTGATTTTCTGATGTACTATTTGAATATGTTTTGTACTATTTTCATGTTTTGATTCTGAACCCTTTTAATATGACAAGTTTTTCTGATCTTAATTGTTTTAACACTCACATACACTTTTTGATTGCTGACAAAAAGGGGGAGAACAAGAATGATATTTTAAACAATAACGGTTAACTAAGAAAGAAATTCTTAAACATTCTAACTCTATTACTTGAAAATGTTTTTTTTTGTTTTGCTTAAAGTCTACAGGTACAAGGAAGCTCCTGGACACTCTGAAGACTAAAAGATATGAAGCTCTGATCCGCTCTGATACTCTGATCCAAAGCAAAGCTCTGACAAGAAAAGCTCTGATACGCTGATCTGAAGCTCTGCTCTAATATGCTGATCCAAAGCTTCTGATAGTTAAAGACTCTGATACTCTGATGTTCAAAGAAAGGCAAAAAGATCTGATCCTGAAGAACACTTGTAATCAAAGGGAAGTAATAAACTCAGGGGGAGTATCTCTCAACTCTGATATCTTTTTATCCCTCATCTTTGATAAACTCTTACTCTGATGCATCTGTCTGATACCTTTTCACGTTATTTTCATTTAAAAATATCTAGTTTTTGTCATCATCAAAAAGGGGGAGATTGTTAGAACAAAGTTTGAATCTACTACCCTATGTTTAAGTTTTGATGATAACAAAGTGAAAAGATATATCATTTATGTGATTCATGTATGAACTATCTGCTGCCTAAATTATTATGTTCTGATTTGCTGATACTCTGATTGATATAAGCAAGATCATACCTAATCAGCATCAGAAATTTGGTTCCTGACATCAGCATCAGAAGTTTCCATATCAGAATGTCAGTATCGGAAGATTAATTTACGTATATGCTGAAGTCTGATGAACAGAACTACGCTCAACACTCTGATAAAGAAACACAACAGTTCATCAGCAGCTAAGCAGAGTCAGAATGAGCCAAGCCAGAACTTGCATTAAGTAAGCAACGGTACTGTGCATTGAAAGCAAATTAATACCAACGGCCTCATTCCAGACAAGATCTGCTCGATAAGGAAAGTTTGTTAATAGCATTGAATCAAGAATATTGCTCCAACGTTCAACTTCTCAGTGCTATATAAACAAGACTTTGAAGATTGAATTGGCTAATGCTCTCCAAATCTTTACACGCATAAAAGCTGATCAAAATCTTCCTTCTCTCAGTTTTGCTAAAACACTACACATTCTGATAATTCTATCATTGTTTAGCAATCTAGTTTCTAAGCTTTAAGTTGTGTATACATCACAGTTGTGATACAGTTTTGTAGAAAACATTCACACACTTAGATTTATCTTATTTGTAAGAAAGTGTTTCCTTGACAAACCGGGTTGTGGTTTGCATCAAGAAGGCTTTAGCAGTTGTTAAAGCAGTCTGTAATATTCAGTTGAATATAGTGGATTAAGACCTCGTTGGAGAGAGGCGAAATCACCTTGACGGGTGGACTGGAGTAGTTTGAGATCAAACGAACCAGGATAAAAATATCTTGTTCATTGCATTAGATTTCAGTTTTACAATTCAACCCCCCCTTCTTGTGTTTTTCACTACTTCAGGGTTGTGAGAAGGAACCTGGATAGTAGTGTTACTTCGATATGAAAGCCTGGATAGTAGGGCTGTAAGAAGGAACCTGGATCGTAGGGTTACTTCAAAGCGATAGTGTAGATTACTTGACTCGTTTGGCTTCGGGAACTGAGTTTCTGTTAGTCGTCTGTAGATGCAACTTGTATAACTGCTAGATTTGTTGAAGCTAATCGTCTTTTCTTGCAAAAGATATCAGGGTTAGTTATATGCGATGCATGAAATGCAGGGTGAGATGATGTTCTCAAAATAAATGAGATCATGTTGTATATGACATGTATGCGCATGTCATGGTGTATGTTTATGAAATGCTATCGGGTATGCCCGCGTCTGGGAAAATAAATCCCTATCTGTTGCTGGAGATTTATAAATATTCTATCAGGAAGAGATGCTGGAGAATAACTCTGCGGGGACCAAACTTAGGGGGAAGAGATACTCTGCTGGTAGACCTGCTGATCTGGAGGAATAAACTCAGATGGAGATGAAATTTCGTTGCTGGAGATGATGAGCTTTGTTGGAGATTGAGCTTCTGTATCTGTAGTAATAAACTCCCCTTGGGGGATGAAATTTACTGACTCGCCTGCGATTATGGACCTCAGCTGGGGTGGTTACGTCCTGTTTTGGGAAAGTTGACATCAATGCCTATGGATACTTTTACTCCGTGGGGAGTGTTTGTACCAATAATCATGTTCCCAAGCTGGCTCTATCCTGGTACCTGCTGGGCAGAGTAACTGTAGGGTTTGACACTTCTTGTTTTTGCCCCTGTTTCTGGAATTACGAGTAATTGTCTTTTGTTTCTTACGTAAGTATTTATAAGCAGCAATCATTTTTAAATGCATATATCAAAAATAAATCATTGGACATTCTTGCAGAATAAAAGAGAAAAAGAGAAAACAAATTAAAGTTTCTTGTGAAAAAGATTTGTATTGATTTTTGAAGTTGGCCTGTAATAGGCGTTTTTGTACAAAGAGGCTGACGTCCTAGTAAGAGAACGCCGCTGAAAAATAGAATTTATAGAATTTGTGTAAAAGAAAGAAAAAACAGCTATGTGAAACAACCCCATTGGGTTCCAACTCTGCTATTTCCTTTATATCTTCAAGCGTCTCATCACTTTTCTACTTGGCCGAAGGTTTATCAAATTGATTGGCGCCGCCCGAGCTTGATAGTCGATACTGAAGTCTGGTTGCAAGATGATCCAATGAGACATAGTGATACGCTTCAATCCCTAACTTTTTCCTGGACCGCCCTTTCGGGTTTTCGGTCCACCGGGATACCCTTTTTTGACCAAGCCTCCCTTTCAGGTTTTTGACTTGCCGGGTGTACAAATTTTTTGATTTTCATCCCTTACTTTTGCCCGATCCCTTTTGGTTCACCGGGAAGCCCTTATTTTTCCTAGGCCAGTCAACCTAGCGGGTATTTGATTAGGCATAGTATCTTTTCACTATGTCTGCATTGACAGGGTGAGGAAAGTCGTCACCATCCATGGTGGTTAGAATCATAGCTCCTCCCGAGAAAATGTTCTTAATCACAAATGGCCCTTCATACGTGGGGATCCATTTTCCCATGGGATCACTTTGCAGCAATATGATACGTTTGATCACCAGATCCCCGACTTGATATTCTTGGCGTCTGACTTTCTTGTTAAAAGCCTTGATCATTCTCTTTTGATATGTCTGACCATGGCAGATAACAGTAAGTCTCTTTTCATTGATTAGATTCAGTTGATCAAGTCGGGTTCGGATCCAGTCGTCTTCGTTCAAACCGGCATCCTTCATAATCCTGAGAGAGGGTATCTGGACTTCGATGGGTAGGACTGCCTCATGCCATATACCAGAGAGTAGGGTGTTTCCCTTGTCGACGTCCGTGCTGAGGTACAGTACCCATGAAGAGCGAATGGTAACATCTCATGCCAGTCTTTGTATGTCACTGTCATCTTCTGTACAATCTTCTTGATATTCTTTTTAGCTGTTTCAACAACGCCATTCATCTTTGGCCGGTAGGGAGAAGAATTATGGTGCTGTATCTTGAACTGTTTACAGAGCTTGGTGATCATTGTGTTGTTGAGATTCATACCATTGTCAGTGATAATCCTCTATGGCACACCATATCGACAGATCAGATTATGTCGGATAAACCGCGCCACGATGTTCTTGGTTACTGTAGCAAAGGAAGCTGCCTCAACCTAATTCGTGAAGTAATCAATGTCTACCAGGATGTAGCGATGTCCATTGGAAGCAGTGGGCCTGATTTCTCCGATCATGTAGGTTCCCCATATCGTGAAGGGCCAAGGAGCCGTCAAGACATTCAGAGGAACCAGAGGTACATGTACCTTATAACCATAGACTTGGCACTTATGACAGGTTCGAGAGTGCTGATAACAATCGGCTTCCATAGTGGACCAGTAGTATCCTGCCCGTAGGATCTTCTTAGCCATGGCATGTCCACTAGAGTGGGTTCCGAAGGAGCCTTCATGTATGTGATACGGTGGGAGAACTGACTTGAAGGTTTTGCGTTTTATCGCAAATGTTGCGGTTTAGCAAGAGTCGCCACCGACTTTTCTTTTATCCAAAAGGAAAGGTGAAAAAGCAAAGGAAAGACCTTTGAGATTTTTTCTTGAGTTCGAGGGGTATATTATGAAAAGGGAAGGTATTAGCACCATTTTCATCCATGGTTTTCCATGGGCTCTTAGTTACTTGCTAGATCACTTGCTTTTGTTTGAAATTGTGCTTTATGTGGTTTTTGAAAGTATTTTGTAAAAGAGGCCATTATTTAGGCAATCTTTGTAATGATTCTCGTTCGTAAGAATGTATATAAAGATGTTTGTCTTTTTGAAAATGTTTTCAATATTTGTAAGATGTTTGGAAATGTGTGTGTTTGTTTTAAAAATAGCAAGGATAGTTGTTTGGAAATAGAGCAAGTAACTAGAAGCAATCTATCTACTCAAATGTCTTTCTTGTTTATTTTCTATTCCTTTGACATTGTTGTTTTACCATTGATTTGTTAATCAACCCTATCTTTGGATGTTAACGGGATGGGTGTGGGTCATCGTATAACCATGATTAGCAATATTGCAAAGTATCTTAGCATTTTTTGAGGGACCAAGATCATTTTGTAAGGCAACTTTAAATAGCGTCATCAAGAGACTATGATCTTATACTTGTTTGTTTTGCCAAGATACTTTGCATTCGTAATATGGCTATTTTTTGTATAAGGCAACCAAGTGGAGAAACCCTAAGGATGCTTGTGTGCAAGTGTGTTATTTTCATGCTTTTTTTCTTGTTTTTGAAAGTCATCTATTTGTTGATTTCATCTTGCCATACATCTTATTTACTAGCAATATATGAAAAGCAAGTAAAAAGCGGAAAGTAAAATCTAAGCTATTACATCATTTTAGGGGGATGGGGGTACAATTTAACAATATGGGTGAAGTAGAAACTAAATTATTACAACCATATCGAATGATAATGACAAGAATGTGAAAACAATGTAAAATAAAGGAAAAATGCACTTTTGAACTGCTATGTGTCGACCCATGCTGCTATGCATCGACACATAGCCTTTCCTTGCTCTTGTAAAACGAAATTTGTTCAGTATGGGTCGACACATAATGGGATGTATCGACTCATACACCTTCTTGTATCAATGCAAAACACGTATGTATCGACTCATAGGCTTTTCCAGATTCTGCTTTGTGACTTGAACTCAGTATGAGTCGATGCATGGGGGTTATGTGTCGATTCATACCCTGTTTTTTCACTAGGATGAGTCGACACATGTGGATATGTGTCGATACATACGACATTTTTCTGCCTTAAACACCATTCTTTGCATACATCAGTTAGTCTTTAACATATAAATGAGTAACATGAACAACAAATAAATGATTAACTTCAGAAATAGTGATTGCTACATCCTATCTTCAGAAATAAACAGAAAAGTTGATGTATGGAAAATGCAAAGGTAAAAATGACTTACCTTAAAACTGCACTTTAGGTTTTGAATCCAAATACCCTTCAAGATGTTGTATGAACCTTAAGGAAGCTCCAACAGGCTGCTAGACTTTCCTTTTTGTTGAAGGTTGCTAAACAATCTCTATGTGGTATGAAATGTTTGGATGGTTTTTTTCAGATGGAACTTGCAAAGTGTGAGAGGTTTAAAGATTTGGACTTCAAAACTCAAGAGTGGAGGTTCTATGGATTATTATGGTTTTTTGTGAGTATGCGATTTTGAGGGTTTATCAATAGAACTTCTGGCTTTTCTCTCTATTTTTTCTAACCTTTTTTCAATCTTTTTGTCTTGCAAATGCTTCTTCTATTTATAGAGAAGGTTTAAGACTTGAGAAACTCAGGCTTTTTGAAAATCACCTGTTATGCCTTTTTTTCAAATTCATAAAGACAAGT
This sequence comes from Vicia faba, assembly GCA_948472305.1. Classification (NCBI taxonomy): domain Eukaryota; kingdom Viridiplantae; phylum Streptophyta; class Magnoliopsida; order Fabales; family Fabaceae; genus Vicia; species Vicia faba. The sequence goes on along the minus strand of OX451737.1, from coordinate 1,681,136,219 downwards.
TGCTTCATGATGAAGAAAGGAGTGAATTAAGGAATTTAGCCATGCTTTGCAGGTCTTGTGGATTGCTTCTGATGTTGAGAGATTTTTCTGTCATCTTTGGAACAGATTTCAAGCTTTGAAAGAAGAGAGTGGTTGGAAAAGTGAAGCTTTATGCAAATGGAAATGTTGCTTTTGCATTTCTAACCATAAATGGTATCAAGACTTGGACAAAGCTTCAAATGCTTGTGTAATACGCTTAGGGTTTGTGTAATTGCTTGATTATGCATAGATTTGGAGAGAACATAGCCTGAAAAGAGAGATCTTGTAGCTTTGGTTGGAATTTTAGTCAAGTGTTCATCACAAATTCTGCTTTGTAATTCAAGAATGAAACCCTAACTTCATCTCTTTGACCCCCTTAGATCAAGAATGATCTCAATGAGTTCTTGGACTTTTTGGAAAGATTGGAACCTCCCCTACAACTTTCATGTTGACCACTTTTGTTAAATCAAATTGGAACTTGATGAAAATTGGCCAAGAAGTTGGGATAAAAACTTGACCAAAACCGCTGAAAATTTCTCTAAGTGTTAAATGAAAATGTCATGACTTTATGAATTTATAACTTGAAATCCAAGCATATTTAGGAGAAGTTGTGTAAAGAAATGTTGTAGATATCATGGAGATCTATAACTTTCACGTTGAAAGTTTCCCTTGAACTGTCTTGTATCTTAGTGAAAGAATGGCATGAAGTGATGAAATTATCATGTATAAAGACACTTAGAAAATTTCTAAGTCTTGGAAATCTTGACTTTTCAAGTTGACTTTTGACTTTCTTGACTTCTTGATGATCAAGCTTGATATTCTTGAATGTCTTGATGAAATTTGATCTTTGGAATGTAATGTTGACCAAAAAGTCAAAGTTTGACTTTCTAGTATGCAATTGACCATTTTTCCCTTTTGCAAATTCCAAGCCTAAATTAATGTATCAGTGCTGCAAACTTGATGTCATAGAAGATCTTATGAGAAAATCCTTGAGAAATGAGAGGGAAAATTTTGGGCTACAACAATGTAGATCTGTCATGATCCTCTCTGCTTCATTCTTGTCTACACACCGTAGTAGTGTGGAGTCATGGTTGCGTTTATAGAGGATTCCATTATTGAGGAAGAACTTTGCAGCAAACCTTCTCAGAAACTTCTTATCATTGACAGATGCCCCTTCGGGATACTCCTGAACCTCGAGATACCTTTGGACTTCATGAAACTTGGGTTTGTCTGCCACTTCTTCGGTATCGATCTCACAGTAGTGTGCTGGTTCATCCAACCTCTCAATGGTGATTTGGGGAGCTTCATTGTCCCACCTAAACTTGAACATACAAGACATGGTAGTTAGCGCATCCGCTAACTGGTTCTTCTCTCGTGGGAAATGTTCGAAGGTTACCTCTTCAAAGTGTGGGAGCAATGTCAGTACATACTCTTTGTAAGGAATGAGATTCGGGTGCTTCGTATCCCACTCGCCTTTAATCTGACTTATCACCAGAGCGGAATCCCCGAATACACTCAAGAACTTGATTCTTAGGACGATAACAGCTCAAAGACCCATAATACATGCTTCATACTCCACCATGTTGTTGGTGCAGTTGAAACATAATCGGGCAGTGAATGGAGTATGACAGCCCTCAGGAGATATGATTATAGTGCTGATGCCTTTACCTAGTGCGTTTGAGGCTCAATAAAAATACATAGACCATCGGGATCCCTCCTCAGGTCCTTCATTCGGTCCAGGTTCTTCGTAGTCAGTCACTAACATGATATTCTCATCCGGGAACTCAAAATTCATGGACTGGTAGTCATCCATGGCCTGATGAGCCAAATGATCAGCCGATACACTCCCCTTTATTGCTTTTTGGGTTGTGTACTGTATGTCGTATTCAGTTAAGATCATTTTCCACCTTGCTATCCTTCTGGAGAGAGCGGGCTTCTCGAAAATGTACTTGATCAGATCCATCTTTGATATCAACAAGTTAGTGTGAGTCAACATATATTGTCTCAGTCGGCGAGCAGCCCATGCCAAAGCGCAACAAGTTTTCTCGAGTAATGAGTATCGTGTCTCACAGTCGGTAAACTTTTTGCTAAGGTAGTATATTGCATGCTCTTTTCGACCAGACTCGTCATGCTGCCCCAGCACACACCCCATTGAATTGTCTAGCATTGTCAAGTATAATATCAAGGGTCTTCCTTCAACTGGAGGCATCAGAATTGGTGGTTCTTGAAGGTATTCCTTGATTCTTTCGAAAGTGGTATGGCATTCATCATTCCACTTTACCACTTGACCTTTCTTCAGAAGCTTGAAGATTGGCTCACAAGTAGCAGTCAGATGTGAAATGAACCTGGTGATATAATTCAGGCTTCCCAAGAGTCTGAAGCGTATCTGAACTGTATCTGAAAGCTGAATCTGGAGCGTATCTGAACAGTATCTGAAAGCTGAATCTGGAGCGTATCTGAGCTGTATCTGAAAGCTGAATCTGGAGCGTATCTGAACTGTATCTGAAAGCTAAATCTGAATGAGTATCCGGATGGCATCCGTATCTGGAGCGTATCTGAACTATATCTGAAAGCTGAATCTGAATGAGTATCAGGATGGCATCCGTATCTTGAGCGTATCTGAACTGTATCTGAAAGTTGGATCTGAATGAGTATCAGGGTGGCATCCGTATCTGGAGCGTATCTGAACTGTATCTGAACTTGAAATCTGAATGAGTATCAGAATGGCTTCCGTGTCTGGAGCATATCTTAATTGTATCTGAGTCTGAATCTAAATGAGTAATAGAATGGCTTCCGTGTCTGGAGCATATCTGAACTGTATCTGAACTTGAAATCTGAATGAGTATCAGAATGGCTTCCGTGTCTGGAGCATATCTGGACAGTATCTGACCCTGAATCTGAATGAGTAACATAATGACTTCCGTGTCTGGAGTATATCTGAACTGTATCTGAACTTGAAATGTGAATGAGTATCAGAATGGCTTCCGTGTCTGGAGCATATTTGAACTGTATTTGAACTTGAAATCTGAATGAGAATCAGAATGGCATCCGTGTCTGGAGCGTATCTGGACTGTATCTGAGTCTGAATCTGAATGAGTAACAGAATGGCTTCAGTGTCTGGAGCATATCCATAATGTATCTGAATTGCATATTGTTAATGGTAGCTATTAATCTTATCCCGAAAAGGGTAAAATGTTAGCTGAAACACAGAGTTATGTTGCATGTGATGCATGATGCAATGTATTTGCTTTAATCAATGTTTATGATGGCGATTTAATGTATGCGCATGTAAGCTGATTTGCTATATTGCTGCCTGATTGAGGAAAATAAATCCCTGAAAGCTGTTGGGGATATATGGATTCTTCATGTCTTTTAGTTTGAAATACTGGAAAAAATTCGCCTGTGAGGGAAATGCCATATATTTCCTTGAGGAATCTTGAGAAATTTGACGATCTCTACTGGGGATTAATAATTCGAAGTTTATTCCGCTGGGGATTTAAATGATGCACTATGGAGATTGCTTATGAAATAGCCTAGAGACGTTTTTCCGGCTCTTTCAACTTATCAGTAATTGTCTTTCTCATTTTGTTTATTTGTAAACAGTAATTATGTTCAAATGCATATGTTCATTAATGAATCGTTGGACGTTTTTTCAAATAAAAACACAAGTGTAAAGAAAAAAGGCAAATAGTTTCTTGTACTTTCAACAAGATATCTTTGTATTGAATTTTGAATAAGTATTTTGTACAAAGGAGACAATTATTCTAGTAAGAGAGTGATGCCATAAAAAGGGCAAGAAAAACTTTATACAAAGAAAGATAGCTATGTGCACTAATCCCATGGGGTTTCCATTCCGTTATAGCCTTCGTATCTCCGAATATCTTGTCTATTTGTTGCTTCGTCTGAAGATGACTAAATTGATCAGAAACTCTGAGTTTGTCAGTGGAAGTTGTGATCGGTGGATTTAGAACTGACTGTTTAACGCTGGTTCGCGAAATGTCGCGGAAGCAAGAGTCGCCACCGTCTTTTATTTTCTCCAACATGGACAGGACAAAAGCACAACAAAATTCCTTATGAGATAGTTTCTCGGTTCGGGAGGTAGATTTATAGAAAGGGAAGGTGTTAGCACCCTTTCTATCCATGGTTATCCATGGGCTCTTAGATACTTGCTCTTATGTTTTCAAAGTGTTTGCTTTTCAAAATGTGCGTGGGTTTGAAAAAGTTTCATTGAAAGACTTCTGAATGACTCTTGTATCAGTCCTCAAGAGTGTTTGAAAAATTGTTTTGAAAGCTTTTTGAAAGTGTCAGTGTGAAAAGGTTTTTGTTTGTTTTTTGAAAAGAGCAAGTATCCATGAGTCATCTACCTACCCTAAGGAATTAGGCTGTGTAAATGTCCTTAAGGTAGTGCCATCCCACCATTGAGAGGTAGGTAGCACCACCGTTGGAGGTGTTCGGGTCAATTCGAGTGTAGGGACATTGTGGTCACCGAAGCAACAGTAGGACACCTTAGAAGCTACCTTTATGTCCTTGATCCTTTTTTAATCCGAGGCAACCGTTTCGAAGCAACTATTTCGAGGAAACTGATTCGAGGCAACCGTTTCGAGGCAACTTGTTTCGAGGCAACTGGATCATGGACATAAGGACCGCTAAAACGTCCTATACTTGACGACCACGTTTCGAAGGCAACAGGTGAGGCGTACCCTAGAAGTGGTGTGTGTATTTGTGTGTTGTTTTCAGTTTACATTTATCTTTGAACATGACATGGTGAGCTACGTATTGTTTTTAATTAGCCATACATTCTTTCATGCAATTAGAATTTAAAAGTGCGGAAATTTAAATGCGGAAAGATAAATCCTACGCTATTACACGGCGCGGGTCTATACATCGCAAAATTACAAAGACCCGTTTTGATAAAATGCGGAAAATAAAAGACCTAATTACTATTACAAGCCTTGAGCAGTTACATAATATTTCAATAAGAAAATAAATGCGCGAAAAGAAATTAGAATCGAATGTTCGAGGGTTTTGACCCTTTTGAAATTAAATTGAATTAAAAGCTAATTAATTATTTAATTAAAGAAAAGAAATTGTTTTTTGTGTTTTTTTGTATTTATGAAAATAAAGAAAATTGAAAATCAAGAGAAACCCTAATTCTAAGTTATTTTTAATTATTAATGAAAAATATTAAAGTTGACCTAATTTATGCTAATTAATTATTTACATATTTATTTACAAAAATATTTAATGAATAATAATAATAATGAGAGAAAATTATTTATAAAAAAAAGATGAAAAGGTCAAAAACCCTAATTCTACTTATTTTATTTATTAAAAAAAGATTAAAGTTAAAACCTAAATTAATCTAATTAATTGTTAGAGTTTATTTACAAAAAAACATTTTAATGGTGAAATTAAATATTAATTAAAAAAAACATTTGTTAGTTTCTGATTTTTTATTGTGAAAATTATTTTATGGTAAAAAGGAAATAATTAAAACATTAAAAGAATTTAGAAAAGAAAATCAAATAAAAATAAAAATGATGCAAACCATGGGGGGTATCAGGCCCATTTTGGAGGTTTCTTGGAGTAATTTGGCCCATGAACACAAAGCCTGTTTGACTTTTCCAGCTTGAGTGCGTGTCCATTGACTGAGGTACATGGTAGGACTCCTTTTGTGGCCTTCAGATTGATCTCAAATCCACTTGGCAGGCACAGGCATGAGCGTGTATGGTGAGCAATTGAGACTACGCTGCATTGGAATACATTACAACAAAAATTAAGGATTAAATGGGGGGACCTGGGAATCGAACCCAGGTCCCAATACCTGCAGGACAACTCATCCACCAACTGAGCTAACGCGTGCATTTGTTATTTGGATAGATGAAAAACATAATACACAAAAACGTTGGATAGTGGTGTACACAAAAAATTACGCGCCAGTATTTGAATACTCCTATCATGTTATGACACGCTAGCTTCGTCTTCATCTTTGTACCTGCAATATAAGCAAATAGAGGGGGTTTTAAACCCCCACAAACTGCAACCTGTAAAAATAGCGAATAGAACATGCTTCAATATAAAAACGGCGCGAGGTATTGGTTTGCTTCGTCTTGATGTCACGAATTCAGCTGTACAGGTTTTAAGGGCCAATTTTTCCATATATGAGAACCCCTAATTTGGAGCTTCTGAAACCCTAGGTTTCATCAATGGCGGGTTTTGCTACAAGCATCGTTAGTTCAATTAAATGTTACCAATCGCTTCAGAAAGATGTTATTAGTGTAAATCAACAATCAAAAAATATGAATGATGCGTGAAAATTCAAAAACGATTATGGACATGTTTGTGCCAAACGCGATGCTGTTCTACCGTTTCTTCGAGTGTGGAAGCGTGTTCTTGATTGTAATCAATTCCTGGAAGGTTCAGCAACGCAATGGAATACCTGTTATGCTTTGAAATGCCCTGCAAATATGATTTCAGATTCCAAAATTTTGATGAAAAGTTGCAATTTGGTTATGAGTTCTTAGCAGCCTTTTTTTTTGTGTTTCAATTAGGTTTAGTCTTATATATGTATCTGAACGTGATTAGGTCAAGAAAACAAGCCCAAGGTCCATGAATTGATGATTTGAAGATTTGATTTTCAATTATATCAATTTCAATCTTTTGCCATTGGAACCCTTGCCAATCATGGAGAATCTTTCCTTTTTGAATGAGAAATGATTTGCCACCTTGCCCTAGTTTGATTTGCTGCATAAAAAAGATTTAAAAAGCATGATTTGATATTTTCTTATAATTAAATCTAATTAAATGAATTAATAATAATAAAAATTCAATTAATTAATCAAAAATAAGAAAATAAATCCCTTTGAGCTCAATGGGTCGTGCATATGCTTTGGGTAATGATTCAAGGAAGAATTTGAGGCCCATTAGCATTTTTGAAGTGTTTTAGGCAAAGTTGACTTTTCAAAATTCCCAAAAATTTCCCAACTTCTCCAAGGCATATCTTGCTCAATTTTGAAGCTATGAACATGTTCTTGGACATTTGGGAAAGGTCTTGAAGTCCTCTAACCAATTCCTTTGGTCCCATGTCATTTTGATTTACCAATCTCAAGTTATGGTCTTTGACTTAAAGTGCCTTTTTGTTGACTTTTGAAAATGACCTATAATGTTGAAATTGATAACTTTTTGTGAGAGCATTTCTTGGACTTGAAGTGTGAATATGAGTTGTAGGAAATTTCATCCTCTTCAAAATGAGCTTTGGATGGAATTTTTCTGATAAACCATGAAGAAGTTATGCCCTGGTCAATTTGCAGTTGACTTTTCAACTGTCCAAAAATAGAAACTTTTGCATCTTGAGACTTTTTGAGCCATGTTTTAAGAATCATGATCAAGAATTGATCAAATGATGTTTGTGGATTCAAAATAATATGTTGACCAAAAATTTTGACTTTTGACTGTCAAATGACCATTTTGCCCCTACAGTTGACTGTGAAGCATTTAGGGTTTTTGACTGTGCAACTTGATGCTGTGAGTCTTGAAACTTGGCATATGGATGCTTGACAATGTGTGTAGGCATATGGGACTTGATTGGACCCTTGAAAACTTCAATTTCTTTGCCAGAACCAAAACCCTAATTTTGACTGTGTTAGGAGGCAATTGGACTATGCAGCCCTTGAGAGATTTTGAATCATCTGGAGATTGATCTTGACAAATCTTGAAGAATATGGGAGGGCAAATTTTTGGGTACAACAGTTGCCCCTGTTCAATCTTCTTAGACCTGAGGATGTAGATTGGCTGGCGTGCCTTTCGTGATCCGAAGGTGGAAGATGATTGAACACTAGAGTACCTAGAAATTTGCACTCACATAGTAAAATGTCCGTAGTGTGATGGTGGGGAATGGGCTTACAAATGCCATTTGGAGACTGATGGATAGGAATATGGGCTTATAGATGACATCTGGAGATGTGACGAAACTTTGTCGGGAATGGGCTTATAGACGCCATTTGGAGACTGTTGGTATGTGGATGGGCTTATAGATGCCATCTAAGTGTCGATCGCATAAGAGATTCCATAGCGAGAACTTGCGTACCTGAGAAAGAAAATAATTACCTGGCCTGTTACAGGAGTTGATCTTCAAACTCTTTGTGTAGATGTGCCCTGGCTGGATACAGGAATCGAATCTTTAAACTCTTCAGACGTGCCCTGGCAAGATACAAGAATCGAGTCCGGAGAATATAGTCGTCAACAGATACACCCTGGCAGGATACAGGAATCGGATCTTCGAACTCTTCAGACGTGCCCTGGCAAGATACAAGAATCGAGTCTGGAATATAGTCGTCAACAGATACACCCTGGCAAGATACAGGAATCGTATCTTCGAACTCTTCAGACGTGCCCTGGAAAGATACAGGAATCAAGTCTGGTACATAGTCGTCAACAGATACACCCTGGCAAGATACAGGAATCGGATCTTCGAACTCTTTAGACGTGCCCTGGAAGGATACAGGAATCGAGTCTGGAATTATAGTCGTCAACAGATACACCCTGGCAAGATACAGGAATCGGATCTTCGAACTCTTCAGACGTGCCCTGGCAAGATACAGGAATCGAGTCTGGAATATAGTCGTCAACAGATACACCCTGGCAAGATACAGGAATCAGATCTTCAGTTGCGACCGTTGATAGTAATTATCTTTGTACTGACCTTTGTCCTGAAAAGACAAAACGTTAGTCGTATGTGATGTCATGATGTATGACATGCGAGATGTTCTCAGAATAAGTGAGATTATATGTTCATGATGCGTATGTGCATGCTATAATGTATGAAGATGTGATGTTTATGAAATGTGTTTATGTCTAGGAAAGTAAATCCTTGACGAATGTCGGGAAGTTGAATCCAGGGCTGATGTTGAAGAGTAGAGTTCTTCGTTTCCGCTGGGGATGATGGTCGCAAGAATACCGGTAGGAGAAGATGACTCCGTTAGGGAATAAACTTGGCGAATATATTACTCTGCGGGGAGTTACTCTGTGGGGAAGAGATGTACTTTGCTGAGATGTTGATGATAACTCTGCTGGGGATACCATTGATATGTTTTGTTAAAGGAATTGATGAACTCCGCTGGGGAAAAGAAGACTTCGTCGGGGATGATCTTTCCGTGACAATTGGCTGAGGATAACCTAGTTATATCCTGGTGGGGAAATAACCTTTGAATAAAGCTGTGGGAGAGCGTTCGTACTATGCAGGGGATAAGCTTCCAGAATCTACTGGGGATAAGCTTCCTGCTGGGGAGATGGATTCCATTTTCCTGGGGAAACTTTTGGACTGTACTGGGGAGGTGGCTCCATTGAACGTCTGGTATACCGCCGGGGAACAATCTTAGATCAAGACTGCCGGGGATGCTTGTTAGGGATGTTTGTATACTCCGCTGAGGAATGTTGAGATCTGCTGGGGGATACCCAATTTCCTTAAGGCTGACAGTGGACTAACTCTGCTTGGGGAGAGTATTGTTGACTTGCTGGCTCACTCTCTGGGGAATTAAGATATCTTGGTTACACTCTTCAGCTGAATATACCTTGGTACCTTGGTGGACATAGCAATTAGATTGCTTAGACAACTCATTATTGCCCCTATTTCTGATGTTACCTGTAATTAATCCTTTGTTTCGTATGCAAATATTTATGAGTTAGCAATTAGTGTCAAATGCCTATATCACAATTGAACCTTGGACGTTCTTCGCAAAACAAAACAGAAAAAGGAAAAACAATTGGCAATTGGTATGAAAAGTGAATTTGTATTGATTTTTGAATCTGCCCGTAAATAGGCGTTTATGTACAAGAGGCTGACGTCCTAGTAAGAGAACGCCGCCGAACAAAAGAGTTTATACAATTTTGTGAAAAAGGAAAACAAAACAGCTATGTGAAAAGAATAATCCCACTGGGTTCCAACTCTGCTATCGCCTTTATATCTTCGAGCGTCTCATCACTTGACTGCTCAGTTGAAGATGAAGCTGATTGATCGATGCCGTCTGAACTTGATATTTGATACCGGATTCTGGATGCAAGGTGATCCAATGAGACATAGTATTACGCTTTAATCCCTAACTTTTTCCTGGACCGCCCTTTCGGGTTTTCAGTCCACCGGGATACCCATTTTTGCCCAAGCCGCCCTTTCAGGTTTTCGACTTGCCAGGTGTACAGATTTTTTTATTTCATCCCTCATTTTGCCCGAACCCTTTTGGTTCGCCGGGAAGCCCTAATTTTTGCCTAGGTATGTCAACCTAGAGGGTCTTTTATCATGCGTAGTATCTTTTTACTATGTCTGCATTGGCGGGGTGAGGAAGGTCGTCACCATCCATGGTGGTTAGAATCATGGCTCCGCCTGAGAACACATGTTTAACCACAAATGGCCCTTCGTATGTAGGGGTCCATTTTCCCCTGGGATCACTTTGAGGAAGGATGTTGCGCTTGATTACCAGGTCCCCAACTTGATACTCTTGTGGTCTGACTTTCTTGTTAAATGCCCTGATCATCCGTTTTTGGTACGTCTGACCATGACAAATAGCAGTGAGTCTCTTTTCGTCGATTAGGTTTAACTGATCAAGTCGTGTCTGGATCCAGTCATCTTCGCTCAGATCTGCATCCTTCATTATCCGGAGAGAGGGTATATGCACTTCAATCGGCAAGACTGCCTCCATGCCGTAGACCAAGGAAAAGGGAGTTGCCCCGGTTGACGTCCTTGCTGAGGTACGGTACCCATGAAAAGCAAACGGTAACATCTCGTGCCAATCTTTATAAGTCACTGTCATCTTCTGCACAATCTTTTTAATATTCTTATTTGCCGCTTCTACAGCCCCATTCATCTTCGGTCGGTAAGGGGAAGAGTTGTGGTGTTGTATCTTGAATTGCTCGTAGAGCTCAGTGATCATCTTATTGTTAAGATTGGTACCATTGTCCGTAATGATCCTTTCCGGGACGCCGTATCGACAGATCAGATTATGCCGAATGAACCGTGCCACGACATTCTTGGTTACAGTGGCGTAGGAAGCTACTTCAACCCACTTTGTAAAGTAATCAATCGCTACCAGGATGAAGCGATGCCCGTTGGATGCTGTAGGTTTGATCTCGCCGATCATATCAATGCCCCACATTGCAAAAGGACAAGGTGCAGTCAAGACATTCATAGGAACTGGAGGAACATGCACCTTATCTGCATATATCTGGCACTTATGACATGTCCGAGAATGTTGGTAACAATCAGCTTCCATTATGGACCAGAAATATCCTGCCCGAAGGATCTTCTTTGCCATGGTGTGTCCACTGGAATGTGTTCCGAAGGTACCTTCATGCAGCTCTGCCATGATCCTTTCTGCTTCAGTCTTATCCACATGCAGTAAGGTTGAATCATGGTTTCGCTTATACAGAATGACGTTGCTGAGGAAGAACTTTGCTGTGAACCTTCTCAGAAACTTCTTGTCGTTGACAGATGCACCTTCGGGATATTCTTGAGCCTCCAGGTACCTCTTCACCTCATGATACCAAGGTTTTTCAATTACTACCTCAGCTTCAAGATCACAACAGTATGCAGGTTCGTCCAGTTTCCAGATAATGATCCGGGGAGCCTCATTTTCCCATTTGACTTTGAACATGGAAGACATCGTAGCCAACGCGTCCGCCAACTGATTCTCCTCTCTTGGGAAATGTTCAAAAGTTATCTCTGTGAAATGGGGGATCAATGTCAACACACACTCTTTGTAAGGAATAAGATTCAGATGTTTCGTATCCCACTCGCCTTTGATCTGATTGATCACGAGAGCGGAATCTCCGAAGACACTCAGAAACTTGATCCTTAAGTCAATCGCAGCTTGAAGACCCATGATGCATGCCTCATACTCCGCCATGTTGTTGGTGCAGTTGAAACATAGCCGGGCAGTAAGTGGAGTATGAGTGCCTTTGGGGGATATGATCACAGCGCCGATACCATTACCCAAAGCGTTGGAGGCTCCATCAAAGTGCATAGACCATCGGGATCCTTCCTCAGGTCCTTCATCCGGTCCAGGTACTTCACAATCAGTCACTACCATGATGCTCTCGTCAGGAAATTCAAAGTTCATTGACTGGTAGTCGTCCACTGCCTGGTGTGCCAAGTGGTCTTCCAGTACACTTCCTTTGATAGCTTTCTGAGTCGTGTACTGGATGTCGTATTCTGTCAAGATCATTTGCCATCTTGCTATTCTTCCAGACAGAGCAGGCTTTTCGAATATGTACTTTATTGGATCCATTTTTGAAATCAACAGAGTAGTGTGAGTCAGCATATACTGTCTCAGCCGGCGAGCAGCCCATACCAAAGCGCAGCAAGTTTTCTCGAGCAGTGAGTATCGGGTCTCACAGTCGGTAAACTTTTTGCTAAGGTAATAAATGGCGTGCTCTTTTCGGCCAGACTCGTCATGCTGCCCCAACACACACCCCATTGAGCTGTCAAGTACCGTCAAGTATAGTATTAGAGGTCTCCTTTCAACCGGTGGCATAAGAATGGGTGGTTCTTGGAGATACTCTTTGATTCTGTCGAAAGCGGCCTGACATTCATCATTCCAACGTACTACCTGATCTTTCTTCAGCAGCTTGAAGATTGGTTCACAGGTAGCAGTTAGGTGCGAGATGAATCGGGCAATATAATTCAGACGTCCTAGAAAGCCTCTGACTTCTTTCTCTGTCTTGGGAACTGGCATCTCTTGTATGGCTTTTACCTTGGCATGGTCCACTTGAATACCCTTGTCGCTCACGACGAAGCCTAACAACTTTCCAGATCTTACCCCAAATGTGCACTTGTTTGGGTTTAACCTCAGCTTGTACAACTTCAGACGGTCAAACAACTTCTGCAGATGGTCCAGGTGTTCCTCCTCAGTTTGAGACCTTGCAATCATATCGTCAACATATACTTCTATCTCATGATGGATCATGTCATGAAATAAAGCAACCATGGCGCGTTGGTAGGTTGCCCCAGCATTTTTCAGTCCAAAAGACATGACCTTGTAGCAGAAGGTGCCCCACTGAGTAACAAAGGTAGTCTTTTCCATATCTTCAGGAGCCATCTTGATTTGATTATAACCTGAAAAGCCATCCATGAAGGAGAACACTTTGTGCTGAGCAGTATTGTAAACCAGAACGTCGATGTGAGGTAGAGGGAAATCATCCTTGGGGTTGGCCCTGTTCAAATCCCTGTAATCGACACACATTGTGACCTTACCATCTTTCTTTGGCACTGGAACCACGTTGGCAACCCACTGAGGGTAAGAAGTCACTGCTAGAAACCCGGCATCAAACTGTTTCATAACCTCAGCTTTGATCTTCTCGGACATCTCTGAACACATACGGCGGACCTTTTGCTTAATCGGAGGGCAGTCTTCCCTGGTAGGCAAGTGATGGACCATAATGTCGGTATCCAACCCAGGCATGTCTTCGTAAGACCAGGCAAAGATTTCCACATAATCGTGCAACATCTGAACCAACCGTTGTTTTACGCTGAGCTCTAGATTGGCACCAATCTTGACTTCCCTTCTGTCTGCCTCAATACCCAGATTTACCGTTTCCACTGGCTCTTCATGTGGTTGAATGGCCCTATCTTCCTGGAGTAACAGTCTTGCAAGCTCACTAGGCACTTCGCAATCATCTTCACCTTCGTCTTCGGCTAAGTTGATCGGATTTTCGAAGTCATAACTGGCAGTAGCAGAGTCGTTACTAGTGAGATCCAGAGTGGATTGAAACCTGTATGAGTGAGTGTGTGTAAATATAGCTATTTTGAAATATATAAAAGAAAGAAAGAAAGAAAGAAAGGGAGCACAAGATTTGAAATGCGAAAAAACGTCCAATGTCTTTATTCATGATATATGGAAATGACAAGTAATAAGCCCTCACAAATGAAGCCAACGGTGCCCCGGGTAAGACACCGGGCCATAAAGTTTCAATTTATTGTTCATTACAAAATTAAAGAAACAAAGGAATTCATTACTGCATAACAAAAGTAACAGGTATGCAGTCTTTTGTAGTCCAATTGTTCGGTCCACCGTCGGTCGTCGGGTAGATCCAGCTATCAAACCCTGATTCCTCCGCATCGCCTTCAATAGCATTCACTCCCGGGTTGGTGATAAACACGGGAGGTCTTCCGATCCTTGCTTTGCGTACAACCCTCTGAGCCTCTGCAGTGAAACCCAGTCCAAACTTGTCAGTTTTAGGAGTAAAATCAGGGAGCCTGCCCCAGTTAGCACATTCACCTTTCTCAATTACAGCCCGGGCATCCTTCAAGGAAGCCATCTTCAAAGGAAAGTCTTCTTCAATTACTGTTTCTGTTGACGCCAATGTTGGAGGTACCTCTTCAAAATGTTGAAAGGGGGTTTCAATAAACTCCCCGTCCATCTCAATATACCGGAACGAGTTCAGATGACTAACCATGTATTCTTCCTCCCCTTGCACTGTAACAATCTTCCCTCTGACAGGGTACTTGAGCTTCTGGTGTAGAGTGGATGTCACGGCCCCAGCCTTGTGGATCCAAGGTCGACCCAGCAAACAGGAATAGGACGGACGAATATCCATCACATAGAACGTTGAATCAAAGACTGGGAACCAACACGAATCGGAATTTCTACTTCACCATGAACCATCCTCTTCAACCCGTCAAAGGCTTGGACAATGATGTTACTAGGCTTCAACTCCAGACCCTCACAATCTAACCTGTCCAAGGCCTTCTTGGGCAACACATTCAGCGAAGAACCGGTATCTACCAACACGTGTGCAAGGGTAGTGCCCCTGCATTCTATGGAGACATGCAGGGCATCATTGTGGTTCTTTCCTTTAGCGGTCAGATCTGCATCAGAGAAACCCAACCCATTGTCGGCGGTCAAATTGGCCACACAATCAGTAAATTGATCCGCAGATGTCTCTTGTGGCACATGAGCCGTCTTCAGAAATGAAATCAGGGCTTTGGCGTGAGCCTCTGAACATAGCAGTAATGATAGCATAGAGATCTTGGAGGGGGTATGCCCCAGCTGTTCAACGACGTTGAAGTCGCTCTTCTTGATTATCTTAAGAATTTTCTCCATCTCTTGCTGGGAGGCTTCAACATTGACAGTCTTTGGTGCCTCCATCCGGGCAGGCTCATCATCAATCCCTTTGCCCCGAGTGCCAGATGACTCGACAGCAGGGGTAGAAACTTGGTCAGAAGGGGAAACCGGCGCACTTGCAGGTGTGATTATAAGAGCTCTTCGGATAACTGGTGGCGCAATGTCAGACGAGAAGAGCCTGCCACTGCGAGTAACTTTAGCTGGACCGATGATGTTGCTGATACCGGTACTGGTGTTAAACTCTTGCTTCACTCCAAGTACATACACATCTGCCCTATAGTGCCATGGGACAGCCTTGTCAGATTCATAGGGGAGAGGCCCCCGAACAGTAATGATAATAGGTGCAACGTTCATGATTTTGACTGGCTTCCTCGGGGGAGCCTTGGTAGGATTGTTGAAAATTTTGACGACAGATACTTCTTCAACAGGAACAAAAGGAACAACGGTCTTCTTGAACAAAATTTCTTTGCTATCCATCAGGCTTTGGATGCCTGACTTCAGCAACGGACAACCAGCAGGGGAAACGGCACACAAAAGGCAACCCTTGCTACAACCCGGAAATAAACCGGCCAGCAACAGGTTCCTCTTAACAGTCAACAGAGGGGTAGCAACATCATCCACAGAAACGGCATACAGGTCTTCCTCAATAGCATTTACTCCATGTTGGGGCATAGGAGCAGTCACAACGTTGGGCCTTTCTGGCGCCTCAAACTGTATTTCCTTCGCATCAATAAGGTCTTGAACCTTATTTCTCAGGGCCCAATAATCATCAGTAGAATGCCCCAGGCTATCAGAGTGATAAGCATAGCGGGCATTGGGATTATACTTGGGAGAGGTTGTGTTCACCACCTTTGGAGCCTCTCTGACGGTCACCAAGTTGGTCGATAGCAATTGCGACAAGATTTGTGACATGTTCATACTAAGCCGAGTATATTCTCTTCTGGGTCTCTCAGCCCTTGGTTGGTTAGGTTGCCGAGGAGCGGCAGCAGGCTTTGCAATTACCACTGCGTTGACAGCTTGGCGGCGTTCTGTTTTATTTTGCCTTCTAGGCCCATACACAGCACTGGCTTCCTTTTTAAAGGGCTTCTTTTCAGAACTTGAAGACACACCTTTCTGTATCTTCCCTGATTTCATGCCAGCTTCTATTCTTTCCCCAGTCAAGATGAGATCAGTAAACCCTGCAGACGAATTGCCAATGAGATGATTGAAGAATGGCCCGGATAGGGTCCCTAAGAACATGTCTACTAGTTCACGGTCGGTTAATGGTGGCTGCACCCTGCCAGCCAGGTCCCTCCACTTCTGCGCATACTCTTTAAAACCTTCTCTCGATCCTAGCGACATACCCTGGAGTTGGGTACGTGTAGGAGCGAGGTCGGCATTATACTGATACTGCTTGTAAAAAGAAGTAGCCAATTCCTCCCAGTTACGAACCTTGGTTCCATCCAGCTGATAGAACCATTCGAGATGAGTCCCTGAAAGACTCTCCTGGAAGAAATGGATCCACAAGTTCTTATCCACAGTGTATGGTTGGATCTTCCGCACATAAGATCTGAGATGTAGCTTAGGGCAGGACGCCCCGTCATACTTTGTGAAAGATGGTGCTTTGAACTTGTGTGGAATTACCACACTAGAAGATAGACCCAAGTCTCCGAAATCCAAACCAGGCACTTGTTGAATTTCCATAGCATTCAGACGATCTTCTAACTGCTTGTACTTGTCTTCAGCTGGAGGATACTGCTCCTCATTGAAATCAGTCTCGTTGTCAGAGACCACCGAACTAGGAACCCTTCCCCCTTGGGGGCTGCCTTTTCCCACAGAAGAACCAGCTTGATCAACCTCATTCTGCAGTGTGTTACCAAACCTCCGGCCAGTGTTGAACAGTACCGTTCTCTTCTTCTTCTTATTGACCAACAGAGCCTTCAATTCCTCCTGTCCTTGGGCTAAACTCATGATCAGCTCTTGGAACTGGGCGTTCTGAGCCTGAAGGGCCTTGATGGATTGCTTGGTAGATAATTCAGGGTTCATGATGCTGAAATAAACAGCGAAGATCATTAAGCAACCTGAAAAGAAGAGTACCTGCTATGCACATGATGCATGATATGTGTTTATGCAATGCATTCAAGGGTTCGAAAGTTCAAATTTGTTGTAGACAAAAAGGAACACACGTTATCATTAAGAAGTAATTTTTCAGTACATCGAGGCCTCATGGGCAAACATTACAAAGTAAATCAATCCCAAAAGACACTGCGCATCCTCTTTGGAGCTATGTAAGTGTTGAGAGTCTTTTCCTCGTGCAGTAGGCGGGTGAGCTCCAAGACTTTCTTCTCACTAGCATGTGGACTGGACTCAAGAGAATTCCGTTCTTCGTTAAGCTGGATCCAGCTCTTCTGCATTTCTTCCCAGGATGTAGGCATGTTAGGATGTTGAATGATGTAGCACACCTCTCCTTCCAAAACTGGCTCTTTGATCACGGGGAGAACATGAGGATATGGCATCACTAACTTCTGGGAGCGGGCTCGTACCCACTTGAGATAAGGCTCCAACGGGATGGAGTTCATATGCCCCAGTGTCTTGCTGTCTACCTTGCTGGGCATCCTCCAAGCTCTGATAAATCTCTGGAGAAGTCCTTGCACATCGTTGTCGAAGTCAAAAACTATGTCAGGAATTAACATGTCATGAGGGTCGTCCCTCCGAGCATAACCAAACTGTCTCCAAGCCAGACACGGGTTGTAAGTAATACCTCCTCTGATTCCAAGTAAAGGAACATTAGGAAACTCCCCGCAACGATCAATGATAGTGACATCCTCTCTGGACCGAGAGCACCAATGTATATATGCATGTGCAAGAGTCATTAATCGTTGTGACCATCTCAGACCCCGCTCATTCTTCAAAATTGATTGTGGAAGGTGCGAAATAAACCACCTTCCCAGGAGAGGAGTACAGCACATAAGAACACCTCTTTTTCTCATGGTTCGAGTGTAACATGAGTGAAGGATGTCTCCAAGCAACGTAGGTATAGGATTCCTGGACATGAAGATCTTGACAGCATGGATATCTATAAGCTGATCAGGATTCGGGAACAACACCAATCCATAGACAAGGAGAGCCACAACTTCTTCAAAAGCTTGTAGGTCAAGGGAGTTCCAACATTCTTGGGCCTTCTCAAACAGGAACCTGGCCAAGAACCCTTTGATAACACTTCTAACTTCCCAATGTCCCTTGATGTCAGATGGTTATAAGCGTAAGGCTTTAGCAATCTCTTCAAGTTTGGGTTCCTTTTCCGTACCGTTGTAGGGTAGTTGACTAAGGATAGGGATCTTCAGAAGCCGGGAGAACTCTTCCAATGTAGGCACCAGTTGATAATCCAGGAAAGTAAAACAGTGATGCAGAGGGTCAAAGAACTGGAAGAGGACCTTTATCATGTCTTCCTCAATGTTGGTGTTGACCAAGATGATGAGTCTTCCATGCCTCTCACTGAAAGAAGAGTTCTCGGGAATCCTGGATATAAGTTCCTTAAGCTGAGGAGGGATCCTTACAAGGCTGATCTGAATTGTCTTTCTGCGGATAGTTTCCATGTCCTACAAAACAAGAACAACGATGAAGATTCGAACCCCTGAAATGGTTAGTCAATGCATATGATGTTGTATGATGTTATGATGCTATAATTAAACACACCACAAGTATTCACAAAAGCAAACATGATAAGGCACACAAGTCACACCACAACCCTTAGAGTTTAGGCCAGTATGGGGTCTAGGTATTACCCTCTTGAAGTTGGCGGGTTCAAACCTGTCCTATCAGAAGTAACCAGGTTCTAAGGGTCCCAATATCATTGGATTGCTTTCATTGTTCATCGTTTCGATTTAGCCACTGAACTGGCGATCGAAATATTCCAAGAAGACAACCCTCAATTGGGTGTAGTATCGAGTATCAACCAACCTCGGACTGCACCAAAGTCAGTTATCTCACTACCCTAAAGAGGCCAAGATGGTTCAATTAAGGTTCCTAAGGTCAGTTGATGCTTCACGACACCACGCGGCGGCCTCGTACTCTCCTTGACTGAACTCAAGGGTTACCGGTACTCACCAAAGTGCCACATCAACGTAGCAGACTGCTTCAACCATATCGGTATACCCTGCACAGTTCCCTCACAGTCTTGTTACTACTTTCTAAAAAGGTATTCCCCAGATCCGGGTTAGGATCTATAGAACTCCCAAGACAGGCCCACAATTTAAAGCAAACAATTCAGACAATTGAAAACACAAGTGATCTTAGTCCTAAGGTACACCTCACTTTTATAAGGTTCCCCAGCAGAGTCGCCAGTTCTGTGATCGGTGGATTTAGAACTGACTGTTTAAAGCTGGTTCGCGAAATGTCGCGGTAGCAAGAGTCGCCACCGTCTTTTATTTTCTCCAACATGGACAGGACAAAAGCACAACAAAATTCCTTATGAGATAGTTTCTCGGTTCGGGAGGTAGATTTATAGAAAGGGAAGGTGTTAGCACCCTTTCTATCCATGGTTATCCATGGGCTCTTAGATACTTGATCTTATGTTTTCAAAGTGTTTGCTTTTCAAAATGTGCATGGGTTTGAAAAAGTTTCATTGAAAGATTTCTGAATGACTCTTGTATCAGTCCTCAAGAGTGTTTGAAAAATTGTTTTGAAAGCTTTTTGAAAGTGTCGGTGTGAAAAGGTTTTTGTTTGTTTTTTGAAAAGAGCAAGTATCCATGAGTCATCTACCTACCCTAAGGAATTAGGCTGTGTAAATGTCCTTAAGGTAGTTCCATCCCACCATTGAGAGGTAGGTAGCACCACCGTTGGAGGTGTTCGGGTCAATTTGAGTGTAGGGACATTGTGGTCACCGAAGCAACAGTAGGACACCTTAGAAGCTACCCTTATGTCCTTAATCCTTTTTTAATCCGAGGCAACCGTTTCGAGGAAACTATTTCGAGGCAACTGATTCGAGGAAACCGTTTCGAGGCAACTTGTTTCGAGGCAACTGGATCATGGACATAAGGACCGCTAAAACGTCCTATACTTGACGACCACGTTTCGAAGGCAACAGGTGAGGCGTACCCTAGAAGTGGTGTGTGTATTTGTGTGTTGTTTTCAGTTTACATTTATCTTTGAACATGACATGGTGAGCTACGTATTGTTTTTAATTAGCCATACATTCTTTCATGCAATTAGAATTTAAAAGTGCGGAAATTTAAATGCGGAAAGATAAATCCTACGCTATTACACGGCACGGGTCTATACATCGCCAAATTAGAAAGACCCGTTTTGATAAAATGCGGAAAATAAAAGACCTAATTACTATTACAAGCCTTGAGCAGTTACATAATATTTCAATAAGAAAATAAATGCGCGAAAAGAAATTAGAATCGAATGTCCGAGGGTTTTGACCCTTTTGAAATTAAATTGAATTAAAAGCTAATTAATTATTTAATTAAAGAAAAGAAATTGTTTTTTGTGTTTTTTTGTATTTATGAAAATAAAGAAAATTGAAAATCAAGAGAAACCCTAATTCTAAGTTATTTTTAATTATTAATGAAAAATATTAAAGTTGACCTAATTTATGCTAATTAATTATTTACATATTTATTTACAAAAATATTTAATGAATAATAATAATAATGAGAGAAAATTATTTATAAAAAAAAGATGAAAAGGTCAAAAACCCTAATTCTACTTATTTTATTTATTAAGAAAAGATTAAAGTTAAAACCTAAATTAATCTAATTAATTGTTAGAGTTTATTTACAAAAAAACATTTTAATGGTGAAATTAAATATTAATTAAAAAAACATTTGTTAGTTTCTGATTTTTTATTGTGAAAATTATTTTATGGTAAAAAGGAAATAATTAAAACATTAAAAGAATTTAGAAAAGAAAATCAAATAAAAATAAAAATGATGCAAACCATGGGGGGTATCAGGCCCATTTTGGAGGTTTCTTGGAGTAATTTGGCCCATGAACACAAAGCCTGTTTGACTTTTCCAGCTTGAGTGCATGTCCATTGACTGAGGTACATGGTAGGACTCCTTTTGCGGCCTTTAGATTTATCTCAAATCCACTTGGCAGGCACATGCATGAGCGTGTATGGTGAGCCATTGAGACTACGCTGCATTGGAATACATTACAACAAAAATTATGGATTAAATGGGGGAACCTGGGAATCGAACCCAGGTCCCAATACCTGCATGACAACTCATCCACCAACTGAGCTAACGCGTGCATTTGTTATTTGGATAGATGAAAAACATAATACACAAAAACGTTGGATAGTGGTGTACACAGAAAATTACGCGCCAGTATTTGAATACTCCTATCATGTTATGACACGCTAGCTTCGTCTTCATCTTTGTACCTGCAATATAAGCAAATAGCGGGGGTTTTAAACCCCCACAAACTGCAACCTGTAAAAATAGCGAATAGAACATTCTTCAATATAAAAAGGGCGCGAGGTATTGGTTTGCTTCGTCTTGATGTCACGAATTCAGCTGTACAGGTTTTAAGGGCCAATTTTTCCATATATGAGAACCCCTAATTTGGAGCTTCTGAAACCCTAGGTTTCATCAATGGCAGGTTTTGCTACAAGCACTGTTAGTTCAATTAAATGTTACCAATCGCTTCAGAAAGATGTTATTAGTGTAAATCAACAATCAAAATATATGAATGATGCGTGAAAATTCAAAAACGATTATGGACATGTTTGTGCCAAAAGCGATGTTGTTCTACCGTTTCTTCGAGTGTGGAAGCGTGTTCTTGGTTGTAATCAATTCCTGGAAGGTTCAGCAACACAATGGAATACCTGTTATGCTTTGAAATGCCCTGCAAATATGATTTCAGATTCCAAAATTTTGATGAAAAGTTGCAATTTGGTTATGAGTTCTTAGCAGCCTTTTTTTTTGTGTTTCAATTAGGTTTAGTCTTGTATATGTATCTGAACGTGATTAGGTCAAGAAAACAAGCCCAAGGTCCATGAATTGATGATTTGAAGATTTGATTTTCAATTATATCAATTTCAATCTTTTGCCATTGGAACCCTTGCCAATCATGGAGAATCTTTCCTTTTTGAATGAGAAACGATTTGCCACCTTGCCCTAGTTTGATTTGCTGCACAAAAAAGATTTAAAAAGCATGATTTGATATTTTCTTATAATTAAATCTAATTAAATGAATTAATAATAATAAAAATTCAATTAATTAATCAAAAATAAGAAAATAAATCCCTTTGAGCTCAATGGGTCGTGCATATGCTTTGGGTAATGATTCAAGGAAGAATTTGAGGCCCATTAGCATTTTTGAAGTGTTTTAGGCAAAGTTGACTTTTCAAAATTCCCAAACATTTCCCAACTTCTCCAAGGCATATCTTGCTCAATTTTGAAGCTATGAACATGTTCTTGGACATTTTGGAACGGTCTTGAAGTCCTCTAACCAATGCCTTTAGTCCCATGTCATTTAGATTTACCAATCTCAAGTTATGGTCTTTTACTTAAAGTGCCTTTTTGTTGACTTTTGAAAATGACCTATAATGTTGAAATTGATAACTTTTTGTGAGAGCATTTCTTGGACTTGAAGTGTGAAGATGAGTTGTAGGAAATGTCATCCTCTTCAAAATGAGCTTTGGATGGAATTTTTCTGATAAACCATGAAGAAGTTATGCCCTGGTCAATTTTCAGTTGACTTTTCAGCTGTCCAAAAATAGAAACTTTTGCATCTTGAGACTTTTTGAGCCATGTTTTGAGAATCATGATCAAGAATTGATCAAATGATGTTTGTGGCTTCAAAATAAGATGTTGACCAAAATTTTTGACTTTTGACTGTCAAATGACCATTTTGCCCCTGCAGTTGACTGTGAAGCATTTAGGGTTTTTGACTGTGCAACTTGATGCTGTGAGTCTTGAAACTTGGCATATGGATGCTTGACAATGTGTGTAGGAATATGGTACTTGATTGGACCCTTGAAAACTTCAATTTCTTTGCCAGAAACAAAACCCTAATTTTGACTGTGTTAGGAGGCAATTTGACTGTGCAGCCCTTGAGAGATTTTGAATCATCTGGAGATTGATCTTGACAAATCTTGAAGAATATGGGAGGGCAAATTTTGGGGTACAACAGAATTCAATAGGTTGTCCTCAAAGTGATCCGACGAGACATAGTCGTACGCTTTAATTCCCTAACTTTTTCCTAGACCTCCCTTTCGGGTTTCCAGTCCACCGGGAAACCCTTTTTTGCCCAAGTCGCCCTTTCGGGTTTTCGACTTACTGGGTGTACAAATTTTTTTAATTTTATCCCTAATTTTTGCCCAAACCTTTTGGTTCGCCGGGATGCCCTTGTTTTTCCTAGGTGCGTCAACCTAGTGGGTCTCTTATAAGTAGTATCTTTTGACTATGTCCGCGTTCGCAGGGTGTGGCAGGTCGTCGCCGTCCATGGTGGTTAAGATCATTGCCCCACCGGAGAATATGTTCTTGATTACAAATGGCCCTTCATAGGTAGGAGTCCATTTTCCCCTGGGATCACTTTGTGGCAAGATGATGCGCTTGATCACTAGATCTCCAACTTGATATACTTGGCGTCTAACTTTCTTGTTGAAAGCCTTGATCATCCGCTTTTGATACATATGACCATGGCAAACAACAGTAAGTCTCTTTTCATCAATTAAGTTTAGTTGATCAAGTCGAGTTTGGATCCAATCGTCCTCATTCAAACCTGCATCCTTCATAATTCTCAAAGAGGGGATCTGAACCTCAACAGGTAAGACAACCTCCATGCCATAAACCAAAGAATAGGGTGTTGCCCCAGTTTATGTGCGATCCGTGGTACGATACCCGTGGAGAGGAAATGGTAGCATCTCATGCCAGTCCTTGTAGGTGACTGTCATTTTCTGTATGATCTTTTTAATGTTTTTATTTGTGGCTTCAACAACACCATTCATCTTTGGCCGATAGGGGGATGAATTGTGATGCTGAATCTTGAACTGCTCGCACAAGGCGATGATCATAGTATTTTTAAGGTTGGTACCATTATCAGTGATGATCCTTTCTGGGATACCGTACCGGCAAATGAGATTCTGCTTGATGAAGCGGGCAACAACATTCTTAATAAAGGATGTGAAGGAAGCTGCTTTGACCCATTTTGTAAAATAGTCAATGGCCACTAGATTGAAGCGGTGTCCATTGGAGGCTGTTGGCTTGATCTCTCAAATCATATCAATTTCCCACATAGCAAAGGGCCAAGGAGCCGTCAAGACATTCAGAGGAACCAGAGGTATGTGCACCTTGTCAGCATAAATTTGACATTTATGACAGGTCTGGGAGTGTTGATAGCAATCTTCTTCCATAGTAGACCAATAATAGCCTGCCCGTAGGATTTTCTTCGCCATCGTATGCCCACTGGAGTGAGTGCCAAAAGTACCTTCATGTAATTAAGCCACGATCTTCTCAGCCTCAATCTTATCCACACACCAGAGCATAATGGAGTCATGATTGTGTTTGTACATAATGCCATTACTCAGGAAAAATTTAGCAGAGAATCTCCTTAAGAACTTTTTATCATTGATTGAAGCTCCTTCTGGATATTCTTGAGCCTCGAGATTCCTCTTAACTTCATAAAACCAAGGCTGGTCCACTACTCCCTCGGTATTAATCTCGTGACAGTATGCTGGTTCATCCATTCGTTCAATGGTGATTTGGGGAGCCTCATTATCCCAATTAAGTTTAAACATATATGACATTGTGGCTAGAGCATCTGCTAGCTGATTTTCTTCTCGCGGGAAATGCTCGAAGGTAATCTTCTCAAAATGCGGTAACAATGTCAAAACATGTTCTTTGTAAGGGATGAGGTTTGGGTGCTTAGTGTCCCATTCTCCTTTGATCTGACTGACGACCAAAGCTGAATCTCCAAACACATCTAAAGACTTGATTCCCAAGTCTATGACAGCCTCGAGACCAAAGATGCATGCTTTGTATTCCGCCATGTTGTTAGTACAGTTGAAGTAAATTCTGACAGTAAATGGAGTGTGACACCCTTCCGGAGATATGAGTACAACACCGATACCATTACCGAGTGCATTGGATGCTCTATCAAAGAATAGGGTCCATCGGGATCCTTATTCAGGTCCGTCATATGGTCTAATTTCTTCACAGTTGTCTAATGTCATGATGCCTTCATCCGGGAATTCAAACTTCATGGACTGATAATCTTCTACAGCTTGATGAGCAAGATGATCAGCTAGTACACTACCCTTTATAGCTTTCTAGGTATTGTACTATATGTCATATTTTGTTAGGATCATTTTCCATCTAGCTATCCTCCCAGACATAGCAGGCTTTTCGAAGATGTACTTTATCATATCCATCTTAGATATCAATAAAGTGGTATGAGTCAACATATACTGTCTTAGCCGGCGAGCAGCCCATTCCAGAGTGCAACAAGTTTTCTCGAGCAGTGAATATCTGGTTTCATAGTCGGTAAACTTTTTGCTCAGGTAGTAAATAGCATGCTCTTTTCGGCCAGACTCGTCATGCTGCCCCAATACACCCCCCATTGAGTTCTCCAAAACGGTTAGATACATGATTAGTGGTCTTCCCTTGACTGGTGGCATCAAAATAGGAGGCTCTTGTAAATACTCTTTGATTTTGTCGAAAGCGGTCTGGCATTCATCATTCCACCAGACTACTTGATCTTTCTTCAACAATTTGAAGATTGGTTCGCAAGTAGCTGTTAGGTGAGAAATGAATCAGGCAATATAGTTCAGGCGTCCCAAGAATGCTCTGACTTCCTTCTCAGTACAAGGAGCAGGCATTTCTTGTATCACTTTAACTTTGGCGGGATCAACCTCGATGCCTTTGTTGCTGACAACAAAACCTAGGAGTTTACCGGACCAGACTCCGAATGTGCACTTGTTTGGATTCAACCTTAGTTTGTACTCCTTCAACCTCTCAAACAGCTTTTGCAAGTGATCAAGGTGCTCCTCTTCAGTTTTTGATCGGGCTATCATGTCATCTACAAAGACCTCTATCTCATGATATATCATATCATGAAATAAAGCTACCATGGCGCATTGATAGGTTTCCCCAACATTCTTCAGTCCGAATGACATTACTTTGTAACATAATGTGCCCCATTGTGTGATAAATGTAGTTTACTCCATGTCCTCAGGTGCCATTTTGATTTGGTTATAACTTGAGAATCCATCGATGAAGGAAAATACTTTGTGCTGGGCTGTATTGTCAACCAGGATGTCGATGTGGGGTAGTGGAAAGTCATCTTTAGGGCTTGCCCTGTTTAAATCTTTATAATCCACACACATTCGTACTTTACCGTCCTTTATAGGAACAAGAACAATGTTAGCAACCCATTGAGGATAAGAAGTGACAGCCAAGAACCCATCATTGAACTGTTTCCTAACTTTCGCTTTGATCTTCTCCGATATGTCAGGTCTCATGCGGCAGACTTTTTGTTTCACTGGTGGGCAGTCTTCTCTTGTGGCACACGATGTACCACGATGTCTGTATCAAGCCCTAGAATGTCTTCGTATGACCAGGAAAAGATCTCAACATAATCATGCAATAGCTGAATTAGACGCTCCTTGACACTCGGCTCTAGATTGGCACCCACTTTGATTTCCTTTCTATCTTCCTCGGTACCCAAGTTGATTGTATCCAACGGTTCCTCATGAGGTTGAATAGCTCTTTCCTCTTGTTGTAGTAGTCTGGCCAATTCCCCTGGTACTTCACAATCTTCCTCACCTTCGTCTTCGGCTTGGTAGATTAGGTCTTCCGAGCCACTAAAGGCCATAACAGTATCGTTACCCATGGGATCCGGAATGGAGGGGTACCTGCATTTGTGAGTGTGGGTGTGTGTAAGGGTATAGCCATCTTTAAACAATAAAATGTAAACGAAAGAGAATGAGCACAAAAGTTTGTATGTGAAAAACGTCCATGATTCATTGAATGTCATATGAAGATGAAATAAAAATCCTTCAAATGGACCATTGTGCCTCGGGTAAGACACAAGGTTAAAAATGTACGAATTGTTTGTGAATATTACAAGTCCAACAGAAATGTAAAAGATAAATTACTGAGAGATGAAAGTTATTGGGACAAAGTCTCTGGCTTCCCAATTGCGAAGTCCTCCGTTGATAGTAGGAAATATCCAATCCTCCAAGCTGTCATCTTCTTCATTGTCTTCCACTGCGTTGACCTCTTGGTTGCTAATCTTCAAAGGTGACCCTCTAGCACGGGCACGGCGCACAGCCTTCTGAGCACTTGAAGTAAACCCTAAGCCAAACCTATCAGATTTATACGGAATGTCTGGAAGCTTCCCCCAGATGGTGCATCCAGCCCCCTCTACTAATGCCTTGGCGTCCTTTAGAGATGACATCCGAAGTGGAGGTCTTGTGATCTTGGGGATCGAGGATACTGTCTTGGTTATTGCTACCTCTTGAGAGACTTCTTCGAAATGTTGAAAAGGAGTTTCAATGAACTCTCCATCCAATTCCACATACCAGAAATAATTTAGGTGGCTAATCATGTACTCTTCCTCTCCGGGGATAGTGATAATCTTTCCATGGACCAGATATTTCAGCATCTGGTGTAGTGTAGAGGTGACAACACTAGCATTATGGATCCAGGGTCGTCCTAGCAGAGAAGAGTAAGAGGGGAGGATGTCCATTACATAGAAAGTTGAGTTGAAAGTATGAGTTCCCACTTTTATGGGGATGTCCACCTCCCCGTGGACCATCCTCTTTGAACCATCAAATGCTCTCACGACTATGTTACTGGGTTTCAATGTCAGTCCTTCGCAATCCAATCTATCGAGAGCTTTCTTTGGTAAAACATTCAAAGATGAGCCAGTGTCCACCAAGACATGGGACATAGTTGTTCCTTTACATTCTACAGAGACATGTAATGCCTCATTGTGTTTTCTCCCTCTTGGTGTTAGGTCAGCATCAGAGAAGCCTAGGCCGTTATCAGTTGTCAAACTGGCCACACAATCTTGGAATTGGTCAGCGGATGTCTCTTGTGGCACATGGGCTGTCTTCAGAAACTTCACCAGAGCTTTCGCATGTGCCTCAGAACATAGCAGCAATGCTAGCATGGAGATCTTGGAGGGATTTTTCCCCAACTGTTCAACCACGTCATAGTCACTCTTCTTTATTATTCTCAGGGTCTCCTCCATTTCCTTCTTAGAGGTTTCGGGGATGGTCAGCGGTTGAGCCTTCGTCCGGACAGACTCTTCTTGAATCCCTTTTCCTCGAACATCGGCAGTAGAAGTATTGGTAGGGATAACAGTAAGGGTTGTGTCGTCTTTGTTGGTAGGAGTACTTGCGGATATGATTATTGGTATGGAGGTAACCTTTGGAGCAGCCATGGGTCCAAAAACTGCCTTTGGAGGGGCAATTTCTGGAGAGAAGATTCTACCGCTACGGGTAATCTTGCTAGTTCCGACAATATTGTTAATGTCGGAGTTTTCTTCTTCGGAGCTCACTTCTTTGGCAGTCAGTCCATCTTGTTTGATACCATGGTAGTATATTTCTCCATCGTAATTCCACGATACTGTTTTATCTGATTCATACAGGACCGGCCCAGGCATTGTGATCTTAGGAGGAGTAGTTTTTGGAACCGATGTAATCCTAACGGGTCTTTTGGGGACCCTGGAAGGATTGGTGGAGATGGTTATGATTGAAACATCTTCAACAGGAATAGGTAGAACAGGAGTATTTTCAAACAGAATCTCTTGATTATCTATCAGGCATTGACTGCCTGTCTTCAACAGAGGGAAAACAGTTGTTGAGGATAAGCCAAGATGGCAGTCTTCATTACAACCTGGGAATACACCAGCTTTCAACAAGTTTATCTTAATTATTGGGAGCGGAGTCAAGAGTTCATCTACTGTGGTAACAAATAAATCTTCCTCGGTAGCATTGGTGTTATGACCATGCCTAGGCATCGAAGCGGAAATGACATTTGGTTTCTCAGGTGCATCAAGCTCAACTTCTTTTGCATCTATAAGGTCTTGAATTTTGTTTTTCAGGGCCCAACAGTTGTTAGTGTCGTGACC
This sequence comes from Vicia faba, assembly GCA_948472305.1. Lineage (NCBI taxonomy): Eukaryota > Viridiplantae > Streptophyta > Magnoliopsida > Fabales > Fabaceae > Vicia > Vicia faba. Next base: position 1,681,107,021 of record OX451737.1, on the reverse strand, counting down.
CGGACTTTCGGAATGGTATGCGCATCTGGCATTTGGGTGATAATGAGGGGACGCATTGTTGGGGTTCTTTGGGGCCTCCTTTAAAGTTGCCAGATTCAATTTCAAAAGATGTGGTAAAACCTGGGCTAGAGTCATATTAATTCTGGTGAATTGCCGGACTGTCCTTTCCACCCTCGGTTGGTTACTTCTTGGTTGGTCAGATGTAGGTTTTGGGATCATAACGGCCCCTACCATCGGTCAGCGTTCAATTCTTCCTTGATTCCTTTGTAGATAAACAACAGATACCTCCTTCTTCCAAGTGAAAGGTTTTCTCACAGTTGTAGAGGCAGACGCGTCCTTCTGAATCTTTCCACTTTTTATACCAGCTTCCACCCTCTCCCTGGTTAATATTATCTCAGTAAACCCAGCAGATGAGCTCCCAATCAAATGGTTGAAGAAAGGGCCCGATAGAGTGCCTAAGAACATATCTAATAACTCCCTTTTAGACAGAGGGGGTTGCACTCTTCCAGCTAGATCTCTCCACTTCTGCGTGTAATCTTTGAAACCCTCATTTGAAGCCATAGCCATACTCTGAAGTTGAGTACGGGTAGGCGCCAAATCTTCATTATACTGGTACTACTTATAGAAAGCTGCGGCAAGATCTTCCCAGTTGTGGACGTCGGCCCTTTCCAATTGGTAAAACTAATCTAGTTGTATTTTGGATAAACTATCTTGGAAAAAATGAACCCATAGGTCTTTGTCGGCGGAGTGCGGATGGATCTTTCTCACATATGATCGGAGGTGCATCTTTGGACATGACACCCCATCATATTTTGCAAACAACGGTACTTTGAACTTTGGTGGGATCAAAATTCCTGACACTAGCCCCAATTCTTCAAAGTCTAGACCTGGTACTCTTTGTATTTCCATAGCATTCAGACGCTCTTCAAGATGTCTGTACTTATCATCTGCTGGAGGATACTGTTCCTCAGAGTAATCTTCCTCTTCCTCCTCCTCTTCAGATTCTGACGGAACTGCTGTTTCTTTTCCTTTCCCTTCTCCTTCATCAGATGTTTCTAGAAAATTCAAGGTTATTCTAGCCTGTCCTTGAAACCTTCTTCCCATGATTACAACACCAGTTGGTTTCTTCTCTTTCTTCTTTTTCTCTTTTGCCAACAGAGTCTTCAGCTCCTCTTGCCCTTTGGCCAGGGTTGTGAGTAACTGTTGAAACTGCATGTTTTGAGCTTGAAGATCTTTGACCATCTGTTCGAGATCCAACTTACTGAAACAAACAGTAGAGAGATGAGGAAACTTATTGCAAAGACCTGTTTATGTTATGATGAATGATGTGTGCATATGTAATGTTTTCAAGGATTTTAAAATATTCAAATTCGTTTTAAACAAAAGAGAAACACACGTTATATTAATAAGGTAGAGTTTGAGTACATCAATTCCCCTTGGGCAAAATAATACCAAACTCTAAGATAAAAAAGTAGTGCGCATCCTCTTTGGTGCAATGTAGGCATTTAGAGTCTTCTCCTTATGAAGTAGCCTAGTGAGTTCTAAAACCTTCTTCTCGCTTGCGTAGAATTGGGCTTCGAAAGTATCACGCTCTCCTTTGAGTTGTATCCAATCCCTTTGTAGGTCTTCAAGAGATGTGGGCATGTCAGGATGTAGGATAGTGTATGGAACTTCTCCCTCCTTAACAGGCTCAATGATCATTGGGAGAATGGAAGGATAAGGCATCATAAGACTTTGAGCGTGGGTTCGTACCCACTTGAGGTAAGGCTCAAGAGGGATATAATTCTTGTGTCCCAAAGTCTTGCTATCCACTTTATTTAGCATCCTCCATGCTCAGATGAATCTCTGGCGAAGACCTTGATCGTCGTTGTCATAGTCGAATACCAAGCCTTGAATCAATATCTCATGTGGGCCATCCCTTCGGGCATAACCAAACTGTCTTAGAGCCAAGCATGGGTTGTAGGTGATGCCTCCCCTATGCCAAGTAGAGGGACATTAGGTAATTCCCCACAACGGTCAACAATGATAACATTCTCTTTGGATCGAGAGCACCAATGAATATCTGAATGTTTAAGCGTCATTATCCTTTGTGACCACCTCATACCTTGCTCATTCTTTAAGACTGATTGGGGGAGATGAGAAATAAACCATCTTGCCAGGAGAGGGGTGCAACGCATGAGAACACCTCTTTTTCTCATTGTACGAGTGTGAAAAGAGTGTAAGATATCTCCAAGTAATGTAGGCATCGGATTGCGTGACATGAAGATTTTGACGGTGCTCACATCTATGAGTTGGTCAGGATTTGGGAACAAGACCATCCCATAGATAAGAAGAGCCACAATTTCCTCATATTCTTGCAAGTCCAAGGAATTCCAACAACTTTGGGCCTTCTCAAACAAGAATTTTGCTAAGAAACCTTTGATACCACTCCTAGTTTCCCAATGGTTTGTGACATCAGATGAGTGCAAGTGTAGATCTTGAGCAATCTCTTCTGGCTTTGGATCTCTTTTCTTACCGTTGAAAGGTAGTTTATTGAGAATGGGAATCCTCAAGAGTTGAGAGAATTCTTCCAAAGTAGGTACAAGCTGATAGTCCGGAAATGTGAAGCAATGATGCAAAGGATCAAAGAACTGGAAGAGCACTTTCATCATATCCTCCTCTGTGTTGGAGGTGACCAAGTTGAGTAGATGACCATGTCTCTCGGTGAATGGAGATTTCTCAGGGATCCTTGAATCTAGCTCCTTAAGTTGTGGAGGAATTCTTACAAGGTTGATTTGGATAGTTTTCCTGCGAAGTGAATCCATATCCTACAAAACAATAACAAAGATGAATCTCCAAAATCCTTGAAATGGTTAGTGGATGCTTATGATGTTCATGATGTCCATGATTTTATGTACAAGTATGCATAAACAAATCAAACAAGTTCTTAGTTTAGGCTTGCATGGGGTTTTATAGGTAAGTACCCTCTTGAAGTTTAGTTGGCTTAACCTGTCCTAATAATAGTAACCGGGTTCTAAGGAGCTCAATATCACTGGATTGTTTCCTTGTTCATTCTTTCAGTTCAAGCCTCTTTAATGGAGACCTAAATATCCCAGGAAACCAACCCTCAATGAGTGTAGTATCGAGTATCTACCAACTTCGGACTGCACCAAAGCCGGTTATCTCACTACATCCTAAAAGTCCAAGTTGGTCAAGTAAAGGGTTCTAGAAGTTCATTAGTGCTTCATGACATCACTCAGCGGCCCCGTATTCTCTTTGATTGACTCAAAGGCTACAGGTACCCACAAATATGTCACACTAACATAGTTATTTCTTAGACCATGTCGGTATACCCCGCACAGTTTCCACAACATATTGCTATTTACCTATAATGTTTCCCAAATCCTGGTGGAGGATTCAAACCCAAACAAAGAACCATAATGTAAAGCAAACAAGTCAAACAATGTAAGCAAATAAATGTGATCTAACCATAAGGTAACCCCACTTTTATAAAATTCCCCAGTAGAGTCGCAAGTTCTGTGATATGGTGGGAGAACTGACTTGAAGGTTTTGCATTTTATCGCAAATGTTGCGGTTTAGCAAGAGTCGCCACCGACTTTTCTTTTATCCAAAAGGAAAGGTGAAAAAGCACAGGAAAGACCTTTGAGATTGTTTCTTGAGTTCGGGGGGTAGATTATGAAAAGGGAAGGTATTAGCACCCTTTTCATCCATGGTTTTCCATGGGCTCTTAGTTACTTGCTAGATCACTTGCTTTTGTTTGAAATTGTGCTTTGTGTGGTTTTTGAAAGTATTTTGTAAAAGAGGCCATTGTTTAGGCAATCTTTGTAATGATTCTCGTTCGTAAGAATGTATACAAAGATGTTTGTCTTTTTGAAAATGTTTTCAATATTTGTAAGATGTTTGGAAATGTGTGTGTTTGTTTTGAAAATAGCAAGGATAGTTGTTTGGAAATAGAGCAAGTAACTAGAAGCAATCTATATACTCAAATGTCTTTCTTGTTTATTTTCTATTCCTTTGACATTGTTGTTTTACCATTGATTTGGTAAGCAACCCTATCTTTGGATGTTAACGGGATGGGCGTGGGTCATCGTATAACCATGATTAGCAATATTGCAAAGTATCTTAGCATTTTTTGAGGGACCAAGATCATTTTGTAAGGCAACTTTAAATAGCGTCATCGAGGGACTATGATCTTATACTTGTTTGTTTTGCCAAGATACTTTGCATGCGTAATATGGCTATTTTTTGTATAAGGCAACCAAGTGGAGAAACCCTATGGATGCTTGTGTGCAAGTGTGTTATTTTCATGCTTTTTGTCTTGTTTTTGAAATTCATCTATTTGTTGATTTCATCTTGCCATACATCTTATTTACTAGCAATATATGAAAAGCAAGTAAAAAGCAGAAAGTAAAATATAAGCTATTACATCATTTTAGGGGGATGGGGGTACAATTTAACAATGGGGGTGAAGTAGAAACTAAATTATTACAACCATATCGAATGATAATGACAAGAATGTGAAAACAATGTAAAATAAAGGAAAAATGCACTTTTGAACTGCTATGTGTCGACCCATGCTGCTATGCATCGACACATAGCCTTTCCTTGCTCTTATAAAACGAAATCTGTTCAGTATGCGTCGACACATAATGGGATGTATCGATTAATACACCTTCTTGTATCGATGCGAAACGCGTATGTATCGACTCATAGGCTTTTCCAGATTCTGCTTTGTGACCTGAACTCAGTATGAGTCGATGCATGGGGGTTATGTGTCGATTCATACCCTGTTTTTTCACTAGGATGGGTCGACACATGTGGATATGTGTCGATACATACGACATTTTTCTGCCTTAAACACCATTCTTTGCATACATCAGTTAGTCTTTAACATGATTAACTTCAGAAATAGTGATTGCTACATCCTATCTTCAGAAATAAACAGAAAAGTTGATGTATGGAAAATGAAAAGGTAAAAATGACTTACCTTAAAACTGCACTTTAGGTTTTGAATCCAAATACCCTTCAAGATGTTGTATGAACCTTAAGGAAGCTCCAACAGGCTGCTAGACTTTCCTTTTTGTTGAAGGTTTCTAAACAATCTCTATGTGGTATGAAATGTTTGGATGGTTTTTTCAGATGGAACTTGCAAAGTGTGAGAGGTTTAAAGATTTGGACTTCAAAACTCAAGAGTGGAGGTTCTATGGATTGTTATGGCTTTTTGTGAGTATGAGATTTTGAGGGTTTATCAATAGAACTTCTGGCTTTTCTCTCTATTTTTTCTAACCTTTTTTCAACCTCTTTGTCTTGAAAATGCTTCTTCTATTTATAGAGAAGGTTTGAGACTTGAGAAACTCATACTTTTTGAAAATCACCTGTTATGCCTTTTTTTTCAAATTCATAAAGACAAGTTGCTTCATGATGAAGAAAGGAGTGAATTGAGGAATTTAAGCATGCTTTGCAGGTCTTGTGGATTGCTTCTGATGTTGAGAAATTTTGCTGTCATCTTTGGAACAGATTTCAAGCTTTAAAAGAAGAAAGTGGTTGGAAAAGTGAAGCTTTATGCAAATGGAAATGTTGCTTTTGCATTTCTAACCATAAATGGTATCAAGACTTGGACAAAGCTTCAAATGCTTGTGTAATACGCTTAGGGTTTGCGTAATTGCTTGATTATGCATATATTTGGAGAGAACATAGCTTGAAAAGAGAGATCTTGTAGCTTTGGTTGGAATTTTAGTCAAGTGTTCATCACAAATTATGCTTTGTAATTCAAGAATGAAACCCTAACTTCATCTCTTTGATCCTCTCAGCTCAAGAATGATCTCAATGAGTTCTTTGACTTTTTGGAAATATTTTAACCTCCCCTAAAACTTTCATGTTGATCACTTTTGTTAAATCAAACTGGAACTTGATGAAAATTGGCGAAGAAGTTGGGATAAAAACCTGACCAAAACTGCTGAAAATTTCTCTAAGTGTTAAATGAAAATGTCATGACTTCATGAATTTATAACTTGAAATCCAAGAATATTTAGGAGAAGTTGTGTAAAGAAATGTTGTAGATATCATGGAGATCTACAACTTTCATGTTGAAAGTTTCCCTTGAACTGTCTTGCATCTTAGTGAAAGAATGGCATGAAGTGATGAAATTATCATGTATAAAGACACTTAGAAAATTTCTAAGTCTTGGAAATCTTGACTTTTCAAGTTGACTTTTGACTTTCTTGACTTCTTAATGATCAAGCTTTATATTCTTGAATGTCTTGATGAGATTTGATCTTTGGAATGTAATGTTGACCAAAAAGTCAAAGTTTGACTTTCTAGTATGCAATTGACCATTTTTCCCTTTTGCCAATTCCAAGCCTAAATTGATGTATCAGTGCTGCAAACTTGATGTCATAGAAGATCTTGTGAGAAAATCCTTGAGAAATGAGAGGGCAAATTTTGGGGTACAATAATGTAGATCTGTCATGATCCTCTCTGCTTCATTCTTGTCTACACACCGTAGTAGTGTGGAGTCATGGTTGCGTTTATAGAGGATTCCATTACTGAGGAAGAACTTTGCAGTAAACCTTCTCAGAAACTTCTTATTATTGACAGATGCCCCTTCAGGATACTCCTGAACCTCGAGATACCTTTGGACTTCGTGAAACCAGGGTTTGTCTGCCACTTCTTCGGTATCGATCTCACAGTAGTGTGCTGGTTCATCCAACCTCTCAATGGTGATTTGGGGAGCTTCATTGTCCCACCTAACCTTGAACATATAAGACATGGTAGCTAGCGCGTCCGCTAACTGGTTCTCCTCTTGTTGGAAATGTTTGAAGGTTACCTCTTCAAAGTGTGGGAGCAACGTCAGTACATACTCTTTGTAAGGAATGAGATTCGGGTGCTTCGTATCCGACTCACCTTTGATCTGACTTATCACCAGAGAGGAATCCCTGAATACACTCAAGAACTTGATTCTTAGGTCGATAAAAGCTCGAAGACCCATAATACATGCTTCATACTCCACCATGTTGTTGGTGCAGTTGAAACATAATCGGGCAGTGAATGGAGTATGACAGCCCTCGGGAGATATGATTAAAGCGTTGATGCCTTTACCTAGTGCGTTTGAGGCTCCATCAAAATAAGACCATCGGGATCCCTCCTCACGTCCTTCATCCGGTCCAGGTTCTTCGTAGTCAGTCACTAACATGATATTCTCATTCGGGAACTCGAAATTCATGGACTGGTAGTCATCCACGGCCTGATGAGCCAAATGATCAGCCGATACACTCCCCTTTATTGCTTTTTGGGTTGTGTACTGTATGTCGTATTCAGTTAAGATCATTTGCCACCTTGCTAACCTTCCGGAGAGAGCGGGCTTCTCGAAAATGTACTTGATCATATCCATCTTTGATATCAACAAGGTAGTGTGAGTCAACATATATTGTCTCAGTCGGCGAGAAGCCCATGCCAAAGCGCAACAAGTTTTCTCGAGAAATGAGTATCGTGTCTCACAGTCGGTAAAATTTTTGTTAAGGTAGTATATTGCGTGCTCTTTTCGACCAGACTCGTCATGCTGCCCCAACACACACCCCATTTAATTGTCTAGCACTGTCAATTATAATATCAAGGGTCTTCCTTCAACTGGAGGCATCAGAAATGGTGGTTCTTGAAGGTATTCCTTGATTCTTTTGAAAGCGGCCTGACATTCATCATTCCACTTTACCACTTGATCTTTCTTCAGAAGCTTGAAGATTGGCTCACAAGTAGCAGTCAGATGTGAAATGAACCTGGCGATATAATTCAGGTGTCCCAAGAAACCTCTAACTTCCTTTTCTGTACGGGGAGACGGCATCTCTTGGATGGCCTTTACCTTCGCAGGGTCTACCTATATACCCTTGTCACTGATGATAAAACCCAGAAGCTTACCAGATCTTACCCTGAAGGTGCACTTTTTAGGATTCAACCTCAATTTGTATGTCTTCAACTTGTCTAATAATTTTTGGAGATGATCAAGGTTCCCTTTCTCAGTCTGAGACCTGGCTATCATGTCATCAACATAGACTTCAATCTTGTGGTGAATCATATCATGGAACAAAGCGACCATGGCGCGCTGATAAGTTTTTCCAACATTCTTCAACCCAAAAGGCATCACCTTGTAGCAGAAGGTCCCCTACTGTGTAATGAAGGTTGTCTTTTCCATGTCTTCAGGAGCCATCTTGATCTGGTTGTAGCCAGAGAAACCATCCATGAAGGAGAAGATTTTGTTTTGCACGGTGTTGTCGACCAGAACATCAATGTGAGGAAGTGGGAAGCCATCCTTGGGGCTTGCCCTGTTCAAATCTCTGTAATCTACAAACATCCGTACCTTACCGTCCTTCTTAGGTACCAGAACAATGTTAGCAACCCACTGTGGATAGGAAGTGACAGCTAAGAATCCTGCGTCGAACTGTTTCATGACTTCTACCTTGATCTTATCTGACATTTCAGGGTGCATACAACAGACCTTCTGTTTAATCGGAGGACAATCTTCTTTAGTCGGCAGGCGATGTACCACAATATCAGTGTCCAAACCAGCTATGTCTTCATAGGACCCGGCGAAGATCTCAACATAGTCATGCAACATCTGTATCAATTTTTGTTTGACGCTAAGCTCCAGATTTGCACCTATTTTAACCTTTTTTCTGTCTTCCTCAGTACCCAAGTTCACTATCTCAACCGGCTCTTTATGAGGCTGTATGGCCCTTTCTTCCTGCTGTAGTAGTCTAGCAAGTTCTCCAGGCACCTCACAATCATCCTCACCTTCGTCTTCGACTTGGTTGATCGGATTTTTGAAGTCATAACTGGCAATAGCAGAGCTGTTATCAATGGGATCCAGGGTGGATATGAATCTGCATTATGATACATAAGTGTGTGTAAGAGCATAGCTGTTTCGATAAAGTGAAAAACAGAAAAGAAAAACACAGAGCGCAAAATTTGTATGCAAGAAACGTACAATGCTTTATTAATGATATATGAAATGACAAATAACAACCCTCACAAACAAAACCAATGTGCCTCAGGCAAGACACAAGGCCGTAAAGTGTTAAATTGTTTATTACAAATCTTTAAAACAAATAAGTCAATTACTGCGGAATAAAAGAAACTGGTATAAAGTCCCTAGCCATCCAGTTACTCGGTCCACCATTGGTAGTTGGGTAGATCCAGTTGTCAATGTCTAAGTACTCCTTGATGTCTTCAATGGCATTAACCCCACGATTGCTGATGCGTAGGGGAGGTCCTCCAGCCCGAGCGCGTCTAACGGCCCTTTGAGCCCCTGTAGTAAAGCCCAAACCAAAATTGTCAGTTTTGTGAGTGAAATCAGGGAGCTGACCCCAACTGGCACACCCACCTTTTTCAACCACGGCCCTGGCGTCCTTGAGGGAAGCCATCTTCAGAGGAGGTTTGTTGCTAGTAGTTTCAGTTGATGCCAAGATTTGAGGGACCTCTTTGAAATTATGACAAGGAGTTTATATGGATTCCCCGTCCATCTCTACGTAGCGGAAGGAATTGAGGTGGCTCACCATATACTCTTCTTCACCCCGCACTGTGACAATATTTCCTTTCACCGGATACTTCAGCATTTGGTGGAGTGTGGAAGTAACTGCGCCAACCTCGTGGATCCAAGGGTGACCCAGCAAACAAGAATATGACGACCTAATATCCATCACATAGAAGGTGGACCCAAAAGTTTGAGAGCCTACTTTGACAGGGATGTCCACTTCCCCGTGCACCATTCTCTTCGACCCGTCAAAAGCCCTTACCACAATGTTACTAGGATTTAGAGTTAAACCCTCGCAATCCAACCGGTCCAATGCCTTCTTCGGCAGAACATTCAGCGAAGACCCAGTATCTACGAACAGATGTGCCATAGTGGTGCTCCTACATTCAATCGAGACATGCAGAGCAACATTATGCTTCCTTCCCTTTGGTGTCAAGTCTGCATCTGAAAAACCCAGCCCATTATCAGCAGTCAGGCTGGCCACACAATCTTTGAACTGATCAGGTGAAGTCTCTTGTGGTACATGTGCAGTTTTGAGGAATGCAATCAAAGCCTTCGCATGGGCTTCAGAACATAACATCAGGGATAACATGGATATCTTTGATGGGGTCTGCCCCAGCTGCTCGACCACATTGTAGTCGCTCTTTTTAAGGATTTTCAGTATTTCCTCCATTTTTTGCTTAGAGGCTTCCACAACAATTTTCCTAGGCGCCTCCGTCTGGGAAAGCTCGCCTATAATTTCTTGCCGCGGGTATCAGACGATTCGCCGACAGGGGTAATAACTGGAGTAAGAATAGGAACTGTAGTTGATGTACTAGCAGGAACAGCAGATGGAATGACAATAGGTTTGTTGACAGTCTTAGGGGAAATCTCGGGAGAGAAGACCCTTCCACTTCAAGTAACTTTGCCGGTTCCGACAATGTTACCAACATCAGGATCAACCTCTTCATCTTTCAAATCTTGTTTGATTCCATGATAGTAAACATCGGCACCATAATGCCAGGGGACAACTTTGTCCGAGATATACGGGACAGGACCAGGAACAGTGATTATCAGTGGAGCAATTTTTGGAGAAGATGTAATCCTAACAGGTCTTCTCGTGGAGACCTTGGAAGGATTGGCGGAAATGGTTATAATGGGAATGTCTTCAGATGGAACAACGGGAACCAAAGTTTTCTCAAACAAAATTTCTTTGCTGTCTATCAGGCATTCAACACCTGATTTCAGCAAACGGCAACCAGAAGGTAGAAACGAACACATGTGGCAACCTTCACCACAACCCGGAAATAAACCGGCCAACAACAAATTTTTCTTGACAGTCATGAGAGGAGTAGAAACTTCATCAACAGAGGTAGCGAACAAATCAGTGTCAACAGTATTAACTCCACAACCGTGCTTAGGCATGGGAGCAGTTATGACATTTGGCTTCTCCGGAGCATCAAACTTTATTTCCTTGGCTTCAATCAAGTCTTGCACTTTGTTCCTCAGAGCCCGACAGTTATTTGTATCGTGGCCAGGACTCTCAGAATGATAGGCACACCGGGCATTTGGATTATATCGGGGAGATGTAGTATTTGGATTCTTGGGAGCCTCTTTCAAGGTTGCCAAGTTGGATCTCAGCAGATGAGGTATCACTTCAGCCAATGTCATGTTGATGCGGGTAAACTGCCATTGTGGTCTTTCCACCCTTTGTTGATTGTTGTGTTGTGGAGAAACTGCAAGTCTAGGTATCATCACAACACTTACTATCTGACGATGTTCAACCCTGTTTTGGCCCCTCGGGCTATAGATGGCACTGGCTTCCTTCTTACCAGCAAAAGGCTTCTTTACTGAACTCGAAGAGGTATCCTTCTATATCTTGTCGCTCCGAATCCCAGCTTTTACTCTCTCTCCAGTTAAAATCAGCTCGGTGAAACCAGCTAACGAGCTGCCGATCAAATGATTGAAAATGGACCAGATAGCGTCCCCAGGAACATATCAACCAACTCCCTATCAGACAACAGGGGTTGAACTCTCCCAGCCAAGTCTCTCAATTTCTATGCATAGTCTTTAAAGCCTTCACTTTCACCCATGGACATACTCTGGAGTTGAGTACGAGTAGGAGCAAGGTCGGTGTTGTATTGATACTACTTGTAGAAATCAACAACCATATCTTCCCAATTTCGGACATTGGCTCCCTCCAGCTGGTAGAACCATTCAACCTGAGTCCCTGACAGACTATCTTGAAAGAAATGAACCCACAGATTTCTATCAACGGTGTGGGGATGGATCTTTCTGACATAAGAATGGAGACAGAGTTTTGGGAAGGACACCCCATCATACTTAGCAAAATCTGGAACTTTGAGCTTCTGCGGGATGTCCACTCCCGACACTAATCCCAATTCTTCGAAATCCAGTCCAGGTATCCTCTAAACTTCCATAACACTCAAACGATCTTCCAACTGCTTGTATCTATCCTCAACAGAAGGATATTGCTCATCATTGTGATCGGTATCATTTTCAGAAACTGTAGGACTGGGGACCTTCTCTTCTTCTTGATTCTCCCCTTCCTTGGACGAAGAGTTAAGATCGACTTGTCGCTTCAACCACTCTCTAAACCTTCTGCCCATATTCAGAATACGAGCAGGCTTCTTATTTTTCTTCTTCTCTTTCAGGATGAGGGCTTTCAGATCCTCCTGCCCTTTTGCCAGGCTTATGAACATTTGTTGGAATTGGGAGTTTTGTGCCTGAAGGTCCTTGATGGTTTGCTCGGAAGACATTTCGTGCTGAAATAAACAGCGAAGAAGATGAGAAACCTGTAATGGTACCTGTACATGCAATGTTATGAATGGGATGCGCATGCAATGATTTCAAAGACTTCAGGAAATTTTAATTTGCAAACCAAAATAAACAAAGATTTTATTAGCTGAATTTGAAGGTTCAAAATTCCTTTTAGGCGTTACCATTAAAAACAAATCTAAAACTAGAAAAGAAATCAAAATTCCCATGGATGCTTCCTCTTTGTGCCGAGATAATCATTGAGTCCTCTTTCTTCATGGAGTTGCTTTGTGAGCTGTAAAACCTTCCTCTCCTGAGCATGGAACTGATCCCTGTAAGTATCCCGCTCCTTCATCAACTGAATCCAAGACCTCTGTAATTCTCCAAGATTAGTGGGCATGTAAGGATAGAGAACCATGTAAGTAATACCCTCTTCCGTAGCAGGTTCCACAATCACTAGTAAAACAACCACATAGGGCATCATAAGCTTCTGGGTGCGAGCTCGTACCCATTGGAGGTAAGGTTCCATAGGAATGGAAGCCTTTGGCCCCAATCCCTTGGCGCCAGATCTGTTTACCATGCCCTAAGCTCGTATGAACCTCCGACGATACTCTTTAACATCATCCTCATAGTTGAATACAATGCCCTCGATAAGTAACTCATGGGGACCATCCCTTCGTGCGTAACAAAATTGTCGCAAAGCTAAACAAGGATTGTAGGTTATACCTCCTTTGATACCAAGTAACGGGACATTAGGGTACTCCCCGCAGCGGTCAATAATAACAGTGTTTTCCATAGCTCGAGAACACCAAAGATTTTCCATGTGAGCGAGTGACATTATCCTTTGCGACCAACCCAAACCTTCTTCATCCTTCAGTACGGACTTAGGGAGGTGATAAATAAACCACCTCGACAACAATGGCATGCAACATATAAGAACCCCTCTTCTCTTCACGGTACGAGTATGGAGAGTGTGCAAAATATCTCTGAGCAAGGTAGGCACGGTGTTGCGAGAGAGGAAGATCTTGATAGCATTCACATCTATGAATGAGTCTGGATTAGGGAATAGGACTAGCCCATAGATTAGAAGAGCCAAGACCTCCTCAAAAGCTTGAAAATCCATGTCATCCCAAAACAACTGGACCTTATCTATCAGAAACTTAGCTAGAAAACCCTTGACTTCGCTTCTTGTTTCCCAATTGGATACAACGTTGGCCTGTTTCAGATGCAAAGCTGAGGAGATAACTTCTGGCTTAAGAACTTCTTCTAGTCTTGTGAAGGGCAACTGTTCAAGAATGGGTATATCCAACAGTTGAGAGAATTCTTCCAAGGTAGGCACCAACTGATAGTATGGAAAGGTGAAGTAGTGGTGCATGGGATCAAAGAACTGAAAGAGTACACTCATCATCTTTTCATTAAAGTTTGAAGTAACCAGGTTAAAAAGTCAACCATGTCTCTTAGTGAATGCAGAAGTTTCAGAAACCCTTGATGCTAGCTCTTTGATTTGGGAAGGTATCTTCACAAAGCTGATTCGGATAGTGTGTCTACGGACGGAAGCCATGATCTGCAAAACAGAACAAAGATAAATTCCCTTGGTCTTTGAAATGGTTAGTGCAATAAGAATGGATGCTATGTTATGATGCATGATGTCATGATAAACCATAATTATAACAAACACAGGTATAGAAAACACAGTCAAATCACACAAAGTCCTTAAGTTTAAGGCCTGCATGAGGTTAAAGGTAGTACCCTCTTGAAGTTTAGTTGGTTTCAAACCTGTCTTAAAAAGTAACCGGGTTATAAGGGATCTCAATATCACCAACCATCCTTTATCGGGCATTGTCTCGGCTCAAGCAATCTTTTCTTGCGGCCGAAATATCCTGAAAGTCTGATCTCAATGAGTGTAGCATCGAGTATCAACCAATCCTCAGCTCTATACCGAGGCCGGCTATCTCACTACTTTCTAATGGCCAAGTTTGTTCAACTAAGGTTCTAAGGTCCATTAGTGCTTTACGACACCACGCGGAGACCCCGTATTCTCCTCGTTTCCCCATGAAGGATACTGGTACCAACCAAAGTGCCACACCAACACAACCATCGCTTAAACCATATCGGTCTATGCCATACAGTCTCCACGATCTATTGATGTTTACCTAATAAGTGCCCCCAGATCCGGGTGTAGGATCTATAGTAACCCAAGCAAGACGCTTTAAGAATAAAGCAAGCAAGCAAGAAAGCAATTTTATAACATGACCAAGATCCTAAGGTTTACCCCACTTATTTAATCCCCAACAGAGTCGCCAGTTCTGTGATACGGTGGCAGAACCGACTGTTAATACTGGTTTGCGTTTTTTGTTCGCAAAATGTCGCGGTAAGCAAGAGTCCCCACCGACTTTTATTTCATCCAATCATGGAAAAGGAAAAAGAACATAAAAAACCTTTTTCGATATATTCTGAGTACGGGGGGTAGATTATAGAAAGGGAAGGTGTTAGCACCCTTTCTATCCATGGTTTTCCATGGGATCTTAGGTACTTGCTCATATTTTTCAAATTGCTTGTGTGCTTGTTTCGAAAATGTTTTACTTCGTGATAACCCTTGTATCAGTCCTCAAGGGTGTGACGAAGTTTGTTTTGAAAATTTGTTTTGAAAGGTGTTGGTGTGAAAAGTTTTGTTGAGAAAGTACTTAAGATTCTACCTACTCGAAAAACATTATTTGTTCTCGTTTCCTTTAGACAACGCTATCTTACTATTAAGGAGTAGGTAGCCCCGTCGTTGGAGTTTCTAAGGGACGTTCGGAAGGGACAAGTACAATCACTAAAGCAACAGTTAGAAAACTTTAGTAGTAACCTTAGAATCTTAAGATCTTTCCGAGGTAACCTTTCCGAGGCAACATTTCCGAGGCAACATTCGAATGGGACATTTTGATCTTTTAGACTGGAGGGCAACCACTAAAATCCCCTATGCTTAATGACTGTTTACCGAAGGCAACCGAAGTGAGGCAAACCCTAGGAGTGAGCATGTGCACGTGAATTTTTTCAGTTATTTAGTCTTTGCACATTAGGTGATCTACCGTTTTAATTTCAAGTAATCTTCTTGCCATACAATCCTATTAGCATGCATCTAACAGTTAAATATTTTCAGGAATTTAAAGTGCAAAAAATAAACCTAGCTATTACAAGGCTTTGACAGTTACATAATTATCTTGACGAAAAATAAAAATACGGAAGTTTAAAACCCTAATTACTATTACAATCCCGGAACAGTTACAATAATAATAAAAAGAATTAAACTACGCGCGGCAAATTAAATGTGAGAATGGTTAGAAACCCTAAAACATCTAATTAAAAAATATTTAAGTTATTTTTGAGAAAAGAATTAATTAAGTTATGTACAACTAAAACCCTAATTCTAATCATTTTTAATTATAAAAGAAATTGAAATTAACCTAATTTAAACTAAATTAAATAATTCAAGAAAATAAAATATTTTATAAAAAAATATTTTATGCATTTTTTGTGGTTTTTATTTGAAAGAAAAAAACAATTTAATTACAAATTTAAAACCTAATTTCTAATTAATTTTAATTAAAACAACTAATCAAATAAAACTAATTAACCTAATTTATTTTCAAAAATATTAATTTGAATAAATAATATTTAATTCTGTATTTTGTGATTTTTTAATTTAAAAAATATTTTTTGTGTTAATTAATTAAAAAAAACAATTAAAGAAATTAAAAAAAAAAAGAATAACAAACTGGGCCTGTATAATGAGTAATCTGGGGGGTATGATTATGAATTCCCCAAGCCCAATAGCCCTCCAAGCCCAGTCAGCGCCTGGTTCCATGTGGCATTGACCTGGGGGTGTATCATGGTCTCTCATTGCTTATGTGTTGGATCTGATACTATGCTTGATCAAGTGGCTGGATGTTGGTGATGTATGGTAGACACCTGGATGAGAGCTGCACATGATCTGTAAGTGGAAAAATTGAAAATAAGCGTTGCTGGGACCTAGGATTGAACCCAGGTCCTTATGTTTACCAACAACACGCCTCTGCCAGCTGGGCTACACTGGTTAGTTTTTACAGAAATAAGAATAATGTACAATATATCAAAAGAAATTCCAGGAGACTGAAACAAAATCTCGCGCGCTATTTTCAAATGAACCAATAGGGTGATTCCTTCTACCTCCAGCCCGTCGTCTTAGGTATATGACCTATACCTATAGACCACGTCCGTTGCTACGACCTGCGTGCTTCAAACATAAAAAATATACATGATAAATGAATTCAAAGACCAGGGATCGATTGGTCTTGATGCCACGATCATCCCAGTATCCAATTCTTGGCCTAATTTTTCTTATATCAAGAAGCCCCAAAACATGGCTTCAAACCCTAGCCATGGCAATTGTCAGCATACGCGCTAAAACATCAATTAAACATAACCAATACATTGCAAACATGATAACAAACACATATATGCCATTAAAACATGTTCATGATGCGTGAATCACAGTAATTGAATTTAGAAAAACAGGGAAAACTGTGTGACTGCTACATGATGATTCTGGACCTGGGGCGGCTTGTAATTGATTGGGATACGTTCCTAGGATGTCTAGTAAGCTATTGGTAATTTTAGAATGGCTTGACTTCGCCTCTAGAATGGAAATCGAATCACCACTTTTCTTTGAAATTTTGAAGTTTTGTTCTGCCTCTTTTCACGACTACAACCCTTTGTCTTTGCCTTGTACATGTTCAATATATATCTTGGAATGAATTAGGGTTATAAAATTGGCTTGCATCTATGCAATTATGGAAGATTTGATTTGATTTCCATGCCATATGTAAACTTGCTATTTTGAGCCAAATCATCCCTTTCTTGTACCAATTATTCTTGATTCGTTTTGGTCTTGATATCTCAGCATATTTTGATTGCAAACCTGTCAAAAAATCAAATCAAAACATATCTTTGCCATTATTCACCAATTATTTGATTTAATTCAATTTTTAATTAATAAAAAATCAAAATAAATTTAAAAATGAAGCAAATAACGTGTGGGTGAATATTTGGGTCGTGGACCATGTTATAAGTGAGGTGCAAGCATAAGAAGTTAGGCCCATTTAGCAAAAAATGCATTTTTGAGCACATTTGACTTTTGGCAATTTTGCAAGAAAGGTCAACTTTGACAAGGCATATCTTCACCAACTTTGACTTTTTAGAAAGCTTAGGATGTCTCCCAAGCAACCCTTTTGGTCACATCTCAATTGGGTCTTCCATGTTCATGTAAGAAGCTTTGACCCAAAAGGTGTTTTTGTTGACTTTTCAAAAGGACCCATAATGTAGAAATTCATATCTTTTTGTGGGTGCATATTTTGAAATTGTGGGATGAAGATGAGTTGTAGATAATTGCATCCTCTTCAAAATGAGCTTTGGATGGAAAATGTCTGATAAAGCATGTGGAAGTTATGCTTGGTCAAAGTTTGGTTGATTTTTCCTAAGAAACCCTAATTTAGTAACTTTTGGTTTTTGTTGAATTTAGGGAATTCTTTGAGGAATAATGATCAACCCTTGATTAAATGATGAAAGTCACTTCAAAATTTTAATGTTGACCAAAAATCTTGAAGTTTGACTGTATGTGGGTCACAATTGACTTTTGACCTAATACAGTCGATTCTCAAGCATTTGAGCAGTTGACTGAGCAAACTTCTTGTGAAAGGCATGAAAATTGACATGTAGGATATTGAGAACATATTAATACCATGGAGAGCATATGAGGTCTTTGGAGTCGACCTATCTTGATGAAAATGGAAACCCTAATTTGAGACACACTGCCTTAGGAGAGAGTTTGTCTGGTTAACTCTTGGGCAAACATGAGCCAATTGAGAACCTCTAGGAGTATGTATTGAGAAAAATGAGAGGGAAAATTTTGGGGTAAGACAGCCTTCCTTTCGGGTTTTCATCCTAACGAGACGCTCCTTTTTTGCCTATGCCGCCCTTTCAGGTTTTCGACTTAGCGAGCTGTCCTTTTATTTCTTTAGGTGAAGAATTTCTTGACTGCATCAACATTTAAAGGACGTGGGAACTCCTTGCCATCCATAGTTTCAATAATTAATGCACTGCCAGAGAAGGATTTCCCAAAAAAGTATGGGCCTTCAAAATTGGGAGTCCACTTGCCCTTAGAATCAGCGTTGAAAGATATGATCTTCCTGAGCACGAGGTCGCCTTCTCTGAATTCGCGAGGATTATCCTTCTTATAAAAAGATTTCTTCATTATCTTATGGTACAACTGACCATGACATAAGGCCTTCATTCTCTTTTCTTCAATTAAATTCAGATGGTCAAACCTGTTTTGGACCCATTCAACCTCTGCCAATTTTGTTTCCATTATTATGTATAAAGAGGGAATCTCAACCTCGACGGGGAGCACTGCTTCAATTCCATTCACAAGAGAGAACGTGGTTGCCCCTGTTGAAGTGCGAACGGATGTTCTATACCCATGCAAAGCAAAAGGGAGCATTTCATGCCAATCTTTATAAGTAACAACCATCTTCTGGATGATCTTCTTGATATTCTTATTAGCAGCTTCAACAACCCCATTCATCTTTGGCCTGTAAGGAGATGAATTATGGACAATCTTGAATTCTTCACAGAGTTCTTTCATCATCTTGTTGTTCATATTCAAGCCGTTGTTAGTAAAAATCCAGCTTGGCACACCATACTGACATACGAGATTATTCTTGATAAAGCGCACTACCACCTGCTTAGTAACATTAGCATATGAAGCTGCTTCCACCCATTTGGTGAAGTAGTCTAAATACACCAAGATAAAACGATGTCCATTTGACGCCTTGGGTTCAATCATCCCTATCATGTCAATACCCCACTTAGAGAAAGGCCATGGGGAAGAAATAACATTGAGAAGTGTCGGAGGCACATGAATCTTGTCAGTATAAACCTGGCACTTATGGCACTTCTTTGAAAATTTGTAACAGTCAGATTCCATTTCCAGCCAATAGTAACTTGCCCTAAGCATCTTCTTTTCCATTGAATGTCCATTGGCATGAGTACCAAAGGAACCTTCACGAATCTCATGCATCAACATGTCTGCTTCGTGTCTATCCATGTATCTGAGCAAGACCATGTCATAATTCTTTTGTATAATAGATCTTCATTGAGGAAAAAGCTACCTGCCAACCTTCTCAATGTCTTTCTATCTTTATTTCACGCACCAGCCAGGTATTCCCGAGTCTGGAGAAAATGCTTGAGATCATAATACCAAGGTTTCTCATATGACGTTTCCTCTGCTGCAAACACATGAGCTAGTCTATCCAAATGTCACACTATGATACGAGGCACATCATTCCAAGTATTTACTTGATACATAGAAGCCAGAGTCACCAAAGCATCCGCCATCTGATTTTTATCTCTGGGAATATGATGGAATTCAACTTTATTAAAGAAGGGTAATAATCTTCTAGCATAGTCTTTGTAGGGTATCAAGCCAGGGTGACGAGTATCCCATTCTCCTTTAATCTAATTTATTACCAAAGTTGAATCGCCATACACATATATAACTTTGATTCTGAGATCAATGGTGTGATACGCTGGGAGAACTGACTTGAGGTTTTGCGTTTTATCGCAAATCTTGCGGTTTAGCAAGAGTCGCCACCGACTTTTCTTTTATACAAAAGGAAAGGTGAAAAAGCACAGGAAAGACCTTTGAGATTGTTTCTTTAGTTCGGGGGGTAGATTATGAAAAGGGAAGGTGTTAGCACCCTTTTCATCCATGGTTTTCTATGGGCTCTTAGTTACTTGCTAGATCACTTGCTTTTGTTTGAAATTATGCTTTGTGTGGTTTTGAAAGTATTTTTTAAAATAGGCCATTGTTTAGGAAATCTTTGTAATGATTCTCATTCGTAAGAATGTATACAAAGATGTTTGTATATTTTTGAAAATGTTTTCAATGTTTGTAAGATGATTGGAAATGTGTGTGTTTGTTTTAAAAATAGCAAGGATAATTGTTTTGAAATGGAGCAAGTAACTAGAAGTAATCCACCTACTCAAATGTCTTTCTTGTTCATTTTCTATTCCTTTGACATTGTTGTCTTACCATTGATTTGGTAAGCAACCCTATCTTTGGATGTTAACGGGACGGGCGCGGGTCATTGTATAACCATGATTAACAATGTTGCAAAGTATCTTAGCATTTTTGAGGGACTAAGATCATTTTATAAGGCAACTTAGAATAGCATCATCGAGGGACTATGATCTTATATTTGTTTGTTTTGCCAAGATACTTCGCATGCGTAATATGACCATTTTTGTATAAGGCAGCCAAGTGGAGAAACCCTAAGGATGCTTGTGTGTAAGTGTGTTATATTCATGCTTGATTTTGTCTTGGATTTAGGGTTTTCTATTTGATTTGTTTTGATCTTGCCATACAAACCCTAATTACTAACATGGTATATAAAAGCGGTAAATTGCGTAATTTAAAGATTACTATGCTATTACAACATTACATGGGAGGGGGAAATACAAATTGTGAATGGAGATTGGCAATAATATAAATCTAATTAAACTATTACAACCAAATCGAATTTGTACAAATATTGGAATAAACAAATATAATATTTAAATATGCAATATTATGTACATGCAAGAAAAATATTTTGTTTTGTTTTTTTATTGTGTGAAAAGGAGTTTTAACCTAATCCTAAAAATATTAAAAAAGGAAATTATTTCTTAAAAAAAGAGGTTAACCCTAATTTCTAATTAAAGGGAAAATAAAGTTCTATAGGTATTATTTTTATGTATAGTTTGTATTAAAAGTAATAAATAATATTTTATGAAAATATTTAGTTTTTTTTATATGCTAAAATAAATATTCACAAGCATGGAATGAAAAAAAGAAATAAAAATAATTAACCTAATTTTTATATATTGTATTTACAAGTTTATTTAAGAAAATAATTAGTATATAGTTAAATAAAAATATTTTTTCATGTGAAAATAAATAAAAAAATAAACAAAAATGCAAAATTGTCATATTTTATATTTTTTCAAGATTTTATGTATTCAAGAAAATATTTAATAAAAACAAAAAAAGAAATAAAACAAATAAATAAAAGATTGGGCCAGGGGTGCTGTTAGGAGAAGAGGAGGTGGATATTAGCAAAAAAAAAGAGGCCCATAGGTGTTGAGCCCACGCTGCAAACAAGTAAAAAAAAATGAAGAAAATGTGAAAAATTCAAAAAGGCAGCGCCAAGGCTCGAACCTGTGACCTTAAGCATTTTTGCGCGCTTCCTTACCACTGGGGTGGCTGTACATCTGTTAGTTTATATGAAACAATAAAAACATAATGTAAAACGCTTCCATGGTCCTGTACTTCGTCTTCTTCCTCTAGCCAGCCAGAAGCTCTGTATCTTTCTCATCTCTCCATGAAAATGGAAACTTCCAACATGAAAATGATAGTACTCATTCCCACGATCTCAAACATGTAACTTATGGAAGTTAACAATCAAAGATTAAAACAAATTTTGAAAGCCCTAATTTTAAACCTAATTTTTACAGGAATTTGAACTTCAAAATTCTCTATACACAATGATCAGAAATGAAATCTATGCATATGGTTAGCTTCAGCATTATGATATCTACATTTTTCTTTCACAAATCGTGGCTAATGGATGCCTATATGAAGAGATAGAAGTTCAGATTCTTACCTCTTTCAGTTGAGACCGTGAATGGAGTTTGAGTGAGATTTAGGAAGGCCTGAAGGTTGCTTTAGCTTGCTTGAACCTCCCTGAGTGTGTTCCAATCCTTGCCTTGCTCTGGAAGTGCCTGGAACTCTCTATCCAAGTCAACCTGCAAGCTTGGAAAACAAAAATGGCAGGTGAAGAAGGAGGAGTTACAATGCAGGGATGATGGTTTGGATCACTTATATATGAAGTAGGTAAAGTGTTTGGATGGTTAAAACTTGAAACGCACAAGCCAATTTGTGGATTGCTATGCTTATGCTCAAACTGCAAGTTTTGACAGTTTTTTGGTGATATGGAGTGTTTGAGTGTTTCAGGCCCTTAGCAATCATGTTTTCTGTTGTAATGTGTTTGTGTATTAGTATGGAAAAGGTTTTAAGTCAACTCTCCAACATATTTGTGAGTTCTAGCCTTTTGGCACACTTTCTTGCTTTTGAAGCAAACTGAAGAGACAAGTCTTCACATGCTTGGACTGGTCTGCTTGGGGTTGGTATAAGCTTTGTAAAAGTTGCTTTAGGACTATAGGACTTGTGTTTGCAGAGAAGACAGGTCTAATGCTCAAGAATTGGGAAGTTGCAAAAGTGAAGCTTTTTCAAAATGGCAATGGCCACTTTATGCCATTTATGGAATTACAACTTGGACAAAGGTTCTTGAGCTTGAATTAAATATTTTTCAACTGAGTAAGCATTAAATTATGAAGTGAGAAACAAGTTAGAGACCTTTAAAGCAAGAATTAGGCAACATAGGTTCAAATTTGAATTTTGTTCTTCATGAAATGGCTTGAAATTAAAGTGAGAAATTGCCAACTTCATCTCTTCGATTCTCCCTACTCAAAAATGACCTTGAGGAGTTCTTGGATATTTTGGAAAGCTTGCAATGTGCTATATAACTCATATTTGAAATGAATTTCAAGAATCCTCTTGGAACTAGGTGAAAGAATGACATGAAGTTGGGTCCAAAACTTGCCTAAATTAGGGCAAAATTTCACTAAGTTATATAGTTCATTAGCATGTAATCATAAAATTATATCTTGAGATCCAAGCATCTTTATGGAAAAATGTGTGAAGCAAAGTTGTAGATTTCACGGAGTTCTACAACTTTCATGTTGGTAACTTTCCTTGAATCATCTTGTAACATGGTGGAAAAATGGCTTAAAGTTGAGAAAAAATAAGAAATTTTCTATACTTAGAAAAATTTCTAAGTTAAGAAAATTTCCAATTTAAAAACCAAATCTTCAATTCTTGATTTCTTGATGAACAAGTTTCACATTTTGACATGTTTTGATGAATTGTGACCCTTGGCACTTGATTTTGACCAAAAAGTCAAAGTTTGACTTTTTAGTATACAGTTGACTTTTGATCAGTTGACTGCAAATTTCATCTGTCTATCCAATGGATTTACAATATTTTGAACCATGTAATTAGGTCAAGATAATTAAATTGAATCCTTGAAATCGTGCTTCAAACCAATTTGTCATTTGTTAGGTCAAAAATCAGAAATTGCCCTTATTCAGTCAAAACCCTAATTTTGACCATTTTGCCCTTTTGATGATTTGATCAAATTTCTTGAGGAATTATAGTCCAAACTTGATCAAATGATACATATGAGTTTAAAATGTTGATGTGGATAAAAAAATTATGAAGTTTGACTGTAAATTGGCCATGGTTGACCTTTTCCCGAATATAGTTGATTTTTAGGTCAACTGTCCAATTGACTGGTCAAAAATGTGATTCAAGGCTTGAAACTTGACATGAGTAATCTTAGGTGTCCATGATGATACTTGAAAGTCATATGAAGCATTGGTAGTCCAAAAATAATTGTGAAAACTTAAACCCTAATTCTGGGTCATCAGTGCAAGATGAGATGTCTTGAGTTGATCAAACCCTAATCCAGCCTTAAGTCAAAGAGATCTTGTGGGGAAAATCTTGATAAATGAGAGGGAAAATTTTGGGGTACAACAAATGGCCTCCTCAAGACCCATGATGCAAGCTTCATACTCTACCATATTATTAGTGCAATCAAATGTCAACCTTTCAGTAAAAGGGATATGCAATCCATGAGAAGTGATAATCACAACACCAATTCCTTTCCTGTAAGCCTTCTTGGCTCCATAAAATACCATACCCCACCGAGATTTAGGATCAGGACCTTGCTCAGGTAATGGTTCATCACAATCTTTCGATTTCAGAAACATCACATCTTCATCAAGGAAATCATATTAAACAGACTGATAATTATCAACCGGTTGGTGAGCAAGATAATCAACCAACACACTGCTTTTTAGAGCCTTCTGAGTACGGTATTCAATGTCATATTGATACAACAACATCTTCCAGTGGGAAATTCACCCAGTGAGAGCATGCTTCGCAAAAATACACTTAATTGGATCCATTTTGGAAATCAACCAACTAGTATGATTCAACATATATTGCCGCAACCGCTTTGCCGCCCAGGCCAGAGCACAACATATCTTTTACAACATAGAATATCATGACTCACAGTCAGTAAACTTCTTGCTGGGATAGTGAATGGAATATTCCTTCTTCCATGTTCCATCTTGTTGTCCCAAAATACAATCCATAGAATTATCTAACACTGTCAGATACATAATAAATGGTATTCCTTCAACATGAGGGAGCGAGATAGGTGGTTCAAGTAGATACTCTTTAATAATTTCAAATACCTTATACCAATCACTTGTACATACACAACCTTGATATTTCTTTAACAACTTAAAGATCAGTTCACACATTGCAGTCATATGGAAGATAAATCGGGAAATGTAATTCAGACGCCCAAGAAAACCTTTAACTTGAGTTCTTGGTGCTGGCATTTCTTGAATTGCTTTGACTTTATCAGGATCGACTTCAATTCCTTTTTGGCTGACAATGAAACCTAACAATTTCCCTGATCAAACACCAAAGGTGCATTTATTTGGATTTAAGCGGAGACGATACTTCCTCAAACGCTGAAACAGTTTCAATAAGTCTTCTATATGCCCTTATTTGGTCTGGGACTTGGAAATTATATCATCAACATATACCTCAATTTACTTGTGCATCAGATCATGGAATAGGGTTGTCATAGCCCTCTGGTACGTTTCACCAGTGTTCTTCAACCCAAAGGGCATCACACTATAGTAGAATGTTCCCTAGGGTGTGACAAACGTTGTTTTTTCCATGTCCTCAGGAGCCATTCTAATTTGATTATATGCAGAATATCCGTCCATGAATGAGAATAATTTGAATTTTGCTGTACTATCAACCAATATATCAATATGTGGAAATGGAAAATCATCTTTTTGACTAGCTTTGTTTAAATCTCTATAATCTATGCACATGCGAACTTTTCCATCTTTCGTTGGTACTGGGACAATATTGGCAATCCACTGAGGGTACACTGATGTCACAAGAAAACCAACATTAATCTACTTTAGAAGTTCTTCTTTAATTTTCACTGCCATATCAGGGTGAGTTCTGCATAATTTCTGCTTGATTGGTGGGCACTCTGGCTTTAGTGGCAAAGATGTTCCACAATATCCGTATTCAAACCAGGCATGTCTTGGTATGACCAAGCAAATATATCCATATATATTATTTCAACAGTTCAATCAACCTGCTCTTTACATAGGGATGCATCAATTCTCCAATCTTGACTTCCTTCAGATCTTCCTCTGAACCCAAATTAATCACTTCCAATGGCTCTTTATATGGCTGAATGGCACTTTCCTCGCACTCAAGCAACCATGAAACCTCTTCTGAAATTTCATCATATTCTCCTTCTTCGGCCCCATATACAGGATATTCAAAGTTGGGAGAGGGTGCAGGGTCATTGTATTTGAAGAGTTTATTAATTAATCTGCACATATGATTTATGATTGCATTTAGAAACTGACACATATAGCAAGTGATTATGCAGATTACCGTTATTTATTTATTTTTGAAAGGTTTTTTTTTTTCTGATTACCATTTTCCAAGAAAAAGCAAGAAAATAAAGACACAAATTGCGAATTAAAGACAACTTTTATTATTAATTTTAAAGATAAACGCAAACAGATAAGCCAATACAATATCAACTTTCACCTTGGGAAGAGTGAAATATTTTGAAAATATTAACAAAAACAAATTATTTTGAGACATGAATGCAAAAGGGAACATCGATGGTGATCCAATTTTGGACTCTAACTCCATGCGTCACATAGTTCGGCATCTCCTTCTCCGCTTCGTCTTCCATAATGACATTGATCCCAGGAACAGTTGGATGAAGATAACCTCCGCTACGAAAGATATCTTAATATTTTCCCAAAGCAGACTTCAGCTTCATGTTCTTGCCTTTATCATTCTTCACAGAGAATCCCAAACCATATCTATTCTTATTAACATGCGGATCAACAATTTTCCCGCATACTTTATTTGGGCCATTACGCACTACCCGCTGAGCATCTTTAAACGAAGCTATAGAATTCTCATTTCCCCTTATATTATCAATGGATAAAGTTTGGAACTGAGTTCCAACAGAAGCTTCATCCACTTCCACAACATTGAAAGAGGATAAATGAGATATTAACAATGTTTGTTCTCCATTTATGATGACCACCTTTCCTTCACGCACAAACTTCAACTTCTGGTGTAAAGGTGAAATGACATCCCCTGCCTCGTGTATCCACGGTCCCGCCAGTAAATAGCTATAAGCGGGTACAATATTCAGAACCTGGAAAATAATCTGAAAAAGGTGTGGGCCTATATGAATAAGCAAATCTATTTCCCCGATGTCAGACTTCCTCGATCCATCAAAAACTTTCACAACAATGCCACTCGTGTGCATGGGAGTTCCTTGGAACTTCAACTTCATAAGCATGCTCCTCGATATAACATTTAATGCGGATCCATTGTCAATCAACACATTTGACAATGAATCGTCCTTCCAGTTCATGGAGATATGGAGAGCCAAATTATGACTCCTTCCTTCATTGAGAAACTCATCATCACAGAAACTCAGGTTATTACAGAATGTAATATTCCCTACCACACTGCTGAATTGGTCCAAAGGCATATCACTTTTCATGAAAGCTTGATACAATACTCTTATCAAAGATTTCTTGTGGGCAAAAGAGTTCATTAGCAAGGGTAGAATATATATCTTTGATGGGTGTTGTACCCCAAAATTTGCCCTCCCATATTCTTCAAAGTTTTGACAAGCATCATCTCAATTTGCTCAAGTCTACTCAAGGGCTACACAGTCAACCATCCTCCTAAGCCAGTCAAAATTAGGGTTTTGGTTCCTTCAAGGAAGTTGAGGTTTTCAAGGGCTCAATCAAGTCCCACATGCCTATAAACATTGTCAAGCATCTACATGTCAAGTTTCAAGACTCACAAGGTCAAGTTGCACAGTAAAAAACCCTAATTGCTTCACAATTAACTGTAGGGGCAAAATGGTCATTTGGCAGTCAAAAGTCAAAATTTTTGGTCAACATCTCACTTTGAAGCCACAATCATCATTTGGTCAAATCTTGACCATGATTTCACAAGAATGGCTCAAAAATCATCAAGATGCAAAAGTTTCTATTTTTGGACAGTTGAAAAGTCAATTGTAACTTGACCAAGGCATAACTTTTTCATGGTTCATCAGAAAAATCCCATCCAATGCTCATTTTGAAAGGGAGGACATTTCCTACAACTCATCTTCACATTCCAAGTCCAAGAAATGCTCCCACAAAAAGTTATCAATTTCAACATTATAGGTCATTTTCAAAAGTCAACAAAAAGGCACTTTAAGTCAAAGACCATAACTTGAGATTGGTAAATTCAAATGACATGGGACCAAAGGCATTGGTTAGAGGACTTCAAGACCTTTCCAAAATGTCCAAGAACATGTTCATATGATCAAAATTGAGCAAGATATGCATTGGAGAAGTTGGGAAATTTTTATGAAATGGCAAAAGTCAACTATCCTTGAAACTTAAATTTTTGACAAAAGGGCCCACTTTTTTCCACTTGGTTCAGCCTTGTCATGCCACCCACGTGTCCCATGCTTAATTTCAAGATTAAACATTAATTTTTCTATTTTTTATTTAATTTTATTGATTTAATTCATTTTAAATCCATAAAATTCAAATAAAAATCAAAAAAATTAATTCAATGATATCTTGTGGTTTGAATGACCTTGATGAAGCATAATGCACCTACCAAATTCGTGTAAGGTCTATTTTAAGCATAAAATTCAAATTTGAACAAAATTGGCAAGTTGCTTTAATGGTGGTTATGGAGAAATCCAAAGTTTAATTGCAATGGTTAAGAGCTCATAATAGTGACTGATTCTCACTAATTACTATATATACAAGCCTTGAAATCCTCATTCACAACCTAGAAAAAGTGCACAAACAGCCAGAGAAAAGTTCAAAATTTGTCAAAAAAAGTGTGATATCAAAAAGAGTTTTTGCAAGCATTTTCAGGCCAAGAGGAGAACGTGACTCTCTTCTTTGCCATACCCTGAAGCTAAAGCAACCCTTCCCACGTCCTAAGGTCCATTATCAAGCACTGTAAGTATTCCCAGGTCCCCCAATTAATTGTTTCATTTTTTTCCTTAACATGTTCATGTACATGCAGTCCAAAGCGTGCCACCATGCATCCTACATATCAGCGCGCCATGTGTCCATAGAAGCAGATCCAAAGGCCAAGAAAGGGAGCACACCATACTCCTGGTCAACCAGCGCCCCACTCTATCCAGAAAGTCAACGAGCTTTTTGCAAATGGGCCTCACAATTCCATTAAACCTCCAATCTGGCCCAAAACCCCCCTTGGGTTTGCAATTTTTATTTTTATATTTTATTTGTCTTATTTTTATTTTTCCCTTTTATTAACTATTAACATAATTAATATTTTTTATAAAAAATAAAAAAAAGAACTAATATTATTATTATCATTAATTTCATTTTATTTTTGTAAATAAATACTAATAAATTGAATTAATTTTAATTAGGCAACTTTAACCTTTTTTCTTAATAACTAAAATAAATTTAGAATTAGGTTTTATTGACTTCTAATTTTATTTCCTTTTATTTTATTTCATTAAAAACATAAAAATACAAAAAAAAACATTTTTTTAATTAATTAATTAATTAGTTTAATCATTAGTTTTAATTTCATTTAATCACAAAAAAGACAAAAAAAAATTCATTTCTTTTCTTAAAAGGGTCAAAACCCTTAAGACATTCCCGATTTAATTCTTTCGCGCGCATTTATTTTATTTTGATTATTTATGTAACTGCTTCCAAGAATGTAATAGTAATTAGGTTTACCGCTTTCTTTATTTTCCGTACATTTTCAAAACGGGTTTTTGTTTTTTGGCGATGTATAGACCCGCGCCTTGTAATAGTTAGATTTACATTTCCGCAATTTATTTTCCGCACTCCTAACTGTTAACAATGCATGAAAGAATGTATGTAAATAAAATCAATCCGTAGCTCACAAATAACCTGCAAAGATAACCTTAACTGAAAAACAACACACAAAGCACATGCCACTCCTAGGGTACGCCTCACTGGTTGCCTCGACGTGGTCATCAAGTATAGGACGTCTTAGAGGTCACCCTTTGTCTAAAGATCCAGTTGCCTCGAAACGGTTGCCTCGGATAAAAGGATCTAGGACGTTAGGGTTACTTCTAAGGTGTCCTACCGCTGCTTTGGTGACCACACTGTCCCGATAATCGAATTGACCCGAACACCTCCAACGACGGTGCTACCTACCTCTCAATGGTGGGATAGCACTATCTAAAGGACTCTTACACAGCTTAATTCCTTAGAGTAGGTAGATTCTCATAGGTACTTTCTCTTTCAAAAAAACAAACAAAACAAACTTTTCACACTGACACCTTCAAAAGTTTTCAAACAAATTTTTCATACACTCTTGAGGACAGATACAAGAGTTACCTAGAAATTTTTCAAACGAAACTTTTTCAAAGCCCATACACATTTGAAAAGCAAACATCTTTTGAAAACATAAGAGCGAGTACCTAAGAGCCCGTGGATAACTACGGATAGAAAGGGTGCTAACACCTTCCCTTTCTATAAATCTACCTCCCGAACCGAGAAACATTCTCGAATAAGGAATTTTACTGTGCTTTTGTCCTTTCCATGTTGGAGAACATAAAAGACGGTGGCGACTCTTGCTTACCGCGACATTTCGCGAAACCAGCTAAAAAACATTCAGTTCTCATTTCCACCGATCACAGAACTGACGACTCTGCTGGGGACTTAATAAGTGGGTGTACCTTAGGAATAGTTCATCATCATGTTTTCAATTGCTTGATCTGTTTGCTTTAATATTGTGGGCCTGTTTTGGGAGTTTCATAGATCCTAACCCGGATCTAGGGGATACCTTCTTAGAAAGTAGCAACAAACTGTGAGGGAACTGTGTGGGGTATACCGACACGGTTGAAGCAGTTTGCTACGTTGATGTGGCACTTTGGTGAGTACCGGTAACCCTTGAGTCAAGTCAAGGAGAGTACGGGGCCGCCGCGGCGTGTCGTGAAGCATCAACTGACCTTAGGAACCTTAATTGAACCATCCTGGCCTCTTTAGGGGTAGTGAGATGACTGACTTTGGTGCAGTCCGAAGTTGGTTGATACTCGATACTACACTCATTGAGGGTTGTTTTCTTGGAATATTTTGATCGCCGGTTCAGTGGCTAAATCAAAACAATGAACACAGAAAGCAACCCAATGATATTGAGCTCCTTAGAACCCGGTTACTTTTGATAGGACAGGTTTGAGCCCACCAACTTCAAAGAGGGTAGTACCCAAAATTCATGCTGGCCTAAACTCTAAGGGCTCTTTTGTGTGACTTGTGTGCCTTCATACTTGAACTACTTGCATACTTGTTATCTAACAACACGGGTTCCTTGCAGGTTTTGTTTACAGTCCTTAATTGGGACTCATTACAGGGCCTACTTACATCACTCCATGCATAGCATAACATCATACCATCGCATACATCCTACATAAGGACTAATCCATTTCAAGGACCTCAAGGGTTTTTTGATGCAGGTCATGATGAATCAAATGTCCAGCAAGGGGCAAAGGGGATTTATTTTCCTCTAGCCAAGGTTGATAACTTGAGTCAGGGGCTATGACCCACTCGATATGGTGAGCCTTGACTCTTGAAGAAGGACTCTCAACAAAATGAAGTTCCTTCAATCAAGCTACAAAATCCAAGTTCTAACAATCTTTCTTGTTTATCCTGCGAGGTCCTTGAAAACATTGCATGCATATCATACATATCATTGCATTACAGGTACCCTTGTTACAGGTCACTTACCTTCTTCGCTATTTATTTCAGCAATGGCTTCCCAACAAGATAACCAGGGTCTTCATGCTCAAGAGACTCAGTTCAGGGAGATCTTCCTAAGCCTATCCAAGGGGCAGGAAGAGTTGAGGACACTCCTCATGGGGAATTTGGCCAAGAAAAGTCCCGAAGATGATAAGGACGAACGACTGAAACGTCTGCAAGCTGAGGTAGATACAATGAGAACCCAAATGCTGGGGCAAATGGCTCTCATCCAAGGCTTAGCTAGGGAGCAAGAAGAGTTGAGGACCATGATCAGTCAACTTCATCAAGACAGATACAACATGAAGCAACCAGTCCAAGTCAGGGACCAGGTCATTGATCAGCTTCGAAGAGGACAAGAGTCTGGTATGGTGTAGAATAGACCTCTCCAAATTGCTACCACTTCACAGGTCCGACCATAACCTCGCCCAGAGCAACAGGTTGATTAGAGTAAGCCAGACAAGCCCAGGAGGCAATTCACCCAGCTCAACATGTCGTTGTCCCAAGCTTTACAACACCTGTTGAAGTTGAATCTGGTGACATTGATAGGACCTCACCCTCATCCTAAGACTTCTTCACCCAACTATAATCCTAGGGCCAGGTGTGCATACCATTCTAACAGCCCGGGGCATGATACTGACGACTGTTGGAAGCTGAGGTACAAGATCCAAAACCTGATCGATGAAGGAGCAGTGGAATTCACCCAAGATGGTCAGGTCGAGTTCTTCTACTATCCCTGCGAGATTCACCATTTGAAGTGACAAGCCCTGAGACTAGAAGACTTTTGTTCTTTCGAATGTTCAAGTTGTATTTTTCTTTGATTGTTCAAACAATTATTGTTATAACAAACTTTATTACTTTATCAATGCATCGCATGTGTCTGTTTTGAATCAATATATTCGCATTCGCTATATTCAAACTACTTTCATTTTTTGTGATGTTCAACTCTCAATTAATAATTCTAAGCCTCTTGAGGGAGGATGACGAAAACGATACCACAATTTACAGTATGCTTTTGAACAGACCCCGCTGATGAGGTACAGGCATTGTTTCAAATCCTAAACACTGGAGTTATAAGAAAGATAATCCCTCGTTACCCCCTTTTTGAGCCAAAGAAGTAGGAGTTTTCTTTTCACAAAAAAAAAAATTAAACCCTTAATCATAACCCGGGGCAGGGTAGTGCTCTCAGTTGACCCAAGTGCACAACGAATGGCAGCAAAGAAGTCCTTCCGAAACAAAAGACAGTGATGGTTCCGAATAATCATAAAGACAGGCAGTCATTATCCCTCAAAATAAACGCCCATTAAGTCAAAACCTATGAAGGAGACTTACAAAACTGGGGCATCCCGCTGACTGTAATCACAAAAGAAACAGTTCAGGCAAAAAACAGGGATAACGAAATCAAAAATAAAAGAGGACCTGCAAACCCTCAACAAGGAAATGACTGCCTATTCAAAATAAAATGTCAACATCCGAACCATCATGGGAATATTAGGACAAAGACTCGAACAAGGTCTAACGCACGATCAACTGAGTTTAGGTTTGAATAACATCACGAAGAGCGGGTGGGTACAAATATAATTTGAGCCTTTATCCTTTGTTTCTTAAACCGTGAACCAGGCCACGCTACAACCCTTAAAAGTCCTAGCTGAAGCATGGGTTAGTTCGAAAGCATATTGTTACGAAAGGTATCCTGACTCCTTAAGATTTTCTATAAAATACTGAGTTGACATCACGTTTTACAAAATTCACTGGTTTTATTGAAAAAACACATTTTCAAAAACTTAAAGACAGGCATAAGCTTTGCATTTTTAATGTAACATTGCTTGCATATGACTATTTGTTTGAACAACATAGAAGTTCGCACGACGAATGTCTAATGAACAAAAGTACCTCCAATCAAGGGGCATGGCATGATCATTGTCCGTCATCTGGGGCAGTTAAGTCAAGATTCGGAGAATCTCTCAAAAGGCCAACCATCTTGGGGAAAATCCTCCACCTGGATCACTTGGGGCATTGGACGATCAAACTAAGATCTTCTGGTATGGCAACGCAACACAACAACAGGGGCATCTCCCTACACTCTGAGAGCGTGGACATAGTCGAAAAAATACTATGCATAATCAAAGACCCGCTAGGTTGACACACCTAGGCAAAAATAAGGGATGAAATGAAAAAAAATCTGTACACCCGGCAAGTCGAAAACCTGAAAAGGCGGCTTGGGCAAAAATGGGTATCCCAGTGGACTGAAAACCCGAAAGGGCGGTCCAGGCAAAAGTTAGGGATCAAAAGCGTACGACTATGTCCCGTCATCTCATCGCTTGCCTACCAGAAGAAGATTTGTCAACCGGCAGTCATCAAGCGCCTCCCCAGGTATCTTCTCCCACAGAAGCAGGGGCAATATGAGTTGTCTAATCGATCTAGTTGCTCTGTCCACCAAGGTACTAAGGTAGGTTCAGCTAAAGAACGTGACCAAGATACCTTCACTCCCCGCAGAGTAAGATA
Source organism: Vicia faba (assembly GCA_948472305.1). Classification (NCBI taxonomy): domain Eukaryota; kingdom Viridiplantae; phylum Streptophyta; class Magnoliopsida; order Fabales; family Fabaceae; genus Vicia; species Vicia faba. The sequence goes on along the minus strand of OX451737.1, from coordinate 1,681,073,162 downwards.
AGATTCAACAATACTCTCCCCCGAGCAGAGTTGGTCTCCAATCAACCCCGAAAAGGTACAATATCTCCAGCAAGTCAACAACGCTCTCCCCAAGCAGAGTTATTCTACTGTCGGCCTTAAGGAAGTTGGGTATCTCCAGAAAATCTCAATATTCCCCAGCGGAGTATACAGATTATTCCTCAGCAAGCATCCCCGGCAGTCTTAATATAAGACTGTTCCCCGGCGGAATACAGACATCCAGTGGGGCCATTCCCCAGTACAGTCCAAAAGTCTCCCCAGGAAAGTTGAATCAATCTCCCCAGTAGATTCTGGAAGCTTATCCCCAGTAGATTCTGGAAGCTAATCCCCTGCAGAGCGCAAAAGCATCTCCCCGGCTTTATTCAAAGGTCATTCTCCACCAGAGCCTATAACTGGGTTATCCTCAGCTAATTACCACGGAAAGATCGTCCTCGACGAAGTTCTTCCTATCCCCAGCGGAGTTCATCAAATTCCTCAACATAACTTCTCAATGGAATCCCCAGCGAAGTTATCACCAAATCTCAGCGAAGTATCTCTTCCCACAGAGTAATTCCCCGCAGAGTAATCTCTTCAACGAGTTTATTCCCCAATAGAGTCGTCTTTTCCTACCGGTTTATTCTTGTAATCATCATCCCCAGCGGAAACCAAGAACTCTGTTCTTCAACATCAGCCCAGGATTCAACTTCCCGGCATGCGTCAAGGATTTACTTTCCCAGACGAAGATACATTCATAAACATCACATCATGCATATGCGCATCATGTCATACAATCTCATTTATGTCAAGAACATCATTGCTTGATCCATATCATGCATTGCATACGACTGACCTTTACCTTTCAGGAAGGATACAGTTAAATAATCAGCTATGTCAAAGTAGACAAATACAGTCAAAAGAGACCAATCCAGTCAAAAAAGGCAAATCCAGTCAAAGAAGACAAATCCAGTCAAAGAAGACAAGTCCAGTTAAATCCCAAAGATTTTTCTGATGCTCATCCAGTCAAAGAGGACAGGTCCAGTTAAATTACTTCCTAAAGTCAAAGAAGACAATCCGTCATTATAAACACCCGTCGTTATAGACACTCGTCATTATAGACAACTCGTCGTTTAAGACAACTCGTCATTGAAGACAACCCGTCATTATAGACAACCCGTCGTTATAGACACCCGTCATTATAGACAACTCGTCATTTAAGACAACTCGTCATTTAAGACAACTCGTCATTTAAGACAACTCGTCATTGAAGACAACCCGTCATTATAGACAACCCGTCATTATAGACACTCGTCATTATAGACAACTCGTTATTTAAGACAACTCGTCATTGAAGACAACTCGTCATTTAAGACAACTCGTCATTGAAGACAACTCGTCATTGAAGACAACCCGTCATTATAGACAACTCGTCATTGAAGACAACTCATCATTTAAGACAACTCGTCATTGAAGACAACTCGTCATTGAAGATAACTCGTCATTTAAGACAACTCGTCATTGAAGACAACTCGTCATTGAAGACAACCCGTCATTATAGACAACTCGTCATTGAAGACAACTCGTCATTTAAGACAACTCGTCATTGAAGACAACTCGTCATTGAAGACAACTCGTCATTGAAGAAAACTCGTCATTTAAGACAGCTCGTCATTAAAGACAACTCGTCATTGAAGACAACTCGTCATTTAAGACAACTCGTCATTGAAGACAACTCGTCATTTAAGACAACTCGTCATTGAAGACAACTCGTCATTGAAGACAACTCGTCATTGAAGACAACTCGTCATTGAAGACAACTCGTCATTGAAGACAACTCGTCATTGAAGACAACTCGTCATTGAAGATGACTCGTCATTGAAGATCACTCGTCGTTGAAGATAATCCGTCCAAAGAGACAACTCGTCAAGAAAGACAAAACCTCCTCTGGTTCAGTTAAATCCTAAAGATTTTTCTGAGATAACCTGTCAGTAGAGACAACCCATCAACCTTTTGAAGTTCCAGATTCGATACCTGTATCTAGCCAGGGCATGTCTGTGAGCGACTGAGTGAGGATCAACACCTGTAACAGGCCAGGAAATTATCTTTCTCAGGCACGCAAGTTCTCGCTAAGGAATCTCTTACGCGATCATCTCCAGATGGCATCTATAAGCCCATCCACATACCAACAGTCTCCAAATGGCATCTATAAGCCCATTCCCGACAAGATTCTGTCACATCTCCAGATGGCATCTATAAGCCCATCCTCCTATCCACCATCTCTCCAAATGGCATCTGTAAGCCCATTCCCGACATCACACTGCTGATACTCTACTATTTGAGTGCAAATTTCTGGGCACTCTAGTGTTCAATCATCTTCCACCCTCGGATCACGAAAGGCACACAAGCCAATCTACATCCTCAGGTCTAAGAAGATTGAACAGGGGCAACTGTTGTACCCCAAAATTTTCCCTCCCATATTCTTCAAAGTTTTGACAAGCATCATCTCAATTTGCTCAAGTCTACTCAAGGGCTACACAGTCAACCATCCTCCTAAGCCAGTCAAAATTAGGGTTTTGGTTCCTTCAAGGAAGTTGAGGTTTTCAAGGGCTCAATCAAGTCCCACATGCCTATAAACATTGTCAAGCATCTACATGTCAAGTTTCAAGACTCACAAGGTCAAGTTGCATAGTAAAAAACCCTAATTGCTTCACAATTAACTGTAGGGGCAAAATGGTCATTTGGCAGTCAAAATTCAAAAATTTTGGTCAACATCTCACTTTGAAGCCACAATCATCATTTGGTCAAATCTTGACCATGATTTCACAAGAATGGCTCAAAAATCATCAAGATGCAAAAGTTTCTATTTTTGGACAGCTGAAAGGCAACTGTAACTTGACCAAGGCATAACTTTTTCATGGTTCATCAGAAAAATCCCATCCAATTCTCATTTTGAAGGGGAGGACATTTACTACAACTCATCTTCACATTCCAAGTCCAAGAAATGCTCCCACAAAAAGTTATGAATTTCAACATTATAGGTCATTTTCAAAAGTCAACAAAAAGGCACTTTAAGTCAAAGACCATAACTTGAGATTGGTAAATTCAAATGACATGGGACCAAAGGCATTGGTTAGAGGACTTCAAGACCTTTCCAAAATGTCAATGAACATGTTCATATGATCAAAATTGAGCAAGATATGCATTGGAGAAGTTGGGAAATTTTTATGAAATGGCAAAAGTCAACTATCCTTGAAACTTCAATTTTTGACAAAAAGCCCCACTTTTTTCCACTTGGTTCAGCCTTGTCATGCCACCCACGTGTCCCATGATTAATTTCAAGATTAAACATTAATTTTTCTATTTTTTAATTTTATTGATTTAATTCATTTTAAATCCATAAAATTCAAATAAAAATCAAAAAAATTAATTCAATGATATCTTGTGGTTTGAATGACCTTGATGAAGCATAATGCACCTACCAAATTCGTGTAAGGTCCATTTTAAGCATAAAATTCAAATTTGAACAAAATTGGCAAGTTGCTTTAATGGTGGTTATGGAGAAATCCAAAGTTTAATTGCAATGGTTAAGAGCTCATAATAGTGACTGATTCTCACTCATTACTATATATACAAGCCTTGAAAGCCTCATTCACAACCTAGAAAAAGTGCACAAACAGCCAGAGCAAAGTTCAAAATTTGTCACAAAAAGTGTGAGATCAAAAGGAGTTTTTGCAAGCATTTTCAGGCCAAGAGGAGAACATGACTCTCTTCTTTGCCATACCCTGAAGCTAAAGCAACCCTTCCCACGTCCTAAGGTCCATTATCAAGCACTATAAGTATTCCTAGGTCCCCAATTAATTGTTTCATTTTTTCCTTAACATGTTCATGTACATGCAGTCCAAAGCGTGCCACCATGCATCCTACATATCAGCACGCCATGTGTCCATAGAAGCAGATCCAAAGGCCAAGAAAGGGAGCACACCATACTCCTGGTCAACCAGCGCCCCACTCAATCCAGAAAGTCAACGAGCTTTGTGCAAATGGGCCTCACAATTCCATTAACACCTCCAATCTGGCCCAAAACCCCCCTTGGGTTTGCAATTTTTATTTTTATATTTTATTTGTCTTATTTTTATTTTTCCCTTTTATTAACTATTAACATAATTAATATTTTTTATAAAAAATAAAAAAAAGAACTAATATTATTATTATCATTAATTTCATTTTATTTTTGTAAATAAATACTAATAAATTGAATTAATTTTAATTAGGCAACTTTAACCTTTTTTCTTAATAACTAAAATAAATTTAGAATTAGGTTTTATTGACTTCTAATTTTATTTCCTTTTATTTTATTTCATTAAAAACATAAAAATACAAAAAAAACATTTTTTTAATTAATTAATTAATTAGTTTAATCATTAGTTTTAATTTCATTTAATCACAAAAAAGACAAAAAAAAATTCATTTCTTTTCTTAAAAGGGTCAAAACCCTTAAGTCATTCCCGATTTAATTCTTTCGCGCGCATTTATTTTATTTTGATTATTTATGTAACTGCTTCCAAGAATGTAATAGTAATTAGGTTTACCGCTTTCTTTACTTTCCGTACTTTTTCAAAACGGGTTTTTGTTTTTTGGCGATGTATAGACCCACGCCTTGTAATAGTTAGATTTACATTTCCGCAATTTATTTTCCGCACTCCTAACTGTTAACAATGCATGAAAGAATGTATGTAAATAAAATCAATCAGTAGCTCACAAATAACCTGCAAAGATAACCTTAACTGAAAAACAACACACAAAGCACATGCCACTCCTAGGGTACGCCTCACTGGTTGCCTCGACGTGGTCATCAAGTATAGGACGTCTTAGAGGTCACCCTTTGTCTAAAGATCCAGTTGCCTCGAAACGGTTGCCTCAGATAAAAAGATCTAGGACATTAGGGTTACTTCTAAGGTGTCCTACCGTTGCTTCGGTGACCATACTGTCCCGATAATCGAATTGACCCGAACACCTCCAACGACGGTGCTACCTACCTCTCAATGGTGGGATAGCACTATCTAAAGGACTCTTACACAGCTTAATTCCTTAGAGTATGTAGATTCTCATAGGGACTTGCTCTTTCAAAAAAACAAACAAAACAAACTTTTCACACTGACACCTTCAAAAGTTTTCAAACAAATTTTTCATACACTCTTGAGGACAGATACAAGAGTTACCTAGAAATTTTTCAAACGAAACTTTTTCAAAGCCCACACACATTTGAAAAGCAAACATCTTTTGAAAACATAAGAGCGAGTACCTAAGAGCCCGTGGATAACCACGGATAGAAAGGGTGCTAACACCTTCCCTTTCTATAAATCTACCTCCCAAACCGAGAAACATTCTCGAATAAGGAATTTTGCTGTGCTTTTGTCCTTTCCATGTTGGAGAACATAAAAGACGGTGGCGACTCTTGCTTACCGCGACATTTCGCGAAACCAGCTAAAAAACAGTCAGTTCTCATTTCCACCGATCACAATGGGGTCTGCAATAATTGATCCATGATCCCCTAGTCGCTCATCTTGATAATCTTCAATATATTATCCACATATTTTTCATTATCCACATATTTTTCAAAGTAGTACCACTATATTCCCCCACTGCTTTCTTGGGTTCAACACTTTCAACAACCTTTTTATCAGCATTAACACTCCCTCGAATGACAGGTGCAAAAACACGACCACTGCGGGTCACTCGACTAGCTTCAGCATTATTCTTGACATCAGACAAAGGTTGGATGGGAAATTCCCCACCATCCTCCAAGATTGTAGCATTGTATTTATATGGTAGGACTTTGTATGATTCGTAAGGAACATGCCCTGGTAAGCAAATCACCAACAGAGAAACAATTGGCTTGCTATGATATTCAATCTCAATAGGGACGAGAACACCGAAACAAGGCTCAATAACATTCACCCCTCTTCAATATACTTCGACACCATAGAACCATTTTTATCTCCTTCTTTCTTCTTAGAAAACCTGCATGATGGTTTCTTCATACTACTGGAATTTTCACCTCTTATCAAACGACCCTCTCTCACAGCTTCATCGAGACGAACACCCATGCTCACCATTTCGGTAAAATCACTTGGTGCACTCGCCACCATTATTTCATAGTAGAAGGCACCTAGAGTGTTTAGGAAAACATTTGTCATATCTTTCTCTTCCATTGGAGGGATCACCTGGACGACTACTTCACGTTATCTTTGTGCATATTCCTTAAACGACTCCCTGTCTTTCTGGGTCGTTGCCCTGAGTTGATCACAGTCAGGTTCCATGTCTACATTATACTTGTAATGCCTAATAAACGCTCCATCCAAGTCATTGAAAGTATAAATGTTGGCACTATCCAAGCTCATATACCACTTCAACACGGCACCGGTCAAACTATCTTGAAAAAAGTGAATTAACAGGTGTAACACGGTGGGAGAACTGACTTGGGATGTTTTGCGTTTGATCGCAATATTGCAGATATCAAGAGTTGCCACTGACTTTTCTTTTATCCAATAAGGAAAGGTTGAAAATAATAGGAAAGACCTTTCTAGATATTTTCTTGAGTTCGGGGGTAGATTATGAAAAGGGAAGGTGTTAGCACCCTTTTCATTCGTAGTTATCTACGGGCTCTTAGTTGCTTGCTAGATCACTTGCTTTTATTTGAAAATGTGCTTGTAGTGTGGGTTTTGAAAGTATTTTGAAAAGGAATGTCTTTGTAATGGTTCTCGTCTCTATAAGAACGCGTACAAAGTGTTTTGTCTTTTGAAAAATGTTTCAAAGTGAAATTGTGGGTGTATAAAATGTTTTTGTTGTGAGCAAGCGAGCTACTAGGAGCATCCTACCTACTTAAAAGGTCTTAAACATTCTTTTCCTTTTCCTTTAGATGTTTTCTATCTTACCATTGATTTGGTAAGAAGCTCCATCATTGGATGTGAAAGGACGGCCGTGAGTCAATTTTATAGTCATAGAAGGAAACCTATGAGACGTTTTAGCAATTTTCATTTGGGGACTAGATCGTTTACCGAAGGCAACATCGAGGGACATCGAGGGACTACAATCTTTTACCGAAGGTCTTTTCTAAAATTCCCATATTCGAGGGACATGACTATTTTCCGAAGCAACAAGTGGAATTACCCTAAGGGTGCATGTGTGGATAGTGTTTTTGATTTGCATGCATTTAGTCTTTGATTAGGGGTTATCTATTTGTTGTTTTTATCTTGCCATATATACCCTATCTTACTAGAAATTATATGAAAAGCAGTAAACTTGCGGAAATTAAAATCCTACGCTATTACATCATTAGGGGGATGGGGATACAGTTTGCAAATGGGGATGAAATAGGTGTCTAATTATTAGAACCATATCGAATAAGTGGACAGTGATGAAGAATATATATATATATATATATATATATATATATATATATATATATATATATATATATATATATATATATATATATATATATATATATATATATATATATATATATATATATATATATATATATATATATATATATATATATATATATATATATATATATATATATATATATATATATATATATATATATATATATATATATATATATATATATATATATATATATATATATATATATATATATATATATATATATATATATATATATATATATATATATATATATATATATATATATATATATATATATATAATGCAAAAATAGTGTAAAAAGAATGAAAAAATGCATTTTTGAACTATTATGTGTCGACACATGTTGTTATGCATCGACACATAACTTTCCTTTCCCCTGCCAAACTAAATCAACTCAGTATGATTCGACGCATAATGGGATGTGTCGACACATACACATTTTGTGTCGACTCATTCACCTTCCATCTTTCTGTTTTAGGCCCTGGATAGCAGTATGAGTCGATGCATACGGCCATGTGTCGACTCATACCCTACTTTTTCACTTAGAATGAGTCGATCCATGTGGGTATGTGTCGACCCATGTTACAGTTTTTTGCCTCTATCACTATTCTTTTGCATGTATCAGTCAGTTTTCAACATATAATGATAAAAAATGAACAACAAGGAAATGATCAACTTCAAGATTAATGAGTACTTCATCTTATCTTCAGGAATAAACAAACAATGATGTATGGAAAATGCAAGGTTAAGATGACTTACCTTGCAACTGCACTATAGGTTTTGAGTCTGAAATCCTTCAAGATGCTGCGTGGACCTTAATGAAACTCCAGGAAGCTGCTAGACCTCCCTTTATGTTGAAGGTTGCTGAACCAACTCCAAACATCCAAGTTTGTGTAGTACTCCCTTGTGTTCAGAAGTTGAGAATAAGGACACTACAGAAACTGTTCTTGTGCTTGAACAATATTTATGTGATGTGAAGTGTTTTGAGGTTTTTTTAGGAGAGTTTGGTTTTATGAATGACCTGGGTTTTATGAATGAGCAGAGTTTAACAAGAGTTCTATTTTTTTTCTCTCCTCCTCCTTTTTTCTCGGAAAAAAAAATCCAATCCTCTATGTCTTATGAAACAACCCCTTTTGTAGTCCCTTGACTGAGGTTTAGGAGGGAAAAAAATAAGTTATTTTGAACTATTTTTGCCTACTGCTTTGATACTTTTTTCACACAATTTTCTTTTTCCATTTTGGTGAAATTTTGTGGCTGTTATGAGGCAGGTTGGAGCAGACTGCATAAAACAGTTTTGGACTGGTTTTCTGGACAGATTTTGGACTGTATAGGACAACATACATAGGTTTTGTGACAGGTTTGTGGTGCAGCATAGCACAAGATTTTGTAGGACAACAATTGAGCCTGGTTTTGGTGTCTTGTGGCAATGTATTGAAGTAGCATATTTTTTTGTTCAGGAATAACTTGGACATCATAGTTTGCAGCATGAAACAAGTTTGGTTTATGGAGCAATTTATGCACATTGTATCAAAGACAAAGCATTGTGGCAAGGTGTTGAGTCAAAGTAAAAAGTACAAGCAATACAAAGTTTAGGATTTGTAAACATGCAAAAATGCCACTTTGTAATAACTTGAATTATTTTTAATTGTAGTGACAAGATGTCACAAAGCAATTTAACTTAGAAAAATTTCCAAGTCTTGCAAAAGTTGGATTTTTGACTTTCTTGATTTTTGATGATCAAATTTCAAATTTTGGATGTCTTGATGAAATATGATTTTTGGGACTCAACTTTGGTCAAAAAGTCAAAGTTTGAATTTTTAGTGTACAGTTGACTTTTCCCACCAGTTAATCGAATTTTGTCTATCAATCCACTGATCTCGGGAGATGAATTAAAAAATACAATTAGGTCAAAATGACGCGCTCAGATCCTTGAGATCATACTTCCAACCAATAACCCATGTATTAGGTCAAAAATCAAAGTTCGGTCCTTTTCAGTCAAAACCCTAATTTTTCCCATTTTGATAATTTGAATGACTTTCTTGGAACACTGTGATCCAAGACTTGAAACTTGACAAAAATAATCCTGAGGGTCCATAATGATCCATGAAAGTCAATTGAAAGATTATGAATCCCACAACCTTTGTACAAAATCAAACCCTAATTTGAGGTATCAATGTTGAGGAAATTGTTTGACCTATTCGATACTTGCGCAAACTTGAGGCATTGAAGATCTTTGTAGGAAATATCTTGAGAAATGAGAGGGAAAATTTTGGGGTACAACAACTGCCCCTGTTCAATCTTCTTAAACCTGAACAGTGAGATTGGAAAATCTGCCATTCGTGACTTGAAGGTGGAAGGTGGACAGAATCAGGATAAACCATTGAGAGATTTAAACTGAACCAACTGAGGTCTGGAAAGAATCAAAACAAATCTTGGAGCGATTTATCTGAACCAGAGAAGATGTATGCAGGAAAGCATCAGGATAAATTGTTGAGAGATTTAAACTGAACCAGCAGGGGTCTGGAAAAGAATCAGAATAAATCTTGGAGTGATTTATCTAAACCAGAGAAGATATCTGCAGAAAAGAATCAGGATAAACCGTTGATAGATTTAAATTGAACCGACAGGAGTCTGAAGGAAGTAATTGTCATGTAGATAGTCACCCCGTCTTGTTTCGGTAATTGATCTACGATTGATTTGTTCATAGATATTTGCCTTGTCTTGTTGAAAATTTGATAATAATTTTTTGTTGATTGATCTTTCCTGAAAAAGGTAAAGAGTTAGTTGTATGTGATGCCATGACGCATGAAATGCATAGGTCAATGAGATTGCGATATATGCATTTGTGTCATCCATGTTTATGATGTATGGATGCGATGTATGTGCATGTAAATTGTTCTGCTACAGTGTTGTCGGATTGGGGAAAATGAATCCCTGACTATCGCTAGGAATGAGGAGTGTAAGTCTTCATATTTTGTTGAAGTTGAAGTGTTGATGGATGGGTTTCCATTATTAGAGAAATAAACTCTATTGGAGAAGAGAAACACCGTGCATTACCTGTGGGCTTTATGAAATCCTGCTGGGGAATCCTGAGAAGCTGAGCGACTTTTGCTGGAGGGTCCTTGAAGTGGTAACTAAAAATTTTGCTCCGTCGGAGATATGAAGGAATAAGGCACCATTAGGATTCCTGCTGGTGATATTACAATGGTCCTGTAGCAAGATGTTCTTGCTTCTGCTCTGCTGGAGAAAGTACCTGTGTGGAATGGCTCATAGACGTTGTCCTATTTCTTAAAGCCATTAGTAATTGCCTTTTTGTTTAGTTTTCCCCTTTTTTATGCATTTGTTTATAAACAATTATTACATTCAAATGCATATGTTCAATAATAAACACTGGACGTTTTTTGCAAACAAAACAGAAATAGTAAAGGAGAAACAGATAGTTTTGCACTTTAAAAAGTATATCTTTGTATTAACCTGAATAAGTATTTTTGTACAAAGAGATGAACATCCTAGTAAGAAAATGTCATCGTAAAAATGAAAATTGATACAAGGAAAGGATAGCTATGTGAAATAATCCCATGGGGTTCCTATTCTGTTATAGCCTTCATGTCTCTGAGCGTCTCATCCACTTGCTGCTTTGTCCGAAGCTGATTAGATTGATTAGAACCATTCGAGGTTGATGATTGATATCAAAGAGTGGTTGTAAGGTGATTCAACGGGACATATTCATACGCTTCAAATCCCTAATTTTTGCCTAGACCTCCCTTTCAGGTTTTCAGTCCATCGGGATACCCTTTTTTGCCCAAGCCGCCCTTTCAGGTTTTCATCTTGCCGGGTGTACAAATTTGTTCTTTGTATTTATCCCTAATTTTGCCCGAACCCTTTTGGTTTTTCGGGATGCCCTAATTTTTTCCTAGTCCAGTCGACCTAGCGGGTCTTTGTTCATGCGTAGTATCTTTTAACTATGTCTGCATTTACAGGGTGCGGAAGGTCGTCGCCGTCCATAGTGGTTAAGATCATTGCCCCACCAGAAAATAGGTTTTTGATCACAAATGGTCCTTCGTATGTAGGAGTACATTTTCCCCTGGGATCACCTTGTGGAAGTATGATACGTTTGATTATCAAGTCACCAACCCGATATACCCGATGTCTGACTTTTTTGTCAAAAGGTTTAATAATATGTTTTTGGTACATCTGACCATGGCAGACATCCGTAAGCCTCTTCTCATCAATCAAGTTCAGCTGGTCAAGTTGAGTTTGAATCCATTCATCTTCATTTAACCCTGCATCCTTTATGATTCTCAAAGAAGGTATTTGGACTTCAATTGGCAAGACAACTTCCATGCCGTATACCAAAGAGAAGGGAGTTGCCCCTATTGATGTGCGCGTCATGGTACGATAACCATGGAGAGAAAATGGTAACATCTCGTTCCAGTCCTTGTAGGTTATTGTCATTTTTTGTATGATCTTCTTGATGTTTTTATTAGTGGCTTCTACAGCGCCATTCATCTTTGTCCAGTAAGGAGAAGAGTTATGATGTTGTATCTTGAATTACACGCATAGTGCGGTAATCATAGTATTATAGAGATTGGTACCATTATCTGTAATGATTCTCTCTGGAATACCATACCCACATATAAGATTTTGTTTGATAAATCGGGCCACAACATTCTTGGTGACAGAAGCGAAGGAAGCTGCCTCAACCCACTTCGTGAAGTAATCAATGGCAACCAAGATGAAGCGGTGTCCATTGGAAGCTGTAGGTTTGATTTCTCCGATCATGTCAATGCCCCACATCGCGAATGGATAAGGAGCAGTCAAGATGTTTAGAGGAACTGGAGGCACATGTACTTTGTCAGCATAGATCTGACACTTATGACAGGTTCGTGAATGTTGATGACAATCTGCCTCCATGGTGGACCAATAGTATCCTGCCCGTAGGACCTTTTTAGCCATCATGTGCCCACTAGAATGGGTTCCAAAAGTGCCTTCGTATAAATCAGCCATGATCTTTTCTGCCTCACTTTTGTCTACGCACTGAAGCAAGGTAGAGCCGTGATTGTGCTTATAGAGGATTCCGTTATTGAGGAAGAATTTAGCAGAAAATCTTCTCAAGAACTTCTTATCATTGGATGAAGCTCCCTCCGGATACTCTTGGGCCTCGAGATATCTCTTAATTTCATGGAACCAAGGCTTGGCCACTACTTCGTCAGTATTGATCTCGTGACAGTAAGCTGCCTCGTCCATTATCTCGATGGTGATCTGGGGAGCCTCATTATCCCACCTGATTTTGAACATGGACGACATAGTGGCTAGCGCGTCCGCTAGTTGATTTTCTTCTCGTGGAAAATGATCAAAGGTAATTTCCTCAAAATGTGGGATTAATCTCAACACATGTTCTTTGTAAGGGATGAGATTAGGATGCTTCGTGTCCCATTCTCCTTTGATATGACTGATGACTAAGGCTGAATCTCCAAATACACTTAAGGACTTGATTCCCAAATCTATGGCAACTTTGAGACCCATAATACACGCTTCATATTCCGCCATATTATTGGTACAGTTGAAACACAGTCTAAAGGTGAAGGGAGTATGGAAGCCTTCAGGGGGTATGATCACAGCGCCTATGCTGTTGCCGAGTGAGTTAGAAGCTTCGTCAAAAACCAAGGTCCATCGGGATCCCTGTTCAGGTCTTCCATATGGTCTGAGTTCTTCACAATTGTTTACCAACATGATGTCTTCATCCAGGAATTCGAAATTCATGGATTGATAGTCATCCATAGCCTGATGAGCAAGGTGATCGGCTAACACACTTCCTTTTATTTCTTTCTGGGTAGTGTATTGAATGTCGTATTCAATCAGAACCATCTGCCATCTTGCTATTCTTCTAGATAGGATGGGCTTCTCGAATATGTACTTAATTGGATCCATCTTGGATATCAATAAGGTAGTATGGGTCAACATATACTTTCTTAGCCGGCGAGCAGCCCATGCTAGAGCGCAACAAGTTTTCTCGACCAGTGAATATCTGGTTTCACAATCGGTAAACTTTTTGCTCAGGTAGTATATTGCATGCTCTTTTCGGCCAGACTCGTCATGCTGCCCCAGCACACACCCCATTGAAATTTCTAAGACAATTAGATACATGATCAAAGGTCTTCCCACGAATGGCGACATCAAAACGGGAGGCTCTTGAAGGTACTCTTTGATCTTGTCAAAGGCCGATTGGCAGTCGTCGTTCCATTCCACCACTTGATCTTTCTTCAGTAATTTGAAGATTAGTTAACAAGTAGCGGTTAGGTGAGAAATGAATCTGGCGATATAGTTTAGCCGTCCTAAGAATCCTCTGACTTCCTTATCAGTGTGAGGAGCAGGCATTTCTTGTATTGCTTTTACCTTTGTTGGGTCCACTTCGATACCTTTACCGCTGACAATGAAGCCTAGGAGTTTACTGGACCTCACTCCAAGAGTCCATTTATTCGGGTTCAACCTTAGTTTGTATTTCCTCAGTCTTTCAAACATTTCCTGCAGGTGGTCCAGGTGTTCCTCTTCAGTTTGAGATTTGGCTATCATGTCATCCACATGGACTTCTATCTCATGATGGATCATGTCTTGAAACAGAGCTACCATGGCACGCTGATAAGTTTCCCCAACATTCTTCAACCCGAATGGCATAACTTTGTAACAGAATGTGCCCCACTATGTGACGAAGGTCGTTTTTTCCATGTATTCGGGTGCCATTTTGATCTGGTTGTATCAGGAGAAACCATCCATGAAGGAAAAATACTTTATATTGTGCGGTATTGTCAACCAGAATATCGATATGGGGAAGCGGGAAGTCATCCTTGGGGCTTTCCCTATTCAAGTCTTTGGAGTCCACATGTATATGTACTTTACCGTCCTTTTTAGGCACTAGAACAACATTGGCGACCCATTGTGGATAGGAGGTGACAGCTAAGAATCTGGCGTTGAACTGTTTCATGACTTCAGCCTTGATTTTCTTTGACATTTCTGGCCTCATGCGACGAACTTTCTGTTTTACCGGAGAGCAATTTTCTTTTGTCGGCAGTCCATGGACCACGATGTTAGTGTCGAGTCCTGGCATGTCTTTGTATGACCAGGAAAATACCTCAACATAGTCATGTAATAACTGAGTTAAGCGCTTGTTGACACTAGGCTCCAGGTTGGCACCTACCTTGACTTGTTTCTTGTCCTCTTCAGTACCTAGGTTAACTGTTTCCACTGGCTCTTCGTGGGGTTGTATGGTACTTTCTTCTTGTTGCAATGACCTGGCTAGTTCTCCTGGTATCTCACAATCTTCCTCACCTTCGCCTTCGGCTTGGTAGATCGGATTTTCAAAGTCATGATAGGCCATAACAGAATCGTTACCCATGGGATCCTGAGTGGATGTGGATCTACATTTTGATACGTGAGTGTGTGTAAGAGCATAACTATCTTTGAAAAATAAAAATAAAAGTAGAAAAAAAGAAGAACAAAGAGCATAAAATTTGCATGCAAAAACGTCCATGATTTATTGATGACATATAAAGATGAAGCAACAACCCTCACAAATGGACCGTTGTGCATCTGGTAAAACGCAAGTTTTTAAAGTCTAAATTGTTTAATTATTACAAATCTGACAAAATTGAAAGACAATTACTCTTGAAGAAAAGTAATAGGGACAAATTCTTTGGCTTCCCAGTTGTTGAGTCCTCCACTGACGGTTGGAAAAGTCCATTTATCTAGGTCACAGCTGCCATCATTGTCTTCCATTGTGTTGACTTCTTGATTGCTGATACGTAACGGTGCCCCCCTACGCGAGTTCGTCGAACAACCCTTTGTGCTTCCGAGGTGAAACCCAAACCAAATTTGTTGGATTTGTAAGGAATATCCAGAAGTTGACCCCAAATAGTGCATCCACCTTCTTCGATCATTGCCCTAACATCCTTCAAAGAGGCCATTTTCAACGGCGGTCTGGTAAATTTTGGAGTCTTGGTAGTAGTCTTGGCTGCCGCAACTGTTTGGAGGACCTCTTCGAAATGCTAACACGAAGTTTTGATGAACTCACCATCCATTTCCACGTACCTGAAGGAGTTCAGGTGACTGAAAATATATTCCTCCTATCCATGGATAGTGATGATTTTTCCCTTGATCGGGTACTTCAACATCTGATGTAACGTAGAGGTGACGACACCAGCGCCATGAATCCATGGTCGGCCCAAAAGACAGGAATAGGAAGGGAGAATATCCATCACGTAGAAAGTTGAATCAAAGGTCTGAGTTCCAACCTTTATAGGGAGGTCAACTTCTCTATGCACTGTCCTCTTAGAACCATCAAAGGCCCTCACCACAATGTTGCTAGGCTTTAAAGTGAGTCCCTCGCAGTCTAGCCGGTCAAGAGCATTTTTGGGCAAGACATTCAGCGATGAGTCTGTATCCACCAGAACATGGGCTATCGTAGTTCCCCTGCACTCAATGGAGACGTGCAAGGCATCATTATATTTCCTTCCTTTGGGAGTTAAGTCGACGTCAGAAAAGCCAATCCGTTATCAGCAGTTAGACTGGCCACACAATTATAAAATTGATCAATTGAGGTCTCTTGGGGCACGTGGGAGGTCTTGAGAAACTTTACCAGGGCTTTGGCATGGGCCTTAGAACACAAGAGTAATGCCAACATTGATATTTTCGAGGGGGTTTGCCCCAACTGTTCCATGATGTTGTAGTCACTTTTCTTGATTATTTTTAGTATCTCTTCTATCTCTTTTCTAGAAGCTTCTGGAATATCCTCTGGATGCGCTTTTTCTGGACAAGCTCAGATAACACCTCGTTGCTCCTGGTCTTGGCAGCAGGGACAACAGTAGGATTGTTGTTGGCTCCTAAATTCGACACCTTTGTTCTGATTGATGTCAGCCATTAAAAGCTGAAAGATGCTTTCGACTGGCTAAGTCTGTCGAAGTGCCCGTCGAAAGATGGCAAAATACTTAGAAGATTTCTTCCAAGGAAGAAGGCTGGTTGCCTTCGACGTCGAAGGAGTTTTCGTCGAAGACGTCTCTTGATGAAAGTGTTCGATGGTCCAGAGTGGAGCAGTTTGAAATTCAAAGCTTTGGAGGGAAAATGGTTTCCAGCAGTTACTACGTGCAAACGTGCAAGGATCTGGAGCGTCGAGCATGTAGAACGTGCCAAGTGGCTTGATCTCGAAGTAGTGCAACTGCCCGACGGTTACTTGGAATGTTTTAGTATAAATAGGAGTAGACATGTAGTTTCTCGTGTGTGTTCACAATTATATACATAGTCACTCATTTAGATTCAAGTACCCAGTGTGAGCGAAAGAATTGTTGAGAAATGTATGTGTGAAACACCAATTTTATCAATTAAAGTCATTTACTTTTCCAGCATTTTACTTGCTTTTCTCCTTTAAATTCCTGTCGAACCTTTACTTTAAAGCCTTGTTTATTTTACCAAGCCTTTCCTTTATGCAATTTACTTGAAACTTTTAATTTAAAGCCTTATCCACCTTAATCAAACTTCAAAATCAACCTATGTCCATAGGATCAATCTGATCGATCCTGCGAGTAACCAAATAAGTAACCATTTGGAGGATCAGCGGTTGTTTACCAAAACCCAAGGTAAACAAATTGGCACGCCCGGTGGGACTGTGTGTTGATTGTTGAAAATAATCTCATCTTTTCGAGTTGTATGTTATTGAGGAGTGGTAGAATATACACTAACGATAACAATACTGCCAGAAGAAGGGAAGAGATGGCGAATCCGCCAAACAATAATGAAATCCCACAAACGAGTGTGGGAGCAACGGTTAATATGACCGTAAGTGAAGCGACGAATGTTGGTTCGACACCAGCAGTGTCAGTCACAACCACGGGGCCAATAACTTCGTTAACAGGCCCCAGAATACCTTTGGGAACTCCCCCACCAAGGGGAAATATAGGCACAAGGCCTGTGGTTCCCCCAGGATTTATTCCATTCTATGGCATGCCAACTTCTGAAGTGGCAAGCCTGACGAATGCTGCGTCCACTTATTCAGACCCTTTCGTGAGTGCTTCTTCGCCACTCCAAGGCTCTGGAGTAGGCATGGCGAATAGAAATAGGACCCAACTCTTAGGAGGAACGTCCCAAGTAGCCCATGGCCTTACAAATGCCTCGACAGCAGTCTTGAGGCAACAGATGGACGAAAGCAACCATGATATGGTGCAAATGTTGGCACAAACTTTGAGTACAGTGCTAAATCCTCTAATACAAAATACTACTCAATCGAATCAGCAAGTTACAGCGCAAATGACGCGTTTGGCTGACTTCTTTGGAGTACCCCCACCTATTCGACAGCCCCAAAGGGCGCAAATAAGAGGAAATCAGGGGATATTTGTAGAGGAAGAAACCACCATTAACCAGGCTCAACAGCCTGTAGAACAACCTGTCGAAGAACCTAGGGTAATAGCCCCAGAGGTAAGGTTAGTTAACAGAAACCAAAATGCTGACGAAGTGGTTCAGCATGTCCAACACCAAAACATGGGTTTGGAAAATAATCTGGCAACCATGATCGAAAGGATCATGAATCAGAATGGGATGAACATGGGCTTTCGAAGGCCCAACTTTACATCTCCATTGTCAGAGTATGTGTTACAAACGGATTTACCTCCTAGGAGCAAAGTCCCCAAATTTACTAAGTTCTCTGGGGACACGACAGAATCTACTGTCGAACATGTGGCGAGGTATTTGATCGAAGCAGGAGACATTTCAAATAATGAAAACCTAAGGATCAAGTACTTCCCAAGTTCTTTAACCAAGAACGCTTTTACTTGGTTCACAACTCTCCCCCCCAATTCGATCCATCACTGGACCCAATTGGAAAGATTGTTCCATGAACAATTCTACATGGGGCAAACCAAGATAAGCCTGAAAGAACTGGCCAGTGTGAAGAGACGTTTCACTGAACCTATAGACGAATATCTGAATAGGTTTAGGTTGCTTAAGGCGAGATGTTTTACACAAGTGCCAGAACATGAGTTGGTCGAAATAGCCGCAGGCGGTTTAGATTATTCCATTAGGAAGAAGCTAGATACCCAGTACCTGAGAGACATGGCCCAACTGGCCGACAGAGTTCGACAGGTCGAACGCCTCAAAGCTGAAAAAGCTAAGGCAACCAAAACTCACAAGAGAGAAAGAATAGCGTACGTTGAGATGGATGACGAAGATCTAGAATCCTTCGAAGATACTTTAACTGTCGAAGAAGGAGAAGTCGATTTAGCAGAACTAAAGCAAGGGCCACCATACTCTTGTAAACAGTTAGTCCCCTCAAATGGGAAAAATCCCATTGGTCCAGACAGGACCAACGATAGGTTCCCAAAAAAGACTTATAGTTTTGACATCACAAAATGTGATGAAATATTCGACTTGCTAGTTAAAGATGGCCAAATGATAGTACCCCCTGGGGTAAAAGTGCCTCCTCTTGATCAAAGAAAGAAGAGAGGTTTTTGCAAATATCATAATTTTCTGGGCCATAAAACTTCTCAATGTTTTCTTTTCAGGAATCTTGTGCAAGACGCTATTGAGGAAAGGAGATTAAAGTTTGCTGACAAATCCCCCATGGCTGTCGACTCCAATCCACTGAAGGCTGAAGCCCACTATGCAGAACCCTCTGAGGTGAACATGATAGAGGCAACCAGGATCCAGTCGAAGAAGCCAGGCATTACCATGGTCGAAGTCTCAAAGGACCACATCAACATGCCAATCTTTGGCAGTTTTTCTGGAAATTTATCCAGGAAGACAATTGAGGCTGTCCAGAAAGCGGTCGAGGACCCGAAGTCGAAGACTGCTGAAACACAAAAAACTGGACCAAAGCCCAGTTCCCACTTGGCCACTGTTCAAGGCCAGACGGAGAATCTGGAAATACAAATGAAGCAACTAACTCTTGCTAATAAGGATACAATGAATATCAACATGGTTGAACTTTCTGACCCTAAAGCTTCAGAAGAGGCCATAAGGCAAGAGCAGGCTAATAAAACGGCTTTCCCTAGGGAAAACGAAAACTTGGCAGATTTTTTACAAAGGTGCCAGAAGAAGAAATCAGAGGTGATGCTGTGTCCAAGATGCAGTTCTATCTTTGATAAAAAAGCTGCTGAGCACATACAAGGCGTGAGAGCAGCGAACAAGAGAAGGGAGAATGCTGACCTTCGACATGATCCCAGAAGGGGTTCTAATCAAGACAGGAGGCCATTGACTTTTAGGCCTCCAACAAATGTACCAGTAGACACTTGGTACAAAACATCTGGCCGGAAAAGGCCAAGTGAAGAGAAATGGCATTCCTTTGATGTGCCAAGAGGTTCCTCTCTGACTCAAAAGAAAGAGCCTCAAGTTGCTGCACCTAAGGTTGCTCAAGCGTCCAGCAACTACAAAGGAAAAAATCCTATGTCTCGATCCCAATGGAGGAGATATCAAAGGAGGCGAAAAGCTGAAAGGGAGGCTGCCAACGAACCTAAGGCAGAAACTAGTTCGAATGTGCCTCAAAGGAAACAAAGAAAGCCTCTTGAGAGAGAACCAGTTACCAACAGGCTAGTTTGGCCTAACCAAAGTGAAGTCGAAGACGAAGATGATGCTGAGTCCGACGATACTCTGGATATAATGGTGAATATTGTTTCAGTACTGCCTAGGGAATTCAATCGAAAGGTAGAAGTCGAAGCCAGTGACTGGGAGGTGGAACAAGAAATGGCCAAACATAGGCCAGTGTGCTATTTTGTCATGGACAATGGCACTACAGAGGAACAAAATGGCTTCTTCGAGCCACCTACAGAGGCGATGAAGAATCACCTCAAACCTTTGTTCATAAGGGCTAAGCTCGAAGAGACCACTGTGAACAAAATATTGGTCGACTGTGGGGCCACTATCAATATTATTCCTCATTCTATGCTAAGGAAGATTGGCAAAAGGGATGAAGAAATCAAACCTCACAATATGGTCCTGTCCAACTATGAGGGAGGCATTGGGACCACCATGGGAGTGATCCAGTTAGATTTCAAAGTTGGGTCGATCCTTCGACCAACAATGTTCATGGTCATATCGGCCAAACCTAACTACAACCTTTTGTTAGGCCGTGAGTGGATTCATGGTGTTGGCGCTGTGCCTTCATCGATGCATCAAAGACTGCTGCTATGGCGTCCAGATGGGATGGTCGAAAACATAGAGGCGGATCAAAGTTACTACCTTGGCGAAGTAAATCACTTGGGTGTAACAGATTTCGACAAAAACTTGGCTCACATAGGGCCATGTCCAACACCTGACTTCGACATGGCGCCAGCGCCAAACACCTTTTGTTCCTTATACCTGCATCCTGAGCATGGTTTCCAATGGGACAGAGAAGACTTGTCCCACATAGACTTCAGTGGGTTAACTGATATCCAACCAACTGGTTGGGGAAGTGAATTCAGTGATAATGACTGAGTCACAATCTCTGAAGCGAATTTCGGCTTATGTAGCCGAAACCAAGATGATAACGGCTCTCGAAGCCGAAGTAAAATATATGGCCACACAGGCCAATGATCAATAATTATCTGCTGTTGGCCCAGGAAAGGATTTCGATCCAAAACCTCCTGATATCATGCCAGAAGGAATGCAGGAACAGAGGCTCGATGCCATCTATGACGATGAGCCTTTGGGCTTCGAAAAGGATCCCTTGGCGAACAACATTAAGATGTTAGCACAAGACCCTTTAGAAGAAATCAACTTAGGCGAAGGATCAGAGAAGAGGCCAACTTACATCAGTGCCAAAATTGATCCAGAACTTAGGTTGGAAGTAATCCAATTGCTGAAAGAGTTTAAAGACTGTTTTGCATGGGATTATGACGAAATGCCCGGTCTCGACAGAGGATTGGTAGAACTTCAGTTGCCAATCAAACCTGGAAAGAAGCCAATCAAGCAAAATCCAAGACGCTTCGCTCCAGAAATATTGTCGAAGATCAAAACGGAGGTCGAAAGACTTCTGAAATGCAAATTCATCCGTGTTACAAGGTATGTCGAATGGATTGCAAATATTGTGCCAGTAATTAAGAAAAATGGCACATTAAGGGTGTGCATAGATTTCAGAGATTTGAATGCTGCCACCCCCAAAGATGAATATCCTATGCCTGTGGCGGAAATGCTAGTCGATTCTGCCGCTGGCTACGAATACCTGAGTATGCTCGATGGTTATTGAGGATATAATCAAATATTCATTGCTGAAGAGGATGTGTCGAAAACAGCTTTTCGATGCCCAGGGGCCTTAGGCACTTACGAATGGGTAGTGATGCCTTTTGGCCTAAAGAACGCTGGGGCAACGTACCAGCGAGCAATGAATACTATCTTCCATGATTTTATTAACACTTTTATGCAAGTTTATATTGATGATATTGTTATAAAATCTGTTTCCAGGAAGAGTCACATTGACCACCTTCGACAATCATTCGAAAGAATGAGAGAACATGGTCTGAAGATGAACCCTTTGAAGTGTGCGTTCTGTGTGAAAGCTGGAGATTTCTTGGGCTTCGTTGTCCACAAGAAAGGAATCGAAATCAATCAGAACAAGACGAAGGCGATTTTGGAAGCAAAAGCGCCATCGAATAAGAAGGAATTGCAATCTCTCTTAGGCAAGATAAATTTCTTGAGAAGGTTTATATCTAACCTAAGTGGGAAAGCTCAGGCCTTTTCACCCTTACTTCGACTGAATAAAGAGGGGTTCGAATGGGGGCAAGAGCAGCAAGAAGCCTTCGACAAAATCAAAGGGTACCTTACTAAGCCACCTATTTTGGTGCCTCCTTGTAGCAATAGGAGTATGAGATTGTACATAGCTGCATCTGACAAAACTCTGGGAAGTATGTTAGCCCAAGAGGATGAAAATGGAGTCGAAAGACCCATTTATTATCTCAGTCGAGTTTTGAATGATGCAGAAACTAGATATAGCGAAGTTGAAAAATTGTGTCTATGTCTGAATTTCTCTTGTACAAAACTCAAGCAATATATAAAACCAGTTGATGTTTATGTTTCGTCTCATTTTGATGTTTTCAAATATATGTTGTCGAAACCTATCTTGCATAGTCGAATTGGCAAGTGGGCATTAGCATTGACTGAGTACTCCTTGACCTTTATGCCTCTTAAGGGAGTAAAAGGACAGGTGGTTGCAGACTTCATAGTCGACCACTCAATTCAAGTCGAGGATATTAATTATGTGGAGATAGAACCTTGGAAATTCTACTTCGATGGTTCCAGCCATAAAAATGGAACAGGAGTAGGAGTCTTGATTATTTCTCCAGATAAAATTCCAACAACATTCAAGTACCAAATAGAAGGTTCTTGTTCGAACAATGAGGCTGAGTATGAAGCTCTAATTACTGGCCTTGAGATATTGTTGGAATTGGGGGCAACTCGAGTCGAAATAATGGGAGACTCAGAGTTAGTCATCAAGCAAGTCACAAAGGAATATAAATGCATAAGAGAGAATCTCATTATGTACTTTGTGATAGCAAATCGTTTATTGAAACAATTTGAAAGTGTCAATATTCGACACATACCCAGAGTTGAAAACCAAATAGCCAATGACTTGGCACAAATTGCATCTGGGTATAAGATTTCAAAAACGAAACTACAAAGAGCAATCGAAGTTCGAGAGAAGATAAAAGCAACTTGTCTATCACCATCAGACTTGGAATCGACGAGGCTAGGATATGCTGATCACTCAAACTTCGAGATTTCGTTCATTGATAATTTGTCAGAGCAAGATTGGAGGAAACCCATTGCGGACTATCTCCAAAATCCAGGAGCTTCGACAGAACGAAAAACAAAATACAGGGCGTTGAGTTTTGTGCTCATGGGTAATGAGTTATTCAAGAAGACGCCTGAAGGGGTGTTGCTGAAATGTTTAAGTGAAACTGAAGCATACATAGCCCTTTCGACTACGCATGCTGGGGCATGTGGGGCTCACCAAGCAGGCCATAAGATGAAATGGTTGTTGTTTCGACAAGGACTATATTGGCCCACTATGCTGAAAGATTGTGTTGAGTTCGCCAAAGGTTGCCAGGAGTGTCAAGTTCACACAGGTATCCAACATGTGCCAGCAAGCGAACTTCACTCGATAGTGAAGCCTTGGCCCTTTCGAGGATGGGCGTTGGATCTTATTGGAGAGATTCGACCAGCATCATCAAAGAGTCAGAAATACATATTGGTAGGCATTGATTATTTTACTAAGTGGATCGAAGCAATCCCTTTAGTCAATGTGGACCAAGAAAATGTCATTGAATTTATTCAAAAGAACATTATCTTTAGATATGGAATTCCTGAGACAATAACAACTGATCAAGGGTCAGTTTTCACTGGTCGAAAGATGCAGGAATTTGCTCAGGAAACAGGTTTCAAACTCCTAACATCCACGCCTTACTATGCACAGGCGAATGGTCAAGTCGAAGCAGCTAACAAAGTGGTGATTGGCTTGATAAAGAAACATGTTGGGAAGAAACCAAAGAATTGGCATAAGACGTTGGACCAGATTCTATGGGCTTGTCGAACGTCCCCAAAAGAAGCTACTGGTACAACACCATATAGGCTAACTTTTGGCCATGATGCAGTATTGCCAGCAGAAATTTGTCTTCAATCTGCAAGAGTTCAGAGGCATTATGATATTCCTTCTGAGGTTTATTGGAATATGATGTTAGATGAACTGGTGGATTTAGACGAAGAGAGATTACGCGCTCTCGACTTACTCAGGCTTCAGAAGAAAAGAGTAGAAGACTCTTATAATAGAAAGGTAAAACCTAAGGTATTTTTGCCTGAAGATTTAGTTTGGAAGGTAATTCTTCCCATGGATCGACGGGATCGAAGCATGGGGAAGTGGTCACCCAAATGGGAAGGACCCTTCAGAGTTATCCAAACTTTTTCTGGGGGAGCCTATGAAGTCGAAGAGATAAGTGGTGATAAAAGGCTCTTGAGAGTAAATGGTAAATATTTGAAAAAATATAAGCCTATACTTCAAGAGATAAAAATAAAATAATAAAAGAACAAGCTAAATTAACCATAAAAATGCCAAAATGGAAATTTTTATTAATTTCAGCCAAGATGGCAATTGTTGTCGAAAACGATTACAGAAGATGGTTACAAAAGAGAATCAATCAAAAGGTAAGAGAATTCTTGAGTCGAAGATACTTGGCATACTGCAGCTCCAACCTCTTTTTGCACCAAGAGTTTTCCTGTACTAGCTTGGCAATTTGAGCGTCGAGGCTTTGGGCCCTCTCAGCGAATTCCAGGCCTTGCTTGATCTCAGTCTGGCTCTCAGTGTCTGAGATGGTCGAAAGAATTTCCTCCTGGAGTACAGTGTTTGCGTTTATCTTCGCCTCTATCTCTGCGATTTGTGCTCGGAAGGAGTCATTCTCTCGCTCAATGGCATCGACTCTTTCCTGTGCAGACGCTTTTTGTTTCGACAACTCGGCAATTCGAGAAGTCGAATCTGAGACAGCAGTCCACGCGGATGAGCTTTTGCCATGCAGCACTTCGAGATGACTGTTAAAACCTCGTTGGCGCCTGTAATCCGCTGAAACTTGATCAATCATAGAATGTAATTCCATGATCAAATCTGAGATTTCTGGGGCTACAGCTTCGAAGTCAACAGCATTCAAGACCTCCTTTAAGCATGATGGAGCAGTGGGGTCCCCCTCTAAAGTCTTCATCAAATCCCTCTTGAAGAACTGGGCCTTAACCTTCGCCAACGCATCATCAAGAGGAGAAGTTTCAGTAGACTTCCCCGACAGGGTAGGAATTTCCTGACTAGTGTCAGAAGAACTCTTACTCTCGATGATTGCATTGAGGTAGCTGACAGGGTCAGTTTGTTTCAAGATTTCCAAGTCCTCTTTTGACCTGTGCTTTGAGGAGGTAACCCTTGCCACAATATTATCTTGGGCTTGAGGCTGTTGATTGCTGAGTGCCTCGATTGGTTGCTCTTCGACTTGGACTGAGGCGGGTACCAGCGTCGACTTGTGGTTCTTCGTTAACATCACCTTGGGGTCCTTCGCCAGCGTCATTTTGTGGCTCTTCGCTAGTGTCACCCTGGTGTTCTTCGCCAGTACCACCTTGGTGCTCTTCGTCAACAGCATCTTGATTCTCTTCGCCATTGCCTTGGTCTCTTCCTTCAGGATTCTCTTCTGACGACAAGTCCACCACATGAATTGTTTCTGGCTGTGTTTCCTCCACCATAGGTTCTTCTGTTGTCTTCTCCACTGTTTCAGCATTGGCCTCATTCTCAGTATGGGCTTCGTCATTGCCCAAATCTTTTTCCTGAGGCCTGCTAAGGTCAGCAGATTCTAGAGTTTCTGAAGTCCTTGGTGGAGAACTTTCAGTAGTGTCCTGAAAAAGAGAAAGAAGACAAATCTTCAGATGTCGAAAGAGACACAATCGAATACTGGTATCTATGCCTAAGTTATAAAAAGGGTCCAATAGATTACCTGTGGATTGACTTCAGCCCCAGGGCTGGAATTGTCACTTTCGACAGGCTTGGTAAGAAGAGCGTTCAGTTCCTCCTCAGTTGGCTCCTCTATGATCACTGCAGGTGGCCTAGGCTTTCTCACAGCGACCTTTATTCTGACGGTTCGACCTTCAGGAGCAGGAGCAGGAACAGAAGCGTCCTTCGTTAACTTTCGCCTCTTTAAGGGGGCAGGAGGAGAATCACTTTCGTCATCACTCCCTGATTCGACCACCAGTGCTGCCCGTTTCTTGGGCGAAGGGGCCTAGAAAACCAATAGGAATTCGATTGAATAATTACATCGAAAACAAAAAATCGAAAGCCAGAAGAAAAATGAAGAAAATCTGGTTACCGATGCAGGAGGCTTCCTCGAAGAGCCTTCCCCCTGTTGGTTGCTTATGGTCTTCGCCGGCGCTGTAGTCTTCGCCGGCGGTGGAGGTTTTGTTGAAGGGCCTCCTCCTTGTGGGCCTTCTGTAGCCTTCTTGGCTAGAGGCTTTCGAACAACTGAAAGCGAAAAGAAAAGTTAACAGGCTAGCAGTCGAAGAGAAAAACAAAAAGTAATGTGAGAGCGTGAACTTACATTTCTTTACTTTGTCCAACACAAGGACAAAAGATTTCTGCAACTCTGCCATGAAGTCCTTCTCGTCGAAGAAGTACTCAGCATAATAGCTTCTCCACCATTCCTCGAAAGATGGTGAGCAAAGGAAATTAAGCTGGTAATCAAACAGCGAGAGGATTGTTCGACCAGCATATCTTCCGATATGCTTGATGGCAGCTTCTTCTGTATAATCGTTGCAGAAGTACAACATTGACTTCTCTCTTTGAAAAATCGGAGAAGGCAGGGTTTGGATGATACCAAACTGGCGAGATACCAGATTTTGTTGATAGGCAAGCAGACTCAAATGAGTCTTAGAACTCTTAAATCGAAGAGGCATGATCCTGGGTGTCAGGAACGCCTCCCAAAGTACGGTGTGCTCATCGACATTGGGACCACTTGATTCCTTTGGATGTGGCCTCGTGAACCATGCTGGCCCCACCCTCCGTTGAGCAAATGGAGCCATAGTTGAAACAAATTCCTTCCTTCGAGCGAACATCAGAACGAAGTTAGTGAAGGTTTGTTGAAACTCCAGCCCATCTTCCACAGGTGTCAGCAGAGCCAGCCTAATTCCTTCGATACGTCTATTAGCTATCGCTGGGGCTTGTTCATTTATCTGAATCTTCTTGGGTAAGAAAGATTCGAAAGTGGCGTTGAGCCACAGTTGAAGTAGCCAGAAAGGCCCAGCGAGTAGCAAACTGGCCCTATCTTCGATATGTTTCAAAAGAGTGACCCCATTGCTGATCGAGTCATAAAGACTGGCCAGAATTAGTTCTGCCAAACAGATGTTTTGGCGGTGATGCAGTTGGGTGGCAAGAGTGACCATCTTTTTGGTCACTTGTAGAGACTTCGAGCAAAACACAAAGCGAGTTAGCCATAAGGCTAGAAACGCTATGTGTTCGACATCCGACACCGCGTCTGTCGACCTGTCATGATAATGGTTGATAAAGGTGGTGTATGTTGGCTTGGTCTCAGAGAAGCCAATTTGGTCCTCCGACATCTCCTCCGGGTCGAAGTAATCTCCGGTTGGTCGAAGGCCCGTAATAGCTGCTACGTCGAAGAGTGTGGGGGTTAACATCCCACATGGAAGGTGAAAAGTGAAGTGAGAGTAATCCCAGAACAACAGCGAAGCTATAAGCATCTCTGGGGAGTAGTTTAAGCCTGTCTTCGACAGCATTACTAGGTCGAAGATTCCCATTTCCTTCCAGACTGGAGTTTGATGTTTCTCCAACTTTGTTAGCCAAGCAACATAGTCGGAGGTCAGATTAGGGCAAGACCTGAAGACCCTAACACTTCTGTTGAAGAAGCGGAGGTCGATTTTTTCGCGTGTAGGGTCTTCGTTGTCTTCTGCGTCCTTTTTGGCGCATGCTACTGGTTTGAGTTTCTCGACGATGGGGAAATAGCTCTTGATCTTCAGAGCTTCAGAGATGCTTGGATTCATGGGGCCAGACATTGCGAAGATCTGGTTGGAGTATCCAACCGGGATCATCAAGTGGCGCGAGTAAGCATCGCGAACGGAGATGTCAGAGGGTTCAGGAACCCTTCGTTTCCCTGTAGAGTTTACTACCGGAGCAGTAACAAAGACCTTGGGTTTAACATGTTGTTCAGTTGGTGCGTTAGCCTTGGGAGCAGTAGATGCAGAGGCCATTGTTGAGGATGAAGATGAAGTGAAAAAGGAAGAGTTTTTCTGCAAAGAGAGCAAGCTTGTACGAAAGCAAGGAAGTTTGAAGGCTAGTTTGCGTAAAAAGTCCCACAATGGGATATTCACTACTATTTATAGTAGTGGGAGAAATCCCCAATAACGAGGACATTAAATGTCATTTAATGCTGCAGGAATTAGTGGGACGCGTGGCAGCATCCTGTTGTTTTGGCCGTTTCTGCAGAAACAGAGAGACGCAGCGTGCGTCCTCGTTTTTGAGAATTGTCATAATGACAAATTCTGAAGTGACGTTTGGTACTGCACGCCGTACTGAAAGTGACGTCCTAGGATCAAATCAATGATGGTTTCTTGGGATTGCCAATAGTTGGTAAAAAGCAACAAAAAGTGCACAAGTTAACTTGTGACTAAGCGTGGAAAAACAGGTGTCGAATGGCGTTTTCAAAGAATGCCTTTTTCTTTCAGAGTCGAAATAAGGCATTCTTGGGGGGCAATTTGTTGGCTCCTAAATTCGACACCTTTGTTCTGATTGATGTCAGCCATTAAAAGCTGAAAGATGCTTTCGACTGGCTAAGTCTGTCGAAGTGCCCGTCGAAAGATGGCAAAATACTTAGAAGATTTCTTCCAAGGAAGAAGGCTGGTTGCCTTCGACGTCGAAGGAGTTTTCGTCGAAGACGTCTCTTGATGAAAGTGTTCGATGGTCCAGAGTGGAGCAGTTTGAAATTCAAAGCTTTGGAGGGAAAACGGTTTCCAGCAGTTACTACGTGCAAACGTGCAAGGATCTGGAGCGTCGAGCATGGAGAACGTGCCAAGTGGCTTGATCTCGAAGCAGTGCAACTGCCCGACGGTTACTTGGAATGTTTTAGTATAAATAGGAGTAGACATGTAGTTTCTCGTGTGTGTTCACAATTATATACATAGTCACTCATTTAGATTCAAGTACCCAGTGTGAGCGAAAGAATTGTTGAGAAATGTATGTGTGAAACACCAATTTTATCAATTAAAGTCATTTACTTTTCCAGCATTTTACTTGCTTTTCTCCTTTAAATTCCTGTCGAACCTTTACTTTAAAGCCTTGTTTATTTTACCAAGCCTTTCCTTTATGCAATTTACTTGAAACTTTTAATTTAAAGCCTTATCCACCTTAATCAAACTTCAAAATCAACCTATGTCCATAGGATCAATCTGATCGATCCTGCGAGTAACCAAATAAGTAACCATTTGGAGGATCAGCGGTTGTTTACCAAAACCCAAGGTAAACAATTGTCAATAGGAGTATTACTGGGAATGCTGGTAGGAGCGGTAGCGGGAATAATTACAGGAGTAGTAATAGTCTTTGGAGAGATCTCGGGTGAGAAGATTCTTCCACTTCTTGTTATCTTACTGGTCCTAATGATATTGACGACGTTGGGATCAGTGTCTTTCTCAACTTTGTCTTGGACAACCAACTGATCTTGCTTGACGCCATGATAATAGACGTCAGCCCCATAGTTCCAGGGAACAACTTTATCTGAAGAATATGGTATTGGCCCTGGCATGGTGATGATTAGGGGAGCAGACTTTGGAACAGATGTAATCCTGACGGGTCTTTTGGTGGAGACCCTGGGAGGATTGTTGGAAATGGTGATTATTGAGATATCTTCATAGGAATTTCTGGTCAATCAATAGGTCAATCTTTCCCTAGTGAAGTCGCCATTTTTTCTGTAGCGATAGAAATGTTAGGACTAAGCCATTGCATTAACTTGACTCGCACAAATCAAAATAAAAATCGCCATCGCACTTTATTGTTTCAAGAGGAATGGGAAAAGAGAGAATAACCCAAAAAAGAGGGGGAGAGAATCTAGGTAAGGGGGTTGGTTATGCAAAGGGAAGGTATTAGCACCCTAAACATTTACGGTACTCTGCAGGAACCTCTTTGAAAATCTGTGTATTTTGGCTATAAATGTTGTATAAAAATAGATTGTGGAGATGAGAAAAGAAATATATTTTACAATTTTCGTGTCCGCCGCGGTTGCGAACCTTTAGTCCCTACATACGTCCTCCATACAATAGGGGATCAGGGTACTCGTAGTTCATCTTTAAGAATTTTAAAACACAAGTGTGTTGGTTAATTTTAAGAGACGAGACATCATTGTCTTATCCGAGTAGAAGAACATACTTGCTACCCACAATTGAGAAAGGAGAATTTTCATCATCTCAAAGTGGAGGACATGGCTTGGATTGTAAAATCAACAAAGCCTCGCTCAACACCCAAGTTGAAAATATCTCGCTTTACTACACATCGTAGAAGTATAGTAGCTCGCATCACTTCAAGGATTGACACGAATCTAATCTTTTTTGAGAAAATTTTAAAGTTAAAAGCCAAAGTGGCAAAATAGTTTGAATGAGATTGATTGACTTTTTGTCTTCTCACAAAAACGTCAAAGTATGATTAACTTGGTTAAAATTTGATTAAGAAAATATTTTTGAAAATGCTTAGACATAAGTCCAAGTTTATTGTGAAAGCGGTTCAAGTTTAAAAATAAGAAGAGTTTTTAAAAGGAGGGAGAAGATTTTTGAAATTAAGGAAGATGGGAGGAAATGAAGGGGCTACCCTAAAGCATAAGGTAAGAGCTAGAGAAAAGAACCATCTAAACAACAAGAAACCAACACTTGACACAATGAGTCAATGTAGAATTACCATCCTTTGGGTTGAAACCAAACAAGAAAAGATAATAAACCTCTTAAGAAAACGAAGCTTCAATTGCATTAAGTCTTCACAAAAATTGGGCAGAGTAACAACTATATACATATGAGTTCCCAATCACTGACAAAGCATATAATCAGAATAACCTGAACACAAAGAAAACAAACAACCTAATGTCTCTGGATAAACCTCAAGAATTCCAGACAAAATAACAGTTGAAGTCACAACGTCTCAAGGTAGGTCAAGGTCTCTAATCCTAAGTCCAAGAAGTTCATCACTCCATAATGCCAAGGATAGTGACCAAGTAGTCCAAGTAACCTTTAAGTTTTTTATGGTTCAAGTTGGTTATTAGGTATTGTACTACGGTGGGAGAACTGACTTGGGTTTTTTTGCGTTTTATCGTAATTGTTGCGGATAGCAAGAGTCGTTGTCGACTTTTATTTTGTCCAATAAAGGAAAGGGTGAAAAGAACAAGAAATACCTTTTGAGAATTTTCTTGAGTTCGGGGGGTAGGTTATGAAAAGGGAAGGTGTTAGCACCTTTTTCATCCGTATTTATCTACGGGCTCTTAGTTGCTAGCTCACTTTGAAATGCCTTGTTTTAAATGTGTTTGTGATTTTTTTTTTGAAAATATTTTTGAAAAGTGTCTTCGTTTAGGAGAACTTTGTAATGATTCTCGTCTCTATAAGAACGCATATAGAGTGTTGACTTTTGAAAATATTTCATTTGAAAGTGTTGGTGTATTTTGAAAAATGTTTTAAAGATGATTGTGACCAAGCAACTATGAACGTTCTACCTACTCAAAAAAGTCTTAGTTATTTTCCTCTTCCTTTAGATATTGCTACCTTACCATTGATTGGTAAGGAGCCCTATCATTGGATATGAAGGGACAAACATGGGTCATCGTATAGTCATAAAAAGCAATAGTGTAGGATACTTTAGCAAGTTTTGTAAGGGTCTAAGATTATTTATGAAGGCAACATTTGAAGGGTCATCGATGGACTATGATCTTGTTTTTGATTGTTTTTGCTAAAGTATCCCACGTTTGCGTAACATGAGTATTTTTATCTCAAGGCAAGAAGTGAGTAACCCTAGAAGTGCAAGTGTGCAAAGTGTTTGTTTTCATACTCTTTGTATCTTGAATTAGGGTTTTCTATTTGTTGGTTTTAGTCTTTCCATACAAACCCTAGTTATTAGAATTTATATTGAAAGCGACAAATTGCGGAAATGTAAAATTCTACGCTATTACATCATTTGGGGACGGGGGTACAAATTTACAAATGGGGAGATAAGAGAAATTAAAAACCTAATTACTATTACAATCATATTGAATTTGAATAATAATGTACAAGACTGTGAAATAATATACAAGGAAAGAAGAAATTGTTTTTGTTTATGTCTTTGAAAGGTTTTAATTCTAATTAGGTTAAGTAAAAAATAAAATGACTAATTCAAATAAAAACTTAACCAAATTTATTTAAGAAAAGAAAATAAATTGTTTAAGAGAAGGCAAGTTTTTTTAGGTTTTTGTATGAAAAAGATTTTATATTAATTAAACTAGTATAAAAGGTTAATTAATTAAATGGAATCTAAGTTCTAAACTAATTTTAGTTAAAATAAAATAAAATAAACTTAAGTCTAATTATTATTTAAATTTAAGAAAGGAAATTAAATTTGTTAGGAAAATGTTTTTGGTCTTTTTATCTTTAAAAGAAATAAAATAAAAAGTATTTTAAATATGTAAATAAACAAATAAAATATTTTTTTTGGATTTTTGATTAATAAAATGATAATAATAATAATAATAATAATAATAATAATAATAATAATAATAAAAAAAATAATAATAATAATAAAAAAGGGAAAAGAAAAAAAATTAAGTCAGGAGGGTATGAAAATGATTTGGGTGGTTTTTGAAGTAAAAACAGTTTTGGGGTTTAAGCCCAATATGGTTTTTGAAAGTCGGAAAAATAAGAAAATAAAAACAAGGAATTGGCTTCGTTGCAAAATAAATGAAGGGGGTGATGATGAGTAAAATAGGGGCAAGGCCCATTGGATGAGGTCCAACACGCTGCCTGTTCAAAAAAAAGGATGGAAAATATGAGAAAAATCACCAAAGGTCTCGCTGGGGCTCGAACCTAGGACCTTCCATAATAATGCCTTTACGCGCGCGCTCTCTACCACTGGGGTGGATATACATCTTGTGTCTTATATCAAACCATAAATATATATTACAAAACCAGTTCTAATGATAAACTTCATATTCTTCCTCGCGCCAGCCAGAGCCTCTGCAACTCATTCATTTCTCAACCATTCTCAAAAGTATGAACATCAAACTTGTTAGAAATTTCACCACGATTCCAGAAATGTAAATAACTTAAACAATGGCTCAAAGATGAGCACGGATTTTTACTAGTACCAATTCTAACCTAATTTTTTTAGAAAGTTCAAACTTAAAATTCTCACTACTCAAGCAATATAAATGAGTTCTAAGGACATGGTCAGCTTCAGGGCAATGATGTCTACATTTTATCTTTGAAAATGGAATGATAACAATGCCTATATGAAGAGATTTGAAATCAGAAAACTTACCTCAAAACTGGATTTTGTGTTTTGAGTTAGAGCTCACTTCAAGATGTTTTAATGGCTTGGTTAGCTTCCTTGAACCTCCAGGAATCTATTCCAATGGTTGCTTTGAACTGAGAGGGCTTGAACTGTTCTAGAGAAGTCCAAGTGCAGACCTCTATTTTTGAAAATGGAGGATAGTGCAAATGGTGTTATAGTTTGAAAACAGGTATTGGGATGACTTATATATGAGGCAAGGAAGCTTTTGAAATGAGTTGGAGAGGAAACACATGAGTGGTTTGAAAGTTGGAAGTTTTTGGTCAGATCCTGCACAACAATTGAGTTTTTGTGCAATCTCTGTTTTCAGAGAGTTTTAGTGCTTGTCAATTCGAGTGTTTGCTAACAAATGACTTGTGTATCTATAAGAAAAAGGTTAGAGATGCTTTGCTCAAGGGACTTCTGAGTTATAGGGTTATGGCTTGGTTGCTTGATTTTGAAGAAAAGTGAGAAATGTAGTTTCAAGGTAGAAGGTAAAAACATGTAGAGTGGTTAAGAACTTTAAACATGTTTGTTTATGATCATTTATCTTGAGTGTGGACGGAGATAACAAATTAGGAGCTCAAGGAGAATTGACCTTTGCAAAAGCAATGCTTTATCAAAATGGAAATGATAACTTTGTTCCATAAGTGGAAACCCAACTTGGACAAAGCTTCAAACACTTGGAAAAAAGGGTTAATCAATTGTGTAAAACATTAATTATAAAGTGAAACACAAGTTTGAGGCCTGCAAATCAAAGATTATGCAGAATGGCCATGGATTTAATTATGTGTTCATCACAAAACTGCCTTGTAATTCAAGTTTGAAACCCTAACTTCATCTATTCGATTCTCTAATGATTTACAAAAAGCAAATGCACAGAGATGATATACTTAACAAAAAGCAAATGCAACTTGTTGTGTGGAGGCTTTGGTTCTACCAATCCTCTAATGATTTCCAAATGCAAGTTTCAAGATGGTCATCCAACTAACCACTAATTATTGACTTGCTTATTTTATGCTTTTATTCTTTTATGCTTTATGTACTATTTATTTTTATCATTTTTCATTTCATGCCGTTTTCATCTTTGCTCACTTGAGCATTTATATTCTTGTCATTTTTACTTTTCTCACTTGAGCTTTTCTTTTCTTTTCCTAAGACACTTAATAATCAACATAAACCCTAAAAAAGTTTTAATGGTACTTGGACTATTTGGTTACTATCCTTGGCATTATGGGACAATGGACTTTTTCTTGGACTTAGGATTAGAAACCTTGGCCTATCTTGGAGACCTTGTGATCTTATTAGATTATTTTGTCTGGAGTCCTTGAGGTTTACCTCAAGACATTGGGTTGCTTGTTTGTTTTTGTGTGCAGGTTTTTGTGATTAAATCCTTTGTTTGTAATCTGGAATTCACCCGTATACAGCCGTTACTCTGCCCAATTTTTGTGAAGACTTAATATACTTGAAGTTTGGTTCTCTCAAGAGGTCTAGTATCCTTGCTTGCTTGGTTCCAATACAGAGAATGGGAATTCTATCTTGGCTCAAAATGTCAAGTTTTGGCTTCTTGTCGGTTAGATGGTCCTTATCCTTAGCTTTTACCTTATGCTTTAGGATAGCCTCTTCTTCTCCTCCCATCTTCTTTAATTTCAAAAATCTTATCCCTCCTTTTTGTGAAAACTCTTCTTATTTTTAAACTTGAAACACTTTCATTATAAACTTGGATTTAGGTGCATGCATTTTCAAAACATTTTCTTCAATAAACTTCAATCAACTTAACAATACCTTGACATTTTTTTATGGGAAGACTAAAAGTCAATCAATCTCATTTCAAACCATTTTTGCCATTTGGGTTTTATCTTTAAACTTTTCTCAAAAGATTAGACTCTTGTCAATCCTTGTAGTGATGTAGACAAGTATACTTCTACAATATATAGTGAAGAGAGATATTTTCCACTTGGGTGTTGAGTGGGGCATTGTTGATTTCAAAATCCAAGCCATATCCTCCACTTTGAGATGAAGCAAATTCTCCTTTCTCATGATTGTGAGTAGTAAGTATGTTTTCCACACGGACAATGACGATGATGTCTTATCTCTTAAAATTAACCAACACACTCGAGTTTCAAACTTTTTTAAAGAGGAACTACGTGTACCCTGATCCCCTATTGCATGAAAGGTGGTACGTAGACACTAAAGGTTTGCAACCGCGGCGGGTACAAAAATCATAAAAAAATATATTTCTTTTCTCACTTCCACCATCCATTTTATATATAACACGTTTTATAGCCAAAATATACAGATTTTACAAAGAGGTTCCTGCGGAGTACCGTAGATTTTTAGGGTGCTAATACCTTCCCTTTGCATAACCAACCCCCTTACCTTGAATCTTTCCCCCTTTTTGGGTTATTCACTCTTTTCCCATTCCTTTGGAAATAATAAAGCGCGGTGGCGATTTTGATTTTGATTTGTATAAAGTCTAGTCAATCCAATGGCTTAGTCTTGAACATTTCTACCGCTACAGAAAAATGGCGACTTCACTGGGGATAGATTGACCTCTTGCTGGTCCATCCCTAAGTGGGTTGAGCCTATCTTTGTTTTTATCCGTATATGTGCTATTGTTGTTTATGTGTTATATTTTGTATATATGTTTGTCTGGATTTTTCTGCTTTTCAGAGTGCTTGGTGATTACTCATAAGTCCTATACCCGGACTTGGGAAAACTTTAAGATAGGACGGGTGATATAGTCATGTTAACTTTGAGGGAGTAATCCCAAAAAAGGAGGCATGAGATCCCCCACTCAGTGGAGGCCCCTTTGACTGTAGTGTCGTTTACCGAGTAATCGGGAAAACGTACTGCTTTCGACCTGGGAGCCTGCTGAAACTGAGGACCGTAGAATACCTAACCCATCTTGGCCTTTTAGGTGTAGTGCGAAAGCTATGACGGAGTAATCCAGAAATAGTTGTCACGCGATACTATGCTCGGACGAGTCTTTCTTAATAATATTACTAATTACCTAGTTAATCGGCAAGTTGGTAATATCCGAAAGAAGGATGTAGACTCTGGGAACCTCTAGAACCTTGTTCGGCAGGTGATAACTCTTAGACCAACACCTTATGGGTAGTACCTTCAACCTCATGCTCGTGACATTGAACCTATGAACCCTATATGTGTGAACTTGTGTGTGATTGTTGCATTATGCATCCATGCACTCATAAGCATATTTTGAAGAAAATAATATTTCAAGGGATTTAAAGGTTGACTATTTGTGAATATCTCAGGTACTTTTAACCATGGATTCTGGAAAAAGAAAGACCTGTAAATACAGTTTCAAGGATCCTAAGATAGATGAGCTGACCAGTCTAATTCCAGAGATCGAGTGTCCTGCAGACTTTCCGAAGAAGTATGGATCCATTATTCCTCTCATGAAGCTGAAGATGAAGGAGGGTATTCTCTCGACCTTGGTCTAGTTCTATGATCCAGTGTATCACTGCTTTACTTTTCCCAATTATCAGTTGATGCCTACACTGGAGGAGTATTCTCATCTATTAGATTTACCTGTTACCGATCATGTTCTTTTTACTGGTTTGGAGGGTGAGCCAAAACCACATGAGATTGCTGCTTTGATTCATCTGGGGAAGTCTGAGGTGGAAGCCCATATGACTACCAAAGGAGGGATTAGAGGATTATCAGCTCAGTTCTTATTGGATAAAGCTCGTTACTTTGCCAGAATGAAGAGTATGATTGCTTTTGAGGCCATCTTTACTTTACTTGCTTATGGATTATTCTTATTCCCTAATGTGGACAAGTTTGTCGACATTAACGCTATCAGGATTTTCATGATTGGAAACCCGGTTCCTACACTATTGGGTGATGCTTATTACTCTGTTCATCTTCAGAATTCTTATCACGGGGGAATGATTATCTGTTGCACGCCTTTGTTGTACTAGTGGTTCATCTCTCATATGCCTCAGTCTGATGCTTTTTGGAATGTCAAGAAGGAACCCCGTTGGGCTCCTAAGATCATGGCACTTACTCACTCGGATATTGATTGGTATTATCGAGCTTATCAGGATGTGGAGATTATTGACAGTTGTGGTAGTTTCCCCAATGTACCTCTTCTTGGTACAAAGGGAGGAATTAACTATAACCCTGTTCTTGCACGGCGATAACTTGGTTATCCGATGAGGGATAAACCAAATAGTATTCATTTGAGTAGTTTCTTTCTGAAGGAAGGAGAAGACCACGAGGAAGCTAGGGAGAAGATTACGAAGGCCTATTGTCACATTCATAAGAAGAGTAGGAAGGATTTGGGACCTAGGGGTGCTGTTTCTTTGGAGCCATATCTTTAGTGGGTTCGATCGAGAGCCATTCAATTGAAGATGTCGTGTGCTTGGGAGACACCTATGCATGATCTGTTTGTGAATACCACTCCTCCTTTATTAGACGATCTAGAAGAAATGCAGATTGCTTTGGTTAGGATGCAACATGAAAGATATGCTTGGAAGAACAAGTTCCAGACTTTAGAAAGTTCCTACAGAGCGGACCTGAAGGAGAAAGATGATTTGATCGAGATCCTTGAGAGTCGAGCAGTGGAGTCTATGGAGAGGCAGGGGGATTTATTTTCTCCTAAGCCTCAAACAGGTGCTGATTACTCATTTCCTAATCCGGATGATTGGAAAGAGGTTTCCATCAGACATGTGGAAGAAAACCAGAGGTTAAGGGCTCATATTTTCAGGCTCACAGGGAAGCGTCAGCGTACAGATTGATCTCTATCAGTTTCCTTCTCTCATGATTTTTTGATTGTATTCTCATCTTGTACTTGGGATCATTGAAACTTGTAACCTATTTTGAAGTTATTATAATAAAATTTTTCAGTATTTCAAATGCGTTATTATTTTGATGTTTGCAATATGTCTATAAACGTTAAATCCTATGAAATATTAAATGATAAAGTAAAAATAATCATATGCATTGCATATCATGTATCATAGTGCACATATTTCTTGCAGTTATTATGCATATCCAGGTTCCTTACCCAGCTTTTTGCTTCGTTCAGCAAGCTGACTCATCACTACAACACTCGGGCTAACTTCAAAAAGAAGATGGACAACTTGGAACAGGAGAATCGCGAGCTACGCGAAGAAGTTTCTGCTTTGAAGGCTGGCTTGGCCAATTTGACTACTCTGATGGAAGCTCTGGTGGTTGCTCAGAATTAGACACCGAGTGTTTAACCTCAACCAACAAGGGAAAATTCAGAAGTTCCTATTGTTCCTGCATCCGCTACTCCGACTATTGTTCAAAACCGTATGCCTCAGGGTTATCCATGGGGAATGCCAGAGAATTTTTCACCTGAAGGTTTCAATTTGGGCCCCCAAGATGCTCCAGTGGTTCCAAATGTTGTTACTCCAGCACCTCCTGTGGTACATGTTGTTCCTGCTGCACCTCCTTCGGTGAATTCGGTTCCATTTGTTAATGAAGATGTATTTCGACTTTTCCCTCCGCAAAGTGAAGATTTGGGTCTTTATAACAGAATGGATGATTTCCAAGAGCAGTTTGATAGAATGCAAAGAGAGATGAAGGATCTTAGGGGAAAAGAGTTATTTGGGCAGAACGTGAATGAGCTGTGTTTGGTCCTGAATGTCAAAGTGCCTGCTAAGTTCAAGGTCCCATAGTTTGAAAAGTACAAGGGCAACACTTGCCCTCATGCTCACTTGGTGATGTACGTGAGGAAAATGTCTACTCACATCGATGATCAGCGTCTGCTGATTCACTTTTTCCAGGATAGTCTGACCGAAACAGCGTTGAAATGGTACATGAGTTTGGATAACGCCAACATCCATACCTTTAATGATTTGGGAGAAGCATTCATAAAACAATACAAGTACAATGTGGACATGGCTCCCGATCGTGACAAGCTTAGGGCCATGGTTCAGAAAGACAGAATCGTTCAAAGAGTATGCACAGAGATGGCACGAAGTGGCTGCACAAGTGATTCCTCCCATGGAGGAGAAAGAAATGACTAAAATTTTTCTGAAGACGCTAGGCGCTTTCTACTACAAAAGAATGGTAGAAAGTGCCCCAAGTGATTTTACAGAGATGGTAGGAATGGGTGTCCGCCTAGAAGAGGCAGTAAGAGAAGGCCGTTTGACAAAGGGTGAAGGATCCGAAGGTGTGAAGAAGCCAACTTATGGGTTTACAAAGAAGAAAGAGGGGGACACAAATGCTGTCATACAAGAGAGGAGGGTAAATCCTCCTAGAAGGAATTATCAGCGTCACCAGCAAGTTGCTTCAGTGACTCCTGTTATGAATGTCGCTCCCACTACCGTTGCTTACCAAAGACAATCCTAGCAGGGGAACCTAGGGAATAATCAGAGAAGGGAGAACTATGACCCTATTCCCATGAGTTATGAAGAGCTACTACCAGCATTGATTCAAAAGAAGTTGGTCCAGACACGACCACCTCCAGCGGTACCATCACCATTGCCTTGGTATTACAAAGCAGACCAGACATGTGCCTTTCATCAGGGAGCAACAGGGCATAATGTTGAAAATTGTTATCCTTTAAGGACTGAAGTGCAAAGGTTGGTGAAGTCTGGAATTTTATCTTTCAAAGACATGGGACCCAATGTGAAAGACAATCCTCTACCTAAACACGGGGAAGTGAATGCTGTGAATATGGTGGCCGGTTGTCCAGGTGAATTCCGGATTTTTGACATTAATCTGGTTAGAGGGGATTTGGTGAAGATGCACGCAGACCTCTGTGAATTCAGTTATTTAGGCAGAACGTGAATGAGCTGTTGTTTGCGAGAAGATAAAGGCTGACTTACAAGAGATGATGGATGAAGGTTTAATCCATATAATCAGGCCTAGGGAAGAATATGAGGAGGAAGTGAATATGGTTTCTGGATGTCCGGGTGAATTCAAAATTTTTGAAGTACAACATTTGGATGAAGATCTCGTACAGTTGCATGCTACTTTCAGCGGTACTGCTGGACAAGTGGAACACCGATACGGGTCTTGCATAGTTTTCTGTCAAGACCCCCGAGGATGTTCTATTGTGAGAGAGGGTGTTCAATTGCTGTTAGACAATGGGACTATTAAGATCACAGGTCAGAGAGATGATTATCACGAGATCGATATGGTTGAAGTTTGTTTAATGGGAGAAGAGTCAGAGGAAGAGTATGCCTCCACGGATGAGTATTTCTCTTCAGAAGAAGATTTGTTTGCCGGAAATAACCTTTTGAGGGCTGATTGTGTTGAGGAAGGTGTAAACGTCATTGTACCTTATTTTGGGCACCCGCTCATCTTGAGGCGGAGTACCATAGCAAACCAGTTGTTACCCCATTGGTAATTAGCCTGGAGGGACCTGTTCCTTATAAATTAGATAAGGCTATGCCTTACAAATACAACGTTACAAATCTTAGAAGATGGGGTGGAAGTTCCCATCCAGCCAATGCCAGATGTTGGGAATATAGCTGATAATAGTAGGGTGACCCGTAGTGGTCGTGTGTTTGCGCCGATTATTCGAAGAGACGTTATTTTTGGAAAGAAAATTGCTGAGAACGATGAGCCTAAGAAAATTGCAGGAGAGACTAGTGGAGCCACATTGGAGAAAGAAGTGGATGATATCCTTAAGATAGTTAAGATGAGCGACTACAAAATTGTAGATCAGCTATTGTAGACTCCTTCAAAGATATCCATCCTGACATTATTGATGAATTCCTCCGCTCATAGAGAATCACTGAAGAGAGTACTAGACCAAGCTTTTATAGAGAATGACATGCCGTTAGATTAATTCAGCAGCATAATTGGAAACATTACGTCATGTAACAACTTGAGTTTCTGCGATGATGAGTTACCAGATGAAGGGAGGAATCACAACCTGGCCCTCCACATATCCATGAACTGCAAGAATGACTCTCTATCTAATGTGCTAATTGATAACAGATCCACGTTGATTGTTATACCAAGAAGTACCCTCATGAAGTTAAAGTACAAGGAACTCCTATGCGCCCGAGTGGAATCATTGTGAAGGCTTTTGATGGGTCGAGGAAATCTGTCATCGGTGAGGTAGACTTACCCATCCACATAGGACCACATTTGTTCTTGATAACTTTCTAGGTAATGGACATTATTCCTGCGTATAGTTGTTTGCTAGGACGGCCATGGATACACGAAGCAGGGGATGTCACTTCAACTCTACATCAGAAGCTAAAGTTTGTGCGTGAAGAGAAGGTAGTGATCATAAATGGGGAGCAGGCGTTGTTGATATCCCATATATCCTCTTTCAGTATTGTAGAAGCGGATGAGGCTGCTGTTGGAACCCAGTTCCAAGCCCTATCCATTGACAACATAAGGAAGAATGAGAATTATGTGGTTTCTCTGAAGGATGCACAGCAGGTTGTGCGCAATGGTTATAATGCAGTTTGGGGACGACTTGTGGATCCACCCATGAACAAAAACAGAGCTGGTTTAGGTTTCTCTTCGAGGAATGGCAAAAGAGAAAATTTGAAGTCAAAGTATTATGTGAACAGTCATCATGATGTTTTCCGCAGTGGAAGCTACCTCCATCCGATTGGTTATGGAATTAATGATGTTGAAGAGCATGAAGCAGAGCAGGAAGTATCGAATTATGTGACGCATGGAGTCCGAGTTCAGAACTGGATCACCATTAATGTTCCTTCTTGCATACATATTTCAAAGTAATTTGTTTTGTTAATCTGTTTCTTTCTTTCGAAAAACTTTCACTCTGCCCAAGGTGGAAGTATTAATGTTGTAAGGCTTATCTGTTTGCTATAATTGATAAGATCATTAATAAAAGTTGTCTTTGCTTCTAAAATTATGTCTTTTATTTTCTTCGTTTTCTTGGGAAATGGTAATAATACAAAAAAACCTTTCAAAATAAATAATAAATGAAAATTAATCTGCATGATCACTCGTTATATGTGTCAGTTTCTAAAAGCAATCATAAATCACATGTGCAGATTAATTAAAAAACCCGTTGAATACAATGACCCTACACCCTCTCCCAACTTTGATTGTCCTGTGTTTGGGAATGAAGAATAAGATTATGATGAGATTCCCGAAGAGGTCTCACGGTTGCTTGAGCACGAGGAGAATACCATTCAGCCATATAAGGAGCCTTTGGAAGTGGTTAATTTGGGTTCAGAAGAAGATCTGAAGGAAGTTAAGATTTGAGCATTGTTGCGTCCTGATGTAAAGAGCGGGTTGATCGATATGTTGAAAGAGTATGTGGATATTTTTGCTTTGTCTTATCAAGATATGCCTGGTCTAGATACAGACATTGTCGAGCATCGTTTGTCATTGAAGCCAGAGTGTCCGCCAGTTAAAAAAAAGTTGAGAAGAACCCACCCGGATATGGCAGTAAAGATCAAAGAGGAGGTCCTAAAACAGATTAATGCTGGTTTTCTTGTGACATCAGTGTATCCTTAATGGATCGCCAACATTGTCCCAATACCGAAAAAAGATGGAAAAGTCCGCATGTGCGTATATTACATAGATCTAAATAAAGCTAGTCCAAAAGATGATTTTCCATTGCCTCACATTGACATGTTAGTGGATAGCACAACAAAATTCAAGGTATTCTCGTTCATGGACGGATTTTCTGGGTATAATCAAATAAGAATGGCTCCAGAGGACATGGAAAAAAACAACGTTTATCACACCCTGGGGAACATTCTGTTACAGAGTGATGCCCTTCAGGTTGAAGAACGCTGGTGCAACGTGTTGCACCCCAAAATTTACCCTCTTGATTTAGGCTTATGCTTCATCATGAATATCATATTACATTTCATTCATACTTGGTGATGGGATCAAAGTACTTTGGTTATTAAGTCTTCCTTAAGCTTTGAAGGTTGATTGCATTGACAAGCTGCTCAAGATTGAACCTTATCATCTAAACCTCTGGATCTTTCAAGCTCAAAAGTTATTTCATATCTCAAGATGTTTTATCCATCACTTTGGATCATCAGAGGATTTAAGTTTATGTTTGATTATAAGAGGAATCTCTCCTTTGATTCACCAGTCAAATTAGGATTTTGTTTGATCAAAGCTATTGATGCATGTGCAAGTCTTGATTTGGAAGCTACAACATCTCATTGGTATTTGGAAGGTCTTAGTACAAGAAATTGGCCAGGATGCCCAGAAGATTTGAAGTTTTGAAGATGGTTCATGAGTCTCCTAAGATGTTAACCAAATTTAGGGTTTGGTCCAAGTTGAAGTAATTGGGGTCTAGATGAGCCAATTCATGAAGCATCACTATCTTATCATCATTAGAATCAAATTTGATCAAAGAGTCTCTTATGATGCCCAGTGGAATTATGGTTTTGAAGCTTGATCAA
Organism: Vicia faba; assembly: GCA_948472305.1. Classification (NCBI taxonomy): domain Eukaryota; kingdom Viridiplantae; phylum Streptophyta; class Magnoliopsida; order Fabales; family Fabaceae; genus Vicia; species Vicia faba. Next base: position 1,681,029,326 of record OX451737.1, on the reverse strand, counting down.
CTATCTCCTAGTACATGGTACAAAACTAGGGTTTTGGATTTAATCAGGATTTCTTTGACTTTTTCACCCAAACTTGTTTCCATGATTCACCACATGTTATTAAGCATTTAGGATTGAAAAATTGAGGTTCAATTTGGATTGGAAATGATTCAATTGATCAAAAGGGGCAAATTGGTCATTTTGACCAAAGTCAGTAAAATCAGGAGTTGACAAAGTAGACTTTTGGTCAACCATCAATTCAAGCATCCTCTTTTCATATTCCATACCCAAATTCATCTTTGAATCATGAGAAATGGTGAATTTGAATGTAACTTGTTCAAGAAGTAACTTAAAAATTGAAAAAAAATTCTAAGTGCCAAGATGACTTCTCTTGGGCAAGCCACGCGCGTAATTTCATCAAACACTTGGCATGCAATTTTGTAGAATCATTTTCTTGTGACTCAAGCCTCAATTTTAAAAATTAAAAAGAGCATTTTGTTGTTTTCCATGAAAGCTTCTCATTAAACTTGGAATCACTCAAATTGGATTAAAAGTGAGGAAGTTGTGGTTTGAGGAAGTTGGGTGGCAAAACCGGATTTTTGAAGGCACATGGGCAGGCCAGCGCGTGCAGTCTTTGGCAAGTTGGCTTGACTTGCCCAGGAATCCTAATCTCCACATATATTTCATTTCTCCACCATTTTTGATGAATCAAAGATCATTTTGAAGCTCATCATATGAATTTTAATTGGCTCAAATAAATTTGGAAAATTCAGGAGCCAATTTGAAATGGCCTAAGTTGCAAGTCAGCTGATTTTTGGTGTATGCTTGGCCATGGCAATTTTCAAGTTTTGGTTCAGTTTTGATCAAATCATTTCAGAGTCCACTTGCACATGCTTGGCACGAATTGGACACCTCATGTGCTTGCAAAAAAAGGTCAAACCAGGTGCATACCTCGTGCCTCTCTCATTTTCACATTTTTGACAAAATGGGAAACTTCTCACTCAAGAAAATCAGTCCCATGTGCAAGAGAGGACAACTCACCTCATCACACTTTTTCACTCACTCACACTCTCCTTTTGTTGCTCAAAATGACTGCAAGCATTGCCTGAATACCAAGCAAAACGCAAATGGCCATCACACTTGTTTTGGTTTGATAGAAAATTCACTTTTCCCATCCAACGACTCTCAGCTTGAATTACCACTCTAACCTCACTCCAAGCACTCTATATAAGCTGCTCAAGCTCTCCTTTCACGGACACACGCACTGCATTGGAAGAAGCTCCTCAGAATTTTCTCATTTTTCTTGCTCTGCAACTTGAATTGAGCAACTCAATTCTCTTGATCCAGTCCTCATTTCTCTACTCAAACCCCTTCATTGGAGCACAAGAAATCTATTTAGGAGGGTTTCTTGTTAGATTTTAGAGGCACCAAGTGAATTTATTTTTCACTTTTGCAGGTATGCTCACTGAATCTGAACCCTGATTTAAGCATGAATTGAAGTGTTTTGTGGTGTGCATTGTGTTTATAGCTGACCAATCATTAGGATTGATGTATATTTGAGCTCTGATTCAAGCAGATTTGGTGAAATCGTGTTTCTGGTTTTAATGTTTGCAGTGTCTTTTTCCAGTTTTTGAGATTAGATTTCTTGATCTATGCTTGATCTTTGAGTTTGATTCGAATTGCATGATGTAGTATGATATATCAGCTTTAATTTGAGCCTAATCCCATGGATTTTGGTTGAGAATCAGGCTTGTTTGATGGATCTTAAGTGAGCATGTTGGAACTGATGGAAGCGAGTGTTTTGCCTTGGCTGGAGGAAGAAGATGATGCGTGGCATCATCTCATTAGCCTTGTTCTTGTTTTTGTTATTTAAATTTTCATTGATTCTCTGATTTTATTTTATTGATCAAAACTTGATGAAAAATTATGAAAAAATTCATGAAACTTAAAAATAATATTCCTGACCTTGTGCATTTTTTTGATAATTTTTGAAAAATGTTTTGAGTGTTTTAAAAATTTGTGTTATTATTTAATTATTTGTTTAGTGTTTATTTTAATTTTAATATTTCTTTGATTTGAAAAATTCCACAAAAATTATCTTTGACTCAAAAAAATTAATTAGAAATTGATTCTTATTTTTGTTTAACATTTTTTCTATTTTTGATTAGAAGTTTAATTTGAAAAGTTTATTTGAAATATTTGTTTCATAATTTTGGTTTTAATACTTCCATTAATACAAAAATCCTCAAAAAAATCACGCAAGCTTGTTTTTAATCATAGAATCTTAATATAATTTTATTTTGACCTTTTCATGACTTTTGGCTAGGGTTTTCATTTTTGCCCTTATATAATAGTTTAATTGTTAATTGTTTGTTTGATTTTTATTTCAATACTTCCTTTAATTTAAAAATTCCACAAAAAAAATCAGGGATGTTGTTTTTAATTCTAATATTTGAATATATTTTTGGTTGGATATTTTTATGAATTTTTGATTAAAATTTTGTTTTGAGAGGTGATTATTTGTTTAATTGATTAATTGTTTGAATTTGATTTAATTTTTGACTTTTCTTTAATTCAAAAAATGTGAAAAAATATGTATTCTGACATTTAGGGTTTCCTTGTGGTTTTCATGATTTTAGTTTGAATTGTTTGAATCTTGATCTTATCTAATTCATATTTAAGATTAAAAGTCAAATGATTAGGGTTTTGTAGCTTATTGTGCAAGTTTCTTTTTCAAAACCATTATGCTCTAGATTTTCAATGGAATTTAGGTCTTGATTATGGTTCACGAATGCATTGAGGATCTGAAAACCATTTTTCTTGAATTATTTGACTTGGTTTGATATTTTTCCATGAATTATTTTGAAAACTTGTCTAGTTTTGTTAGTTTGGCCAACTAGTTTTGAACTTTGAGCCTCATTTTATATCTTCCTAAATCATTCATGAACTTAAGGCTTGCTTTCTGACTTCTACACACTTCAAAGATGCTAAGAATATTTTGGTTTGAATTATTGATCCTTGTTTCTATTTTTAATGTATTTTTGAAGTGAAGGTACCCAATTAATGTTGCATATCTTGTTGCAATTTGTTTGATGTACAATGAACTTGAGTGAGGCCTATAATTGGGCACCTAATGATTATGTTGGATATGTTCATCCAAATAACTCAAGTCATTTCACTTAATGGCCCATGTTTGAATGCTTGAACCTTTTGATGCATTATGTGGAATTCCTCTTCTATTATGCTTATGAGCTGTGATGAATTAATTGAGTATGATTGAATTGTGGTTGCTAATGACCTTCATGGTATTTGATTGTATTCTTATTAAGCTCCCATGATCCTTGATTGATATTCAATTGTCAACTCAACATGGTGATAGAAAGGAGCAACATTCCACTTCTGAGCATAGTCCTTAAAGCCTTCGCTTGCACCCATAGACATACCCTGAAGCTGAATACGAGTGGGAGCAAGGTCAACATTATACTGGTACTGCTTGTAGAAAGCAGCAGCAAGGTCCTCCCAGTTGCGGACATTAGCTCCTTCCAATTGATAGAACCATTCAAGCTGAGTCCTTGACAGACTGTCTTGAAAGAAATGTACCCACAGATTCCTATCAGCAGTGAAGGTTGAATTTTTCTGACGTATGAGCGGAGGTAGAGTTTTGGACAGGATACTCCATCGTACTTAGAAAAACCTGGATCTTTGAACTTATAAGGGATCACTACCCTGATGCTAGTCCCAAATCTCCGAAATCCAACCCAGGAACCTTCTGAATCTCCATATCACTTAGACGGTCCTCAAGTTGTTTGTACCTATCCTCAACAGGAGGATACTGTTCCTCATCAAAGTCAGTGTCATTATCAGAGACCACATGACTAGGACCTTTTTCTTCTTCTTGATTCTCTCCTCCTTTGGATGAATGAGACAGATCAGCTTCCTCTCGCAACCTATTCCCAAATCGGTGACCCATATTCAGAAGAACCACCTTTTTCTTCTTCTTCTTCTTTTCCTTCTTCAGGATGAGAGTCTTCAAATCTTGTTGCCCTTTAGCCAAGTTCAAGAACATCTCTTGGAATTGGGAATTCTGAGCCTGAAGAGCTTTGATGGCTTGATCAGTAGGCATTTCAGAAGACATTTTGTGCTGAAATAAACAATGAAGAAGATGAGAAACCTGCAATGGTACCTGTAATGATGTGCATGATAATGGAATGCGTATGAAATGATTTCAAAGACTTTGGGAGATTTAAATTTGCAAAACAAAACAAAAATAAAACACACTTTATTAGATTAACTTGTAAAAATGTTTAACAATCGAAAAGCAAATCTAAACTAGAAACAAATAAAGACATCAGAAATCCCATGGTCGTTTTCCCTTTGTGCTGACATAATCATTGATTGTCCATTCGTTCTCAAGTTGCCTCGTGAGCTTCAAGATCTTCCTTTCTTGCTCATGATACTTCTCCCGGTAGGTATCTCTCTCTTCCCTCAACTGAATCCAAGATCTCTTCAATTCCCCAAGATCAGTAGGCGTGTATGGATAAAGGACTGTATACGGAACACCTTCTTCATTAGTATGCTCCACAATCACTGGCAGCACAACTTCATAGGGCATCCCAAGCTTCTGGGAACGAGCTCAGACCCACTGGAGATAAGGTTTCATAGGGAGAGAAGTATTTGGTCCTAGTTCGTGAGGGTCAGACCTGTTCACCATTCCCCAGGCTCGTATGAACCTTCAGCGATGCTCATTAGTTTCTTCGTTATAGTCAAAGGCAATATCCTCAAGAAGTAGCTCATGGGTACCATCTCTCCGAGCACGACCAAACTGTCGTAAAGCCAAACAAGGATTGTAGGTTATTCCCCCTCTTATTCCAAGCAATGGGACATTAGGGTATCCCTCCACATCGATCAATGACAGCGACCTTTTCCATATCTTTAGAACTCCAAAGAATGTCCGTATGGGCAAGGGACATTATCCTGTAGGACCAACCTAGACCTTCCTCATTCCTCAATACAGACTTGGGGAGGTGAAAAATAAACCACCTCTCCAAAAGCGGCATACAACACATGAGGGTCCCTCTTCTCCGCACAGTACGAGTGTAGAGGGCATGTAGGATATCACTAATAAGAGTAGGCACAGGATTGCGGGACAGGAAGATCTTAACCGCATTCACATCTATGAAGGAATCTGGATTCTGGAAAAGAACCAAGCCGTAGATGAGGAGAGCCAAGATGTCTTCGAAATCCTGAAAATCCAAGTTATCCCAAAACTGTTGAGCTTGATCCATCAGAAACTTAGCCAATAAACCTTTAACCCCGCTCCGTGTCTCCCAGTTGGATACTACATCAGCCCTTTTTAGATGTAAGGCTGAAGCAATGTCCTCAGGTCTAGGGACCTCTTCCAAACTTGTGAAGGGTGTCTGCTCGAGGATTGATATGCCCAGTAAATAAGAAAACTCCTCCAAAGTGGGAACTAGTTGATAATCTGGGAAAGTGAAGCAATGATGCTCTGGATCGAAGAACTGGAAAAGCACGCTCATCATCTTCTCATCAAACTTTGAGGTCACCAAGCTAAGAAGCTGACCATGTCTCCTAATGAATGAGGAAGTATCAGAAATCCTCGAGGCTAAATCTTTGAGTTGAGCAGGTATTTGCACAAAGTTAACTCGGATGGTGTTTCTGCACATGGAAGCCATAATCTGCAAAACAGAACAAAGATAAATCCCCTCGGTCTTTGAAATGGTTAGTGTAATGAAATATGCATGCTATGTTATGATGCATGATGTCATGGTAAAGCACACAACAAGTATAGTAGGTAACAGACATGATAAAGGCAAACGAGTCACACAAGAGCCCTTAAGTTTCAGGCTTGCATGGGGTCTAGGTACTACCCTCTTGAAGTTCAGTTGGTTCAACCTATCCTAATAATAATAACCGGGTTCTAGAGGTTCTCAATATCACTAACCATCCTCCATCGGTCATGGTTTCAGCTCACGCAATCTTTTCTTGCGGCCGAAACTATCTCGAGAGTATGGTCTCAATGAGTGTAGTATCGAGTATCAACCAGTTCTCAGCTCTATACCGAGGTCAGCTATCTCACTACTTCCTATGGCCAAGTTGGTCAATTATAGGTTCTAAGGTCAGTTGATACTTAACGACACACATAGCAGCCCCGTATTCTCCTTGTTTCTCCACAAGGGATACTGGTACCAACCAATGTGCCACATCAACGTAGCTACTGCTTCAACCGTATCGGTCTACACCGTACAGTTCCCTCACAATTTATTGCTACTTACCTACAAGGTATCCCCCAGATCCGGGTTAGGATCTATAGTAACTCCGATACAAAGCCCACAAAAATAAAACAAACAAATCAAACAATAGAAGAAAATATGATGAACTAATCCTAAGGTATACCCCACTTATATGTCCCCAGCAGAGTCGGAAGTTCTGTGATACGATGGCAGAATCGACTGTTAAATACTGGTTTGCATTTTGCGTTTTGTATTCGCAAAATGTTGCGGTAAGCAAGAGTCGTCACCGACTTTTATTTTATCCAATCGGAAAGGAAAAAAGCACATAAAAATTCCTTTTTCGAGACTTTGAGTACGGGGGGTAGATTATAGAAAGGGAAGGTATTAGCACCCTTTCTATCCATGGTTTTCCATGGGCTCTTAGGTACTTGCTCATCATTTTAAAATTTCCGTTGCTGAATGATGAACTCTATCGGGGATAAAATTTCTGCTAATTTCTGTGTTCGTTTCCTTTAGACAGCGCTATCCCACTATTAATGAGTAGGTAGCACCGTCGTTGGAGTTGTAAAGGGTCAATTCGAGAGGGACGTACGATCACTAAAGCAATGTTAGGACGTCTTAGTAATAACTCTAATGTCTTAAGATCGTATTCGAGGCAACAATTCCTAGGCAGCCTTTCCGAGGCAACTTTGATCTTTGAGACAAAAGAGCGACCACTAAAATACCCTATACTCAATGATCGTTTACTGAAGGCAACCGAAGTGGAAGTATACCCTAGGAGTGCGCATGTGCGAGTGATTCAATTTCAAGTTTATTATCTTTGCACATTTAGGGTTTGCTAACCGTTTTAAAGTTTACATACAGTCTTGCCATGCAGCCCTAATATTCATACATCTAACAGTTAATATTTTGCGGAATTTAAAGTGCGGAAGGTAAATCTACGCTATTACAAGGATTCGGGTATTAATTACATATCCAAAAACAACCCGTAAAAAAACGATAAATGAACGAAAAAGGTCCTAATTAATCTATTACATCCCATGAGCAATTACATCAATATTGTAAAAAATAATAAAGCGCGCGCGATGAATTAAGAACGAGAAAAGTTAGGGTTTGAATTAAATATGCACAAACTTAATTACTAATTAAATTAAATTAAAGAAAATAATTTACATGACTTATTCTTGTATTTTGTTATTTTTAAGAAAAAGAAAATAAGAATTAAATTAAACTAAAACCCTAATTTTCTAATTGTTTTTAATTTATTTACAAAATAATTAAGGTTACCCTAAAATTAGAAAAAAAAACTAATTAAATTAATTTTTGTATAAAAAATAAATTCTAAATCTAATTGGATGAAAAATATTATTTTTGTTATTTGTTAATTTAATAAAGAATAATTTTGTGTTAATTAGAAAGAAAAAGGAAATAATTAAAGAAAATAAATAGAGAAACTAAAAAAATATATAAAGAAAATAAAGATTTGGGCCTGTTGTCATTGCTGGAGAGGGTGTGTGAATCTGGATTTTGGCCCAACAAAGCTGAGCCCAAGCTGACCACGTTGGATTAGGTGTAGCCTTTGATTTGAGGTGCATCATGGACCTTCAGTTGGGAGCATTGGATCTGGGTGAGAGTGCATCCAGTGGCTGGACGTTGAGGCGCATGGTAGGCATCAGGATGAGAGATGCGCTGGATCTGCCTGAAATATGTAAGAAAATAACAAAATGCACACGCCTGGGATCGAACCCAGGACGTGTGCATCAAAGGCGCGCTTCCTGACCAACTGGGATGGCTTTGTTAGTTGTTCATATAATAAACACAAACCATAATATGAGAAAATAACAAAACACTAAATCCAAACGCGCGAATTTTCAAACGGGCGAATGGTTGCTTGCCACGACATCTTCTTCTCCAAGGATCCATTGTCTTAGATAAAAGACTTTTACCAACGGATGTTCATCATAGGTATAAACTTGTGCATCTCAAAAATCATGTACAAGCACAATAAATTAATGGTGATGGTACCAATCCACTCGTCTCAATCTCACGAGCATCATGGTACCATAATCATGGCCCAATTTTGCCTAGGTTAAGAAACCCCAAAACGAGCTCGCAAACCCTAGCTATGGCATATGGCGATTCCTGCGTTGTAAATGCAATTAAACAGTACCGATAGCTTGCAAACAAGATGATGAACAAGAATATATGATTAGAATGTTCTTAGGATGCGTGAAACATTGAAAATGATTTTGAGTATGAAGGCAAATCGTGTGAGTGATGTAGGACGGTTCTGGGTGTTTCAAGCCTTGCAAATGATTGGGTTAGCTCCAGGAGACTGCTAGCAAGTGATTGGAAGCTTCAGCACACCTTGAATTGGCCTATAGAAGGATATCCGTCTCACACTTTTCTTTGGAATTTTGAAGTTTTGCTCTCGTTCTTGGAGGCAACTCTGCACGAAAATTCTTGTTTTTAGGGTTCAATGATCTTCAGCATAAGTAGTGAATCATATTAGGTTAATTATTTTTGGCCATGATCTTGAGAATTCATGAATGTAATCTTTGATCTTTAAGCCATATCAAATCTTTCCATAACCATGCAAATCATGCCCTTTTGCCTTGATTCAAATTTGACTGATTATGCCAACTTATTTGGATTTGATCTTCATCAAAATCAGATCTTCAAAACAAATCTTGGTATTTTTTATTATTTATTTGATTTAAAATGATTTTTAATAAATAAAAACTATAATAAAATAAATAAATGGAGCAAATAAGATGTGGTTGTTGCCTTGGGTCGTGGGCCATGTTGGAAAGGTGGTGCAAGCTTAAAAAGTTGGGCCCATTTAGCAAAAAATGCATTTGTGAGCACATTTGACTTTTGCAATTTTACAATTTTGCAAAAAAGGTCAACTTCACCAATGCATAACTTCCTCAATTTTGACTCTTTGAAGGTGTTCTTGGACTTTTTATAAATCTTGAGATGTTCCCTAAGAAACCCTTTTGGTCTCATCTCAATTTGGTATTCCATGTTCATGTATGAAGCTTTGACAAAAAAGGTGTTTTTGTTGACTTTTCAAAGTGACCTATAATGTCAAAATTCATAACTTCTTGTGAGTGCATATTTTGAACTTGGGAGCTGAAGATGAATTGTAGGGATTTGCATCCTCTTCAAAATGAGCTTTGTATGGGTAATTTCTCATAAAGTATGAGAAAGTTATGCTTGGTCAAAGTTGAGTTGACTTTTCCTACAAAACCCTAATTTAGCAACTTTTGGGTTTTTATGCATTGTGAGCAATCCTTGAGGAATCATGATAAAACCTTGATCAAATGATGAATCATACTTCACAGTTGACTTTTGCCCTAGCACAGTCGATTTTCAGGCCTTTGAGCAATTGACTGAGCAAACTTTCTCTGCAAGGCTTGAAACTTGACATGGATGATGTTGAGAACATATTAGGACAATGGTGAGAATTTGAGACCCTTTGGACTCACACATCTTGATGCAACATGAAACCCTAATTTTGAGGTAGACTGCCTTAGGTGAGAGTTTGTCTAGTCAACTCTTGGATTTCCTTGAACAATTTGAGGACCTCATTTGAAATGTATTGAGAAATATGGGAGGAAAATTTTTGGGGTACAACAAATGTGTTGTGTCCTCAGTCAGCACGACGAGACAGGAAAGAAAGAGCAGGCCAATTTACTACTTGAGTAAGAAGTTTACAGAATGCGAGTCGAGGTACTCATTGCTGGAAAAGACTTGTTGTGCGCTTGCCTGGGCCGCCAAACGTTTGAGGCAATACATGTTAACTCACACTACCTACTTGATATCCAAAATGGATCCAATCAAGTACATTTTTGAGAAGCCAGCTCTTACAGGCAGGGTAGCCCGTTGGCAGATGATACTCAACGAATATGATATCCAATACACTACTCAAAAAGCAATTAAGGGTAGTGTATTGGCCGACCATCTTACTCACCATCCCATGGACGATTATGAACCGATGAAGTTTGATTTTCCAGATGAGGAAATTGTGTATATTCGGGATTGTAATATGTCAGATGACGGTGGCAGAACCGACTATTTAGGAAAATGCTAGTTTGTGTTTTGCATTTTTGTTCGCAAAATGTCGCGGTAAGCAAGAGTCACCACCGACTTTTATTTTATCCAACAAGGAAAGGAAAAAAGCACAGAAAAATTCCTTTTTCGAGATTTTCTGAGTATGGGGGGTAGATTATAGAAAGGAAAGGTATTGGCACCCTTTCTATCCGTGGTTTTCCACGGGCTCTTAGGTACTTGCTCATCATTTTAAAAATTTCTTCTTTGTGTGTTTGTGTGATTTGAAAAGTTTTTTTTTGTTTGACTTCGATTTAACCCTTGCGTCTGTCCTCAAGAGTGTTACGAAGTGTTTTTGAATCTTTGTCTGAAAGGAGTGTAAGTGTGAAAAAGTTTGTTTGGATTGAGCAAGTACTTAAGAACTAATCTACCTACTCGAAAAAAAGAATCGTTCTATGTTCGTTTCCTTTAGACAATTTATCCCACTATTAGTGAGTAGGTAGCACCGTCGTTAGAGTTTGAGGGTCAATTCGAAAAGGGACGTACGGTCACTAAAGCAATGTTAGGACGTCTTAGTAGTAACCCTAATGTCTTAAGATCAATTATTCGAGGCAACAATTCCGAGGCAACCATTCCAAGGCAACTTTGATCTTTTGGACAAGAGGACGACCACTAAAGCATCCTATACTCAATGACCGCTTACCGAAGGCAACCGAAGTGGGGTATACCCTAGGAGTGCGCATGTGCGAGTGATTCAATTTCAAATTATTATCTTTGCACATTTAAGGGTTATCTAATTGTTTTAAAGTTAATCATGCATTCTTGTCATGCATCCCTAATATCATACATCTAACAGTTTAATATTTGCGGTATTTAAAGTTCGGAAAATAAACTAAGCTATTACAAGGCTTCGGGTATTTACATAGCCAAAAAAAACCCTAAATAAAATAAAGCGATAAATGAAAGTAAAAGTCCTAATTTAAACTATTACAACTTGTGAGCAATTACATTAATAGGATAAAACTAAAATAAAGCGCGCGCGATGAAATTAAGATCGGGAGAGAACTAGGGTTTTGACCCTTCTAACCTAATTAAGAGAAAATTGTTTTTGTTGTTTTTAATTATTTTTAAGAAAAAGAATTAGGTTTTAAAATTAAATACACAATTAATTAGTGATTAAATTAATTAATGAAAATAAATAAATGGCCTATTTTTTATGTTTTTGGTTATTTTAAGAAAAAAAGAAAACATAATTAAATTATAAACAACACCCTAATTGTTCTAATTATTTTTAATTTATTTACAAAATAATTAAAGTTATCTAACATTAGAATCTAATTAAATTAATTAATTTATTGATAAAAAATAAACCTAAGTCTAATTGGGTGAAAAATATTTTTATGTGATTTTTTTGATAAAAGAAAAATTAATTTTGTTAGTAAATAAATGAACTAAATTAAATAAAGTAAAAAAGAAAAGCTAAAGAGAAATTAGGCCTGGGAAGCAATCTGAAGGGGGGTGTGGATAGCAAGTCTTGAGCCCAACAGAAATTGATCCATTTTGACTTTTTGGATCCCATGCGTTACCTTGACTGGGGACTTTGGTGCTCCTCCATTTAATGGCCTTTGGATCTGGCCATCTGGCCACTTGGCAGACTGGATGATGAGGTCACATGATAGACCTTGGCCTTGTATGCGCATGTAATCCCTGAAAGAAAAATAATGTGAAGAAATTGGGGGACCTGGGATTCGAACCCAGGTCCTGAAGCACTTTCCCACCACCTGGCCACCAACTGAGCTACGCGTTTCAATTGTTCATATAATAAACATAAATAATAATATGGAAAACAACAAGATTCCCAGATCCAAACGCGCAAATTTTCAAACGCGCGAATGATGGTTTGCCACAACATTTTCTTCCTCCTTGCTCTGTTGGTAAAAGTCCTAGACTTTGACCTACGGACGTTTGTCCGTCACTACAAATATACACATCCTCAAAATCAAACACACGCATGATAAATAAAAACTAAAGCCATGGATAGCTTCGTCTGGACCTGCTGAACATAATGGTGTCCCTTTCATGGCCCAATTTTACCTGTAGGCAAATACCCCAAATCAAACTAGAAAACCCTAATAATGGCAAACTCCAATACATGCCATGAAAACGCAATCAAATATTATAGAAAGCTTGCAAATGCTTCAAGGAATAAGAATATATAACTATTTTGCGCTATAAGTGACATGATGATACGATTCGATTTCAAAAATACATCAATGTCGTGGACGACTTACAGTGGTATTTGGCAATGGAAACTCCTTGTTTTTTGATTGGTTTCGCTTGCTTACACTCCCAGGAAGTGATTGGGATGATCAAAGAGTCTTGTAGTTTCCTGTAACTATGAATTCGTGTCTGCACTTTGTTGTGATTTTTTCAAGTTTTGTTCTTGTTGTTGCGCCTCCCTCTAGCCTCTTTTTGTGTCTGCCAACACTCCTTATGTATGTAGGAATGGATTAGGGTTGCCAATATGATCACAATCTTCATCCATCATTGCTTTTGATTTGGATTTGATACACTTGAAAATCTTGCTAAAAATAGAGCAAACTCAATCTTTTTGTGCACACCAAGCCTTTATACGAATTCAATATCATGCTAGCTGGATATTAAGACCTGAAACATGTACCAAATCTTGAGATTTCAATATTTTGGATTTTCTATGATTTGTTTTGATGTAAATTGATTTAATTCAAATAAAAATCAAAATAAATAATAAAAACAAGATAATGACAAGTGGCAAGGTCTAGGGCTCGTGGACCATGTTGCCAACTCAAAACAAGTGCAAAAGATTGGGCTCATTTGGCAAAAATTGCAATTTGAGGCATAGTTGACTTTTGGCAATTTTGCAAAAAAGGTAAACTTCACCAATGCATAACTTCCTAAATTTTGACTCTTTGAAGGTGTTCTTGGACTTTTTAGAAAGTTTGAGATGTCCTATAAGCAACCCTTTTGGTCTCATTTAAATTTGATATTCCATGCTCATGTATGAATCTTTGACAAAAAAGGTGTTTTTGTTGACTTTTCAAAATAACCTATAATATCCAAATTCATAACTTCTTGTCAGTGCATATTTTGAAATTGGGATATTAAGATGAATTGTATGGAATTGCATCCTCTTCAAAATGAGCTTTCGATGGGTCATTTCATAAAGTATGAGAAAGTTATGCTTGGTCAAAGTTGAGTTAACTTTCCTTACAAAATCCTAATTTAGCAACTTTTGGGTTTTGATGAATTGTGAGCATTCCTTGATGAATCATGATCAACCCTTGATCAAGTGATGAATAATACTTCAAAATGAGAATGTTGACAAAAAATCTTGAAGTTTGACTGTATATGGGCCACAATTAACTTTTGCCCTAGCACAGTCGATTTTCAGGCTTTTGAGTAGTTGACTCAGCAAACTTTCTCTGCAAGGTTTGAAACATGACATGGATGATCTTGAGAACATATTAGGAAATTTATGAGCATTTGAGACCCTTGGGACTCATGTATCTTGATGCAGCATGAAACCCTAATTTGAGGTAGACTGCCTTAGGAGGGAGTTTGTTTGGTTAACCCTTGAACTTCCTTAAGCAATTTGAGGACCTCACTTGAAATGTATTGAGAAATATGGGAGGGCAAATTTTGGGGTACAACAGCTGTCCCTGTTCAATCTTCTTAAACTTGAGGATGGAGATTGGCTTGTATGCCTTTCATGATCCAAAGGTGGAAGATGATTGAACACTAGAGTGCCCAGAAATTTGCACTTGCATGAAGTGGCACTTGTCTTGCGATGTCGGGAATGGGCTTATAGATGCCATTTGGAAATTGATGAAGGAAGATGGGCTTAAAGATGCCATCAGAAGGAGTGTCGATCGCATAAGAGATTCCTTAGCGAGAGCTTATATACCTGTTGTTGAGGAGGATTCCGCTGGGGAATGCTGGTCTCTGTCTTGGGAGAAATAGAATTTTAGGAGCTTCAGTCGTCCGTTATTCTACTGGGGATGAAATTAAACTCGCTATCCGGTCGTAATTCGGGTTCGCAATTTCTCAATTCTTATTTGGTCGTAATCCAGGCTTCAGAATGAATTAAGTTGTTATCTGGTCGCATCCGGGTTTCAACTTGACTTTAGGGCATACCAATATCCGGTCGACTCCGAGTTTCTTAGTAACTGTCCAGGTAAAACTGTTATTTAGTCGAAATCCAAGGTTCACAGTGTCTTGTACCTCTATCTGGTCGTAATCCAGGTTTCACGATGCAATGTACCATTATCTGGTCGAATCCAGGTTTCATGGTGTTTAGGGAAAACAAGGTATTATCCAGTCGAATCTGGGTTTCATAACTTGAATTAAAGATATACCACTATCTGGTCATAATCCAGGGTTCGTAGTATTCTTGGCTACTATCTGGTTGTAATCCAGGTTTCACAGTGTCTTGTATTGCTATCTGGTCGTAATCCAGGTTTCACAGTGTCTTGTATTGCTATCTGGTCGTAATCCAGGTTTCACAATAATTTTGTTAAGAGGATATCCGATCGAATCCGGGGTTCACGGCTTGGGTTTATGATATACCACTATCTGGTCGTAATCCAGGTTTCATGGTGTCTTCGTATTGCTATCTGGTCATAATCCAGGTTTCACAATAACTTGCTGGGGATTAAACTACTATCCGGTCGAATCCGTGTTTCATAGCTTGAATCTGAGATGAACCACTATCTGGCCGTAATCCAGGTTTCATGGTATCCTGATATTGTTATCCGGTTGTTCTCCGGGCTTCACAATTTGATGGAGGAATTAAGATACTATTCGGTCGTGCCCGGGCTTCATAGCTTGAACCTTGTGGGAGTTCGATTGTATCCTTTCCTGAAAAGTAAAGGGTTAGTCAGATGTAATGTCATGATTCATGACATATATTGAGCTATGATGTTCTCAAAATAAATGAGACTATGCAATGTATTGCGATGTTTTTCTAGCTGGGGAAAATGAATCCCAGGCTGCAGCTGGAGAATAAAAGAAGTTTCCGCTCGTTGAGGATAACGATCGAAGATAATTTGAGAATGCATTGGCAGAAGGATAATTCTGTCGGAGAATAAATTGGTGAGAGAATTACCGTTGCTGGTAATGATGAACTCTGTCGGGGATAAAATTTCTGTTTGTGGAAGAAATAAACTCCACTGGGGATGATCTTCCAGTGCTGGTGATAGATGAACTCTGCTTGGGGAGAATTCTGCCGATTCACTCGCGATTGTGAACCTTAACTGGGGAGAATTGATAACACTTTGTTTAGATACCTTTTAACTCGGCGGAGAGTGTATGCATCTTTCAGTCTTATTCTTCAGCTGAGTCTATTCTTATACTTGGTGAATAGAGCAAGTGTAAGGTTTGGACATTTCGTGTTTTCCCCTGTTCCTGGTATTACGAGTCACCGTCTTTTGTTTCGCATGTACATATTTATGAGCAGTAGTTTTTTTCAAATGCATATATAAAAAATGAATCATTGGACATTTTTGCAAAACAAAATAGGAAAAGAAAAAGTAATTTTGAAATTTATTATAAAAATGGATTGTATTGATTTTGAAGTTGGCCTGTAATAGGCGTTTTTGTACAAGAGGTTGACGTCCTAGTAATAGAACGCCGCCGAAATGATAGAATTTATACAATTTGTGAAAAACAAAGAAAAACAGCTATGTGAACGATCCCACTGGGTTCCAACTCTGCTATTGCCTTTATATCCTCGAGCGTCTCATCACTTTGCTACTTGATTGAAGATGAGCCAGGTTGATTGACACTGCCCGAGCTTGATAGTCGATACTGAAGTTTGGTTGCAAGGTGATCCAATGAGACATAGTGTTACGCTTTGATCCCTAATTTTTTCCTGGACTGCCCTTTCGGGTTTTTAGTCCACCGGGATACCCTTTTTTGCCTAAGTCGCCCTTTCGGGTTTTTGACTTGTCGGGTGTACAGATTTTTCATTTTCATCCCTTACGTTTGCCCGAACCCTTTTGGTTCGCTGGGAAGCCCTTATTTCTGCCTAGGCCAGTCGACCTAGCGGGTCTTTGATTATGCATAGTATTTTTTCACTGTGTCTGCATTGACGGGGTGAGGAAGGTCGTCACCATCCATGGTGGTTAGAATCATAGCTCCTCCCGAGAAAATGTTCTTAACCACAAATTGCCCTTCGTATGTGGGGGTCCATTTTCCCCTATGATCACTTTGCGGCAGTATGATGCGTTTGATCACTAGATCCCCGACTTGATACTCTTGTCGTCTGACTTTTTTGTTAAAAGCCTTGATCATTCTCTTTTGGTACATCTGACCATGACATATAGCAGTAAGTCTCTTTTCGTCGATTAGATTCAGCTGATCAAGCCGGGTTTGGATCTAGTCGTCTTCGCTCAAACCTTCATCCTTTATAATCCGAAGAGAGGGTATCTGAACTTCAATGGGCAAGACTGCCTCCATGCCATACACCAAGGAATAGGGTGTTGCCCCTGTCAAAGTCTGTGTTGAGGTACGGTACCCATGAAGAGCGAATGGTAACATCTCATGCCAGTCTTTGTATGTCACCGTCATCTTCTGCACAACCTTCTTGATGTTCTTATTAGCTGCTTCAATAGCCCCATTCATCTTCGGCCGGTAAGGAGAAGAGTTGCGATGTTGTATCTTAAATTGTTTGCAGAGCTCTGTGATCATTGTATTGTTGAGATTTATACCATTGTCCGTAATGATCCTCTCTGGTACACCATATCGAAAAATTAGATTGTGTCGGATGAACCGCGCCACGACGTTCTTGGTCACTGTAGCAAAAAAAGGTTCCTCAACCCACTTTGTAAAATAATCAATAGCTACCAGAATGAAATGATGTTCGTTAGACGCAGTAGGTCTGATCTTGCCGATCACATCGATGCTCCACATTGCAAAAGGCCAAGGTGCCGTTAAAACATTAAGAGGAACTGGAGGTACATGCACCTTATCAGCATAGACTTGGCACTTATGACAGGTCCGAGAATGCTGATAACAATCGGCTTCCATAGTAGACCAATAATACCATGCCCGTAGGATTTTCTTTGCCATGGTATGTCCACTGGAGTGAGTTCCGAAGGTACCTTCATGTAACTCTGCCATAGTCCTTTCTGCTTCGTTCTTGTCCACACATCGCAGTAAGGTCGAATCATGGTTACGCTTGTAATGGATACCATTACTGATGAAGAACTTCGCAGCGAACCTTCTCAAGAACTTCTTATCATTAACAGATGCACCCTCAGGGTACTCTTGAGCCTCAAGATACCTCTTTACCTCGTGAAACCAGGTTTTATCTGCTACCTCTTCAGTCTCGATGTCACAGTAATGTGCGGGTTCGTCCAACCTTTCGATGGTAATCTGGGGTGCTTCATTATCCCTTCTGACCTTGAACATAGAAGACATAGTAGCTAGCGCGTCCGCTAACTGGTTCTCCTCTCTGGGGAAATGTTCAAAGGTTATCTCCTTAAAGTGTGGAAGTAATATCAATACATACTCTTTGTAAGGAATGAGATTTGGGTGCTTCGTATCCCACTCGCCTTTGATCTGACTTATCACGAGAGCGGAATATCTGAATACACTCAAGAACTTAATCCTCAGGTCAATGGCTGCTCGAAGACCCATGATGCATGCTTCATACTCCGCCATGTTGTTGGTGCAGTTAAAACATAATCAGGCGGTGAACAGAGTAAGACAACCTTCAGGAGATATGATCATGGCACAAATTCAATTACCCAATGCGTTTAAGGCTCCGTCAAAATACATAGACCATCAGGATCCTTCCTCAGGTCCTTCATCCGGTCCAGGTTCTTCACAGTCGGTCACCAACATGATGTTCTCATCCGGGAACTCGAAATTCATAGACTGGTAATCATCCACGGCCTGATGCGCCAAATGATCTGCCCACACACTTCCCTTGATTGCTTTCTGGGTTGTGTATTGGATGTCATACTCGGTTAAGATCATCTGCCATCTTGCTATTCGTCCGGACAAGGCAGGCTTTTGGAAGATATACTTGATTGGATCCATCTTTGATATCAATAAGGTGGTGTGAGTCAGGATATACTGTCTCAGCCGGCGAGCAGCCCATGCCAAAGCGCAACAAGTTATCTCAAGCAGTGAGTATCGGGTCTCACAGTCGGTAAACTTTTTGCTAAGGTAGTAACTAGCATGCTCTTTTCAGCCAGACTCGTCATGCTGCCCCAGCACGCACCCCATTGAGTTGTCCAACAATGTCAAGTATAAGATCAAAGGTCTTCCTTCGACTGGAGGCATCAGAATTTTCGGCTCTTGGAGATATTTTTTAATCCTCTCGAAAGCGGCCTGACATTCATCATTCCACTTTACCACTTGATCTTTCTTCAGCATCTTGAAGATTGGCTCATAAGTAGCAGTCAAATGCGAAATGAATCGGGCGATGTAATTCAGACGTCCCAGGAAACCTCTAACTTCCTTTTCTGTTCGGGGAGTTGGCATCTCCTATATAGCCTTCACCTTTGCGGGATCCACCTGAATACCTTTATCACTAACGACGAAACCCAACAGCTTACCAGACCTTACCCCGAAGGTGCAGTTGTTCGGGTTTAACCTCAGCTTGTACATCTTCAACCTGTCAAATAGCTTCTGAAGGTGGTCGAGGTGCTCTTCTTCAGTTTGGGACCTTGCAATCATGTCATCAACGTAAACCTCAATCTCATGGTGAATCATGTCGTAAAACAAAGCGACCATGGCGCGCTGATAAGTTTCCCCAACATTCTTCAACCCAAAAGGCATTACTTTGTAACAGAAGGTACCCCACTGTGTAACGAAAGTTATCTTTTCCATATCCTCGGGAGCCATCTTAATCTGATTGTAACTGGAAAAACCATCCATAAAGGAGAAGACCTTATGTTGTGCGGTGTTGTCAACCAAAACATCAATGTGAGGCAGAGGGAAATCATCCTTGGGGCTCGCCCTGTTCAGATCTATGTAGTCTACACACATACGTACCTTACCATCCTTCTTCGGTACCAGAACAACATTGGCAACCTACTGTGGGTAAGAAGTAACAGCTAGAAATCTGGCGTCAAACTATTTCATGACCTCAACTTTGATTTTCTCAGACATCTCAGGGTGCATACGATGGACCTTCTGCTTTACCGGCGGATAGTCTTCTTTGGTTGGAAGGCGGTGTACCACAATATCAGTATCCAAACCAGGCATATCTTCATAAGACCAGGCAAAGATCTCAACATAGTCGCGTAGCATCTGTACCAACCGTTGCTTGACACTAGGCTTCAGATTTGCACCTACCTTGACCTCTTTCTTGTCTTCCTCTGTACCCAAATTTACTGATTCCACTGGATCTTCATGAGTCTGTATGACCCTCTCTTCTTGTAGTAGCAATCTAGCAAGCTCTCCAGGAACCTCACAATCATCCTCACCTCCGTCTTCAGCTTGGTTGATCAGATTTTCGAAGTCATAACTGGCAGTAGCAGAGTCGTTATCAATGGGATCCAGAGTGGATGTGGATCTGCATTATTATATGTGAGTGTGTGTAAGAGCATAACTGTTTTAAATAGTGAGAGACAGAAGAGAAAAACAAGGAGCGTAAAATTTGTAATGCAAGAAAACATCCAATGCTTTATTGATGATATATGAAAATGACAAATAATAAGCCCTCACAAACAAAGCCAAGGTGCCAGGCTGTAAAGTTTCAAATTGTCTGTTATAAATCTCAAAACAAAAGTCTATTACTGTGTAATAAAAGAAACGGGCACGAAGTTCTTCACCGTCCAATTGTTCAAGCCACCGTTGGTAGTCGAGTAAATCCAGCTATCGATATCCGAACCCTCTTCATCAGCTTCTATGGCGGAGACAACCTCAATAGCATTGATTCCTGAGTCATGCTTGGGCATGGGTGCGGTTATGACGTTGGGTTTCTCCGGAGCGTCAAACTCAATCTCTTTAGCTTCAATCAAATCTTGCACCCTATTCTTCAAAGCCCAGCAGTTTTTTGTATCATGGCTCGGGCTATCAGACTGATAGGCACAACGGGCGTTGGGATTATATAGCGGAGATGTGGTGCTGGGATTCTTCGGGGCTTCCCTCAGAGTTACCAGGTTGGTTTTCAGCAATTGTGGTAGAATCTGATACAAAGTCATGTTAAGCCGAGTGTATTGTCTTTACGGCCTATCCATTCTTTGTTGATTGTTGAATTATGGGGCAATGATGGGTCTTGATATTACTACCGCATTCACTGCTTGGCAGCGTTCAGGTTGGTTTTGGCTCCTTGAGCTGTAGACTGCACTAGCTTCCTTCTTACCAACAAAAGGCTTCTTTACGGCACTGGAAGACGCATCCTTCTGTATCTTACCACTTCTGATACCAGCCTCTAATCTTTCCCCAATCATGATCAATTCAGTGAACCCAGAGGACGAACTACCGATCAGATGATTGAAAAATGGACCAGACAACGTCCCAAGAAACATATCAACCAACTCCCTGTCAGACATAGGGGGTTGGACTCTTCCAGCCAGATCTCTCCGCTTCTGAGCATAGTCCTTAAAACCTTCGGTTGCACCCATAGACATACCCTGAAGCTGAGTACGAGTGGGAGCAAGGTCGGAATTATACTGGTAATGCTTGTAGAAAGCAGCAGCAAGGTCCTCCTAGTTTTGGACATTAGCTCCTTCCAACTGATAGAACCCTTCAAGTTGAGTCCCCGACAGACTGTCTTGAAAGAAGTGTACCCATAGATTCCTATCAGCAGTGTAAGGTTGAATTTTTCTGACGTATGAGCGGAGAAGGAGTTTCGGACAGGATACTCCATCGTACTTGGCAAAAACCGGAGCATTGAACTTGTGAGGGATCACCACCCCTGATGCTAGTCCCAAATCTCCGAAGTCCAACCCAGGAACCTTATGAATCTCCATGGCACTCAGACGGTCTTCAAGTTGTTTGTACCTATCCTCAGCAGGAGGGTACTGTTCCTCATCAAAGTCAGTGTCATTATCAGAGACCACAGGACTAGGCCCCCTTTCTTCCTCTTGATTCTCTCCTCCTTTGGATGAATGAGACAGGTCAACTTCCTCTCGCAATCTATTCCCAAATCTGTGATCCATGTTCAGAAGAACCACCTTCTTCTTCTTCTTCTTCTTCTTCTTCTTTTCCTTCTTCAGGATGAGAGTCTTCAAATCTGCTTGCCCTTTAGCCAGGTTCAAGAACATCTCCTGGAATTGAGCATTCTGAGCCTGAAGGGCTTTGATGGCTTGATCGATAGGCATTTCAGAAGACATCTTGTGCTGAAATAAACAGCGAAGAAGATGAGAAACCTGTAATGGTACCTGTGATGAGGTGCATGATAATGGAATGCATATGAAATGATTTCAAAGACTTTGGGAGATTTAAATTAGTAAGACAAAAATGAAACACACTTTATTAGATAAACTTGTAAAAAATGTTTAACAATGCCTTTAAGGTGTTACAAAAGAAATAACTGAAAAAGAAAATCTAAACTAGAAATAATAAAAAACATCAGAGCTCCCATGGTCGCTTCCCCTTCGTGCTGACATAATCATTGATTGTTCTTTCATTCTCAAGTTGCCTCGTGAGCTTCAAGATATTCCTCTCTTTCTCATGATACTTCTCTCGGTAGGTATCCCTTTCTTCCCTCAACTGAATCCAAGATCTCTTCAATGCCCCCATATCGGTAGGCATGTACGGATAAAGGTTTGAATAAGGAACACCTTCTTCATTGGTATGCTCCACAATCACTGGTAGCACAGCTTCATAGGGCATCCCAAGCGTCTGAGCACGAGCTCGGACCCATTGGAGATAAGGTTCCATAGGGAGAGAAGTCTTTGGTCCTAGCTCATGAGCGTCAGACTTGTTCACCATGCCCCAAGCTCGTATGAACCTTCAGCTATGCTCATTAGTGTCTCCCTTATAGTTAAAGACAATGTCCTCAAGAAGCAATTCATGGGGACCGTCTCTCCGAGCGCGACCAAACAGTTGTAAAGCCAAACAAGGAATGTAGGTTATACCTCCTCTGATTCCGAGCAATGGGACATTAGGGTATCCTCCACATCGATCAATGACAGCAACCTTTTCCATGTATTTAGAATTCCAAAGAATGTTCGTATGGGCAAGGGACATTATCCTGTAGGACCAACCTAACCCTTCCTCATTCTTCAATACAGACTTGGGGAGATGCGAAATAAACCACCTCACCAGCAACGACATATAACACATAAGGGTCCCTCTTCTTCGCACAGTACGAGTATAGAGAGCATGTAAGATATCACCAAGAAGAGTAGGCACAAGATTGCAGGACAGGAAGATCTTAACCGCATTCACATCTATGAAGGAATCTGGATTCGAGAAAAGAACCAAACCGTAGATGAGGAGAGCCAAGATATCTTCAAAAGCCTGAAAATCCAAGTCATCCTAGAACTGTTGAGCTTGATCCATCAGAAACTTAGCCAAGAAACCTTTAACCCCGCTCCGTGTCTCCCAGTTGGATACCACATCAGCCCCTTTTAGATGTAAGGCTGAAGCAATGTCCTCAGGTCTAGGAGTCTCTTCCAAACCTATGAAGGGTGTTTGCTCGAGAATGGATATGCCCAGTAAGTCAAAAAACTCTTCCAAAGTAGGAACTAGCTGATAATCCGGGAAAGTGAAGCAATGATGCAATGGGTCGAAGAACTGGAAGAGCACACTCATCATCTACTCATCAAACTTTGAGGTAACCAAACCAAGAAGCTGACCATGTCTCCTAATGAATGATGAAGTATCAGAAATATTCGAGGCCAAATATTTGAGTTGAGCAGGTATTTGCATAAAGTTAACTCGGATGGTGTTTCTACGCATGGAAGCCATAATCTACAAAACAGAACAAAGATAAATCCCCTCGGTCTCTGAAATGGTTAGTGCCATGAAGTATGCATGCTATGTTATGTTGCATGATGTCATGGTAAAGCACACAACAAGTATAACAGATAACAGACATGGTAAAGGCAAACAAGTCACAGAAGAGCCCTTAAGTTTCAGGCTTGCATGGGGTCTAGGTACTACCCTCTTGAAGTTCAGTTGGTTCAATATGTCCTAATAATAGTAACCGGGTTCTAGAGGTTCTCAATATCACTGAGCATCATCCATCGGTCATGGTTTCAGCTCACGTAATCTTTTCTTGCGGCCGGAACTATCTCGAGAGTATGGTCTCAATGAGTGTAGTATCGAGTATGAACCAGTTCCCAGCTCTATACCGAGGCCGGCTATCTTACTACTTCCTATGGCCAAGTTGGTCAATTATAGGTTCTAAGTTCAGTTGATACTTAATGACCCATATAGCAGCCCCGTATTCTCATCGTTTCTCCACAAGGGATACCGGTACCAACCAATATGCCACATCAACGTAGATACTGCTTCAACCGTATTGGTCTACGCCATACAGTTCCCTCACAGTTTATTGATACTTACCTAAAAGGTGTCCCTCAGATCCGGGTTAGGATCTATATTAACTCTGATACAAAACCCACAAAGATAAAGCAATCAAATCATACATTTAGAAAACAATATGATGAACTATTCCTAAGGTACACCCTATTATTTATCCCCAGCAGAGTCACCAGTTCTGTGATACGGTGGCAGAACCGACTATTTAGGAAAATGGTAGTTTGCGTTTTGCGTTTTTGTTCGCAAAATGTCGCGGTAAGCAAGAGTTGCCACCGACTTTTATTTTATCCAACAAGGAAAGGAAAAAAGCACATAAATATTCCTTTTTTCGAGATTTTCTGAGTATAGGGGGTAGATTATAGAAAGGGAAGGTATTAGTACCCTTTCTATCCGTGGTTTTCCACGGGCTCTTAGGTACTTGCTCATCATTTTAAAAATTGCTTCTTTGTGTGTTTGTGTGATTTGAAAAGTTTTTTTTTGTTTGACTTCGATTTAACCCTTGCTTTTGTCCTCAAGAGTGTTACGAAGTTTTTTTGAAACTTTGTTTGAAAGGAGTGTAAGTGTGAAAAAGTTTGTTTGGATTGAGCAAGTACTTAAGAACTAATCTACCTACTCGAAAAAAAGAATCGTTCTATGTTCGTTTCCTTTAGACAACACTATCCCACTATTAGTGAGTAGGTAGCACCGTCGTTGGAGTTTGAGGGTCAACTCGAAAAGGGACGTACAATCACTAAAGCAATGTTAGGACGTCTTAGTTGTAACCCTAATGTCTTAAGATCAATTATTCGAGGAAACAATTCTGAGGCAACCATTCCGAGGAAAATTGATCTTTTGGACAAGAGGATGACCACTAAAGCATCCTATACTCAATGACCGCTTATCGAAGGCAACCGAAGTGGGGTATACCCTAGGAGTGCGCATGTGCGAGTGATTCAATTTCAAATTATTATTTTTGCACATTTAAGAGTTATCTAACTATTTTAAAGTTAATCATACATTCTTGTCATGCATCCCTAATATCATGCATCTAACAGTTTAATATTTGTGATATTTAAAGTGCGGAAAATAAACTAAGCTATTATAAGGCTTCGGGTATTTACATAGCCAAAAACAAACCCTAAAAAAAATAAAGCAACAAATGAAAGTAAAAGTCCTAATTTAAACTATTACTACTTGTGAGCAATTACATTAATAGGATAAAAATAAAATAAAGCGCGCGCGATGAAATTAAGATCGGGAGAGAACTAGGGTTTTGACCCTTCTAACCTAATTAAGAGACAATTGTTTGTTGTTTTTAATTATTTTTAAGAAAAATAATTAGGTTTTAAAATTAAATACATAATTAATTAGTGATTAAATTAATTAATGAAAATAAATAAATGGCCTATTTTTTATGTTTTTGGTTATTTTAAGAAAAAAAGAAAACATAATTAAATTATAAACAAAACCCTAATTATTCTAATTATTTTTAATTTATTTACAAAATAATTAAAGTTATCTAAAATTAGAATCTAATTAAATTAATTAATTAATTGATAAAAAATAAACCTAAGTCTAATTGGGTGAAAAATATTTTTATGTGATTTTTTTGATAAAATAAAAATTAATTTTGTTAGTAAATAAATAAACTAAATTAAATAAAGTAAAAAAGAAAAGCTAAAGAGAAATTGG
Source organism: Vicia faba (assembly GCA_948472305.1). Taxonomy (NCBI): domain Eukaryota; kingdom Viridiplantae; phylum Streptophyta; class Magnoliopsida; order Fabales; family Fabaceae; genus Vicia; species Vicia faba. The sequence goes on along the minus strand of OX451737.1, from coordinate 1,681,003,884 downwards.
GCCTGGGAAGCAATCTGCAGGGGGGTGTGGATAGCGAGTCTTGAGCCCAACAGAAATTGATCTATTTTGACTTTTTGGATCCCATGCGTTGCCTTGACTGGGGACTTTGGTGCTCCTCCATTTAATGGCCTTTGGATTTGGCCATCTAGCCACTTAGCAGGCTAGATGATGAGGTCACATGATAGACCTTGGCCTTGTATGTGCATGTAATCCCTGAAAGAAAAATAATGTGAAGAAATTGGGGGACCTGGGATTCGAACACAGGTCCTGAAGCACTTTCCCACCACCTGGCCACCAACTGAGCTACGCGTTTCAATTGTTCATATAATAAACATAAATAATAATATGGAAAATAACAAGATTCCCAGATCCAAACGCGCAAATTTTCAAACGCGCGAATGATGGTTTTCCACGACATCTTCTTCCTCCTTGCTTCGTTGGTAAAAGTCCCAGACTTTTACCTACGGACGTTTGTCCGTCACTACAAATCTGCACATCCTCAAAATCAAACACATGCATGATAAATAAAAACTAAAGCCATGGATTGCTTTATCTTGACCTGCTGAACACAATGGTGTCCCTTTCATGGACCAATTTTACCTGTAGGCAAAGACCCCAAATCGAACCAGAAAACCCTAATAATGGCAAACTCCAATACAGGCCATGAAAACGCAATCAAATATTACAGAAAGCTTGCAAATGCTTCAAGGAATAAGAATCTATAACTATTTTGCGCTATAAGTGACAGGATGATACGATTCGATTTCAAAAATACATCAATGTCGTGGATGACTTACAGTGGTATTTGGCAATGGAAACTCCTTGTTTTTGATTGGTTTCGCTTACTTACACTCCCTGGAAGTGATTGGGATGATCAAATAGTCTTGAAGTTGCCTGTAACTATGAATTCGTGTCTGCACTTTGTTGTGATTTTTTCAAGTTTTGTTCTTGTTGTTGCGCCTCCCTCTAGCCTCTTTTTGGGTCTGCCAACACTCCTTATGTATTGAGGAATTGATTATGGTTGCCAATATGATCACAATCTTCCTCCATCATTGCTTTTGATTTGGATTTGATACACTTGAAAATCTTGCTAAAAATAGAGCAAAATCAATCTTTTTGTGCACAACAATCCTTTATATGAATTCAATATCATGCTAGCTGGATATTAAGACTTGAAACATGTACCAAATCTTGAGATTTCAATATTTTGGATTTTCTATGATTTGTTTTGATTTAAATTAATTTAATTCAAATAAAAATCAAAATAAATAATAAAAACAAGATAATGAAAAGTGGCAAGGGCTAGGGCTCGTGGACCATGTTGCCAACTCAAAACAAGTGCAAAAGATTGGGCCCATTTGGCAAAAATTGCAATTTGAGGCATAGTTGACTTTTGGCAATTTTGCAAAATAGGTAAACTTCACCAATGCATAAATTCCTCAATTTTGACTATTTGAAGGTTTTATTGGACTTTTTAGAAATATTGAGATGTCCTCTAAGCAACCCTTTTGGTCTCATCTAAATTTGATATTCCATGCTCATGTATGAAGCTTTGACAAAAAAGGTGTTTTTGTTGACTTTTCAAAATGACCTATAATTTCCAAATTCATAACTTCTTTTGAGTGCATATTTTGAACTTGGGATATGAAGATGAATTGTAGGTAATTGTATCCTCTTAAAAATGAGATTTGGATGGCTCATTTCTCATAAAGTATGAGAAAGTTATGTTTGGTCAAAGTTGAGTTGACTTTCCCTATAAAACCCTAATTTAACAACTTTTGGGTTTTGATGAATTGTGAGCATTCCTTGATGAATCATGATCAAACCTTGATCAAATGATGAATAATACTTAAAAATGAGAATTTTGAAAAAAATTCTTGAAGTTTGACTGTATATGGGCCACAGTTGACTTTTGCCCTAGCACAGTCGATTTTCAGGCTTTTGAGTAGTTGAGTGAGCAAACTTTCTCTGCAAGGTTTGAAACTTGACATGGATGATCTTGAGAACATATTAGGATATTGATGAGAATTTGAGACCCTTGGGACTCAAGTATCTTGATGCAGCATGAAACCCTAATTTGAGGTAGACTGCCTTAGGAGGGAGTTTGTCTGGTTAACCCTTGAACTTCCTTGAGCAATTTGAGGACCTCACTTGAAATGTATTGAGAAATATGGGAGGAAAAATTTTGGGGCACAACACCAGACCCAGACGAAGGACCCGAGCCGGGATCACGTTGGACGCTTGTTTTTGATGGTGCTCTAATGCCATGAGCAACAGTGTCGGAGCTATTATTACTTCCCCTGAGGGATACCGCATTCCTTTCACAACTCATATTTGTTTAAATTGCACTAACAACATGGACGAATATGAGGCATGCATTTATGGCATTGAAGCGGCGATTGACTTGCGCATCAAAGTTTTGAAAGTTTACGGGGATTCCAATCTTGTTATCAGCCAGATTAATGGAGATTGGGAGACTCGCCATCAGAACCTAATTCCCTATCGTGAGCATGTTATGAAGCTAATTCCGTACTTTGAAGAGATCACGTTTGAGCATATTCCCAGAGAAGAAAACAATCTAGCTGATGCACTGGCAACTTTGTCCTCCATGTTCAAGGTTAAGTGGGCTAATGAGGCACCTTCCATTACCATCAGAAGTTTGAGTGAGCCAGCTTTTTGTTTTGAGGCTAGTTTGGAATCAGATGGTAATCCTTGGTTTTATGATGTTAAACGATATCTTGAAACACAAGATTACCCTGAAGAGGCATCCGTCACAGATAAGAAGTTCTTGAGAAGATTTTCAGCCGAGTTCTTTCTCAGTGGTTGTGTGTTGTATAGAAGACATCATGACGGTTTACTGCTCAGATGTGTTGACAAGAAAGAAGCATCTAGAATCATTGAAGAGATACATGAAGGTGATTTTGGGACCCCATTCTAACGGGAACACCATGGCTAAAAAGATCTTGCGAGCAGGTTATTATTGGTCCACCATTGAGACTGACTGTTACAATCATGCACGGGTTTGCCACAAATGTAAAGTATATGCTGATAAGGTGCATGTGCCGCCAGTACCTTTGAATGTCTTGACTTCCCCTTGGCCGTTTGTGATGTGGGGAATTGATATGATCGGCAAAATTGAACCGACTGCATCTAACGGGCACCGTTTCATTCTGGTTGCCATCGATTATTTTACAAAATGGGTCGAAGCTGCATCCTATGCCAATGTCACCAAGCAGGTGGTAACTCGGTTCATTAAGCACAATATTATCTGTCGCTACGGAGTTCCTGAAAAGATCATTACCGATAATGGGTCTAATTTGAATAACAAAATGACGAAGGAGCTTTGTGAGTCCTTCAAAATCAAGCATCATAACTTTTCCCCATACCGACCAAAGATGAACGTGTTAGAACAAAGTTTGAATCTACTACCCTATGTTTAAGTTTTGATGATAACAAAATGAAAAGATATATTATTTATATGATTCATGTATGAACTATTTGCTACCTAAATTATTACGTTCTGATTTGCAGAAACTCTGATAGGTATAAGCAAGATCACACCTAATCAGCATCAGAAATTTGGTTCTTGACATCAGCATCAGAAGTTGCTATATCAGAATACCAGAATCAGAAGATTAACTCACGTGTATGCTGAAGCCTGATGAACAGAACTGCGCTCAACACTCTGATAAAGAAAACAACAGTTCATCAGCAGTTAAGCAGAGTCAGAATGAGCCAAGCCAGAACATGCATTAAGTAAGCAACGATACTGTGCATTGAAAGCAAATTATTACCAACGGCCTCATTCCAGACAAGATCTGCTCATTAAGGAAAGTTTGTTATTAGCATTGAATCAAGAATATTGCTCCAACGTTCAAGAATCTCAGTGCTATATAAACAAGACTATGAAGATTGAATTGGCTAATGCTCTCCAACATTTTACACGCCTAAAAGCTAATCATAATCTTCTCTCTCTCAGTTTGCTAAACGCTACATATCTCCTTATTCAATCATTGTTTAGCAATCTAGTTTTGTAAGCTTAAGTTGTGTATACATCACAGTTGTGATACAGTTTTGTAGAAAACATTCACACCTAGATTTATCTTCTTTGTAAGAAAGTGTTTCCTTGACAAACCGGGTTGTGGTTTGCATCAAGAAGGCTTTAGCAGTTGTTAAAGCAGTTTGTAATATTCAGTTGAATATAGTGGACTAAGACCTTGTTGGAGAGAGGCGAAATCACCTTGACGGGTGGACTGGAGTAGTTTGAGATCAAACGAACCAGGATAAAATATCTTGTTCATTGCATTGATTTTCAGTTTTACAATTCAACCCCCCCTTCTTGTGTTTTTCACTTCTTCAATTGGCATCAGAGCACCTAGTTCTGAGCTAAAACACTTAACCGTGTCAGTACAAGATCCAGCGTCAGAAAAACACAATGGCAGGAAACTATTCTCACACCAGCAATGACAACCATGAGGACAGAGACAGATTCAGCGGCAAACCTCCAGTCTTTGATGGAGAAAACTTTGATTACTGGAAAGACAGAATTGAAAGCTTCTTTCTGGCACATGATGCTGATCTGTGGGATATGGTGACAGATGGATACATGCACCCTGTGAATGCAAGCGGTCAGAAGATTGATAGAAAAACAATGTCTGACCAACAAAAGCGTGACTTCAAGAATCACCACAAGGCCAAAACCATCCTCCTCAGCGCCATCTCCTATACTGAATATGAAAAGATCTCAAACAGAGACACAACAAAGAACATTTTTGACTCACTCAGAATGACGCATGAGGGCAACGTTCAGGTCAAAGAAACTAAAGCTCTGGCGCTCATTCAGAAGTATGAGGCGTTCAAAATGGAAGAATCTGAATCCATTGAAACAATGTTCTCAAGATTCCAGATTCTGGTAGCTGGTATCAAGGTTCTGGACAAAGGATACTCTACTGCTGACCATGTCAAGAAAATCATCAGAAGTTTACCCAAGCAATGGAGACCAATGGTTACAGCTCTGAAGCTAGCAAAAGATCTCAACAAAATCACTCTGGAGGAACTTATCAGCTCCCTCAGAAGTCATGAGATAGAGCTAGAAGCTGACGAGTCTCAGAAGCAAGGTAAGCCTTTAGCATTAAAATCTAACAAAAAATCTGAGTCTAAAGTTTTGCAGGCAGTTGAAGAAACATCTGATGGATCCTCATCTGAAGAAGACGAACTCTCCCTCCTCTCCAGAAGAGTAAATCAACTGTGGAAGCAAAGACAAAGGAAGTTCAGGAATCCCAGAAGATCTGATCAGAACGAGTCCTCTTCCAGATACAGAAGGACAGATTCTTCCTCTGGATACAGAAGATCTGAAGGATCCTCAAGTAGCAAAAAGCCAAACACCAAGGACATCATCTGCTATGAGTGCAATGAGCAAGGACACTACAAGAGTGACTGCCCAAAGCTTCAGAGGGAAAAGCCCAAAAAGAAGTTTGGAAGAGAGAAGAAGAAAAGTCTCATGGCTACATGGGATGACTCTGACTCGTCTGAAGTTGACTCAGAATCAGATGATGAGAGAGCCAACATAGCTCTCATGGCTAACATTTCAGAAGATAGTGAAGCTTCTGAATCAGACTCTGAATCAGATAATGAAGAGAAAATCTGGGTACCTAAGGATAAAATAATACATGTTGCAGATATCTTTAGCAGCAAGTCAGAAACACCAGTCATGGTACCTGGACTCTGGCTGCTCGCGACACATGACGGGAAGAAGGCATATGTTCCAAAGCCTGGAACTTAAGCCTGGAGGCCACGTTAGCTTTGGAGGCAATCAGAGGGGAAAGATAATTGGCTCTGGAACTGTAGGTAATGGAAATCTTCCCTCTATTAATAATGTTCTGCTAGTAGATGGATTAATGCATAATATGTTATCCATAAGTCAATTAAGTGATAACGGTTATGATATAATCTTTAATCAAAAATCATGTAAAGCTGTTAGTCAGAAAGATGGGACTATCCTGTTTAATGGTAAGAGGAAAAACAACATTTATAAAATCAAACTTTCTGAACTAAAAAGTCAGAATGTAAAGTGCCTTATGTCTGTTAACAACGAGCAGTGGATCTGGCACAGAAGATTGGGGCATGTTAGTATGAGAAGAATATCTCATATTAACAAACTCAATCTGGTCAGAGGACTTCCTAATTTGAAGTTCAATTCAGATGCTCTGTGCGAAGCATGTCAGAAAGGCAAGTTTGCAAAACCTTCTTTTAAATCTAAAAATGTTGTTTCTACCTCTAAGCCATTAGAACTTCTGCACATTGACTTATTTGGACCAGTTAAAACTGCTTCAGTCAGTGGCAAGAAGTATGGGTTAGTAATCGTAGATGACTATAGCAGATGGACATGGGTAAAGTTCTTAAGACACAAGGACGAGTCACACTCTGTGTTTGTTACCTTCTGTAACCAAGTTCAGAATGAAAAGGATCTTAGAATCGTTAAAATCAGAAGTGATCATGGTGGAGAATTTGAAAACAAAGACTTTGAGTCATTCTTTAATGACAGAGGCATTTTGCATGATTTCTCTTGTCCTAGAACTCCCCAACAAAATGGAGTTGTAGAACGAAAGAACAGAACATTGCAAGAAATGGCCAGAACCATGATCAATGAGACAAACGTTGCTAAGATCTTCTGGGCAGAGGCAATAAACACAGCGTGCTACATTCAGAATAGAATCTCAATAAGACCTATTCTGGAAAAGACTCCATATGAATTGTGGAAGAACAGAAAGCCCGACATTTCATATTTTCATCCATTTGGATGTACTTGCTTTATGTTAAATACAAAGAATTATTTGAACAAGTTTGACTCTAAAGCACAGAAGTGTATTATGTTAGGATACTCTGAACGCTCAAGAGGGTACAGAGTATACAATACAGAAACACAGATTGTGGAAGAATCAATCAGTGTTCGTTTTGATGATAAGCTTGACTCTGAAAAGTCAAAGCAGAATGAAGTTTTTGCAGGTATGGAAATTGAATTTACAGGTTCTGAAGACAAGTCATCAGAAGCTCTCAACACAGACACTCCTTCAACGTCTGAAAGGAGCACTGCTAGCCATCCTACAACAGCTACTGATCAACCTCAGAAGAGATTACCCAGAAGCAGCTTGGATCACCCAGAAGAGACTATCTTAGGAAGAAAGGAAGATCCAATCAGAACAAGAGCAAGCTTCAGAAACTCTGAAGAAACTCTTATGGGACTTGTGTCTCTGATTGAACCTTCTTCTATTGATGAAGCACTTCTGGATAATGACTGGATTCTGGAAATGCAAGAAGAGCTGAATCAATTCACCAGAAATGACGTATGGGATCTTGTTCCCAGACCAAAAGGATTCAACATCATTGGAACAAGATGGGTGTTCAGAAACAAGCTAAATGAACAAGGTGAAGTCATCAGAAACAAGGCACGACTGGTTGCACAAGGTTATAGTCAGCAAGAGGGGATAGACTATACAGAAACCTTTGCTCCAGTCGCCAGGTTAGAATCTATCAGACTTTTAATTTCATTTGTTGTTAATAAAGGCATCACTCTGTATCAGATGGATGTCAAGAGTGCATCCTTAAATGGTTATATAGAAGAAGAGGTTTATGTGCACCAACCCCCTGGTTTTGAAAATACAAAACATCCAGAACATGTTTTCAAACTAAAGAAGTCACTATATGGTCTGAAACAAGCTCCCAGAGCTTGGTATGAAAGGCTAAGTAACTTTCTGTTAGAAAATGAATTCACCAGAGGGAAGGTGGACACTACCTTATTCTGTAAATCAGTTAAGAATGACATCTTAGTCTATCAAATTTACGTTGATGATATTATTTTTGGTTCTACTAATCCTTCTCTTGGAAGAAAATTTGCTAAGTGTATGCAGGCAGAATTTGAGATGAGCCTCATGGGGGAACTGAAATTCTTTCTAGGAATTCAGATCAATCAAACTCCAGAGGGAACTTACATTCATCAGAGCAAATACATCAGAGATCTTCTGAAGAAATTTGACCTCTCAGAATGTAAGCCATCAAAGATTCCAATGCATCCCACGTGCATTCTGGAAAGAGAAGAGGTAAGCAAAAATGTAGAACAGAAAGTCTACAGAGGTATGATTGGTTCTCTCCTTTATCTGACTGCTTCAAGACCTGACATATTATTCAGCGTTTGTATTTGTGCTAGATTCCAATCAGATCCTAGAGAATCTCACTTAACAGTTGTTAAGCGAATTTTCAAGTATCTGAAAGGTACTACTAATCTGGGTTTGTTTTATAGAAAATCTAGTGATTACAGTTTAGTAGGCTACTGCGATGCTGACTTTGCTGGAGACAGAGTGGAGCGTAAAAGTACTTCTGGAAGCTGCCAGTTTCTGGGAGAAAATCTGATCTCTTGGTCCAGCAAAAGGCAATCAACAATTGCGCTATCAACAGCAGAAGCTGAGTACATAGCAGCAGCAGGATGTAGCACACAAATGCTCTGGATGAAAAGTCAGCTTGAAGACTTCCAGATTTTTGAGAGTAACATTCCTATACTCTGTGATAATACTTCTGCTATTTGCTTAAGTAAGAATCCCATCTTACATTCTAGAGCTAAGCATATAGAAATAAAACATCACTTCATGAGGGACTATATTCAGAAAGGAATTTTGAATTTAAAATTTATAGATACAGACCATCAATGGGCTGATATCTTCACTAAACCCCTTTCTGAAGATAGGTTCAATTTCATTCTGAAACATCTCATCATGAAAATCTGCCCAGAGTGAAAATGTTTTAATTCCATATATTTATCTTCAGAATGTATCTGTTTTTCTGTGAACTTCTGATCAATCTCTTTTCAGAAAGATAGAACATGCAGATTGTATCAGATGCAAGTCTAAAGATCTGAGAGTCTAAGCTCAAAGACAGACGTGCTGATCACTACATCAAACAAGTGTCATCCAATCATCAGCAAATCTCTGAAGCAGAACGCGTGCACGCTTCTGAGAAGGCAAAACGCTGATTGGGTGCATTGAGACACATGTCTGGTAACCGTTTTTAAGTATCTTTCTCAAATCCCCCAAAATCAGCAAGCATTAAATGAAAGTAATCATGTGTTTAAAACGTAATCATGATTTTATTTCTCTTTCTTAAAAACGTTTACAATTTCAAAATATTCTGAACCCTATTTAAACACGTTAACCTCTCATTTTAATCTTTTACAGTTTCTCACTATTTCTCAAGCATTCTCTGCATTTTTCTGTGTTCATCTCTCTCAAACCCATTTTCTCAGCTTTTCTTCTCAAAATCTTTAAGTGTGAACATGGCAACCTCCAGCAGTGCTTCTGCAGGTTCTCAGAAGAAAGCATCATCTGAACAGTATCAAGTGCCATTCAGAACACTCCTCACTCCTGTGAAGAATCTTGAAGTGTTATCTGAATTGATCATTGATTTTGGAAGTCTGAAGGAAAACGGTTTTGACCTAACAGAAGAAGTTAGGGCACAGAAATGGGAAAGGTATTTTGACAGGTTGGTTGGACCAACATTCCCTATGTTAGTCAAGGAGTTTTGGATCCACGCGACGACTTCAACGCATCAAGTCACCTCCTACATTATGGGGAAGAAGATTGTGATCACTGAGGATCACATAGCAAGGTTAATAGGTTACAGTGGCGGTGGCGTCCGCTGTATTGATATGGCTGAGAGATGTGCTGACGTGGGCGTCATAGGTGAAAGGATTTTCACCCATGGGGTGCCCAGCAGCAAGATCAAAGATCTGAAGGATCATCACAGAGTTTGGGCGAAGATAATTCTGGGGTGTTTCAACCATAGGAAGCCAACTAGTTCCCCTGATTACATAAATTTGGATCAGCAGTTTCTGATCTACTTTATCAATCAGAAGGTAAAAATCAACTTGGCTCATCTTCTGTTCAACCACCTCAGAACAAGCGTGAAGGAAACCAGGGAAGAAGAAAGAACAAAGAGGGATTGGATACCCTTTGAAAGGTTGATATCAGATATTCTGACAGAGAATAGACTGATAGAGCATTTGATAGAAGCTCAAGAGTTAAGCACCATTGAACCAACGGTTGGGAAGCCTATGAACGTGAAGAACTTGAAGAAAATGAAGTTGATAGAGAATATCAAAAAGGAACCCAGCGCTACTCCTATTGATGATATCACCAGCAGAAGAGTTCCACTGAGTGACTTTCCTTTATTCTCTCAGATAGAATCCAAGCCAGTGGTAGTTCTCAGATATATGGACGCGTGCAAAGCTGATGGTACAGATCCAAATCTGAAGATCAAAGATCTGCACCAACCTCAACCAGAAGTGACTCTGAAGAAGACGAAGAAAAGGAAGGCACCTTCAGAAGGATCATCCCAGCAGACACCCAAGAAAAGAGGTAATTTATCTGCTGCTTCTGTTTTAAATTCTTCTACTATTCCAGCATCAATTCCACCTCCAACCTCTCATAGAATCTCAATCCCCATCCCAACAATAGATGAAACTGAACCAGAAGATGACCCTTCTGAGGCATTACAACTCAGAAGACCCAGAACCAAACATCCCAAACCAACAATCTCAACAACATCAGCAATTGACAAAGTGCTGTCTGACATTGATCAACACACTTCTGATCACTCCTTCAATCCAAACTCTGAACCACAAATTGTCCCTCCTCCACAACCAGAACAACAGCAATCTGCTGAAGAACCAGAACAACAACAACCTCTCTCATCCATTCCAGAAGAACCTCTTATCCCTGAACAACCAGAAATTCCAACAACTTCTCCACAACCAGCAATTCCGTCTCCCTCTCCTCAACCAGAAATTCATCCACCATCACCTCAACCTGAGTTTCATCACTCTGAAACTCCTTCTCCTCCACCTTCTGAACCTCATTCACCTCAACCATCACCTCTGGCAATCCATCTGCCATGTGGAACAACAGTCACAATGGCCCAGCTGCCATCCTCATCAGAATCTACACCACCAAATACTCCCAAAACACCAAACAGTCCAATCATAATTTCTGATTCTCCCACTCCATCTCCAAAACAAACAGCTGCCAAGAAAACCACCGAAAACCCCAGCAGGACCTTCATAGACTTAACCATCCTTGACCGTCTTGCTGATCTGAAACATAAAATAGCCATCCCAAAACCAAAACAACCAGATGTTGGCTCTGGTATTATGAATTTTGAAACAGGTTTGCAGCAGTGGATTGCTTCTCTGAAGCAAGTCTGTCCTGGAATGATTGACCCAGCTGCCTCTGACCAGCTCTGGTCACAATTCAGAATTTGGGTACGTGCTGAAGCCCTCAAGTTGCAGGATATCAACTATGAGCAGGCATAACAGAACTTCAGCAAGCTGCTGAAGGAAGTTGAAAGTCAGCTGCCACAGGAAGACGTGCTCCCTCTGGATAGTGAGCCATGGTCTGAGAAACAACTAGCTCCAAAGGTGCAACCAGAAGAAGACAAGACCATTCAAGCTGAAGCAAGTCAAGCAGAAGATGTTACAGAAAGCTCGCAGAAGCTCCCTGCTTCTGATGTTTCTCAAGCTGCCTTGGACAGGCAGACTCTGGAAGAGCTGAAGCTGAATGACATGCGTCTGCAGCAGAGGATGGATGAAAACGACCAGAAGATGAAAGAAAGGATGGATATGCAGGATAGCAATATTGACACTGTTGTCAGCATGGTACACAAGCAGAATGAGACTGCTGATCAGATCAAAGCCATGCTGGAGAACCTGTTCACACGCTTTCCTCCCCAACCTTAGTTTTTCATTCATGTCTTTTTCATGTTTTCTTTGATTATCTGTTGTACTATTTTAATATGTTTTGTCTGATTTTGAATCTTTTAATATGACAAGTTTTTCTGATCTTAATTGTTTTAGCACATCACTTACACTTTTTGATTGCTGACAAAAAGGGGGAGAACAAGAATGATATTTTAAATAATAACAGATTACTAAGACAGAAATTCTCGAACATTCTAACTTTGATATACTTGAATATTTTTTCTGTTTTGCTTAAGTCTACAGATACAAAAAAAGCTCCATGATACTCTGAAGACTAAAGCTCTGATACTCTGATCCGCTCTGATACTCTGACCCAAAGCAAAGCTCTGACAAGAAAAGCTCTGATACGCTGATCTGAAGCTCTGCTCTGATATGTTGATCTAAAGCTTCTGATAGTCAAAGACTCTGATACTTTGATGTTCAAAGAAAGGCAAAAAGATCTGATACTGAAGATCTCTTGGAATCAAAAAGGGAAGCAATAAACTCAGGGGGAGTATCTCTCAACTCTTATCCCTTATCTTTGATAACCTCTTACTCTGATACATCTCTCTGATACCTTTTCACGTTATTTTCAATTAAAAATGTCCAGTTTTTGTCATCATCAAAAAGGGGGAGATTGTTAGAACAAAGTTTGAATCTACTACCCTATGTTTAAGTTTTGATGATAACAAAATGAAAAGATATATTATTTATATGATTCATGTATGAACTATTTGCTACCTAAATTATTACGTTCTGATTTGCAGAAACTCTGATAGGTATAAGCAAGATCACACCTAATCAGCATCAGAAATTTGGTTCTTGACATCAGCATCATAAATTGCTATATCAGAATACCAGAATCAGAAGATTAACTCACGTGTATGCTGAAGCCTGATGAACAGAACTGCGCTCAACACTCTGATAAAGAAAACAACAGTTCATCAGCAGTTAAGCAGAGTCAGAATGAGCCAAGCCAGAACATGCATTAAGTAAGCAACGGTACTGTGCATTGAAAGCAAATTATTACCAACGGCCTCATTCCAGACAAGATCTACTCATTAAGGAAAGTTTGTTATTAGCATTGAATCAAGAATATTGCTCCAACGTTCAAGAATCTCAGTGCTATATAAACAAGACTATGAAGATTGAATTGGCTAATGCTCTCCAACATTTTACACGCCTAAAAGCTAATCATAATCTTCTCTCTCTCAGTTTGCTAAACGCTACATATCTCCTTATTCAATCATTGTTTAGCAATATAGTTTTGTAAGCTTAAGTTGTGTATACATCACAGTTGTGATACAGTTTTGTAGAAAACATTCACACCTAGATTTATCTTCTTTGTAAGAAAGTGTTTCCTTGACAAACCGGGCTGTGGTTTGCATCAAGAAGGCTTTAGCAGTTGTTAAAGCAGTTTGTAATATTCAGTTGAATATAGTGGATTAAGACCTCATTGGAGAGAGGCGAAATCACCTTGACGGGTGGACTGGAGTAGTTTGAGATCAAACGAACCAGGATAAAAATATCTTGTTCATTGCATTGATTTTCAGTTTTACAATTCAACCCCCCCTTCTTGTGTTTTTCACTTCTTCAGAACGGTGCGGTCGAAGCGGCCAATAAGAACATTAAGAAGATCGTACAGAAGATGGTGGTAACCTATAAAGATTGGCATGAGATGCTGCCTTTCGCGTTGCATGGTTATCGCACCACTGTGTGTACTTCGACTAGGGCAACCCCATTTTCATTGGTTTACAGCATGGAAGCAGTATTATCGGTAGAAGTCGAGATTCCTTCTCTTAGGATCATGAGAGATGTTGAGCTGGATGAAAGTGAATGGGTACAGAATCGGCTGGATCAGTTGGAACTTATTGACGAGAAGAGGTTGACGGCTGTATGTCATGGTCAGGCATATCAGTAAAGGATGAGGAATGATTTTGATAAAAGGGTACAACCTCAGTGTTACAAGCCAGATGACCTTGTGCTAAAAAGGATAATTCTCCCCCAAGGAGATCCCAGGGGCAAGTGGATTCCGACTTATGAAGGTCCTTTCGTGGTCAGAAAAGTTGACTCTGGAGGAGCGATGATGCTCACGACTATGGATGGAGAGTACTTCCCTCTCCCTGTGAACGCTGACGTAGTTAAAAAATACTTTGCATAAAATAAAATAAAAACCCGCTAAACTGAAAACCCGAAAGGGCGGTTTAGGCAAAAAAAGGGTGTCCTGGTGAATCGAAAACCCAAAAGGGTGATTCAGGCAAAAGTTAGGGACTTAAAGCAAATGACTATGCTCAGCATGAGATCCTTTGTCTCTTTCCTTCGTTCCGTCACCTGGCATAAGCTCGAAGCTAATCCAAGAATGATCTGTCTGAAAGCAGGGAGATGAAAGTGTGAGAGTCATAAGAGTCATAGCAGCGTCGGGACTTGATGGATATTCACATTCACATTGCCATTTGTAAACATTTGTTTGCTTTGATTTTGTAATTACTTGCTTCCAAATGTAAACGCCTTTTTCACAGGCTGATTTCTCAAACTCAATAAAATATCTTCTTTCAAGTATACGCATACTTTTCTTTTCTCCCTTTTTACTATTTTGTTTGCAAAAAAGTCCAATATTTTTGATAAGCATGAGCATATAAACTTCGTGGGCCTTACACGGAAATGTTAATACAAGTCATGGTTGGTTGATCGCTTGAAATACAGATAACAAACACAGCTACTACTGTGCAAAGGGCATGTTTGGTTCTATGGTTGATGGATTTCTTTTTCACTTTGCTGGCGGACGCCTTGCCATTTTGTTTTACAACTTCGTGCTGTTGGTAAAGGTCATGGGTAAGGGTAATGTCAAGATTACGGCAGGTCGGCGAGATCGGCAAACCTAGTTGGAAATATTTCTTCCCCATAATGGCTTTTATTACACTTCTTTTCCACACTTTCATGTGTTATCTTGATTGATTGTTTTAGCATTGTCTGCATATAGGATTTTGTTTATAGCCGAATGTCAGTCTTGATGCATTGAATATTTTTGCCTTGAAAAAAATTGTTTCATCTTACTTAATCCATCCAGTATCACTCTTTAATCGTTTTTTGGGCATTTTGATACCAACTGTGCCAATTCTTTTGCTTAGCCAAGAGTTTGGAGGAAGGAGTTTAGCTAAAAATGATGATTCTAATGGTATGATTTTTAGTAGAACCCCTTTGATGAGGTACAAGCATTGTTTCAATCCCAAAATACCAGAGATATAAGGGAGTTAGACCCTCGTTAACCCCTCTGAGCCTTCAAAGTAGGAGTTTCTTTTCCGTTAAAAAAAAAACCTTTTTTAACCAGGGGCAGGGTAGATGTTCAGTTAATTTGACCAAGCATTCAAATTTCAGAAGGAATGTCCCATCTGAGGATCACCACATTTTATCTTTCACATCATGAGATCAGGAAAAATGTCTAAAACCACGATTTTCATTTCCTCACAAAGTCCTGAGGTCGAGTTCGAATGGATACAATAATGGTTATCCCTCGCTGACCAAGGAATGAGGCATTTGTTTTCTTCAAAAAAAAAAGGAAAAAAAGAGAAAGAAAAAGTTCAAAGATCTAAAGTCACATTGACTTGCTTGAATTGGAAAGTATGGATAAGAAAGAAACAAAAAGCCCCGCTAAGTCGAAACTTGAAAACAAGTCGCTTAGGCAAAAGTTAGGGCATCCCGTTGGACTCCCAAAATTGAAATTCAAAAGATTTTGTCCAGGCAAAAGTTAAGGAAAAGAGAGCCTAAAAGGCAAAAAAAAAACAAAGAAAAAAAAGATTATTCAATGAAATTTTCATCAAACGAAGAGGAACAATAATATCAAAAACAAAAGCAGCAAAAGTTAAGCGACAATCATGTTGGAGAATTTGTCGTGATCGCTCAACCATTATAAATCCTTTTGAAAGATGAATGCTTGTGATAAGTCAGCTGAACTCAGGACAGGAGAATATCACGAAGGGGGTGGGCACCAAATAACTTGAGCCTTGAAAAACTTTTTCTAAAAACCTCGAACCAGGCCACGTTACAACCTTTAAAAGTCCTAACTGAAACAAGGGTTTAACTCGAAAGCATACTACAACAGGATAATGTTTCCTAAACTCCCAAATATGTGTTGCATATTCATGCTGGTATCTTATTACCCGCATCTTGACTCGTTTTTCTCTAAAAAAGAGGGGAAGAAAAGTTTTGAAATTTTTTGCACTCTAGCCAGTGATTCATTCACAACAGAGATGCGAAACTTTGTTAAGTTTTTCAAACTTCAAGGCTTAAATAATTGTCGCATCAGGTTTGTCATTCCCAAAATAAACATCTATCTGCATGCAAAACATTTGTTTGACATCAAAAAAGAGTTTACACGTTGAACACCTATAAAGAGCTTAATGATTTCCAGTAAGGGAATATTTGGCTCTTCTTCTGTTAGATAGAGCCCATGTATGAATAGGACTCTAACTATCCCCAGTAAAGTTTCGTTTCCGCAACAAAGTTTTGTTGCCCCAAGAATATTCTTTTAAAGGCTTCATTCTGAGACTTAAAGTTTGGATATGTAACACATCCCCAGTGGAGTTGTTTAAATGGGAACTCACATTCTGAAGAAGTTTTAAATCCCCAACAGAATTTCCAACAGAGATCCCTCGCCTTGACCTCTCATTTCCCAGCCACTCTGTAGACTGGGGCATCCTTTTGTTAAGATCTTTCCTTATCCCCAGTAAGGTCGATACTATGCGACTGTCAGCATGATCCATCCAATGGTTGCTTTCCAAGAAGTATCTCTCCATCAAAAAAATATTCAACGGAGTTCTGTCTCCCCGTTGAAGTCCCGTTTCCTCAGCAGAGCTTTGTTCCCCCCGTAAAGGTTTTCACCTCTCACGTCGGGTTTGTTGTCTTGGTATCATCCTCAACACGGCCGCGTGCTGTCTTTTCCAGAGGTTACCGTCTTGCCCTGATCTTCTCCCTCAGTGTCTAAACTTTTCCAAAAGCTATAATGTCGATCTGATCTTCTCTAGGAGTTTGCAATTTATTTTTGTGGCTCCTCTCAATGTTTGTGGCCCGTTTCTACTAGTTGCTCGGTTGTTATTCCCTATAAAACTTCATCTCTTCGAGGTTCCCTCTCTAGCGGTTCCCCATATTTTCTCCTCTCCTTTGGATTTTGCAATTTATTTTTGCAAGTCATGTCAGATGCTGACTCCTTGATTTTTGGCTTCTCAATTGGCCATTCCCTAGTGAAACTTTCAAACATGCATCATTACATTGCATATACCAAAACGCGTATCATTTCCATTATATGGAGCATTGTGCTATATAAAAAGAATTCAAACATGCATCGGAACATAAGCCATTATTGTTTCTGTTGTCCCCCAGTGAATTTGCTAATACTTCAGATTAAATCCCCAGCGAGGTCTTCATCCTCTTTATCTCATTTTCCTCCCCATACCAATATCCTTTTGGTGTCAATCGTTTGTTTGTTTGAGTGTCTACTCTTGACTGTAGTTCAGTTTCGCCCTGGCACGGTCTTCTCGGGTTTAGTCTTCACTACCCTCTCTGACTCATTCCAATGTCTATTGATGCACCTTTTCGAATACCAGTTTCGTCCTGATATTCGCTTTCAACAGGTTTTTAGGTGTACGCCCTAATCTCCTTGCTTTGGGTTTAGCTTAGAGTTTCGCCTCCTCACCTTACGCATGAAATCTAGTTTCGTCCTGATACTCATCTAGTTTAGTCTAACTAGTTATTGAGTCGAGTTTTGTCTCGTTTTTGCTTTCATACCTTGGACCCCTTGATGGTGTTCGTTTACCGAGTATAGTGTTCGTACTGCGTCCCTGTTCTGAAATCAGTCTCTTTTGTTTTTTGGATTCTTCTATCAGTTTTAGTCACTGTTTATCCATGGACCTAAGACCAGCAGGTGCTCTGAGAAACATGCGCTCTCATCACTCTCGCTTTGGGTCAAGTTTCGCCTTGTCACCTGTGCATGAAATCCAGTTTTGTCCTGGTACTCATCTAGTTTAGTTTCGCCTAACTAGTTATTGAGTGGAGTTTTGTCTCGTTTTTTCTTTCATACCTTGGACCTCTTGACGGTGTTCGTTTATCGAGTACAGTGTTCGTACTGCGTCCCTGGTCTGAAATCAGTCTCTTTTGTTTTTTGGATTCTTCTATCAGTTTTCGTCACTGTCTATCCATTGATCTGAGACTAGCAGGTGCTTTGAGAAACATGCACTCTCATCACTTTGCTATGGGTCGAGTTTTGCCTCGTTACCCGTGCGTGAAATCCAGTTTTGTCCGTGTACTCATCTAGTTTAGTTTCGTCTAACTGGTTTTTGAGTCGAGTTTCGTCTCTCTTTTGTTCCTCATTTCTGGGATTCTTTCAGTTCCTTCATACTGTCTATCTTAGTTTGAGATTAGCAAGTGCTACTAGAATCACGCACTCTAGCCACTTTTGCTTTGAGTCGAGCTCAGAGTTTCACCTCCTCACCCACGTACGTTTTCTTGTCCAGAGCTTAGTTTCGCCTATACTCTGTGGTTTGAGTTTTATCTCATTCTTTTTGAAGCCCAATTTTTCCCCGACACGTTTGTACGGAAGTTTAGTTGCATCTATTCTTCTTTGTTGTTGGTCTGTTTCAACGTGCGTTACAGCTTTATTCTGACGCATGTCTTGGGGGTTTTCCTTTTTTTTCTTTCTTCTTCAAGAAGTGTAAATTTTCAGGTTCTTTTGTATTCAATCATCTTCAACTCTGAACGCTCGAAAGTTGTCACTTTTCTCACTTATCATGTTGAAGATATTTGAATAGGGGAAGCTGTTGCACCCCAAAATTTACCCTGTTAATTTAGGCTTATGCTTCATCATGAATATCATATTGCATTGCATTCATACTTGGTGATGGGATCAAAGTACTTTGGTTATCAAGTCTTCCTCAAGCTTTGAAGGTTGATTGCATTGACAAGCTGCTCAAGATTGAACCTTATCATCTAAACCTCTGGATCTTTCAAGCTCAAAAGTTATTGTATATCTCAAGATGTTTTATCCATCCCTTTGGATCATCATAGGATTGAAGTTTGTGTTTGATTATAAGAGGAATCTCTCCTTTGATTCACTAGTCAAATTAAGGTTTTGTTTGATCAAAGCTATTGATGCATGTGCAAGTCTTGATTTGGAAGCTACAACATCTCATTGGTATTTGGAAGGTCTTAGTACAAGAAATTGGCCAGGATGCCCAGAAGATTTGAAGTTTTGAAGATGGTTCATCAGTCTCCTAAGATGTTAACCAAATTTAGGGTTTGGTTCAAGTTGAAGTAATTGGGGTCTAGATGAGCCAATTCATGAAGAATCATTATCTTATCATCATTTGAATCAAATTTGATCAAAGAGTCTATGCCCAGTGGAATTAGGGTTTTGAAGCTTGATCAGCTATCTCCTAGTACATGGTACAAAACTAGGGTTTTGGATTTAATCAGGATTTCTTTGACTTTTTCACCCAAACTTGTTTCCATGATTCACCACATGTTATTAAGCATTTAGTATTGAAAATTTGAGGTTCAATTTGGATTGGAAATGATTCAATTGATCAAAAGGGGTGAATTGGTCATTTTGACCAAAGTCAGTAAAATTAGGAGTTGACCAAGTAGACTTTTGGTCAACCATCAATTCAAGCATCGTCTTTTTCATATTCCATACCCAAATTCATCTTTGAATCATGAGAAATGGTGAATTTGAATGTAACTTGTTCAAGAAGTAACTTAAAAATTGAAAAAAAATTCTAAGTGCCAAGATGACTTCTCTTGGGCAAGCCACGCACGTAATTTCATCAAACACTTGGCATGCCATTTTATGGAATCATTTTCTTGTGACTCAAGCCTTAATTTGAAAAATTAAAAAGAGCATTTTGTTGTTTTCCATGAAAGCTTCTCATTAAACTTGTAATCACTCAAATTGGATTAAAATTGAGGAAGTTGTGGTTTGAGGAAGTATGGTGGCAAAACTGGATTTTTGAAGGCACATGGGCAGGCCAGCGCGCGCGCAGTCTTGGGCAAGTTGGCTTGACTTGCCCAGGAATCCTAATGTCCACATCTCTTTCATTTCTCCACCATTTTTGATGAATCAAAGATCATTGTGAAGCTCATCATATGAATTTTAATTGGCTCAAAGAAATTTGGAAAATTCATGAGCCAATTTGAAATGGCCTTAGTTGGAAGTCAGCTGATTTTTGGTGTATGCCTGGCCATGGCAATTTTCAAGTTTTGGTTCAATTTTGATCAAATCATTTCAGAGTCCACTTGCACATGCTTGGCATAAATTGGACACCTCATGTGCTTGCCAAAAAAGGCCAAACCAGGTGCATACCTTGTGCCTCTCTCATTTTCACATTTTTGACAAAATGGGAAACTTCTCACTCAAGAAAATCAGTCCCATGTGCAAGAGAGGACAACTCACCTCATCACGCTTTTTTCACTCACCCACACTCTCCTTTTGTTGCTAAAAACGACTACAAGCATTGCCTGAATACCAAGCAAAACGTAAATGGCCATCACACTTGTTTTGGTTTGATAGAAAATTCACTTTTTTCCATCCAACGACTCTCAGCTTGAATTACCACTCTAACCTCACTCCAAACACTCTATATAAGTTGCTCAAGCTCTCCTTTCACGGACACACGCACTGCATTGGAAGAAGCTCCTCAGAATTTTCTCATTTTTCTTGCTCTGCAACTTGAATTGAGCAACTCAATTCTCTTGATCCAGTCCTCATTTCTCTACTTAAACACCTTCATTGGAGCACAAAGAAGCTATTTAGAAGGGTTTCTTGTTAGATTTCAGAGGCACCAAGTGAATTTATTTTTCACTTTTGCAGGTATGCTCACTGAATCTGAACCCTGATTTAAGCATGAATTGAAGTGTTTTGTGGTGTGCATTGTGTTTATAGCTGGCCAATCATTAGGATTGATGTATATTTGAGCTCTGATTCAAGCAGATTTGGTGAAATCGTGTTTATGGTTTTAATGTTTGCAGTGTGTTTTTCCTTTTTTTGAGATTTGATTTCTTGATCTATGCTTGATCTCTAAGTTTGATTCGAATTGTATGATGTAGTATGATATATCAGCTTTAATTTGAGCTTAATCCCATGGATTTTGGTTGAGAATCGTGCTTGTTTGATGGATCTGAAGTGAGCATGTTGGAACTGATGGAAGCGAGTGTTTTGCCTTGGCTGGAGGAAGAAGATGATGCGCGACATCATCTCATTGGCCTTGTTCTTGTTTTTGTTATTGAAATTTTCATTGATTCTATGATTTAATTTTCTTGATCAAAACTTTATGAAAAATTATGAAAAAATTCATGAAACTTAAAAATAATTTTCCTGACCTTGTGCATTTTTTTGAAAATTTTTGAAAAATGTTTGGAGTGGTTTAAAAATTTGTGTTATTATTTAATTATTTGTTTAGTGTTTATTTTTATTTTAATATTTCTTTGATTTGAAAAATTCCACAAAAATTATCTTTGACTCAAAAAAATTAATTAGAAATTGATTCTGATTTTTGTTTAACATTTTTTCTATTTTTTATTAGAAGTTTAATTTGAGAAGTTTATTTGAAATTTTTGTTTCATAATTTTGGTTTTAATACTTCCATTAATACAAATATCCTCAAAAAAATCATGCGAGCTTGTTTTTAATCATAGAATATGAATATAATTTTATTTTGACCTTTTCATGACTTTTGGCTAGGGTTTGCATTTTTGCCCTTAAATAATAGTTTAATTGTTAATTGTTTGTTTGATTTTTATTTCAATACTTCCTTTAATTGAAAAATTCCACAAAAAAATATGGGATGTTTTTTTTAATTCTAATATTTGAATATATTTTTGGTTGGACATTTTTCTAGTTTTTTTTATTAAAATTTTGTTTTGAGAGGTGATTATTTGTTTAATTGATTAATTGTTTGAATTTGATTTTATTTTTGACTTTTCTTTAATTCAAAAAATGTGAACAAATATGTATTCTGACATTTAGGGTTTCCTTGTGGTTTGCATGATTTTGGTTTGAATAGTTTGAATCTTGATCTTATCTAATTCATATTTAAGATTAAAAGTCAAATAATTAGGGTTTTGTAGCTTATTGTGCAAGTTTCTTTTTCAAAACCATTATGCTCTATATTTTCTATGGAATTTAGGTCTTGATTATGGTTCATGAATGCATTGAGGATCTGAAAACCATTTTTCTTGAATTATTTGACTTGGTTTGATATTTTTCCATGAATTATTTTGAAAACTTGTCTAGTTTTGTTAGTTTGGCCAACTAGTTTTGAACTTTGGGCCTCATTTGATCTCCTCCTCAATCATTCATGAACTTAAGGCTTGCTTTCTGACTTCTACACACTTCAAAGATGCTAAGAATTTTTTGGTTTGAATTATTGATCCTTGTTTATATTTTTAATGTATTTTTGAAGTGAAGGTACCCAATTAATGTTGCATATCTTGTTGCAATTTGTTTAATGGCCAATGTACTTGAGTGAGTCCTATAATTGGGCACCTAATGATCATGTTGGATATTTTCATCCAAGTAACTCAAGTCATTTCACTTAATGCCCCATGTTTTAATGCTTGAACCTTTTGATGCATTATGTGGAATTCCTCTTCTATTATGCTTATGAGCTGTTGTTGTACCCCAAAATTTGCCCTCCCTTTTCTTCAATATTTTCTCACCACAAGACCCTTGGAGCTCAAGATCAAGTTAGGGTTTGCTCTGCTCAAGACTCCTCCTTGCACTGTTGACCCAAATTAGGGTTTGAGTTTGCACAAAGATGTTCTGACCTAAAGTGCCCAAGATGACTTTCATGCTTCATATTGGACTCCCAAGTTCATCCATACCAAGTTTCAAGCCTTGATTCCAATCTTTGCCCAGTCATTTGGACAGTTGACCTAGAAATCAACTGTATTGGGGAAAAAGTCAAATATGGTCAATTGACAGTCAAACTTCATGATTTTTTACCCACATCAACATTATGAACTCATATGGACCATTTGATCAAGTTTGGATCATAATTCCACAAGAAATTTGATCAGATCATCAAAAGGGCAAAATGGTCATTTTTAGGGTTTTGACTGCACAAAGGCAATTTTTGACTGTTTGACCTAGCCAATGGCAAACCAAGCTCACACATGGACTCAAGGACCCCATGGATTTGTCTTAACATGTTCAACAAGTTCAAAAGATCCCAAATGCACAAGATTGACAGATGAATTTTCCAATTAATTGATCAATTTTTGACTGTATACTGAAAAGCCAAACTTTGACTTTTTGGTCAAAATCAAGTGTCAAGATTCATTTTTCATCAAAACATGCCAAATTATGAAACTTGTTCATCAAGAAATCAAAAATTGCAAATTAGGGTTTAAAATGAAGAATTTTCATAACTTAGAATTTTTCTAAGTTATGAAAATCCCTAATTTTTTCCTAACTTTGTCCCATTTTTTCACCAAGATGCATTTGGATTCAAACAAAAGTCAAAACATGAAAGTTGTAGTCCATTGCAAAATCTACAACTTTGATTCACAAAGTTTCCTCAAAAGAAGCTTGTAGCTCAATTTATGATTTTTGGAACAAGGGTGCAAAACATTCTTAACTTAGAAAATTTTTGACCTATTTTAGGCAGGATTTTTGCCTAACTTCATGGCTACTTTTCACATGCTTCCACTGGTAATTTCAATTTGCATTACAAATATGGATTGTAGTACACATTCCAAGCTTTCCAAAATGTCCAAGAACTCATCAAACAACCTTGTGGTTAGGGAGAATCGAATTTGGCAATATGGGTAAAACTCACTTTGTTCATGGCAAATTTACATGTCCATAACTTTGGATTTTTGAACTCAGCATGCTCTAAGCTAGATTACAGGCCTTTTATCTCATCCACACTCAATAATTTAATGCAAACCCCTTGTGTTCAAGCCTTATCTTATGTGTTTAAACATTGCATACAAGATTGAGCTATAATTAGAAAAAGCAATATATCCATTTTTGAAAAGTGGAACTTTATGTCAAATTTGCAAATCAAGAAGTACAAGGCAAATCTCTTTGGCACAAGTTCAGAAGCATATCACACTGATCAAGGGGGATGGTTGCAGAACATTTGAGGGGCCTGCACAAGTCTAGAAAGGAAGTTGACATTTTGTTGCTTAAGTTGGAAGAAACTTGGCATAACACATAACAACTCTCACTTCTGCCAACACAAGCTAAGACAAACTTGTTGTACACCTTCCAAACATCAAACCTAAGCTGAGGCACGAGCAAAACACCTTCCAAACCTCATCAAACATCAAAACACCATCCTACTGCAGAAAACAGAGTCACCTCTGCAGTTGGACTTCCACAACTCAATCCACTCATGCATTCTTGCTAAAACCAGTTCATACACACTCCATACCACATATACAAGCTATCCCAAGCATTAGACACGACCTGTAACACCTCTAACCAGCTTCACCATTTTCACTTTTTCTGTTTTGCAGGTTGATTGCCATAGCTTGATTCACTTGGTTTCAAAGCAAGCTAAAGGTTGGAATAACATCCCTGGACTTCAAGCAAGCTGTACCAATCCTCACCTTGCCTGGAAAGTGCCTCCATTGCCAGACACGATCCAAGCTGAACAGGTAAGTTCATGGACTTCTATCTCTCAATCTAGGAAGAGTTAGCTTTAAGTTTATGAATGAAAAATGTTCTATTCATGGCCCTGAAGCTATACCTATCCTCACTTTCCATTTATATTGCATGTGCTGAGAGTATTTAAAACCTGAACATTGACAAAAACTTAGGTTAAGAATTAGGGATGGAGAAATTCTCTCTCATTTCTGAGAGTTAAGTTAAGTTTTTTATATGTATGGAATCGTGGCTTGATGCTTGACATCTTTCATGTTATGAGTTTGTGCTAAAAGTCCAGGAATCAGGATGTTTGAATCAGTATGTAAAACACGCGTTTTTTGAACAAAGCTTGCTGGAGGTTGAAGAAGATAGGTTTTGGGCTGGGCCTGAAATGTTTTTTCTTTTCACACCACTGTTCTACACATGCACCCCCCTGGCCCATTTTGAGTTTTATTTATCATTTTTAATTTTTTCCTTTTGATTTTGTTTCTATATTTTTATTTAAGCATGAAAAAATATTAAAATTATTTTTCCCATATTTTTTTGCATTTTTTTATATTTATTTGGCTTTATTTAGTTTTGTACATAAATAAACATTTATATACTTTTATTTCAAATAACCAAAAAATAATATAAACATTTTTATTTTCTGATTTTTATTTTATTTTACCTTTGAAAACATTTTACATAAAATATACTTTTTTTTGTAAATATTAAATATTTTATTTTTGTACATATAATATATATTTAATAAATAATGTAAATATTTATATATTTATTAGTATATTTAGGTTAAAAACATAAAAAATAATACATTTCATTTTTTATTAATATTTAACTTAAAAAATCACCTTTTGACAATATACTTTTTTTTATTTATTTTTTTGTACATAATTAATAAATATTGCATACATTATATAATAAATACCTTTTATTTATAAAATTAGGGTTTTACCCTAAAAAACATAAAAATACCAAAAATTAATTCATTTTATTTTTGTTTATTTAACACATAAAAAATACTTTTTACATGCACATAAAAATCATTTTTGCATCTTGCATATTTATTTTATTTTATTTAAATATTATGCAATTAATTAATCTGTATAATTCAATTTGGATGTAATAGTTAGATTTTAATTTTTTGCTAAAATATCCCCATTTGAACATTTGTACCCCCCATCCCATATATTGTGTTGTAATAACTTAGGACCTTTTATTTTTCGCATTTAAAAGCTTTCTAATTATACCATGATAGAATTAGGGTTTTGTATGCAAAATTAACCAAAAAATAGTTTGACCTAAATTCAAGATAAACAAGCATGAAAATGGACAACACTAATCACACTTGCACCCCTAGGGTATTCCACTTGTTGCCTTCAATAATGGGCCATATTGCATGTTAGGTATCTTTGGCAAAAACAAAACAATCAAATGATCATAGTCCCTCGATGACGCTTTCGAAAGTTGCCTAAAAATGATCAAGTCCCTTAAAGGAAAAATTGCCCAAAGATACTTGGCACCATTGCAATCATGGTCTAAACGATGACCCACACCCGTCCCATTAACATCCTAACACAAGATTGTCCACCAAATACAATGGTGGAACAAAATTGTTAAAAGGATTAAAACATAGCAAAGATCTTTGAGAAATTTAGGGTAGATAGCTCTTGGTTACTTGCCAACTTGCAAAACAAAAACCCTTGCCTATTTTTCAAAACACACATCACAACACATTTTCAAAATAACTTTCAAAAACATTGAAAACTTTTCAAAAGACATACATCTTTGTATACATCCCAACATGGATCATTACAAAGGTTGCCACCACATTGGCCTCTTTTTTTAAAACATTTTCAAACCCACACACAAAGCACCATTTCAAACAATTGAAAGCACCATTTCAAACAATTGAAAATCAAGGCAAGTTTGATCTAAGCAAGTAACTAAGAGCCAATGGATAACCATGGATAGAAAGGGTGCTAATACCTTCCCTTTCTATAAACTACTCCCCGAACCCAAGAAACCATCTCAAAGGTTTTTGCTGTGCTTTTTAACCTTTCCTTAGGATAAAATAAAAAGTCGGTGGCGACTCTTGCTCAACCGAAACATTTGCGAAAACAAACGCAAAACCCAAGTCAGTTCTCCCACCGTATCACAGCTGTGATGAATTAATTGAGTATGATTGAATTGTGGTTGCTACTGACCTTCATGGTATTTGATTTTATTCTTCTTAAGCTCCCATGATACTTGATTGATATTCAATTGTTAACTCAACATGGTGATAGAAAGGAGCAACATTCCTCTGATTCTTTTGACCAAATTGTGCATATGCCTGTTTCCTTTTGTCTATCATGACTAATGATTTGATATTAATTATCATATTGTTTCTCACTTCATCATGTTTCATCCATCCCTTATGTGAGTCATCATTCAATTTATGGGAATACTAACTTGGTTGTTGAATGTTCGAGGTACTTTGATAAAGGTTTTCCATTTTGACTTGAGGCTAGTGTGTTTCACTTTATTTGTGGAACACAATTTGTTATGTTGGCACTACTATTGTGTTTGGCATATTTGATAATCAATGCAGGATATATACATATGTGTGACTGTGAATGCTATACATTTCCCATGGGATCTGTTTGTATCTGATAATCTCATTACTTACATCCTGATGGCGTAATTTCTAACTTGATTTGTCTACTAATGCCAGCTTGCTTGAAGTTCTCTGGGTTTCTTTTATTCTTGCACAGTTGCTACGGATAGTTATCCATTTAGTATTGCACTATTTCCTTTCTTCCATTTTCATTTTGCATAGTTATATGATTGCATGATGGGACCTCTGTTGCTGATATATGTCAGGAGGCCCTCTGGTTTTTGTCTGATACATGTGTTGTGTTTGCTTATTTAACTTTTTATCGATGAGTCACTCAATTTAGAAATTGAGATCATGACTTCGCTCTCAATGCATGTTCCCTATAGGATGTTTATTGTTTTGCTTCTTTAACTTTTGATCGATGAGTCACTCAATTTAGAAATTGAGATCACGACTTTGCTCTCAATGCATGTTCCCTATAGGATGTTTATTGTTTTTCTTCTTTAACTTTTGATCGATGAGTCACTCAATTTAGAAATTGAGATCACCACTTCGCTCTCAATGCATGTTCCCTATAGGATAGTTTTGTTAAGCTTCCTTTAACATGTTAATTAAGGTAGGGTTTTCCTTTATCCTCAACCTTATGATCAATCATTGTATGATAACACTAGGGATAGTGCTAGGCTAGTTTCCCTTAGTTGTTTTTTTCTTTGCATTTTGCATCTTAAAACAAAAATTGTTTTCTTGGCAAATCATAAGACATTCCTAATAAACTCAAACCCTTCTTCAAGGTAAAAGATACAAATCAATCTTATTCGTTTACGTGCCTCTTGGCTTTACTTTTAAATCTTTTAGCCGATGTTTCGCCATCGCACATTTGTTTGAAGCTGATGTTTCGCCATCGCACATGTTCGTTATCCTACTTTGATTCCCAATATCATTGTTAGGTGTGATGTTTTGTCATCCGTTTTATTGATTTTTCACCATCTTTTCCATGATATCTTGTTATCTTTTAGCCGATGTTTCGCCATTGCGCATTTGTTTGACGTCGATGTTTCGCCATCGCACATGTTTGTTATCCTACTTTGATTCCCAATATCATTGTTAGGTGTGATGTTTTGTCATCCGTTTTATTGATGTTTCACCATCTTTGCCATGATATCTTGTTATCTTCTAGCCAATGTTTCTCCTTCGCA
Source organism: Vicia faba (assembly GCA_948472305.1). NCBI lineage: Eukaryota > Viridiplantae > Streptophyta > Magnoliopsida > Fabales > Fabaceae > Vicia > Vicia faba. Next base: position 1,680,975,670 of record OX451737.1, on the reverse strand, counting down.
CATTTGTTTGAAGCCGATGTTTCGCCATCGCACATGTTCGTTATCCTACTTTGATTCCCAATATCATTGTTAGGTGTGATGTTTTGTCATCCGTTTTATTGATGTTTCACCATATTTGTGATGATATCTTGTTATCTTCTAGCCGATGTTTCGCCGTTGCACATTTGTTTGAAGCCGATGTTTCGCCATCTCACATGTTCGCTATCCTACTTTGATTCCCAATATCATTGTTAGGTGTCATGTTTTTTCATCCATTTTATTGATGTTTCGTCATCTGTGACATGTTACTATGTTATTTATTTAGTCAATGTTTGATCATCTCCTTTGTTTGTTGTTTCATTCGATGTTTTGCCATCTTGACTGTTTTTGTTGTCTTAACTAAAAAACACAAACCAACCAAAATATGTAAGCCGGACTACGGATACTCTGATTCCTTAAAAGGGTTACATAGGCAAAGGAGTAGGGCCCAACCGAGCACAACTTTTATTTTCCCTACATTGTTTTTTTTCTTTCTTTTCGCATGAATTCCCTTTTTAGTTTTAAGCCATAGACATAGGATTTGACCACACCCATAAGATTAGACAACAAGAGTGGATACTATAGAGTACTACGGGCGTGTGGGGTGCTAATACCTTCCCCTCGCGTAACAGACTCCCTTACCCAATCTCTCGGTTGAAAGACCGTGATTTCTCCCTCTTCAGGTTTTCTCGATTTTTACCTTTCCCTTTCGGCGGGATAAAAGACGTTCGGTGGCGACTTCATTGATGTTTCATTAAATCCAGATGATAGGTTCCGGCCGGGTTGTTTCACAACGTACCAGAGGGCTATGACGACCCTATTCCATGATCTGATGCACAAAGAAATCAAAGTATATGTTGATGATATGATTGCCAAATCCCAAACTGAAGAAGGGCATATAGAATATTTGTTGAAGTTATTTCGGCGTTTGAGGAAGTATCATCTCCGCTTGAATCCAAATAAATGCACCTTCGAAGTTAGATCGGGGAAATTATTGGGTTTTATTGTTAGCCAGAAAGGAATTGAAGTTGACCCTGACAAAGTCAAAGCAATTCAAGAAATTCCAGCACCATGAACTGAAAATCAAGTCAGGGGTTTCCTCGGGCGTTTGAATTATATCTCCAGATTTATTTCCCACATGATTGCAACGTGTGAACCGATCTTTAAGTTGTTAAAGAAAGATCAAGATTGTGTGTAGACAGATGACTGCCAAAGGGCATTTGAAAGTATTAAAGAATATCTTCTTGAACCTTCTATCTTGCTCCCTCCGGTAGAAGGAAGACCGTTGATTATGTATCTAACAGTGTTAGATAAATCCATGGGTTGTATTCTGGGACAACAGGATGAAATAGGAAAGAAAGAGTTTTCCATTTATTATCTCAGCAAAAAGTTCACTGATTGTGAGTCGCGGTATTCTATGCTAGAAAAAACATGTTGTGTGTTGGCCTGGGCGGCAAAGCATTTGCGGCAGTATATGTTGAATCATACTACTTGGTTGATCTCTAAAATGGATCCAATCAAGTATATTTTTGAAAAGCCTGCTCTTACTGGGAGAATTGCCCGCTGGCAGATGTTGTTATCTGAATATGATAACGAGTACCGCACTCAAAAGGCTATCAAAAGTAGTGTGTTGTAAGATTACCTTGCTCACCAGCCGGTGGAAGATCATCAGTCTGCAGAATATGAATTCCCCGATGAAGATGTGATGTTCTTGAAAGTGAAAGATTATGATGAACCATTTCCTGAGGAGGGCCTCGACCCTGAATCTCGTTAGGGTATGGTATTTGATGGAGCTGTGAATGCTTATGGTAAAGGAATTGGTGTTGTGATTGTTACTCCTCATGGATCGCACATTCCTTTTACTACAAAGTTAACATTTGATTGCACTAATAATATGGCGGAATATGAGGCTTCCATCATGGGTCTTGAAGAAGCTATTGATCTCAGAATCAAGATTCTAGATGTGTATGGTGATTCAGCTTTGGTAATAAATCAGATTAAAGGAGAACGGGACACTCGTCACCCTGGCTTGATCCCTTACAAAGATTATGCTAGAAGATTACTACCCGTCTTCAATAAAGTTGAATTCCATCACATTCCTAGGGATGAAAATCAAATGGAAGATGCTCTGGCAACTCTGGCTTCCATGTACTAAGTAAATGTTTGGAATGATATACCCCGAATTACAGTTCGACAGTTAGATAGGCCTGCTCATGTGTTTGCAACAGAGGAAGTAGCAGATGAAAAACCTTGGTATTATGATATCAAGTATTTTCTTCATACTCAGGAATACCTGTTTGGTGCGTCAAAGAAAGATAGAAAGACACTGAGAAGATTGGCAGGCAGTTTCTTCCTCAGTGAAAATGTGTTATACAAGAGAAATTTTTACATGGTCTTGCTCAGATGCGTGGATAGACACGAAGCAAACATGTTGATGCATGAGATTCATGAAGGTTCATTTGGTACTCATGCTAATGGACATTAAATGGCTAAAAAGATGCTAAGGGCAGGTTATTATTGGTTGACAATGGAATCCGATTGTTACAAATTTACAAAGAAGTGCCATAAATGCCAGATTTATGCAGATAAGATCCATGTGCCTCCGACACTTATCAATGTGATTTCCTCCCCATGGCCTTTCTCTATGTGTGGTATTGACATGATTGGGATGATAGAACCCAAAGCTTCAAATGGACACTGTTTCATCTTGGTAGCAATTGACTACTTTACCAAATGGGTAGAGGCTGCTTCATATGCCAATGTTACCAAACAGGTGGTTGTGCGTTTCATAAAAAACAATCTTATATGTCGATATGGTGTGCCGAGCAGAATCATCACTGAGAATGGCTCAAATTTGAACAACAAGATGATGACTGAACTGTACAAAGAATTCAAGATTGTCCATCACAATTCATCTCCATACAGGCCAAAGATGAATGGGGATGTTGAAGCTGCTAATAAGAATATTAAGAGAATTATCTAGAAAATGGTTGTCACTTATAAGGATTGGCATGAAATGCTCCCTTTTGCTATGCATGGATATCGAACATATGTTCGCACTTCAACAAGAGCAACCCCGTTTTCCATAGTGTATGGAATGGAAGCTGTAGTCCCTATCGAGGTAGAGATTCCCTCGATGCGTGTGATAATGGAAGCCAAATTGACAGAGGCTGAATGGGTCCAGAGCAGGTTTGACCAATTGAATTTGATTGAAGAGAAGAGAATGACAGCTTTGTGTCATGGGCAGTTATATCAGAAAAGAATGAATAAAGCATTTAATAAAAAGGTCAAACCTCGTGAATTCAGAGAAGGAAACCTCGTGCTCAGGAAGATCATGTCTTTCAACACTGATTCTAGGGGCAAGTGGACTCCCAATTTTGAAGGCCCGTATGTTGTCAAGAAAGCCTTCTCTGGTGGTGCATTAATTCTTGAAACTATGGATGGCAAGGAGTTCCCACGTCCCATGAATGCTGACGTAGTCAAGAAATACTTTGCCTAAAGAAATAAAAGAATAGCTCGCTAAGTTGAAAACCCGAAAGGGTGGCTTACGCAAAAAGGAGCGTCTCGGTAGGCCGAAAACCCGAAAGGGCGGTCTAGGCAAAAATTAGAGACATAAACATAATAAATTTCCCGCTAAGTTGAAAACCTGCAAGGGCAGCTTAGGAAAAAGTTATGGATTTTCTTGGCAAGTAACTACGTCAGTCGAGACTTGATCGTTGAAGCAACAATCTTCTCGGATCCTCACCATACTTCAACGGAAGCTGCTGCTCAGAATTTCAAAAGTTGTTAGGGGGGATAGTGGTCATTGTATCTCAATGTATCTTTTCCATTATGTATTACCATTTCCCAAACTTTGTAATCATCCATGGAGTCTCGCCATTTTCAGACTACCATTCTATTAATGAAATTAGAGCTTTTGCCCAATTCTTTGTGTTCTTATTTTTATTTAGCTTGCAAAGACTTCATTTATTACTGATAATAACTGTTAAAGCAAAAAAGATTAAAAAAGAAAAATTGACTTTTCAAAAAAAGAGAGATATTTAAAATTCAATTTACTTTGGGATTTTTAATGAAACAATGATAACAAAAATGGTGATCCCAAGGATGAACAAACTATGGTTTTTTTAAGAAGATTTACTTCCTTCATGAAGGTTTTCTCAGGTCATTCTACTGGTATGTGCACAATCTTTGTGTGTTTCCCAAATAGTTAAAGACAATATCAATGGATACAAGATAAGGTATTGGGTTATGATCCCATTATCCCCATTCAAGTCTTGGTTCACTTTTGATTTTGGGTTTGCATGGTCAGAAGCCTCTGTCCCAAATTCCCCAGTGAAGTCTTCTCTCATCTAATAAAAGGTTTTATTCCCTTGGTGTGCTGAGATGTCGCTCTTTTTGCAGTATTGACATTAATGTTGACTTCTTGATTTCCCGGGAAGGTTATCCTAGGGCATCTCTTGTTGGAATGAGTATTTGTGATGAAAGTTTCACTCCTCAGTTTTTCTCCAGGGAGGTAGGCTTGAATCCCCAAGTGAGGTTTGGTTGTTTCAGAGTCAGTCTGCTTTATTTCAGGCTGGTCTTGCAATCTCTAGTAGGCATGTTGCTTTTGGAAAACTGATTTTTTTGATGAAGTCGGAAGAAGGATGTTCTATCCCGGTATCTGTTTGATTTGGATACCTCCGGATTATGTTTCTCCTCAGTGAAGTTAAGGCAGGAAATAGGTTTGGTTTCCATAATTAGTTATTACCTTTCTTGGATTGATCTTTCTGGTTGAAGTGTAGCCCAATGTTTTTAGTACCTGAGGCAGTTTCGTTTGTCTGTGCTGATTATGTATCCTTTTTACCAGCATATGCACGATAGCACTCATACATTCATACATACACCATGCATTGCTAAAAATCATCGTTCATTGACATTGTGTTCTGACCTTTCCTGCAACGCTCTTTGTTTAGTTGGATTTGGTTTTCCCTCTTGAGTTTATTTCTCAAAGGATGAATCTGCATTGGCCGTCTTGCTCCAGTATATTTCTGAATGGGATTTGTGGTTGCATGAGGATATCATTTATTATGGATTTCTGAAAACTTTGAGTTTTGGTTTGTGCATTTATTTTGCACAGGAAGACTTTATCTCCTCAGCAGGAATATCATGGCATTTCCCCGTGAAGTCATAATTCTATTCCTAGAAATTCATTTCTCTTTGCAATTCCCCTTGACAATATGTGGAAGTCTCTTTATTTGAGACATGTTACATATTACCCTTTTCAGGCAGATCTCCTTGGTTAAAGAAGAAGTTGAGACCCGTTCTTGGCAAAATACCAGAATTTTAGGAAAACTTGATATTTTCTCTCTCTACCTTCAGTGAACGTTGGTAGTACATCGTCAGTGAACATTGATGTTTCTTATCTTTTTGCTATCTTCAGTGAACGTTGATAGTTCATCGTTAGTGAACGGCAGTGATATGATATTTTCTCTCTCTACCTTCAGTGAACGTTGGTAGTACATCGGCAGTGAACGTCGGTGTTTGTTATCTTTTTGCTATCTTCAGCGAACGTTGATAGTTCATTGTCAGTGAACAACGGTGATATGATATTTTCTCTTTCTACCTTCTGTGAACATTGGCAGTACATTGGCAGTGAACGTCGGTGTTTCTTATCTTTTTGCTATCTTCAGTGAACGTTGATAGTTCATCGTCAGTGAACGGCGGTGATATGATATTTCCTATTTCTACCTTCAGTGAACGTTGGTAGTACATCGGCAGTGAACGTCGGTGTTTGTTATCTTTTTGCTATCTTCAGTGAACGTTTATAGTTCATCGTCAGTGAACGGCGGTGATATGATATTTCCTCTTTCTACCTTCAGTGAACGTTGGTAGTATATCGGCAGTGAACGTCGATGTTTCTTATCTTTTTGCTATCTTTAGTGAACGTTGATAGTTCATCGTCAGTGAACGGCGGTGATATGATATTTCCTCTTTCTACCTTCAGTTAACGTTGGTAGTACATCGGCAGTGAACGTCGGTGTTTGTTATCTTTTTGCTATCTTCAGTGAATGTTGATAGTTCATCGTCAGTGAACGGAGGTGATATGATATTTCCTCTTTCTACCTTCAGTGAACGTTGGTAGTACATCGACAGTGAACGTCGATGTTTCTTATCTTTTTGCTATCTTCAGTGAACGTTGATAGTTCATCGTCAGTGAACGGCGGTGATATGATATTTCCTATTTCTACCTTCAGTGAACGTTGGTAGTACATCGGCAGTGAACGTCGGTGTTTCTTATCTTTTTTCTATCTTCAGTGAACATTGATAGTTCATCGTCAATGAACGGCGGTGATATGATATTTCCTCTTTCTACCTTCAGTGAACGTTGGTAGTACATTGGCAGTGAATGTCGATGTTTCTTATCTTTTTGCTATCTTCAGTGAACGTTCATAGTTCATCGTCAGTGAACAGAGGTGATATGATATTTCCTCTTTCTACCTTTAGTGAATGTTGGTAGTACATCGGCAGTAAACGTCGATGTTTCTTATCTTTTTGCTATCTTCAGTGAACGTTGATAGTTCATCGCCAGTGAATGGCGGTGGTATGATATATTCAGTGAACAACGGTAGTACATCGACAGTTAACGTCGATGCTTGTTATCCTCCTCTCTGATTCTGTTCTCATGGTTTACCAGTGATTTATTTTCCTGGTGGGATTGCTCCTTTGTTTCTGCATTTTGTGTTGCATCCCCAATGCTACTTTGCGTCTTTTTTGTTCCATTCATATGCATAAATGTTTGCATGGCATCTTAGGGCCAAAAAAAGGGATAATTTTGTATTTAAGTGTCTTCGATCACGGCGACACGATGATTTTTAACCTTCGTATCTCTGGATATAAGAAACTTAAATAAGGGCAGCTGTTGTACCCCAATTTTTTCCCCTAAGATCCCTTCATCATACCATATTGTTTCAATCACCACAAAATCACATTAGGGATTTTGGTTCTTCTCCCTATCTTTAGCTTTTCTCTTTGAGGAGTTACCAAGCACCTTGACTTGTTCTCTTTTGTGATCATAGATATTTTGCTTTTATTTTTCTCTCTAATTAATAAAATTCAATATTGGTTTGTCTTACTTGTTAATAGTATAGGTAAAGGCAATGAAGTTTAGCAAGTTGCTTCATGGGTTCATGGGTTTATTTCCATGCCCTAGTCAAAAGCTTGAGAAATTCAAACCTCACCATTGAAGTTGTTTGGGAAGAGTTGGTATGAAAATGGTTTTGGTGGCCATTAGTCCTCATCATCATCCTCAACAATCTCTATTCACAAAGGAAGAATATTGGCACCAAAATTTTGATCAAACTTGGCAAAGTTCCACCAAGCATTCTCTTGATCTAGAGGCTAGGGTTTTGTATTTCAAAGGGGCATATATTTCTCATCTTTTGGTATTTTTGAGTGATTCCAAAAACATTCTTCTCTTCAAATAATTACCAACAAATCACTTCAAAAGTTCCAAGGAGTTTTCATGTGGAAGGAACTTGGTGAAGAAGAAAGATTACAAGTCATCTAGATGAATCCCCAATTTTCCATATGTGACTTCAAATGGTCATAACTTGGTCAATTTTTATCACATTGAGCCCATTATTTTTTCATGATGACCCTAGGGATGTGTAATTCATGCCTTCTTTTATATGAAAAGTAAGAAAATGGATGGAAGATGCCTTAAGAATGCAAAAGATTATAGGTCATTTCATGATTTTTGGCCAACTTCAACAAGTCATAACTTGATCAATTTTTGGATATTTTGAGTGGTTAAAATTGAAAAATGTCATTCAAGAGATCTACTTCATTCTATATTTTTTGGTCAAGAACAAATTCTAAGTGGAAGGCCATGTTTGGATGCAAGAGATTATAGGTCATTTTTAAAGAAGAATTTGAAATATTTCTAAGTATGGAAAGACAACTCTTTTTCTTCAACTTTGACTCCATGTAGTTTTCAGCTCAAGCCTCCATTTGATTCCATTCTTTTTCCATTGCAAAGCTTGTTACCTCATCTTTCCAAAGCATTAAGAATTTTTCCCTAAGACCCCCTGAGGTGGAAATGCCATTGGATTGAACTTGGTAACTTGGAACTGAAGTTTCTCCATAAGTCAGAATTTGAAATCCATGTTTTGGCCTTTAAACATCAAATTAGCACGCGTTTGTGATCTAAACATGTTTAAATAAGTTTCCAAAGTGGATTAGAGCCTTGAAACGCAAGGATTAGATGAGTTTTGATGCAAATCAGATCACACTTTGCTCGTGCATCAGGTTCACACGATTTCCCTCCAATTTACATCATTCCACATGCTTGAACATTCCATTTGATTCCCTATAAATAGAGGGTCATCCCCCATTCAATTTACCAAGCTTAGATAGCTAGAATCACCCTGCCAAACTTGCCTCACAACTCAGAATTCAACTACTTCGAATCCTATTCTCAAGCCTTTTTCAATCCATTTTTTTATCAATTCACCTTCCTTGATCTTCCCTGAAGCTAACCATATAATCACATTCAATAATCGTGCCCTATATTGCTCCATAGAAGTCCAGTTTCAAAGCTCTACAACTCAACTTCAATAGGTAGATTCCTTCATCAATTCTTAAAAACTTTGGTATCATTGTGTTGCTCCCATTGCCCTGGTTCTAGTTGCAACACTTACTTTTATCTGGAAGCACGTTTTAACCATGAATTTTCAAATCCCTTTTCAAAACTTTCTTTCTAAATTGCTTGAGTTACAGTTTATATAAATTTGGCGCGAGGGTGTGGTTGTCTTCGTCTTGAAGAGACAAAGTGAATGGCATAGGTCTGAGCTTCTGATTTTACAGTTTGAGAGACCTGCAATTTGTGAGGGATGGATGTTGAAGATGACCAACGTGTCATCTTCTAACCAATGAAAGCGTGCCACTTGTTTTTTTTCAAAAACCTGGTTTATTAATGATTCTGTACATTATTCACTAAAGACCATGATATGCACAGCGCACCAGATCCTTTGGATTTGATTACTAATGCGTTTTGACTCTCATACAGTGGTCCACATCTTTTACTTTTATTTTCTTTTTTTGATTTTTATATTTTAATTGTTTTAAATTTCAAAAAATCATAGAAAATTCATTTTTAGTCCAAAAAATCCAAAACAGTTATGAAAAATATTTTTGATTATTCTCTTTCTGATTTTTATTTTTTCACAATTTAATTTTGTGTTTTGGTATTTTTTATGAATTTTACACTTATTTGATTTATTTAAAATGTTTAAAAATACTTTTACACATTTTTAAATTCTGAAAAAATTATGGAGTGATTCAATGATATTGTGACAAATATTGGTGAGCTTATTTTATTTTTGTTTCTGACTTTACTATTTTTTACTATTTTTGTTTATTTTACTCATTTATTTTAATTTTTAAAAATAGTTTCTGACTTTTAAAAATTCCCAAAATTTTTGTATAATTACTTGACCTATTTTCTGATTTTTCTATGGTCTTATCTTTCATTTCTTGATTAATTTGAATATAATTGACATTTTCCTTATTATTTTCCACATTTTTTTAACTTTTTAAAACCCTTTAATGTATATATTAAATATATTATTATTTTGCGAATATTTTCTGGCTGTCTTGGGTTGATTTTTTTATCATGGCTTTATTAACATCATTGGATCCATGGTGTTGAGTTTAACTCCACAAAAGATGGATGAATGATTTTAATAATAGTTTGATTAAATATTAATTCAAATGTGGTTTTTTTCTTTTCACCCTAATTCCTCTTCATCTCATCCCCTTCTCATTGCACTAAATGTTGTTGGAGCATGATCTCTATATCATGTCTCAAAACAAATGGTGCATAAATTGCTATTGACCGGCCTCAAAATAGGTGCGACTTCTATATAAGCCCACTTACGATTTCTTAACATAGCGCTAAATTTTGTCCCGATTCGAATAAATGATCATTCGTGGCCCAAACTTATGATTGCAAGCCCAAGTATGTTGATTTGATCTCTTTGATCCAATAACCTTGAGATTCATTGTATGGAGGCTTTGGTTCTACCAATTCTCTAATGGATCTACAACACCTTTGGTCAACGCGGATCACTTAAACATCGTTGATCATTAAATGGTACTTGTGAGAACTTTAAATGGATGATATACTTGACAATAAGAAAATGCAACTTGTTGTGTGGAGGCTTTGGTTCTACCAATCCTCTAATGAGTTCCAAATGCAAGTTTCAAGATGGTGATCCAACTAACCACTAATTATTGACTTGCTTATTTTATGCTTTTATTCTTTTATGCTTTATGTATTATTTATTTTTAGCATTTTTCATTTCATGCCATTTTCATCTTTGTCATTTGAGCATTTATATTCTTGTCATTTTTACTTTGCTCACTTGAGCTTTTCTTTTCTTTTCCTAAGACACTTAATAATCAACATAAACCCTAAAAAACTCTTAATGGTACTTGGACTATTTGGTTACTATCCTTGGCATTATGGGACAGTGAACTTTTTCTTGGACTTAGGATTAGAAACCTTGGCCTATCTTGGAGACCTTGTGATCTTATCTGATTATTTTGTCTAGAGTCCTTGAGGTTTACCTCAAGACATTGGGTTGCTTGTTTGTTTTTGTGTGCAGGTTTTTGTGATTACATCCTTTGTTTGTAATCTGCAATTCACCCGTATACAGTCGTTACTCTGCCCAATTTTTTTGAAGACTTAATACACTTGAAGTTTGATTCTCTCAAGAGGTCTAATATCCTTGCTTGCTTGGTTCCAATCCAAAGAATGAGAATTCTATATTGGCTCATAATGTCAAGTTTTGGCTTCTTGTAGGTTAGATGGTCCTTATCCTTAGCTTTTACCTTATGCTTTAGGATAACCTCTTCTTCTCCTCCCATCTTCTTTAATTTCAAAAATCTTCTCCCTCCTTTTTTTAAAAACTCTTCTTATTTTTAAACTTGAAACACTTTCATAATAAACTTGGACTTAGGTCCATGCATTTTCAAAACATTTTCATCAATAAACTTCAATCAACTTAACAATACCTTGACATTTTTTTATGATAAGACTAAAAGTCAATCAATCTCATTTCAAACCATTTTTTCCACTTTGGCTTTTATCTTTAAACTTTTCTCAAAAGATTAGACTCTTGTCAATCTTTGTAGTGATGCAAACAACTATACTTCTACAATATATAGTGAAGAGAGATATTTTCCACTTGGGTGTTGAGTGAGGCATTGTTGATTTTAAAATCCAAGCCATATCCTCCACTTTGAGATGAAGAAAATTCTCCTTTCTCATGATTGTGGGTAGTAAGTATGTTTTCCACACGGACAATGACGATGATGTCTTATCTCTTAAAATTAACCAACACACTCGAGTTTTAAACTTTTTTTAAAGAGGAACTACGTGTACCCTGATCCCCTATTGCATGAAAGGTGGTACATAGGCACTAAAGGTTCGCAACCATGGCGGGTGCAAAAATAATAAAAAAATATATTTCTTTTATCACCTCCACCATCCATTTTATATATAACATGTTTTATAGCCAAAATATACAGATTTTACAAAGAGGTTCCTGCAGAGTATCGTAGATGTTTAGGGTGCTAATACCTTCCCTTTGCATAACCAACCCCCTTACCTTGAATCTTTCCCCCTTTTTGGGTTATTCGCTCTTTTCATATTCCTTTGGAAACAATAAAGCGCGGTGGAGATTTTTATTTTGGTTTGTATAAAGTCTGGTCAATCCAATGGCTTAGTCTTGAACATTTCTACCGCTACACAATCGTCGTTCCATATGACTACTTGATCCTTCTTTAAGAGTCTGAAAATTAGCTCACAAGTAGCAGTCAAGTGAGATATGAATCGAGCAATGTAGTTGAGTCGACCTAAGAAACCTCTGACCTCTTTCTCAGTATAGGGAGCTGGAACTTCTTGTATGGCTTTGACCTTCGTAGGATCGACCTCAATACCTTTTCCATTGACGATAAAACCCAGGAGCTTTCCGGACCTTACCCCTAAGGTACACTTGTTGGGATTCAGCCTTAACTTGTATTTCTTCAACCTCCCAAACAACTCGTGAAGATGATTAAGGTGTTGTTCCTCAGTTTATGACCTCACAATCATATCATCCACATAGACTTCTATTTCATGATGAATCATATCATGAAATAGGGCTACCATAGGTATTTGATAGGTTGCCCCTGCATTCTTCAAACTGAAAGGCATGACCTTGTAACAAAAAGTTCCCCACTATGTAACAAAAGTGGTTTTCTCCATGTCCTCGGGAGCCATTTTAATTTGATTATAACCAGAGAAACCATCCTTGAAGGAGAAGACTTTATTTTGAGCAGTGTTATCGACCAAAACGTCAATATGCGGTAGTGGGAAATCATATTTGGGGCTTGCCTTATTTAAATCTCTATAGTCTATGCACATACACACCTTTCTATCCTTCTTTGTCACGGGGAGCACATTTGCCACCCATTGGGGATATGACGTCACTGCTAGAAAACCTGCATTGAATTGCTTCATTACCTCTGCTTTTATCTTTTAAGACATGTCTGGCCGCATACGACGAACCTTTTGCTTGACTGGAGGACAATCTTCCTTAGTTGGTAGACGATGAACCACAATGTCAGTATCAAGCTCTGACATATCTTCATATGACCAAGCAAACACCTTAACATAGTCATGCAACATCTGGATCAATATGTCTTTGACACTATCTTCCAAGTTGGCTTCGATCTTGACCTCTTTCTTATCTGCCTCAGTATCCATGTTGATCACTTCAACTGGCTCTTCATGCGGTTGAATGGCTTTTTCTTCTTACATCAGAAGTCTGGCTAATTCCACAACTATTTCATGATCTCCCTCGCCTTCATCTTCAACTTGGTAGATTGGATGTTCAAAATCATAGGTGAAAATAGTAGAGCCGTTGTCAATGAGACCCATAATGGATGAAGATCTACAAGTGTGTATGTGTGTACATGTAAGATACATGGCTATTTTGAAAATGCAATGAAGTAAAAGAAAGACAATGAGCGCAAAATTTAAATGCAAAAGAGTCCAATGTTTTTTCATTAAATGATCATATGGCATATGAAAATGAACAAGCCCTTAAGAAATGGACCATGGTGCCCCGGGTATAGCACATGGCTTGAAGTCATTGTTATAATAAAATAAGAGACAAAGTTCTTAAATTGATAAAATAGTAAATGGTAATTACTCCTTGTTGAAGGAGATGGGAATGAAATCCTTGGCACACTAGTTGTTGAGTCCTTCACCGGCAGTCGGGTAGATCCAGTCATTAAAATCACAGTCATTGTTGGAGTCTTCAAGAGTATTCACTTCATGATTGCTAATGCGAAGAGGTGGTTTTCCTATGCGAGCACGTATGACCTCCTTTTGAGCTTTGGCAGTAAAACCAAACCACCTTTGTCTGATTTGAAAGGGATGTTAGGGATTTGTCCCCAAATGGTACAACCTTCATCTTCAATCACATCATGAGCATATTTGAGGAAAGCCATCCTCGGCACATCTTTAACAACTTTTGGAACATCAGGAATAGCCTTGGCAACAAAAACCATGGGAGAAACCACATCGAAGGCTTGACAAGGAGTTTCTATGAACTCACCATTATCTCAACATACTTAAATGAATTCAGATGGATAACCATAAACTCTTGTTTACCATAAACGGTAACAATCTTTCCCTTGATCGGATATTTCAGTTTTTGATAAAGTGTAGAAGTCACTGCTCCTACCCCATGTATCCAGGGGCGTCCAAGTAGGCAAGAGTAAGCAGGACGGATGTCCATCACATAGAAAGTCGAGTTGAAAGATTGTGAGCCAACTTTGATGGGTAGGTCAACCTCTCCATGTACCATCATTTTTGATCCATCTAAAGCCCTTACCACTATGCACTTGGCTTCAACACTAAACCCTCACAATCCAACCGATATAGGGCACCCTTGGGTAAGACATTTAAAGAGGACCCAATATCCACCAATACATGGGCTAGAGTGGTTCCTTTGAATTCAATAAAGACATGCAAAACCTTGTTGTGATTTCTTCCAGTTGGAGTTAAACCAGTATCCGAGAGTCCCAATCCATTATTGGTAGTCAAACTTGCCACACAATTTTCGAACTGATCAGTTGTAATCTCTTGACAGACATGAGCTTTATTTAAAAATTTCATCAAGGGTTGAGCATGCACATTAGAACAAAGTAATAAAGATATCATAGAAATATTTGAGGGGGTTTTCCCCAATTGCTCTACTATCTTATAATCACTCTTCCTTATGATCTTCAAAATCTCCTCCATCTCTTGGGTGGAGGGTTCCTCAGTAGTAATGTCTTTGGCAGGCGCCTCCATCCTGGCAGGCTCAATCATCTTTTTTTGCCCCTAGCATCAGTACTAGGTTGGTCAATAATAATTCAGACAGGTGTGGTTGTGGTGGTTGGAGGTGAAATGTTAGGAGAGAAAATTATCCCCGTCCTTGTCACCTTGCTAGAGCCAACAATATTGGTGATATCAGCAGTCTTGTTTTCGTTAATCCATGAGTCTTGTTTAATACCATGGTAGTATACTTCAGCACCATAATTCTACAGTACAACTTTATCGGAATAATAAGGAATTGGCCCCGGAGTGGTAATTATCAATGGAGAAATCTTAGGTTCATTGGAAATCCTAATAGGATCCTTTGAAGTGATTATAATAGGCTTGTTAGATATGGTGATGATTGATATGTATTTAACTTCTTGTGGAACAAATTCAGTCAAACTTTTTATGGATGGACTTATTTCAAAGAGGATCTCATGACTATTTATTAGGTTTTGGACACCTTTTTTCAGCCATTTGCACCCATTAACTTGTTCGGCACAACAGAAACAATCTTTGAGACAACCAGGAAACGCACCAGCTTTCAGTAGATATTATTTAACAATGGTCAGTGGAGTAGTCAGATCTTCAACAGAGGAAACAAAAGCAGTGTATTCAAATGCCTTGACACCTTTGTCATGATTTGGCATTGGTGCAGTGATTACATTTGGAGTTGGAGGAGGATCAAATTCAATGGTCTTGTTGTCAGTGAGGTATTGGATCTTGCATTTTAATGCCCAACAATGATCAGTGTCATGTCCGGGACTATTAGAGTGATAAACACATTTGGCGTTCGGGTTGTATTTTGGAGATGAAACATTGGGATTTTAAGGGGGATCACACAATGTTACCAAATTATCCTTCAACAGATGTTGTAAGGCTTGAGATAGTGACATGTTTATCCTTGTAAATTGTCTTCTAGGAATATCTGGTCTTTTGTAACCAGCTTGTTGTTGCGGTCTATGAGTAGAGGTCAGATTGGAAATTAGAACTGCATTTACAGATTGATGATGGTCCTTCTTCATATGGCCCGTTGACCCATACACCACATTAGTTTCTTTCTTACTGATAAAAGGTTTCTTTATAGTATTTGATGTAGAGGTGGAGACCATAGGAATATTTCCACTTTTAATACCGCTCTCGACTCTTTCCCTAATAAGGATTAACCCAATGAAACCAGATGATGAGCTCCCAATTAATAAGTTGAAAAATGTTCCAATCAATATTCCCATGAATATATCTACTAATTCCCTGTCGGTCAACGGTGGTTGTATCCTACCTGCCAAGTCTCTCCATTTTTGCACATATTTTATGAAACCTTCATTGGAACCCATGGTCATTCCTTGTAACTGTACTCTAGTTGCCGCCAGATCGGCATTGTACTGATATTGACGATAGAAATCGGTGGCTAAGTCCTCCTAGGTATGAATGTTGTAACCCTCTAATTGGTAAAACCGCTCCAATTGAGTCCCAGACATACTCTCTTGAAAGAAGTGCACCCACAACTTCTTACCAATGGTATGCGGTTGAATTTTTTAGACGTAAGATCTCAAGTGAAGCTTTAGGCATGAAACATCGTCGTACTTGGCAAAAAATGGAATATTGAATTTGTGGGGGATTACTACCCCATGCACCAAACCCATGTCACTAAAATCTAGGCACAACATGAATTTCCACAGCCTTCAACCTATCTTCTAGTTGCTTATACTTGTCTTTGGCGGGTGGATATTGTTCGTCAAAATAGTCCTCATCCTTAGAGTTTGGATTGTTACCACCCCCAGCATGGGTGCTCCTTGCGTCTTCATCATGATTCTCATCCTCCTCAGATGACTCTTCTACCACTTAAACTTGTCATACGGGGCCCTTGAACATCTTTCCCATGTTGATCAAATCCTTCTTCTTGGTCTTCTTCTTTGCAACCAGAAGTGACATCAGCTCTTGCCGCTCTTTGGCTAAGGTGAGCAAGGTTTCTTGAAATTGAGAATTTTGTGTCTGCAAGTCCTTCACAGTCTACTCAAGATCCATCTTACTGAAA
This sequence comes from Vicia faba, assembly GCA_948472305.1. Taxonomy (NCBI): domain Eukaryota; kingdom Viridiplantae; phylum Streptophyta; class Magnoliopsida; order Fabales; family Fabaceae; genus Vicia; species Vicia faba. Next base: position 1,680,959,225 of record OX451737.1, on the reverse strand, counting down.
TAAACAGTAGAAAGATGAGGAAACCTATGTCAGAAAACCTGCTTATGTTATGATGCATGTAATGTCAATGCAAATGTTTTCAAGGACCTTTAAGATTTAAATTTGTTTAAACAAAGAAGGAATAAACATTAATTACATTAGTAAGTTCAAAATGGTTACAAAAAAGTGCCTCTCGGGCTTACAATGGGAGAAGCAAGAATAATAATACAAAATAAACTCCTAAAAGAAAGAGGACTCAAGCTTCCTATGAGCGCATTCTCTTTGGTGTAATGTAGGCATTCAAACTTCGCTCTTCATGAAGCTGTCTCGTGAGCTCCAAAACCTTCTTCTCGATTGTGTAGAATTTGGCTTCGAAGGTGTCTCGCTCCCCTTTGAGTTGAATCCATGATCTTTTCAACTCCTCGAGAGTAGTTGGCATGTCAGGATTAAGAATAGTATAAGGAACATCTCCTTCGGCCATATTTCCATAGTGATAGGTAGGATGACCTCATATGGCATCATGAGGCTTTGAGCACGAGCTTGCACCCACTTTAGATAAGGCTCCAATGGAATGGAGTTCTTATGCCCCAAATTTTTGCTATCAACTTTGTTCACCATGACCCAAGCTCGTATAAATCTTTGACGATAACCTTGGAAATCATTCTCATAGCCTAGACAAGCGCGCCATGATGACCATCGCCTCGAGCATACCCAAACTGTCGTAGAGCCAAGAAAGGATTATAGGTGATACCTCCCTTAATGCCAAAGAGAGGGACATTAGGGAATTCCCCATAACTATTAATGATGGTGACATCCTCCAAAGATTGAGAACACCAATGAATATCCGAATTCGAGAGTGACATCAACCTACTAGACCATCTCATGCCTTGCTCATTCTTCAAAATAGATCGAGGAAGGCGCGAAATAAACCACGTAGCCAACAAAGGAGTGCAACACATAAGAATTCCCTTTCTCTTCATGGTGCGAGTGTGAAGAGAGTGCAAAATGTCTCCAAGTAAGGTAGGCACCGAGTTATAAGATATAAAAATTTTAACCGTATTCATATCTATGAGTTGGTCCAGGTTAGGAAATAGTACCATACCATAGATTAGAAGGGCCAAAACCTCTTCAAAAGCTTGCAAATCCAGAGCATCCTAAAAGAGTTGAGCTTTCTCAAACAGAAACTTGGCTAGAAAACCCTTAACACCACTTCTTGTTTCCCAATTTGCCATAACATCGGACCGTTGCAAATGTAAAGCTCAAGTAATTTCCTCAGGTCTTGAGTCTTTCTCAATACCGGTGAAGGATAATTGGTCAAGAATAGGCACTCCCAATAACTGAGAAAACTCTTCCATGGTAGGTACTAATTGGTAATCAGGAAATGTAAAGCAATGGTGTTTAGGGTCAAAGAATTGGAAAAGCACATGTACCATGTCCTCTTCAAAGTTTGAGGTAACCAAGTTGATGAGATGACCATACTTCTTGGTGAATGGAGAATAATTTGGAATCCTTGACGGTAACTCCTTGAGTTGAGGAGGCACTTTCACAAGGTTGATTCGTATGGTATTTCTTCGCATGGAAGTCATATCCTACAAAACAACACAATGGTAAATCCCAAAAGTCCTTGAAATGGTTAGTGCAAAATGACATGATATGATGTCATGTACAAGTAAACATATACAAGCAAAGCAAACAAGTCCTTAGGTTTAGGCTAGCATGAGGTTCATAGGTAAGTACCCTCTTAAAGTTTGGTTGGTTCAACCTGTCCTAGAAATTCATCGGGTTCTAGGGAATCTCAATATCGTTGATCTTTCTTCATTGGGCATTGTTTCAGCGTAAGCCTCTTTTTTGGCGACCGTAATATCCCAAAAGTCCGATATCAATAAGCGTAGTATCGAGTATCAACCAACTTCGGACTGCACCAAAGCCGGCTATCTCACTATTTCCTAATGGACAAGTTGTTCAACAAAAGGTTCTAAGGTTAGTTAGTGCTTCATGACACCATACAACGACCCCATATTCTCGTCGATTCGCCACAAGGGATACATGTACCAACAAATGTGTCACACTAATGTAGCTATTGTCTCAATGATATCGGTCTACACTGTACAGTCTCCACAATCTTTGCTACTTACCTAATAATATTCCTAGATCCGGGTAGAGGATCAATACAAACCCAAACAGGGGCACAAAATGTAAAACAAACAAATCAAACAATAAAAGCATTTAAAAGTGATCTAGTCTCTAAGGTAACCCCATTTTTAAGTAATATCCCAAATCGAGTCACCAGTTCTGTAATACGATGGGAGAACTGACTTGAGTGTTTTGTGTTTTATCGCAATTATTGCAGATAGCAAGAGTCACCGCCGAATTTTCTTTTATCCAATAATGGAAAGGGTGAAAAGAATAGGAAATACCTTTTGAGAATTTTCTTGAGTTCAGGGGATAGATTATGAAAAGGGAAGGTGTTAGCACCCTTTTCATCCGTAGTTATCTACTGGCTCTTAGTTGCTAGCTCACTTTGAAATGCTTTGTTTGAAATGTATTTGTGATTTGTTTTGAAAATATTTTTGAAAAATTCCTTCGCTTAGAAGAACTTTGTAATGATTATCGTCTCTATAAGAATGTATACAAAGTGTTGACTTTTAAAAATATTTCATTTGAAAGTGTTGGTGTGTTTTGAAAAATGTTTTGAAGATGATTGTGAGCAAGAAACTATGAATGTTCTACCTACTCAAAAAATTCTTAGTTCTTTTCCTCTTCCTTTAGATATTGCTACCTTACCATTAATTGGTAATGAGCTCTATCATTAGATATGAAGGGACGAGCATGTGTCATCGTATAGTCATAGAAAGCAATATTGTAGGATACTTTAGCAAGTTTTGTAAGGGTCTAAGATAATTTATGAAGGCAACATTTGAAGGGTTATTGAGGGACTATAATATTATTTTTGATTGTTTTTGCTAAAGTATACCACATTTGCGTAACATGACTACTTTTTATCTCAAGGCAACAAGTGAGGTTAACCCTAGAGGTGCAAGTGTGCAAAGTGTTTGTTTTCATACTCTTTGTATCTTGAATTAGGGTTTTCTATTTATTGATTTTAGTCTTCCCATACAAACTATAGTTACTAGCATTTATATTGAAAGCGATAAATTGCGAAAATGTAAAATTTTACGCTATTACATCATTTGGGGATGGTGGTACAAATTTACAAATGGAGAGATAAGAGAAATTAAAAACCTAATTACTATTACAACCATATTGAATTTGAATAATAATGTACAAGACTGTGAAATAATATACAAGAAAAGAAGAAATTGTTTTTGTTTATGTCTTTGAAAGGTTTTAATTCTAATTAGGTTAAGTAAAAAATAAAACGACCAATTGAAATAAAAACTTAACCAAATTGATTTAAGAAAAGAAAATAATTTTTTTAAGAGAAGGCAAGTTTTTTTAGGTTTTTGTATGAAAAAGATTTTATATTAATTAAACTAGTATAAAAGGTTAATTAATTAAATGGAACCTAAGTTCTAAATTAATTTTAGTTAAAAGAAAATAAAATAAACTTAAGTCTAATTATTATTTAAATTTAAGAAATTAAATAAAATTTGTTAGGAAATTTTTTTTAGTCTTTTTATCTTTAAATGAAATAAAATAAAAAGTATTTTAATTAGGTAAATAAACAAATAAAATATTTTTTGTATTTTTTATTTATAAAAAAATAAATAATAATAATATTAATAATAATAAAAAAGGGAAAATAAAAAAAATAAAGCAAGGAGGGTATGAAAATGATTTGGGTGGTTTTTGAAGTAAAAATAGTGTTGGGGTTTAGGCCCAATATAGTTTTTGTAAGTCAGAAAAATAAGAAAATAAAAACAAGGAAATGTGTTGTGTTGCAAAATAAATGAGGGGGTGATGATGAGTAAAATGGGGGCAAGGCCCATTGGATGAGGCCTAGCGTGCCGCCTGTTCAAACAAAAAATGATGGAAAATACGAGAAAAATCACAAAAGGTCTCGTTAGGGCTCGAACCCAGGACCTTCCATAATAATGTCTTTACGCATACGCTCTCTACCACTGGGGTGGCTATACATCTGATGTCTTATATCAAACCATAAATATATATTACAAAACCAGTTCTAATGATAAACTTTATCTTCTTCCTCGCGCCAGCCTGAGTCTCTGCAACTCATTCATTTCTCAACCATTCTCAAAAGTATTAACATCAAACTTGTTAGAAATTTCACCATGATTCCAGAAATGTAAATAAATTAAACAATGGCTCAAAGATGAGCACGAATTTTGACTAGTACCAATTCTAACCTAATTTTTTCAGAAAGTTCAAACTTAAAATTCTCACTACTCAAGCAATATAAATGAATTCTAAGGACATGGTCAGCTTCAGGGCAGCGATGTCTACATTTTATCTTTGAAAATGGAAAGCTAACAATGCATATATGAAGAGATTGAAAATCAGAAAACTTACCTCAAAACTGGATCTCGTGTTTTGAGTTAGATCTCACTTCAAGATGTTTTAATGGCTTGCTTAGCTTCCATGAACCTCCAAGAAGCTATTCCAATGGTTGCTTTGAACTGAGAGTGCTTGAACTGTTCTAGAGAAGTCCAAGTCCAGACCTCTATTTTGAAAATGGAAGATAGTGCAAATGGCATTACAGTTTGAAAACAGGTATTGGGATGCTTATATATTAGTTAAGGAAGCTTTTGAAATGATTTGGAGAGGAAACACGCGAGTGGTTTGAGAGTTGGGAGTTTTTGGTCAGATCCTGCACAACAATGGAGTTTTTATGCAATCTCTGTTTTCAGGGAGTTTTAGTGCTTATCAATTTGTGTGGTTGCTTGCAAATGACTTATGTATCTATAAGCAAAAGGTTAGAGATGTTTTGCACAAGGGATTTCTGAGTTATAGGGTTATGGCTGTGTTGCTTGATTTTGATGAAAAGTGAGAAATGTAGTTTCAAGGTAGATGGTACAAGCATGTAGAGTGGTTGGGAACTTTAAACTTGTTTGTTTCTGATAATTTATCTTGATTATGGACAGAGACAACAAGTTAGGAGCTCAAGGAGAGTTGACCTTTGCAAAATCAATGATGTATCAAAATGGAAATGGTAACTTTGTTCCATAAATGGAAAACCAACTTTGACAAAGCTTCAAACACTTGGATAAGGGCTTAATCAATTGTGTAAACCATTAATTATGGAGTGAAACATAAGTTTAAGGCATTCAAAGCAAATATTATGCAGCATGGCCTTAGATTTGGTTATGTGTTCATCACAAAATTGCCCATTAATTCAAGTTTGAAACCCTAACTTCATCTCTACGATTATCTTATCTCAAAAATGATCTCATTGATTTCTAGAACATTTTGAAAAGCTTGGAACATTATATACAACTTTCATGTTGGCCATTTTGACAAAATCATGTTGGAGCTTGGTGAACATTGACTAAGAAGTTAGGTAAATTTTTTGCCTAAACTAGGTCAAATTTTCACCAAGTGTTTAAGAAAAAGTGCATGACTTTGTGAATTCATAACTTAAAATCTAAGCATTTATAGAACTTATGTAGTAAAGAAAAGTTGTATATTTCATCAAGATCTACAACTTTCATGTTGGAAGTTTTCTTTGAATAATCTTGCATTTTGATGAAATTTTGGCATGAAGTCATGAGAAAATAAGGCTTAAAAACACAAAAAATTTTCTAAGTCTTAAAAACTTTGACTTTTGAAAATTACTTTTGACTTTCTTGATTTCTTGATGATCAAGTCTCATATTTTTTAATGTCTTGATGAAATGTTATCTTTGAAACTCAATTTTGATCAAAACGTCAAAGCTTGACTTTTGGGTGTATCAGTTGACTTTTCATCAGCTGACTGAATTTAAACTATCAATCAATTGCTCTTGGGAAATGAATTGAGATATGAAATTAGGTCACAATGATGCATTTTAATCCTTGAGATCATGTTTCAAACCAATAAGTCATTTATTAGGTCAAAATTCAGAGATTAGCCTTTCTTAGTCAAAACCCTAATTTTAACCATTTTGCCCTTTTGGTGTTTTGAACAATTTTATTGGGGAATTGTCATCCAATCTTGATAAATTGATACATATGACTTCAAAATGTTGATATTGGTCAAAAATCTTGAAGTTTGACTGTAGGTTGACCATAATTGTCTTTTTAGCCAATACAACTAATTTTAGGTCATCTGATCAATTGAGTGAGCAATTTTGTGATGCAAGACTTGAAACATGACATGAGAAATCTTGAGGGTCCATAATGATCCATGAAAATCATTTGAAGTATTATAAGTCCAATTGTCCCTGTGCAAACAGAAACCCTAATTTGAGGTATCAGTGCTGAGGAGATGGCTTGACCTAGTCAATACTTGTATAAGCTTGAACCATTGAAGATCTTTGTGAGAAATATATTGAGAAAAGAGAGGGAAAGTTTTAGGGTGCTACAAGTATATTCAAAAATAAATGAAAATCACAAGTGAGAAAAATAAAAATGACATAAAGATAAATGCTCAAATGAGCAAAGATGAAAATAACATGAAATGTAAATGCTAAGATAAATGTGCTCAAAATAAAAAGAATAAAGTAAAAACATAAAATAAAGTCAATTTTTAGAAATTATGGGTTATTTGAATTACCATCTTGAAACTTGCATTTGAAAACTCATTAGGAGATTGATAAAATCAAAGCCTTTCAACAACAAGTTTCATTTTCTTTTTGTCAAGTATATCATTCATTTCAAAATCTCAAGGCAACAATAAATGATCAATGATGTTTAAGTTATTCACTTCGACCAAAGCTTATGAAGATCCATTAGAGGATTGATAAGGCCAAAGCCTCCTAACAATGAATCACAAGATTATTGGATCAAATGTTTGAAATTTACATACTTGGGCTTGCAAACATAGGTTTGGGCCACAGATGATCATTTCTCGAATCGGGACAAAATTTAGCGCTATGTGTTGTGACTGGTTTTTAAATCAGAGCCGTCACTATTAGTTTTTATCCCAGGGAAGGGAATTTAATAGAAAACCTTAATTCGTAGATAGAGATTCTAGGTTCTGGACATCTTTAGATGAAAGGAAGGTGTTAGGCACCTTTCATCTACCTTTTTCACAAGGATATATGTTTTAGGTTTGAGTTAGGGAAACAGGATTTAAATTTTATTAGGGAAAATTCGCTACGATTATTTATCGTATGCCTACATATCCTCTTAAGAGGAATCAGAGTCCCAATTCGTAGTTTGTATGGGTTTGTGTTTTTTAGGGGTTGCAAATGTATTTTGAATCACCTCGCATTTGAGTGATTATAGTGATTGCGGAGATTTTGGCTAAATGCGCGATTAGTCAAAATCCGTTTGAAACCCTTTTGCAAAAACAATTGATTAACTTAGTTGATTGGGAAAAATAGTTTGAGATTGGTTGAGTGTTTTTATAATATTAATTGCAAAGAAATCATGATTAATGCATGACAAAGAATACTTTAATGCAAATATATTAGAAAATAATATATGAATTTTGAATAAAAATAGTTTACATGTTAATATAATAATATTTACATATAATAAATAATAATAATAATAATAGATAAAGTGTGATAATAAAAATTAATATTAAAAAGAAATAAATAATTAATAAGAATATAGTATAGAAAATAATATAAAATAAATAAAATAATAATAATTAAATTAAGCCAGGGGGTGTAGTTCTAGTTGATGAGTAAAAACAGGGGGGGCTAAAAGTAGTGCTGGTTGGCCCAACTATAGTTCTGGACCGGGGGTGTAAATAGTTTAATGTTTTAGTAATTAGGAAGAAAGTATGGTGTAGAAAGCATTTGGCTTAAGCCCATTACGCTATGGAGAGGGGGCCAGGTGGATCAGGTCTTACGAGGGAGTATGTTAGTTAACGTAGACTTGACCTAACGACCGTCAGATCAAGATCATACAGATCAAACTGATGGACTATGATTATTTTCATGAGCGCGCATGCATGTGATTGGACGGATTAATACATTTGTTTTAATTCATTTTCTCAATTTTCTTTGCTAGTTTACAATATCAACTCTTCCTCTCTCGCGTTAAACACAACCCTTTGTCATTCCTTCAACCCTCTCTTCACCAACCCTAAATCTATGCTACCGGCGGCGCATACCCCAGCACAACCCCAAACAAAAATAAAAAAACAGCTAAGTTGTTTACCCCTTTTGCGATGCGTTCTCCGAGTTCTTCAAACGCGTTTCTGATTTGTACTCTTCCGGGGTTTAATCCCTTCTCTGTTCTATTTTTTAAAGGTGGCGGTGGTGGTATACGGAGGCGCAGCGGTTCACACGATTAGGGTTTCAGAGATTGAAACCCTAACCGTTCTCCTTCAATCTTAAAAAACGAGCATCGGCTTCAAGCTTGGTGTTCTTCCTGTCTCCATTTTTTCCCAGCTTCACGGTTTCTTTAGTAATCGACCCCCTTCTTTTTTTGTTAATTTAGTATTTATAAGTTCTAGTATTTAGGGTTTGAACGAATTGCTGTTATAATTTGTTATCACAAATTAGGGATTATAGATATAGGGATTTAGTCAATTAGGGATTGAAATTTGTTGTTGATTGATTTTGTATTGAATGTAAGTGGAGATTTTCTTCTTGTAATTAATTGAATTTGCAGATTTGATTTAGTTTTGGTTTAACTTTGTTTTCACTGTAAATTCCTGGATTTGATTTGTAAATTATGGGCTTGGACTGATTAATAAGATTTGATTTAGTTTTAGTTTAATTTCTACAGTAGTTGTTCAAGCGTGATTTTAGTTGTAATCGGAACAATTGTTGTTTCTTTGGTTAATTGGGCCAGCATTGCTTTAATTGGATTCAACCCAACCAATTTGTTTCCCCTTTTTTTTATTACAGCAAAAACAATTTTTCAATTCAATTGTGCTTGCGCAAAAACTATTAATCCAGCATGTTTTTGTCCTTTCAACAAGAAACAATTTTTAATTCAACCGGGCTTGCGCATTATCCAACAACATTAATATTTTTTTTAATTACAGCAAAACATTTTAACAATACTAGGCCCAAATGGCCCCCAATTATTTTCTGACAAAACTTTAATAAGCAAAAAGATTTTATAAAATAAAATCTTTTAGCAAATAATTTTTTTACTATAAATGTCTTAATAAAACATTGCTATAAGATGGACCAACTTAATGTCATGTTTTTTCTTTAAACAATATATGTCCTTTATTTTATTAAACTTAACAGTTTTTTCTCTCTTTTTTAAATAACAATACTTTTTCCCAAACACATCAAATGGGCCAACTTAATGGGCTTAGTTATTGATAAACACCCCCCCCCCCTTTTTACTAAAAATAAATAACACTTAAATGTCTCTAATAAATTTAATTATTAATTAATAGCAACTTAAACTTAAGTCGCCTTAATAATTTAATAACATAGTAATTATTAGCTTTGGAAACAATTTTCCACTTTCGAATCTCATGGGCCATAGGCCAACATGCCTCACGAATGGGTTCACGGATACACGAGTCTTTCTGATTTAGAAAGCCCTGTTTTTCTGAATTAAAATACATACCCTAGTCTTAGATAAAGATGGGCCATCAGATACTGTTGTACCATCTTTAATTAAATATTTCTTCTATTTTAAATCTTGAAATTATGATCGTAGACAAATTTGGGGAACGACAGCTTCCCCTATCCAATTATCTTCCAATCGAATAGCGTGAGAATACACGAGTCTTGTGCATTCTGATTGGGATATATTGAATACTTGGAAAACACAAAAATTTGTTCGACAAACATAAGGTTATGATGATATAGCATACACTTATGAGTCTTGAGGAAGTAGGTAAAGGTGATGATGTATCGCTTACCAGGGTTTAATGACGAGGAAGATGGTCTTGAGCTTGAGAGCAATCTTGTATGTCTTGGTTTGATTTTGCTTATTCTTCCATTTGGGGGGGGGGGGGGGGGTGAATGAAACAGTAATTGGTGACGCATGGATGCTTGGAGACTGAGGCCATGTTTTATATTCGCGAATCGCTGCATGACGTCCTAGGTGATAAGCTAGATTTTATATTTCGAGCATCTTTGAATGAAGTCTGAGGCGATGATCTGTATCACGGGATAAAGAAACGCATTGTTGCATGAAGTCTTAGGGAATGAGCTTAAATTTGTAAATTGATGCATGAAGTCTGAGGCGATAAGCTAAATTTGGTTCTCGAGCATCGCTGCATGAAGTCGGAGGCGATGGTCTATGTTATGGAATAAAGAAACACATTGTTGCATGAAGACTTAGGTGATGGGTTAGGTTCACAAATCGCTGTGTAAAGTATGAGGCGATAGGCTAGATTCTGGGTTTTCGAGCATCGCTACATGAAGTCCGAGGCAATGGTCTGGAACTTGGAATAAAGATACACATTGCTGCATGAAGTCTGATGCAATGGGTTAGGTTCGCAAATCACTGCGTGAAGTCTGAGGAGACTGGCTAGATTTTGTTTTTGAGCATCGCTGCATGAAGTCTGAGGCGATGATCTGTGTCGCAGAATAAAGAAAAACATGGTTGCATGAAGTCTGAGGCAATGGGTTAGGTTCACAAATCGCTGCATGAAGTCTGAGGCGATGATCTGTGTCGCAGAATAAAGAAACACATTGCTGCATGAAGTCTGAGGCAATGGGCTTGGTTCACAAATCACTGCATGAAGTCTGAGGCGATAGTCTGGAGCTTGGAATAAAGAAACACATTACTGCATAAAGTCTGCGACAATGGGTTAGGTTCGCAAATCGCTGCGTGAAGTCTGAGGCGATAAGCTAAGTTTTGTTTTTGACCATCGTTGCATGAAGTATGAGGCAATGACCTAGGTTTGTAAGGAACTCATCACTGCAGGAAGACTTATGTGATGGGATGAACGTGTCACGGAATGAAGACTTAGGTGAAGGGTTGAATCATAGGAGAAGTATTTTGTTGGTTGACCTTCAGATAGCTAAATCGAGGGAGAGACTGTTTGTTTATTGCATGACACATGCGTATGATGTCTGATATTGAGATGTTTGGATGTATGCAAAATGTATGATGTTTGACATCGATATGGAACCCTGAGTATTGTATGCAAAAATGTATAGTGTATGTATGCTTTGGATATGCAAAATGTATGTATGAAATGTGTGTAAGATGCACGTATGCCTTGAAATGTTATGAAGACTATTTTTGGCATTCTCTCCTTTAAACCATTGGCTTAGAGTTGCCAATTCCTTGCCGTCGTATGTTGTGTTATCGCAACTTTGTTTGATTTGAGTGCAGAGAACAATGTTAGCAAAAATTTGAACATTGATTTTCTGTATTGTAAGTGCAGGTGTAGACATATATGTAGACATAGGTAATGGCATACGCGTAGATGTGTATGTTGTAAGCGTAGACGTATGTATTGGCATATGTGTAGCCTTTTATGTTGTAAGCGTAGGCGTAGACATGGACATGTGTATAGAATTTGTATTGTGAGTGCAAGCATAGGCGCAAACGTATGTGCGGATGTAGATTTTTTGCGTAGACACAGGCGTAGACATGTGTATAGACTTTTGTGTTGTAAGACGTAGGAGTAGCCATGTGCGTGAATGTAGACGTGGATTTTCTTTCGATATTTTTCTAACCAAAATGTTTTTTGATGTTTTATCAAAAGCTTTTATTTGTTAATTTTCCCGAAATGATTTTAAGACAATATTCACAAGTAATAATCGTAGTATTTTGTAAACAAGTCAGAAAAAAGAAAAAACTCAATTTGAAAGATACAAAGAAAGAAAATGTTTTATTAATATGCCTCTGAATAGGCGAGAGTACAATATGCAATTCCTAGAAAGAGGTAATTATATAAATTTTTGAAACTGTAAATGGCAATGAAAAATGATAATTGCTGCTGTTGTTCCCCAATATCCTTTTAATAGCCCTTATCTCCTTTACTTCTGAGTTGTATGATTCAGATCTATCTCTCCCTTCGTGGTTCATAGTCGTAATTCTTAGATCGCAGTTTTTTGTTCCTTATTTCCTTTTATATGATCCCTAATTTTTGCCTGGATTGCCCTTTTGGGTTTTCAATCCACCGGGATAGTTTTTTGTTATATGCCCCTAATTTTTGCCGGGATTGCCCTTTAGGGTTTTCGATCCACCGTGACGCTTATTTTTTCCTAAGTCGTCTGTTTAAGGTTCGAGCTTAGCGAGCTTCTTATACATAGTATTTTTCACTGCGTCTGAGTTTGCCGGATGTGGTAGTTCTTCCCCACCCATTGTTGTGAGGATAAGATTACCATCGGAGGATGCTGTTTTGACTACGTATGAACCTTCGTAGTTGGGTATCCATTTACCACGTGAATCAAGGCGAGGTAGTAGAATCTTCATGAGTACTAGACCATATTGTAATTCCTCTTGGGCAATACACTGTTGCTCAGAACGAATTTTAAGGATAATTTCCATAGAGTTTGTTTGTCGATGCTGGAGGCATTTTCTGGATGTCCTTGTTTTTCAAGGCTTTTCTTGATGTCGTAAAACCAAGGCTTGTTATCCGGTATTTCTTTGATAGAAAGACAAAGTGAGGGCTCTTGATTGTGTCTGTTTGTGATGTGCGGTTCGTGGTTTGACCAAGTTACTTTGAACATAGACGATACAGTTGCCAGGGCATCTGTCATCTGATTTCCTTTTCGTGGGATGTGGCTGAAAGTTATCCTTGTGAATTCCGCAGTCTGTTTTCAAAATATGATCTTGATATGGAATCAGTTTTGGGTGTTTTGTATCCCATTCGTTTTTGACTTGGTATATGGATTATGAGAATTCTTTGGAGAAGTCCAAACTTTCCACTATATGGTGCCCCAGTGCATTTGAAGCCCCGTCGAACATGACTGTCCAACGTGCCCCTGGCTCGTGTCCTTTGTCAAGTCTTGGTATTTCATAGTTTCTTATTTTTTCAGTAATGTCTATATCTAACCTTGGTCTGTTTCTGTGGGAACAAGCAAATATGTGCAATAACTTGATCATCTTCTTTGTAGCTCCACTCTGACATTGCCCCTTAGCTTGGTTTCTTCCAGATCTTCCCCTGTGCTCAGATTAATGGTCTTAATAGCCTCTTGATATGGTTGTTTATTGTTATCCTTTCATTCTATTTCCCTCTCCCTTTCCTCAGAGAGTTCAAGATCTTCATCACTTTCCTCTTCATCTTGGTTGATGGGAGCATCAAAATTATATCGGGTCGCAGCACTAACATTATCGGTGGTTCTGGGCATGAATTTGCACACTTATCATGTTTTGGTGCAGATTTAGTATATGAGATTTGAAAAATGAATGTGCACAGAAAGTATTGCCATTTTTAACTTTATGGAATAAATGCAAGAGAAAGACAAGGATCTTAATTGAAAACAAAATATAACTTTATTAATTGCAAATATTGTCTGAAACAAAACGGGGGAACCCTTACAAGCAACCCCTATGCCCCGGGCTTGACATATGTTCTTTCAAAAAACAAAAAAAAATTACTTAGGAAAGAAAAAAGATCTCTGAAATCTCCATGGCCGTCCATCTTTTGAGTTCTTCTCCCGGGGCGCATTCTCGAATGAAGTCATTGGTCCTTTTTAGTATTGACTTTGTTGGATATCATGGCCACATGTCCGCCATGCTCTACTCCCTTGTTGACAAAGGTCTATTGGATTGGAGGAAAATGTGCTTCTCCCTTCAGAGCAGCCTTATATTTTTCTTCAGGATATGGTCCGAATTGGACTATGCCCTGGTCCCCTAGCCTTTGTAGAGTTCTTTCGAAAGCTTTATTGTGTTCTAGCCGGAATCCATATCCCAACAGATATTTTTTTAGCAAGTTTATCGGGGGTTTTGCTCGTCTTCTTGCCCCGAAGTCAGTGACTACTTCCATTGCATTTATTATCGGCCCATCGTGCGAAGGCATAGGGTTTGATTTGATGTTAGGCTTCTCGAAAGTGATGTCTTGAGATTCTAACAAATCTCAGACCTTATCCTTGAATGGCCAACATTGCTCTATGGTATGTCCAGGAGAATTAGCATGATACTCATATCTGGTGTTGTCATTGTATCTTCATGGGAGTGGCCTGACTGGAGGAGTTAGAGGTTTGATTTCCACCAAGGATGCCTTAACCAGCTGTTGTAATAATTGGCTAGGTGGCATAAGGAGTGGATCAAATTTCCTGGGTGGCCTTCTGCCTTGCTTCTGCCCTTGTGGGATCACTAATGGTTGGTGTACCCTGGGATGTAACGCTACAACATTAATTTTTCCATCTTTTCCTTTGGGGAAGTTTGAAGCAGGCCTTTTTAAATTTTAGGGAGCATTTGATGGTCCCTCTGATATCTTCCCACTTTTTATTCCAGTCTCGATTATTTCTCCGATAGTTACTAGGTCTGAGAACCCCAAAGAGATACTTCCAACCATCTACTCATAATACAGCCCTTGCAAAGTCCCCATGAACATGTCTACTAATTCTTTCTCTAACAGCGGTTGTTGCACACGGGATGTTAACTCCCTCCATCTCTGAGCATACTCCTTGAAGGACTCTTTTTTCTTCTGGGACAGGTTCTAGAGTTGCATGCGGGTAGGCTCCATGTCCAGGTTATATTTGTAATGCTTTAGAAAAGCATCAACAAGATCTGCCCAGGTTCAAATATGTGTTCGCTCCAATTGCATATACCAGTCTGAAGATGCCCCACTCAGGCTATCTTGAAAATAGTGAACCATCAGCTTCTGATCATGGGCATGGGCATGCATCTTCCTGCAATACATATGAAGATGATTTATTGGACAAGTGAGCCCCTTGTATTTTTCAAAGTCAGGTACTTTGAACTTTGGTGGTATCACCACATCAGGAACTAGGCCCATTTCTAGAGCATCTACTTCGAAAGCGTCAAAACCCTCCATAACTTTTAATCTTTCCTCCAGAGCTTTATACTGATTCATCACCCGTGGTTCATAAATAGCTTGAGTACCCGTTGTCTTTAAGGGTGCTTGGTTGGAATCCTCTGGGTCGTGGTCTTCGTATTGCAGGTCCAAGTAGTTGTCTGCATTATTGGTTGGAATATGTTGGGTATGTGATGCCCCTGCTTTTGGTGGCGGGGTTTTTGTGATAAGTTCCCCAATAGGGTAGGGATGTATAGTGACGGGTTTTTTGTGATAAGTACCCTTAGAAGGTAGGCTCCTTAATTTTGACCTACGATTGATCTACCCTCCCAGAAGGGTGGCTTCCTTAAGGATGTCATGAATAACACCAGAGGGAAAAGGCGCAAGGGCCACCCTTAGGTGGAGCCTTTTTACGGACTGAGACTTTCGTCTCAAAGTCGTGAAAGGTCTCGTCATGAGATTTTAGGTTAAGGTCGTTGAAAAGAGTCATGGGTGTCCTTCCAAAGTCCTACTTGTCAAGAGGATATCTCTCGATAAGTATTCCTTTTTCGGAAGTCCACCAACTCTAGGCGCAGTCGTCACATAAACTCGCAGGGATGATGTACCCCCTAAGCTAATAGACGAACCTTCTTTCTAAGGGTTATTGAAAATATTTTGAGAAATAAAAAATCCCGCCACACAGTATATATGATGATAAGAAAAATTGACAATAAATAAATAAACACAATAAATAGAATTAATGCAAATAAATAAAAATAAAAACCCAAAATAAACCTAAAACCTAGGGTTAAGGAGATTCCCAAGTAGAGTCTCCAGTTGTAGCGACTGGTTTTTAAATCAGAGCCGCCACTATTAGTTTTTATCCTAGGGAAGGGAATCTAACAAAAAACCCTAATTCACAGACAAAGATTCTAGGTTTCAGACTTCTTTAGACGAAAGGAAGGTGTTAGGCACCTTTCATCTACCTTGTTCACAACGATACTAGGTTTTAGGTTTGAGTTGGGGAAACAGGATTTAAATTTTATTAGGGGGAGGGTTTAAATTTTTTATAGGGGGAACTCGCTATGATTTTTTATCGTATGCCTACGTATCCTCTTTAGAGGAATTAGAGTCCCGATTCGTAGTTTGTATGAGTTGGTGTTATTTAGCGGTTGCAAATGTATTTTAAATCACCTCGCATTTGACCGGTTGTAGTGATTGCAGAGATTTTGGCTAAATGCGCGATTAGTCAAAATCCATTTGAAACCCTTTTGCAAAAACAGTTGATTAGCTTAGTTGATTGGGAAAAATAGTTTGAGATTGGTTGAGTGTTTTTTATAATATTAATTACAAAGAAATCTTGATTAATGCATGACAAAGAATACTTTAATGCAAATATATAAGAAAATAATATATGAATTTTGAATAAAAATAGTTTACATGTTAATATAATAATATTTAGATATAATAAATAATAATAATAGATAAAGTGTGATAATAAAAAATAATATTAAAAAGAAATAAATAATTAATAAGAATATAGTATAGAAAATAATATAAAATAAATAAAAAATATAATAATTAAATTAAGCCAGGGGGTGTAGTTCTAGTTGATGAGTAAAAACAGGGGGTGCTAAAAGTAGTGATGGTTGGACTAACTATAGTTCTGGACAGGGGGGTGTAAACGGTTTAATGTTTTAGTAATTAGGCAGAAAGTGTGGTGTAGAAAGCATTGGGCTTAAGCCCACTACACTATGGAGAGGTGGGCAGGTGGATCAGTTGTTACGAGGGAGTATGTTAGTTAACGTAGACTTGGCCTAATGGCCGTCAGATCAAGATCATACGGATGAAACTGAGGGACTATGATTATTGTCATGAGAGCGGATGCATGTGATTAGACGGATTAATACTTTTTTAAATTCATTTTTCTCAATTTTCTTTGCTAGTTTATAGTATCAACTCTTCCTCTCTCGCGTTAAACACAACCCTTTGTCCTTCCTCCAACCCTCTCTTCACCAACCCTAAATCTATGATACCGGAAGCGCATACCCCAGCACAACCCCAAACAAAAATAAAAAATATAAGTTGTTTACCCCTTTTGCGATGCGTTCTTCGAGTTCTTCAAGCGCGTTTATGATTTGTGCTCTTTCGGGGTTTAATTCCTTCTCTCTTCTGTTTTTTACAGGTGGTGGTGGTGGTATACGGCGGCGCGGAGATTCACACGATTATGGTTTCATATATTGAAACCCCAACTGTTCTCCTTCAATCTTCAACAGCGAGTAGCGACTTCAAGCTTGGTGTTCTTCCTGTCTCCATCTTTTTCCCAACTTCACGGTTTCTTCAGTAATCGACCCCCTTCTTTTTTTTGTTAATTTAGTATTTATAAGTTCTAGTATTTAGGGTTTGAACGAATTGCTGTTATAATTTGTTAGCACAAATTAGGGATTATAGATTTAGGAATTTATTCAATTAGGGATTGAAATTTGTTTTTGATTGATTTTGTATTGAATGTAATTGGAGATTTTTTTCTTGTAATTGATTGAATTTGCAGATTTGATTTAGTTTTGGTTTGATTTCCCTTTCACTATAAATTCCTGGATTTGATTTGTAAATTCTGGGCTTGGACTGATTAATAAGATTTGATTTAGTTTTAGTTTGATTTCGACAGTAGTTGTCCAAGCGTGATTTTAGTTGTAATCGGAACCACATTGTTTCCCCTTTTTTTATTACAGCAAAAACAATTTTTCAATTCAATTGGGCTTGCGCAAAAACTATTAATCCAGCATGTTTTTGTCCTTTCAGCAAGAAACCATTTTTAATTCAACTGGGCTTGCGCATTATTGTAGCGGTAGAAATGTTCAAGACTAAGCCATTGGATTGACTAGACTTTATACAAATCAAAAATAAAAATCGCCACCGTGCTTTATTGTTTCCAAAGGAATGGGAAAAGAGCGAATAACCCAAAAAGAGGGGGAAAGATTCAAGGTAAGGGGGTTGGTTATGAAAAGGGAAGGTATTAGCATCCTAAACATCTACGGTACTCTGCATGAGCCTCTTTTAAATCTGTATATTTTGGCTATAAAAACTGTTGTATATAAAATGGATGGTGGAGGTGAGAAAAGAAATATATTTTTTATGATTTTTTTACCCGCCACGGTTGCGAACCTTTAGTGCCTACGTACCACCTTTTGTGCAATAGGGGATCAGGGTACACGTAGTTCCTCTTTTAAAAATTTGACAGACAAATGTGTTGCTCAATTTTATGAGATAAAATATCATCGTCATTGTCCGTGTGGAAAACATACCTACTACCCACAATTATGAGAAAGGAGAATTTGCATCATTTCAAAGTGGAGGATATGGCTTGGATTTTAAAATCAACAATGCCTCACTCAACACTCAAGTGGAAAATATCTCTCTTCACTACATATTGTAGAAGTATAATTGTTTGCATCACTACAAAGATTGACAAGAGTTTAATCTTTTGAGAAAAGTTTTAAACTAAAAGCCAAAGCGGCAAAATGGTTTGAACGAGATTGATTGATTTTTAGTCTTCTCACAAAAAAATGTCAAGGTATTATTAAGTTGATTAGAATTTATTTATGAAAATGCTTTGAAAATGCATGGACCTAAGTCCAAGTTTATTATGAAAGTGGTTCAAGTTTAGAAACAAGAAGAGTTTTCTAAAGGAGGGAGAAGATTTTTGAAATTAAAGAAGATGGGAGGAGAAGAAGAGACTATCCTAAAGCATAAGGTAAAAGCTAAGGAGAAGAATCATCTAACCAACAAGAAGCCAATACTTGACATTATGAGTCAAGATAGAATTCCCATTCTTTGGATTGAAACCAAGCAAGCAAACAAATACTAGACCTCTTGAGAGAACTAAACTTCAAGTGTATTAAGTCTTCATAAAAATTGGGCAGAGTAACAGCTGTATACAGGTGAATTCCAGATTACAAACAAAGTATGTAATCACAATAACATGCACACAAAACAAACAAACTACCCAATGTCTTGAGGTAAACCTCAAGAACTCCAGACAAAATATCAAATAAGGTCTCCAAGATAGGTCAAAGTTCCTAATCCTAAGTCCAAGAAAAGTCCCATGCTCCATAATGCCAAGGATAGTAACCAAATAGTCCAAGTATCAATAAAGATTTTTTAGGGTTTATGTTGATTATTAATTATTTTAAGAAAGGAAAAGAAAAAGCTCAAGTGAGAAAAGTAAAAATGGCAAGAAAGTAAATGCTCAAATGAGAAAAGATGAAAATGGCATGAAATGTAAACGCTAAAAGTAAATAGTACATAAAGCATAAAAAAGAATAAAAGCATAAGATAAAACAAGTCAATAACTAGTGATTAGTTGGATGACCATCTTGAAGCTTGCATTTTGAACTCATTAGAGGATTGGTAGAACCAAAGCCTCCACACAACAAGTTGCATTTGCTTTTTGTCGAGTATATCATCCATTTGGAATTCTCATAAGTACGATTTAATAATCAACGATGTTTAAGTGATCCGCGTTGACCAAAGGTGTTGTAGATCCACTAGAGGATTGGTAGAACCAAAGCCTACACACAATGAATCTCAAGGTTATTGGATCAAAGAGATCAAATTAACATACTTGGGCTTGCAATCATAAGTTTGGGCCACGAATGATCATTTATTCGAATCGGGACAAAATTTAGCGCTATGTTAAGCAATCGTAAGTGGACTTATATAGAAGTCGCACCTATTTTGAGGCCGGTCAATAGCAATTTATGAACCATTTGTTTTGAGACATTATATAGAGATCATGCTCCAACAAAATTTAGTGCAATAAGAAGGGGATGAGATGAAGAGGGTCAGGGTAAAAAAATATACAAACCACATTTGAATTAAATTTTAATCAAACTATTATTAAAATCATTCATCCATTTTTGTGGAGTTAAACTCAACACCATGGATCCAATGATGTTAATAAAGTTTATGATCCAAAACCTAACCCAAGATTATCCAGAAAATAATCACAAAGTAATATCACATTTAATATAAAAAAGGATTAAAATGTTTTAAAAATAGAAAATAATGAGAAAAATATCAATTATGTTCAAATTAATCAAGCAAGAAAAATCAAGGCCAAAGAAAAATAAGAAATGGATCCAAATATTTTTAAAAAATTTTTGGTAATTTTTAAAAGTCAGAAACTATTTTTAAACTATTTAAAATTTGTTCAAACAAACATAAAATAGGTAAAAAATAGTAAACCTCAACATAAAATTCCATAAAATTTTTAGAAAGTAAAAAATATGCAAAATAATATTTATGAATTTCTTCAGAATTAAAAAATGTCAAAAAATATTTTTTAAGTAATTAAAACAAAGCAAATAATACAAAAAATATAAAAAATATCGAATGTCAAAATAAAAATGTGAAAAAACAGTCATGAGATAAAAAATAATTCAAAGTATTTTTGTGAATTTTTTCATAATTTTTGGATAAAAAAATAAAAGAGTTATGAATTTTTGAAAATTTAATCAATAAAAAATATAAAATCATAAAATAAAATAAAACCAAAAGATGTGGACCATCAGATCATAGTCAAAACGCGTTAGTAAGTTAATCCAGTGGACCTGACGCGTTGTGCTTGATATGGACTTTAGTGAGATACTCATAGGATTAGAAAAAGGGCAACCAATGAAATTAAAACGTTTGGCACGCTATCATTGGCTGAGACGAGACACGTCATCGTCTTCAACCTCTAGACACCCTGCAATGGGGATTTTGTGAGATCCTTCAAATGGAAAAATTAGGATCCCAGGCTAGCATCATTGAACTCGTGTCTTCAAGACGATTCTAACACCACCATCGCGCCAAATTTATATAAGGTATGGAGAGAGATATGAATCAAAATCCCAGAAAATAGTCAGCACCTTCAATTTGAGATTTCTCTCTTAATTCTCAATGGATTTAAAAATTGTAAGAAGCATTAGAATCTGGAGAAGGAGTAGAATAAATTAGTGCTTGATTTGGATCCAAATGGTGGGGAATTCTACCTTTTCGAAGTTCAAGGAAGAAGCTCTGCAACTGGACTTTTGTAGCTTGAATTATGGCTCGTTTTGATTGGTTTAAGTGCTGGAGAGTTTATATGATGATGAAGGATGGTGAATGCGCAAAGAATTTTGGAAAAGGGAGCTTAAATCTCAGAAACTGAATTAAAAAAAGATGGGTTCGTGTGAGGTTTTGGAAGGGTGTTTTTGGCTCTCAAAGCTTGAAGAAATGAATGGGGAATGACCCTCTATTTATAGGGAAGTGAATGGGAATGAAAATTTGAAGAAACAAGGAAGTTTAGAAGGAAATTGAGTGAAGGTCGAGCACGAGTGAAGTGTGACTTCATTTCCATCAAAACTCAACCGATTCTTGTGATTTGGGGTGCTAATCACTTGTGGAAAGTTTTCTAATCAATTTTAAATCAAAAGTGTGCATAAATCTTGTGTTTAGAAGTCACATTATGGATTTCAAAATTCTGACTTTGTGAAAAATTCAATTTCAAGTTACCAAATTCAAATCCATGGCATTTCCAACTCGAGGGGTCTTAGGGCATAATTCTTGATGCTTTATAAATATGAGGTTACAAACTTTGCAATGGAAAAATAATGGGGTTAAATGGATGCTTGAGCTGAAAGTTGCATTGAGTCAAAGTTGAAGAAAAAGGGTTGACTTTCCATACTTAGAAATAATTCAAATTCTTCTTCAAAAATTACCTATAATCTTTTGCATCCAAACATGGACTTCCACATGGAATTTGCTCTTGACCAAAAAACATGGAATGAAGTAGATCTCTTGAATGACATTTTGAAACTCGAACCACTTAAAATATCCAAAAAGTGAGCAAGTTATGACTTGTTGAATTTGGCCAAAAATCATGAAATGACCTATAATCTTTTGCATATTTAAGGCAACTTCCATCCATTTTATCACTTTGCACATAAAAGAAGGCATAAATTACACATCTTCAAGATCATTATGGAAAACGAATGGACTCAAGGTGATAAACATTGACCAAGTTATGACCATTTGAAGTCACATAAGGAAAATTGTGGATTCATCTTGATGACTTGTAATATTTCTTCTTCACCAAGTTCCTTCCACATGAAAACTACTTGGAACCTTTGAAGTGATTTGTTTATAACCCTTTGAATAGAAGGATGTCTTTGGAATCACTCAAAAATACCAAAAGGTGAGAAAGATATGCTCCCTTGAAGTTCAAAACCCTAGCTTCTAGATCAAGAGAATGCCTTGAGGAACTTTGACAAGTTTGAACAAACTTCTTGTGCCAATATTCTTGCTTTATGAATAGAAGTTGTTGAGGATGATGATGAGGACTCATAGCCACCAAAACCATTTCCATATCTTTAAATTTGAGAGAAATATGCTCTTGTGACCACTAGGAACAAGGCCTTGTCCAAACATGACAACTTCTCCAATCAACCCCCTTGTACTTTGGGTCAAACCTAATAACCTTGAAATGTGATGAACCAAAGCAACCTTGCCATGCCAATTCTTACAAAACCAATCCAATGGTGAGGTTTGAACTTCTCAAGCTATATTGACTAGGGCATAGAAATAAACTCATGAACCCATGGAGGAACTTGTTAAATCTAATTGCCTTTACCTACATGGATAACAAGCAAGACAAACAAACCTTGCATATCATTAGTTAAATGAAGAAATCAAAATAATATTCATGATCACAAAAGGAACATAAGTCAAGGTGCTTGGTAATCCCTCAAAAAGGGCAAAACTAAATGTAGGGAGGGGAACCAAGAATCCTAGTGTGATCTTATTGTGAGTGAAACAACATGGTATGATGAAGGGATATTAGGGGTAAATTGGGGTACAACAGCTGCCCTTATTTAAGTTTCTTCTATCCAGAGATACGAAGGTAAAAAATCTCCGTGTTGACGTGATCGAAGATACTTAAATATAAAACAAACCCTATTTTTGGCCCTAAGATGCCATGCAAATGCTTATGCATATAAATGCATATAAACAGTACCAAAGAGACGTAAAGTATCACTGGGAATAATAAAGAAACAAAGGAGCAACCCCACTAGGAAAAATAAATCACTGGTGGACCAAAAGAACTGAATCAGAGAGGATGGTAGGATGGTCAAAGGACACACCAACTTCTACTGAAGGCGAAACTACCAACGTTCACTGAAGGTAGAGAGAAAGATAACAAACATTGACGTTCACTGCCGATGGTCTACCGAATTTCACTGAAGGTAGAAAGAGAATATATCATATCGCCGCCGTTCACTGACGATAAACTACCAACATTCACTGAGGTAGAAAAAAGATAACAAACACCGACGTTCACTGCCGATGGTCTACCAACTTTCACTGAAGGTAGAAAGAGAATATATCATATCACCGTCATTCACTGAGATGAACTACCAACATTCATTGAGGGTAGCAAAAAGATAACAAATACCGACGTTCACTGTTGATGGTCTACCAACTTTCACTGAAGGTAGAAAGAGAATATATCATATCACCGCCATTCACTGACGATGAACTACCAATGTTCAATGAGGGTAGTAAAAACATAACAAACACCGACGTTCACTGCCGATGGTCTACCAACTTTCACTGAAGGTAGAAAGATAATATATCATATCACCGCCGTTCATTGATGATGAACTACCAATGTTTAATGAGGTTAGCAAAAAGATAACAAGTTTCACCAAGATTCTGGTGTTTCACCTAGAACAGATCTCAACTTCTTCTTTAACCAAGGCACTCCACCTGGAAAGGATCAAACATAAGTTGTCTCAAATAAAGAGACTTGCTATTTGTGGTCACGGAGGATTGTAAAAGGAAATGACTCTTTTTTAGGGGGAAAGAAGTATGACTTCCTGGGGAGATGCCATGATATTATCTCTAAGGGGATGAGGTCTTCTCGTGTAAAATAAATGCACCAACCAAAGCTTGGAGTTTTTTTTTCCAGAATTCCAAAGTAAATAGCATTGTCGGGGAGCCACAAATCCAAACCAGAAATAAACTGGAATGAAATAGTCAACCTGAATTCATCCTTTGAGAAATAAACTCAAGAGGGAAAACCAAATTTATTCGAACAAGGAGATATACCGGAAGGTTTAAAGCAAAAATCTTCTATGGGGGACAACTCAGTAGGGAAATTGAAAGAATATACGTTTTCTGCTTAAGACCAATGCTCTAATGACAAGAGGGTAACTTATCTCTGCAAAACAGGGTAATATGTCAACAAAAATATTAACAAATGTCAATGAACAATGATTTGTAAATTTTAGCTATGCGTGATGCGTGTATGAGTGTTATCGCGCGTATGCTGACAAAACAGATACACAATCCTTGGGAATAAACAAGCAAAACTGCCCCGGGTACTAACAACACTCGGCTAAGCTTCAACCAAGATGATCATTCAAAGAAAGGTAAAGGCCAGCTGCGGAAACCAAACCTACTTCCTGTCTTAACTTTACTGAGGAGAAACATAATTCAGAGGTAGACAAATCAAATAGATACCGGGGTAGAACATCCTTCTTCAGGCTTCATCGAGGAAACCAGTTTTTTTTTCAAAAGTGACATGCCTACTAGAGATTGCAAGACAAGTCTCAAATAAAGTAGACTGACGTCGAAACAATCTAACTTCACTGGGGAATTCAAGCCTACTTCCCTGGAGAACAATGCAGATTGAAACTTTATATCATGAAAACTCAGAAAAGAGGAGAAATGAGTCCAAACATGAAAAAGTATAACGAAACCATAAACCCAATACGGTGAAAACAACCTGAGTAGACCTTTCCGAGGGGAATAAAACTTCTCAAAACAACCGGAGTTTGTCCATTCCCGGGATCACCATTTTTGTTGTCATTGTTTCATCACAAATCTCAAAGTAAAAGTAAATTGTAAAAATCTTTTTTTTTGAAAAATCAATTTTGTTATTTAATCTTTTTGCTTTAAAAGTTATTATCAGTAATAAATGGAGTCTTTGCAAGCTAAATAAAATAATAACACAAAGAATTGGGTAAAAGCTCGAATTTCATTAATAGAATGGTAGTCTGCGAATGGCGAGACTCCATAGATGATTACAAAGTTTGGGAAATGGTAATACATAATGGAAAAGATACATTGAGATACAATGACCACTATCCCCCCCTAACAACTTTTGAAATCCTGAGTAGCAACTTTTGTTGATGTATGGTGAGGATCTGAGAAGATTGTTGCTTCAATGATCAAGTCTTGTCTGACGTAGTTACTTGCCAAGAAAATCCCTAACTTTTCCTAAGCTGCCCTTGCGGGTTTTCAACTTAGCGGGAAGTTTATTCTGTTTATGTCTCTAGTTTTTGCCTAGACCGCCCTTTCTAGTTTTCGGCCTACCGAGACGCTCCTTTTTGCCTAAGCCGCCGTTTCGGGTTTTCAACTTAGCAAGTTGTTCTTTTGTTTCTTTAGGCGAAGTATTTCTTGACTGCGTCAGCATTCATGGGACGTGGGAACTCCTCGCCATCCATGGTTTCAAGAATTAATGCACCGCCAGAGAAGGCTTTCTTGACAACATATGGGCCTTCAAAATTGGGTGCCCCAAGAATATGTGTTGAAGGACATGATCTTCCTGAGCACGAGGTCTCCTTCTCTGAATTCATGAGGTTTGACCTTCTTATTAAAAGCTTTCTTCATTCTTTTTTGATATAACTGCCCATGACACAAAGCTGTCATTCTCTTCTCCTCAATCAAATTCAATTGGTCAAACATGTTCTGGACCCATTCAGCCTCTAACAACTTGGTATCCATTATCACACACAATGAGGGAATCTCTACCTTGACTAGGAGTACTGCTTCCATTCCATACACCAGGGAGAATGGGGTTGCTCCTGTTGAAGTGCGTACATATGTTCGATATCCATGCAGAGCAAAAGGGAGCATTTCATGCCAATCCTTACAAGTAATAACAATTTTTTGGATAATTCTCTTGATATTCTTATTAACGGCTTTAACATCCCCATTCATCTTTGGTCTGTATGGAGATGAATTGTGATGGAAAATCTTGAATTCTTCACACAGTTCTGTCATCATCTTATTGTTCAAATTCGAGCCATTGTGAGTGATGATTCTGCTTGGCACGCCATACCGGCATATAAGATTATTTTTGATGAAACGCACAACCACCTGTTTGGTAACATTGGCATATGAAGAAGCCTCCACCCATTTTATGAAGTAGTCAATTACTACCAAGATAAAATGGTGCCCATTCGAAGCTTTGGGTTCTATCATCCCAATCATGTCAATACCCCACATAGAGAAAGGCCATGGAGAGGAAATCACATTGATAAGTGTCGGAGGCACATGGACCTTGTCTGCATAAACCTGGAATTTATGGCACTTCTTTGCAAATTTGTAACAATCAGACTCCATCGTAGCCAATAATAACCTGCCCTTAGCATCTTTTTAGCCATCGAATGTCCATTAGCATGAGTGGCAAATGAACCTTCATGAATCTCATGCATCAACATGCCCACTTCATGCCTATCCATGCATCTGAGCAAGACCATGTCATAATTTATCTTGTATAACACATTTTCACTGAGGAAGAAACTGCCTGCCAATATTCTCAATGTCTTTCTATCTTTCCTTGACGCACCGATTGGGTATTCCTGAGTCTGAAGAAAATGCTTGATATCATAATACCATGGTTTTTAATCTGCTACCTCCTCTATTGTAAACACATGAGCGGGCCTATCTAGCCGTCGAACCGTAATTCAAGGTATATCATTCCAAGTATTCACTTGGTACATGGAAGCCATAGTTTCCAGAGCATCTGCCATTTTATTTTCATCTCTAGGGATGTGATGGAATTCAACTTTATTGAAGAATGGTAATAATATTCTAGAATAATGTTTGTAAGGGATCAAGCCAGGGTGACGAGTGTCCCATTCTCCTTTAATCTGATTTATTACCAAAGCTGAATCACCATACATATCTAGAATTTTGATTCTGAGATCAATAGCCTCTTCGAGACCCATGATGCAAGCCTCATATTCTGCCATATTATTAGTGCAATCAAATGATAACCTTGCAGTAAAAGGAATGTGCGATCCACGAGGAGCGACAATCACATCACCAATTCCTTTACCATAAGCATTCATAGCTCCATCAAATATCATACTCCAACGAGATTCAGGGTCAGGGCCTTCCTCAGGAAACGGCTCATCACAATCTTTCACTTTAAGGAACATCACATCCTCGTCAGGGAATTCATATTCTACAGACTGGTGATCCTCCACTAGTTGGTGAGCAAGATAATCTGCCAACACACTACTTTTAATGGCCTTTTGAGTGTGGTATTCGATATCATATTCAAATAGCAACATCTGCCAGCAGGAAATTCTCCCAGTAAGAGCAGGCTTTTCGAAAATATACTTGATTGGATCCATTTTGGAGATCAACCAAGTAGTGTGATTCAACATATACTGCCGCAAACGTTTTGCCGCCCAGGCCAAAGCACAACATGTTTTTTCCAGCATGGAATACCGTAACTCACAATCAGTGAATTTTTTACTGAGATAATAAATGGCGAACTCCTTCTTCCCTGTTTCATCCTGTTGTCCCAGAATACAACTGATGGATTTATCTAACACTGTCAGATACATAATCAACAATCTTCCTTCTACGGGAGGGAGCAAGATAGGAGGTTCAAGCATATATTCTTTAATACTCTCAAATGCCCTTTGGCAGTCATGCGTCCATACAAAACCTTGATCTTTCTTTAACAACTTATAGATCGGTTCACATGTTGCAGTCATGTGGGAAATAAATATGGAAATATAATTCAAACGCCTGAGGAAACCTCTGACTTACTTTTCAGTTCTTGGTGCTGGCATTTCTTGAATTGCTTTGACTTTATCAGGGTCAACTTCGATTCCTTTCTGGCTAACAATGAAACCCAACAATTTCCCCGATCGAACACCGAAGGTGCATTTATTAGGATTCAAGCAGAGACGATACTTCCTCAAACGCTGAAACAACTTCAACAAATCTTTTGTATGCCCTTCTTCTGTCTGGGATTTGGCAATCATATCATCAACATATACTTCGATTTCCTTGTGAATTAGATCATGGAATAGGGTTTTCATAGCCCTCTGGTACGTTGCACCAACGTTCTTCAACTCGAAGGGCATCACTCTGTAACAGAATATTCCCCAGGGTGTGATAAACGTTGTTTTTTCCATGTCCTCTGGAGCCATTCTTATTTGATTATACCCGGAAAATTCTTCCACGAATGAGAATACTTTGAATTTTGTTGTGCTATCCACTAACATGTCGATGTGTGGCAATGGAAAATCATCTTTTGGACTAGCTTTATTTAGACCCTTGTAATCTACACACATGCAGACTTTTCCGTCTTTTTTCGGTACTGGGACAATATTGGAAATCCATTGAGGATACACTGACGTTACAAGAAAACCAGCATTAATCTGCTTTAAAACCTCCTCTTTGATCTTTACTGCCATATCTGGGTGGGTTCTTCTCAACTTTTGTTTAATTGGCGGACACTCTGGCTTCAACGGCAAACGGTGCTCGACAATATCGGTATCTAGACCAGGAATGTCTTGGTAAGACCAAGCAAAAATATCCACATACTCTTTCAACAACTCAATCAACCTTCTCTTTACATCGGGATGTAACGATGCTCCAATCTTGACTTCCTTTAGATCTTCTTCTGAACCCAAATTGATCACTTCCAAAGGCTCTTTATATGGCTGAATGGTATTTTCCCCGTGCTCAAGCAACTGTGAGACCTCTTCTGGAATCTCGTCATAATCTTCTTCTTCATCCCCAAACACAGGACATTCAAAGTTGGGAGAGGGTGCAGGGTCATTGTATTCAACGAGTTTTTTAATTAATCTGCACATATGATTTATGATTGCTTTTAGAAACTGACACATATAACAAGTGACCATGCAGATTGAATTTCAGTTATTATTTACTTTGAAAGGTTTTTTTTATTACCATTTTCCAAGAAAAAGCAGGAAATAAAAACATAGTTCGGGAAACAAAGACAACTTTTATTATTGATCTTAACAATCACATCAAACGGATAAACCCTACAACATTAATACTTCCACCTTGCGTAGAGTGAAATCTTTTCAAAAGAAAGATAAACAGATCAAATTACTTTGAAACATGTATGCAAGAGGGAACATCAATGGTGACCCAGCTCTAAACCCTGAATCCATGCGTCACATAGTTCGGCATTTCCTGCTCTGCTTCACCCTCCTCAACAACATTAATTCCAGAATCAGTTGGATGAAGGTAACCTCCGCTGTGGAAAACATCATGATAACTACTCATAGTAGACTTTGACTTCAAACTTTCGACTTTGTCATTCTTCGAAGAGAAACCAAAACCAGTTTTGTTCTTGTTCACGGGTGGATCCACAATTCGTCCCCAAACTGTATTATGACCATTGCGCACAACCTGTTGCGTGTCCTTCAGCGAAACCACATAATTCTCATTTATCCTTATGTTTTCAATGGATAGGGCTTGGAACTAGGTTCCGACAGCAGCCTCATCCGCTTCTACAATACTGAAAGAGGACAAATGAGATATCAGCAACGCCTGCTCCCCATTTATGATCACCACCTTCCCTTCACGCACAAACTTTAACTTCTGATGTAAAGTTGAAGTGGTAACCTCTGCTTCATGTATCCATGGCCGTCCTAGCAAAAAACTATATGCGGGAATAATGTCCATGAACTAGAAGGTTATCTGGAACAAATATGGTCATATATGGATGGGTAAGTCCACTTCACCGATGACAGATTTCCTCGACCCATCAAATGCTTTCACAATGATGCCACTCGGGCGCATAGGTGCTCCTTGATATTTCAACTTCATGAGAGTACTCCTCGGTATAACATTCAACACAGATCTATTATCAATTAGCACATTGGATAGCGAATCATTCTTGCAATTCATAGATATGTGGAGGGCCAGGTTATGATTCCTCCCATCATCTGGTAACTCATCATTGCAGAAACTCAAATTATTACATGACGTAATGTTTCTAATTACGGTGCTAAATTGATCTATTGGCATTTCACTCTCCACGAAAGCTTGGTTTAGTACCCTCATCAATGATTCTCTATGAGCGGAGGAATTCATTAATAAAGCTAGGATATATATCTTTGAAGGAGTCTGCAGTAGCTGATCTACAATTATGTAGTCGCTCATCTTAATTATCTTCAAAATATCACCCACTTCTTTCTCTAATGTAGCTCCACTAGTCTCTCCTGTAGCCTTCTTAGGTTCATCATTCTCAGCAATTTTCTTTCCAGCAGCAACATCTCTCTGAACAACCGGCGCGCACACACGACTGCTACGGGTCACCCTGCTATTTTCAGCTATATTTCCAATATCGGGCATTGGCTGGATGGGAATTTCCACCCCATCTTCTAAGATTGTAGCATTATATTTGTAAGGCAAACCCTTATTTGATTTGTAGGGGATGGGACCTGGCAAACTAATTACCAATGGGGTAACAACTGGCTTGCTATGGTACTCCACTTCAAAATGGGCGGGTGCACCAAAACAAGGCACAATGACGTTTACCCCTTCTTCAACACAATCAATCATCAAAAAGTCATTTCTGGGAAACAAATCTTCGTCTGAAGAGAAATACTCATCCGCGGAGGCATACTCTTCCTCTGAATCTTCTTCCGTTAAGCAAACTTCAACTTCATGATAATCATCCCTCTGACCTGTGATCTTGATAGTTCCATTGTCTAACAACAACTGAACACCCTCCCTCACGATTGAACATCCTCGTGGATTTCGACAACAAACTAGGCAAGATCCATATTGGTGTTCTACCTGACCAGCTGTATGATAGAAGGTAGCATGCAACTGTACGAGATCATCATTCAAATACTCCACATCAAAAATTCTGAATTCACCAGGACATCCAAAAACCATATTCACTTCCTCTTCATACTCTGCCCTAGGCCTGATTATGTGGATGAGGCCCTCATGCATCATCTCCTGCAAATCAGCCTTTATCATATCGCAACCCTGTATATCTGTACTGCAAGTAGCACAACCGGCATGGTCATGCATGTATTAGCTGAATTCACAGAGGTCTGCGTGCATTTTCACCAAATCTCCTCTAACCAGCTTAATGTCAAAAATCCGGAAGTCGCCTGGACAACCGCCACCATATTTACAGTATTTACTCCCCCGTGCTTGGGTAGAGGGTTATCTTTCACATTAGGTCCCATGTTCTTGAAAGATAGAATTCCAGGCTTCACCAACTTTTGCACTTCAGTCTTCAAAGGATAACAATTCTCAACACTATGCCTTGGTTCTCCTTGATGAAAAGCACACGTTTGGTCTGCCTTGTAATACCAAGGCAATGGTGATGGCACGGAGGGACGTGGTCGTGTCTGGACCAACTTTTTCTGAATCAACGTTGGTAGTATCTCTATATAGCTCATGGGAATAGGGTCATAACTCTCCCTTCTCTTATTATACCGTTGATTCCCCTGCTGGGATGGTCTCTGATAAGCAATTGTAGTCGGAGCAACATTCATAACAGGAGTAACTGAGGCGACTTACTGATGACGCTGATAATTACTTCTAGGAGCGTTTACTCTCCTCTCTTGTATAACATCATTTGCATCTCCTTATTTCTTCTTGGTAAACCCATACGATGGCTTCTTTACACCTCTATATCCATAACCCTTCATCAAACGACCTTCTCTTACAACCTCTTCCAAGAGGATACCCATTCCGACCATCTCAGTAAAGTCACTCGATGCGCTCGCTACCATCCTTTCATAGTAGAAAGCACCCAGCGTCTTCAGAAAAATCTTAGTCATCTCCTTCTCATCCATGGGAGGAATCACTTCGGCAGCTACTTCGCGCCATCTCTGTGCATACTCTTTGAACGATTCACGGTCTTTCTGAACCATGGCCCTAAGTTGGTCACGGTCAGGCGCCATGTCCACATTGTACTTGAATTGTTTGATGAATGCTTCTCCCAAATCATTAAAAGTATGGATATTGGCACTGTCCAAACTCATATACCACTTAAACGCAACACCGGTCAAACTATCCTGAAAAAAGTCAATCAACATACGCTGATCATCAGTATGGGTAGACATTCTTCTCACGTACATCACTTGGTGAGCACGAGGGCAAGTGTTGCCCTTATACTTCTCAAATTCCGGGACCTTGAACTAAGCAGGTATCTTAACATTCGGGACCAAACATAGCTCATTCATATTCTGCCCAAATAGCTCGTTTCCCTTAAGATCCTTCATCTCTCTTTGCATCTTATCAAACTGCTCTTGAAAATCATCCATTATGTCATAAAGACCCAAGTCTTCACTCGGCGGAGGGAAAGGACGACACACATCATCATTAACAAAAGGAACCATGTTTACCGAAGGAGGTGCAGCAGGAACAACATGCACCACATGAGGTGCCGGAGTAACAATAGTATGAACCACTGGAGTATCTTGAGGACCAAGATTGAAACCTTCAGGTGTGAAATTCTCTGGCATTCCCCATGAATAACCTTGAGGCATACGGTTTTGAACAGCAGCCGGAGTAGCGGATACAGGAACAGTCAGAACTTCAGTGTTTGCCCTTGTTGGTTGAGGTTGAACACTCGGTGGCTGATTCTAAGCAGCCACCAGAGCTTCCATCAGAGTAGTCAAATTGGCCATTCCGGCCTTCAAAGCAGAAACTTCTCTGCGCAGCTCACGATTCTCCTGTTTTAAGTTGTCCATCTTCTTTTTGAAATTAGCCCGAGTGTTGTAGTGATGAGTCAACTTGCTGAACAAAGTAAAAAGCTGGGTAAAACACCTGGATATGCATAATAAATGCAAGAAATATGTGCAATATGGTGCATGATATGCAATGCATATGATTACTTTTGCTTTATTATTTAATATTTCAAGGGATTTATGATTTATAGACATATTGCAAACATCAAAGTAATGAAGCTTTTTGAAATACTGAAATTTTTTATTATAATAACTCCAAAATAGATTACAAGTTTCAATGATCTCAAGTACAAGATGGAAATACAATCTAAAATCTTGAGAAAAAGAACGGATGGAGATCAATCTGTACGCAGGCGCTTCCCTGTGAGCCTGGCAACCTGAGCCTTCAACCTCTGGTTTTCTTCCACATGTCTGATGGCAACCTCCTTCCAATCATATGAATCAGGAAGTAAGTGATCAACACCTGATTGAGGCCTAGGAGAAAATAAATCCCCTTGCCTCTCCATGGACTCTACAGCTCGACTCTCAAGAATCTCAATCAAGTCGCCTTTCTCCTTTAGGTCTGCTCTGTAGGAACTTTCTAAAGTTTGGAACTACTTCTTCCAAGCATCCCTTTCATGTTGCATCCTAACCAAAGCAAGTTGCAGCTCTTCTAGATCATCTAATAAGGGAGGAGTGGTCCTCACAAATAGATCAGGCATGGGTGTCTCCCGGGTATACGGCATTTTTAACTGAATGGGTCTCGATCGGATCCGTTGAAGATATGGCTCCAAAGAAACAGCACCCCTAGGTCCCAAATCCTTCCTACTCTTCTTATGAATGTGGCGCCAGGCCTTCTCAATCTGCTCCCTAGCTTCCCTATGGTCTTCTCCTTCCTTCATAAAGAAACTACTCAAATGAATACTATTCGGTTTATCCCTCATCAGATAACCAAGTTGTCGTCGTGCAAGAACAGGGTTATAGTTAATTCCTCCCGTTGTACCAAGAAGAGGTACATTGTGGAAACTACCAAAACTGTCAATAATCTCTATATCATGGTAAGCTCGATGATACCAATTAATATCCGAGTGAGTAAGTGCCATGATCTTAGGAGCCCAACGGGGTTCCTTCTTGTCATCCCAAAAAGCATCAGACTGAGGCATATGAGAGATGAACCACCGGTACAACAGAGGCGTGCAACAGATAATCATTCCCCCATGATAAGATTTTCGAAGATGAAAAGAGTAATAAGCATCACCCAACAGTGTAGGAATTGGGTTTCCAATCATGAAAATCCTGATAGCGTTAATGTCGACAAACTTGTCCATACTAGGAAATAAGAACAATCCGTAAGCAAGTAGAGCAAAGATGGCCATGAAAGAAACTGTACTCTTCATTCTGGCAAAGTAATGAGCTTTATCCAATAATAACTGAGCTGGTAATCCTCTAATCCCTCCTTTAGTAGTCATATGGGCTTCCACCTCAGACTTCCCTAGATGAATCAAAACAACAATCTCATGTGGTTTTGGCTCACCCTTCAAACCAGTAAAAGGAACACGATCGGTAACGGGTAAATCCAATAGATAAGAATACTCCTCCAGTGTAGGCATCAACTGATAATCGGGAAAAGTAAATAAGTGATACATCGGATCATAGAACTATACCAAGGTCGAGAGAATACCCTCCTTCATCTTCAGCTTCATGAGAGGAATAATGGATCCATACTTCTTCTGAAAGTCTGCAGAACACCCGATCTATGGAATTAGACTGACCAACTCATCTATCTTGGGATCCTTGAAACTGTATTTCCCGGTCTTTCTCTTTCCAAAATCCATGGTTAAAAGTACCTTAGATATTCACAAATAGTCAACCTTTAAATCCCTTGAAATATTGTTTTCTTCAAAAGATGCATATGAGTGCATGGATGCATGATGCAACAATCACACACAAGATCACATATATAGGGTTCATAGGTTGAACTTCACAAGCATGAGATCAAAGGTACTGCCCATAAGGTGTTGGTCTAAAAGTTATCACCTGTCGAACAAGGTTCTAGAGGTTCCCAGAGTCTACATCCTTCCTTCGGATATTACCAACTTCCCGATTAACTCGGTAATTAGTAATATTCTCAAGAAAGACTCGTCCGAGTGTAGTATCGCGTGACAACTTTTTCTGGATTACTCCGTCATAGCTTCCGCACTACACCTAAAAGGCCAAGATGGGTTAGGTATTCTACGGTCCTCAATTTCAGTAGACTCCCAGGTCGAAAGCAGTACGTTTTCCAGATTACTTGGTAAAGGACACTACAGTCAAATGCGCCTCCACTGAGTGGGGGATCTCATGCCTCCTTTTTTTGGATTACTCCCTCAAAGTTAACATGACTATACCGTCCGTCCTATCTTAAAGTTTGCCCAAGTCCGGGTATATGACTCATAAGTAATCACCAAGCACCCTAAAAATCAGGAAGATCCAAACAAACATATATACAAAATATAACACATAAATAACAATAGCACATATATAGATATAAACAAAGATAGGCTCAACCCACTTAGGGATCGAACAGCAAGAAGTCAATCTGTCCCCAGTTAAGTCGCCATTTTTCTGTAGCGGTAGAAATGTTCAAGAATAAGCCATTGGATAGACTAGACTTTATACAAATCAAAAATGTAAATCGCCATTGCGCTTTATTGTTTCCAAAGGAATGGGAAAAGAGCGAATAACCAAAAAAGAGGGGGAAAGATTCAAGGTAAGGGGGTTGGTTATGCAAAGGGAAGGTATTAGCACCCTAAACATTTACGCTACTCTGTAGGAGCCTCTTTGTAAAATTTGTATATTTTGGCTATAAAAATTGTTGTATATAAAATGGATGGTGGAGGTGAGAAAAGAAATATATTTTTTTATGATTTTTTCACCCGCCGCGG
Organism: Vicia faba; assembly: GCA_948472305.1. NCBI lineage: Eukaryota > Viridiplantae > Streptophyta > Magnoliopsida > Fabales > Fabaceae > Vicia > Vicia faba. The sequence continues at coordinate 1,680,923,626 of OX451737.1, read as the reverse complement.
TTGCGAACCTTTAGTGCCTACATACCACCTTTCATGCAATAGGGGATCAAGGTACACATAGTTCCTCTTTTACAAATTTGAAACACAAATGCGTTGGTCAATTTTATGAGATAAAACATCATTGTCATTGTCCATGTGGAAAACATACCTACTACCCACAATTATGAGAAAGGAGAATTTGCATCATCTCAAAGTGGAGGATACGACTTTAATTTTAAATTAAACAATGCCTCACTCAACACCCAAGAGGAAAATTTTTCTCTTCACTATATATTGTAGAAGTATAATTGTTTGCATCACTACAAGGATTGACAAGAGTTTAATCTTTTTAGAAATTTTTTAAAGTAAAAGCCAAAGTGGAAAAATGGTTTGAATGAGATTGATTGATTTTTAGTCTTCTCACAAAAAATGTAAAGGTATTATTAAGTTGATTAGAATTTATTTATGAAAATGCTTTCAAAATGCATGGACCTAAGTCCAAGTTTATTATGAAAGGGGTTCAAGTTTAGAAACAAGAAGAGTTTTCAAAAGGAGGGAGAAGATTTTTGAAATTAAAGAAGATGGGAGGAGAAGAAGAGACTATCCTAAAGCCTAAGGTAAAAGCTAAGGAGAAGAATCATCTAACCAACAAGAAGCCAATACTTGACATTATGAGTCAAGATAGAATTCCCATTCTTTGGATTGAAACCAAGCAAGCAAATAAATACTAGACCTCTTGAGAGAAATAAACTTCAAGTGTATTAAGTCTTCACAAAAAATGGGCAGAGTAATAGCTGTATACGGGTGAATTCCAGATTACAAACAAAGCATGTAATCACAATAACCTGCACACAAAACAAACAAACAACCCAATGTCTTGAGGTAAACCTCAAGAACTCCAGACAAAATATCAATTAAGGTCTCCAAGATAGGTCAAGGTTGCTAATCCTAAGTCCAAGAAAAGTACCATGTTCCATAATGCTAAGGATAGTAACCAAATAGTCCAAGTACCAATAAAGATTTTTTAGGGTTTATGTTGATTATTAAGTATTTTAAGAAAGGAAAATAAAAAGCTCAAGTGAGCAAATTAAAAATGGCAAGAAAATAAATTCTCAAATGAGCGAAGATGAAAATGGCATGAAATGTAAATACTAAAAGTAAATAGTACATAAAGCATAAAAAGAACAAAAGCATAAGATAAAACAAGTCAATAATTAGTGGTTAGTTGGATGACCATCTTGAAACTTTCATTTCGAACTCATTAGAGGATTGGTAGAACCAAAGCCTCCACACAACAAGTTTCATTTGCTTTTTGTCAAGTATATCATCCATTTGGAATTCTCATAAGTACCATTTAATGATCAACGATGTTTAAGTGATCCGTGTTGACCAAAGGTGTTGTAGATCCATTAGAGGATTGGTAGAACCAAATCCTCCACACAATGAATCTCAAGGTTATTGGATCAAAGAGATCAAATTAATATTCTTGGGTTTGCAATCATAAGTTTGGGCCACAAATGATCATTTATTCGAATCGGGACAAAATTTAGCGCTATGTTAAGCAATCGTAAGTGGACTTATATAGAAGTCGCACCTATTTTGAGGCTGGTCAATAGCAATTTATGCACCATTTATTTTGAGACATGATATAGAGATCATGCTCCAACAACATTTAGTGTAATAAGAAGGGGATGAGATGAAGAGGGACAAGGTAAAAAAATATACAAACCACATTTGAATTAAATTTTAATTAAACTATTATTAAAATCATTCATCCATTTTTGTGGAGTTAAACTCAACACCATGGATCCAATGATGTTAATAAAGTTTATGATCCAAAACCTAACCCAAGATTAGCCAGAAAATAATCACAAAGTAATATCACATTTGTGATACGGTGGGAGAACTGACTTGAGGTTTTGCATTTGTGTTCGCAAATGTTTCGGTTTAGCAAGAGTCGCCACCGACTTTTTATTTTATCCAAAGGAAAGGTCAAAAAGCACAGGAAAGACCTTTGAGATTGTTTTTGGGTTCGGGGGGTAGATTATGAAAAGGGAAGGTGCTAGCACCCTTTTCATCCATGGTTTTCCATGGGCTCTTAGTTACTTGTTTTAGATCACTTGCTTTTGCTTTTCAATTGTTTGAAATGGTGCTTTTGTGTGTGGTTTTAAAAGTATTTTGAAAAGAGGCCTTTGTCTAGGAAACCTTTGTAATGATTCTTGTTTGAATGTATACAAAGGTAATTGTCTTTTGAAAAATGTTTCAATGTTTGAAAGTTTGTTTTGGGAAATGTTTTGAAATTGTGTGTATGTTTTTGAAAATAGCAAGGATGTTTGCAATTTGATCAAGTAACTAGGAGTTGTCTATCCTACCTACTCAAAAGTATTTCCTACACATTTTTAATCCTTTGAAATTGTTTTTTTACCATTGTATTTGGTAAACAACCTTGTGTTTGGATGTTAAATGGGACGGGCGCGAGTCATTGTATGACCATGATAACAATGTTGCCAACTATCTTAGCAATCTTTTTTGAGGGACTAGATCATTTTTGTATAGGCAACCAAGATAGCGTCATCGAGGGACTATGATCTTTTTGTTTTGATTTTGATTTGTCAAGATACCTAGCATGCATACCATGGCCATTTTTAAGGAAACAAGTGGGTGAAACCCTAGATATGCTCGTGTGCATTGTGTTTTCATTTTTCATGCATTTTTGTCTTGTGTTTAGTCATGCTATTTGTTTTAATTTTGGTCTTTGCATATAAACCCTAATCTTACTATCATTGCATATAAAAACAATAAAATGCGTAAAAGTAAATCTAAGACTATTACAACATTATTATGGGGAGAGGGATACAAGTTTGAATAAGGGGATATTGCACAAAATAAAGCCCTAAAACTATTACAACCATATTGAATTTATTGCACAAATAAATAAATAGACAAATATTTAAATGTACAAACAAATATAAATATGCAAAGGATGTTTTTGTATTTATTTTATGTATGTAAAATAAATTACTTATGTCTCAAAAATAAGAAAAATATTAATGATTATTTTTGAAAGGGTAGAAACCCTAGTTTTTGGTTTTAAAAGAAAATATATTATATTATTTATTTATTCATTTTTATGTACAAGATAATAAATAAAAATATATACAAAAATGCTAAAAATTAAATTATGTATGACAATATTATTTTTAAGTGTACAATATAATAAAATAAAATTATATAAGTATTTTAATATTATTTACAAATTTATTTAAGAAAATAAAAGTATTTAACCTAATAAACTATTTTTTTGTCATAAAAAATAATAAAATAAAAATGTAAAAATTAGGAAAATATTTTTGGTGATTTTTAATATTTAGAAAAAAATAATAAAGTCACAAAATAAAAAAAATAAATGAAAAATATGAAAAAATAAAGAAATGGGCCAAGGGAGTGCAGAAATTAAAGAAGGGGGTGCAAATAGCCAGAACAACCAAGCCCAGCCCACGTTCTAGCTTCATCCCTGACCTCTGAACAAAAATGCGCACGCCATGGTTCAAATCCTGTTCTCTCTTGTTCTTGCATGAAATCAAAAACTCACAACATAAAAGTTATAGCATTTTCAATCACGATTTCAATGATATAAAAAACTTAATCTAACTCTCAAAGATCAGAAAGAATTTCCTTGGCCCTAATTTCTGACCTAAAAAATTCAGCATGTTCAAGGACATTAAGGGCTACATTTTTGCTTCACAAACCTAAGCGTAATTATTCCTAAATAAGGAGATAGAAGTTTGACAAATACCTGTTTCAGTCAAGTTCGAATATGGCAATGTAGGAGTTTTGGATGAGGCCTGAAGGTCGTATTAGCTTTCCTGAAGTTCACTCAACCTTTCCCAATGCTTGGCTTGCCTTGAACTTGCCTGAATATGCTTGTAGAACTCAACCTGTAAAGCTTCAAAGTAAAAATGGTGAAGTGTGAAAATGGAGTTACAGTGGCTGGACATGTGCTTGGATAGTTTAGGTGTATTGTTTAGAATGTGTTTGAAGTGGTTTGGGACAAAACGCACGAGTGGAATTTGTTTTGGCTTGGTGTTTGCAGAAAATTCCCTGTCTTGGGCAGAAGTTGGAGTTTTTGTGCTTAAGGGTGTTTGAGAGGCTATGAGCTCATGTTTCTGGTCTTAGACAATATGTAAAAACTTGTTTGAAATGAACACAAAGCTTGCTCTTATCAGATTCAAAAGTTGTGAAGTTCTTGCATACTTGCTTGTTTTTGAAGTAAAAGGTGAGTTGACAATGCCAAGGCCCGTACATGCTAGCTCAAAGACTGCACATAGTTGGTACCAATTTCCTGATATTCATGGACTTTGTTTGCTGCAAAAGATTTGGTTCTTGGCTCAAGATAAACAAAGTTTCTAAAAGTGACCTTTATCAAAGTAGCATTGTTATCTTTTTGCCATTTTTGGAATAGTTCTTTGTACAATGCTCTAAAGCTCAGAACAAAGCCTTAATCCAATGTGTTTGCATTTAATTTATGAGTGTGGAAGAGATTAGAACCTGTAAACCAAGTACAAGCATGCTTTGGACATAATTACAAGTTGTAGAAATGTGCAAAATGCCTTGGACAAAAGTGATGATTTGCCATTTTCAAACTTTCGATTCTCTCTAACCACAAATGATTTTGGAGAGTTCTTGGACATTTTGGAAAGCTTGTAACATGCTCTACAATACATCTTTGAAATGAATTTTGAGACTCCACTTGGAAATATGTGAAAAGTTTCCATGAAGATAGGTCAAAATCCTGCCTAATTAATTAGGGCAAAATTTCACTAAGTTAGAAAGTTTTTAGACCCCTATTCACAAAATCATAACTTGAGATCCAAGCATATTTTGGGAAAACTTTGTGATTCAAAGTTGTAGATTTTGTGGAGGACTACAACTTTCATGTTGGAAGTTTTCTTTGAATCCAATTGTATCATGGTGAAAGAGTTGGGAAAAGTTGGGAAAAGTTGGGAAAAAATAAGAAATTTTCATAACTTGGAAAATTTCTAAGTTATGAAATTTTTCCATTTTAAACCCTAATTTCCAAAATTAGGTTTCTTGGTGAACAAGTTTCATGTTTTGACACATCTTGATGAAAAATGACCCTTGGCACTTGATTTTGACCAAAAAGTCAAAGTTTGACTTTTTAGTGTATAGTTGATTTTTGATCAGTTGACTGGAAAATTCATCTGTCAATCCAATGCATTTGAGATCTTTTAAACCTTGTGATTAGGTCAAGATGATGCCATTGAGTCCTTGAAACTATGCTTGAACCCAATTTTCCATTGGCTAGGTGAAAAATCAGAAATTGCCCTTCTGTAGTCAAAACCCTAAAAATGACTATTTTGCCCTTTTGATGATCTGATCAAATTTCTTGAGGAGTTGTGGTCCAAACTTGATCAAAAGGTTCATATGAGTCTATAACATTGATGTGGATAAAAAATTATGAGGTTTGACTGTAAATTGGCCACAGTTGACCTTTTCCCCAATATAGTTGATTTTTAGGTCAACTGTCCAATTGATTGGGCAAAAATTTTATTCAGGGCTTGAAACTTGGTATGGGCAATCTTAGGGGTCCAAGATGGTGTATGAAAGTCACATGAAGCATTGATGGTCCAAAAATCCTTGTGCAAACTCAAACCCTAATTCCAGGTCAACAGTGCAAGGAGATGTCTTGAGCAGAGCAAACCCTAATCTGATCTGGAGTCTAAGAAGTCTTGTGAGGGGAAATCTTGATAAAATGGGAGGGAAAATTTTGGGGTACAACAACATTTAATGTAAAAAAGGATTAAAATGTTTTAAAAATAGAAAATAATGAGAAAAATATCAATTATGTTCAAATTAATCAAGAAATAAAAAGCAAGGCCATAGAAAAATCAGAAATAGATCCAAATATTTTTATAAATTTTTTGGTAATTTTTAAAATTAAGAAACTATTTTTAAACTATTTAAAATTGTTCAAATAAACATAAAATAGGTCAAAAATAGTAAACCTCAACATAAAATTTCCATAAAATTTTCAGAAAGTCAAAAATATGCAAAATAATATTTATGAATTTTTTCAAAATTAAAAAATGTCAAAAAGTATTTTTTAAGTAATTAAAAGAAAGAAAATAATACAAAAAATATAAAAAATACCAAATGTCAAAATACAAATGTGAAAAAATAGTCATGAGATCAGAAATAATTCAAAGTATTTTTGTGAATTTTTTCATAATTTTTGGATAAAAAATAAAAGAGTTATGAATTTTTGAAAATTTATTCAATAAAAAATATAAAATCAGAAAATAAAATAAAACCAAAAAGATGTGGACCATCAGATCATAGTCAAAACGCATTAGTGAGCTAATCCAGTGGACCAGTCGCGCTGTGCTTGATATGGACTTTAGCGAGATACGCGTAGGATGAGAAAAAGGGCAACCAATAAAATTAAAACGTTTGGCACGCTATCATTGACTGAGACGAGACATGTCATCATCTTCAAACTCCAGACACCTTGCAATGGGGATTTTGTGAGATCCTTCTAATGGAAAAATTAGAATCCCAGGCTAGTATCATTGAACTCGTCTCTTCAAGACGATTCTAACGCAACCATCGTGTCAAATTTATATAAGTTATGGAGAGAGATATGAATAAAAAACCCAGAAAATAGCGAGCACCTTTAATTTGAGATTTCTCTCTCAATTCTCAATGGATTCAAAAATTGTAAGAAACATTAGAATCAGGAGAATGAGTAGAATAGATTAGTGCTTGATTTGGATCCAAATGGTGGAGAATTCTACCTTTTTAAAGTTCAAGGAAGAAGCTCTGCAACTGGACTTCTGTAGCTTGAATTATGGCTCATTTTGATTGGTTTAAGTGCTGGAGAGTTTATATGATGATCAAGGATGATGAATGCGCAAAGAATTTTGGAAAAGGGATCTTAAATCTTAGAAACTGAATTCAAAAAAGATGGGTTCGTGTGAGGTTTTGGCAGGGTGTTTTTGGCTCTCAATGCTTGAAGAAATAAATGGGAAATGACCCTCTATTTATGGGGAAGTGAATGGGAATGAAACTTTGAAGAAACAGGGAAGTTTGGAGGGAAATTGAATGAAGGTCGAGCACGAGTGAAGTGTGACTTCATTTCCATCAAAACGTAACCAAATCTTGCGTTTTGGGGTGCTAATCACTTCTGGAAAGTTTGTCTAATCAAGTTTAAATCAAAAACACGCATAAATCTTGTGTTTAGAAGTCACATTATGGATTTCAAAATTCGGACTTTGTGAAAAATTCAGTTTCAAGTTACCAAATTCAAATCCATGGAATTTCCAACTTAAGGGGTCTTAGGGCATAATTCTTGATGCTTTAGAAAGATGAGGTTACAAGCTTTGAAAAGGAAAAAGAATGAGGTTAAATGGATTCTTGAGCTGAAAGTTGCATTGAGTCAAAGTTGAAGAAAAAGGGTTGACTTTCCATACTTAGAAATATTTAAAATTGTTCTTCAAAAATGACCTATAATCTTTTGCATCCAAACATGGCCTCCCACTTGGAATTTACTCTTGAACAAAAAAGATGGCATGAAGTAGATCTCTTGAATGACATTTTGAAACTCTAACCACTCAAAATCTCCAAATATTGAGCAAGTTATGACTTGTTGAAGTTGACCGAAAATCATGAAATGACCTATAATCATTTGCATATTTAAGGCAACTTCCGTCCATTTTCTCACTTTGCACATAAAATAATGCATAAATTACACATCTTCAAGATCATTATGGAAAAAAATAGACTCAAGGTGATAAAAATTGACCAAGTTATGACCATTTGAAGTCACATAAGGAAAATTATGGATTCATCTAGATGACTTGTAATCTTTCTTCTTCACTAAGTTCATTCAACCTGAAAACTCCTTGGAACCTTTGAAGTGATTTATTGATAACCCTTTGAAGAAAAGGATGTCTTTGGAATCAATCAAAAATACCAAAAGGTGAGTAAGATATGCTCCTTTGAAGTTTAAAACCCTAGCATCTAGATCAAGAGAATGCCTTGAGGAACTTTGACATGTTTGAACAAACTTCTTGTGCCAATATTTTTGATTTGTGAATAGAAGTTGTTGAGGATGATGATGAGGACTCATAGCCACAAAAACCACTTAAATATATTTAAATTTGAGATAAATATGCTCTTGTGACCACTAGGAACAAGGCCTTGTCCAAACATGACAACTTCTCCAATCAACCCCTTGTACTTTGGGTCAAACCTAATAACCTTGAAATGTGATGAACCAAAGCAACCTTGCCATGCCAATTCTTACAAAACCAATCCAATGGTGAGGTATGAACTTCTCAAGCTATATTGACTAGGGCATGGAAATAAACTCATGAAACCATGGAGGAACTTGTTAAATCTCATTGCCTTTACCTACATGGATAACAAGCAAGACAAACCAACCTTGCATATCATTAGCTAAATGAAGAAATCAAAACAATATTCATGATCACAAAAGGAACATAAGTCAAGGTGCTTGGTAATCCCTCAAAAAGGGCAAAACTAAATGTAGGGAGGGGAACCAAGAATCCTAGTGTGATCTTGTTGTGAGTGAAACAACATAGTATGATGAAGGGATCTTAGGGGAAAAAATTGGGGTACAACAATTATCCAACAACATTAATTTTTTTTTTTAATTACAGCAAAACATTTTAACAATACTAGGCCCAAATGGACCCCAACTATTTTCAGACAAAACTTTAATAAGCAAAAAGATTTTATAAAATAAAATCTTTTAGAAAATAATTTTTTTACTATAAATCTCTTAATAAAACATTGCTATAAGATGGACCAACTTAATGTCACATTTTTTCTTTAAACAATATATGTCCTTTACTTTATTAAACTTAACAGTTTTTTCTCTCTTTTTAATAACAATACTTTTTCCCAAACACATCAAATGGGCCAACTTAATGGGATAGTTATTGATAAACACACACCCCCGATTTTTACTAAAAATAAATAACACTTAAATGTCTCTAATAAATTTAATTATTAATTAATAGCAACTTAAACTTAAGTCGCCTTAATAATTTAATAACTTGGTAATTATTAGCTTTGCAAACACTTTTCCACTTTCGAATCTCATGGGCCATAGGCCAACATGCCTCGCGAATGGGTTCACGGATACACGAGTCTTTCTAATTTAGAAACCCCAATTTTCTGAATTAAAATACATTCCCTAGTCTTAGATAAATATGGGCCATCAGATACTGTTTTACCATCTATAATTAAAGATTTCTTCTATTTTAAATCTTGAAATTATGATCGTAGAGGTAGGGAAAATTTGGGGTACGACACTATGTTAAGCAACCTTAAGTGGACTTATATATAAGTCGCACCTATTTTGAGGCCGGTCAATAGCAATCTATATACCATGGGTTTAGAGAAATGATATGTAAATTATTCTCCAATAACATGTAGTACAAGTAAGAAGGGGATAAGATGAAGAGGGAAGGGATAAGAATTAAATCACATTTGAACCAAAAATTTAATCAAGCTATCATTAAAATCATTCATCCATTTTGTTGGAGTTAAACTCAACACCCAAGATCCAATGATGTTAATGAAGCTCATGATCAAAATCTCATAGTTCAAGATCAGCCAGAATATATACAAAAATAAATTTGTATTTCAAAATAAAGAAAAAGATTTTTAGAATAGTTTTGAATGAAAATAAAAGGGGAAAATAACAACTATATTTAAAACATCCAAGAAAAATTCAATGAGACCATAGAAAAATCAGAAATAAGCTCAAATATTTTTATAAAATTTTTGGTAATTTTTTAAGTCAGAAACTATTTTAAAAATTAAAAGAAACAGGAAAAATAAACCAAAATTTGTGAAAAATAGTAAAGTCAGAAATAAAAATAAAATGAGATCATCAATATTTGTCAACGGATCATTAGATCGTTCCATATTTATTTAGAATTTAAAAATTAAGAAAAGTATTTTTAAACTTTTAAAATAACTCAAATAAAGTGAAAAAATATAAAAAAAATATCAAAACACAAAATAAAATTATGATAAAATAAAAATCAGAAAGAGAAAAATCAAAAGTATTTTTAAGAAATGTTTTAGATTTTTTGAAGTTAAAATGAAGTTTTTATGATTTTTTGAAGTTCAAAACAAATAAAATATAAAATCATAAAATAAAATAAAAACCAAAAAGATGTAGACCATTGGATGAGAGTCAAAATGCGTTAGTAAGCTAATCTAATGGATCAGACACGCTGTGCATATCATGGTCCTCAGGAAATAACATATGTGATCAATTATTAAACGGATTTGAAAAAAATGTGTGGCAATTTGTCATTGGTTGAAGACAGACTCGTAGATTGTCTTCAACCTCCATTCAAGGAAATAATAGGTTCATGAAATGGAAAAATTAAAGCTCGAGACGGGTACCATTCGCTTCATCTTTCAAGACGATTCCAATGGTACCCTCGTGAAAAATTTATGTAAGGTGTGGCTCAGTAATTTTGGAAGGAAAGATTTGAAAATGGATTTAAAAATTCATGGCCAAAATTCACTTCTAGTTGAAAACAAATGTTGCAACTAGAATCAGAAAGATGAAAGCTTCATTACAGTACCAAAGTTTTAGAGAATTGGTGAAGGAATCTACCTATTGAAGTTTAAATTTAGAGCTCTGAAACTTGACTTGGCTAGCACGATTTAGCAAGTCTTAGAGCTTGGTTCTTCTTCTGTTAGCTTTAGTGAAGTTCAAGGATGAAGAGTTGACAAAGAAAATGGATTGAGAAAAGCTGTAAAACCAAATTCAAAGTTGCAGAAAAGTGGGTTCAAGAGAAATTTTGACAGGGTGATTCTCGCTATCTAAGCTTGCAAAATGAGTGGGATAGAGCCTGTATTTATAGGAGAAGTGAATGGAATCAAGAGGAGGGGTGAATGATACAATTTGGAGGGAAATCGTGCACACATGTTTTCATGAAATAAGTGTGATCACATGTGCATCTAAACTTATCCAAATGATGCGTTCTAACACTATAAATCATCCACATGCTTATGCTAATCATGTTTAAGTAGAAAACACGCACAAATTTAGTGATTAGAAATCAAATTATGGAAATTCCATTCTGACTGTTTGAGAAACTTTAGTTCCAAGGTACCAACTTTGAAATCATTGTGTGCATAATTTAGGGAACCTTAAGACTTGATTCTTGATGCATTGGAAAGATAAGATCATAAACTTTACAATGTGCAAAGAATGGAATCAAATGGATGCTTGAGCTGAAAGTTGTTGTGAGTCAAAGTTGAGAAAAAGTTGCTGACTTTTTGTACTTAGAAACATTCTAAGTTTTTTCTTCAAAAATGACCTATAATATCTTGCATCCAAACATGGCCTTCCATTTAAAATTTACTCTTGACCAAAAAAGATGGCATGAATTAAATCTCTTGAATGACATTTTGAGACTTGAGCCATTTAAAATATCCAAAAAATGAGAAAGTTATGGCTTGGTGAAGTTGGTGAAAAATCATTAGATGACCTATAATATTTTGCATCCTTAGGGCATCTTCCATCCATTTTCAAGCTTTGTACATAAAAGAAGAGTTGAATTTCACATCCTTAAAATCATTGTGGAAAAATAATGGGCTCAAGGAGATAAAAATTGACCAAGTTATGATCTTTTGAAGTCACATAAGGGAATTTGATGGCATATCTAGAGGACTTGTAATCTTTCTTCAACATTAGGAATATTACACATAACATCTTCTTGAAACCTTTGAAGTTATTTGTTGATAACCCTTTAGAGAGAAGCATATATTTGGAATCTCCCAAAAATACCAAAAGATGAGCAAGATATAGCCCTTAGAAGTTCAAAATCCTAGCTCCTAGAGCAACAAAATGCCTTAGAAACCCTTTTCAAATTTGACAAACTTACTTGCACAAATACCTTTGTCTTGTAAATAGTAGTTGTTAAGGATGATAATAAGAAACCATAGCAACCATAACCACTTCCAAATATTAAGAATTGAAGGAATTATGCCCTTGTGATCAAGAAATCAAGAACTTGTCCAATTAGGTCATACTCTTCAATCAACTTTTGCATCCTTTGACTTTCTTTGATAAATTGTGACACGATGAGTCAAAGTAGACCTTGTCATCATATTAATTCAAAGAATCTTCAATGATGAAGCTTGAATCTCAATGAAGCTTTGTTGAAGAAGGCATGTTAATAAACTCATGAACCTATAGATCAATTTGATGAAATGTGTTGTGCTTCTAGCTATAACATCATCAAATAGAGCAAACATTCATAGTATTCATTAGTTAAAATTTCATTAAAAACAACATAGATGATCATAATATACAAGTCAAGGTGCTTGGTAATTCCTCATGGGAAAAATTAATGATAGGGAGAAGAACCAAACCGTAGTGTGATCTTGTTGTAATTGAGTTGATATGAGGTGATAGAGGAATCTTAGGGGTAAAAATTGGGGTACAACAATTCATACTTAATGCCTTACATTCTAGATAAGTGATCAACTACTATATTATCACTCCCTTTCTTGTATTTGATTTCTAAATCAAACTCTTGTAGGAGAAGAATCCATATAATAATCTTGGTTTAGCGTCCTTTTTACTTAATAGGTACCTAATTGTGACATGATCAATATAGATAATTATCTTTGCTCCTACTAGGTAAGAACGAAATTTATCCAAAGCGAACACGACAACTAAAAGTTCCTTTTCTGTGGTGGCATAGTTCATATGTGCAGGATCTAAGGTTGTACTTGAATAATAGATTACATGAAGCTTTTGATCCTTTCTTAGTCCTAAGACCGCGCCTATGGCATAATCTCTAGCGTCACACATGATTTCAAATGGTAATATCTAATCAGGTGGTTGCATAATAGGTGCAGTAATGAGAGTTATGTTTAATTGTTCGATTGTTTTTAAGCATTTGTCATCCAATATCAATTCAGCCTCTTTCATTAATAAGCTAGTTAGTGGTTTAGTGATTTTAGAGAAATCTTTAATGAATCGTAGGTAGAAACCGACATGTTCTAAGAAACTTCATATTTCTCTTACAGTTTTCGGAGGTTGAAGGTTTTCTATAACTTCTATTTTAGCTTTATCAACTTCAATCCCCTTATCAGACACTATGTATCCAAGCATGATTCCTTGTCAGACTATGAAATGGCATTTCCCAATTTAACACGAGATTTACTTTTACGCGTCTTTCAAGTACCATTTCTAGGTTCGATAAGCATCCTTAAAAACTCTGCCCGCAGATAGAGAAGTCGTCCATAAATATTTCTATGATGTCGTCTATAAAATCAGCTAAGATTGACATCATGCATCTTTGGAATGTTGCGGGAGCGTTACATAGTCCAAACGAAATTCGTCGATAGGAAAATGTACCATAAGGACAAGTGAAGGTTGTCTTTTTTGGTCATCAGGATGAATATGGATTTAAAAGAATCCTGAATAACCATCTAAATAGTAGAAGTGAGAATTCTTAGCCAATCATTCGATCATTTGTTTAATAAATGGAAAGGGGAAATGATCTTTTTGAGTGGCTTTGTTTAATTTCCTATAGTCAATGCACATTCTACTTCTGGTCACAACTCTTTGTGCAATAGATTCTCCTTTTTTGTTCTTAATAACTGCAACACCTCCCTTCTTTGGTACGATATGTATTGCGCTAACCCATTGATTATCAGATATCGAGTATATAATTCCTACTTCTAACAGCTTTTGCACTTCACTCTTGACTACATCACTTAGAATGAGGTTGATCCTTCTCTGATGTTCTCTAGAGGTTGTACGATCTTCCTCTAGCATTATGCGATGCATACATGTTGTAACCCAAAATTTTCCCTCTCATTTATCAAATAATCTCTCACAAGATCTCCTTGGATTCAAGACTGCATAGGGTTTGATCAGCTCAAGACACCTCCTCTAGCACTGATGACTCAAAATTAGGGTTTGAGTTTGCACAAAGACAAATGGACTTTTAATGCCCCATATGACTTTCATGGATCATTTTGGACCCTCAAGATTCCTCATGTCAAGTTTCAAGTCTTGGATCACATTTTTGCTCAGTCAATTGATTGACAAATGAATTTCAGTCAACTGACGAAAAGTCAACTATACACTGAAAAGTCTACTTTGACTTTTTGGTCAAAATCAAGTGTCAAATATCATAATTCATCAAAGCATGTCAAAATATGAAACTTGTTCATCAAGAAATCAAAAAGACAAGATTTCATTTTGAAAAGTCAAAATTTCTAAACTTAGAAATTTTTCTAAGTGTTGAAAATTTCATATTTTTCATAACTTTGAGCCAAATTTCCACCATGATGCAAAATGATTCAAAGGAAACTTCTAACACGAAAGTTGTATATCTCAATGAGATATAAAACATTGTAGAACACAACTTCTCCTATAAATGCATGGATTTCAAGTTATGATTTTGTGAATACATGTTCATGAAACTTGGAAACATAGTGAAATTTTGCCCTAGTTTAGGCAGGATTTTGACCTAACTTCATGGACATTTTTCACATGGTTCCAAGATGAATTTTCAAAAATTTCCAACATAGAGGTTGTAGAGGATGTTACTAGCTTTCCAAAATGTCCAAGAACTCATAGATATCATATTTGAGCAAGGAGAATCGAAGGCAAGAAGTTAAGGTTTTCAAACTTGAATTACAAGCCATTTTTGATGAACACATGAACCAAATCCATGCTAGGCTGCATAATCTTTGCTTTGCAGGCCTCAAACTTGTTTTTCACTCCATAATTAATGTTTTGCACATATGTGCTAGAAGCTTTAATCCAAGCATTCAATGCATTGACCATGCTTAATACCATTTTAGGAAGAAAGGCAACATTGCCATTTTGGAAAAGTGGATTTATGCACAAAGTCCACTCTTCTTGGCCTCTAACTTGTTTGTTCAGAACACACTCAACATACAAAGTCATATAAACATGTTTAAAGCTTATAACCACTATATATAGCCTTGTACTATGCATTGGGACAATGTGTATCAAGCTTGCTTCAAAAACAAGAAAAAGAGCCATAACATGTGATTTTGGGTTATGATCAATGACAAGTCTCTAAACTTGTTTCTTAAAAATAGATGCAATATTTGTGAGCTAGAAGACGAGAATTAACACCCTTAAACACTCCTAAACTCCCTCAAATCAGAAATTTCCCAAAAACTCCATTGTTGCACAGTTTTTGACATTAAACTCCAAACTCATATGTCCCTCGTGCGTTCTTTGGCCTTTTAGTTCCTAAAGCTTCCTTACATCAAATACAAACCATCCCATACCCTGTTACACGACTGTAACATCATCTTCATCAGCTTCCATAACCAAAAACAGAGCATTGCACATTGACTTCTCCAAGCCATCCTAGCCATCCATTGCTCAAGCTAACTGGGAACTTGAGGAAGCTAACCTGATCATTGTAGCACCTTGAATCAAGCTCAAACTCATTTCACGATTTCCAGTTTTGAGGTATTTTTCTTGAACTTCTATCTTCTCATTTAGGCATTGTTAGGCTTGCATTTATGAAGATAAAATGTAGACATCATTGCCCTGAAGTTGTACATGTCCATAAATTTCATTCATTTTGGTTGAGATAGGAGAATTTTGAGTTTGAACTTGCTGAAATATTTAGGTCAGAATTTGGTACTTTTAGAAATTCATGCTCATCTTTGAGAATTAGCTTAAGTTATTTACATATTCAGAATCGTGAGGAAATTTCTAACAAGTTTGATGTTGGAAGTTTTGTGAATGGATGAGAAATGGTGAAGTTACAGGATCCATGGCTGGAGGTTGAAGATGAAGTTCATTCAGGACTTGATTTATGTTACATATTTATTGTTTTGTCAATATTAACGGATGTATAGCCACCCCAAACGTAAAGCGCGCGCCTGTTAACCTTTGGGACCTGGGTATGAGCCATAGTGCTACCCTTTTGTTAATTTTCACATTTTCCATTCTCTTTTTGCTTCAGCAAGCAGCGCTGGGCCTCCCCCTTTGGGCCTTCCATGTTTTTGCTTTTTCTAACCCCCTGTTTACTTTTGCAGCTTGGCCCAACTTTGTTTTATTTATTTCATTTTCATTTATTTCTTTTCTCATTTTTCCTTTATTTCAGTTTTATTTTATTATTTTTTATTACTATTTTTTTTTTATTATTAAAAAATATAAAAATATTTTTATTTATTATTTACACTTATATATTTAATTTTCTCCATAAAACAAAAAGACTAAAAAAAAAATTTCTTAATGATTAATTCCTTTTTTTTCTTAAATAATAAATATTTATACTTAGGTTTAACTATTATATTATTTTATTAAAAATTAACTTAGAATTTAAGTTTCTTTAAATTAATTAATTACTCATTTTATTTTTATTAATTTAAAGTCTTTTTCACAAAAAATCCTAAAAATACATTTTTAAGTTAATTTCTTTCTTAATTAGTTTAAACTTAGTTTTTTTTAATTTTTAATTAATCACCTCTCTTAATTAGGTTAAAACCCCTTTCATAAAAATCCAAACAAAAATCATTTTCTTTTTCCATTTGAATTTGTACATTATTATTTATTCAATTCTTGTACATTTATTGAATATGGTTGTAATAGTTAAAACAGGTTTAATTTTCTTGCAAAATCCCCATCCTAATGATGTAATAGCTTAGTATTTTTACTTTCCGCAATTTATCGCTTTATATAAATGCTAGTAAATAGGGGTTTGTATGGAAAGATAAATTCAACAAATAGAAAACCCTAATTCAAGAAAAAGCAATACATGTAAATCAAACACACTTGCACACTTACACCCTTAGGGTAATTCCACTTTGTTGCCTTACAAAAATGGCAATGTTATGCATGTGAAGCATCTTAGCAAAAAGCAATAAAAAATACAAGATCATAGTCCCTCGATGACGCTATCTATGTTGCCTTTCAAAAATGATCTTAGTCCCTCAAAGAGAAATGCTAAGATATCTCACAACATTGATATCATGGCTATACGATGACCCATGCTCGTCCCTATACATCCAAAGATAAGGCTTCTTACCAATCAATAGTAAGATAGCAATATCAAAGGAAAGGAAGAAATAAACTAAGACTTTTGAGTAGGTAGATTGTTCCTAGTTGCTTGCTCAATTTCAAATCAAACACTCTTGCTAAATTTCCAAACAAACACCAACACTTTCAAAAACACTTTTAAAACATTTTCCAAACATGAAACATTTTCAAAAGATCAACACCTTGTATACGTTCTTACGAACGAGAACTATTACAAAGTTTTCCTAAACGAAGGCACCTTTTCAAAATACTTTAAAAAACCACACAAAGCACATTTTCAAACAAAAGCAAGTGATCTAGCAAACAACTAAGAGCCCATAGATAACTATGGATGAAAAGGATGCTAATATCTTCCCTTTTCATGATCTACCCCCCGAACTCAAGAAACAATCTCAAAGGTCTTTCCTGTTCTTTTCAGCCTTTCCTTTTGGATAAAAGAAAAGTTGGTGGCGACTCTTGCTAACCGCAACATTTGCGATAAGACGCAAAACACCCATGTCAGTTCTCCCACCGTATCACAGAACTGGCGACTCTGTTGGGGAGAAACTTAAAAGTGGGGTTACCTTAGGGCTAGATCACCTTTATTTGCTTTCATTGTTTGATTTGTTTGCTTTACATTTTGGTTCCTTGTTTGGGCTTGTTCTAATCCTCTACCCGAATTTGGGATACCTTATAGGTATGTAGCAATACATTGTGGAAACAGTGTGGGGTATACCGACATGGACTAAGCAATAGCTATGTTAGTGTGACATATTTGTGGGTACCAGTAGCCCTTGAGTAGTCAAGGAGAATATGGGGCCGCTGAGTGATGTCATAAAGCACTAACTGACTTTTAGAACCTTTAGTTGACCAACTTGGCCATTAGGACGTAGTGAGATGACCGATACTGCACTCATTAAGGTTTAGATTTTTGGGATATTTCGGTCGCCGTGAAAGAGGCTTGTGCTGAAACATTGCCCGAGAAGACAGATCAGTGATATTGAGATCACTTAGAACCCGATTACTATTCCTAGGACAGGTTTGAGCCAACTAAACTTCAAGAGGGGACTTGCCTTGAGACTCCATGCAAGCCTAAACCTAAGGACTTGTTTGCCTTATTTGTATATATTTACTTGTACATAACATCATAATCATCATAATATCATACTCATTCTCACTAACCATTTCAAGGATTTTTGGGATTTATCTTTGTTCTGTTTTGTAGGACATGGCTTCCATCCACAAGTATACTATCCAAGTCAATCTCGTAAGGATTCCTCCTCAACTCAAAGAGTTAACATCAAGGGTCCCTGCTAATTCTTCATTTACCGAAAGACATGGTCTCCTCCTAAACTTGGTTACCTCCAACACTGATGAAGATATGATGAAGGTGCTCTTCTAATTCTTTGATCCTCTACATTATTGCTTCACTTTTCCCGATTATCAACTTGTTCCAACTCTAGAAGAATTTTCACAACTCTTGAGGATTCCCATTCTCAATCAACTACCCTTCAATGGTATGGAAAGAGATCCAAAACCTGAAGAGATTTCCCAAGCACTACACTTGCAACAATATGATGTCATAACTAATTGGGAAACAATGAGTGGTGTCAAAGGTTTCTTAGCCAAGTTCTTGTTTGAGAAATCTCAATATTGTTGGAAATCCTTGGACTTACAAGCTTTTGAAGAAATTGTGGCCCTTCTCATCTATGGGACGGTTTTGTTTCCAAACCCTGACCAACTCATAGATGTAAACGCTGTCAAAATCTTCATTTCTTGCAATCCAGTGCCTAATTTGTCGGGAGATATCCTACATTCCTTTCACTCTCGCACTATGAGGAAAAGAGGGATCCTCATGTGATGCACTCCTCTCTTGGTAAGATGGTTTATTTCGCATATTCCTCGGTCTGTGTTAAAGAATGAGCAAGATTTGAGGTGGTCCCATAGATTGGTGACACTCAGACATTCAGATGTTCATTGGTGTTCTCGATCGTTGGAGAATGTTACTATCGTCGAACATTATGGAGAATTCCCTAATGTACCCTTGCTTGGAATTATAGGATGTATCACTTACAACCCCTGCTTAGCCTTATGACAATTTGGTTACGCCCGAAGAGATGGTCCATATGAGATGCTTATCCAAGGAGTGGTATTCGACTATGAGAGCAACGATCAAAGCTACCGTCAGAGGTTTATCCGAGCTTGGAGGATGGTAAGTAAAGTGGATAGTAAGACACTAGGACACAAGAATTCCATTCCCCTTGAGCCTCACCTTAAGTGGGTACGAGCTCGTGCACAGAAACTTGTGATGCCTTATCCCTCCATCTTACTGGTTATCATGGAACATGTGGTTGAAGGAGATGTCCCGTACACCGTCCTCCATCCCGACATACCTACCTCTCTTGAAGACTTGAAAAAGGATTAGATTCAGCTGAAGGAAGAACGAGATACTTTTGAAGCTCAATTCTATGCTAGTGAGAAGAGGGTCTTGGAGCTTATGAAGCAGGTACAAGAAGAGCAAAGTGTGAACACCTACCTTGCATCGAAGAGGATGTGTTCAGTCTTTTTATATTAGAATGTTATTTTGTAATCCCAAGAGACATGATGTAATCCTTTTTGAACTAATTAATGAAAACTGACGTTTTTTCATTCTTTTGTCTATACAAATTTAAATTTCATCAATCCTTGAAATCATTTGCATACACATCTTCCATGCATCATAACATGACAGGTTTTCACATAATAGGTTTCCTTATCTTTCTGTTGTTTATTTCAGCAAGATGGATCTAGAGAAAACTGTGAAGGATCTTCAGGATCAAAACTCTCAATTCCAAGAGACTCTACTGGCCCTAGCCAAGGGGCAGCAAGATATGATGGCATTGCTGGCAGTTAAGAAGAAGCCCAAGAAGAAAGCTCTGCTCAAAATGGGTAGAAGGTTCAAGGAGACAGTCCGTCAGATCTCGGTAGTGGAAGACTCATCTGAAGAAGATGAGAATCAAATTCGAGAAGCTAAGAGTACCCAGGATGGGTGCATCAATGGTCAAGCGTCTGATGATGATTACTTCTATGAGCAGTATCCACCCGCTGATGTCAAGTATAAGCAGTTAGAAGACAGATTGAAAGTCGTCGAGATCCAAGTTGTCCCCGGTTTAGATTTTGATGATTTGGGTTTGATCTCTGGGGTTGTGATTCCCCATAAATTCAAAATACCAATCTTTGCAAAGTACGATGGGGTTTCTTGTCCAAAACTCCACCTGAAATCTTATGTGCGCAAGATACAGCTGCACACTGCTGATAAGAAACTATGGGTTCACTTTTTACAAGAGAGTTTGACCGGAATGCAACTAGAATGGTTCTACCAGTTAGATGGTTCTCGTATCAATACTTAGGAGGATTTAGCTACCGCCTCCTACCATCAGTATCAGTATAACGCCGACTTGGCGCCAACGATGGTTCCGTTGCAAGATATGACCATGGGGAAGAATGAAGGATTTAAAGAATAGGCACAAAAGTGGATAGACCTCGCCAGTAGGGTTCAACCACCTTTGACTGATAGAGTGCACATTGACATGTTTATGGGCACTTTATCCGGTCCATTCTTTAATCTATTGGTCGTTTATTCCTCTTCCGGATTCACTGAATTAATTTTAACCGGTGAAAGAGTTGAAAGCGACATCAAAAGTGGGAAGATCTTCGTGGCATCTACCTCCACATCCGAACCTGTCAAGAAACATTTTGCTGCAAAGAAGGAAATCAATGCTATGTATGGGGCAAGGGCCCATACCAAGAAGAATGATCATCCGTCTGTCAATGTTATCCGAATCTCCAATCCAACTCCTACTCCAAGACCATCTGCAAATCATCAATGTTTTGAAACTCCGAGAAGACAATTTACGAGGTTAGGCATGTCACTGTCTCAAGCCTTACAACACTTACTAAAGGCTAATTTAGTGACATTACGCGATCCTCCTGCCAACCCAGATACCTCTTCACCAAAGTATAATCTGAACGCCAAATGTGCTTACCACTCAAGTAGCCCCGGGCATGAGACAGACGAGTGTTAGGCCTTGAAGAATAAAATTCAGGATTTGATCGAAAACAAGACTATTTAATTTGATCCTCCTCCATATCCGAATGTAATCACCGCACCTAGGCCGAAGCATGACAAAGGTGTTAATGTTGTTGAAGATACAATTTTTGTTGCCTCTGTTGAAGACTTGATTACTTCGCTGAATATCATCAAAGGGAATCTGTTGAAAGTCGGGATCTTCCCTGGATATGTGAAAGACTATGTTTGTTGTACTAAACAACTCAATGGATGCGAAGGGCTGAAGGAAGGCATTCAACGTCTGATGGATAGCCACGAAATTCTATTTGAGAAGACCGCGCTTGCCAAAAGTTTGACTAACAAATGTGAAGATCTCTCCATTATCACCACCCAAACAAGCCTCTTAGGATCTCCTCCAAAGGTCCTATTAGGATTTCAAATGAACCCATTATTGCTCCCTTAATAATTACCAATCCTGGACCAATTCCCTATTCTTCAAACAAGGCAGTACCATGGAACTATGGTGCTGAGGTGTTTTATCATGGGATAAAACAAGACGCTTGGATCGAAGAAGAAAAAGCTAACTATGTTGGTAATATAACTGGCTCAAGAAAAGTAACCAGAACTGAGAGAATATTTTTACCCAATATCTCACTACAAGTTGTTACAAAGGCGCCCATCCACATCATTGCCACTAAGCCAACTACTAATACTAGAGGGAAAGAGAAGGTTGTTGAGCCTGTCGTAAGAAATACGCGCAAAGGACGTTGCTGATGGAGTACCCTTCGCTCGTGAGATGGACGAGATCTCGAAGATAATAAAAAGAAGCGACTTCAAGATTGTGGAACAGTTGGGGCAAACCCCTTCTAATATTTTTATGTTGTCATTGCTACTCTGTTCTGATGCCAATGCTCGGACATTAATAAAATTCTTGAAAAAGCCTCATGTCCCTCATGAGACCACAACAGACCAATTTGAGAATTGTGTGGTAAGCCTGACGGCTGGTAAAGGCTTGGGATTTTCAGATGCTAACCTAACACCGTTGGGAAAGAACCACAATAAAGCTCTACATGTTTATGTCGAGTGCAAGGGGACCACCCTAGCACATGTTCTAGTCGACATGTGTTCTTCTCTAAATGTGCTACCCAAGGGGGCATTAGACTGTCTAGACTGTGAAGGTTTAGTCTTGAAGCCAAGTGATATCGTTGTAAGGGCCTTTGATGGATCGAAGAGGACAATTCACGGGGAAGTAGATCTTCCAATAAAGGTGGGATCACAAATTTTTAATTCCACCTTCTACATCATGGATATCCACCCTGCCTATTATGGTTTGTTGGGTCTACCTTGGATCCATAAAGCTGGGGCAGTAACCTCATCTCTTCATCAGAAAGTCAAATATCCGTCAAGGGAAGAATTGTCACCGTCTGTGGAGAGGAAGAGTTTATGGTAATCCACCTTAACTCTTTCAAGTACGTAGAGATGTATGGAGAAATCATTGAGACCCCGTGTTAAGCCTTTGAAGTCGTGCCACCAATGATTGTTGCTACCAAATGTTGCTCTAATGAGTCCAAAGTTGTTAAAGTCGTGTCGAAGATGGTTTCAGTCAAAGATGCTCGCGCGGCAATTGAAGAAGGAAATTGTGATACTTGGGGGAAACTCCTAGATATACCATTTGTTTTACCCCAACATTTTCCCTCTCATTTATCAAGATTTTTCTCACAAGACTTCTTTGACTCAAGACAAGATTAAGGTTTGGTCAGCTCAAGACATCTCATCTTGCACTGATAACCCAAAATTAAGGTTTGAGTTTGCACAAAGATTTTTGGACCATCAATGCTTCATGTGACTTTCATACATCATTTTGAACTCCTAGAATTGCTCATGTTAAGTTTCAAGCCTTGAACCACATTTTTTATCAGTCAATTGAACATTTGACCTAAAAATCAGCTGTATTGGGAAAAAAGTCAACCATGGCCAATTTACAATCAAACTTCATGATTTTTGATCCACATAAACATTTTAGAATCATATGTACCATTTGATCAAGTTTGGATTACAACTCCTCAAGAAATTTGATCAAATCACCAAAAGGGCAAAATGGTCAAAATTAGGGTTTTGATTGAGAAAGGGAAATTTCTGATTTTTAACCTAGCCAATGACCAATTGAGTTCAAACATGATTTCAAGGATTAAATGGCATCATATTGACCTAATTACATGGTTCAAAATATCTCAAGTTCATTAGATTGACAGATGAAATTTGCAATCAACTGATCAAAAGTCAACTGTATATTGAAAAGTAAAACTTTGACTTTTTGGTCAAAATCTAGTACCAAGAGTCATAATTCATCAAGATATGTCAAAATGTGAATCTTTTTCACCAAGAAAACCAAATTTGAATATTAGGGTTTGAATTTGAAAATTTTCATAACTTAGAAATTTTCTAAGTATAAATTTTTTTTATTTTTTCTCAACTTTTCACCACTTTTTCACTATGATGCATATTGATTCAAGGAAAGTTCCCAACATGAAAGTTGTAGATCTCCATGAAGTCTACAACTTTTATTCACAAACTTTTACCTAAAGATGCTTGTATCTCAAGTTATAAAATTTTGAATACATGGTCATGAACTTCTTAACTTAGTGAAATTTTGCCCTAATTTAAGGCAGGTTTTGGACCCAACTTCATGGCAATTTTTCACCTAGTTCAAAGAGGTATCTCAAAATTAATTTCAAAGATGGATTATATAGCACATTTCAAGCTTTCTAAAATGTCCAAGAAATCTCCAAGATCATTTTTGAGTAGGGAAAATCGAAGAGAGGAAGTTGGCATTTTCTCACTTTTTGTTCAAGCCATTTTCATGAAGAACCAAGTTGCAAACCAATCCTATGCTGGCTATTTCATGCTTTACAGGTCCTAAACTTGATACACACTCCTTAATTAAATTCTTACTCAGTTGACAAAGCTCTATCCATGCTTTTGAACCTTTATCCAATTGATAATTCCATTTATGGCAAAAAGGTTCCATTGCCATTTTCATAAAGAGCAACTTTTGCAAACTTTGTGATATTGAGCATTGGACATGTCCCCTTGATACAAGCAAGTACCACAGACCAAAGGAAACTTGTAGGGAATAAATACCAACCCTAAGCAAGCAGGTACAAGCATGTGAGCTTTGTCTTATCACTTTGCTTCAAGTACAAGAAAAGTGGCAAAAAGGCTAGGGCTTGCACAGCTGATAGAGAGCTGACTTTGGATCATTTCAATACTAATATGCAAACAATATGCAACACATTACACGCTGGGCAAGGACCTGAAACTCTCTCAAGAAGTAAAGCACCAAAATTTGTCCAAAATATACAGTTTCTGCACAAACACATCTAACTCTCATTTGGCTCGTGCGTTTTATGTTTAGATCATTGAAACACATTACATACTTGATACCTAGTCAATCCAAACCATCATCCCTGTTCTGTAACCTCTGTTTCACTATCTTCCATTGTTAACTTTGAAGCTTGCAGTTGGACTTGGTCAGGGAGTTCCAGCCACTTTCAGAGCAAGGTAAGAGTTGGAATAAGTTCAGGGAAGCTCAAGGAAGCTCAAGTAAGCTCAAGCAATCATCAGGCCTCCATTAAAGTCCCTGCATTTCCATACACGATTCCAGCTGAAGGAGGTAATTTTTCAAACTATATCTCTTTGTGCAGGCAACCTTAGGCCATGATCTGTGAATGAAAAATGTAGTTCTGATCATAATGAAGCTGTACATATCATTATCTTGCATTTATATTACTTGTGCTAAGAGAATTTGGAGTTTGAAATCTCTGAAAAAATTAGGTTAGGATTTAGGGATTTCAAAATTCTCTTTGATCTTTGATAGTTAGATTACATAATTTATATGGTTGGAATCGTGAGTTCAAATGCTACATTTTTCATGTTATAAGTTTTCATTTTTATGCAAGCATGAGGAAGTTACAGGTTAACCAACCATGGCGTGAGGAAGGAGAAGGCAGGACATGGATGAAGCTGTCTTGGGCTTTTTTGGCTTCCTGAGCTCATTTTTGCTAGCATCATCACCATTGTTTTACTTTCTCACCCCCCTAACTCTTTTCATATTTTATATTTTTTTTCATTTTATATTTAATACTTTTAATTATTTTCTTTAATGATAAAAAATCCTAAAAAATAACTTAATTAGTTTTACACTTTTATTTTTTTTATAATTATTTCTCACATAAAAAAATAGTTTATTTTGATAAAGTATAATTGATTTTCTTAATAAACTTATAAATAATTAAATATACTTAATATTTTTTATTTTACATTTTATACTTACAAATACCTATTTTTTGCACATATTTAATTTTTAATATTTATGTATAATATTATTTATTATTTTTTATACAAAAAATGCACAAAATAATAATATAGAAATATTATTTTCCTTTAAATAAATATTAGGGTTTAATCCCTTTCAAAAATTAAATATTTTTTCCTTATATTTTTTTAGGTTTAAGTTAAATATTCCTTAAATCAAAAGCAAGACATAAAACATTTTTTTAACATGAACATTGCATTACATTTTAAATATTGTATTGTATTTATCTTAATTCGCACAAGTTCGATTTGGTTGTAATAATGTATTTAGCTTTATATTTGTGCAAATCCCCATTCAAACTTGTATTCCCCCCTCCCATAAAATTGTTGTAATAACTTAGTATATTTACATTACGCAATATATCGCTTTATATACCATGATTAGTAATTAGGGTTTGTATGACAAGAACAAAACAAAGCAAAAATAGAAAACCCTAAATACAAGACAAAATCAAAAGCATGAAAATGATACACTTGGCACACAAGCACCCTTAGGGTTTCTCCCACTTGGTTGCCTAAAACAAAATGGCCATGTTACGCATGTGAAGTATCTTGGCAAAACAAAACAAATATAAGATCATAGTCCCTCGATGACGCTATTCAAAATTTTCCTTACAAAAATGATCTTGGTCCCTCAAAAATGCTAAGATACTTGGCAACATTGTTATCATGGCTATACAATGACCCACACCCTTCCCGTTTACATCCAAAGATAGGGTTGCTTACCAAATCAATGGTAAGCCAACAATGTCAAAGGAATAGAAAATGCACAAGAAAGACATTTGAGTAGGTAGATAGCTTCTAAGTTACTTGCTCCATTTCAAACAATCCTAGATATTTTCAAAACAAACACACACATTTCAAAAACATCTTACAAACATTGAAAACATTTTCATAAGACAAACATCTTTGTATACATTCTTACGAACGAAAATCATTACAAAGATTGCCTAAACGAATGGCCTCTTTTACAAAATACTTTCAAAACCACACCAAACACCACTTCAAACAAACCAAAGCAAGTGATCTAAGCAAGTAACTAAGAGCCCATGGAAAACCATGGATGAAAAGGGTGCTAGAACCTTCCCTTTTCATAATCTACCCCCCGAACTCAAGAAAACATCTCAAAGGTCTTTCCTGTGCTTTTTCACCTTTCCTTTTTGATAAAAGAAAAGTCGATGGTGACTCTTGCTAACCGCGACATTTGCGATAAAACGCAAAACCTCAAGTCAGTTCTCCCACCGTATCACAAAACTGGCGACTCTGTTGGGGAAAATTATAAAAGTGGGGTTACCTTAGGGTTTAGATCACATTTATTTGCTTACAATTGTTTGACTTGTTTGCTTTACATTTTTGTTCTTTGTTTGGGTTTGAATCCTCCACCCGAATTTGGGAAACATTATAGGTAAATAGCAATACGTTGTGGAAACTGTGTGGGGTATACCGACATGGTCTAAGCAATAGCTATGTTAGTGTTACATATTTGTGGGTACTGCTAGCCTTTGAGTCAATCAAAGAGAATACGGGGCCGCTGAGTGATGTCATGAAGCACTAATAAACTTCTAGAACCCTTTACTTGACCAACTTGGCCTTTTAGGATGTAGTGAGATGACCGGCTTTGGTGCAGTCCGAAGTTGGTAGATACTCTATACTACACTCGTTGAGGTTTGGTTTCTTGGGATATTTTGGTCGCCAGTAAAGAGGCTTGAACTGAAACAATGAACAAGGAAACAATCCAGTGATATTGAGCTCCTTAGAACCCGGTTACTATTGTTAGGACAGGTTGAGCCAACTAAACTTCAAGAGGGTACTTACCTATGAAACCCCATGCAAGCTTAAACTAAGAACTTGCTTGATTTGCTTGTACATATATACTTGTGCATAACATCATGGACATTATGAGCATCATATACATCCACTAACCATTTCAAGGATTTTGGAAATTCATCTTTGTTCTTGTTTTGTAGGATATGGATTCACTTCGCAGGAAAACTATCCAAGTCAACCTTGTAAGAATTCCTCCATAACTCAAGGAGTTAGCTTCAAGGATTCCTGAGAATTCTCCATTCACCGAGAGGCATGGTCGTCTACTCAACTTGGTCACCTCCAACATAGAGGAAGATATGATGAAGGTTGTCTTCCAGTTCTTTGACCCTTTGCATCACTGCTTCACATTTCCTGACTACCAGCTTGTGCCTACTTTGGAAGAATTCTCTCAACTCTTGAGGATTCCCATTCTCAATCAACTACCTTTCAACGGTACAGAAAGAGATCCAAAGCCAGAAGAGATTGCTCAAGCCCTGCACTTGCACTCATCTGATGTCACAACCCATTGGGAAACTAGAAGTGGTGTCAAAGTCTTCTTGGCAAAGTTCTTGTTTGAGAAGGCCCAAAGCTGTTGGAATTCCTTGGACTTGCAATCTTTTGAGGAGATTGTGGCTCTTCTTATCTATGGGATGGTCTTGTTTCCCAACCCTGACCAACTAATAGATGTGAGTGCTGTCAAAATCTTCATGTCACGCAATCTGGTGCCTACGTTGCTTGGAGATATCTTGCACTCTTTTCACACTTGTACAATGACGAAAAGAGGTGTTCTTATGTGTTGCACTCCTCTCATGGAAAGATGGTTTATTTCTTATCTTCCCCAATCAGTCTTAAAGAATGAGCAAGGTTTGAGGTGGTCACAAAGGTTGATGACACTTAAACATTCAGATATTCATTGGTGTTCTTGATCCAAAGAGAATGTTATCATTGTTGACCGTTGTGGGGAATTCCCTAATGTACCTCTACTTGGAATTAGGGGAGGCATCACCTACAACCCGTGCTTGGATCTAAGACAGTTTGGTTATGCCTGTAAGTACGAAGTGCGCCTAAGAGGGGGGGTGAATTAGGTACTTTTAAAAATTCTGGTTTTTAGTGATGATGGTTCTTATTTTTCTGGTTATAAGTGAGTTTAGGAAAGCTTAAAAATGCAGAAAAATAAAGAGACACGGGCGATATATCCTGGTTCCCCTCACAGTACGAGAGTACTCCAGTCCCCTTTCAACATGAAAGAGATTTCCTTATTATGGCAAACTTAAACAAGAACTACCAACCAAACCAAGAACAATCCTCTTGGACCAAGAACAATCCTCTTGGATTTTCACTAAGTTACCTATGAGAACAATCCTCTAAATGTAACTACACTTGTATCCAGCAACTTGGAAAGACAAGATTTCAACAAAAACACTTAAACTTAATTCCAACAATCCTGGAAAATAAGTAAGTAAATATCAATTTGTGAGTTTGAGTGAGTAGATTAATATTGATCACTAAGAGTTATTTGACAATGTATAATCTTCTTCTTTCAATAATAATATTGTACAAAGACTCAAGATATATTTGCTCAAAGTTTTTTGTTTGAAGTATGAAAATGTGCAGAAAACTTATGCATGAAAATGATGAATGCTTGAGTTTGTATTTTTAAAGTTCAGAAAAATATTTTGAAAGAAGGTGTTAGATATGGATTTGAAATTGAATATTTATATGTTCATAACACCCTTTTGAAACATCATGAAGATCTGGAAATGTATCATGAACAAATGCCAAGTTTGAGTGAAAAGATGTAATGAAAAGGCATGATCAAAATGCATGAACAAAGCTGTTATTTTTCAAATTCGTGCAGTGTGTAATCGATTGCGCCCTTGGTGTAATTGATTGCACAAGGTTTTCAACAGCTATTTTTTCAAAATTTTAAGAGTGCAATCGATTGCATTAACAATGTAATTGATTGCATGCAAAGTCAGTAGCAAAAATTAACTGAGTGCAGTCGATTGCACTAACAATGTAATCGATTGCATGCAAAGTCAGTAGCAAACATTTTGAAAATTTTAAGTATGCAATCGATTGCATAGGAATGTAAATCGATTGCACAAAGAAACAGAAGCAAAAGATTTGAAATTTTTGAAGAGTGCAATCGATTGCACTAAGATGTAAATCGATTGCATGCAGAAGAAAAGTGAAATTTTATCTTTGAAAAGCTTGAGCAATGACTCTTAAACATTTCTTTTTCATTTTTGAGCATCTATATCTTAAGATCAAAGTAGATAATATTATTATACCTTTAAAGTTGTTGAGAGCTTTGAGTGAAGATATTATCCTTCGATGCTTAGATGCTTGACCAAAATATTTGCCTTCTTTGTTAGCCATGGTTTGTCTTCATCAATATAAAAGCTTATTTTAGAAGCTTGATTTGGTTATTCTCGAAGGGATGGCCCACATGATATGCTGACTCAAGGCTTGGTTTTCGACTACGACAATGACGATCAAGGTCTTCGCCAGAGATTCATCCGAGCTTGGAGGATGCTAAAAAAGGTGGATAGCAAGACTTTGGGACACAAGAATTCCATCCCTCTTGAGCCTTACCTCAAGTGGGTACAAACCCGTGCTCAAAGTCTTATGATGCCTTATCCTTCCATTCTCCGGGTGATTATTGAGCCTGTTAAGGAGGGAGAAGTTCCATACACTATCCTACATCCTGACATGCCCACATCTCTTGAAGACCTACAAAGGGATTGGATACAGCTCAAAGGAGAGCGTGATACTTTCGAAGCCCAATTCTACGTAAGCGAGAAGAAGGTTTTGGAACTCACTAGGCTACGTCATGAGGAGCAGACTCTGAATGACTACATTGCGCCAAAGAGGGTGCGCACTACTTTTTTATCTTAGAGCATTGTATTATTTTGCCCAAGCGGCATTGATGTACTCAAACTCTTTCTTATTAATATAACGTGTGTTTCTTTTTGTTTAAAGCGAATTTGAATCTTTTAAAATCCTTGAAAACATTACATATGCACATATCATTCATCATAACATAAACAAGTCTTTGCAACAAGTTTCCTCATCTCTCTACTGTTTATTTCAGTAAGATGGATCTCGAACAGACAGTCAAAGATCTTCAAACTCACAACATGCAGTTTCAACAGTTACTCACAACCTTGGCCAAAGGGCAAGAGGAGCTGAAGACTCTTCTAGCAAAAGAGAAAAAGAAGAAAGAGAAGAAACCAACTGGCGTGGTAATCATGGGAAGAAGGTTTCAGGGACAGGCTAGAAGAACCTTGGATTTTCCAACAACATCTGATGAAGGAGAAAGAAAAGGGAAAGAAACAGTAGTTTCGTCAGAGTCTGAAGAAGAGGAGGAAGAGGAGGATTATTCCGAAGAGCAGTATCCTCCAGCGGATGATAAATACCGACACCTTAAAGAGCGTCTAAATGCTATGGAAATACAGAGAGTACCAGGTCTAGACTCTGAGGAATTGGGGCTAGTGTCAGGAATTGTAATCCCACCAAAGTTCAAGGTGCCTCTATTTGAAAAATATGATGGGGTGTCATGTCCCAAAATGCACCTCTGATCATACATAAGGAAGATTCAGCCGCACTCTATCGACAAAGACTTGTGGGTCCATTTCTTTCAAGACAGCTTATCCAGAACACAACTTGATTGGTTTTACCAATTGGAAAGGGCCGACGTCCACAACTGGGAAGATCTTGCCGCTGCTTTCTATAAGCAATACCAGTACAACACAGATTTGGCGCCAACCCGTACTCAACTTCAGAGTATGGCTATGGCTTCAAATGAAGGTTTCAAAGATTGCGCGCAGAAATGGAGAGATCTAGCTGGAAGAGTACAACCCCCTCTGTCTGAGAGGGAGTTGGTAGATATGTTCTTGGGTACCCTATCAGGTCCTTTCTTCAACCATCTGATTGGGAGCTCATCTGCTGGGTTTACTGAGCTAATATTAACCGGAGAAAGGGTGGAAGCTGGTATAAAAAGTTGGAAGATTCAAAAGGATGCGTCTGCTTCTACAGCTATGAGAAAACCTTTCACGAGGAAGAAGGAAGTGTCTGCTGTTTATTCACAAAGGAATCAAGGAAGAGTTGAACGCCGACCAACGGTGGGGGCCGTTATGATCCCAAAACCTACATCTGATTAACCGAGAGCTAATCAGCCGAGGGTGGAAAGGCCAGTTCGGCAATTCACCAGGATTAATATGACTCCAGCCTAGGTTCTACCACACCTTCTGAAATTGAATCTGGCAACTTTAAAAGAGGCCCCAAAGAATCCCAATACTGCGTCCCCTCACTATCTCCCAAACGCCAGATGCGTATACCATTCTGAAAGTCCAGGGCACGGCACTAACAATTGTTGGGCTCTGAAGAACAAAATTAAAGACCTTATAGATGAAAAGGAAGTTGAGTTTGATGCACCGGAAAAACCAAATGTCATTTCCTCTCCGATGCCCAGGCATGGTCACAATGCCAATGCTGTAGAGGAAGATTTATTTGTTGCCACAGTGGATGAACTGTTGACTCCACTCCCGATCATTAAATTGAACTTTTTGAAAGTTGGGGTATTCCTAGGTTGTAAGGAAGACTGTGATCATTGCTTATCCTCACCCGCCGCTTGCCCTCTGTTGAAGACAGGTATCCAATGCCTGACAGACAATCAAGAAATTCTGTTTGAAAAAGCTCCTGTTTTGCCTATTCCTATTAAAGACGTTTCGATCATAACCATCTCCTCCAATCCTTCCAGGGTCCCTAAAAGACCCGTTAGGATTACATCAGCTAAAAAACTACTCCTCTTAAGATCACAATGCCCGGGCCAGTCCCGTATGAGTCAGATAAAACAGTACCATAGAATTACAGTGGAGAAATCTACTACCATGGTGTTAAACAAGATGAACTGACTGCCGAAGAAGAGAGCTCCGAAGAAGAAAACTCCGACATTAGCAATATTGTCGGAACTAGCAAGGTTACCCGTAGTGGTAGAATCTTCTTTCCAGAAATTGCCCCTCCAAAGGCAATTTTTGGACCCGTGGCTGCTCCAAAGGCTACCTCCATACCAATAATCATATCTGCAAGTACTCCTATCAATGAAGACGACACAACATCTGCTGTTATCCCCACCAATACTTCTGCTGCTGATGTTCGGGGAAAAGGTATTCAAGAAGATCCTGTCAGGATGAAGGCTCAACCACTGATTATCCCCGAAGCCTCCAAGAAGGAAATGGAGGAGATCCTGAGAATAATAAAGAAGAGTGATTATGATGTGGTTGAACAGTTGGGGCAAACCCCCTCCAAGATCTCCATGTTGGCTTTGTTGTTGTGTTCTGAGGCACATGCGAAAGTTCTGGTGAAGTTTCTAAAGACAGCCCATGTACCGCAAGAGACATCCGCTGACCAATTCCAAGTCTGTGTGGCCAGTTTGATAGCTGATAATGTTTTAGTTTTCTCTGATGCAGATCTGTCACTTAAAGGGAGAAAACACAATGAGGCGTTACATATCTCTGTGGAGTGTAGAGGAACAACCCTAGCCCATGTATTGGTAGACATTGGCTCGTCTTTGAACGTTTTACTGAAGAAAGCTCTTGATAGATTGGATTGCAAAGGGCTGACATTGAAACCTAGTAACATAGTCATAAGAGCTTTTGATGGTTCAAAGAGGATGGTCCACGGGGAGGTGGACATCCCGATAAAGGTGGGAACTCAGACTTTCAACTCAACTTTCTATGTGATGGACATCCGTCCCTCTTATTCCTGTCTGTTAGGACGGCCTTGGATCCATAATGCCGGTGATGTCACCTCCACACTACACCAGATGCTGAAATACCCGGTCCAAGGGAAGATCATAATTGTCCATGGGGAAGAAGAATACATGATTAGTCATCTGAATTCTTTCCGATATATGGAATTGATGGCGAGTTCATTGAAACTCCTTTGACATTATCAAAAAGAAGGGAAAGATGCCTAAAGAAAATAATAATAGAGCAATATATTGACAAAAATTATAGAATTAAAACATTAACACACATTAGTTAAGAGTTACATAGAATATTGTCCAACAAAAATTGTTCGAAACCAAATTTTTCTTGAAAATTTAAGTATCAGATAACATAAATTCATACATAGCATGTATAAAACATATATAAAAGTTATATCAAGGGTAGAATGCACTTTATAAGTCGCGTTCGTCAAGTATGCCAAGCTCTCGACGAATTTTTTAGAAAGGTTCTTTTGCCAAAGGTTTGGTGAAGATATCGGCAAGCTAATTATGAGTATCTACAAAAGTTACCTTGACATCTCCTTGAAGAACATGATCACGGAGAAAATGATGTCGAATGTTTATATGTTTAGTCCTTGAATGCATGACGAGATTCTTTGTGATGTTGATTGCACTGGTGTTGTCGCATCTTAGAGGAATGCACCCTAGATCGAGTTCCTAGTCACGAAGTTGTTGTTTTAGCCACAAAATTTGAGCGCAACTACTACCCGCTGCAATATATTCATCTTCGGTCGTGCTTAGAGCAACACATGCTTGTTTCTTGCAGGCCCATGATACTAATGCATTACCAAGAATGTGACAAGTACCACTTGTGCTCTTTCTATCTGTTTTACATCCTGCATAATCTGTGTCAGATTAACCAATTAAGTTGCAGACACTACCTTTAGGATACCACAATCCGACATTTGTTGTCCCTTTGAGATAGTTCATGATCCTCTTTACCACCATGAGATGAGATTCCTTTGGGTTAGCTTGAAAGCAGGCACAGAGATAAACATTAAACATTACGTTAGGACGGCTTGCCGTCAAATATAATAAAGAGCCAACATACCTCGATATTTAGTGATGTCGATGGAAACACCTGATTCATCTTGATCAACATAAGAACCAGAACCCATTGGTGTAGACATTTCCTTGCAGTTATCCATGTCAAACCTTTTCAAGAGTTCCTTGCAATATTTGGATTGGTTGATGAAGATGCCATCTTTAAGTTGTTTGATTTGAAGTCCAAGAAAATAGTTCATTTTACCCATCATGGACATTTCAAATTCTCCTTGCATCATTGATGAGAATTCTTCACACATTTCTTGATTTGAAGAACCAAATATTATGTCATCAACATAGACTTGTGCTAGCAAAGTGTCGCCTTTGATTTTCTTGATAAATAGAGTCTTGTCAACTTTGCCTTTTTCGAAACCTTTTTCGCATAAGAAGTTGCTTAAACGATCATACCATGCCCTTGGTGCTTGTTTCAGTCCATAGAGAGCTTTTCTTAATTTAAATACATGAGATGGATTCTTAAGTCTTCGAAACCCGGGGGTTGCTTAACGTATACTTCTTCAGTGATATATCCATTCAAGAATGCGCTTTTGACGTCCATTTGGAAAAGCTGAAAATTTAATGAACAAGCATAGGCAAGTAAGAGACGAATAACTTCTAACCTTGCAACTGGAGCGAAATTTTCTTCAAAGTCTATTCCTCTTTCTTGATTATATCCTTGTGCTACCAATCTTGCTTTGTTGCGAACAATTATTCCATTCTCGTCAAGTTTGTTTTTGAACACCCATCTTGTTCCAATAATGTGTTTGTTGCTTGGTCTAGGAACGAGTTCCCAAACTCAATTCCTTTCAAATTGATTCAATTCTTCTTGCATAGCTATGATCCATTGGTAATCGCCTAAAGCTTCATCAACTTTGGAAGGTTCAATTTGAGAGACAAACGCCATGTTTAGGCAAGCATCCTTGAGATTTAATCTTGTAGACACGCCTTGACTTATATCACCAATTACTTTATCAATAGGATGATCTCTATGAGTTCTCCATTCTTTTGGTAGATCATTGAGATTCGATTCTTGTTGAGGTGATTCTTTTAGTTGGATGGGTTGATCCTTGGAAGAGTTTTCTTTAGGACCTTCTAAAATTTCATCATCATTATCGCAAACAATATTGTCCTCCTTGGAGGGGTTAGATTCATCAAAAGAAACATGCATAGATTCTTCAATAGTCAAAGTTCTTTTGTTGTATATTCTATATGCTTTACTAGAGAGTGAGTAACCAAGAAATATACCTTCATCGGATTTCTCATCAAACTTACCCAAATTATCTTTGTCATTGTTTAGGACAAAGCATTTGCACCCAAAGATATGAAAGAAAGCAATGTTTGGTTTTCTCCCTTTAAAAATGTTAATATGGAGTTTTCTTTAAGATTGGTCTAATGTTAACTCTATTGCTAACTGTTGTACCCTAAAATTTGCCCTCACATATTCCTCAAGACTTGTCAAGAAGAAGCTTCAAGTTACTCAAGTTGGCTCAAGGTATGGACAGTCAAATCACATCCTAAAGCAGTCAAGTCAAAATTAGGGTTTTGTGTTGCATCAAGGTCCTTACATCCAAATTACCTCAAGTGTCCCCCAATGTCCTAATATGTTATTAAGTTCATCCATGTCAAATTTCAAGCCTTGCAGAGGAAGTTTGGTCAGTCAATTGCTCAAGAGACCCAAAAGTCGATTGTGTTAGGGCAAAAGTCAACTGTGTCCCAAATACAGTCAAACCTCAAGATTTTTTGTAAACACTCTCATTTTGAAGGTTAATTCATCATTTGATCAAGGGTTGATCATGATTCATCAAGGATTGCTCAAGATTCATCAAGATTCAAAAGTTGCTAAATTAGGGTTTTGCAGGAAAAGTCAACTCAACTTTGACCAAGCATAACTTTCTCATACTTTATGAGAAATGACCCATCCAAAGCTCATTTTGAATAGTATGAAATTTCCTACAATCCATATTCACACACCAAGATCCATAAATTCTCTCACAAAAATTTACAAATTTGGACATTATATGTCATTTTTTAAAGTCAACAAAAACACCTTTTTTTCCAAAGCTTATAACTTGAGAATGGAACATCAAAATTATATGAGACAAAAAGGGTTGATTAGAAGAAATCTCAAGGTTTCTAAAAAGTCCAATAACACCTCCAAAAGTTCAAAATTGAAGAAGTTATGCATTGTTGAAGTTGGGCATTTTTCCAAAATTTCCAAAATCAACTATCCTCAAAACTCCAATTTTTGACAAAAGGGTCCACTTTTTTCCACTTGATATTGTCTTGTCATGCCACACACGTGTCCCATACTTGATTTCATGGCCATTCATTTATTTTCTATTTTATTTAATTTTTATTGATTTAATTCATTTTTAATCAATATTAAATCAAATAAAATCTAAAAATTGATGAAATCATATCTTTGTGATTGGTACAACTTTCAATTACCATCATGAATCAAATCAAACTCGTATCATGGCTTTTTATGCACAAAAAATCAGATTTGGCCTATTTTTGGAAACTTGTCAATGGTGATCAAAATCCAATCTTCCATCTTCAATGCACTTGGATTATAGCCCATGTTTTGACCTAAATTCATTCCATTATATGCACACAAGCCACACAAACCTAAAACAGGTAAAAAGCTCTGTAGAAACGGCAAAAAAAAGTTTGTGAAAAACCTTGAGAAAGTGGAGATCGAATTTTGGTTTAGAGGCATTTTCCAACCAAAAGCTCAACACAACCCTCTTCCCTGACATCTCCTGAAACTGTAGCAATCAAAACCAGTCCTTTAGACGCCACCAATTGCACTGTAAGTCTCCATGAATCTTGCCCTGAACATGATATCGTGAAACCACTTCCTTGCATCCTCTTGCCAATATTTTTGTATAATCATGCTTGCCTTTAAATTTCCATTCGTTCTGCATCATTCAATTGCTTTTTTGTAGCCTATAACTCCCTACCCGAACCTAGGGTTTTGGAGGTTTCCATTTGGGGTTTCGTTTTGCAGGGACAATTAGGATGAATCTTGGCCATGGTTGAACTCAGGAGGAAGAGGCGACCATGTCCATGTGCTTGGATGGGATTGTTATGGCCTAAAACGTATTTTTGAATCGCCCCACGAATCTGCCTGCGGATAAAAATCCGCAGGTAATAAAACCAGAGTATCGTTGGAGAAGACGACCAGACGTCGCCCTCCCATTAGCCCATTTGAAATTACGCGCTTTTATTTTATTGTTTCAAGCATATTAGTTTGGAAAAGACTCTTAAGCCCGAAGAAATTGCTGCAGCCCTTCACTTGACCAAGGAGGAGGTAATGGCTAACTGGGAGACTAGAAGTGGAGCTAAGGGTTTTCTGGCTAAGTTTTTGGTTGGTAAAGCTAATTACTTCTGGGACAGCTTAGACTTCAAGGCGTACGAGGACATTATGGCTCTCTTGATTTATGGTCTGGTATTGTTTCCGAATCCTGACACTTTTGTTGATATTAATGCCATAAAGATCTTCATCTCTCAGAATCCGGTACCCACTCTCTTGGGTGATATCCTTCATCAGCTTTATGCTCGTACTGCCAGAAAGCGGGGAACTTTGATGTGCTGTGCTCCTTTATTGTCGAGGTGGTTTATTTCGCACCTCCCTAAGTCCGTACTGAAGAACAAAGAAGGAATGGGCTGGGCTTATAGGGTGATGTCTCTTTCTAATAATGACATTATCTGGACCCTCAAAGGTATGGATGAAGTGACTATCATTGATCGCTGTGGAGAGTATCCTAATGTTCCATTGATCGGAACCCATGGAAGGATTTCTTACAACCCATGCTTAGCTCCCCTTCAGTTTGGAAGAGCTAGAAGAGAAGGGCCTCATGAGATGTTGATGCCCCATATCATCTTTGATTTTCAGGGAGATAGCGACGAGCTGCGTCGTAGATTCATAAGGGCTTGGGACAGAGTTCACCAATCTGACCCACATGAGTTGGGACCAAAGACTTCTCTGCCAATGGAGCCATACCTCAGATGGGTCCGCATCCGTTCCTAGAAGCTAGGTATGCCATATGAAGCTGTCAGTCCTGTTACTCTTGAAGTTGCTGATGAAGAGGGGGTTCTTCCAACTATTCTCCACCCTTATATGCCCACTGATATTGGGGCACTGAAGAGGTCTTGGATGCAATTGAGGAATGAACGGGATTCGTACCGAGAGAGGTTCAATGAACAAGAGCAGAAGATCCAGAAGCTGACTCGACAGTTGGAGAATGAGCGGATTCTGAATGATTATCTCTGCACTGAGAAGAAGAGACCATGGGAGCATTGATGGACCTTTGATGATTTATTTTGCAGTTTTCATTTACTTTTAAGTATTTCCATACTTGTAACGCCTAAGAGCAATTTGTTGAACAATTTAAAAATTGAAGTTTAAATCTAATAAAGTGTGTTTCCTTTCTTGTTTACAAATTTGAATCCCGATTGTCTTTGAAATCATAAATCATACGCATTTCATCCCATGCACTTCATAAACAGGTACCCTTTACAGGTCTCTTATCTT
This sequence comes from Vicia faba, assembly GCA_948472305.1. Classification (NCBI taxonomy): domain Eukaryota; kingdom Viridiplantae; phylum Streptophyta; class Magnoliopsida; order Fabales; family Fabaceae; genus Vicia; species Vicia faba. The sequence continues at coordinate 1,680,884,940 of OX451737.1, read as the reverse complement.
CTTCGCTGTTTATTTCAGCAATCATCATGTCTACTGAACCTTCAACTGAGCAAGCTATAAAGGCCCTCCAGGCCCAGAATGCCTAATTTCAAGAGTTGTTCATGAATCTGGCTAAGGGTCAGCAGGACCTGAAGACTTTGATTCTGAAAGAGAAGAAGAAGAAGAAGAAGAGGACCATCCTGTTCAATACCGAACACAGGTTTAGAAACGGGCTGCAGAATGAAGTTGATCTGACCACCTCATCTGGAGGGAAAGATAGTCCACAAGAAAGGAGGGCTCCTAGCCCTATGGTCTCCGACAACGAGATGGACTATGATGAAGAACAGTATCCTCCTGCTGAGGATAAGTACAAACAGCTGGAAGACTGTTTGAGCGCTATGGAAATACAGAAGGTGCCCGGTCTGGACTTCAGAGATCTGGGTCTATCATCTGGGGTGGTGATCCCCCATAAGTTCAAGGCACCTGCCTTTGCCAAGTATGACAGAGTTTCTTGTCTGAAGCTGCACCTCCGGTCATATGTGAAGAAGATCCAGCCTTACACTGCTGATAAGAACTTGTGGATCCATTTCTTTCAAGACAGTCTCTCAGGGACTCAGCTTGAGTAGTTCTATCAGTTGGATGGAGCCAGTATCCATAGCTGGGAGGATTTGGCTACTGCATTCTACAGGAAGTATCAGTACAACTCCGACCTCGCTCCTACACGTACCCAACTCCAGGGTATGTCAATAGGAACGGGTGAAGGATTTAAAGAGTATGCTCAGAAATGGAGAGACCTTGTCGGAAGGGTGCAACCACCTTTGGCTGATCGTGAGCTTGTTGACATGTTTCTGGGGACCCTGTCTGGTCCATTCTTTAACCATCTGATTGGAAGCTCTTCGGCTGGGTTTACAGATCTTATTTTGACTGGTGATAGGATTGAAGCTGGTATTAAGGCTGGGAAGATACATAAGGGTTCCTCCTCGAGCACCGAGAAGAAGCCGTTTAAGAAAGAGTCCAGTGTCGTCTACAGTTCGAGAAGACAGAATAGGTCTGAACACCGCCAAGATGTCAATGTTGTTGTTATTTCAAAACCTGCTGGTGCTCCTTAGCATCACAATCAACAAAAGGACGAGAGACCTCGAAGGCAGTTCACTCGTCTCAGTATGACTTTGTCTCAGATTCTGCCACAGTTGCTGAAGACCAATCTGGTGACTCTAAAAGAAGCTCCAAAGAATCCAAGTACCACATCACCAAAGTACAACCCTAATGCCCGCTGCACTTTTCACTCTGATAGCCCGGGGCATAATACAGATGATTGTTGGGTTTTTAGGAACAGGGTGCAAGACCTAATTGATGCAAAGGAGATTGAGTTTGAGGCGCCCGAAAGGCCTAATGTTGTGACTGCTCCCATGCCCAAACATGGAGCAAATGCTGTATAGGAAGACTTGTTTGTAGTTTCCGTGGATGATATTGTTACCCCTCTGATGACTGTCAAGAAGGACCTGTTGCTAGCCGGTGTATTTCCGGGCTGTGGCGAAGGTTGCCATATGTGTTCTGTTTTACCTACCGGTTGCCCATTTCTGAAGTCAGGTATCCAAAACCTGATGGATAATAAAGAGATCCTGTTTGAGAAGATTGTTGTTCCTTCCATTCATATTGAAGAAGTTGCCATCATTACCATTTTCGACAATTCTTCCAAGGCTCCCTCGAGGAAGCCTGTTAGAATTACATCTACTCCGAAGATCGCACCCGTAATCATCACTGTTCTGGGGACCATCCCCTACACCTCTGACAAAGCTGTCCCTTGGCACTATGGGGCAGATGTTTATGTTCTTGGAGTTAAGCAAGAGTTGGACGCTGATACCCGCGTCAGCAACATTACTGGGCCTGCTAAAGTCACCCGCAACGATAGACTTTTCTCACCTGATATTGCTCCACCAACTGCCCGAAGACCTGTTGTCATTACACCTCCAAGTGTGCCTACTGCCATTCCTGATCAAGTTCTTAGTCCTACCCCTGTCGTCGAGTCATCTAACGCTCGGGGCAAAGGGATCACCACTGATGTGCCTGCCCAGGTGGAGGCACCGAAGACTATTAGTGTTGAAGCTTCCAAACAGGAGATGGAAGAGATTTTGAAGATTATTAAGAAGAGTGATTATAACGTAGTTGAGCAGCTAGGGCAAACCCCATCCAATATTTCTATGTTGTCACTGTTGTTGTGTTCAGAGGCCCATGCCAAGGCTCTGATTACCTTCCTGAAAACTGCCCACGTGCCACAAGAGACATCAGCTGATCAATTTACCGACTGTGTGGCCAATTTGACTGCTGATAATGGTTTGGGTTTCTCCGACGCCGATTTGACTGTTAAAGGGAAGAACCACAATGATGCCCTGCATGTCTCCATTGAATGCGGGGGCACTACTCTTGCACATGTATTGGTTGATACTGGTTCCTCACTGAACGTCTTGCCCAAAAAAGCTCTAGACCGGTTGGATTGCGAAGGGTTAGAGTTAAAACCAAGTAACCTCGTTGTCAGGGCCTTTGACGGGTCCAAAAGGATGGTACATGGTGAGGTTGATATTCCAATTAAAGTTGGTTCTCATGTCTTCAATTCTACATTCTACGTGATGGACATTCGGCCATCCTATTCTTGTTTGCTGGGTCGTCCATGGATCCACAAAGCTGGAGTTGTAACCTCAACACTCCATCAGAAGCTGAAGTACCCGATCAGAGGGAAGATTGTGACAGTTCAAGGGGAGGAGGAGTACATGGTCAGCCACCTCAACTCATTCAGATACGTAGAGATGGATGGGGAATTCATTGAGACCCCATTTCAGCACTTTGAAGAGGTTCCTTAGACACTGGCATCAGCTGAGACTGTGGTTAAAGATACTCCTATGAAGATGGCTTCCTTAAAGGATGCACGAGCTGTTATTGAGAAGGGTGAGTGTGCAAATTGGGGCCGACTCCCTGATTTTACTTAGAAGACTAACAAGTTTGGTTTGGGTTTCACTGCAGAAGCTCAAAGGGTTGTTCGAAGTGCAAGGATTGGAAGACCTCCCGTGTTCATCAGCAACTCGGGAGTAAATGCCATTGAAGATGATGTGGAAGAGTCTGAATTCGACAGCTGGATCTATCCTACGACCAACGGTGGACCAAGCAACTGGACAGCAAAGGACTTCATCCCTATTACTTTTGTTACCCAGTAATGAAACTTTTGTTTTAGATTTGTAACAGACAATGTTTTGAAACTTTATGGCCCGGTGTCTCACCCGAGGCATCGTGGCTTCATTTGTGAGGGCTTTTGTGTGTCATTTTCATATATCATCAATAAAAACATTAGACGTTCTTGCATTTCAAATTTTGCGCTCTTTGTTTTTCTTTATTATATATTGCAAAACAGCTATTTTACACACACTCACATATACAGGTCCACATCCACTCTGGATCTCACTGGTAACGACTCTGCTACTTCCAGTTATGACTTCGAAAATCCGATCAACTTAGCCGAAGACGAAGGTGAAGATGATTGCGAAGTGCCTGGTGAGCTTGCAAGACTGCTACTCCAGGAAGAGAGGGTCATTCAGCCACATGAAGAGCCAGTGGAAACAGTGAATCTGGGTACTAAGACAGACAAGAAGGAAGTCAAGATTGGTGCAAATATGGAGCTTAGTGTGAAACAGCGGTTGATTCAGATGCTGCATGACTATGTTGAAATCTTTGCCTGGTCTTACGAAGACATGCCTGGTTTGGATACTAACATTGTGGTTCATCGCCTGCCTACCAAGGAAGACTGTCCTCCCGTAAAATAGAAGGTTCACCGTATGCGCCCAGAGATGTCTGAGAAAATCAAAGCCGAAGTTATGAAATAGTTTGAATGCGGTTTTCTAGCAGTGACTTCTTACCCTCAGTGGGTCGCCAATGTGGTTCCTGTACCGAAGAAGGATGGTAAGGTTCGAATGTGTGTTGACTACAGGGATCTGAACAGGGTGAGCCCTAAGGATGACTTCCCTCTACCTCACATCAATGTTCTGGTTGACAATACTGCTCGGCACAAGGTATTCTCCTTCATGGACGGTTTCTCCGGTTATAATCAGATAAAAAGGGATCCCGAAGACATGGAGAAGACCACCTTTGTTACTCAGTGGGGTACCTTTTGCTACAAGGTCATGCCTTTTGGGTTGAAAAATGCTGGGGCAACATATCAATGTGCCATGGTTGCTTTGTTTCATGACATGATCCACCATGAGATTGAAGTTTACGTCGACAACATGATTGCGAGGTCCCAGACTGAGGAAGAACACCTTGACCATCTACAAAAGCTGTTTGACAGGTTGAAGTTGTACAAGCTGAGATTGAACCCAAACAAGTGCACCTTCGGGGTGAGGTCTGGTAAGCTACTGGGTTTCGTCGTGAGAGACAAAGGTATTCAAGTGAACCCTGCCAAAGTGAAAGCCATACAAGAGATGCCAGCTCCCAAGACAGAGAAGGAGGTCAGAGGATTTCTAGGACGACTGAACTACATTGCCCGATTCATCTCACACCTGACTGCTACTTGTGAGCCAATCTTCAAGTTACTGAAGAAAGATCAAGTAGTACGCTGGAATGATGAATGTCAGGCCGCTTTCGAAAGAATCAAAGAGTATCTCCAAGAGCCACCCATCCTAATGCCACCAGTTGAAGGGAGACCTCTGATCTTATACTTGACAGTACTTGACAACTCAATGGGGTGTGTGCTGGGGCAGCATGACGAGTCTGGCCGAAAAGAGCATGCTATTTATTACCTTAGCAAAAAGTTTACCGACTGTGAGACCCGATAAGCACTGCTCGAGAAAACTTGCTGCGCTTTGGCATGGGCTACTCGTCGGCTAAGACAGTATATGCTGACTCACACTACTCTGTTGATTTCAAAAATGGATCCAATCAAGTATATCTTCGAAAAGCTTGCCTTGTCCGGAATAATAGCAAGATGGCAGATGATCTTGATTGAGTATGACATCCAGTACACAACTCAAAAAGCAATCAAGGGAAGTGTATTGGCAGACCATTTGGCACATCAGGCAGTGGATGATTACCAGTCTATGAACTTTGAATTTCCGGACGAGAATATCATGGTAGTGACTGATTGTGAGACACTTGGACCGGATGAAGGACCTGAGGAAGGATCCCGATGGTCTATGTATTTTGATGGAGCTTCGAACGCTTTGGGTAATGGAATTGGCGCTGTGATCATATCCCCTAAAGGCTCTCATACTTCGTTTACCACCCGAATATGTTTCAACTGCACTAACAATATGGCGGAGTATGAAGCATGCATAATGGGTCTTCGAGCTACAATTGACCTAAGGATTAAGTTTCTAAGTGTCTTCGGAGATTCCGCTCTCGTGATCAGTCAAATCAATGGTGAGTGGGATATGAAACACCCTAATCTTATCCCTTACAAGGAGTATGTATTGACGTTGCTTCCCCATTTCGAGGAGATAACCTTTGAGCACTTTCCTAGAGAGGAGAATCAGTTGGCGGACGCGCTAGCTACGATGTCTTCTATGTTCAAAGTCAACTGGGACAACGAGGCTCCCTGGATCATTATTGAAAGATTGGAAGAACCTGCACATTGCTGTGATCTTGAGACTGAAGAGGTAACCGAAAAGCCTTGGTATCATGAGGTGAAGAGGTACCTTGAAGCTCAAGAATACCCCGAGGGTGCATCTGTTAATGACAAGAAGTTTCTGAGGAGGTTTGCAGCCAAGTTCTTCATCAGCAATGGTATTCTTTACAAATGTAACCATGATTCGACCTTACTATGTTGTGTGGATAAGTTTGAAGCAGAAAGAATCATGATAGAGCTGCATGAAGGTACCTTCGGAACTCATTCCAGTGGACATACCATGGCAAAGAAAATCCTACGGGCAGGATATTACTGGTCCACAATGGAAGCCGACTGTTACCAGCATTCTCGTACATGTCACAAGTGCCAGGTCTATGCTGATAAGGTGCACATAACTCCAGTTCCTCAGAATGTTTTGACAGCACCTTGGCCTTTTGCAATGTGGGGCATTGATATGATCGGCGAGGTCAGACCTACGACATCCAACGGGCATCGGTTCATCCTGGTAGCGATTGATTACTTTACGAAGTGGGTTGAAGCAGCTTTCTTTGCTACCGTAACCAAGAACGTCGTGGCACGGTTCATTCGGCATAATCTGATCTGTCGATACAGTGTACCAGAGAGGATCATTGCGGACAATGGTACCAATCTTAATAACAAAATGATCACTGAGCTCTGCGAGCAATTCAAGATACAGCATCATAACTCTTCTCCCTACCGGCCAAAGATGAATGGAGCTGTCTGTTGTACCCCAAAATTTGCCCTCCCATTTCCTCAACATTTTCTCATCACAAGACCTTTGAAGATCAAGATCCAATTAGGGTTTCCTCTGCTCAAGACTTCTCCTTGCACTGTGGACTCAAATTAGGGTTTGTGTTTGCACAAAGATGTTTTGACCTAAAATGCCTAAGATGACTTTCATGCTCCATGTTGGACTCCCAAGTTTACCTATACCAAGTTTCAAGTCTTGATTCCAAGTTTTACCCAGTCAATTGGACAGTTGACCTAGAAATCAGCTGTATTGGGGAAAAAGTCAACTATGGCCAATTGACAGTCAAACCTCATGAAATTTGATCCACATCAACATTATGAACTCACATGGACCATTTGATCAAGTTTTGATCACAATTCCACAAGAAATTTGATCAGATCATCAAAAGGGCAAAATGGTCATTTCTAGGGTTTTGACTGCACAAAGGCAACTTTTGACTGTTTGACCTAGCCAATGGCAAACCAAGCTCACATATGGACTCAAGGACCCCATGGAATTATCTTGACATGTTCATCAAGCTCAAAAGATCCCAAGTACACAAGATTGATAGTTGAATTTCCCAGTCAATTGATCAATTTTGACTGTATACTGAAAAGTCAAACTTTGACTTTTTGGTCAAAATCAAGAGTCAAGATTCATTTCTCATCAAAACATTACAAATCATGAAACTTGTTCACCAAGAAATCACAAAATGCAAATTAGGGTTTGAAAATGGAATTTTTCATAACTTAGAATTTTTCTAAGTTATGGAAAACCCTAATTTTTTCCCAACTTTGCCCCATCTTTTCACCATGATCCATTTGGATTCAAACAAAAGTCAAAACATGAAAGTTGTAGCTTGTTGCATAGTCTACAACTTTGATTCACAAAGTTTTCTCATTTGAAGCTTGTATCTCAAGTTATGTTTTTTTGAATAAGGGCACTAAACCATCTTTTAACTTAGTGAAATTTGACCTATTTTGACAAGGTTTTCTACCCTACTTCAAGGCCACTTTTCATACCCTTCCACTTGGAATTTTGATTTGCATTTCAAAGATGGATTGTAGTACACATTCCAAGATTTCCAAAATGTCCAAGCACTCATCAAACAACCTCATAACTTGAGAGATTCGAATTTCACAAGTTGGCAAAAATTCACTTTTGTTCTTCATCAAGACATGTTCACAAACTTGCAAATTTGAATTCAGTTTGCTTTATGCTTAATTACAGGTCCTTGAACCAATCCATACTCAATAATTTAATGCATATTCTTTGTACTAAGACCAAGTTCTTTGAGTTCAAGCTTTGTCTAATGGTTTAATCCTAAATTAGATAAAGTAAACTATCCATTTTTGCAAAAGTTCACTTTATGTCAATTTGAAAATCAAACAAGTACAAGCTAAATCTGAATGGCACAAGATTATGGACAAATTGCTCTGATCAAGAGAAGATTATGCAGCCCATTAGGAGGTCCCCTACATGCCTAGAACATCAACTTGCATTTTCTTTGCTTCACATAGAAAAAAACATCCATAACTCATGCCAACTCTCTCTTCAGCTTAGAAACACAAGAACAAAGTTGTCAAACACATTACACATAACATATCCAAGCTAACACACGAGCTTTTGACCTCCAATACACCCTCCATCTCAGAATCATCCTCAAACTGCACAAACAGGGGTGCCCCTGCAGTTTGAGTGCAAACTCCCAATTCCTTCGAGCATTTTGATCAAGACTTGTTCCTCTACCTTCCCTACAACATATGCAAGCTAACCATGGCCTAAAACCTGACCTGTAATCACTCTAACAGTTTCCACCATTTTCATTTTTTCCTTTTGCAGTTGAAGTTCCATAGCTTGATTCAGAAGCTCTCAAGACAAAGTAAGCATTGAAACAGCATCCCTGGACCTCAAGGAAGCTTTTCCAATCATCACATTGCACTGAAAGTTCCTCATTCTCCAGATTGAAGTTCAACTGCACAGGTAAAAGTTTGAATTCGTATCTCTCTTATTAGGCATCTTTAGTCTTAAGTTTGTGAAGAAACAAGGTCCTACTCATAGCCCTGAACATGTATATAGCTTTACTTTTCATTTCTTTTGTCTGAGTAGAGAGAATTTGAGCTTTGAAAATGGTAGAAAAATTAGGTCAGAAAAGAGGGGGAGAGAAATTCTCCCTCATCTTAGAGAGATAGGTCAAGTTCTTTATATGGTTAGAACCGTCTCTTCATGCTTAACATCTTTTGTGTTGGAAGTTTGTTCAAAAAGTCAAGGAATCAGGAGTTAGACATTGAAGCAAGAGGCACGCGTTTTTTTTAAAAGTTTGAAGCTGGAGGTTGAAGACAGTGTTTCATTGGGCTGGGCTTTTGTTGTTCTTTCTTTTCACACCATCCTTTTTGGCTTACACCCCCCTGAGCCCATTTACTCATTTTTTGACATTTTTGACTTTTTCCTTTTTTGCTGACTTTGTTTATTTTTCCTCATGCCATTTAAAAATTAAAAATATTTTTTTTATCATTTTTTGCATCTATTGCATATTTATTTGTTTATTTTCTCTATTTGTACATAAATACATATATATGATTATTAGAATAAAAATGTAAAAATAATGTAAATACACTTTTTATTTTCCTTTACTTTCTGAAAATATTTCACACAAAAAAAAAATACTCTTTTATTTATTTTATTAAAATATTAAATAAATATTTATTTTTTGTATAATACATATTTAGGGTTTAATATAAATATATATATGATTATTAATATATTTAAGACAAAATATAAAAATACTTGATTTTTCATTTTATTTAATATTTGATACAAAAAAATACTTTTTTTTTCACAATACACTTCATTTCATTTTATTTTTATAAATAATAAATAAATAGTAGAATTAAATTAGATAATAATACCTTTTCTTTAAAAATTAGGGTTTTTTACCTTAAGTTCAAAATACTCAAAAAAATAAATACATTTTTATTTTCTTTTCCCTTTTACATAAATAATATTTTCTCATACATATAAAAACTTTCTTTTTGCATTTCACATATTTATTTAATTTACATTTAATTATGCATTATTTAAATTGCAAATACTCAATTGATGTAATAATTTAGATTTAAATTCTTGTCAATATCCCCCATTTGAACATTTGTACCCCCCTTCCCATATTTGGTTTTGTAATAGCTTAGTAATTTTAATTTCGCACTTTATCGCTTTCTAATGATAACATGTTAGAATTAGGGTTTGTATGCAAAAAACGATAAAAAATAGTTTGACCTAATAACAAGATAAACAAGCATGAAAATGGACACACAAATCACACTTGCACCCCCTAGGGTATTCCACTTGTTGCCTTCAAATAAATGGGCCATATTGCATGTTGAACTTCTTTGGGCAAAGCAAACAGTTTGAATGATCATAGTCCCTCGACAAAAACTTTTCAAAACAAACAAAAACAAATGATCAAGTCCCTTAGAGAAATTGCTCAAAGACATTTAACGCCGTTGCAATTATGGTCCATACGATGACCCGCGCCTGTCCCTTTCACATCCTAACACAAGGTTGCCCACCAAATACAATGGTGGAGCAAACTTGTTAAAAGGGTTAAAGTATAGCAATGATCTTTTGAGAAATTTAGGAGTAGATAACCTCTTAGTTACTTGAATCAACTTGCAAAAACAAAACACTTGCCTAATTTCAAAATCACACCTCACAAAACTTTCAAAACAAAATGAAAACTTTTTTTCAAAAGACATACATCTTTGTATACATCCCCACATGGATCATTACAAAGGTTGCCACCACATTGGCCTCTTTTCAAAAACATTTTCAAAACCCACACACTCAAGCACCATTTAAAACAATTGAAAACAAAAGGCAAGTGATCTAAACAAGTAACTAAGAGCCCATGGACAACCATGGATAGAAAGGGTGCTAATACCTTCCCTTTCTATAATCTACTCCCCGAACCCAAGAAAACATCTCAAAAGGTTTTTGCTGTGCTTTTTAACCTTTCCTTAGGATAAAATAAAAAGTCGGTGGCGACTCTTGCTAACCGCAACATTTGCGAATACAAACGCAAAACCTCAAGTCAGTTCTCCCACCGTATCACAGAACTGGCGACTCTGCTGGGGATAACTTTTAAAGTGGAGTAACCTTAGGGTTTAGATCACCTTTGTTTTCAATTGCTTGCTTTGTTTGCTTTTACATATTGTGGGCTTTGTATCGTAGTTTTATAGATCCTAACCCGGATCTGGGGAAACCCTTTTAGGTAGCAACAAGGCTGTGAGGGAACTGTGCGGGGTATACCGACATGGTTGAAGCAGTCTGCTACGTTGATGTGGCACTTTGGTGTGTACCGGTAACCCTTGAGTTCAGTCAAGGAGAGTACGGGGCCGCCGCGTGGTGTCATGAAGCATCAACTGACCTTAGGAACCTTAATTGAACCATCTTGGCCTTTTAGGGGTAGTGAGATAACTGACTTTGGTGCAGTCCGAGGTTGGTTGATACTCGATACTACACTCAATTGAGGTTTGCTTTCCTGGAATATTTCGGTCGCCAGTTCAGTGGCTAAATCGAAACGATGAACAATGAAAGCAATCCAGTGATATTGGGACCTTTAGAACCCGGTTACTTTTGATAGGACAGGTTGAGCCCACAAAACTTCAAGAGGGTAACACCCAGACTTCATGCAGGCCTAAACTCTAAGGGTTTGTGTGACTTGTGTGCCTTACCATGTTTGCCTTTGTGAATGTTTATAATGCATTTGATCATCACATCATTACATCATACAAACATCATGAGCATTGACTAACCATTTCAAGGGTTTCGAATCTTCATCTTTGTTCTTGTTTACAGGACATGGAAACTGCTCGCAGAAAGACAATTCAGATTAGCCTTGTAAAGATCCCTCCTCAGCTTAAGGAGCTTCTGTCCAGGATTCCCGAGGGTTCTTCATTCAGTGAGAGACATGGGAGACTCATCAACTTGGTTAACACCAACATTGAGGAGGACTTGATAAAGGTCCTGTTCCAATTCTTTGACCCTCTGCATCACTGCTTCACCTTCCCGGATTATCAGTTGGTGCCTACATTGGAAGAGCTCTCCCGACTTCTGAAGGTCCCTATCCTTGATCAACTACCCTACAACGGTATGGAAGAGGAACCCAAGCTTGAAGAGATTGCTAAAGCCTTGCACCTACAGACATCTGACCTCAAGGGACATTGGGAAGTTAGAAGTGGTATCAAAGGATTCTTAGCTAAATTTCTGTTTGAAAAGGCTCAAGAATGTTGGAACTCTCTTGACTTACGAGCTTTTGAAGAAGTCATGGCCCTCCTTGTCTATGGTTTGGTGTTGTTCCCTAACCCAGATCAGCTTATTGATATCAGTGCTGTCCATATCTTTATGACCAGGAATCCTATACCTACACTGTTGGGGGACATCCTTCACTCATGTTACACTCGAACCTTGAGGAGAAGGGGTGTCCTTATGTGTTGCACTCCTCTCTTGGGAAGGTGGTTTATTTCGCATCTTCCACAATCAGTTTTGAAGAACGAGCGGGGTTTGAGATGGTCACAACGGTTAATGACTCTCACGCATGCAGATATTCATTGGTGCCCTAGGTCTAGGGAAGACATCACTATCATTGATCGTTGTGGGGAATACCCTAATGTTCCTTTATTTGGAATCAAAGGAGGTATCACCTACAACCCATGCCTGGCTTGGAGACAGTTTGGTTATGCTCGGAAGGATGGCCCTCATGACATGTTAATTCCTGACATAGTTTTCGATTTCGACAACGATACTCAAGGACTTCGTCAGAGATTTATCAGAGCTTGGAGGATGCCAAGTAGGATAGACAACAAGACATTGGGGCACCGGAACTCCATCCCGTTGGAACCTTACCTCAAGTGGGTACGAGCCCGCTCCCAGAAGTTAGTAATGCCTTACCCTCACATGCTACCTGTAATCAAAGAGCCAGTCTTGGAAGGAGAAGCATCCTACACCATTCAACATCCCGACATGCCCACCTCCTGGGAAGAGATGCAGAAGAGCTGGATCCAACTTAAGGAAGAACGAAATTCTCTTGAGACCAGTCTACATGCTAGTGAAAAGAAGGTTCTGGAACTCACCCGCCTGCTGCACGAGGAAAGGAATCTCAACACCTACATCGCGCCAAAGAGGATGCGCAATGTCTTTTTACCTTAAGGAGTTATTTTGTAATATTTGGCCCATGAGGCATTTATGTACTAACAAATTCCTCCTTATTAATATGATGTGCGTTCCTTTTTGTCTACAACAAATTTTGAATGTTCTAAATCCTTGAATGCATTGCATACATACGCATTCCATTGCACCATATGCATAGCAGGTACCCTATTTCACAGGTTGCTTAATTTTTCGCTGTTTGTGTGCACAGTCATCATGAATCCAGAGTCCTCCAGTGAGCAAGCAATCAAGGCCCTTCAGGCCCAAAGTGCACAGTTTCAAGAGATGGTCCTAAGCCTAGCCCAGGGTCAGCAAGAGTTGAAGACTCTACTCCTGAAGAAGAAGAAGAAAAAGAGGACTGCATTGTTCAACACCGGACGCAGATTTGGGAACACACTCCACAATGAAGCTGATCCAACCACTTCTTCTGCTGAGAAAAATAGTCCCCAAGGGGGAGGAGCTCCTAGCCCCGCAGTCTCCGACAACGAGACAGACTATAACGACGAACAATACCCACCTGCTGCTGACAGATACAAACAATTGGAGGACCGCTTGAGCGCCATGGAGATTCAGAATGTGCCGGGACTGGATTTCGGAGATTTGGGGTTATCTTCTGGGGTAGTCATTCCACACAAGTTTAAGGCGCCTGCCTTCGCCAAGTATGATGGGGTCTCCTGCCCAAAGCTGCATCTGAGGTCGTATGTAAGGAAAATCCAACCTTACACGGCGGATAAGAACCTCTGGATTCACTTCTTCCAAGACAGCCTCTCGGGGTCTCAGCTTGAATGGTTCTACCAATTAGATGGAACTAGCATCCGACACTGGGAAGATTTGGCAACCGCGTTCTACAGACAATACCAATACAATTCTGATCTCGCTCCTACGCGTACCCAACTTCAGGGTATGTCTCTAGGAACGGGTGAAGGGTTCAAAGAGTACGCTCAAAAATGGAGAGATTTGGCTGGCAGGGTGCAGCCTCCATTAACTGATCGAGAGCTGGTTGATATGTTTCTGGGAACGTTGTCTGGTCCGTTTTTCAATCATTTGGTTGGTAATTCCTCCGCTGGGTTCACAGATTTGATATTAACGGGAGAAAGAATTGAAGCTGGCATCAGGTCAGGCAAGATACAAAAGGCTGCCTCTACAAGTGCTGAGAAGAGGCCGTTTAAGAAAGAAGCAAGTGCCGTCTATGGTCCTAGAAGACAAGTCAAGCCCGAAAGTCGCCAAGCCGTCAATGCTTTGGTCATCTCTAAACCTGTTGCTGCTCCTCAGCAGTACAATCAACAAAGAAGTGAAAGGCCCAAGAGGCAGTATACCCGATTGAGTATGACATTATCTCAAATTTTACCCCAACTGTTATCCACCAACCTGGTGACCCTCAAAGAAGCTCCTAAAGTCGTCAACACTGCGTCTCCTAAATACAACCCAAATGCCCGGTGTGCTTATCATTCTGATAGTCCCGGGCACACTACTGATGATTGCTGGGCCTTGAGAAACAAAGTGCAAGATCTAATTGACGCAAAAGAAATTCAGTTTGAAGCGCCGGAAAGACAGAATGTTGTAACGGCTCCTATGCCCCAGCATAGGGTAAATGCCATTGAGGAAGAAGTGTACGCTGTTTCGGTAGATGAAGTTGTTACCCCTTTGAAGACTGTTAAGAAGAACCTACTGCGGGCCGGTTTATTTCCGGGTTGCGGCGAAGGTTGCCCATTCTGTGCTATTTCCCTATCTGATTGTCCCTTGCTAAGGTTAGGCATCCAAGGCCTAATGGATAGCAAGGAGATTCTATTCAAAAAGACTGTTGTTCAATTGGTTCCGATGAAAGAAGTTTCCGTGATTACCATCTTCAAAAATCCAATCAAGGCTCCCCCAAAGAAGCCTATTCAAATCTTGACAGTTGCGCCTGTGATCATTACTGTTCCAGGACCCCTCTCCTACGTGTCTGATAAAGCTGTCCCCTGGCATTATGGGGCAGACGTATATGTAAATGGAATCAAGCAAGAATTTGATGCTGGTGCCAGTATCTGCGATATCACCGGTCCAGCTAAAGTCACCCGCAGTGGCAGGCTCTTCTCGCCTGACATTGCGCCGCCCGCTATTCGAAAACCCCTCCTCATAAAACCTGCAAGTTTACCAAGTCCTGTTGCTGATCAAATTGTGTCCCCTGCTGCCGAGTCATCAAATGCTCGGGGCAAAGGGATTGAAGAAGAGCCTGCCCGGATGGAGGCACCAATACCCGTAAATGCTGAGGCCTCCCGACAAGAAATGGAGGAGATTCTGAAAATAATAAAGAAAAGTGATTTTAATGTTGTCGAGCAGTTGGGGCATACACCCTCCAAGATCTCCCTGCTCTCCCTATTGCTATGCTCCGAGGCTCATGCTAAGGCCTTAATCTCATTTCTCAAGACGGCCCACGTGCCGCAGGAGACGTCTGCAGTTCAGTTCACTGACTGCATAGCAAATCTGACGGCGGACAACGGCTTGGGCTTTTCAGATGCTGACCTGACCGCAAAAGGGAGAGACCACAATGATGCCCTGCATGTCTCTATTGAATGCAGGGGCACTACTCTGGCACATGTATTGGTGGACACTGGTTCTTCCTTGAATGTTCTTCCGAAAAAGGCTTTAGATCGTCTGGATTATGAGGGCCTGGAGTTGAAACCCAGCAATATCATCGTCAGGGCCTTTGACGGTTCCAAAAGGATGGTTCATGGAGAGGTTAACATCCCTATTCGTGTGGGCTCTCAAGTGTTTGACTCTACCTTTTACGTGATGGATATACGTCCATCATACTCTTGTCTGTTGGGTCGACCTTGGATCCATAAAGCTGGGGCAGTGACCTCCACCTTGCACCAAAAGCTGAAGTATCCTGTCAGGGGGAAAATCGTCACTGTGCAAGGAGAAGAGGAGTATATGGTGAGCCATTTGAATTCCTTCAGGTACATCGAGATGGACGGAGAATTTATTGAAACTCCCTTCCAACATTTCGAGGAGGTACATCCAATTTCAGCAGCTGCAGAGACAATGGCCGAAGAGAATGATTCCTTGAAGATGGCTTCCCTAAGGGATGCCCGGGCTGTAGTTCAGAAAGGCAATTGTGCACACTGGGGTCAGCTTCCTGACTTCACTCAGAAGAACGACAAGTTTGGGCTAGGCTTTACTGCAGAGGCTCAGAAGGCGGTGCGCAAAGAGAAGATCGGAAAGGCTCCGGTGTTTATTTCCAGCTCAAGGGTGAATGCTATCGAGGAGGATGTGGAGGAAGCTGAGTTTGACAGTTGGATCTACCCGACTGCCAGCGACGGACCGAGCAACTGGACAACAAGGGATTTTACCCCTATCACATTTGTCACGCAGTAATTGATTTCTTTTGATTTCCAAATTTGTAACAAACAATATGTTAAAACTTTGTTGGCTCGGTGTCCTGCCCGGGACATCGTAGCTCCATTTGTGAGGGCTTTTTGTATGACATTTTCATATATCATCAATCAAAACATTGGACGTTTATTGCATTTCAAATCTTGTGCTCTTTTTCTTTCTGTGTTATATATATTGCAAAACAGCTATATTTACACACACTCACTTATACAGGTTTCAATCCACTCTGGATCTCACTGGTAACAGCTCTGCTACCGCCAGTTATGACTTCAAAAATCCGATCAACTTGGCCGAAGACGAAGGTGAAGATGATTGCGAAGTGCCTGGTGAACTCGCAAGACTGCTACTCCAGGAAGAGAGGGCTATTCAACCACATGAAGAGCCTGTGGAGACAATTAACTTGGGTACTGAGACGGATAGGAAAGAAGTCAAGATTGGTGCCAATCTAGAGCTCAGCGTGAAGCAACGATTGATCCAGATGCTGCAAGATTACATAGAGATTTTTGCTTGGTCCTATGAAGATATGCCTGGTTTGGATGCCGACATTGTAGTTCACCACCTGCCAACCAAGGAAGACTGCCCTCCGGTAAAGCAGAAAGTCCGACGGATGCGTCCAGAGATGTCTGAAAAGATCAAGGCCGAGGTTATGAAACAATTTGATGCCGGGTTCCTTGCAGTAACTTCTTACCCTCAGTGGGTTGCCAATGTTGTGCCAGTGCCGAAAAAGGACGGTAAGGTCAGAATGTGTGTTGACTACAGGGATCTGAACAGGGCCAGCCCCAAAGATGACTTCCCCCTACCTCACATCGATGTCCTTGTTGACAATACAGCTCAACACAAGGTGTTCTCCTTCATGGATGGCTTCTCAGGGTATAATCAGATCAAGATGGCTCCTGAAGATATGGAGAAGACTACATTTGTGACTCAGTGGGGGACCTTCTGTTATAAGGTCATGCCATTCGGATTGAAAAATGCTGGGGCAACCTATCAACGTGCCATGGTTGCTTTGTTCCATGATATGATCCATCATGAAATTGAGGTATACGTTGATGACATGATCGCAAGGTCTCAAACTGAGGAGGAGCACCTTGACCATCTGAGGAAGTTGTTTGACCGACTCAAGTTATACAAGCTGAGGTTGAATCCCAACAAATGAACCTTTGGGGTAAGATCCGGAAAGTTGTTAGGCTTCATTGTAAGTGATAAAGGTATTCAGGTAGATCCTGCCAAGGTAAAAGCCATACAAGAGATGCCGACTCCAAAAACAGAGAAAGAAGTCAGAGGTTTCCTAGGACGACTGAATTACATTGCCCGATTCATCTCACATCTGACTGCTACTTGTGAGCCAATCTTCAAATTACTGAAGAAAGATCAAGTGGTACGTTGGAATGATGAATGTCAGGCCGCCTTTGAAAGAATAAAGGAATATCTCCAAGAGCCACCCATTCTTATGCCACCGGTGGAAGGAAGACCTCTGATACTTTACTTGACAGTGCTTGATAATTCAATGGGGTGTGTGCTGGGGCAGCATGACGAGTCTGGCCGAAAAGAGCACGCTATTTATTACTTGAGCAAAAAGTTTACCGACTGTGAGTCTCGTTACTCACTGCTTGAGAAAACTTGCTGCGCTCTTGTATGGGCTGCTCGCCGGCTAAGACAGTATATGCTGACTCACACTACCTTATTGATTTCAAAGATGGATCCCATTAAGTACATATTTGAAAAGCCCGCTCTGTCTGGGAGGATAGCGAGATGGCAAATGATCTTAACAGAATATGACATCCAGTATACAACTCAGAAAGCAATAAAGGGAAGTGTACTGGCTGATCATTTGGCACACCAACCTGTGGACGATTATCAATCATTGAACTTTGATTTTCCGGACGAAGACATCATGGTGGTAACTGACTGTGAAGTACCTGGACCGGATGAAGGACCTGAGGAAGGATCCCGATGGTCTATGCATTTTGATGGAGCCTCCAATGCTTTGGCTAACGGCGTCGGCGCTGTAATCATATCTCCCAAGGGAACTCATACTCCCCTCACCGCCCGATTATGTTTCAGCTGTACCAACAATATGGCAGAATATGAGGCATGTATCATGGGTTTACAAGCTGCAATCGATTTGAGGATCAAGTTTCTAAGTGTCTTCGGAGATTCCGCTCTCGTGATCAATCAGATCAAAGGCGAGTGGGATACGAAACACCCGAATCTCATTCCTTACAAGGAATATGTGTCGACCTTGCTCCCTCACTTTAAAGAGATAACTTTTGAGCATTTCCCCAGAGAGGAGAATCAGCTAGCAGACGCACTAGCCACGATGTCTTCAATGTTCAAAGTTAAATGGGACAATGAGGCTCCCCGAATCATAATCTGGAAGTTGGATGAACCGGCATACTGCTGCGAGCTCGAGGCTGAGAAGGTGACTGAAAAACCCTGGTATCACGAGGTGAAGAGGTACTTGGAAGCCCAGGAATACCCTGAAGGTGCATCTGTCAATGATAAGAAGTTCATGAGGAGGTTTGCTGCAAAATTCTTCCTCAGCAACGACATTCTCTACAAACGGAATCATGATTCAACTCTGTTACGTTGTGTGGATAAGGCTGAAGCAGAGAAAATTATGATGGAACTGCATGAAGGAACGTTTGGGACCCATTCCAGTGGACACACCATGGCCAAGAAAATCCTTCGGGCAGGATATTTCTGGTCCACGATGGAAGCCGATTGTTACCAACACTCCCGAACTTGTCATAAGTGCCAGATCTATGCTGACAAGGTGCATATCCCTCCAGTTCCTTTGAATGTCCTAACGGCACCTTGGCCTTTCGCAATGTGGGGCATCGATATGATCGGTGAGATTCGACCAACGGCATCCAATGGGCATCGCTTCATCTTGGTGGCGATCGATTACTTCACGAAGTGGGTTGAGGCAGCTTCCTATGCCACAGTAACCAAGAGCGTCGTGGCGCGTTTCATCCGGCATAATTTGATCTGTCGGTACGGCGTCCCAGAAAGAATCATTACGGATAATGGTACCAATCTCAACAACAAAATGATCACTGAACTCTGTGAACAATTCAAGATACAGCACCACAATTCTTCTCCCTACCGGCCGAAGATGAATGGGGCTGTAGAGGCAGCCAACAAAAATATCAAGAAAATTGTGCAGAAGATGACAGTGACCTATAAAGATTGGCACGAGATGTTACCGTTCGCTCTTCATGGGTACCGCACCTCAGCAAGGACATCGACCGGGGCAACTCCTTTCTCCTTGGCCTATGGCATGGAGGCAGTCTTGCCAATCGAGATCCAGATACCCTCTCTCCGAATAATGAAGGATGCAGACTTGAATGAAGATGACTGGATCCAGACTCGACTTGATCAATTAAATCTGATTGACGAAAAGAGGCTCACTGCTATCTGTCATGGTCAAACGTATCAGAAACGGATGATCAGGGCGTTTAACAAGAAAGTCAGACCGCAAGAGTATCAAGTTGGGGACCTGGTAATCAAACGCATCATCCTTCCTCAAAGTGATCCCCGGGGCAAATGGACCCCTACTTACGAAGGGCCATTTGTGGTTAAGCGTGTGTTCTCAGGAGGAGCCATGATCCTAACCACCATGGATGGTGACGACCTTCCTCACCCCGCCAATGCAGACATAGTGAAAAAATACTACGCATAAATAAAAGACCCGCTAGGTTGACATACCTAGGCAAAAATAAGGGATGAAATGAAAAAAATCTGTACACCCGGCAAGTCGAAAACCTGAAAAGGCGGCTTGGGCAAAAATGGGTATCCCGGTGGACTGAAAACCCGAAAGGGCGGTCCAGGCAAAAGTTAGGGATAAAAGCGTAACACTATGTCTCATTGGATCACTTCGCGTCCGGAATTCGGTATCAACTATCTGGCTCAGATTTCGGCATCGACCAATCAGTTTCATCTTCAACTAGGTAGCAAAGCGATGAGACGCTCAGAGACATAAAGGCAATAGCAGAGTTGGAACCCAGTGGGATTGTTCACATAGCTGTTTTGTTTTCTTTTTCAAAATGTAAACTCTATACTATTTGGCGATGTCCTCTTACTAGGATGTCAGCCTCTTGTACAAAAACGCCTATTCACAGGCAATCAATACAAATTCACTTGTCCATACAAATTACCTTTGTTTTCCCTTTTTTCTGTTTTGTCTTGCGAAGAACGTCCAATGTTCATTTTTTGATATATGCATTTGACATTAAATTGCTGATTCATAAATATTCGCATATGAAACAAGAGATTAATTACAGGTGACATCAGAAACAGGGGCAATGTGAAGTTGTCTAGTGCAGTCTGGTTGTTTTGTCCGCCGAAGTACCAAGGTAGATTCAACTGGAATGTGACCAAAACATCTCAACTCCCCGCAGAGTACAAACAGATTCAGCAATACTTCTCCCAAGCAGAATTGATTCCCCGACAACCTTGAAAGAGCACAACATTCCCCAGTAAATTCTGGAAGCTTATCCCCTGCGGAGCACAGACGTCTCTCCCGAGTCTTATTTAGAGTTATTTCCTCACAAGGACTTATAACTGGGTTATCCTCAGCTAAAAGCCACGGAAGACCGCTCTCGGCAAAGTTCCTTCATTCCCCAGCGGAGTCTATCTGTGGTATTCCCAAGCAGAGTTTATCTTCGGAATTTCCCAGCGAAGTTTATCACCATCATCCTCAGCGGAACCCATCATTAAAAGTCCTCAGCAGGCCTCTCATCAAAACTTCGGCCAAGTATCTCTTCCGCAAAGCAGCTTCCCGGCCATTCGTCAAGGATTTATCTTCCTAAGATGAAATTACACTCATAAACATTTCACATTTTCATACATCTTGCTTACATACATGATGAAACACATACAACATCAAATGTTGAACATCATGACATCATGCATATCATACATCATGACATTGCATACAACTTACGTCTTTGCCTTTTCAGGAAAAAGACAATCTCAAAAACGACTACCTTCAACTGTCACAATTCCAGATTCGATACCTGTATCTAGCCAGGGCACATCTGAGAGTGACCAGTTTCCAGACTCGACTCCTGTATCTAGCCAGGGCACGTCTGAAGAGTTCGAAGATTCGATTCTTGTATCCAGCCAGGGCACATCTATCAACTACAACATTTCCAGATTCGATTCCTGTATCCAGCCAGGGCACATCTGTTGACCACATTTCCAGACTCGACTCCTGTATCTAGCCAGGGCACGTCTGAAGAGTTCGAAGATTCGATTCCTGTATCCAGCCAGGGCACATCTATTTGACGACTATTTCCAGATTCGACTCCTGTATCCAGCCAGGGCACATCTGAGCAACCAATTGTAGATTCAATACCTGTATCTAGCCAGGACATATCTGCATAAGGAGACTGAAGATCAAACACCGGTAACAAGCCAGGAAAACATCTGTCTTTCTTAAATACACAAGTTCTCGCTAAGGAATCTCTTATGCGATCAACACTTCCAAATGGCATCTATAAACCCATTCCCGACAAAGTTCTGTCACGTCTCCAGATGGCATCTATAAGCCCATCTCCCTATCAACCACCTTTCCAAATGGCATCTATAAGCCCATTCCCGACACCACATGGTTGAGACTCCAGCATGCGAGTGCAAATTTCCGGGCACTCTAGTGTCCAATCTCCTTTTACCCTCGAGTCACGAAAGGCAAACTTGCCAATCTAACTCTTCAGGTCCAAGAAGATTGAACAGGGGCAACTGTTGTACCCCAAAATTTGCCCTCCCATTTCCTCAACATTTTCTCATCACAAGACCTTTGAAGATCAAGATCCAATTAGGGTTTCCTCTGCTCAAGACTTCTCCTTGCACTGTGGACTCAAATTAGGGTTTGTGTTTGCACAAAGATGTTTTGACCTAAAATGCCTAAGATGACTTTCATGCTCCATGTTGGACTCCCAAGTTTACCTATACCAAGTTTCAAGTCTTGATTCCAAGTTTTACCCAGTCAATTGGACAGTTGACCTAGAAATCAGCTGTATTGGGGAAAAAGTCAACTATGGCCAATTGACAGTCAAACCTCATGAAATTTGATCCACATCAACATTATGAACTCACATGGACCATTTGATCAAGTTTGGATCACAATTCCACAAGAAATTTGATCAGATCATCAAAAGGGCAAAATGGTCATTTCTAGGGTTTTGACTGCACAAAGGCAACTTTTGACTGTTTGACCTAGCCAATGGCAAACCAAGCTCACATATGGACTCAAGGACCCCATGGAATTATCTTGACATGTTCATCAAGCTCAAAAGATCCCAAGTACACAAGATTGATAGTTGAATTTCCCAGTCAATTGATCAATTTTGACTGTATACTGAAAAGTCAAACTTTGACTTTTTGGTCAAAATCAAGAGTCAAGATTCATTTCTCATCAAAACATTACAAATCATGAAACTTGTTCACCAAGAAATCACAAAATGCAAATTAGGGTTTGAAAATGGAATTTTTCATAACTTAGAATTTTTCTAAGTTATGGAAAACCCTAATTGTTTCCCAACTTTGCCCCATCTTTTCACCATGATCCATTTGGATTCAAACAAAAGTCAAAACATGAAAGTTGTAGCTTGTTGCATAGTCTACAACTTTGATTCACAAAGTTTTCTCATTTGAAGCTTGTATCTCAAGTTATGTTTTTTTGAATAAGGGCACTAAACCATCTTTTAACTTAGTGAAATTTGACCTATTTTGACAAGGTTTTCTACCCTACTTCAAGGCCACTTTTCATACCCTTCCACTTGGAATTTTGATTTGCATTTCATAGATGGATTGTAGTACACATTCCAAGCTTTCCAAAATGTCCAAGAACTCATCAAACAACCTCATAACTTGAGAGATTCGAATTTCACAAGTTGGCAAAAATTCACTTTTGTTCTTCATCAAGACATGTTCACAAACTTGCAAATTTGAATTCAGTTTGCTTTATGCTTAATTACAGGTCCTTGAACCAATCCATACTCAATAATTTAATGCATATTCTTTGTACTAAGACCAATTTATTTGAGTTCAAGCTTTGTCTAATGGTTTAATCCTAAATTAGATAAAGTAAACTATCCATTTTTGCAAAAGATCACTTTATGTCAATTTGAAAATCAAACAAGTACAAGCTAAATCTGAATGGCACAAGATTATGGACAAATTGCTCTGATCAAGAGAAGATTATGCAGCCCATTAGGAGGTCCCCTACATGCCTAGAACATCAACTTGCATTTTCTTTGCTTCACATAGAAAAAAACATCCATAACTCATGCCAACTCTCTCTTCAGCTTAGAAACACAAGAACAAAGTTGTCAAACACATTACACATAACATATCCAAGCTAACACACGAGCTTTTGACCTCCAATACACCCTCCATCTCAGAATCATCCTCAAACTGCACAAACAGGGGTGCCCCTGCAGTTTGAGTGCAAACTCCCAATTCCTTCGAGCATTTTGATCAAGACCTGTTCCTCTACCTTCCCTACAACATATGCAAGCTAACCATGGCCTAAAACCTGACCTGTAATCACTCTAACAGTTTCCACCATTTTCATTTTTTCCTTTTGCAGTTGAAGTTCCATAGCTTGATTCAGAAGCTCTCAAGACAAAGTAAGCATTGAAACAGCATCCCTGGACCTCAAGGAAGCTTTTCCAATCATCACATTGCACTGAAAGTTCCTCATTCTCCAGATTGAAGTTCAACTGCACAGGTAAAAGTTTGAATTCGTATCTCTCTTATTAGGCATCTTTAGTCTTAAGTTTGTGAAGAAACAAGGTCCTACTCATAGCCCTGAACATGTATATAGCTTTACTTTTCATTTCTTTTGTCTGAGTAGAGAGAATTTGAGCTCTGAAAATGGTAGAAAAATTAGGTCAGAAAAGAGGGGGAGAGAAATTCTCCCTCATCTTAGAGAGATAGGTCAAGTTCTTTATATGGTTAGAACCGTCTCTTCATGCTTAACATCTTTTGTGTTGGAAGTTTGTTCAAAAAGTCAAGGAATCAGGAGTCAGACATTGAAGCAAGAGGCGCGCGTTTTTTTTAAAAGTTTGAAGCTGGAGGTTGAAGACAGTGTTTCATTGGGCTGGGCTTTTGTTGTTCTTTCTTTTCACACCATCCTTTTTGGCTTACACCCCCCTGAGCCCATTTACTCATTTTTTGACATTTTTGACTTTTTCCTTTTTTGCTGACTTTGTTTATTTTTCCTCATGCCATTTAAAAATTAAAAATATTTTTTTTATCATTTTTTGCATCTATTGCATATTTATTTGTTTATTTTCTCTATTTGTACATAAATACATATATATGATTATTAGAATAAAAATGTAAAAATAATGTAAATACACTTTTTATTTTCCTTTACTTTCTGAAAATATTTCACACAAAAAAAAAAAACTCTTTTATTTATTTTATTAAAATATTAAATAAATATTTATTTTTTGTATAATACATATTTAGGGTTTAATATAAATATATATATGATTATTAATATATTTAAGACAAAATATAAAAATACTTGATTTTTCATTTTATTTAATATTTGATACAAAAAAATACTTTTTTTTCACAATACACTTCATTTCATTTTATTTTTATAAATAATAAATAAATAGTAGAATTAAATTAGATAATAATACCTTTTCTTTAAAAATTAGGGTTTTTTACCTTAAGTTCAAAATACTCAAAAAAATAAATACATTTTTATTTTCTTTTCCCTTTTACATAAATAATATTTTCTCATACATATAAAAACTTTCTTTTTGCATTTCACATATTTATTTAATTTACATTTAATTATGCATTATTTAAATTGCAAATACTCAATTGATGTAATAATTTAGATTTAAATTCTTGTCAATATCCCCCATTTGAACATTTGTACCCCCCTTCCCATATTTGGTTTTGTAATAGCTTAGTAATTTTAATTTCGCACTTTATCGCTTTCTAATGATAACATGTTAGAATTAGGGTTTGTATGCAAAAAACGATAAAAAATAGTTTGACCTAATAACAAGATAAACAAGCATGAAAATGGACACACAAATCACACTTGCACCCCCTAGGGTATTCCACTTGTTGCCTTCAAATAAATGGGCCATATTGCATGTTGAACTTCTTTGGGCAAAGCAAACAGTTTGAATGATCATAGTCCCTCGACAAAAACTTTTCAAAACAAACAAAAACAAATGATCAAGTCCCTTAGAGAAATTGCTCAAAGACATTTAACGCCGTTGCAATTATGGTCCATACGATGACCCGCGCCTGTCCCTTTCACATCCTAACACAAGGTTGCCCACCAAATACAATGGTGGAGCAAACTTGTTAAAAGGGTTAAAGTATAGCAATGATCTTTTGAGAAATTTAGGAGTAGATAACCTCTTAGTTACTTGAATCAACTTGCAAAAACAAAACACTTGCCTAATTTCAAAATCACACCTCACA
Organism: Vicia faba; assembly: GCA_948472305.1. Taxonomy (NCBI): domain Eukaryota; kingdom Viridiplantae; phylum Streptophyta; class Magnoliopsida; order Fabales; family Fabaceae; genus Vicia; species Vicia faba. The sequence continues at coordinate 1,680,859,552 of OX451737.1, read as the reverse complement.
AAACTTTCAAAACAAAATGAAAACTTTTTTTCAAAAGACATACATCTTTGTATACATCCCCACATGGATCATTACAAAGGTTGCCACCACATTGGCCTCTTTTCAAAAACATTTTCAAAACCCACACACTCAAGCACCATTTAAAACAATTGAAAACAAAAGGCAAGTGATCTAAACAAGTAACTAAGAGCCCATGGACAACCATGGATAGAAAGGGTGCTAATACCTTCCCTTTCTATAATCTACTCCCCGAACCCAAGAAAACATCTCAAAAGGTTTTTGCTGTGCTTTTTAACCTTTCCTTAGGATAAAATAAAAAGTCGGTGGCGACTCTTGCTAACCGCAACATTTGCGAATACAAACGCAAAACCTCAAGTCAGTTCTCCCACCGTATCACACTGTCGAAGCGGCAAATAAGAACATTAAGAAGATTGTGCAGAAGATGACAGTGACATACAAAGACTGGCACGAGATGTTACCATTTGCTCTTCACAGGTATCGTACCTCAGCACAGACGTCAACAAGGGCAACACCCTATTCCTTGGTTTATGGTATGGAAGCAGTATTGCCTATTGAAGTTCAGATACCCTCTCTTCGGATAATGAAGGATGCAGGTTTGAGTGAAGACGACTGGATTCAGACCCGACTTGATCAACTGAATCTAATCGACGAAAAAAGACTTACTTCTATTTGTCATGGTCAGATGTACCAAAAACGGATGATCAAGGCATTTAACAAGAAAGTTAGACGACAAGAGTATCAAGTTAGGGACCTGGTAATCAAGCGCATTATCTTACCTCAAGGTGATCCCAGGGGCAAATGGACCCCTACTTACGAAAGGCCATTTGTGGTTAAGAACATCTTCTCGGGAGGAGCAATGATTCTAACTACCATGGATGGTGATGACCTTCCTCACCCTGTCAATGCCGACATAGTGAAAAGATACTACGCATAATCAAAGACCCACTAGGTTGACTGGCCTAAGCAAAAGTAAGGGCTTCCCGGAGAACCAAAAGGGTTCGGGCAAAAATAAGGGATGAAAATAAAAAATCTGTACACCCGGCTAGTCGAAAACCTGAAAAAGTGGCTTGGGCAAAAATGGGTATCCCGGTGGACTGAAAACCCGAAAGGGCGGTCCAGGCAAAAGTTAGGGATCAAAGCGTAAAACTATGTCTCATTGGATCACCCTGCATCCAGACTTCGGTATCAACTATCAAGCTCAGACAGCACTAATCAATCTGATTCATCTTCAACCAGTAGCAAAGTGATGAGATGCTCAAGGATATAAAGGCAATAGCAGAGTTGGAACCCAGTGGGATTATTCACATAGCTGTTTTATTTTTTTTTCACAAGTTGTATAAATTCTATTTTGATTCGACGACGTTCTCTTACTAGGACGTCAGCCTCTTGTACAAAAACGCCTATTTTCAGGCAAACTTCAAAATCAATACAAATTCATTTTCAGACAAATTTCAAATTGTTTTCCCTTTATCTGTTTTGTTTTGCAAAGAACGTCCAATGTTCATTTTTTATATATGCATTTGACATTAATCGCTACTCATAAGTATTTACATGCGAAACAAAGGACGAATTACTGGTAATATCAGAAACAGGGGCATAAGAAATGTCCAAACTGTGTAGTTACTTTGTCCACCAAGGTACCAAGGTAGGTTCAGCTGAAGAATATGACCAAGATACCATCACTCCCCGCAGAGTAGAACAGTAATGGTAGCTCTCCCCACTAAGACTTGCAACTATGAACGAATCAGCAATGCTCTCCCCAAGAAGAGTTAATCTACCATCAGCCCTAAAAAGGATGGGTATCCCCAGAAGGTTTTCATATTTCCCAGCGGAGTATAAATATATTCTCCAGCAAGTATAAGAGCACCCCCGGCAGTCTTAACGTTCCTCAACGAAGTATAAGAATGTTCCCCGGCGGAATACAAGATATCCCCAGTGGAGTCAATATTTCCCAGCGCAGTCTAAAAAGGCTTCCCCGCCAGAGCTGAATCATCTTCCCCAGTAGATTCTGGAAGCTTATCCCCTGCAGAGCGCAAATAAATCTCCCCATCCAAATTCAGAAGGTTATCCTCACAAGAGTCTAACTGGGTTATCCTCGGCAAGTTGCAACTGAAGGATCATCCCCAGCGAAGTTCTTTCTATCCCCAGCGGAATTCATCATTAAAATCCCCAATAGAGCTTATCAACAGAATCCCCACCAGAGTTATCATTAATCTTCAGCAGAACGTCTCTTCCCCATAGAGTAATTCCCCTCGGAGTAATCTCTTCATCAGTTTATTCCCCCCAACGGAGTTCTTCTCTCCTACAGGTTTATCATCTCCGTTCATCATCCCCAGCGGAAACGAAGAACTCAACTCTACTCTCCAGCAGCCCCGGGATTTATTTTCCCCAGCTAAAACATCACATTTCCATACATCATGATACATGCATATACGCATCATACGAACACAATCTCATTTATTTTGAGAACATCATTGCCTGATCCATATCATGCATTGCATGTGACTGACCTTTTACCTTTCAAGAAAGATGTAATTAAGTCCCCAACTTAGTCAAAGACCTGACCAGTTCTTAAATCTTAATTGATTTATCCTCATTTGAATTTCAGATAAGGTACTCAATCTCGACAGTTTCCCTACATCATAGTGTGGACGAGTACTATAACCTCAACGGTATACTCCGTGGAGCACGAGTCAGTTCCTAGATCTTTATGTTTTCCTCTGTCATAGTGTGGACAAGTTCTATAACCTCAACTGTATACTTCATTGAGCACGATACAGTTCCTAGATCTTGATTAAGATGTTTCCCTACGTCATAGTATGGACGAGTACTATAACCTCAACGGTATACTCCATTGAGCACGAGTCAATTCCTAGATCTTGATGTTTTCCTCCGTCATAGTGTGGACAAGTTCTATAACCTCAACGGTATACTCCATTGAGCACGAGACAGTTCCTAGATCTTGATGAAGATGTTTCCCTACGTCATAGTGTGGACGAGTACTATAACCTCAATGGTATACTCCATTGAGCACAAGTCAGTTCCTAGATCTTGATGTTTTCCTCCGTCATAGTGTGGACAAGTTCTATAACCTCAACGGTATACTCCATTGAGCACGAGACAGTTCCTAGATCTTTATGAAGATGTTTCCCTACGTCATAGTGTGGACGAGTACTATAACCTCAACGATATACTCCATTGAGCACGAGTCAGTTCCTAGATCTTGATGTTTTCCTCCGTCATAGTGTGGACAAGTTCTATAACCTCAACGGTATACTCCATTGAGCACGAGACAGTTCCTAGATCTTGATGAAGATGTTTCTCTACGTCATAGTGTGGACGAGTACTATAACCTCAACGGTATACTCCATTGATCACGAGTCAGTTCCTAGATCTTGATGTTTTCCTCCGTCATAGTGTGGACGAGTTATATTACCTCAACGGTATACTCCATTGAGCACGAGAAAGTTCCTAGATCTTGATGAAGATGTTTCCCTATGTCATAGTGTGGATGCGTACTATAACCTTAATGGTATACTCCATTGAGCACGAGTCAGTTCCTAGATCTTGATGTTTTCCTCCGTCATAGTGTGGACAAGTTCTATAACCTCGACGGTATACTCCATTGAGCACGAGACAGTTCCTAGATCTTGATGAAGATGTTTCCCTACGTCATAGTGTGGACGAGTACTATAACCTCAACGGTATACTCCATTGAGCACGAGTCAGTTCCTAGATCTTGATGTTTTCCTCCGTCATAGTGTGGACAAGTTCTATAACCTCAACGGTATACTCCATTGAGCACGAGACAGTTCCTAGATCTTGATGAAGATGTTTCCCCCCAATTGGATTATGGACAGGTTCCTAAGACTCAGCCGAGGCATTCTCTCAGTTGAAGTACAAGCAGGTTCCTAAATCTCAACAAAGTTTAGACTTCCCCAGTTGAATCTTTTACGACCACAGGTATGCAAGTTCTCGCTAAGGAATCTCTTATGCGATCGACACTCCTGCAGATGGAATCTAGGGCCTTACATCCAAATGACATCAAGTGTCCCTCAATGTCCTAATATGTTCTTAAGTTCATCCATGTCAAATTTCAAGCCTTGTAGAGGAAGTTTGGTCAGTCAATTGCTCAAGAGACCCAAAAGTCGACTGTGCTAGGGCAAAAGTCAACTGTGTCCCAAATACAGTCAAACCTCAAGATTTTTTGTCAACATTCTCATTTTGAAGGTTAATTCATCATTTGATCAAGGGTTGATCATGATTCGTCAAGGATTGCTCAAGATTCATCAAGATTCAAAAGTTGCTAAATTAGGGTTTTGCAGGAAAAGTCAACTCAACTTTGACCAAGAATAACTTTCTCATAATTTATGAGAAATGACCCATCCAAATCTCATTTTTAAGAGGCTGCAATTTCCTACAATCCATCTTCACACCCCAAGATCAAGAAATGCTCTCACAAAAAGTTACAAATTTGGACATTATAGGTAATTTTTGAAAGTCAACAAAAACACCTTTTTTGCCAAAGCTTATAACTTGAGCATGGAACATCAAAGTGAGATGAGACCAAAAGGGTTGATTAGAGGACATCTCATGGTTTCTAAAAAGTTCAAGAACACCTCCAAAAGTTCAAAATTGAAGAAGTTATTCATTGTTGAAGTTGGGCATTTTTTCAAATTTGCCAAAAGTCAACTATCCTCAAAACTCCAATTTTTGACAAAAGGACCCACTTTTTTCCACTTGATATGGTCTTGTCATGCCACGCACGTGTCCCATACTTGATTTCATGGCCATTCATTTATTTTTCTATTTTATTTAATTTTTATTGATTTAATTCATTTTTAGTCAATATTAAATCAAATAAAATCTAAAAATTGATGAAATCATATCTTTGTGATTGGTACAACTTTCAATTACCATCATGAATCAAATCAAACTCGTATCATGGCTTTTTATGCACAAAAAATAAGATTTGGCCTATTTTTGGAAACTTGTCAATGGTGATCAAAATCCAATCTTCCATCTTCAATGCACTTGGATTATAGCCCATGTTTTGACCTAAATTCATTCCATTATATGCACACAAGCCACACAAACCTAAAACAGGTAAAAAGCTTTGCACAAACGGCAAAAACAAGTTTGTGAAAAACCTTGAGAAAGTGGAGATCGAATTTTGGTTTAGAGGCATTTTCCAACCAAAAGCTCAACACAGCCCTCTTCCCTGACATCTCCTGAAACTGTAGCAATCAAAACCAGTCCTTTAGACGCCACCAACTGCACTGTAAGTCTCCATGAATCTTGCTCTGAACATGATATCGTGAAACCACTTCCTTGCATCCTTTTGCCAATATTTTTGTATAATCATGCTTGCCTTTAAATTTCCATTCGTTCTGCATCATTCAATTGCTTTTTTGTAGCCTATAACTCCCTACCCGAACCTAGGGTTTTGGAGGTTTCCATATGGGGTTTCATTTTGCAGGGACAATTAGGATGAATCTTGGCCATGGTTGAACTCAGGAGGAAGAGGCGACCATGTCCATGTGCTTGGATGGGATTGTTATGGCCTAAAACGTATTTTTGAATCGCCCCACGAATCTTCCTGCGGATAAAAATCCACAGGTAATAAAACCAGAGTTTCGTGGGAGAAGACGACCAGGCGTCGCCCTCCCATTGGCCCATTTGAAATTACGCGCTTTTATTTTATTGTTTCAGGCATATTAGTTTGTTTCATATATAATAGTTGCTTCTTATTATTATAACAATTAAGCAATGCAGTTGGGTTGGTGAGCGCGTTGGCATGTGAGCGTTGGGACCTGGGTTCGAATCTCAGGTACCCCAAAACTTTGTTATAATTTTTCCTCAAGTATTCATTTGTAGCATTCCAGGCGTGGATTACCATATGCCCCAGAGATCAACATGCCAAGTGGCTTCAGGCCAACATCCAGTGGCCAAAATTGAAGGACCACCATACTCCTTGGTCAACAAGCATGCGTTGGATCCCAAAGGTCAAAGCAGGCTGGATGTTTTGGGCCAAGAATTACTGATCATACTCCCTTTTTAAGCCCAGCACCCCCCTGAGTTTGTTCTTCTTTTTATTTTCTTTTATTATTTTTCTATTTTCTATTTTATTATTATCTCAATTAATTTAATTAACCAATTAACATTTTTTTTTATAAAAAATCAGAAACCACCAAAATAATATTTTATTAATTCCACTAATTTTATTATTTATTTTGTAAATAACAATTAATTAATTTATTTAGTTTAATTAGGTACAATTTTAATATCTTTTGCATTAAATTAAAATCAATTTAGAATTAGGATTTTTATTAACTTTTTAACCATTCTTATTTCATTTCCTTAATTAAAATAAAAACTCAAAAATATTTTCATTTAATTAATTAATTCAATTATTAATTTAGACTAATTTTTAATTTAAAAAATAATATAGAAAAATGTTTATTCAATAAAAGGGTCAAAACCCTAAAAAACACTCCGATTTAATTTTTCTCGCGCGCGTATTATTTTTTACCCGTATTTCAATATTGTAACTGTTTCGAGAATGAAATAGTTTTAACTTAGGATTTTATTTACCGCTTTTACTTACTTTCCGCAATTTAATTTTAAAGGGTTTGTCTTTGGCGATGTAAATACCCGACGCCTTGTAATAGCTTAGATTTATTTTCCGCAATTTAATTTCTGCAACCATTAACTGTTAGATGTTTGAATAATAGCCAATGCATGACAAGATCAACTTTTAACCTAAAATCAACAGTAGCTCACCATAACATGCACAAATATAATATAACTGAAAAACAATACACTCGTACATGCCACTCCTAGGGTACACCTCACTTGGTTGCCTCGAACGTGGTCATTAAGTATAAGAAGTTTTAGAGGTCGCCCTCTTGTCCAAAGATCATAGTTGCCTCGAAACGGTTGCCTCGGATAAAATGATCTAAGATATTAGGGTTACTGCTAAGGCGTCCTAACATTGCTTTAGTGACCACACGTCCCTTAATCGAATTGACCCAAAAACTCCAATGACGATGCTACCTACTCCTCAATAGTGGGATAGCATTGTCTAAAGGACACTTGTACAATTTAATTCCTTTTTGAGTAGGTAGATGTTCTTAAGTACTTGCTCCTTTTAAAAACAAAACAAAACATTTCGCACTTACACCCCTTTCAAAAATAAAACTCTTTTTCAAATCCACAAACACAAAGAAAATCAAACTTTTGAAAACATAATGAGCACGTACCTAAGAGCCCGTGGATAACCACAGATAGAAAGGGTGCTAATACCTTCCCTTTCTATAATCTACCTCCCGAACCCGGGAAATATCTCAAAAAGGAATTTTTCTGTGCTTTTGTCCTTTCCATGTTGGATAAAATAAAAGACGGTGGCGACTCTTACTCACCGCGACATTTTGGAAAAAAAAAACGCAAAACGCGAACCAGCATTCGAAAACTGTCAGTTCTATTCCCAGCGATCATACTAACAAAACATGCCGTGCTCACCGCATCCGCCCAAAAGTATTTTGGAAGGTTTGAGTCGCTAAGCATTGTTCTAGCAAGTTCCACAAGAGACCTATTCTTTCTTTCAACCACTCCATTTTGTCGTGGGGTCCTTGGTGCCGAGAAGTTGTGAGATATTCCATGTTCTCCACAAAATTCTTCAAATAGAGCATTTTGGAATTCTCCGCCATGGTCACTTCTTATTGCGGAAATTGTTAGAGACTTCTCATTCTGAATTTGTTTAGCATACTTCTTGAACGCCTTGAATGCATCACTTTTATGCACTAAAAAGAATGTCCAAGTATATCTAGAGAAATCTTCAACAATAACCAAAGCATATACATTACCTCCGAAACTCCTTGTTCTCGATGGACCAAATAGATCCATATGTAAAAATTGTAGTGGCCTTGTAGTGGACACCACATTCTTAGATTTTAAAGTTGATCTAGTTTGTTTCCCTTTTTGACAAGCATCGCATAGTCTATCTTTGACGAAATTTCTCTTAGGCAATCCAATGACAAGATCATGCTTGATTAATTTATTCAAGTGTTCCATATGAATATGAGAAATTCTTTTGTGCCAAAGCCATGAATCATCGTTGTTCGCCATGATAGATTTAACCTTCAAAGATGGATCATCAAGGGAAATCATAAATATATTATTGATTCTTTTACCTTTAAGTATAACCTCATGAGTGACTTCGTCTTCTATCAAACATTCATCCTTGGTGAACTTGATGTTGAAGCCTTTGTCACAAAGTTGGCTAATACTTAGAAGATTGTGCTTTAGTCCTTCAACATAAAGAACATCTTCAATGGATGTGAAAGGTGGAGCACCAACATTGCCTTTGCCTAGGATTCTTCCCTTATTATTGTCTCCATAAGTGACAAAACCCTTGGCCTTTAGCGCTAGATGTGAAAATTGGTTTATATCTCCTGTCATATGCTTTGAACAACCACTATCAAGATACCAAAAATTGCATGTGGTCTTCAAGCATACCTGCAAAACAAATTAGGTTTTGTTAGGTACCCAAGTTGCTTTGGGTCCTTCATAATTAGTGCCTTTCTTTACCCATACATAATGCCCACTTGCCACATTGAAGTTTCTAACATAGCAAGCATTAGGTGTATGGCCTTTAATACCACAATAAAAACAAGTAGGTTCAAAGTTACTTCTATATCTAGAAGGATAAGATTTCTTCTTAGAAAATGTTTTCTTTTTCGGATAGTGACGAACTATTTTAGGTTTGTTCAGTTTCTCTTTGGAAGATTGATCACTTGCCTTAACAAAGATAGTTTTGTTAGAACTTGGTTTTTGAAAACTTTGAATATCCAAGCCCATTTTTATCATTGGAGTATCTTTGTTGGCTAAGAACACCTTCCAATCCAATTTGCCCTTTTTCATATCTTTCAATGACTCTTTTTAATTGGACAATTTGGAAAGAGAGTGAATCAAAATTTTTGCATACAAAATTTTGTTTTTGTTCATCACTTGATTTTTTTTTATTCTTTGAAATGTTTTTCTATTGAAACATATTTTTCTTCTAAGGATGAAATTTGTTTGTTTTGTGATGAAATGGTTTTATACATAATTTTGCATTCATTCAATAGTTCATCTATAGCACCTCGTACATCACTATCAAAAAGAGAAAATTCATTACTAACCTCATTGTCTTCATCATCAGAATGGTGTGAGGCCATCAATGCTACATTTGAACTTTCATCACTATCGGAATCGGATGAGGAACTTATTTCATTGTCCTCCCATGCGACATAAGCCTTTTTGTTCTTGAATCCCTTCTTGCTTTTAAAGCCACTTTTCTTGGAGAGTTTTGGACAATCCGGGTTGATATGACCTTGCTTACCACATTCATAACATGTGATTTCTTGTGTTGATGTGGAGCCTTCCTTTTTCTGAAAATGTTTCTTTCCTTTTGAATGAGAAAAAGGTTTGTCATTTCTACCGAAGAACTTACCAAGCCTTTTAACAAGAAGCATGAATTTTTCATCTTCTTCTGGATTGTTTTCCTTTTCAACTTCCTTCGAGTCTATCTTCAAAGCAATGTTCTTGGATTTGTTCTCTTGATTTTCATGCTTTTCGAGTCTTCCGAGTTCTGTTTCGTATTCTTGAAGTTTTCCAAATAGAGTTGCGGATGTCATGTTGGAGAGAATTTTCTTTTCTGAAATTGCCGTTACCTTTGGTTTCCATTCCCTAGTTAAGGACCTAAGTACTTTCAGATTCAATTCATCATTCGTCAAAGTTTTACCAAGAGCACTTAGATTATTTGTCAAGTGCACAAATCTCTTTTGTAAGTCAATAATGGTTTCTCCGGGCTGCATTCGAAATAGTTCATATTCTTGACTTAGGGTATTTAGTCTTGATCTTTTTACTTCAACCGTTCCTTCATGAGTTTGTACCAAGGTATCCCATATTTCCTTTGTTGTTTTGCATGCCGAGACATGGAAGAATTCGTCCATGCTAAGTTCACCTTGAAGAAGGTTTATTGCCTTTTTGTCATAGAGATCTTTCTTCTTATCATCATTGTCCCATGCAGTTTTAGGCTTTGATGAGCCAACACCATTGATTACCGTTATCAGGATAAATGGACCATTTTCGACGGCATCCCATATTTCTTCTCCTTGTGCTTCTAGATGCGCCTTCATGCGAATTTTCCAGAAGTCAAAATATTCACGACAAAATAGAGGAGGCTTGTTGTTACTACCACCATCTCTGAAAACGGGATTATGATTTGCGGAAGCCATTCTGGATCTTTTAGGAGCAGGTTACCTATAACCTGCTCTGATACCAATTGTAAGTACGAAGTGCGCCTAAGAGGGGGGGTGAATTAGGTACTTTTAAAAATTCTGGTTTTTAGTGATGATGGTTCTTATTTTTCTGGTTATAAGTGAGTTTAGGAAAGCTTAAAAATGCAGAAAAGTAAAGAGACACGGGCGATATATCCTGGTTCCCCTTACAGTACGAGAGTACTCCAGTCCCCTTTCAACATGAAATAGATTTCCTTATTATGGCAAACTTAAACAAGAACTACCAACCAAACCAAGAACAATCCTCTTGGACCAAGAACAATCCTCTTGGATTTTCACTAAGTTACCTATGAGAAAAATCCTCTCAATGTAACTACACTTTTATCCAGCAACTTGGAAAGACAAGATTTCAACAAAAACACTTAAACTTAATTCCAACAATCCTGGAAAATAAGTAAGTAAATATCAATTTGTGAGTTTGAGTGAGTAGAGTAATATTGATCACTAAGAGTGATTTGACAATGTATAATCTTCTTCTTTCAATAATAATATTGTACAAAGACTCAAGATATATTTGCTCAAAGTTTTCTGTTTGAAGTATGAAAATGTGCAGAAAACTTATGCATGAAAATGAAGAATGCTTGAGTTTGTATTTTTAAAGTTCAGAAAAATATTTTGAAAGAAGGTGTTAGATCTGGATTTGAAATTGAATATTTATATGTTCATAACACCCTTTTGAAACATCATGAAGATCTAGAAATGTATCATGAACAAATGCCAAGTTTGAGTGAAAAGATGTAATGAAAAGGCATGATCAAAAGGCATGAACAAAGCTGTTATTTTTCAAATTCGTGCAGTGTGTAATCGATTGCACCCTTGGTGTAATCGATTGCACAAGGTTTTCAATAGCTATTTTTTCAAAATTTTAAGAGTGCAATCGATTGCATTAACAATGTAATCGATTGCATGCAAAGTCAGTAGCAAAAATTAACTGAGTGCAATCGATTGCACTAACAATGTAATCGATTGCATGCAAAGTCAGTAGCAAACTTTTTGAAAAATTTAAGTATGCAATTGATTGCATAGGAATGTAAATCGATTTCACAAAGAAACAGAAGCAAAAGATTTGAAATTTTTGAAGAGTGCAATCGATTGCACTAAGATGTAAATCGATTGCATGCAGAAGAAAAGTGAAATTTTATCTTTGAAAAGCTTGAGGAATGATTCTTAAACATTTCTTTTTCATTTTTGAGCATCTATATCTTAAGATCAAAGTAGATAATATTATTATACCTTTAAAGTTGTTAAGAGCTTTGAGTGAAGATATTATCCTTAGATGCTTAGATGCTTTACCAAAATCTTTGCCTTCTTTGTTAGCCATGGTTTGTCTTCATCAAAACAAAAGCTTATTTGAGAAGCATTATTTGGTTATGCCCGAAGGGATGGCCCACACGATATGCTGACTCAAGGGTTGGTTTTCGACTACGACAATGAAGATCAAGGTCTTCGCCAGAGATTCATCTGAGCTTGGAGCCTTACCTCAAGTGGGTACGAACCCGCGCTAAAAGTCTTATGATGCCTTATCCTTCCATTCTCCCGATGATTATTGAGCCTGTTAAGGAGGGAGAAGTTCCATACACTATCCTACATCCTGACATGCCCACATCTCTTGAATACCTACAAAGGGATTGGATACAGCTCAAAGGAGAGCGTGATACTTTCAAAGCCCAATTCTACGCAAGCGAGAAGAAGGTTTTGGAACTCACTAGGCTACTTCGTGAGGAGCAGACTCTGAATGCCTACATTGCGCCAAAGAGGATGCGCACTGCTTTTTTATCTTAGAGCATTGTATTATTTTGCCCAAGCGGAATTGATGTACTCAAACTCTTTCTTATTAATATAACGTGTGTTTCTTTTTGTTTAAAGCGAATTTGAATCTTTTAAAATCCTTGAAAACATTACATATGCACATATCATTCATCATAACATAAACAGGTCTTTGCAACAAGTTTCCTTATCTCTCTACTATTTATTTCAATAAGATGGATCTCGAACAGACAGTCAAAGATCTTCAAACTCACAACATACAGTTTCAACAGTTACTCACAACCTTGGCCAAAGGTCAAGAGGAGCTGAAGACTCTGCTAGCAAAAGAGAAAAAGAAGAAAGAGAAGAAACCAACTGGTGTGGTAATCATGGGAAGAAGGTTTCAGGGACAGGCTAGAAGAACCTTGGATTTTCCAACAACATCTGATGAAGGAGAAAGAAAAGGGAAAGAAATAGCAGTTCGGTCAGAGTCTGAAGAAGAGGAGGAAAAGGAGGATAATTCCGAAGAGCAGTATCCTCTAGCGGATGATAAATACCGACACCTTGAAGAGCGTCTAAATGCTATGGAAATACAGAAAGTACCAGATCTAGACTTTGAGGAATTGGAGCTAGTGTCAGGAATTGTAATCCCACCAAAGTTCAAGGTGCCGCTATTTGAAAAATATGATGGGGTGTCATGTCCCAAAATGCACCTCCGATCATACATAAGGAAGATTCAGCCACACTCTGCTGACAAAGACTTGTGGGTCCATTTCTATCAAGACAGCATATCCGGAACACAGCTTGATTGGTTTTACCAATTGGAAAGGGCCGACGTCCACAACTGGGAAGATCTTGCCGCTGCTTTCTATAAGCAATACCAGTACAACGTAGATTTCACGCAGAAACGGAGAGATCTAGCTGGAAGAGTACAACCCCCTCTGTCTGAGAGGGAGTTGGTAGATATGTTCTTGGGTACCCTATCGGGTCCTTTCTTCAACCATCTGATTGGGAGCTCATCTGCTGGGTTTACTGAGCTAATATTAACCGGAGAAAGGGTGGAAGCTGGTATAAAAAGCGGGAAGATTCAGAAGGATGCGTCGGCTTCTACAGCTATGAGAAAACCTTTCACGGGGAAGAAGGAAGTGTCTGTTGTTTATTCATAAAGGAATCAAGGAAGAGTTGAACGCTGACCAATGGTGGGGGCCGTTATGATCCCAAAACCTACATCTGATTAACCGAGAGCTAATCAGCCGAGGGTGGAAAGGCCAGTTCGGCAATTCACCGGGATTAATATGACTCCAGCCCAGGTTCTACCACACCTTCTGAAATTGAATCGGGAAACTTTAAAGAGTCCCCAAAGAATCCCAATACTGCGTCCCCTCACTATCACCCAAATGCCAGATACACATACCATTCTGAAAGTCCAGGGCACGACACTAACAACTGTTGGGATCTGAAGAACAAAATTCAAGACCTTATAGATGCAAAGGAAGTTGAGTTTGATGCACCAGAAAAACCAAATTTCATTTCCGCTCCGATGCCTAGGCATGGTCACAATGCCAATGCTGTAGAGGAAGATTTATTTGTTGCCATAGTGGATGAACTGTTGACTCCACTCCCGATCATTAAATTGAACTTGTTGAAAGATGGGGTATTCCCAAGTTGTAAGGAAGACTGCGATCATTACTTATCCTCACTCGTCGATTGCCCTCTGTTGAAGACAGGTATCCAATGCCTGACTGACAATCAAGAAATTCTGTTTGAAAAAGCTCCTGTTTTGCCTATTCCTGTTGAAGACGTTTCGATCATAACCATCTCCGCCAATCCTTCCAGGGTCCCTAAAAGACCCGTTAGGATTACATCAGCTAAAAAAACTACTCCTCTTAAGATCACAATGCCCGGGCCAGTCCCGTATGAGTCAGATAAAACAGTACCATGGAATTACGGTGGAGAAATCTACTAACATGGTGTTAAACAAGATGAACTGACTTCCGAAGAAGAGAGCTCCGAAGAAGAAAACTTCGACATTAGTAATATTGCCGGAACTAGCAAGGTTACCCGTAGTGGTAGAATCTTCTCTCCAGAAATTGCCCCTACAAAGGCAATTTTTGGACCCGTGGCTGCTCCAAAGGTTACCTCCATACCAATAATCATATCCGCGAGTACTCCTATCAATGAAGATGACACAACCCCTGTTGTTATCCCCACCAATACTTCTGCTGCTGATTTTCGGGGAAAAGGTATTCAAGAAGAGCCTGTTAGGACGAAGGCTCAACCACTGATTATCCCCGAAGCCTCCAAGAAGGAAATGGAGGAGATCCTGAGAATAATAAAGAAGAGTGATTATGATGTGGTTGAACAGTTGGGGAAAACCCCCTCCAAGATCTCCAAGATCTCCAAGTTGGCTTTGTTGTGGTGTTTTGAGGCACATGCAAAAGCTCTGGTGAAGTTTCTAAAGACAACCCATGTTCCGTAAGAGACATCCGCTGAGCAATTCCAAGACTGTGTGGCCAGTTTGACAGTTGATAATGGTTTAGGTTTCTCTGATGCAGATTTTACACCAAAAGAGAGAAAACACAATGAGGCGTTGCATGTCTCTGTGGAGTGTAGAGGAACAACCCTAGCCCATGTATTGGTAGACATTGGCTCGTCTTTGAACGTTTTACCGAATAAAGCTCTCGATAGATTGGATTGCGAAGGGTTGACATTGAAACCCAGTAACATAGTCGTAAGAGCTTTTGATGGTTCAAAGAGGATGGTCCATAGGGAGGTGGACATCCCGATAAAGGTGGGAACTCAGACTTTCAACTCAACTTTTTATGTGATGGACATCCGTCCCTCTTATTCATGTCTGTTAGGACGGCCTTGGATCCACAATGCCGGTGCTGTCACCTCCACCCTACACCAGATGCTGAAATACCCGGTCCAAGGGAAGATCATAATTGTCCATGTGGAAGAAGAATACATGATTAGTCATCTGAATTCTTTTTGATGTATGGAATTGGATGGCGAGTTCATTGAAACTCCTTTTCAGCATTTCGAAGAAGTCTCGCAAGAGGTAACAGTAACCAAGACGGTATCCTCGATTCCCAGGATCACAAGACCTCTGCTTCGGATGTCATCTCTAAAGGACACAAAGGCGGTAACAGAAGAGGGTGGATGCACCATCTGGGGGCAACTTTCGGACATCCCGTATAAACCAAACAAGTTTGGCTTGGGGTTTACTTCAACTGCTCAGAAGGTTGTGCGCCGTGCCCGTGCTGGAGGGCCACCTTTGAAGATTAGCAACCAAGAGATCAATGCAGTGGAAGACAGTGAAGAAGATGGCAGCTTGGAAGATTTGATATTTCCTACTGTCAACGGAGGACTTCGCAACTGGGAAGCCAAAGACTTTATCCCAATAACTTTCATCTCTCAGTAATTTATCTTTTACAATTCTGTTGGACTTGTAATATTCACAAACAATTCGTACATTTTCAACCTTGCGTCTTACCCGAGGCACAATGGTCCATTTGTAAGGGTTTTTATTTCATCTTCATATGACATTCAATGAATCATGGACGTTTTTCACATACAAACCTTTTGTGCTCATTGTCTTTCTTTTACATTTTATTGTTTAAAGATGGCTATACCCGTACACACACCCACACTCACAAATGCAGGTACCCCTCCATTCTGGATCTCATGGGTAACGATACTGCTATGGCCTTTAGTGACTCTGATGATCTAATCTACCAAGCCGAAGACGAAGGTGAGGAAGATTGTGAAGTACCGGGGGAATTGGCTAGACCACTACAACAAGAGGAAAGAGCTATTCAGTCGCATGAGGAGCTTTTGGATACAATCAACTTGGGTACCAAGGAGGATAAAAAGGAAATCAAAGTGGGTGCCAACCTAGAGCCGAGTTCCAAGGAGCGTCTAATTCAGCTATTTCATGATTATGTTGAGATCTTTGCCTGGTCATACGAAGACATGTCGAGACTTGATACAGACATCGTGGTACATCGTCTGCCAACAAGAGAAGACTGTCCACCAGTGAAACAAAAAGTCCGCCGCATGAGACCTGACATGTCGGAGAAGATCAAAGTAGAGGTTATGAAACAGTTCAATGCTGGATTTCTGGCTGTTACTTCCTATCCTCAATGGGTTGCCAAAATTGTTCTTGTGCCTAAAAAGGACGGTAAAGTACGAATGTGTGTGGATTATAGAGATTTAAACAGGGCCAGCCCTAAAGATGATTTTCCGCTTCCCCACATTGATATCTTGGTTGATAATACGGCCCAGCACAAAGTATTTTCTTTCATGGACGAATTCTCAGGCTATAATAAAATCAAAATGGCACCTGAGGACATGGAGAAAACTACGTTTGTCACCAAGTGGGGCATGTTCTACTACAAAGTGATGCCATTCGCGCTGAAGAATGCTAGGGCAACCTATCAACGCGCCATGGTAGCTTTGTTTCATGATATGATACATCATAAGATAGAGGTCTATGTAGATGACATGATAGTCTGATCACAAACTGAAGAAGAACACCTTGATCACTTGCAAAAGCTGTTTGTCAGATTGAAGGAGTACAAACTAAGGTTGAACCCGAACAAGTGCACATTCGGAGTCCGGTCCGGTAAACTCTTAGGTTTCATTATCAGCAACAAAGGCATCGAGGTTGATCCTGCCAAGGTCAAAGCGATACAATAAATGCCTACTCCTCGTACCGAGAAGGAAGTCAGAGGGTTCTTGGGACACCTAAACTATATTGCCAGATTCATTTCTCACCGAACATCTACTTGTGAACCAATCTTCAAGCTGTTGAAGAAAGATCAAGTAGTCATATGGAATAATGAATGCCAGATTGCTTTTGACAAAATCAAAGAGTATTTACAAGAGCCTCCTGTCTTGATGCCACCAGTCGAGGGAAGACCACTAATCATGTATCTGACCGTTTTAGAAAACTTAATGGGATGTGTATTGGGGCAGCATGACGAGTCTGGCCGAAAAGAGCATGCTATTTACTACCTGAGCAAAAAGTTTACCGACTATGAAACCAGATATTCAGTGCTCGAGAAAACTTGCTGCACTCTGGTATGGGCTGCTCTCCGGCTAAGACAGTATATGTTGACTCATACCACTTTGCTGGTATCTAAGATGGATCCGATAAAGTACATCTTTGAGAAGCCTGCTCTGTCTAGAAGGATAACTAGATGGCAAATGATCCTACCAGAATATGACATACAGTACACGACCCAAAAAGCTATAAAGGGCAGTGTGCTAGCTGATCATCTTGCCCATCAAGCTGTAGAAGATTATCAGTCCATGAAGTTTGAATTCTCGGATGAAGACATCATGACATTAGACAACTATGAAGAAATCAGACCATATGACGGACCTGAACAAGGATCCCGATGGACCCTGTTCTTTGATGGGGCATCCAATGCACTAGGTAATGGTATTGGTGTTGTACTTATATCTCCAGAAGGATGTCATACTACTTTTACTTCCCGACTTTGCTTCAACTGTATGAACAACATGGCGGAATATGAAGCATGCATCTTTGGTCTCAAGGCTACCTTAGACTTGGGGATCAAATCGTTGGATGTGTTTGGAGATTCAGCTTTGGTTATCAGTCAGATCAAGGGAGAGTGGGACACTAAGCAACTGAACCTTATCCCTTACAAAGAACATGTTTTGACATTGTTACCACATTTCGAGCAGATTAACTTCGAGCATTTCCCGTGAGAAGAAAATCAGCTAGCAGATGCTCTAGCCACAATGTCATCTATGTTTAAACTTAATTGGGATAACGAGGTTCCCCAGATCACCATTGAACGAATGGACGAACCAGCACACTATCACGAGATTAATACTGAAGAAGTAGTGGACCAGCCTTGGTTTCATGAAATCAAAAGGTATCTCGAGGCTCAATAATACCCAGAAGGAGCTTCAATCAATGATAAAACTTTCTTAAGGAGATTCTCTGCTAAGTTCTTCCTAAGTAATGGCATCCTGTACAAACGTAATCATGATTTTATTCTGCTCCGTTGTGTGGATAAGATTGAAGCTGAAAAGATCATGGCTGAATTACATGAAGGTACCTTTGGCACTCACTCTAGTGGGCATACGATGGCGAAGAAAATCCTACGGGCAGGCTATTATTGGTCTACCATGGAAGCAGACTGCTATCAACACTCCCAGACCTGTCATAAGTGTCAAATCTATGCAGACAAGGTGCACGTGCCTCCGGTTCCTCTAAATGTCTTAACAACTCCTTGGCCCTTTCCTATACAGGGAATCGATATGATTGGGGTAATCAAGCCTACGGCCTCCAATGGACACCGCTTCATTCTAGTAGCCATTGATTATTTCACAAAGTGGGTCGAAGCAGCTTCCTTCGCCTCCGTTACTAAGAATGTTGTTGCCCGCTTCATCAAGCAAAATCTCATTTTCCGGTACGGTATCTTAGAAAGGATCATCACTGATAATGGTACGAAACTTAACAATACTATGATCACCGCCTTGTGCGAGCAGTTCAAGATTCAACATCACAATTCATCCCCCCTATCGGCCAAAGATGAATGGTGTCGTCGAAGCTGCAAATAAAAACATTAAAAAGATCATACAGAAGATGACAATCACCTACAAAGACTGGCATGAGATGCTACCGTTTTCTCTCCATGGGTACCGTACCACGGCTCACACATCAACTGGGGAAACACCCTATTCTTTGGTTTATGGCATGGAGGTTGTCTTGCCTATTGAGGTTCAGATCTCCTCTCTGAGGATTATGAAGGATGCAGGTTTGAATGAGGTTGATTGGATCCAGACCCGACTTGATCAAGTGAACTTAATTGATGAAAAGAGACTAACTATTGTTTTCCATGGTCAGATGTATCAAAAACGGATGATCAAGGCTTTCAACAAGAAAGTCAGACGCCAAGAATATCAAGTTGGAGATCTAATGATCAAGCGCATCATCTTGCTACAAAGTGATCCCAGGGGCAAATGGACTCCTATATATGAAGGACCTTTTGTAATCAAGAACTTCTTTTCCGGTGGGGCAATGATCTTAACCACCATGGACGGCGACGACCTGCCACACCCTGCGAACGCAAACATAGTCAAAAGATATTACGCATAAGAGACCCTCTAGGTTGACACACC
This sequence comes from Vicia faba, assembly GCA_948472305.1. NCBI lineage: Eukaryota > Viridiplantae > Streptophyta > Magnoliopsida > Fabales > Fabaceae > Vicia > Vicia faba. The sequence continues at coordinate 1,680,840,281 of OX451737.1, read as the reverse complement.
TAGGCAAAACAAGGTCATCCCGGCAAACCAAAAGGTTCGGGCAAAAATTAGGGATAAAATAAAAAAATTTGTACACCAGGAAAGTTGAAAACCCGAAAGGGCGACTTGGGAAAAAAAGGGTTTCCCGGTGGATTGAAAACCTGAAAGGGCGGTCCAGGCAAAAGTTAGGGAATTAAAGCGTATGACTATGTATCGTCGGATCACTTTGAGGACAATCTCTTCACTCACAAACTCGAAGCTTCTGATCAATTCAATCATCTTTGGACGAAGCAACAAATGGACAAGATATTCAGAGATACGGAGGCTATAGAAGAATAGGAACCCCGTGGGATTATCACACATAGCTATCTTTCTTTGTATAAATTTTTATTATTTTTCATGACACCACCCTCTTACTAGGATGTCTGTATCCTTTGTACAAAATACTTATTCAAAGTGAATACAAAGATATCTCTTTAAAGTACAAAAAACCATTTGCCCTTTTCTTTTTACACTTGTGTTTTATTTGCAAAAACGTCCAATGATTCATTAATGAACATATGCATTTGAACATAATTACTGTTTACAAATAAACCAAATGAAAAAGAACAGTTACTGACAGGTTGAAAGAATAGGAAAACGTCTTTAGGCTATTCCATGATCAATCCCTACAGTACGTCATTAAGATCCCCCGGCGGAGCTGAAGCTTCAAACTATTAATCCCCAGTGGAAACCATCCAGTTTCTCCAAATTCTCCAGCAAGTTATCTTGAAGCCTGAAAAACCAATTGGACGACAGCTAACTTCTGTTTTTCCCCAACGTAGGATAACTCCCCGGTAGAGTGGCAGACGACCGAAACTCTTAAACTTTTTCCCAAATAGGAATAAGTTTTTTCCCCATAGAGTTTTCATTGCTCCCCAACAGAACGAGAACTCCCATTATTAATTTCCAGTAGAAGTCATCAAAATTCTCTGGATTCCCCAAGCAGATTCCTCAAGCAGTACATGGCGTTACTCACACAACGGAATTTTTGTCAATGCTCCAACTTCAAGACATGAAGAATCCACATATCCTCAGCAACAGTCAAGGATTTATTTTCCTCAGCAATACAACAAATCAGCTTACATGTGCATACATTACATCCACATATCATAAACATTGATAAAACACATATATTGCATCATACATTTCATGCAACATAAATTTGTGTTTTAGCTAACATTTTACCCTTTTCAGGATAAGATTAACAAGCTACCATTAACAATATGCAATTTAGATACAATATAGATACGCTCCAGACACGGTTGCCATTCTGTTACTCATTCAGATTCAGCCTTCAGATACAGTTCAGATACGCTCCAGACATGGTTGCCATTCTGTTACTCATTCAGATTCATCTTTCAGATACATTTCAGATACGCTCCAAGCACGGATGCCGTCCTAATACTCATTCAGATTCAGCTTTCAGATACAGTTCAGATACGCTCCAAACACGAATTCCATTCTGATACTTATTCAGATTTCAAGTACAAATACAGCTCAGATACGTTCCAGACGCGAACATCATTCTGATACTCATTCTTTCAGCTTACAAGTTACAATTCAATAAATATATTTGAATCGCATCTACAAGCCCATCTCCAACAAGATTCTATCAGCTCTCCAAATGGCATCTTTAAGCCCATTCCCTCAACTACACTTTGTCGAGTGCAAATTTACGAGCACTCTAGTGTCCAATCATCTTTTACCTTCGAGTCACGAATGACAAAACTCGCTAATCTAACTCTTCAAGTTCAAGAAGATTGAACAGGGGCAGCTGTTGTACCCCAAAATTTTCCTCTTATTTATCAAGATTTTTTCACAAGACTTCTTTGACTCAAGACAAGATTAGGGTTTGGTCAGCTGAAGACATCTCATCTTGCACTGATAACCCAAAATTAGGGTTTGAGTTTTCACAAATATTTTTGGACCATCAATGCTTCATGTTACTTCCATACATCATTTTGAACTCCTAGGATTGCTCATGTTAAGTTCCAAGCCTTGAACCACATTTTTGATCAGTCAATTGGACAGTTGACCTAAAAATCAGCTCTATTGGGGAAAAAGTCAACCATGGCCAATTTATAGTCAAACTTCATGATTTTTGATCCACGTCAACATTTTAGACTCATATGTACCATTTTATCAAGTTTGGATTACAACTCCTCAAGAAATTTGATCAAATCACCAAAAGGGCAAAATGGTCAAAATTAGGGTTTTGACTAAGAAAGGGCAATTTCTGATTTTTAACCTAGCCAATAACCAATTAAGTTCAGACATGATTTCAAGGATTCAATGACATCATATTGACCTAATTACATGGTTCAAAAGATCTCAAGCTCATTGGATTGACATATGAAATTTGCAGTCAATTGATCAAAAGTCAACTGTATACTGAAAAGTCAAACTTTGACTTTTTGGTCAAAAATCAAGTACCAAGAGTCATAATTCATCAAGATATGTCAAAATGTGAAACTTGTTCACCAATAAAACCAAATTTGAAAATTAGGGTTTGAATTTGAAAATTTTCATAACTTAGAAATTTTCTAAATATAAAATGTTTTTATTTTTTCTCAACTTTCCACAATTTTTTCACCATGATGCATATTGATTCAAGGAAAGTTCCCAACATGAAAGTTGTAGATCTCCATGAAATCTACAACTTTTCTTCACAAACGTTTCCCTAAAGATTTTTGGATCTCAAGTTATAAATTTGTGAATAAATGGTCATGAGCTTCTTAACTTAGTGAAATTTTGCCCTAATTTAGGTAGGTTTTGGACCCAACTTCATGGCAATTTTTCAAGAGGTATCTCAAAATGCATTTCAAATATGGATTATAGAGCACATTGCAAGCTTTCCAAAATGTCCAAGAACTGTCCAAGATCATTTTTGAGTAGGGATAATCGAAGAGAGGAATTTGGCATTTTCTCACTTTTTGCTCAAGCCATTTTCATGAAGAACCAAGTTACAAACCAATCCCATGCTGGATATTTCATGCTTTACAGGTCCTAAACTTGATACACACTCCTTAATTAAATGCTTACTCAGTTGACAAAGCTTCTATCCATGCTTTTGAACCTTTATCCAATTGATAATTCCATTTATGGCAAAAAGGTTCCATTGCCATATTCATAAAGAGCAACTTTTGCAAACTTTGTGATCTTGAGCATTGGACCTGTCCCCTTGATACAAGCAAGTACCACAGACCAAAGGCAACTTGTAGGGAAGAAATACCAACCCTAAGCAAGCAGGTACAAGCATGTGAGCTTTGTCTTATCACTTTGCTTCAAGTACAAGAAAAGTGGAAAAAAGGTTAGGGCTTGCACAGCGGATAGAGAGCTGACTTTGGATCATTTAAATACTAATATGCAAACAATATGCAACACATTACACGCTGGGCAAGGACCTGAAACTCTCTCAAGCAGAAAAGCACCAAAATCTGTCCAAAACACACAGTTTTTGCATAAACACATCCAACTCTCATTTGGCTCGTGCGTTTTGTGTTTAGATCATTCAAACACATTACATACTTGATACCTAGTAAATCCAAACCATCATCCCTGTTCTGTAACCTCTGTTTCACTATCTTCCATTGTTAACTTTGAAGCTTGCAGTTGGACTTGGTCAGGGAGTTCAAGCCACTTTCAGAGCAAGGTAAGAGTTGGAATAAGTTCAGGGAAGCTCAAGGAAGCTCAAGCAATCATCAGGCCTCCATTAAATTCCCTGCATTTCCATACACGATTCCAGCTGAAAGAGGTAATTTTTCAAACTCTATCTCTTTATATAGGCAACCTTAGGCCATGATCTGTGAATGAAAAATGTAGTACTCATCATAACGAAGTTGTACATATCATTATCTTGCATTTATATTACTTGTGCTAAGAGAATTTGGAGTTTGAAATCTCTGAAAAAATTAGGTTAGGATTTAGGGATTTCAAAATTCTCTTTGATCTTTGATAGTTAGATTACAAAATTTATATGGTTGGAATCGTGAGTTCAAATGCTACATTTTTCATGTTATAAGTTTTCATTTTTTTGCAAGTATGAGGAAGTTACAGGTTGACCGACCATGGCGTGAGGAAGGAGAAGGCAGGACAGGGATGAAGCTGTCTTGGGATTTTTTGGCTTCCTGGGCTCGTTTTTGCTAGCATCATCACCATTGTTTTACTTTCTCACCCCCTAACTCTTTTCATATTTTATATTTTTTTTCATTTTATATTTAATATTTTTAATTATTTTTTTTAATGATAAAAAATCCTAAAAAATAACTTAATTATTTTTACACTTTTATTTTATTTTTTATTATTTCTCACATAAAAAAATAGATTATTTTGATAAAATATAATTGATTTTCTTAATAAACTTATAAATAATTAAATATACTTAATATTTTTATTTTACATTTTATACTTAAAAATACCTATTTTTTGCACATATTTAATTTTTAATATTTATGTACAATATTATTTATTATTTTTTATACAAAAAATGCACAAAATAATAATATAGAAACATTATTTTCCTTTAAATAAAAATTAGGGTATAATCCCTTTCAAAAATTAAATATTTTTTCTTATATTTTTTTAGGTTTAAGTTAAATATTCCTTAAATCAAAAGCAAGACATAAAACATTTTTTTAACATGAACATTGCATTACATTTTAAATATTGTATTGTATTTATCTTAATTCGCACAAGTTCGATTTGGTTGTAATAATGTATTTAGCTTTATATTTGTGCAAATCCCCGTTCAAACTTGTATTCCCCCCTCCCATAAAATTGTTGTAATAGCTTAGTATATTTACATTACGCAATTTATCGTTTTATATACCATGATTAGTAATTAGGGTTTGTATGACAAGAACAAAACAAAGCAAAAATAGAAAACCCTAAATACAAGACAAAATCAAAAGCATGAAAATGATACACTTGGCACACAAGCACCCTTAGGGTTTCTCCAACTTGGTTGCCTAAAACAAAATGGCCAAGTTACACATGCGAAGTATCTTGGCAAAATAAAACAAATATAAGATCATAGTCCCTCGATGACGTTATTCAAAAGTTGCCTTACAAAAATGATCTCGGTCCCTCAAAAATGCTAAGATACTTGGCAACATTGTTATCATGGCTATACGATGATCCACGCCCGTCCCGTTTACATCCAAAGATAGAGTTGCTTACCAAATCAATGGTAAGCCAACAATTTCAAAGGAATAGAAAATGCACAAGAATAACATTTTAGTAGGTAGATAGCTTCTAAGTTACTTGCTCCATTTCAAAAAATCCTTGCTATTTTCAAAACAAATACACACACATTTCAAAAACATCTTACAAACATTGAAAACATTTTCAAAAGACAAACATCTTTGTATACATTCTTACGAACGAGAATCATTACAAAGATTGCCTAAACGAATGGCCTCTTTTACAAAATACTTTCAAAACCACACCAAAGACCATTTCAAACAAACCAAAGCAAGTGATATAAGCAAGTAACTAAGAGCCCATAGAAAACCATGGATGAAAAGGGTGCTAGCACCTTCCCTTTTCATAATCTACCCCCGAAACTCAAGAAAACATCTCAAAGGTCTTTCCTGTGCTTTTTCACCTTTCCTTTTGGATAAAAGAAAAGTCGGTGGCGACTCTTGCTAACCGCGACATTTGCGATAAAACGCAAAACCTCAAGTCAGTTCTCCCACCCTATCACACCATTCAAAGCGGACAAGTTTGGTTTGGGCTTTACCATCAAGGCTCAGAAAGAAGTGAGGCGTGCTCGTGTAGGAAAGCCACCTCTCCGCATTGGAAGCCATGAAGTCAACGATGTGGGTGATTCGGATGATGAAGTTGCATTTGAAGATTGGTTGTATCCAACTACAACAGATCTGAAGAATTGGCATGTGTGGTACGGTGGGAGAACTGACTTGAGGGGTTGCATTTTATCGCAAATGTTGCGGTTAGCAAGAGTCGCCACCGACTTTTCTTTTATCCAAAAGGAAAGGTGAAAAAGCACAGGAAAGACCTTTAAGATGTTTTCTTGAGTTCGGGGGGTAGATTATGAAAAGGGAAGGTATTAGCACCCTTTTCATCCATGGTTTTCCATGGGCTCTTAGTTACTTGCTAGATCACTTGCTTTTTGTTTTGAATTTGTGCTTTGTGTGGTTTTGAAAGTATTTTGTAAAAGAGGTCATTGTTTAGGCGATCTTTGTAATGATTCTCGTTCGTAAGAATGTATACAAAGATGTTTGTCTTTTTTCGAAAATGTTTTCAATATTTGTAAGATGTTTGAAAATGTGTGTGTTGGTTTTGGAAATAGCAAGGATAATTGTTTTAAAATAGAGCAAGTAACTAGAAGTAATCTACCTACTCAAATGTATTTCTTGTTCATTTTCTTTTCCTTTGACATTGTTGTCTTACCATTGATTTGGTAAGCAACCCTATCTTTGGATGTAAACTGGACGGGCGTGGGTCATCGTATATCCATGATTAGCAATGTTGCAAAGTATATTAGCATTTTTTGAGGAACCAAGATCATTTTGTAAGGAAACTTAGAATAGCGTCATCGAGGGACTATGATCTTATATTTGTTTGTTTTTCCAAGATAATTCATATGCGTAATATGGCTATTTTTTGTATAAGGCAACCAAGTGGAGAAACCCTAAGGATGCTTGTGTGCAAGTGTGTTATTTTCATGTTTGATTTTGTCTTGAATTAGTATTTTCTATTTGGTTTGTTTTGATCTTGCCATTAAAACCCTAATTACTAGCATGGTATATAAAAGCGGAAAATTGCATAATTTAAAGATTACTACGCTATTACAACATTGTATGGGAGGGGGGAATACAAATTATAAATGGGGATTTGCAATAATGTAAATCTAATTAAACTGTTACAACCAAATCGAATTTGTACGAATATTTGAATAAATAAATATACAATATAAATATGCAATGCTATGTATGTAAGAAAAAGATTTTTGTTTTATATGCAAAAGAATTTTGACCTAATCCTAGTATCTTAAGAAAAAGAAATTAATTCTTGAAAAAAGGTTAACCCTAATTTCTAAGATAAAAAGAAAATAAAGCTCTTTAAGTATTATTTTTGTGTATTTCTTGTCTTAAAATAATAAATAATATTTGATGAAAATATTTAGTCTTTTTATATGTCAAAATAAATATTTACAAGTGTGAGAAAAAGAATAAATAATTAACCTAATTCTATTTTTTATTTACAAGTTTTTAAAAAAGTATATATATGATATGTAACTAAAATCAAATATTTTCTATGAGAAAAAATAAAATAAAATGGATCAAAATATAAATTTAGCATGTTCATATTTTTTATGATTTTTAATATTAAAGAAAATATATTTAACAAAATAGAAATGAAAATAAAATGAATAATAAAAATATATGGGCCAGGGGTACTGCAAGCAAATAGGGGGTAGTATGTTAGAAAAAAAACAAAAAGGCCCAAGAACCAAGCCCGCGCTGCCAAAAATGCCAAAAATGAAGCTGAAAAAAAATAAGAAAAGTGCAAAAGGTAGCGCCAAGGTTCGAACCCATGACCTATGCATTTCCAGCGCGCTACCTTGCCACTGGGGTGGCTGTACATCCGTTAGTTTATATGAAACAATAAAAACATAAAATATAAAGCCTCCCTCCCTTGTACTTCATATTCTTCCTCAAGCTGGCCAGAACCTCTATATCTTTCCCATCTCTCCATGAAAATGGAAACTTCCAACATGAAAATGATAGTACTCTTTCCTACGATTTCAGACATGTAACTTAAGGAAACTAACAATCAAAGATTAAAACGAATTTTAAAGGCCCTAATTTCAACCCTAATTTTTACAAAATTTGAACTCTAAAATTATCTATACATAATGAACAGAAATGAAATCTATGCACATGGTTGGCTTTAGCACAACAATATCTACATTTTCCTTTCATAAATCGTGGCCAATGGATGCATGTATGAAGAGATAAAAGTTGGAGTTCTTACCTCTTTCAGCTGAGGACGTGAATGGAGTTTGAGTGAGATTTATGAAGGCCTGAAGATTCCTTTAGATTGCCTGAACCTCCCTGAGTGTGTTCCAATCCTTGCCTTACTTTGAAAGTGCCTGAATCTCTCTATCCAAGTCAACCTGCAAGCTTGAAAAAACAAAAATGGAAGATGGAAATGGAGGAGTTACAATACAAGGATGATGGTCTGGAACACTTAGATATGAGGTAGGTAAAGTGTTTGAGTGATTAAAACATGAAACGCACGAGCCAATTTGTAGATTGCTATGCTTGGTTACAAATTGCAAATTTTGACAGGTTTTTGGTGATAAGGAGTTTTGGAGTGTTTCTGGCCTTGAGAAATCGTGTTCTAAGTTGTAATGTGTTTGTGTATAATTATAGGGAAGGTTTCAAGTCAGCTCTACAACAGTTTTTTGAGTTCTAGCCTTTTTGCACTCTTACTTGCTTTTGAAGCCAAGTGAGGGGACAAGTCTCCATATGCTTGTACAGTCCTGCTTGGAGTTGGTACAAGTTCTAGACAATGTGCTTTTGGCTTATAGGACTTGTGTGTGCAGAGAAAACAGGTCCAATGCTCAAGAAATGAAAAGTGGCAAAAGTTATGCTTTTCCAAAATGGCAATGGCAACTTTGTGCCATTTATGGAATTAAAGCTTGGACAAAGACTCTTGTGCTTGGACTAAGGCTTTATCATCTTTGTAAACATTAAATTATGAAGTGAGAAATAAGTTTGAGACCTGTAAAGCAAAGATTAGGCAGCATAGGTTCAGATTTAAATTTTGTTCTTCATGAAATGGCTTGAAATCAAAATGAAAAATTGCCAACTTCATCTCTTCGATTCTCCCTACTCAAAAATGATCTCAAGGAGTTCTTGGACATTTTTTAAATCTTGCAATATGATCTATAACTCATATTTGAAATGCATTTCAAGATTCCTCTTGGAACTAGGTGAAAAATTGCCATGAAGTTAGGTCAAAAATCTGCCTAAATTAGGGCAAAATTTCACTAAGTTATTTTAGTTCATGAGCATGTATTCACAAAATTATATCTTGAGATCCAAGCATCTTTATGGAAAAATGTGTTAAGAAAAGTTGTAGATTTCATGGAGGTCTACAACTTTCTTGTTGGGAATTTTCTTTGAATCATCTTGCATCATGGTGGAAATTTGGCTTAAAGTTGAGAAAAATAAGAAATTTTCTATACTTAGAAAAATTTCTAAGTTAAGAAAATTTCAAATTTTAAAACCAAATCTTCAATATTTGATTTTTTGATGAACAAGTTTCACATTTTGACATGTTTTAATGAATTGTGATCCTTGGAACTTGATTTTGACCAAAAAGTCAAAGTTTGAGTTTTCAGTATACAGTTGACTTTTGATCAGTTGACTGCAAATTTCATCTGTCAATTCAATGAAAATGCAATGTTTTGAACCATGTCATTAGGTCAAGATGATACAAATGAATCCTTGAAGTCATTCTTCAAAACAATTCGTCATTTGTTAGGTCAAAAATCAGAAATTTCCCTTTCTCAGTCAAAACCCTAATTTTTACCATTTTGCCCCTTTGATGATTTGATCAAATTTCTTGAGGAATTGTGGTCCAAACTTAATCAAATGATACATATGAGTCTAAAATGTTGATGTGGATCATAAATTATGAAGTTTGACTGTAAATTGGCCATGGTTGACTTTTTCCCCAATACAGCTGATATTTAGGTTAACTGTCTAATTGACTGATCAAAAATGTGATTCAAGGCTTGAAACTTGACATGAGTAATATTAGGGGTCCATGATGATACTTGATATCCATATGAAGCATTGACAGTCCAAAAATAATTGGGAAATCCTAAACCCCAATTTTAGGTTATCAGTGCATGATGAGATGTCTTGAGCAAGTCAAAACCCTAATCCAGTCTTGAGTAAAAGAGATCTTGTGAGAAAATCTTGATAAATGAGAGGGAAAATTTTAGGGTACAACAGCTGCCCCTGTTCAATCTTCTTAAACTTGAAGAGTTTGATTGGCGAGTTTTGCCATTCGTGACTCGAAGATGAAAGAATGATTGGACACTAGAGTGCCCAGAAATTTGCACTCGATGATGCGCGATTGAGGGAATGGGCATAATGATGCCATTTGGAGAGGTGATAGAATCTTGTTGGAGATGGGCTTGTAGATGACATCGTAATTTGTAAGCAGAAAGAATGAGTGTTAGAATGGCGTCCGTGTCTAGAGCGAATCTGAACTATACCTAAAAGATCGTATCTGAATGAGTATCAGAATGGCATCCGTGTCTAGAGCATATTTGTATTGTATCTGAAATCTGAATTTGAATGGGTATCAGAATGGCATCTGTGTCTGGAGCGTATTTGTACTGTATCTGAATTTGAAATCTGAATGAGTATCAGAATGGCATCTGTGTCTGGAGCGTATCTATACTGTATCTGTAAGTTGTATCTGAATGAGTATCAGAATGGCATCCGTGTCTAGAGCGTATCTGAACTGTATATGTAAGTTGTATCTGAATGAGCATCATAATGGCATCCGTGTCTAGAGCGTATTTGAGCTGTATCTGTAAGTTGTAATCTGAATGAGTATCAGAATGGAATCCGTGTCTGGAGAGTATCTGAACTGTATCTAAATTTGAAATCTTAATGAGTATCAGAATGGCATCCGTGTTTGGAGTGTATCTGAACTGTATCTGAAAGTATATTTGTCAATGGTAACTGTTAATCTTATCCTGAATAGGGTAAAATGTTAGCTAAAACACGAAGTTATGTTGCATGAAATGTATATGCTTTATCAATGTTTATGATATATGGATGCAATGTATGCGCATGTGAGTTGATTTTCTGTATTGCTGTTTGATTGAGGAAAATAAATCCATGCATGCTGCTGAGGATATGTTGAATTTTTATGTCTTGAAGTTGAAGTACTGATAAACTTTTGTTGAGAGAAATCAGTTCTGTTGTGAGGGCAATGCCATGTACTACTTGTAAGATCTGCTTGGGGAATCCTGAGAATTTTGACGACTTCTACTGGGGATTAATAATTTGAAACTTTGTTCCGCTTGGGGATTTAAATGACGTACTGTAGGGGATTTCTTATGGAATGGCCTAGAGACATTTCCCTACTCTTTCACCCTATCGATAATTATCTTTCATTTTGTTTATTTGTAAACAGTAATCATGTTCAAATGCATATGTTCATTAATGAATCATTGGACGTTTTTGTAAACAAAATAACAAGTGTAAAGAAAAATATAAATAGTTTTTTGCACTTTCAAAGGGGCATCTTTGTATTGACTTTGAATAAATATTTTGTACAAAGGAGACAAACATTCTAGTAAGAGAATACCATCGTAAACAAGAAAAATTTAATACAAAGAAAGATAGCTATATGTAATAATCCCATGGGGTTCCCATTCTGATATAGCCTTCGTATCTCCGAGTATCTTGTCTATTTGCCTTGTCCGAAGATGATTGAATTCATCAGGAAACCCTGAGTTTATCAGCGGAAGCCAAAGGTTTTCCATCAAATGATCCGACGGGAAATAGTCATACGCTTTTATTCCCTAACTTTTTCCTGGACCGCCCTTTCGGTTTTTCAGTCCATCGGGAAACCCTTTTTTGCCGAAGTCGCCCTTTCGGGTTTTCAACTTGCCGGGTGTACAGGTTTTTTTTTATTTTATCCCTAATTTTTTCCCGAACCTTTTGGTTCGCCGGGATGCCCTTGTTTTGCCTAGGTGTGTCAACCTAGCGGGTCTCTTATGCATAGTATCTTTTGACTATGCCCGCGTTCGTAGGGTGTGGAAGGTCGTCGCCATCCATGGTGGTAAAGATCATTGCTCCACCAAAGAATATATTTTTTATTACAAATGGTCCTTCATAGGTTGGAGTCTATTTTCCCCTGGGATCACTTTGCGGAAAGACGATACGTTTGATCACTAAATCCCCAACTTGATATACTTGGCGTCTGACTTTCTTGTTGAAAGCCTTGGTCATCCGTTTTTGATACATCTGACCATGGAAAACAGCAGTAAGTCTCTTTTCATCAATCAAATTCAGTTGATCAAGTCGAGTTTGGATCCAATCGTCTTCATTCAACCCTGCATCTTTCATAATCCTCAGAGAGGGGATCTGAACCTTAATAGGTAAGACAACCTCCATGCCATAAACCAAAGAATAGGGTGTTGCCCCGGTTGACGTGCGAGCCGTGGTACGATAACCGTGGAGAGCGAATGGTAGCATCTCATGCCAGTCTTTTTATGTGACTGTCATTTTCTGTACGATCTTCTTAATGTTTTTATTTGCAGCTTCGACAACACCATTCATCTTTGGCCTATAGGGAGAAGAATTGTGATGCTGGATTCTGAATTGCTCGCACAAGGCGATGATCATAGTGTTTTTGAGATTTGTACCATTTTCAGTGATGATCCTTTCCGGGATACCGTACCGGAAAATAAGGTTTTGCTTGATGAAGCGGGCAATAACATTCTTGGTAACGGAGGCGAAGGAAGCTGCTTGGACCCATTTTGTAAAATAGTCAATGGCCACTAGGATGAAGCGGTGTCCATTGGAGGCTGTAGGCTTGATTTCTCCAATCATATCAATTTCCCACATAGCAAAGGGCCAAGGAGCCGTCAAGACATTCAGAGGAACCGGAGGTACATGCACCTTGTCAGCATAAATTTGAAACTTATGGCAGGTCCGAGAGTGTTGATAGCAATTTGTCTCCATGGTAGACCAATAATAGCCTTCCCGTAGGATTTTCTTCGCCATCGTATGCCCACTGGAGTGGGTGCCAAAAGTACCTTCATGTAATTCAACCATGATCTTTTCAGCTTCAAACTTATCCACACACCGAAGCAAAATAGAGTCATGATTGTGTTTGTACAGGATTTCGTTACTAAGGAAGAACTTAGCATAGAATCTCCTTAAGAACTTCTTATCATTGATTGAAGCTCCTTCTAGATATTCTTGATCCTCGAGATACCTCTTGACTTCGTAAAACCAAGGTTGGTCCACTACTTCTTCAGTATTAATCTCGTGACAGTGTGTCGGTTCATCCATTTGTTCGATGGTGATCTGGGGAGCCTCGTTATCCCAATTAAGTTTAAACATAGATGACATTGTGGCTAGAGCATCTGCTAGCTGATTTTCTTCTCACGGGAAATGTTCGAAGGAAATCTTCTCGAAATGTGGTAGCAATGTCAAAACATGTTCTTTGTAAGGGATAAGGTTTGGGTGCTTAGTGTCCCACTCCCCTATGATCTGACTGATGACCAAAGCTAAATCTCCAAACACATCTAAAGATTTGATCCCCAAGTCTATGGCAGCTCTGAGACCGAAGATGCATGCTTCGTATTTTGCCATGTTGTTTGTACAGTTGAAGCAAAATCTGGCAGTAAAGGGAGTATGACACCCTTCTGGAGATATGAGTACGATGCTGATACCATTACCAAGTGCATTGGATGCCCCATCAAAGAATAGGGTCCATCGGGATCCTTGTTCGGGTCTGTCATATGGTCTGATTTCTTCACAGTTGTCTAATGTCATGATGTCTTCATTCGGGAATTCAAACCTCATGGGCTGATAGTCTTCTACACCTTGGTGAGCAAGATGATCAGCCAATACACTGCCCTTTATAGCTTTTTGGGTAGTATACTGTATGTCATACTCCATTAGGATCATCTTCCATCTAGCTATTCTCTCAGAAAGAGCTGGCTTGTCGAAGATATATTTTATCGGATCCATCTTAGATATTAATAAGGTAGTATGAGTCAACATATACTGTCTTAGCCGGCGAGCAGCCCATGCCAGAGCGCAGCAATTTTTCTCGAGTAGTGAATATATGGTTTCACAGTCGGTAAACTTTTTGCTCAGGTAATAAATAGCGTGTTCTTTTCGGCCAAACTCGTCATGTTGCCCCAATACACACCCCATTGAGTTTTCTAAAACAATTAGATACATGATCAACGGTCTTCCCTCGACTGGTGGTATCAAAACAGGAGGCTCTTGTAAGTATTCTTTGATTTTGTCAAAAGCAACTTGGCATTCATCATTCTATCTGACTACTTGATCTTTCTTCAATAGTTTGAAGATTGGCTCACAAGTAGCTGTTAAGTGAGAAATGAATCTGGCAATATAGTTCAAGCGTCCCAAGAATCCTCTGACTTCCTTCTCAGTATGAGGAGCAGGCATATCTTGTATTGCTTTAACTTTGGTAGGATCGACCTTGATACCTTTGTTACTGACGACAAAACCTAGGAGTTTACCAGACCGTACTCCAAATGTGCACTTGTTTAGATTCAACCTCAGCTTATACTTCTCCAGTCTTTCAAACAGCTTTTGTAAGTGATTAAGGTGTTCTTCTTCTGTTTGTGATCTGGCTATCATATCGTCTACGTAGACTTCTATTTCATGATGTATCATATCGTGAAATAAAGCTACCATGGCACGTTGATAGATTTCCCTAGCATTCTTCAATCCGAATGGCATCACCTTGTAGCAGAATGTGCCCCACTGTGTGACAAATGTAGTTTTCTCCATGTCCTCATGTGCCATTTTGATTTGGTTATAACCTGAGAATCCATCCATGAAGGAAAACACTTTGTGTTGTGCGGTATTTTCAACCAGGATATCAATGTGGGGGAGTGCAAAATCATCTTTAGGGCTCTCCCCTATTCAAATCTCGATTATCCACACACATTCGTACTTTGCCATCTTTTTTAGGTATGGGAACAATGTTGGCAAACCATTGAGGATAGGAAGTGACAGCCAAGAATCCAGCATTGAATTGCTTCATGACCTCCGCTTTAATATTTTCTGACATATCAGGTATCATGCGGCGAACCTTTTGTTTTACTGGCGGGCAGTCTTCTCTAGTAGGCAGACGATGTACCACGATGTCTGTATCAAGTCCTGGCATGTCTTCATATGACCAGGAAAAGATCTCAACATAGTCATGTAACAGCTGAATCATGCGCTCTTTGATACTGGGTTCCAGATTGGCACCCACCTTGACTTCTTTTTTATCCTCCTCGGTACCCAAGTTGATTGTATCCACAAGTTCCTCGTGAGGCTGAATGGCTCTTTCCTCTTGTTGTAGCAGTCTGGCAAGTTCCTCTGGTACTTCACAATCTTCTTCACCTTTGTCTTCGGTTTGGTAGATTAGATTCTCAGAGTCACAAAAGGCCATAGCAGTATCGTTACCCATGGGATCCAGAGTGGATGGGTACCTTCATTTGTGAGTGTGTGTAAGGGTATAGCCATCTTTAAAAGAAAATAAAAATGTAAAAGAAAAACAATGAGCGCAAAAGTTTGTATGCGAAAAATGTCCATGATTCATTGAATGTCATATGAAGATGAAAATAACAACCCTTATAAATGGACCATTGTGCCTCGGGCAAGGCACAAGGTTTTAGGAGTGCAAATTGTTCGTGAATATTACAGATCCAACAACAAAAAGAAAAGATAAATTACTGAGGGATGAAAGTTATTGGGATAAAGTCTCTGGCCTCCCAATTGCGGAGTCCTCCATTGATAGTCGGAAAGATCCAATCCTCCAAGTTGCAATCCTCTTCACCATCTTCTACCGCGTTGACCTCTCGGTTGCTAATCTTCAAGGGTGGCCCTCTAGCACGGGCACGGCGTACAGCCTTTTGAGCACTTGAAGTGAAACCTAAGCCAAACTTGTCAGACTTATACAGGATATCTAGAAGTTTCCCCCAGATGGTGCATCCACCTTCCTCTACTACTGCTTTGGCGTCCTTCAGAGATGACATCTGTAGTGGAGGTCTTGTATTCTTGGGAATCTGGACACAGTCTTGGTCACTTCTACCTCTTAGGGGACCTCTTCGAAGTGTTGAAAAGGAGTTTCAATGAACTCACCGTCTAATTCCACATACCGAATGGAATTGATATGGCTAATCATGTATTCTTCCTCTCAGTGGACAGTTATAATCTTTCCTTGAACCGGATATTTCAACATCTGGTGCAATGTAGAGGTGACAGCGCCAACATTATGGATCCATGGTCGTCCTAGCAGACAGGAGTAAGAGGGGCGAATGTCCATTACATAAAAGGTTGAATTGAAAGTTTGAGTTCCAACCTTTATGGGGATATCTACCTCCCTGTGTACCATCCTCTTCGAGCCATCAAATGCCCTTACTACTATGTTACTTGGCTTTAATGTCAGTCCTTCGCAGTCAAGTCTGTCAAGAGATTTCTTCGGCAAAACATTCAAAGATGAGCCAATATCCACCAAGACATGGGCCATAGTTGTGCCCCTACTTTCCACGGAGACATGTAATGCCTCGTTGTGCTTTCTTCCCCTTGGTGTCAGATCGGCATCTGAGAAGCCTAGGCCGTTATCCATTGTTAGACTGGCCACACAATCTTGAAATTGGTCAGCAGACGTCTCTTGAGGCACATGGGCTGTTTTTAGGAACTTCACCAAGGCTTTCGCATGTGCCTCGGAACACAATAGTAATGCTAGCATGGAGATTTTGGAGGGAGTTTTCCCCAATTGTTTGACTACGTCGTAGTCGCTCCTCTTTATAATTTTTAAGATTTCCTCCATTTCTTTCTTGGAAGCCTCGGGAATAGTCAGTGACTGAGCCTTCGTCCAGACAGGCTCTTCTTGAATACTTTTTCCTCGGGTTTCAGCAGTAGGAGTGTTGGTAGGAATGACATCAGGGGTTATAAGGGCTTCATCAATAGGAGCACTTGCAGAGATGATTATGGGTACGGAAGTAACCTTCGGAGCAGCCATGAGTCCAAAAACTGCCTTTGTGGGGGCAATCTCTGGAGAAAAGATTATACCGCTTCGGGTAATTTTACTGGTTCCAGCAATATTACTAATGTCGGAATCTTCTTCTTCGGAGTTTATCTCTTCGGCGGCCAGCCCCTCTTGTTTGATGCCATGGTAGTAAATGTCCCCACCATAATTCCACGACACAGTTTTGTCTGATTCATACGGGACTAGCCCAGGCATTGTGATTATTAGAGGAGTTGCTTTCGGAACTGATGTAATTCTAACGGGTTTTTTGGAAACCCTGGAAGAATTGGCGGATATGGTAATGATTGAAACATCTTCAACAAAAATAGGTGAAACAGGAGTACTTTCAAACAGAATCTCTTTGTTGTCTATCAAGCGTTGAATGCCTGTTTTCAACAAAAGGCAATCAGTTGGCGAGGATAAGCAAAGGTGGCAGTCTTTATTACAACGCGGGAACACACCGACTTTCAACAAGTTTATCTTAATGATTGGAAGTGGAGTCACGAGTTCATCAACTGTGGTAACAAATAAATCTTCTTTAATAGCACGGGTGTTGTGACCATGGATGGGCATGGGAGCAGAGGTGACATTTGGCTTCTCGGGCGCATCAAACTCAATTTATTTTGCTTCAATGAGATCTTGTATTTTGTTTTTCAAGGCCCAACAATTATTGGTATTGTGCCCAGGACTTTCGGAGTGATATGCGCAACGGGCATTGGGGTGATAATGAGGGCATGTCGTATTGGGGTTTTTCAGAGCTTCTTTCAGGGTTACCAAATTGTATCTCAAAAGATGCGTTAATACTTGAGACGAAGTCATGTTGATTCTGGTGAATTACCGGATTGGCCTTTCCACCCTTGGTTGATTACTTCTTTGTTGATCAGATGTAGGCTTTGGAATCATAACAGCCCCTACCATTGGTCGGCACTCGTCTCTCTCTTGGTTTCTTTGTGTATAAACAATAGATACCTCTTTCGTACCAATAAAAGGCTTCCTCACAGCTGTAGAAGAAGATGAGTCCTTCTGAATCTTTTCACTTCTTATGCCAGCTTCCACCCTCTCTCAGGTCAGTATTAACTCAGTAAATCCTGCAGATGAGCTTCCAATTAAATGGTTGAAGAAAGGGCCCGATAAAGTGCCTAAGAACATGTCCACCAATTCCCTTTAAGACATATGGGGTTGGACCCTCCCAGCCAGATCTCTCCACTTCTGTGTGTAATCCTTGAAACCTTCATTGGAAACCATAGCCATACTCTGAAGTTGAGCACGGTTAGGCGCCAAATCAGCATTATATTGATATTGCTTATAGAAAGCTGCGGCGAGATCTTCCCAATTATGGATGTTGGATCTTTCTAGTTGGTAAAACCAGTCGAGTTGTGTTCCAGATAGACTATCTTGGAAAAAGTGCACCCACAAGTCTTTATCAGCGGAGTGTGGTTGGATTTTTCTCACATATGATCGGAGGTGCGTCTTAGAGCATGACACTCCATAATATTTTGCAAACAAATGTACTTTGAACTTCGGAGGAATCACAATCCCCGATACTAGTCCCAAGTCTTAAAAATCTAAGCCTGGTACCCTTTGTATTTCCATTGCGTTCAAACGCTCTTCGAGATGTCTGTACTTATCATTAGCCGGAGGATACTGTTCCTCATAGTAGTCTTCCTTTTCTTCCCCCTCTTCAGATTCTGACGGGACCGCTGTTTCCTTGCCTTTCCCCTCTCCTTCTCCGAATGTTGTTGCAAAATTCAAAGTCCTTCTTGTCTGTTCATGAAATCTTCTCCCCATATTCAAGACTCCATTTACTTTCTTGGTTTTCTTTTTCTTATCTTAAGCTAGCAAAGTCTTCAATTCTTCTTTCCCCTTGGCCAGGGTCATGAGCAACTGTTGAAGCTGGGTGTTCTGAGTTTAGAGGTCTTTGACTGTTTGTTCGAGATCCATCTTACTGAAATAAACAGTAGAGAGATGAGGAAACTTGTCGCAAAACCTGTTTATGTTATGATGAATGATATGTGCATATGCAATGTTTTCAAGGTTTTCAAAGATTCAAGTTCGTTTTAGACAAAAAGAAACACATGTTATATTAATAAGATAAAGTTTGAGTACATCAATTCCCCTTGGGAAAAATAATACAAAACTTTAAGATAAAAAAGTAGTGCGCATCCTTTTTGGTGCGATGTAGGCATTTAGAGTCCGCTCCTCATGAAGTAGTCTAGTGAGTTCCAAAACCTTCTTCTCGCTTGCGTAGAATTTGGCCTCGAAAGTATCTCGCTCTCCTTTGAGCTGTATCCAATCCCTTTGTAGGTCTTCAAGAGATGTGGGTATGTCAGGATGTAGGATAGTGTATGGAACTTCTCCTTCCTTAACAGGCTCAATGATCACTGGAAGGATGGAAGGATAAGGCATTATAAGACTTTGAGCACGGGTTTGTACCCATTTGAGGTAAGGCTCAAGAGGGATGGAATTCTTGTGCCTCAAAGTCTTTCTATCCACCTTGTTTAACATCCTCCAAGCTCGGATGAATCTCTGGCGAAGACCTTGATCGTCATTGTCATAATCGAAGACCAAACCTTGAATCAGCATCTCGTGCGGGCCATCCCTTCGGGCATAACCAAATTGTCTTAAGGCTAAACATGGGTTGTAGGTGATGCCTCCCCTAATGCCAAGTAAAGGGACATTAGGTAATTCTCCACAACGGTCAACAATGATAACATTATCTTTGGATCGGGAGCACCAATGAATGTCTGAATGTTTGAGCATATTAACCTTTGTGACCACCTTAAACCTTGCTCATTCTTTAAGACTGATAGGGGAAGATGGGAAATAAACCATCTTTCCAGGAGAGGAGTGTAACACATAAGGACACCTCTTTTCCTCATTGTGCGAGTGTGAAAAGAGTGTAGGATATCCCCTAGCAATGTAGGCACCGGGTTACGTGACATGAAGATTTTGACGGCGTTCACATCTATGAGTTGGTCAGGATTGGGAAACAAGACCATCCCATAGATAAGAAGAGCCACAATTTCCTCAAAGGCTTTCAAGTCTAAGGAATTCCAACAACTTTGGGCTTTCTCAAACAGGAACTTTGCTAAGAAGCCTTTGACACCACTCCTAGTTTCCTAATGAGTTGTGACATCAGATGAGTGCAAGTGTAGAGCTTGAGCAATCTCTTCTGGATTTGGGTCTCTTTTCGTACCGTTGAAAGGTAGTTGATTGAGAATGGGAATCCTCAAGTGTTGAGAGAATTCTTCCAAGGTAGGCACAAGCTGATAGTCGGGAAATGTGAAGCAATGGTGCAAAGGATCAAAGAACTGAAAGAGCACCTTCATCATATCCTCATATGTGTTGGAGGTGACCAAGTAGAGTAGACGACCATGTCTCTTGGTGAATGGAGAGTTCTCAGGGATCCTTGAAGGTAGCTCCTTAAGTTGTGGAGGAATTCTTACAAGGTTGACTTGGATAGTTTTCCTGTGAAGTGAATCCATATCCTACAAAAAAAAAAACAAAGATGAATCTCCAAAATCCTTGAAATGGTTAGTGGATGCATGTGATGTTCATGATGTCCATGATGTTATGTACAAGTATGCGTATACAAGCAAAGCAAACAAGTTCTTAGTTTAGGCTTGCATGGGGTTTTATAGGTAAGTACCCTCTTGAAGTTTAGTTGGCTTAAACCTGTCCTAATAATAGTAACCGGGTTCTAAGGAGCCCAATATCACTGGATTGTTTCCTTGGTCATTGTTTCAGCTCAAGCCTCTTTAATGGCGACCGAAATATCCCAAGAAACCAAACCTCAATGAGTGTAGTATTGAGTATCTACCAACTTCGGACTGCACCAAAGACGGTCATGTCACTACATCCTAAAGGCCAAGTTGGTCAAGTAGAGGTTCTAAAAGTTCATTAGTGCTTCATGACATCACTCAGCGGCCCCGTATTCTCTTTGATTAACTCAAGGGCTACCGGTACCCACAAATATTTCACACTAACATAGTTATTGCTTAGACCATGTCGGTATACCCCGCACAGTTTCCATAACGTATTGCTATTTACCTATAATGTATCCCAAATCCGGGTAGAGGATTTCAAACCCAAACAAAGAACCATAATGTAAAGCAACAAGTCAAACAATACAAGCAAATAAATGTGATCTAGCCCTAAGGTAACCCCACTTTTAAAATTACTCCCCAGCAGAGTCGCCAGTTCTGTGGTACGGTGGGAGAACTGACTTGAGGGTTTGAGTTTTATCGCAAATGTTGCGGTTAGCAAGAGTCGCCAACGACTTTTCTTTTATCCAAAAGGAAAGGTGAAAAAGCACATGAAAGACCTTTGAGATGTTTTCTTGAGTTCGGGGGGTAGATTATGAAAAGGGAAGGTATTAGCACCCTTTTCATCCATGGTTTTCCATGGGCTCTTAGTTACTTGCTAAATCACTTGCTTTTTGTTTTGAATTTTTGCTTTGTGTGGTTTTGAAAGTATTTTGTAAAAGAGGCTATTGTTTAGGCGATCTTTGTAATGATTCTCGTTCAAAAGAATGTATACAAAGATCTTTGTCTTTTTTGAAAATGTTTTCAATATTTGTAAGATGTTTGAAAATATGTGTGTTAGTTTTAGAAATAGCAAGGATAATTGTTTTGAAATAGAGCAAGTAACTAGAAGTAATCTACCTACTCAAATGTATTTCTTGTTCATTTTCTTTTCCTTTGACATTGTTGTCTTACCATTGATTTGGTAAGCAACCCTATCTTTGGATGTAAATGGGACGAGCGTGGGTCATCGTATATCCATGATTAGCAATGTTGCAAAGTATCTTAGCATTTTTTGAGGGACCAAGATCATTTTGTAAGGCAACTTAGAATAGCGTCATCGAGGGACTATGATCTTATATTTGTTTGTTTTGCCAATATACTTCGCATGCGTAATATGGCTATTTTTTATATAAGCAACCAAGTGGAGAAACCCTAAGGATGCTCGTGTGCAAGTGTGTTATTTTCATTTTGATTTTGTCTTGAATTAGGGTTTTCTATTTGATTTGTTTTGATCTTGACATTCAAACCCTAATTACTAGCATGGTATATAAAAGCGGTAAATTACGTAATTTAAAGATTACTACGCTACTACAACATTGTATGGGAGGGGGGAATACAAATTATAAATGGGGATTTGCAATAATGTAAATCTAATTAAACTATTACAACCAAATTGAATTTGTACGAATATTTGAATAAATAAATATACAATATAAATATGCAATGGTATGTATGCAAGAAAAAGATTTTTGTTTTATATGCAAAAGAATTTTGACCTAATCCTAGTATCTTAAGAAAAAGAAATTAATTCTTGAAAAAAGGTTAACCCTAATTTCTAAGATAAAAAGAAAATAAAGATCTTTAAGTATTATTTTTGTGTATTTCTTGTCTTAAAATAATAAATAATATTTGATGAAAATATTTAGTCTTTTTATATGTCAAAATAAATATTTACAAGTGTGAGAAAAAGAATAAATAATTAACCTAATTCTATTTTTTATTTACAAGTTTTAAAAAAAGTATATATATGATATGTAACTAAAATAAAATATTTTCTATGAGAAAAAATAAAATAAAATGGATCAAAATATAAATTTAGCATTTTCATATTTTTTATGATTTTTAATATTAAGCAAAATATATTTAACAAAATAGAAATGAAAATAAAATGAATAATAAAAATATATGGGCCAGGGGTGTTGCAAACAAACAGGGGGTAGTATGTTAGAAAAAAACAAAAAGGCCCAAGAACCAAGCCCACGCTGCCAAAAATTCCAAAAATGAAGCTGAAAAAATAAGAAAAGTGCAAAAGGTAGCGCCAAGGTTTGAACCCATGACCTATGCATTTCCAGCGCGCTACCTTGCCACTGGGGTGGCTGTACATCCGTTAGTTTATATGAAACAATAAAAACATAACATATATAGCCTCCTTGCCCTGTACTTCATCTTCTTCCTCAAGTTGGCCAGAACCTCTGTATCTTTCTCATCTCTCCGTGAAAATAGAAACTTCCAACATGAAAATGATAGTACTCTTTCCCACGATTTTAGACATGTAACTTATTGAAACTAACAATCAAATATTAAAACAAATTTTAAAGGCCCTAATTTCAACCCTAATTTTTACAAAAAATTGAACTCTAAAATTCTCTATACATAATGAACAGAAATGAAATCTATGCACATGGTTGGCTTTAGCACAATAATATATATATATATATATATATATATATATTCCTTTCACAAATCGTGGCCAATGGATGCCTGTATGAAGATATAAAAGTTGGGGTTCTTACCTATTTCAGTTGAGGTCGTGAATGGAGTTTGAGTAAGATTTATGAAGGCCTGCAGATTCCTTTAGCTCGCCTGAACCTCCCTGAGTGTGTTCCAATCCTTGCCTTCCTTTGAAAGTGCCTGAATATATCTATCCAAGTCAGCCTGCAAGCTTCAAAAAACAAAAATGCCAGATGGAGAATAGGAGTTACATTACATGGATGATGGTTTATAACACTTAGATATGAGGTAGGTAAAGTGTTTGAGTTATTAAAACTTGAAACGCACGAGCCAATTTGTAGATTGCTATGCTTGGTTACAAACTGCAAATTTTGACAGGTTTTTGGTGATAGGGAGTTTTGGAGTGTTTCTGGCCTTGAGCAATCGTGTTCTAAGTTGTAATGTGTTTGTGTATAATTATAGGGTAGGTTTCAAGTCAGCTCTACAAAAGTTTTTTGAGTTCTAGCCTTTTTGCACTCTTACTTGCTTTTGAAGCCAAGTGAGGGGACAAGTCTCCATATGCTTGTACAGGCCTGCTTGGAGTTGGTACAAGTTCTAGACAATGTTCTTTTGGCTTATAGGACTTGTGTGTGCAGAGAAAATAGGTACAATGCTCAAGAAATGAAAAGTGGCAAAAGTTATGGTTTTCCAAAATGGCAATGGCAACTTTGTGCCATTTATGGAATTAAAGCTTGGACAAAGACTCTTGTGCTTGGAATAAGGATTTATCATCTGTGTAAGCATTAAATTATGAAGTGAGAAACAAGTTTGAGACCTGTAAAGCTAAGATTAGGCAGCATAGGTTCAGATTTGAATTTTGTTCTTCATGAAATGGCTTGAAATCAAAGTGAGAAATTTCCAACTTCATCTCTTCGATTCTCCATATTAAAAAACGATCTCAAGGAGTTCTTGGACATTTTGAAAAGCTTGCAATGTTCTCTATAACTCATATTTGAAATGCATTTCAAGATTCATCTTGGAACTAGGTGAAAAATTTCCATGAAGTTAGGTCAAAAACCTGCCTAAATTAGGGCAAAATTTCACTAAGTTATTTTAGTTCATGAGCATGTATTCACAAAATTATATCTTGAGATCGAAGCATCTTTAGGGAAAAATATGTTAAGAAAAGTTGTAGATTTCATGGAGGTCTACGACTTTCATGTTGGGAATTTTCTTTGAATCATCTTGCATCATGGTGGAAATTTGGCTTAAAGTTGAGAAAAATAAGAAATTTTCTATACTTAGAAAAATTTCCAAGTTAAGAAAATTTCAAATTTTAAAACCAAATCTTAAATCTTTGATTTCTTGATGAACAAGTTTCACAATTTGACATGTTTTGATGAATTGTGATCCTTTGCACTTGATTTTGACCAAAAAGTCAAAGTTTGACTTTTAGTATACAGTTGACTTTTGATCAGTTGACTGCAAATTTCATCTGTCAATCCAATGAAAATGCAATGTTTTGAACCATGTCATTAGGTCAAGATGATACAAATGAACCCTTGAAATCATGCTTCAAACCAATTGGTCATTTGTTAGGTAAAAAATCAAAAATTGCCCTTTCTTAGTCAAAACCCTAATTTTGACCATTTTGCCCCTTTGATGATTTGATCAAATTTCTTGAGGAATTGTGGTCCAAACTTGATCAAATGATACATATGAGTCTAAAATGTGGATGTGGATCAAAAATTATGAAGTTTGACTGTAAATTGGCCATGGTTGACTTTTTCCCCAATACAGTTGATTTTTAGGTCAACTGTCCAATTGACTGATCAAAAATGTGATTCAAGGCTTGAAACTTGACATGAGTAATCTTAGGGGTCCATGATGATACTTGAAAGCCATATAATGCATTGACAGTCCAAAAATCCTTGTGCAATCCCAAAACCTAATTTTAGGTTATCAGTGCATGATGAGATGTCTTGAGCAGGTCAAAACCCTAATCTAGTCTTGAGTCAAAGAGATCTTGTGAGAAAATCTTGATAAATGAGAGTGAAAATTTTAGGGTACAACAACATGCAAAGGACTTTCTTCCCATCTCCTTCATTGAGGAGTAATCTACTTGTTATTTCTTTTCTTTCAATTCAAGAACATTTAGACTGTAATATTTAACAATGACTTTTATGCCATGTGCCTGGCCTGAGGCACTTTTGTCCATTTGTCAAGGGTTTTATTTATGTTCATCTAATCATATGATCATTCAATACAAATCATTGGAATATTTTGCATTCAAAACTTTGGGTTCATTGTATTTCTTTTCTTTCAAATACATTTTTCAAAATAGCCATGTATCTTACATGCACATACACACACTCTTGCAGGTCCTCATCCATTATGGATCTTATTGCTAATGACTCTACTATTGTCGACTATGACTTTGAATGCCAAATTAACCTATTCAAAGACGGAGGCGAGGAAGATTATGATATACCGGGAGAACTAGCCAGACTTCTATTACAAGAGGAAAAATCTATTCAGCCGCACGAATAGTCAGTTGAAGTCGTTAATCTGGGTACTGAGGCAGACAAGAAGGAAATCAAGATCGGCGCTAACTTGGAAAGCAGCGTCAAGAGCAGGTTGGTTCAGATGTTGCATGATTATGTGGAAGTATTTTCTTAGTCTTATGAAGATATGCCAGGGTTGGATACCGACATCGTAGTTCATCGTCTACTGACAAAAGAAGATTGTCCTCCTATAAAACAAAAGGTTCATCGCATGAGGCCTGACATGTCTGGAAAGATAAAAGCTGAAGTGATGAAACAATTTGATGGAGGGTTCCTAGCTGTGACATCCTATCCCCAATGGGTTTCCATTGTGGTGTCAGTGCCAAAGAAAGACGGGAAAGTTCGCATGTGCGTAGACTATAGATATCTGAAGAGGGCAAGCCCCAAGGATGACTTCTCTCTACCACACATTGACGTCTTGGTCGATAATACTGCTCAACATAAAGTCTTCTCTTTCATGGATGGCTTCTCCAGCTATAATGAAATAAGGAGGGCTCCCGAAGACATGGAGAAGACAACTTTCGTCACGCAATGGGGCACCTTTTGCTACAAAGTCATGTCATTCGGATTAAAGAATGCAGGGGCAACATATCAAAGGGCTCTGGTAGCCTTGTTTCATGATATGATCCATCATGAAATAGAGGTATATGTGGATGATATGATTTCCAGATCACAAACCGAGGAGGAACACCTCGATCACCTGTACAAGTTGTTCGAAAGGTTGAAAAAGTACATGTTGAGGTTGAACCCTAACAACTTCACGTTTGGAGTACGATCTGGAAAGCTTCTAGGTTTTGTTATCAACAATAAAGGTATTGAATTTAATCCTTCCAAGGCAAAGGTCATCCAAGAAATGCCAGTCCCTTATTCTGAAAAGGAAGTTAGAGGATTCTTGGGTTGGCTCAATTACATTGCCTGTTTCATATCTCACTTGACTGCTACTTGTGAGCCAATTTTCAAACTCTTGAAGAAAGATCACGTAGTCAGATGGAATGATGAATGCCAAGCTGCCTTCGAAAAAATCGAATAATATCTACAAGAGCCTCCTCTTCTCATGCCTCAAGTTGAAGGAAGACCATTGACCATGTACTTGACAGTACTAGAGAACTCTATGGGGTGTGTTTTGGGCCAACATGACGAGTCTGGCCGAAAAGAGCATGCTATTTATTACCTAAGAAAAAATTTTACCGGCTGTGAAACTAGATATTCACTGCTCGAGAAAACTTGTTGCGATCTGGCATGGGCTGCTCGCCGGCTAAGACAATATATGTTGACTCATACCACTTTGTTGATTTCTAAGATGGACCCGATGAAGTACATCTTCGAGAAACTTGCCCTTTCCGGACGGATAGCCAGATGGAAAATGATTTTGATTGAGTACGACATTTAATACACAACGCATAAAGCCATCAAAGGAAGCGTGCTAGTAGATCATTTGGCCCATCAAGCTGTTAACGATTATCAGTACATGAACTTTGACTTCCCATATGAGAACATCCTGCTTGTAACTGATTGCGCAAAACCTGGACCGTATGACGGACCTAAACAAGGATCCCGATGGACTATGGTCTTCGATGGGGCTTCCAATGCCTTGGGTAACATAATTGGTGTTGTGATCATCTTCCCTGAAGGTTGCTATTGTACCCCAAAATTTTCCCTCTCACTTATCAAGAATTTGCTCACAAGATCTCCTTGGGCTCAAGACTGCACTAGGGTTTGATCAGCTCAAGACACCTCCTTAGGCACTGATGACCAAAATTAGGGTTTGGGTTTTCACAAGGATTTTTGAACTATCAGGGCTTCATATGACTTTCATGGACCATTATGAACCCCCAAGATTACTCAGGTCAAGTTTCAAGCTTTAGATCACACATTTGATTAGTCAATTGAGCAGTTGACCTAAAAATTAGTTGTATTGGGGAAAAAGTAATCCATGGCCAATTTGCAGTCAAACTTCATAATTTTTTATCCACGTCAACATTTTAGACTCATATGTATCATTTGATCAAGTTTGGAACATAATTCCTCAAGAAATTTGATCAAATCTCCAAAAAGGCTAAATGGTCAAAATTAGGTTTTGACTGGGAAAGGGCATTTTCTGATTTTTGACCTAGAAAATGATCAATTGGTTTAAGGAATGATCTCAAAAGTCAAATTGCATCATTTTTACATAATTACATGGTTCAAAACATTGCAAATCCATTAGATGGACAGATGAATTTTGCAGTCAACTGATCAAAAGTCAACTGTATACTGAAAAGTCGAACTTTGACTTTTTGGTCAAATTCAAGTACCAAATAGCACAATTCATCAAAACATGTCAAAATAGGAAACTTATTCATCAAGAAATCAAGAAATCAAGATTTCATTTTGAAAAGTCAAAATTTCTAAACTTAGAAATTTTTCAAAGTGTAAAAAATTTCTTATTTTTTCATAACTTTGAACAATTTTTTTCATTATGATGTAAGATGATTCAAGAGAAACTTGAAACATAAAAGTTGTAGATCTCCATGAAATCTACAACTTTTCTTCACACAACTTCTCCTAAAATTGTGTGTATCTCAAGGTATAATTTTATGA
The DNA here is from genome assembly GCA_948472305.1 of Vicia faba. NCBI lineage: Eukaryota > Viridiplantae > Streptophyta > Magnoliopsida > Fabales > Fabaceae > Vicia > Vicia faba. The sequence continues at coordinate 1,680,812,092 of OX451737.1, read as the reverse complement.
TTACAAGCTCATGAACTAAAAAAGACTTAGTGAAATTTTGCCCTAGTCAGGCAGATTTTTTACCTAACTTCATGGAAATTTTTCACATAGTTCCAAGGGGAATCTTCAAACGCAATTCAAAGACGAGTTGAATAGCACATTTCAAGATTTCCAAAATGTCCAAGAACTCCTTGAGATCATTCTTGAGTAGGGAGAATCGAAGAGATGAAGTTGGTGTTTTATCACTTGAATTATAGGTCATTTTCATGATGAACACAAATGCAAATCAATGTTAGGCTGCATAATATTTGCTTTGCAGGCATCAAACTTTTTTTCCACTCCATAATTAATGGATTACACAAACTTTTGAGCTATAATCCAAGTGATTTAAGCTTTATCCAGTTCACATTTCCATTTTGGGAAGAAAGTTAATAATACCATTCTTGAAAAGCAAGCTTTATGCATAAAGTCCACTCTTGAGCCTCTAACTTGTACTCTCTGATCACACTTCATCTACAAAGTCAGAAGCAAGTGTGCTTAAAGCATAACCACTCTATCTTAGCAAGTACACAAGACATTGAAACTTGTTTTCTCAAAAAACACATGTTATGGATAAACATGTAATTTCAAATTCTGATCAACAACAAGTCTCCAAACTTGTTACTTATAAATAGAAGCACTATTTGTGTGCTAGAACACGAGCTGGAAGACCCTAAAACTCACTCAAACTCCCTCTATCCAGAAATTATCTTAAAACACCATTGTTGTGCAAGTTCTGACTTTACATACCAAACTCCAAATCCCTCGTGCGTTCTTTGGCCTTTCACTTCCAAAAGTTTCTAAACATCAAATACAAACCATCCAAAGTCTATTTGCTCAACTGTAACACCTCCATCATCAAGTTCCATTCTCAAAAACAGGGGTCTGCAACTTGACTTCTCCAGAGCTCCTCAGCCACTTTCAGCTCAAGCTAATCATTGCATTAGCTTCCTGGGACCTCAAGGAAGCTAACCTGATCCTTGCAGCACTTTGAATCAACCTCATTTGCATTTCAAGATTTCCAGTTTTGAGGTATTTTCCTTGAACTCCTATCTCATTACTTAGGCATTGTTAGGCTTGCGTTTGTGAAGATAAAATGTAGACCTCATTGCCACGAAGCTGTACATATCCATAGTTTGCATTTACATGACCTGAGCTTAGAGAATTTTAGAGTTGAAGTTTCTGAAATTTTTAGGGTTTAAATTAGGGCCAAAGAAATTCTCAGTTATCTTTGACTTTTAGCTTTAGTTTATTACATGGTTAGATTCATGAGGAAGAATGCAACAACTTTCATTTTGTCCCTTTCCATTTTTGTTGAGAAATGAAGAAGTTACAGGTACACCGGCTGGAGGTTGAAGATGAAGTCATCAGGACTTGTTTTGCCTTACATATTTATTGTTTTGTTTATGTAAACGGATGTATAGTCACCCCAGTGGTAAAGCGTGCTCCTGTTAACCTATGGGACCTGGGTTCGAGCCCCAGTGGTACCCTTTTTCTTGTTTTCATATTTTTTTTGACATTTTGTTTTTTTTGCAGGCGCTGGGCCCTTTGGGCTTGGCTCTTTTTTTTTGTTTTTTTTTTGCTGATTAACTCCCTGCCTACTTCATGCACCCTCTGGCCCATTTGTATTTATTTATTTATTTATTGCATTTTTATTTTTAAATATATTTTCTGAAATACTAAAAAATCATAAAAATACAAAAAATGATATTTTTTATATTTTGACTTATTTTATTTTTATTTTCCCATGAACAAAAATATTGTATTTACTATACTTTACTTATTTTTATTAACTAAATCTAATAGACTTAATTTATATTATGTTATTTATTTTTCTTCATACCATTTGAAAAATATATTATTTAAATACCAAAAAAAAGACTAAAAATATTTTTAAACCTATAAATATTTTCAAGACAAAAAATGCCAAAAAAATACTTTCCTTAACAAATATTTTCTTTTGATTGATTAATAGAATTAGGGTTTTCTTTTAAAATCTTTTTATTAATAAGTTCAAACTTAATTAATTATTTTCTTTATTTAAATTAGGGTAAGACAAAAAAATCTTTCTTTATGAAAATCAAACAAAATTCTTTTTCTTTACATTTTTTATCCTTACACATTTATCCATCATTATACTTTGCAATTATGTAATTCTTGTACAAATTCAATTTGGTTGTAATAGATTAATTAGGTTTATATTCTTGCAATCCCCATTTACCAATTGTACACCCCTCCCCACAAATGTTGTAATAGCGTAGTAACTTTAAATTTCATAATTTATCGCTTGTACGTAATATGCTAGTAATTAGGGTTTGTATGGAAAGAATAAAATCAATCAAATAGAAAACCCTAATTCAAGACAAAAACAAGCATGAAAACAACGCACTTGCACACAAGCACCCCTAGTGTAAAATCCACTTGGTTGCCTTACAAAATGGCCATAGTATGCATGTGAGGTATGTTAGCAAAAAACAAGCAAATATAAGATCATAGTCCCTCGATGATGCTATCTAAGTTGCCTTACAAATGATCTTAGTCCCTAAAAAAGAATGCTAAGATACCTTACCATATTTCTAATCATGGTTATACGATGACCCATGCCCGTCTCGTTTACATCCAAAGATAGGGTTGCTTACCAAATCAATGGTAAGACAACAATGTCAAAGGAAAATAAAATGAACAAGAAAGACATTTGAGTAGGTAGATTGTTCCTAATTACTTGCTCCATTTCAAACAAAACATCCTTGCTATTTTCAAAAACAAACACTTACACTTTCAAAACATCTTACAAAACTTGAAAACATTTTCAAAAGATCAAACATATTTGTATACATTCTTACGAACAAGAATCATTACAAAGATTGCCTAAACAATGGCCTCTTAACAAAATACTTTCAAAAACCACACAAAGTAAAATTTCAAACAAAAGCAAGTGATCTAGAAAGTAACTAAGAGCCCATGGAAAACCATGGATGAAAAGGGTGTTAATACCTTCCCTTTTCATAATCTACCCCTCAAACTCAAGAAACAATCTCAAAGGTCTTTCCTGTGCTTTTTCACCTTTCCTTTTGGATAAAAGAAAAGTTGGTGGCGACTCTTGATAACCGCAACATTTGAGACCAAACGCAAAACCTTCAAGTCACTTCTCCCACCATATCACAGAACTGGCGACTCTGCTGGGGAAAATTCTAAAAGTGGGGTTACCTTAGGGATAGATCACATTTACTTACTTCCATTGTTTGACTTGTATGCTTTAAATTATGGTTCTTTATTTAGGTTTGAATCATCTACCCGGATTTGGGATACATTATAGGTAAGTAGCAATAAGTTGTGGAAACTGTGTGGGGTATACCCACATGGTCTAAGCAATAGCTACGTTAGTGCGACATATTTGTGGGTACCGGTAGCCTTTGAGTTAATCAAAGAGAATACGGGGCCGCTGAGTGATGTCATGAAGCACTAATGAACTTCTAGAACCTTTACTTGACCAACTTGGCCCTTTAGGATGTAGTGAGAAGACCGGCTTTGGTGCAGTTCAAAGTTGGTAGATACTCGATACTACACTCATTGAGGTTTGGTTTCTTAGGATATTTCGGTCGCCAATAAGAGGCTTGTGCTGAAACAATGACCAAGAAAACAAGCCAGTGATATTGAGCTACTTAGAACCCGATTACTATTACTAGGACAAGTTTGAGCCAACTAAACTTCAAGAGGGTACTTACCTATGAAACTCCATGCAAGCCTAAACCTAAGGAATTGTTTTCTTTGTTTGTATATACATACTTGTACATAACATCATGAACATCATAACATCATACACATTCACTAACCATTTCAAGGATTTTTGGGATTCATCTTTGTTCTTGTTTTGTAGGATATGGATTCACTTCGCAGGAAAACTATTCAAGTCAACCTTGTAAGGATCCCTCCACAACTTAAGGAGTTAGCTTCAAGGATTTCTGAAAACTCTCCATTTACCGAGAGACATGGTCGCCTACTCAACTTGGTCACCCTTAACACAGATGAGTACATGATGAATATGCTCTTTCAGTTCTTTGATCCTTTACACCATTGCTTCACATTTCCCGACTATCAACTTGTGCCTACTTTGGAAGAATTCTCCCAACTCTTGAGGATTCCTATTCTCAATTAATTACCTTTCAACGGTACAGAAAGAGACCCAAATCCAGAAGAGATTGCTCAAGCTCTACATTTGCACTCATCTGATGTCACAACTCTTTGGGAAACAAGGAGTGGTGCCAAGAGCTTCCTAGCAAAGTTCTTGTTTGAAAAAGCCCAAAGATGTTGGAATTCCTTGGATCTGCAAGCCTTTGAGGAAATTGTGGCTCTCTTCATCTATGGGATGGTTTTGTTCCCAAACCCTGACCAACTCATAGACGTGAACACCGTCAAAATCTTCATATCCCGTAATCTGGTGCCTACTTTGCTAGGAGACATCCTACACTCCTTTCACACTCGTACAATGAGGAAAAGATGTGCCCTTATGTGTTGCACTCCTCTCTTGGAAATATGGTTTATTTCTCATCTCCCCCAATCTGTATTAAAAAATGAGCAAGGTTCAAGGTGGTCAAAAAGGTTAATGACACTCAAACATTCAGACATTCATTGGTGCTCCCGATCCAAAGAGAATGTTATCATTGTCGACCGTTGTGGGGAATTTTCTAATGTCCCTTTACTTGGCATTAGGGGAGGAATCACCTACAACCCCTGCTTAGCTTTAAGACAGTTTGGTTACGCCCGAAAGGATGGTCCGCATGAAATGCTGATTCAAGGTTTGGTATTTGACTACGACAACGACGATCAAGGTCTTCGCCAGAGATTCATACGAGCTTGGATGATGTTGAACAAGGTAGATAGAAAGACTTTGGGGCACAAGAATTCCATCCCTCTTGAGCCTTGCCTCAAATGGGTACGAACTCACACTCAGAGTCTTATGATGCCTTATCCCTCTGTTCTCCCGGTAATTATTGAGCCTGTTAAGGAGGGAGATGTTCCATACACTATCTAACATCCTGACATGCATACATCTCTTGAAGACTTACAAAGTGATTGGATACAACTCAAGGGAGAGAGAGATACTTTCGAAGCCCGATTCTACGCAAGCGAGAAGGTTTTGGAACTCACTAGACTACTTCATGAGGAGCATACTCTGAATGCCTACATTGCACCAAAGAGGATGCGTACTACCTTTTTATCTTAGAGTTTTTGTATTATTTTACCCAAGAAGGTGTTGATGTACTCAAGCTTTAATCTATTAATATAACGTGTGTTTCCTTTTAGTCTAAAACAAATTTGAATCTTAAAATCCTTGAAATCATTACATATGCATATACCATTCATCATAACATAAGCAGGTCTTTTGCAACAAGTCTCCTCATCTCTCTACTATTTATTTCAGTAAGATGGATCTCGAGCAAATAGTAAAGGACCTCCAAGCTCAGAATGCGCAGTTTCAAAAGTTGCTCTTTACCCTAGCCAATGGATAAGAAGAGTTAAAGACTTTGCTGGCAGAGGAGAAGAAAAAGAAGACAAAGAAGGTAACCGGAGTCCTAAACATGGGAAGAAGATTTCATGAGCAGACAAGAAGGACTTTAAACTTTGCAACGACATCCGGTGAAAGAGACAATCAAGATGGGAAAGGCAAGGAAACAATTTCCCGTCAGAATTGGAAGAGGAAGAGGAAGAAGAAGACTATTCTGAAGAACAATACCCTCCAGCTGATGACAAGTATAAACATCTCGAAGAGCAGTTGAGTGCGATGGAAATCCAAAAAGTGCCTGGCTTGGACTTTGAGGAATTGGGTTTAGTGTCGGGGATTGTTATTCCTCCGAAATTCAAAGCACCTGTGTTCACCAAATATGACGGAGTTTCATGCCCTAAAATGCATCTCCAGTCATATGTGAGGAAAATCCAGCCCCATACTGCTAATAAAGACTTATGGGTACACTTCTTCCAAGACAGTCTGTCTGGAACTCAACTTGACTAGTTTTACCAACTAGAAAGAGCCAACGTTCACAATTGGGAAGATCTTGCTGCAGCCTTCTATAAAAAATACCAATACAATGCTAATCTTGTGCCTACCCGTACTCAACTCTAGAGTATGGCCATGGTTTCCAATGAAGGTTTCAAGGACTATGCGCAAAAATGGAGAGACTTGGCTGGAAGAGTTCAACCTCCTCTATCTGAGAGAGAATTAGTGGACATATTTTTGGGCACCTTGTCTGGTCCCTTCTTCAATCACCTAATTGGGAGTTTTTCGGCGGGTTTTACTGAACTGATATTAACCAGAGAAAGGGTAGAGGCTGGGATAAAGAGTGGAAAGATTCAGAGAGATACATCCTCCTTTGTTGCTATAAGAAAGCCATTTATCAGAAAGAAGGAAGTGGTTGTTGTATATCCGCAAAGAAACCAAGATAGGACCGAGCTCCGTCCAATGGTGGGGGCTGTTATGATTCCTAAACTTGCGCCCGATCAACAAAGAAACAACCAACCAAGGATGGAAAGACCGGTCAGGAAATTCACCAGAATTAACATGACCTTATCTCAGGTATTACCGCATCTACTAAGATCCAATTTAGTGACCTTGAAAGAAGCTCCGAAAAACCCCAACACGACATCTCCTCACTATCATCCCAATGCCCGTTGTGCATATCACTCTTAAAGTCTTGGTCACAATACTAATAACTGTTGGGCTGTAAAGAACAAAATACAAGACCTCATTGAAGCAAAATATATTGAATTCGATGCACCCGAAAAGCCAAATGTCATTTCTGCCCTTATGCCCAAACATGGTCGTAATACCAATGCCATTGAAGAAGAAGTGTTTGTTACTATAGTTGATGACCTTATGACCCAGCTCCTGACTATTAAAGTAAACTTGTTAAATGCCGGTGTGTTCCCGGGCTGTGATGAAGTTTGTCATTTCTGTTTATCCTCACCAACCAGCTGTCTTTTGTTGAAATCAGGCGTTCAGTGCCTAATAGATAACAAATAAATTTTGTTTGAAAAGACTTCAGTTCCACCAGTTCCTTTTAATGATGTTTCTATCATCACCATTTCCGCCAATTCTTCCAGGGTCTCCACCAAAAGACCCATTAGAATTACATCAGTTCCGAAAGCAACTCCTTTGATGATTACAATTCCCGGACCAGTCCCGTATACGTCATACAAAACCATACCATGGAATTATGGAGGGGATATCTACTACCACGGTATTAAGAAAGATTGGCCAGATGCCGAAGATTCAAGTTCTGAGAAAGAGGATTCCGACGTCAGTAATATTGCAGGGACTAGTAAGATTACCCGAAGCGGTAGGATCTTCTCTCCAGAAATTGCTCCCCTAAAGGCCGTTTCTGGACCCGTAATCATTCTTGTTGCCCCTCCAAAGGGGACTCCCAATCCCATAATCATCTCTGCAAGTACTCCTATTGAAGAAGCTGTTACAATCCCTGTTATCACCCCTACAGACATTCCTGCTGCCAAGTTAACCGAGATTCGAGGAAAAAGTATTATGATTGAGCCTGTCCGGACGAAGGCACAATCATTGACTATCCCTGAGACCTCTAGGAAAGAGATGGAGGAGATTCTAAAAATCATAAAAAGAAGAGACTACGATGTAGTTGAACAACTGGGGCAAAATCCATCTAAAATCTCCATGTTGGCTTTATTGTTGTATTCTGAGGCGCATGCAAAGGCCTTGGTAAAGTTCTTAAAAACTTCCCATGTACCTCAAGAAACATTTGTCGATCCGTTCCAAGACTGCGTAGCCATCTTGACTGCATATAATGGCTTAGGTTTTTCAGATGTTGATCTAACGCCAAGGGGAAGGAAGCATAATGAGGCATTTCATGTCTCAGTTGAATGTAGGGGCACGATGTTGGCTCATGTGTTAGTTGATACTGGTTCATCCCTGAATGTATTATCTAAAAAAGCCCTTGATAGACTTGACTGTGAGGGATTGACATTAAAGCCAAGCAACATAGTAGTAAGGGCTTTTGACGGCTCGAAAAGGATGGTGCATGGGGAAGTGGATATCCCAATAAAGGATGGAACCCAAACTTTCAATTAAATTTTTATGTAATGGACATCTTCCCTTCATACTCCTGCTTGCTAGGCCGACCATGGATCCACAATGTTGGCGCTGTTACTTCTACGTTGCACCAAATGCTGAAGTATCCAATTGAAGGGAAGATTATCATTGTTCATGGAGAGGAAGAGTACATGATTAGCCATTTCAATTCCTTCAGATATTTGGAATTAGATGGTGAATTTATTGAAACTCCATTTCAACATTTTGAAGAAGTCCCCCAAGATGTGGCAGTGACCAAGTTTGTGTCTCAAGTTCCCAACATTACAAGGCCTCCACTCAAGATGTCATCTCTGAAGGATGCCAAAGTAGTGGTAGAAGAAGGTGAGTGAACTATCTAGGGACAACTCCCAGATATCCCATATAAGTCTGACAAGTTTGTCCTAGGTTTCACTTCAAGTGCTCAAAAGGATGTACGCCACGCTCGTGCTGGAGGACCACCTCTGAAGATCAGCAACTGGTAAGTCAACACGGTAGAAGATAGTGAAGATGGCTGCAACCTGGAGGATTGGATATTCCCAACTGCCAGTGGAGGGCTTAGCAATTGGGAGGCTAGAGATTTTGTCCCGACCACTTCTATCCCACAGTAATTTATCTTTATATTTTGTTGGATCTGTAATATTAAAACAATTCGCACTCTTAAAACCTTGTGTCTTACCTGAGGCACAATGGTCCATTTGTAAGGGTTATTATCTTATTTTCATATGACATCAATGAATCATGGACGTTTTCGCATACAAACTTTTGTGCTCATTGTTTTTATTTTACATTTTTATTTCTTTCAAAGATAACTATACCCTTACACACACCCACACTCACAATGCAGGTATACATCCATTCGGGATCCCATGGGTAACGATACTGCTATGGCCTTTTGTGACTCTGAGAATCTAATCTACCAAGCCGAAAACGAAGGTGGGGAAGATTGTGAAGTACCGGGGGAACTTGTCAGACTAATACACCCAGAATAGAGAACCATTCAACCTCACGAGGAACCCGTGGATACAATCAACCTAGATAACGAAGAAGACAAAAAAGAAGTCAAGGTGGGTGCCAATCTGGAACCCAGTGTCAAGGAGCGTATGATTCAATTATTACACGATTATGTTGAAGTCTTTTCCTGGTCGTATGAAGACATGTTGGGACTTGATGCAGACATTGTGGTACATCGTCTTCCTACAAGAGAAGATTGTCCTCCAGTAAAGAAAAAGGTTCGCCGCATGAGGCCTGATATGTCAGAAAAGAATAAAGCAGAAGTCATGAAGCAATTCAACGCTGGATTCTTGGATGTCATCTCTTATCCCCAATGGGTTGCCAATGTTGTTCCGGTGCCCAAGAAAGACGGTAAAGTGCGAATGTGTGTGGACTACAAAGATTTGAATAGGGAAAGCCCTAAGGATTATTTTTCACTCCCCCACATTGATATTCTAGTTGACAATACGGCATAACACAAAGTGTTTTCCTTCATGGATGGATTCTCAAGTTACAACCAAATAAAAATGGCGCCTGAGGACATGGAGAAAACAACGTTTATCACACAGTGGGGCACATTCTGCTACAAGGTGATGCCATTCGGACTAAAGAATACCGAGGTAACCTATCAGCGTGCCATGGTAGCTTTATTTCATGACATGATACATCAAGAAATAGAGGTCTATGTGGATGATATGATAGCCAGATCTCAAACAGAAGAAGAGCATCTTGATCACTTACAAAAACTGTTTGAGAGACTGAAGAAATACAAGCTGAGGTTGAATCCAAAAAAATTCACATTTGGGGTACGGTCTGGTAAACTACTAGGCTTTATCGTCAGCAACAAAGGTATCGAGGTCGATCCTGCCAAAGTTGAAGCGATATAAGAGATGCCTGCTCCTCGTACTGAGAAGGAAGTCAGAGGATTCTTAGGACGTTTAAACTACATTTCCAGATTCATTTCTCACCTGACAGCTACTTGTGAGCCAATCTTCAAACTATTGAAGAAAGATCTAGTCAAATGGAATGATGAATGCCAAGTTGCTTTTGACAAAATCAAAGAATACCTGCAAGAGCCTCCTGTATTAATTCTACCAGTGGAGGGAAGACCATTGATCATGTATCTGACTGTTTTAGAAAACTCAATGGGGTGTGTATTGGGGCAGCATGACGAGTCTGGCCGAAAAGAGCATGTTATTTATTACCTGAGCAAAAAGTTTACCGACTGTGAAACAACATATTCACTGCTCGAGAAAACATGCTACGCTCTGGCATGGGCTTCTCGCTGGATAAGACAATATATGCTGACCCATACTACTTTGTTTATATCTAAAAAGGATCCGTTAAAATACATCTTCGAGAAGCCTGCTCTCTCTGGGAGAATAGCAAGATGGAAGATGATCCTGACGGAATATGACATACAATATACTACCCAGAAACCAATAAAGGGCAGTGTATTAGCTGATCACCTTGCTCACCAAGCTGTAGAATATTACCAGTCCATGAAATTCGAATTTCCGGATGAAGACATCATGACGTTAGACAACTGTACATAATTCAGTTCAGATGACGGACCTGAACAAAGATCCTGATGGACCCTGTTCTTTGATGGGGCATTCAATTCACTTGGCAATGGTATCGGTGATGTACTCATATCTTCGGAAGGGTTTCATACTCCCTTTACCGCAAGACTCTGCTTCAATTGTACAAACAACATGGCGGAATACGAAGCAGGCATCTTTGGTCTCAGAGCTGCCATAGACTTGGGGATCAAATCCTTAAATGTATTTGGAGATTCGGCTTTGGTCATCAGTCAGATCAAAGGGGAATGGGACACCAAACACCCTAACCTTATCCCTTATAAAGAACATGTTTTGACATTGCTACCACATTTTGAGAAGATTACCTTCGAGCATTTCCCACAAGAAGAAAATCATCTAGCAGACGCACTAGCCACAATGTCATCTATCTTTAAAATTATTTGGGATAACGAGGCTCCCCAGATCACCATTGAACGAATGGATGAACCAGCACACTGTCACGAGATTAATACTGAAGAAGTAGTGGACTAGCCTTGGTTTCACTAAGTCAAGAGGTATCTTAAGGCTCAAGAATATCTAGAAGGAGCTTCAGTCAATGATAATAAGTTCTTAAGGAAATTCTTTGCTAAGTTCTTCCTTAGTAATGGCATCCTGTACAAACACAATCATGACTCTGTGTTACTTCGGTGTGTAGATAAGGTTGAAGCTGAAAGTATCATGGCTGAATTGCATGAAGGCACTTTTGGCACCCATTCCAGTTGGCGTATGATGGCAAAGAAAATCCTACGGGCAGGCTACTACTGGTCTACCATGGAAGAAGATTGTTATCAACACTCTCGAACCTGCCATAAGTGTCAGATTTATGCTGACAAGGTGCACGTACCTCCGGTTCCTCTGAATGTCTTGACGACTCCTTGGCCCTTTGCTATGTGGGGGATTGATATGATTGGGGAAATAAAGCCTACCGCCTCCAATGGACACCGCTTCATCCTAGTGGCCATTGAGTATTTTACAAAGTGGGTTGAGGCATCCTCATTCGCTTCCGTCACCAAGAATGTTGTCGCTCGGTTCATCAAACAGAACCTCATTTGCCGGTACGGTATCCCGGAAAGGATCATCACTGACAATGGTACAAATCTCAACAACACTATGATCACCTCCTTGTGCGAGCAATTTAAGATTCAGCATCACAATTCTTCTCCTTACCGGCCGAAGATGAATGGTGTTGTCAAAGTTTCAAATAAGAACATTAAAAAGATCATACAGAAAATGACAGTCACATACAAAGACTGGCATGAGATGCTACCATTCTCTCTCCACGGTTATCGTACCACAACTTGCACATCGACCAGGGCAACACCCTATTCTCTGGTTTATGGCACGGAGGTTGTCTTGCCTATCGAGGTCCAAATCCCCTCTTTGAGGATTATGAAGGATGCAGGGTTGAACGAAGACGATTGGATCCAGACTCGACTTGATCAACTGAACTTGATTGATGAGAAGAGACTTACTGATGTTTTCCATGGTCAAATGTATCAAAAACGGATGATCAAGGCTTTCAACAAGAAAGTTAGACGCCAAGTGTATCAAGTTTGGGATCTAGTGATCAAACGCATCATACTGCCATAAGGTGATCCCAGGGGAAAATGGACTCCTACCTATGAAGGACCGTTTGTAATCAAAAACATATTCTCTGGTGTGGAAATGATCTTGACCACCATGGATGGTGACGACCTGCCACACCCTGCGAACGCAGACTTAGTCAAAAGATACTAAGTATGAGAGACCCGTTAGGTTGACATACCTAGGCAAAATAATGGCATCCCGGCGAACCAAAAAGGTTCGAGAAAAAATTAGGGATAAAACAAAAAAAATATGTACACCCGGCAAGTTAAAAACCCAAAAGGGCGACTTGGGCAAAAAAGGGTTTCCCGGTGGACTAAAAACCCGAAAGGGCGGTCCAGGAAAAAGTTAGGGAATTAAAGCGTATGACTATGTCCCGTTGGATCAACTTACAAATAACTTGCAAACTCGACATTCCTGACCAAGTTAATCATCTTCGGACAAGGCAACAAATAGACCAGGTGCTCAGAGATACGAAGGCTATAGAAGAATGGGAACCCCATGGGATGATTACACATAGCTATCTTTTCTTTGTATTAAAATTTTCATTTTTTACGATGGCGTTCTCCTACAAGAATGTTTGTCTCACTGTACAAAAATACTTGCTCAAAGACAATACAAATATATTCCTTTGATAGTGCAAAACTATCTGTTTTTCTTTACTCTTGTGTTTTACTTAAAAAAAGTCTAATGATTCATTGTTGAACATATGTATTTGAACATAATCACTGTTTACAAATAAATAAAATAAAAGACAATTACTGATGGCTTTAAGGGATAGGGAAATTTCTCCAAGTTATTTTCCATAAAAAAAATTTCCCCACAGTGTGCAGTTTAATCCCCAGCAGAACAAAGCTTCCAGTTATCAATCCCCACTAGAAGTCGTTCAATTTCTCAGGATTTCCCAATAGGATTTTACAAGAAGTACATGGCGTTTCCCTCACAATAGAGTTTATTTCTCTGAACAGAAATTCATCAACACTTCAACTTCAAGATATGAAGACTTACATATCCTCAGCAGCAGTCAAGGATTTATTTTCCCTAATCCAACAGTAGTGCAGCAAGTTAGATCACATATGCATACATTGCATCCATATATCATAAACATTGATGAAATGAATGCATTATATCATACATTTCATACAACATGACTTTGTATTTTAGCTAACATTTTACCCTTTTCAGGATAAGATTAACAGCTACCATTAACAATGTTCAGAGTTTTCAGATACAGTTTAGATACGCTCCATACACGGATACCATTGTGATACTCATTCAGATTCAATTTTCTGATACAGTTTAGATACGCTCCAGACACGGATGCCATTCTGATACTCATTCAGATTCAACTTTCAGATACAGTTCAGATACGCCCCAGACACGAATGTCGTTTTGATACTCATTCAGATTCAAACTTTCAGATACTTTTCAGATACGCTCCAGACACATATGCCATTCTGATACTCATTCAGATATAACTTTCAGATATAGTTCAGATACACTCCAGACACGGATGCCATTATGATACTCATTCAGATTCAACTTTCAGATACAGTTCAAATACGCTCCAAAAACGGATTCCATTTTGATACTCATTAAGATTCAACTTTCAGATATAGTTCAGATACGCTCCAGAAACGGATTCCATTCTGATACTCATTCAGATTCAACTTTCAGATACAGTTCAGTTACGCCCTAGACACGAATGCCATTCTGATACTCATTCAAATTCAGTTTTCAGATACAATACAGATACGCTTCAGACGCGGATGCTATTCTGATACTCATTCAGAGCCTCTTCCAGATACAGTTCAGATATGTCTCAGACACGGATTCCATTCTGATACTCATTCAAAAATCAGCCTCCAGATGCGGTACAGATACGCTCCAGATACGGATGTCATTCTGATACTCATTCTTTCAGCTTACAAATTACAATTCAGTAATCACTTTGGATGGCATCTACAAGCCAATCTCCAACAACTTTTATCACCTCTCTGAATGGAATCTTTAAGCCCGTTCCCTTAACCTTCACATCGTCGAGTGCAAATTTCTAGGCACTCTAGTGTCCAATCATCTTTCACCTTTGAGTCACGAACGACAAAGCTTGCCAATATAAATCTTCAGGCTTAAGAATATTGAACAGGGGAAGCTATTGTACCCTAAAATTTTCCCTCTCACTTATCAAGAATTTTCTCACAAGATCTCCTTGGGCTCAACATTGCACTAGGGTTTGATCAGCTCAAGACACCTCCTTAGGCACTGATGACCAAAATTAGGGTTTGGGCTTGCACAAGGATTTTTGAATTTCAGGGCTTCATATGACTTTCATGGACCATTATGAACCCCCAATATTACTCAGGTCAAGTTTCAATCTTTGGATCACACTTTTGATCAGTCAATTGAGCAGTTGACCTAAAAATCAATTGTATTGGGGAAAATATCAACCATGGCCAATTTGCAGTCAAACTTCATAATTTTTTATCCACATCAACATTTTAGACCCATATGTATCATTTGATCAAGTTTGGACCATAATTCCTCAAGAAATTTGATCAAATCTCCAAAAGGGCAAAATGGTCAAAATTAGGGTTTTGATTGGGAAAGGGCAATTTCTGATTTTTGACCTAGAAAATGATCAATTGGTTTAAGGCATGATCTCAAAAGTTCAATTGCATCATTTTGACCAAATGACATGGTTCGAAACATTGCAAATCCATTAGATGGACAAATGAATTTTGTAGTCAACTAATCAAAAGTCAACTATATACTGAAAAGTCAAACTTTGACTTTTTGGTCAAATTCAAGTACCAAAGATCACAATTCATCAAAACATGTCAAAATAGGAAGCTTATTCATCAAGAAATCAAGATTTCATTTTGAAAAGTCAAAATTTCTAAACTTAGAAATTTTTCTAAATGTCAAAATTTTCTTATTTTTTCATAACTTTGAGCAATTTTTTTATTATGATGCAAGATGGTTCAAGAGAAACTTCCAACATAAAAATTATAGATCTCCATGAAATCTACAACTTTGCTTCACACAAATTCTCCTAAAAGTGTTTGGATCTCAAGTTATAATTTTATGAATACATAGTTCTAATAGGAATCTTCAAAAGAAATTCAAAGATGAGTTAAAGAGAACATTTCAAGCTTTCCAAAATGTCATAGAAATCCTTGATATCATTCTTGAGTAGGGAGAATCGAAGAGATGAAGTTGTTGTTTTGTCACTTGAATTATAAGTCATTTTCATGATAAACACAAATGCAAATCAATGTTAGGCTGCATAATATTTGCTTTGCAGGCCTCAAACTTGTTTATCACTCAATAATTAATAGATTACACAAACGTTTAAGCTATAATCCAAGTGATTTAAGCTTTATCAAATTCACATTGCCATTTTGAGAAGAAATTTAATAATACCATTCTTGAAAAGCAAGCTTTATGCAGAAAGTCCACTCTTGAGCCTCTAACTTGTTCCCTCTGATCACACTTCATCTACAAATTCAGAATCATGTGTGTTTAAAGCATAACCACTCTATCTTAGCAAGTACACAAGACATTGAAACTTGTTTTCTCAAAAATCACATGTTATGCATAAACAGGTAATTTCAAGTTCTGATCAACAACAAGTCTCCAAACTTGTTACTTATAAATAGAAGCACTGTTTGTGAGCTAGAACACAAGCTAGAAGACCCTATAACTCACTCAAACTCCCTCTAGCCGGAAATTGTCTCAAAACACCATTGTTGTGCAAGTTCTGACTTTACATGCCAAACTCCAAATCCCCCCGTGCGTTCTTTGGCATTTCACTTCCAAAAGTTTCTAAACATCAAATACAAACCATCCAAAGTCCATTTGCTCAACTATAACACCTCCATCATCAAGTTCCATTTTCAAAAATAGGGGTCTTCAATTTGACTTCTCCAGAGCTCCTCTGCCATTTTTAGCTCAAGCTAATCATTGCATTAGCTTCCTGGGACCTCAGGGAAGCTAACCTGATCCTTGCAGCACTTTGAATCAAGCTTATTTGCATTTCACGATTTCCAGTTTTGAGATATTTTTCTTGAACTTCTATCTCATTACTTAGGCATTGTTAGCCTTGCATTTATGAAGATAAAATGTAGACCTCATTGCCACGAAGCTGTACATATCCATAGTTTTCATTTACATGGCCTGAGCTTAGAGAATTTTAGAGTTGAAGTTTCTGAAATTTTTAGGGTTTAAATTAGGGCTAGAGAAATTCTCAGTTATCTTTGACTTTTAGCTTTAGTTATTTACATGGTTAGATTCGTGAGGAAGAATGCAACAACTTTCATTTTGTCACTTTCCATTTTTGTTGAGAAATAAAGAAGTTACAAGTACATCGGCTAGAGGTTGAAGATGAAGTCATCAGGACTTGATTTTCCTTACATATTTATTGTTTTGTTTATATAAACGGATGTATAGCCAACCCGTGGTAAAGCGCACGCCTGTTAACCTATGGGACCTGGGTTCGAATCCCAGTGGTACCCTTTTTCTTGTTTTCATATTTTTTTGACATTTAATTTTGTTTGCTGGCGCTGGGCCCTTTGGGCCTGGCTCTTTTTTTTTTGTTTTTTGCTGATTAACTCCCTGCCTACTTCATTCACCCCCTGATCCATTTGTATTTATTTATTTATTTATTGTATTTTATTTTTAAATATATTTTCTAAAATACTAAAAAATTATAAAAATACAAAAAATGATATTTTTTATATTTTGACTTTTTTTATTTTTATTTTCCAATGAACAAAAATATTTTATTTACTATACTTTACTTATTTTTATTAACTAAATCTTATAGACTTAATTTATATTATGTTATTTATTTTTCTTCATACCATTTAAAAAATATATTATTTAAATACCAAAAAAAAAAAAGACTAAAAATATTTTTAAAGCTACAAATATTTTTAAGAAAAAAAATGCCAAAAAAATACTTTCCTTAACAATTATTTTCTTTTGATTGATTAATAGAATTAGGGTTTTCTTTTAAAATATTTTTCTTAATAAGTTCAAAATTAATTAATTATTTTCTTTATTTAAATTAGGTTAAGACAAAAAATCTTTCTTTATGAAAATCAAACAAAATTCTTTTTCTTTATATTTTTTATCCTTATACATTTATCCATCATTATACTTTGCATTTATGTAATTCTTGTACAAATTCAATTTGGTTGTAATAGATTAATTAGGTTTATATTCTTGCAATCCCCATTTACCAATTGTACACCCCCTCCCCATAAATATTATAATAGCGTAGTAACTTTAAATTTCGTAATTTATCGCTTTTACGTAATATGCTAGTAATTAGGGTTTGTATGGAAAGAATAAAATAAATCAAATAGAAAACCCTAATTCAAGACAAAAACAAGCATGAAAACAACACACTTGCACACAAGCACCCCTAGGGTAAAATCCACTTGGTTGCCTTACAAAATAGCCATGTTATGCATGTGAGGCATCTTAGCAAAAACAAGCAAATATAAGATCATAGTCCCTCGATGACGCTATCTAAGTTGCCTTACAAATGATCTTAGTACCTCAAAAAGAATGCTAAGATACCTTGCAATATTTCTAATCATGGTTATACGATGACCCATGCCCGTCCCGTTTACATCCAAAGATAGGGTTTCTTAACAAATCAATGGTAAGACAACAATGTCAAAGGAAAAGAAAATGAACAAGAAAGACATTTAAGAAGGTAGAATGCTCATAATTACTTGCTCCATTTCAAACAAAACATCCTTGCTATTTTCAAAAATAAACAGTTAGACTTTCAAAACATCTTACAAAACTTGAAAACATTTTAAAAAGATCAAACATCTTTGTATACATTCTTACGAACAAGAATCATTACAAAGATTGCCTAAAAAATGGCCTCTTTATAAAATACTTTCAAAAACCACACAAAGCACAATTTCAAACAAAAGAAAGTGATCTAGAAAGTAACTAAGAGCCCATGGAAAACCATGGATGAAAAGGGTGCTAATACCTTCCCTTTTTCATAATCTACCCCCCGAACTCAAGAAACAATCTCAAAGGTCTTTCCTATGCTTTTTCACCTTTCCTTTTGGATAAAAGAAAAGTCGATAGCGACTCTTGCTAACCAAACATTTGCGACCAAATGCAAAACCTTCAAGTCAGTTCTCCCACCGCATCATAGTTGCCACACTCCTTTCACTGCCAGATTATGCTTCGATTGCACGAACAATATGGTTGAATACGAAGCATGCATCTTGGGTCTGAAAGCTGCCATTGACTTGGGGATCAAGCATTTGAATGTGTTTATGGATTCCACTCTAGTGATCAGCCAATTAAAAGGAGATTGGAACACAAACCACCCTAATCTCATCCCTTACAAGGAACTGGTGCTATCTCTAATTCCTTACTTCGAAGAAATCACATTTGAGCACTTCCCTAGGGAAGAAAATCAGTTGGATGACGCTTTGGCAACCATGTATTCAATGTTCAAGGTCAGATGGGACAACGAAGCCCCTTTGATTACAATTGAAAGATTCGATGAACCTGCACACTGCCGTGAGCTTGAAATTGACGTAGAAAAGCCATGGTACCATGAGGTGATGAGATACCTCGAAGCACAAGAGTATCCCGAGGGGGCATCCATCAATGACAGAAAGTTCTTACGAATATTTTCAGCCAAATTCTTCCTAAGCAACGAAATATTGTACAAGTGTAACCATGACTCTACTCTACTCCGATGTTGGACAAGAAGGAGGCAGGAGAAATTATGGAAGACACGCATGATGGTCTCTTTGGTACTCACTCAAGTGGACATATGATGGCTAAGAAAATCTTAAGGGCTGGCTACCATTGGTCAACAATGGAGACTGATTACCATCAACATTAAAGAACTTGTCACAAATGCCAAATATATGCTGACAAGGTCCATGTACCTCCTATCCCTCTGAACGTCATGACGGCTCTGTGGCCATTTTCAATGTGAGGCATTGACATGATTGGAGAGATCAAGCCCACCGCTTCCAATAGACATCACTTCATTCTTGTCGCTATCGACTACTTCACCAAATGGGTCGAAGTCGCCTCGTTTGCCTCAGTCACCAAGAATGTTGTATCCAGATTCATCAAGCATAACCTCATCTGCCACTATGGTATCCCTGAAAGGATCGTCGCCGATAATGGGACTAACCTTAACAATGTTATGATTATTGAGCTTTGCACTCAGTTTAAGATAAAGCATCACAATTCTTCTCCATATATACCTAAAATGAATGGTGCAGTCGAAGCGGCCAACAAAAAAATTAAGAAGATTATGCAGAAGATGGTGGTAACCTATAAGGACTGGCATGAGATGTTACGGTTTGCTCTACATGGATACCGTACTTCAGCTAGGACATCAACTAGGGCAACTCCCTTTTCCTTAGTCTATGGCATGGAAGTTGTTTTGCCATTGGAAGTTTAGATTCCCTCTTTAAGGATTATGAATGAAGCAGGCTTAGGCGAAGATGAATGGATTCAGACGAGATTGGATCAGCTGAACTTGATCGACGAAAAGCGACTGGCTTCTGTATGTCATGGTCAGACTTACCAAAAACGGATGATCAAGGCTTTCAAAAAAAAGATAAAGCCTCGAGTATATCAAGTTGGCGACTTGGTGATAAAGTGCATCATTCTGCCACAAGGAGATCCCAGAGGAAAATGGACTCCCACCTACGAAGGGCCATTTTTTATCAAGAGAGTGTTCTCTGGAAGTGCCATGATGCTGACTACCATGGATGGTGAATATTTCCCACATCCTATAAACACGGACATAGTTAAAAAATACTACGCATAAAAGACCCGCTAGGTTGACACACCTAGGAAAAATAAGGACATCCCGGCAAACCAAAAGGTTTGGGAAAAAGTTATGGATATATGCAAAAGATTGTACACCCGGCAAGTTGAAAACCTGAAAGGGAGACTTGGGAAAAATGGGTATCCTTGTGGGCTGAAAACCCGAAAGGGCGGTCCAGGAAAAAGTTATGGATTGAAAGCGTATGACTATGTCCCGTGGAATCACTACAGTCAACTTTATCACCAAGGTCCAAATTCAAACGGTCCAAGATCAATCCAATCAACTTTTGTCAACGGCAAGGGGAATTCAAAGACATTGGGGCAATAATAGAGTTGGAATGCAATGAGTTCATTCCCACCTGGCTATTTGTTTTGTTTTTAATCTTTGTTTTCCTTTCGACGATTTCCTCTTACTAGGATCTCTGTCTCTTTGTACAAAAACGTCTATTCATGGGAAAAATATCAATACAAATATACTTTGAAGTGCAAACTTTTTGTCTTTGTTTTGAATGCAAATTTGTCCAATGACTAAAATTTAACGAACATATGCATATGAACATAATTGAAACTGTTTGGCACATGTGTCTTGTTAAGTAGTAGCAAGCATCTCTTTAATGTATATGGAATATCCCCAGAGTTATTTCATTAGAATTATCCCATAAGACTGATTACGATAAACCTATCCCAAAAAAGTTACCCACAAAGTCTCTTTGCATAGGTTGATCTCCAGCCAGAGTCTCAATCTCTTGGCAGCTCTCTCCCCAGCTAAGTTGATCCTACAAGTAGAAGCCTTGTGGATCTCTTCCTCAAATAACTCACCTCGTCAGCAGTTCATCGAGTATTCATCAACATGGTTTATTTCCCCAACATACAATAATCAAGGAACCACACAATTCCCCATCTTAGTCTATCCTCCCCAGCCGAGTCTGGATTCCCCCGGCATAGTCTATCTTCCCCAGCTGAGCCTGTTATCCCTAGCTGAGTGTATCCTTCCCAAGCTGAGCATGTCCTCCCTGACTGAGTCTACACTCTCCAGCTTGAGTTTTCCTTTCAGACTATTGCAAATCATAGGGCCACAACCCCTAATCCCCAGTAAAGTCGTCAACAAAACCTTTACTATCTTCAAAAGATACTATGAAGCCTAGACCCCGACCAGATATCAGTACAATTTCCAAGCTACTATTAAGCTTGGCCCCGACCAGATAATAGAATACTTTCAAAAACTATGAAACCTGGACCCCACCAGATAAGAGTTCAACTCTTCAAAGATATAGAAGAACCTGGACTCAACCAGACAAGGGTTTAACCTTCTTTTCCCCAGTAGAGTTTTCCTCTACCCCAACAAGTTACTGTGAAGCCTGGATTCGACCAAATATCAATTTTTAATTTCAAGTAAGTTACTGTGAAGCCTGGATCCTACCAAACAGCAATTCCCCTCAAAAGTTTGTTGTGAAACCTGGAATCCGACCCGATAACAACTAAATTCCCAAGCAAGTTACTGTAAAGCCTGGACCCAACCAAATATCAGTTCAATGTCGTCTACTCAAGCAAGCTTATTATGAAGCCCGGAGTCTGATCAGATGACAACTAGCTACAATGCCAGCAAGACGCTATGAGGCATGAACCCGACCAGATAATAGTATAACTTTTCAAAAACTATGAGGCCTGGACCCGACCAGATAGTAGTTACCACTTCAAGTTACTATGAAGCTTGGACCCGACCAGATATCAGTTTAACTTCATCCTTTATAGCAATTTACTGCAAAGCCTAGAATCTGACCAGATAATAGTTAAATTCCTTACCCTCAGCAAGTTGTTATGAAGCCTAGATCCGACCAGATAACAGTTCAATTTCAAGAAATGTTCTGCAAAGCTTGGAATCTGACCAGATAGCAATTAACTTCATCCACTTCAAAATCTGTAAAGCCTAGATCCGACCAGATAACAGTTAATTTATCCTTCCCCAGTAAGTTACCATGAATCCTGGATTTGACCAAGATAACAGTTGACTTCCTCATCCTCAACAAGCTGTGAAGCCTGGATCTGACCAGATAACATCTAACATTCAAAAGACAATCCCCAGTAGAGGCATTCTTTTAACAAATTCGAAGATATGCATATTCTTCATCCCCGACAATAATACGGGACTCAGAATTCCTCAGCAACAGTTAAGGATTTATTTTCCAGGACAAATATGCATCCCACGCTCATACACCATAGCATATACATACAAAATTCATTTAGCATGATCTTATTCATCTTGTGAATATCATGCATACATCTGCATTTAACTAACCTTTTTTCCACAGGTAAAATATCAAGTTTTAGCGTTAAATCGACCAAATATTTGTGATGATACTTCCTCCAGTATTTACCAACATTCCTCCAAATGGCATCTATAATCCCATTCACAATACATCTTCGAGTGCAAATTTCTAGGCACTCTAGTGTTCAATCATCTTCCACCTTCAAGTCACGAATGGCGAATCCGCCAATCTAACTCTTCAGGTTTAAGAAGATTGAACAGGGGAAGCTGTTGTACCCCAAAATTTTCCCTCTCATTTCTCAAATATTCTCTTACAAGATCTCCTTGGATTCAAGACTACATAGGGTTTGATCAGCTCAAGACACCTCTTCTAGCACTAATGACTGAAAATTAGGGTTTGAGTTTGCACAAGGACAAATGGACTTTTAATGCCCCATAAGACTTTCATGGATCATTTTGGACCCTCAAGATTGCTCATGTCAAGTTTCAAGTCTTAGATCACATTTTTGCTCAGTCAATTGATCAGTTGACCTAAAGTCATATGTATTAGGGAAAAAGTCAATTGTGGTCAATTTACAGTCAAACTTCATAATTTTTGTCCATATCAACATTATGAACTCATATATGTTATTTGGTTATGTTTGGATCCCAATTCCTCAAGAAATTCGAATAGATCATCAAAAGGGTAAAATGGTCAAAATTAGGGTTTTGATTGAGAAGGTGAAATTTTTGATTTTTTGACCTAACAAATGGTTGATTGGTTTAAGTCATGATCTCAAGGGTTCTAATGCATCAGTTTAACCTAATGACATGGTTCAAAACATTGCTCAAGATCAACTGATTGACAGATGAATTTCAGTCAACTAATGAAAAGTCAACTGAAAAGTCAATTGTACACTAAAAAGTCAAACTTTGACTTTTTGGTCAAAATCAAGTGTCAAAGATCACAATTCATCAAAACATGTCAAAATATGAAACATTTTCATCAAGAAATCAAAAATTCAAGATTTCATTTTGAAAAGTCAAAATTTCTAAACTTAGAAATTTTTCTAAGAGTTGAAAATTTCATATTTTTTCATAACTTTGAGCCAAATTTCCACCATGATTCAAGATGATTCAAAGGAAACTTCCAACATGAAAGTTGTAGATATCAATGAGATATAAAACATTGTAGAACACAGCTTCTCCTAGAAATACATGGATTTCAAGTTATGATTTTGTGAATACATGTTCATGAAACTTGGAAACTTAATGAAAATTTGCCCTAGTTTAGGCAGGATTTTGACCTAACTTCATGGAAACTTTTCACATGGTTCCAAGATGAATTTTAAAAAACATCCAACATATAGGTTGTATATGATGTTACAAGCTTTCCAAAATGTCCAAGAACTCATGGAGATCATATTTGAGCAAGGAGAATCAAAGGCAAGAAGTTAAGGTTTTCAAACTTGAATTACAAGCCATTTTTGATGAACACGTGAACCAAATCCATGCTAGGCTACATAATCTTTGCTTTGCAGGCCTCAAACTTATTTGTCACTCCATAATTAATGTTTTGCACATATGCTAGAAGCTTTAATCCAAGCATTCAACGCATTGCCCATGCTTAATACCATTTTAGGAAGAAAGGCAACATTGCCATTTTGGAAAAGTGGCTTTATGCACAAAGTCCACTCTTCTTGAGCCTCTAACTTGTTTGTTCAATACACACTCAACATACAAAGTCATATAAACATGTTTAAAGCTTGTAACCACTATAGATAGCCTTGTACTATGCATTGGGACAATGTGTATCAAGCTTGCTTCAAAAACAAGAAAAAGAGCCATAACATGTGATTTTGAATTCTGATCAAGGACAAGTCTCCAAACTTGTTTCTTATAAATATAGGCACTATTTGTGAGCTAGAAGACGAGCATTAACACCCTGAAACACTCCCAAACTGCCTCAAATCAGAAATTTCCCAAAAACTCCATTGTTGTACAGTTTCTGGACTTGAACTCCAAACTCATATTTCCCTCGTGTGTTATTTGTCCTTTTAGTTCCTAAAGCTTCCTTACATCAAATACAAACCATCCCACACCCTGTTACATGACTGTAACATCATCTTCATCAACTTCCATAACCAAAAATAGAGCATTGCACATTGACTTCTCCAAGCAATTCCAGCCATCCATTGCTCAAGCTAACCATTGCATTAGCTTCCTGGGAACTTGAGAAAGCTAACCTGATCATTGCAGCACCTTGAATCAAGCTCAAACTCATTTCACGATTTCCAGTTTTGAGGTATTTTTCTTGAATTTCTATCTTCTCATTTAGGCATTGTTAGGCTTGCATTTGTGAAGATAAAATGTAGATATCATTACCCTGAAGTTGTACAAGTCCATATATTTCATTTATTTTAATTGAGCTAGGAGAATTTTGAGTTTGAAGTTGCTGAAATATTTAGGTCAGGATTTGGTACTTTTAGAAAGTCATGCTAATCTTTGAGAATTATCTTAAGTTATTTACATATTCAGAATCGTGAGGAAATTTCTAACAAGTTTGATGTTGGAAATTTTGTGAATGGATGAGAAATGGTGAAGTTACAGGATCCATGGCTAGAGGTTGAAGATGAAGTTCATTCATGACTTGATTTATGTTACATATTTATTTTTTTGTCAATATTAACGGATGTATTGCCACCCCAGTGGTAAAGCGTGCGCCTGTTAACCTTTGGGACCTGGGTTTGAGCCCCAGTGGTACCCTTTTGTTTATTTTCACATTTTCCCTTCTCTTTTTGCTTCAGCAAGCAGCGCTGGGCCTCCCCATTTGGGCCTTCCATGTTTTTGCTTTTTCTAACCCCCTGTTTACTTTTGCAGCTTGGCCCAACTTTGTTTTATTTATTTCCTTTTCATTTATTTATTTTCTAATTTTTACTTTATTTCAGTTTCATTTTTTTTATTACTATTATTATTATTGTTATTATTATTTTTATTATTAAAAAATATAAAAATATTTTTATTTATTGTTTACACTTATATATTTTATTTTCTCCATAAAACAAAAACACTAAAAAGTATTTTTCTTAATGATTAATTTCTTTTTTTTTCTTAAATAATAAATATTTAGACTTAGGTTTAATTATTATATTATTTTATTAAAAATTAACTTAGAATTTAGGTTTCTTTAAATTAATTAATTTCTCATTTTATTTTTATTAATTTAAATCCTTTTTCATAAAAAAACCTAAAAATACATTTTTAACTTAATTTCTTTCTTAATTAGTTTAAACTTAGTTTTGTTTAATTTTTAATTAATCATCTCTCTTAATTAGGTTAAAACCCCTTTCATAAAAATCCAAACAAAAATCATTTTCTTTTTCCATTTGCATTTGTACATTATTATTTATTCAATTCTTTTACATTTATTCAATATGGTTGTAATAGTTAATTATGTTTAATTTTCTTTCGAAATCCCCATTTGTAAATTTGTATACCCCCCCCCCCCTACGAATGATGTAATTGCTTAGTATTTTTACTTTCCGCTATTTATCGCTTTATATAAATGCTAGTAAATTAGAGTTTGTATGGAAAGATAAAATCAACAAATAGCAAACCCTAATTCAAGACAAAGCAATGCATGTAAATCAAACACACTTGCACACTTACACCCTTAGGGTAATTCCACTTTGTTGCCTTACAAAAATGGCCATGTTATGCATGTGAGGTATCTTAGCAAAAAGAAATCAAAAATACAAGATCATAGTCCCTCAATGACGCTATCTATGTTGCCTTTCAAAAATGATCTTAGTCCCTCAAAGAGAAATTATAAGATATCTCACAACATTGCTATCATGGATATACGATGACCCACGCCCGTCCCTATACATCCAAAGATAAGGCTTCTTACCAATCAATAGTAAGATAGCAATATCAAAGGAAAGGAAGAAATCAACTAAGACTTTTGAGTAGCTAGATTGTTCCTAGTTGCTTTCTTAATTTCAAATCAAACACTCTTGCTAAATTTCCAAACAAAAACCAACAATTTCAAAAACACATTCAAAACATTTTCCAAACATGAAACATTTTCAAAAGATCAACACTTTGGATACGTTCTTACGAACGAGAACTACTACAAAGTTTGCCTAAACGAAGGCACCTTTTCAAAATACTTTCAAAAACCACACAAATCACATTTTCAAACAAAAGCAAGTGATCTAGCAAGCAACTAAGAGCCCATAAATAACTATGGATGAAAAGGGTGCTAATACCTTCCCTTTTCATAATCTACCCCCCGAACTCAAGAAACAATCTCAAAGGTCTTTCTTGTTCTTTTCAGCCTTTCCGTTTGGATAAAAGAAAAGTCGGTGGTGACTCTTGCTAATCGCAACATTTGCGATAAGACGCAAAACACCCAAGTCAGTTCTCTCACCGTATCACAATACAGATAGAAGAACTTATTCCTTTTAGGTCGGCGATGTTATAGCCTAAGGCAGTTGGATATTTTCTTAAGACATGTAGTAGTTTCTCAGTTTATATTTGTCCTAAGTCAGCATTGATTATCACTAGTCGTTTGAGTTGTGTCTAGGAATTCACACCTTAGATTTTTGGTTAGTCTTTTAAGTTCTAAAGCTGGTTTCTTTGGGCAAGGCATATGATTGGGTGTTAGCGCCAGACATTCACCCAGACTGTCATCTTGGTATTCATCACGCCAATTGTCATCTTCAAAAATTGGAGGAATGGGAATTTTCAAAACTTTAGAATATGTAGTTTGTTCCATCTCCATTTCTCTTACGCATTCGTCGATGACATCTAGAAGAAAAGATGTATCATCTATAGCTGGTGCTTGTAAGAATTGCGTCAAAATAAATTTGACTTTCTGTTCACCCACTTCAAAAGTTAGCTTACATCTCTTTACATCTATAGTGGCTCTGACGGTAGCTAAGAATGTTCTTCCTAATATGATAGGGGTATTGGAATCCTCCTTTATGTCCATGATTATGAAATCAGTAGGGATATAAAATTGACCTACACGTACTAGAATGTTCTCTAGTATACCTACGAGAAATTTCACAGAATGATCAACTAGTTGTACAAACATCTTAGTTGGTCTCAATTTTCCCATTTCGAGTCTTTCGCATATTGACAAGGGGATTAGACTAATATTGGCTACTAAGTCGCATAGAGCTTTGTCTATGACAAACTTTCCAATTACATAGGGTATGGAGAAATTACCTGGGTTTTTCAGCTTATGAGGCATTTTGTTTTTGATTATTTCACTACACTAAGTAGTAAGCATAACAGTTTCGTTATCCTCGATCTTCTTCTTGTTAGATAAGATTTATTCAAGAAACTTAGAGTATTAGGGCATTTGGGTGATAGCTTCTGTGAAAGGTACTGTGATATTCAATTGTTTCAGAAGTTCAACGAATTTCTTGAATTTCCCTACGCTTTTGGATTTAGAAAATCTTTGAGGAAAAATGATAGGTGGTTTATAAGGTGGAGGAGGCACATATGGTTCTTCTTTCTCTACAGCCTCTTCGCTCTTATCTTCCTTCTCCTTTTCATTTTGATCATTTTCCTTTTCAGTTATTTTACTAGGATTTTGATACATGGATGGATTCTTAAGTCTCATGTCAGTTGGTTCGTCTAATTCTGTCCCACTTCATAGTATAATAGCATTATCATGTCCTTTTGGATTAGGTTGTGGCTATCCATGAAATGTGCTTGCAGAGGCAGCAGTAGGTGATGGTTGTTGTGCCACTTCTGAAATTTGCGTTTCAAGCATTTTATTGTGTGTGGATAAAGCATCCAAATGGTTTGCTAATTGCTTAATTTGCTCACTAGTGTGTATGTTTTGATTCAGGAAATCCTTATTTGTTTGAGCTTGGGTTGGTATGAAGTTTTCCATCATTATTTCAAGGTTAGACTTCCTAGGAATATTAGGAGCAATTGTGGCAGCCTTATGATATCCTGGTCGTGTAGTGGTGCTTGGCTAGGTGCATACAATATGTTATTATTCTTGTACGAAAAGTTCAGATGGTTCTTCCAAGCAGGGTTATAGGTATTACCATAAGGGTTCCCTTGATCATAATTTACTTGATAAACTGGTATTCCTGTCAAAAGGGGACATTCAGGGGTAGCATGTGCGTGAAGTCCGCATAAATCGTAGGTTGGAGCTACTGCAACCATTGTGGCTACGGGAGTTGTGGTCAAGCTTTCTATCTTTTGGGTAAGGGCTTCTACCTTAGCGTTAACTTAGTCTAAACTACTAACTTCGTACATACCGCCTCTCATTTGAGGTTTCTCCATAATGGTTCTATCGCTTCCATATTGGTAATCATTTTGAGCCATACGTTCGATAAGCTGATAAGCGTCATGGTAAGATTTATCCATCAGTGTGCCGCCAACTGTAGCGTCTATTCTCAATCTTGTGTTATTCAAAAGACCGTTGTAAAAGGTGTGGATGATCAGCCATTCTTCTAGATCGTGATGTGGAAAAAGTCACAACATGTTTTTGTATCTTTCCCATGCTTCGAAAAGAGATTCGCTTTCATTTTTTTAAAGCCATTGGTATTGGCTCTTAGCATAGCCGTTTTACTTGGTGGAAAATATCGCGCTAGGAAAATTTTCTTCAACTTGTTCCACATAGTGATAGAGTTGGATGGTAGAGTCTGGAGCCAAGCTTTAGCTCTATCTCTTAACGAGAAATGGAAAAGACGTAATCTTATTGCTTCGGAGCTGACACAATTTGCTTTCACTGTGTCTGCGTATTGCAAGAACACTGACAAATGTAAATTCGGGTCTTCTGTGGGGCTATCAGAAAATTTGTTCTGTTGTACGGCTGACAACAACGAAGGTTTTAGCTCGAAATTATTTTCCTCGATAGGAGGGGAAGCAATGATATTATGTGGTTCCTCATGCGAAGGAATGGCATAGTACTTGAGAGGACGGTTTTGCAGTCCTTCAGCCATTTCTTGTTCTACAACTGTTTCTGGAATAGGATATTAGGGCCGGGAAGATTGTACTTAATTTGGTATTCTTGAATTCGGCGTCTTAAATTTAGAAAATGCTCAGGTTCATCAGTTGGTAGCTCTAATTCTTCGTCTTGAGAGAAAGTACTTGGCATACAATCGGTAAATTAAAAAGGAAATAGTTGCTTTAGTCTATACTGCACAACATTGGAGTTACGATATCGACTTAATTGATCCCCGACAACAGCATCAAAAACTTGATCGCGACTTAGTATGTCTATAGGATTTTGTGTCTTCAAGTGCACAGTCGTATCGTGTAGTTTTAAAGATTATCAAACCCAAAGGACCAAAAATCGAACTTATCGTTATCTAAGGCTAATGATTCTTCTTGTAAGGCAAAACAAGAAATAAATATAAACAAAAACTGAACTTTAATATAAATATTCAATAATAGGACACCGATATGAAACTCATCAAACTTCAGGGATTCAATAAATTGGTGGCGTGGTTTTAAATGTAAAAATACTTCTCAGTAGAAAATATTGACTTAAAAGCCTTTATCTCACACTCTCGTGTTATTGACTCAGACTGTACTCCTAAACCAAAAATTTTTGCTCTCACTGTCTCATTTGAATTTAAAAGTAATTTTTGGACACCAATAAATTCTAATTAATCCTAAAGTGTTTTCTTTGTTTTTAGAATTAATGTCTAGTTTCTACTATCCGGTTAAAATCTCAAACTGTCGCTTTATTGACCGTAACCTCTGTTTGTTTTTTCTCTCGTATAAAACTTCTTTAATTAGAATTAGAAACTACACCAGAAAAATACTTTGCAAATATTTACGCCAATAAATTTCTGAATCGCGTCTGTGCAACTACTTTTACATACCGGTATCAAAGGATTTATCCAGACATAGTTTCAAATATAAACATGCTATAATAATAGTTAAACATAAAACTAAACATGATGTCTAAAAACAAAGACAATAAAAACTAAATTGAAACCTGGAAATAAAAACTGAATGAAATAACTGGAACTATCTTTGAGTATAATTGAACTTGAACGCCAACTTGAAATAAAACTGGACTTTAAAATCACGATCCTCCACAAATTCCAGCAGGATTCGCTTAACCAAAAGTACTGAATAAGTAATGAAAATATCCTAATACTAAAGTTGCAATAGTCCCCTTATGTGGAACAAGACACTAAGTGATTTTCTGCTCAAACTCTGAGAACAAGACACTAAGTGCAACGAAATAATGGTGGAACTCCCCTTTAACTATGAAGAAATTACCTTTTATAACCTTTCTGCTAGATTCTCGTAACGTTCGTGGAGACAAATCAGGGACTAGTGGCTTCATGGAGAAATATCCGGGAGACTCAGCTTCATGGAAAAATATTAGAGGGATTGGGCTTGTGAGTCACTGATGTGGAGAAGGCCAAAAAAATTAAATATGTGGTTGCAAGTAATTGAGTTGTGGCAAAGGCCACAGGTTTAAAATGTGTTTTTTCTGCACTTCTGATAATTTCTTCCATTATTTTCAGTATCTTGGTCATTTCCTGCTCTTTTACACATGGAAGCTTTGTGTTAGAAAGCACCTGAAATTAAATAGAAATATTGGCATAACAAGACAAAAATAAACGAAAAGAGTAATAAAATTCATGCGAGTCAAGTCGAATATACGATATAATTTCATGTTATCATACACATGACAGAAGATTGCATCCACCTTAAATATGCTATCGAGATCCTCGTCGGGGATGGGTATCTCAAATAGTATAAGAATAAAGACACTCCTCGGGAAGACGCCCCCGAGTCAAAGAAGGTCGAGGAAGAAAATCCCTCCCCCGATAAAGTTCTTATTCCTGTCGCCATGAGCATCACAAGGCCATAGGATTCTACTTTCCTGATATGGAGGAAATCCCCATATACTTCTCGTCGCATAGTCCTTGGGAATCCTTCCCAGCATCAATGGTCATCTCCAGTGGGGGATTCAACAAGTGCATGGTAGGCTCGGTAAAAAAGAGGTTTGAGCAGATGATAGAAGCCAACTCTGACATGAGTGCCACCCTCGAGAAGATCAGAGGAGGCTCTCACCCATTCTTATTATATCAAGAGGAGCTGTCAGGCAGAGCTCCCAACTCCAACATCCCTCTGCTTGTACGAGCACACATGGAAAAATTCGACATCAGGCGCATATTAGTTGATCAAGGCAGCTCGGTGGATATAATGTACACCCAGTTATTCAACACTCTGCAGTTGAACGAGATGCATCTGACCCCGTATGTAGGCTTGTATCTCTATGGATTCAATGGTTTTGTCACCAAACCATGGGGGTACATTAAACTAATTGTTACTTTTGGGGCGGGAGAGATGGCCAGATCCATCAAGACTCAGTTCCTCGTCATTGATTACTCGTCATTATACTAGTGCATCTTTGGAAGGCCCACTTTGGACGAACTAATAGCAGTTCCCTCCATGGTGCACCTCAAAATGAAGTACTACACTGTCAACAACCTCATCTCTACCCTCCACGAGGACATCCATGTAGCTAGGAAATGTTTCAAAGCAGCTTCTAAAGGCTTAAGCTCCATCAACACTCAACCCAGGTTGGCAAACAGACCCTCTCTCCCCAATAGTTCTGAAGAGCTGAAACCACTGCCCCACATCGACACGAATAACCTAGACAACATGTTTACAAAGGAAGATCTCAGAGAACAAAAGAAGAAGGGGAATAATCCCATGCTCGACAGTGAAGGCTCATCATTTCCGACGAGCATTATTGGACCTATAGATCATATACGACTGATTCCGTACGGAGACTTTGAGATCACTCTCCTGGGCAGAGACCTCTCTAATGGAGTCAAGATAGGTTCCGACCTCTCCAACCTAGCCAAAATACAGTTGAAGGCATGTGTAATACGGTGGGAGAACTGACTTGGTTGTTTTGCATTTGATCGCAATTGTTGAAGATAGCAAGAGTCGCCACCGACTTTTATTTTATCCAATAAGGAAAGTTTGAAAAGAATAGGAAAGACCTTTCGAGATTATTTCTTGAGTTCGGGGGTAGGTAATGAAAAGGGAAGTTATTAGAACCCTTTCCATCTGTAGTTATCTATGGGCTCTTAGTTAAAATGTGATTGTGGTGTCGGTTTGAAAGTATTTTGAAAACATCTTTATAATGATTCTCGTTTCTATAAGAATGCATACAAAGTGTTGGTTTTGAAAAATAGTTCAAAGAGGTGTTTCTGGAATGTGTTTTTTGAAAGTGATTTTGAAAAGTGTCTTTGTAATGATTCTCGTCTCTATAAGAATGCGTACAAAGTATTTTAACTTTTGAAAATGTTTCAATTGAAAGTGTTAGTGTGAAAAATGTTTTTGTTGTCAGAAAGCGAGCAACTATGAGCATCCTACCTACTCAAAAGTTCAAATGTTCTTTCCCTCCTCCTTTAGATGTTGTTATCTTACCATTGATTTGGTAAGAAGTCCCATCATTGGATATGAAGGGACGGGCGTGGGTCATTTGTATAGTCATAGAAGGAAACTTATGAGATGTTTTAGCAATTTCATTAGGGACTAGATCGTTTACCGAAGGCAACATCGACGGACTACGATCTTTCATCGAGGGTCTTTGCTAAAATTCCCATATTCGAGGGACATGACCATTTTCCGAGGCAACAAGCGGGATTACCCTAGAGGTGCATGTGTTCAAAGTTTGTTTGATTGCATGCATTTAATCTTTTGATTTTGGGTTGTCTACTTGTTGGTTTTATCTTTCCATACATCCTAATTACTAACATTTGTATAAAGCAATACAATGCAGAAAATAAATATCCTAACTATTACAACCATATTGAATAGAAATAAAATATAAAGACAAAACAAAAATAAAATAAAAATAGAGAAAAAATGAGTCCTTCGATCCAGGCAATAGGCTCTTTCAATTCCCTCTTCTTTGGCTTCCTTCG
Organism: Vicia faba; assembly: GCA_948472305.1. Taxonomy (NCBI): domain Eukaryota; kingdom Viridiplantae; phylum Streptophyta; class Magnoliopsida; order Fabales; family Fabaceae; genus Vicia; species Vicia faba. The sequence goes on along the minus strand of OX451737.1, from coordinate 1,680,778,804 downwards.
ATTGGGAATTAGTGTGAGACGCAACCTTCGATTCATCCTTCTGAATGTTTCTTCTGATTGGTCCTGGAATCAGTATTAACATGCCTTTCAATTTCGTCCTTTTCCTGCTTCTTTCGATTGGCCTGGAAGTCAGTATGAGGTACACCTTTCGTTTCAAACTCTTTGCTGCCTCCTTCAATTGCAGGAATGAAAAGCTCCCAAGTTGATATTCTAAAGGCTTTAATGGTTAGCCAATCGAAGGATACAAAAAACCTATCTAAACTTGAAAATGCAACTGTGATACGGTGGCAGAACCGACTGTTAATACTGATTTTGCATTTGTGTTTGCAAATGTTGCGGTAAGCAAGAGTCGCCACTGACTTTTCTTTTATCCAAATTAAGGAAAGGGTGAAAAGAACAGAAAAAGAACTTTTCGAGAATTTTCTGAGTAAGCGGGGTAGATTATGGAAAGGGAATGTGTTATCACTCTTTCCATCCGTAGTTATCTATGGGCTCTTAGTTGCTTGCTAGTTCACTTTGCTTTTGTTTGAAAATGTGCTTGTGGTGTGGTTTGAAAATATTTTGAAAACATCTTTGTAATGATTCTCGTCTCTATAAGAATGCGTACAATGTGTTGGTTTTGAAAATAGTTCAAAGAATTGTTTGTGGAATATGTTTTTGAAATTGATTTTGAAAAGTGCCTTTGTAATGATTCTCGTCTCTATAAGAATGCGTACAAAGGGTTTTGACTTTGGAAAATGTTTCAATTGAAAATGTATGTGTGAAAATGATTTGTTGTTGTGAGCAAGCGAGCAACTATTAGCAACCTACCTACTCAAAAGGTCTAATATTCTTTTCCTCCTCCTTTAGATGTTGCTATCTTACCATTTATTGATAAGAAGCCCCATCGTTGGATGTATGAGGGACATTCGAATGGACGTTACGGTCACGAAGGCAAGTAACTGTCCTAAAGTTCTAAGATCACTTTTAACTGAGGCAACTTCGAGAGGGTCATCGAGGGACTCGTGATCTTTTCAAACTAGAGGACAGTCACTAAAACTTCTCACGTTTCGAGAATTATGATCGTTTTCTGAAGGCAACCAAAGTGGGCGTACCTTAGAGGTGCATATGTGCATTTGTGTTATGTTCAGTTATTTTAGTCTTTTTTATTAGGTTTGCTAGCGTTTCATTTTAGTCTTTGTCATACAATCCTATTAATCATACATCTACCAGTTAATATGAAAAGCAGTAAAAAAATCTAGAAAGTAGGGGTCCTACGCTATTACAACCAAATCAAAAGACAAGTAAAATGTAAAAATAAAGAAGAGAAATGAATTCTTCGATCCAGGACATGGACTTCTTCAATTCACCCTTATTTTTCCCTATTTCAATTGGGCTTAAGGGTTGACGCGAGCAAGCTTCAATTTGCACCCTTCCGTGCCTCATTCGACTGGGTTTGGGAATACTATGGGAAACCTTCGATTGCAGCCTTCTCTACTTCTTTTGATTGAGTCAGGGAGTGGGCATGAGCAACCTTCAACTGCAGCCTTCTCTACTTATTTAGATTTAGAATATGAAGTAACATGGACCTACGGAGCAGCACGAATTCATATCTTTCGTTCGTATTCTTTTTGTCTTTCGTTTAAATCTGTACATGTTAGTTCCAACAAGAAAAGAAAAGAAACCAAAAGGGCAGAAATGAAAAACATAACTAAGAGGCTATCTACATTATGCGAAAACGAAAAATAAGTAAAAGTTATTTACATGCCATGCTGAAACGAAAGATGCAAAAGGGTGCTTACATTGCTTAGAACTAGAATTTGCGCGGGGAACTAGAGTTTCTGGATGCTTTTGGATTCGAAAGGAGAGAGGTAAGTGTGGTGTGATCTTGTTGAGTTTTGAGGGTTTTTGGTGTGCTTCTCTTAGGCTGTGTATGCTGTAAAATAATATGTGTGTATGATTCCCCTAGGCTTTTGTCTCCTTTTTCTTGTGATTCTCTGGCTGTCCCAAGGCATATGTATGTGGTCTCCTTATATAGATGGGATGGAGGGGACAAGAAGGCAAAGGAGTAAACAACCATTAAGTTGGTGTTTTAAGGCCATGAATACCATTTTTAAATGTTGCCAAAGACATGGTTTCTTGTCCCTTTTTGAATTTGAATGAACCTGGACATTTGACTTTTGAATGCTCTTCTTCGAATGGCTTTGATGGCCTCCTTTGAATGGATCTGGTTGCCTCCTTTGAATGGCTCTGATTCAGCTCCTTCGAATGACTCTGATGGCCTCCTTCAAATGGCTCTGATTGCCTCATTCGAATGGCTCTGATTGCCTCAATTCGAATTACTCAGATCTTTGATGATTCTGAATTTAGAGTTTTCCCTTATCAGAGTTTCTTTAATTAAGTCAATATCTGCATCAATTCGAGCTTGTTGACGTGCCAATTAAAAGATCCTTTCCTCTGATGTGTCAATCAAAGGACATTACTCAGATGCCAATCGAAAGACATTGTTGGCATGCCAATTGAAAGACACTTTATTCATCTTCAAAAATTTCATTTTCTTTAGGCAAGTGTTTGTAACCAACCATGTAAGAAAAGATTTTGGAAAACATGAGAGGGAAAATTTTGGGGTACAACAGCAACTAACAAGTGTAACTTTCGAAAGCTACAGGGCAGGGGTTAGCACAAGATTATTGGGCACCAAAATCCAAAGTCTAACTAGTCAGGGTTGAGATTTTCAACATACAGGTAGTAAGTATCGAAAGTTAGGGGATGGTCAACTTCCTAGATGGGATATCTATATTTTCCATTTATTTATATGTACAAACCATATTTAAATGAAAAGGTTCCAAGTTTAGAGGAAAACTTACCTCTTGAAGTGCTTAATCGATGGAGCTGCAGGTGACTTCCTTGGTGGTGAATGGAACTTTGCTAGAATCTTCCTGAAGCTAGTTCAGTTACTGCTTTGTTTGGGCAGTCACTGAATCGAAGGAAGGTATGTGATAGTGGTGAGTGAATCGAAGGTTGTTCTATAACAGTCTAGGGAGTGAATCAAAAGACTATTATGTTGTAGTTGGGGGAATGAGTCGAAGGTTTGTTATCTGGAAGTTTGAGGAGTGAATCGAAAGGTTCACTTAGTGTATGAAGGGATCTGAGTTTTTTAGATATGGAGTGTTTAGGAATATTTGAAAATGTTTGATAGTGTTTGAGAATTTTGAGAAATTGATAATTTTCTCACCACAAGAATTTTTCAACTACCAGGAGCCCCTAAGATGTGTGATAGAAGCTCTTATTTATAGATGAATTTGGATGAGGTTTGGTAGGGAAAACAAAAGAGATTTGAACAAATTGGGTATGTTGTCTTTGTAGTCTTTGAGGTGCAGCTTTTGTATGCCAAATTGGTGCAAATATAAGAGCAGCATAGCAGGACTACTGTACAGCAGTTTTGGAGTGTCGTCGCCAGCGTAGCAGGCTTGGACTTTGCAGCACATGGGACTCTGGCCAACAAGTATCTTTGGATATCTCAACCTTTTGTTTTGAACCCCTAGCCCTATCCTTCGACCAGACTCCTTTTTATACAACAACATTTCTTTTCAAATTTAAGTGTCCTTCGAATGGCTCATATGTGTATCCTTTGAAGGGGCCCAAATAGGTGTCTTTCGAATATGCCTTTTGTATGTTCCTTCGAATGTGCTAATTGTGAGTGTCATAGGGAAAAAATTATGTATGTCGAAACAAACTGTTTCCAAGGGAGATATTGCCCAGTCGAAACTAGCGTGAAAGTAGCCAATGCTTTGTGAGTGCCATTGCCTTGTGAATGCTAGCCATGGGGGAGGTTTTTCTTTGTGCATATTGGCCTGAAGGGAGTCCTGGCTTTTGTGAATGGAAGGAATAATGCAAAGGGCAAATGGCTTCTTAATCGAAGGAAACTTTTAGAAGGTCATTTCCCTCTGAAACGAAAGGGACCATCATTAAGCCACTAACTTCTGACTCGAAGGAAGATTTCAGAAGGCCCTTGTCTTCTTAATCAAAGGAAACTGTTTCAAAGGGAAAGCAAACCCAGTCGAAGCTAGCAAGAGGATAAGTGTTTCCCTTATGCAGGAAGGCTTGCAGGAAGCCCTTGCCTTGTATCTCGTGTAGGAGGCCAATGTTGAAGATGGATTCGAAGCAGATATGAAGATGAATTCGAAGAAAGCATGGAGGGAATTATTTTCCCAATCGAAGCTTGTCCAATTGAAGCTTGTCCAATCAAAACAGGTATGCAGGCATCAAATATCCAATCGAAACAGGCATGCAGGCAACCATTGCATTATGAACCTAGCAAACATGTAAGGCCAATATTGCAATTGAATCTTGCATGCAGGAGGTTATTGCCATGGGCACCAATACAATCATATAGGATGCAAAGGAATTGTATGCAGGAGGCCTAAATTCCCAAACGAGGCTTGTATAAAGATAGGCGTTTCCTGCCCTGGATCGAAGCTAGTTGCTTCAAAGGAAACCTTTTTCCTTGTGGATCGAAGCATGCAGAAGGAAGGAGTTGCCTTATGGACCTAAGGAGACATGAAGGAGGCCAAAGTCCAATCGAAGCCTTGTGAATCAAAGTAAACTTTTTTTTTCTCCAATTTTGTTAAAAAGATTATTTGTATCTGCTTTGCCCTTTCTTTAACAGTTTCCTCTTTAACTTGATGCTGGAAAATCCAATTGTACTTGTGCAAGTTTGAATTTTTGAGAATCCTTGTGAGAAATGCCTTGAGAAATGAGAGATCAAGTTTTGGGGTACAACAGTTGCCCCTGTTCAATCTTCTTAAACCTTAAAAGCAAGTATGACACGTTATTGTTCGTAGCTTGAAGGTAGAAGATGATTGAACACTAGAGTGCCCAAAAATTTACACTCGTGATGTGGTTGTTGATTGTGAAGGGAATGGGCTTAAAGATTCCATTTGGAGAGTTGTTGAAGATGGGCTTATAGATGCCATCCAAAGTGATTATTGACAAGAATTAGACTCAGTCTAAGCTTGACTTCAACTGGAAAAGAATCAGAATAAATCTTTGGTTGATTTAAACTGAACCAGAAGAAGTGTCCACCAGAACAGAATTAGGATAAACCATTGATACATTTAAACTAAACCAACAGAGGTTTTGAATAATCTTTAACTGGAAAAGAATCAGAATAAATCTTTGGAGCGATTTATTTGAACCAGAGAAAGTGTACACTGGAACGGAATCAGGATAAACCATTAATCGATTTAAACTGAACCAGCAGAGATTTTGAATAATCTTTAACTGGAAAAGAATCAGAATAAATCTTTGGAGCGGTTTATTTGAACCAGAGAAAGTGTCTACCACAACGGAATCATGATAAACCATTGATCGATTTAAACTAAACCAGCAGAGGTTTTGAATAATCTTTAACTGGAAAGAATCAGAATAAACCTTTTCAGCGATTTATTTGAACCAGAGAAAGTGTCCACCGGAATGAAATCATGATAAACAATTGATCGATTTAAACTGAACTAGCAGAGTTTTTGAATAATCTTTAACTGGAAAAGAATCAGAATAAATCTTTGGAGCGATTTATTTGAACCAGAGAAAGTGTCCACCGGAACAGAATCAAGATAAACCATTGATCGATTTAAACTGAACCAGCAGAGGTTTTGAATAATCTTTAACTAGAAAAGAATCAAAATAAATATTTGGAGCAATTTATTTAAACCAAAGAAAGTTTCCACCGGAACGGAATCAGGATAAACCATTGATCGATTTAAACTAAACCAGCAGAGGTTTTGAATAATCTTTAACTGGAAAAGAATCAGAATAAACCTTTTGAGCGATTTATTTGAACCAGAGAAAGTGTCCACCAGAACAGAATCAGGATAAACCATTGATCGATTTAAATTGAACTAGCAGAGGTTTTGAATAATCTTTAACTGGAAAAAAATCAAAATAAATCTTTGGAGTGATTTATTTGAACCAGCGAAAGTGTCCACCGGAACAGAATCAGGATAAACCATTGATTGATTTAAACTGAACCAGCAGAGGTTTTGAATAATCTTTAACTGGAAGAGAATCAGAATAAATATTTGGAGCAATTTATTTAAACTAAAGAAAGTATCCACCGAAACAGAATCAGGATAAACCATTTATCAATTTAAACTAAACCAGCAGAGGTTTTGAATAATCTTTAACTGGAAAAGAATCAGAATAAACCTTTTGAGCGATTTATTTAAACTAGAGAAAGTATCCATCGGAACGGAATCAGGATAATCCATTGATCAATTTAAACTGAACTAGCAGAGGTTTTGAATAATCTTTAACTAGAAAAGAATCAGAATAAATCTTTGGAGCGATTTATTTGTACGAGAGAAAGTGTCCACCGGAACAGAATCGGGATAATCCATTGATCGATTTAAACTGAACCAGCAGAGGTTTTGAATAATCTTTAACTGGAAAAGAATCAAAATAAATATTTGGAGCGATTTATTAAAACCAAAGAAAGTTTCCACCAGAACGGAATCAGGATAAACCATTGATAGATTTAAACTAAAACATCAGAGGTTTTGAATAATCTTTAACTAGAAAAGAATCAGAATAAATCTTTGGAGCGATTTATTTGAACCAGAGAAAGTGTCCACCGGAACAGAATCAGGATAAACCATTGATCGAGTAATGATGCATGAGATGTATCGAGTAATGATGTTCTCAAAATAAATGAAATTGTGTTGTTGATGATGTGATATATGAATGCAATGTACGAACATATCAGTTGTTCTGCTGCGGTGTTGCTGGACTGGGGAAAATAAATCCATGACTACTGTTGGGGATGAGGAGTGTGAGTCTTCATATTTTGTTGAAGTCGAAGTGTTGATAGACGGTTTTTCATTGTTTAGAGAAATAAACTCTGTTGGGGAAGGGAAACTCTATGCGTTGTTTGTGGATTTTGTGAAATCCTACTGGGGAGCAATCAAGACGTTCAGATGAACCAGTGGCACATGTACTTTATCAGCATAAATCTGGCATTTGTGACAGGTTCGTGAATGCTGATAACAGTCTGCTTCCATAGTGGACCCATAGCATCATGCCCGTAGAATCTTTTCGCCATCATGTTCCCATTAGAATTGGTGCCAAAGGTACCTTCGTACAAATCAACCATAATCCTTTCTGCCTCACTCTTGTCCATGCACCGAAGCAAGGTAGATTCATGGTTGCGCTTGTAGAGGATCTGTTACTGAGAAAGAACTTGGCAGAGAACCTTCTTAGGAAATTCTAATCGTTGATTGAAGCTCCCTCAGGATATTCTTGGGCTTCGAGATATCTTTTAACTTCATGGAAGCTCTGTCAAAAACCATTGTCCATCGGGATCCTTGTTCAAATTCGTCATACGGTCCAAGTTCTTCACAACCATTCACCAACATGATGTCCTCGTCCGGGAATTCAAAATTCATGGATTGATAGTCATCCGCATCCTGATGAGCCAAATGGTCAACTAGTAAACTTCCTTTTATTTCTTTTTGGGTAGTGTATTGAATGTCGTATTCGATCAGGACCATTTTCCATCTTGCAATTCTTCCAGAGAGAGTGTGCTTCTTGAATACGTATTTAATAGGATCCATCATAGATATCAATAACGTAGTGTGAGTCAGCATATACTGTCTCAGCCGGCGAGTAGTCCATGCCAGAGCGGAACAAGTTTTCTTGAGTAGTGAATATCTGGTTTCACAGTCGGTAAACTTTTTGATCAGGTATTATATTGCATGCTCTTTTTGGCCAGACTCGTCATGCTTCCCCAGCACACACCCCATCAATTTTTCTAATATCGTTAAGTACATGATCAGAGGTATCCCTTTAACTGGCGGCATTAAAATTGGAGGCTCTTGAAGGTATTCCTTGATTCTGTCAAAGGCAACCTGACAGTCGTCATTCCACTTCACTACTTGATCTTTCTTCAATATTTTGAAGATTGGCTCACAAGTAGCGGTTAGATGGGAAATGAATCTGGAAATGTAGTTTAGACGTCCCAGGAATCCCCTAACCTCTTTCTCAATGCGATGGATTGGCATTTATTGTATGGCTTTGACCTTTGCAGGGTCTACTTCAATACCTTTGCCGCTGACAACGAAGCCTAAGAGGTTACCGGGTCTTAATCCAAAAGTGCATTTATTCGGGTTCAACCTTAGTTTGTATTTCTTCAGTCATTTAAATAGATTTTGCAGGTGGTCAAGATGTTCCTCTTCAGTTTGAGATCTGGCTATCATATCATCCACGTAGACCTCTATCTCGTGATGGATCATATTGTGAAACAAAGCTACCATGGCACGCTAATAGGTTTCCCCAGCGTTTTTTTACCCAAATGGTATAACTTTGTAGCAGAAAGTACCCCATTGGGTGAAGAAGGTCGTCTTCTCCATGTACCCGGGTGCCATTTTGATCTGATTGTACCTGGAGAACCCATCCACGAAGGAAAATACATTGTGTTGTGCGGTGTTGTCAACCAGAATATCAATATGGGGAAGTGGAAAGTCATCCTTGGGGCTTGCCCTATTCAGGTCTCTATAATCCACACAGATACGTACCTTACCTTTCTTCTTAGGTACTGGAACAACATTGGCAACCCATTATGGATAAGAGGTGACAACTAAGAATCCGGCGTTGAACTGCTTCATGACTTCATGCTTGATCTTTTCTGACATTTTTGGCCGCATACGACGAACCTTTTGTTTCACTGGAGGGCAATCTGCTTTTGTTGGCAGACGATGGACTAAAATATTAGTGTCGAGTCTTGGCATGTATTCGTATGACCAGGCAAAGACTTTAACATACTCATGTAGCATATAAATTAAATGCTCCTTGACACCATGCTCCATATTGGCACCTATCTCGACTTCTTTCTTGTCTTCTTCAGTACCCAAGTTTACTGTCTCAACTGGCTCTTCATGGGAGCTTCATTTCCCTTTCTTCTTGTTGTAACAATATGGCAAGTTCCCCCGGTACTTCACAATATACCTCACCTTCTTCCTCGGCTTGGTAGATCGTATTTTCAAAGTCATAATTGGCAATAGCAGAATCGTTACCAATGGATCCAGAGTGGATGTGGATCTGCATTTTGATATGTGAGTGTGTGTAAGAGCATAGCTATTTTTGATAAAGTAAAAAGTAGAAAAAGAAAAACAAAGAGCGTAAAATTTGCATGAAAAATGTCCAATGATTTATTAATGACATATGAAGATGAAGTAATAACCCTAACGGATAGACCATTATGCCTCGGGTAAGACACAAGGCTTTAAAGTTTCAATTGTTTGAATATTACATATCCTTAAAAACAAAAATACAAATTACTCTTGAATAAAAGTAATGGGCACAAAGTCTTTGGCCTCCCAATTATTGAGTCCATCGCTGATGGTTGGGAAGATCCATTTGTCCAGGTCATAATCACTATCACTGTCTTCCAGAGCATTGACTCCCTGGTTGTTAATCTGTAAAGGTGGTTCCCCGGTGCGAGCACGACGAACAGCTCTCTGGGCTCCAGAAGTAAAACCCAAACCAAATTTGTCAGATTTATAGGGAATATCCGGAAGTTGGACCCAAATTGTACACCCACCTTCTTCGACTACTGCCTTGGCATCTTTCAGAGAAGCCATCTTTAGTGGAGGTCTGGTAATCTTCAGGACCTTGGAAGCAGTCTTGGTTGCAGCAATGGTCTGTGGAACCTCTTCAAAGTTTTGACAAGGGGGTCTCAATGAACTCGCCGTCCATTTCAATATACCTGAAAGAGTTCAAGTGACTCACCATGTATTCCTCCTCCCCATGGACTGTGATAATATTTCCATTAACTAGGTCTTGACCGACTCAGTAGTAGGGATAACAGTAGGACTAACAATTGGAGTAACAATGGGAATAATGACAGGAGCAGCAGCAGGAATAATCATAGGAATAATAACAGTTTTTGGAGAGATGTCGGGAGAGAAAAATCTTCTGCTTCTCGTAATTTTACTGGTCCCGACGATATTGTCGATGTCAGGATAAGTATCTTCAGCAACTTTGTCTTCAATGGCCAACAGGTCTTGCTTGATGCCATGGTAATAGACGCCAGGCCCATAATTCCAGGGAACAAATTTATCCGAGGAATATGGTATTGGCCTTGGCATGGTGATGATCAAGGGAGCAAACTTGGGAAAATATGTAATCCTGATGGGTCTTTTGGTGGAGACCCTGAGAGGATTGTCGGAAATGGTGATTATCGAGACATCTTCACAACAACTTCTTGCAAGGGAAATTTTTTCGAACAAAATTTCTTTCTTAACCATCAGGCGCTGGATGCCCATTTTTAACAACAAACGACCATCTTGTAGAGACATACATAAGTGGAAACCTTCACCACAACCCGAAAATAAACCGGCTTGCAATAGATTCTCTTTAATGGTCAAAAGGGGAGTATTTAATTCATCCACGGAGGAAACAAAATGGTTATCATCAACAGCATTGACACCTTGGCCATGTTTGGGCATTGGCTTCGTTATTACATTAGGTGTCTTTGGGAGGTCAAACTCAATCTCTTTCGCCTTGATCAGGTCTTGCAACTTATTTTTCAGAGCCCAACAATCATTTGTATCATGCCCCGGGCTCTCATAATGGTAGGAACTTCGAGCATTTGAGTTGTACTAGGGAGAAGCAGTATTGGGATTCTTGGGAGATTCGTTTAAAGTCACCAGATTGGATTTCAACAGGTGCGGCAAAACTTGGGACAAGGTCATGTTGATTCAGGTGAATCGTCTTTTGGGCGCATTCGGCCTGCACTTATGGTTTCGTTGTTGATTTGATACCGGATTGGAGATCATAACAGCCCCTACTGTAGAAGGACGTCCAGCTTTGTTTTGATTTCTCTGGCCATAAGCACCACTGACTTCCTTCTTTCCAATGAAGGCTTTCTTCATTGTGCTTGAGGATGCATCCCTTTGAATCTTTCCACTCTTAATACCAACTTCTACTTGTTCACCAGTTAAGATCAGCTCAGTAAACCTGGCTGAAGAGCTTCCAATCAAATGGTTAAAGAATGGAACAAACAACATGCCCAAAAACATATACATAGCTCTCTATCAGATAGAGGGGGCTGGACTCTTCCCGTAAGATCCCTCCATTTCTGGGCATAATTCTTGAAACCTTCGCCAGAATCCATAGACATACTTTGCAATTGTGTACGAGTTGGAGCTAGGTCAGCACTATACTGGTATTACTTGTAAAAAGCGGCAGCCATATCTTCCCAATTATGAATGTTGGTTCCTTCCAACTGATAGAACCAATCCAACTGCGTCCCTGACAAACTTTCTTGGAAGAAATGTACCCATAGGTTCCTATCAGTAGTATGGGGTTGAATCTTCCTGACGTATGACCTTAAATGCAGCTTAGGACAAGAGACACTGTCATACTTAGAAAATGTGGGGACCTTGAATTTCTACAGGATGACCACCCCTGAGACTAGTCCTAGTTCTTCAAAATCCAGCCCGGGTACCCTCTGGATCTCCATAGCATTGAGGCGATCCTCCAGTTGTTTGTATTTATCGTCAGCTGGGGGATACTGTTCTTTAGAGTAGTCAGCTTCACCTTCCTCTGACTCTGGGTTGTCGTTTCCTTCCTTGTTCTTTTCTTCTTGATTATCTCCTTCACCTGACGAGGTTGTGAAATCTAGAGCTCGCTTGGCCGTTCCTCTGAAACTTCTTCCCAAATTTAAGACATCGGATGGTTTCTTCGCCTTATTATTCTTATCTTTGATCATGAGAGCCTTTAGGTCCTCTTGTCCTTTAGGAAGAGCCAGGAACATCTGTAGGAATTGAGCATTCTGTGCTTGAAGGTCTTTTACTGTCTGTTCAATATCCATCTCACTGAAATAAACAATAGAAAGATAAGGAGACCTGTTGTAAAAAACCTGTTTGTGTTATGATGAATGAAAATGCATATGCAAATGATTTCAAGGAAACTAAGAGATTTAAATTTGTTTAGATAAAAGGAAACACACATTGTATTAATAAATCCAAGTTGATTACTTCATGCCTCTTGGGGCTTACAATAAATAAACTCCTAAGAAAAAAAGGTCGAGCGCATCCTTTTTGGCGCAATGTAGGCGTTCAAACTTCACTATTCATGAAGCTGCTTTGCGAGCTCCAGAACTTTCTTCTCACTCGTGTAGAACTGGGCCTCGAAGGTGTCTCTCTCTTCCTTTAGCTGAATCCAATCCTTTTGTAGATCTTTAAGAGAGGTAGGCATGTTAGGATAAAGGACAGTATGCAGGAGATTTCCTTCAGCAACAGGCTCCATGATGACAGGTACGATGGATGGGTAAGGAATTACGAGACTCTGAGCACAAGTTCGTACCCACTTAAGGCAAGGCTCAAGGGGAATAGAATTTGTGTGTCCCAATGTCTTACTATCCACTTTGTTTACCATTATCTAAGCTCATATAAACCTTTGACGATAGCCTTGGTCATCGCTCTCGTAGTCGAATACCACGCCTTGGATGAGCACATCATGAGGATCGTCTCTTCGTGCATACCCAAACTGTCGCAAATCCAAGAAAGCATTGTAAGTAATACCTCCCCTAATGCCAACAAGAGGGACATTAGGGAATTCCCCACAACAGTCGATGATAATAATGTTCTCCAAGGATCGTGAACACCAGTGAATATCTGAATGTCTGAGTAACATCAACATATTGGAACATCTCAAGCCTTGCTCATTCTTCATAACAGATCGATGCAGGTGGGAAATGAACCACCTAACCAATAGAGGAGTGCAACACATTAGTGTCGACCTTCTCTTCATGGTGCGAGAGTGAAGAGAATGCAAGATGTCTCCCAAGCAAAGTAGGCACCAGATTGTGAGATATAAAATTTTTGATTGCGTTCACATCTATAAGTTGGTCAGGATTAGGAAATACTACCATCCCATAGATGAGAAAAGCCAAAAACTTCTTCAAATGCTTTTAAATCTAGAGTATCCCAACAGTCTTGAGCCTTTTCCAACAAGAACTTGGCTAGAAACCCTTTGACACCACTTCTTGTTTCCCAGTTGGATATGACGTTGGATTGGTGCAAATGTAAAGCTCAAGCAATCTCCTTGGGGGTTTGGGTCTCTTTCCATACCGTTGGAAGGTAATTGATCAAGAATAGGAATTCCCAAGAGTCGAGAGAATTCTTTCATAGTAGGCACAAGTTGGTAATCTAGAAAGGTAAAGCAATGGTGCAAAGGGTCGAAGAACTGGAAAAGCATTTTCATCATGTCTTCGTCAAAGCTTGAGGTAACCAGGTTGAGAAGTCGTCCATGTATTTTGGTGAACAGAGAGTTCTTCGTACCCTTGATGCTAATTCTTTGAGCTGAAAAGGTATGCGAGTGGGAGTCATGTCCTACAAAACAGAACAAAGATGAATCTTAAGATCCTTGAAATGGTTAGTGTAAAATGCTATGGTATGATGTCATGATGTTATGTACAAGTATATACACAAGAAAATCAAACAAGTCCTTAGGTTTAGGCTTGCATGAGGTTCATAGGTAAGTATCCTCTTGAAGTTTAGTTGGTTCAACCTGTCCTAGAAGGTAAACGGGTTCTAGAGGATCTCAATATCACTGATCTTTCTTCATCAAGCATTATTTCAGCGAAAGCCTCTTTATTAGTGACCGAAATATCCCGAAAGTCCGATCTCAATGAGCATAGTATCGAGTATCAACCAACTTTGGATTTCACCAAATCCATCTACCTCACTACTTCCTAATGGCCAAGTTGTTCAATTAAGGTTCTAAAGTTAGTTAGTGCTTCATGAAACCACACAGCGGCCCTGTATTCTCCTTGACTACTCAAGGGCTACCGGTACTGTTGTACCCCAAAATTTGCCCTCTCATGTTTTTCCAATATTTTCCTCTTGCATAGGTAGTTACAAACCTTTTCCTAAAGACAGGGAAATTTTTCAAATGATGGTTAAGTATCCTTCGATTGGCACCTACAAAATGCCCTTCAATTGGCATCTCCAAAGTGCCTTTTGATTGGCATCTCCAAAGTGCCTTTCGATTGGCATCTCCAAAATGCCTTTCGATTGGCCTTTACAAAATGCCTTTCGATTGGCATCTCCAAAGTGCTTTTCTATTGACATCTACATAGCGCCCTTTGATTGACATCTGCAAAAGGCCTTTCGATGGGCCTCATGACAAGCCTTTCGATGGGCATTGTGTCAAAGCCTTTTGATTGGCATGGCAAGGGATCCTTCGATTTAGCATTGTGTCAAAGCCTTTCAATTTGAATGGCAAGGGATCTTAGATTTAGCATTGTGTCAAAGCCCTTCAATTGGTATTTGGACAAGGACCCTTCGAAGAACTCCTTCCAGGCCATTCGAAAGAGCCCATCAAGAGGGCACTCGGAAAATATATCCAGGCTAGATTCTTGCCTTGTTTGTTCACAATTCCACAAGAGTTAATTCGACCAAGGAATTCTCTTCAAAAGGACAGGAAATCGAAGCAAAGGGTGGTCTAATCGAAGGAGTCGTAGTACTGAAGCTGGTACAATTCGAAGTCAGAACCATCAAGGAAAATAAGGTTCTAATAAGGAAAGTCTTGACTGGCTCGAATTGGAGTTTAAGGCTGGAAAGGAAGGCAGATTCGAAGGAATGAAGATGGGATTTGTTCCAAAACAAGCTAGAGAAATCAACTAATCAAAAGAAGATTTTCTCATCAGGTGAAGAGTAAAACAGGCTGGAAAATCAAAGAAAACGCGTGGGAAAAACACAAAGATTTGGCCATTTCAGAAACAAAAGATACAAGACAAATCAAATCTTTTCTCACTCAATCTTCAAGATTCAGTTTAGTTTTGTTAACCTAATTCATTCTACTATATATGCATAACAAACCCGGATCATAAGAGGGGGATTTGGCCGTGTAGAACACCCACAAGACTGCTCAAAATTTTGACAAAAAGTAGTGATCGAGTTTTTCTCTAGAGGTAGATTAAAGGCGTTTGAAAGACTGCAATCCATTCCTAGTCGTATTTGGAAGCTATCTGGACCACTCTCACGCATCAACACATCCAAGAAATAGCCTATACAGGTATCACGATTTTCTCTTGTTCTTGAAATTGGTTTTTGAAATATACGCATGATAAATGATTTTTAAATATACAGTCATGCTTATATGATCATTTAGAACATTTTTGCATATTTAATTGTGTGTTTTAATGCATATTTGACTGGATTCCATTGCTAGGGTTTGAAGCTTTATTTTAGGGTTTTTTATTTCAGGCAAAATCAGGACAAAAGATGAGTACCATTGTACTCACGAGATCCAACCCAGTTGATCTGTATTCTTGGATTAAATTTTTATTGCGTGATTATGATTTTTTATATATGCAGGTTTATAGTTACAACGTCTGTCTGTAGGTAAAACCCCTTGCCTAAAACGACAGTCCCAACGAAGAAGATGACTGTGTGTTAAAACCTGGTTAGGTAGTTTGAATGGCGCGCGTTTTTACTAGAGCCACTAACCATTATTACATATAATATACATTGTTCGTTTATATTAACGATTGAACAACTGGCTCAGTGGTACAAGTGAAGGCTTTTCAGCGTGCGTGTGTAGGAGGTCAGGGGTTCGATCCATGCCTTCTACATGTTATTTTTTTTAACAATCCTTTGCAGATCCTATGCTATCCTTTCAAACGCGCACACCATAGGCCTCCAGATCCTCATCCTTGGATCAATCAGCGCCCAGATCTAATGCTTCCAATGAATCTCACCACGGTGGACACTCCTGGCACAATCACATTGGATCTCACATTGCTATGGGCCAACTGGATTGGGTTTTGAACATAAATTCAGCATGCACCCTCCAACTTGGGTTTACACCCCT
Source organism: Vicia faba (assembly GCA_948472305.1). Lineage (NCBI taxonomy): Eukaryota > Viridiplantae > Streptophyta > Magnoliopsida > Fabales > Fabaceae > Vicia > Vicia faba. The sequence goes on along the minus strand of OX451737.1, from coordinate 1,680,762,949 downwards.
CACGCCCATTCTTTTCCTCTTTTATTTAATTCTCTTTTGTTATCTAATTATTTCAATTGTTTTATTTCAAATCAATTTTTTTCATAAAATCAGAAAATAATCACAAAAAATAGGATTTAGCTTTTTTTTAATAAATTAATTTTTGTAAATTAATTAATTTCATCAATTTTAATTTGTTTCATTAATTAAAGTTAATTAGAAAAAACTAGGTCAAACTTCAAATCTTTTTCACAAAAAAATCCCAAAGATATTTGCAATGATCTAATTAGGGTTTTTTAGGGTTTCAGACTTATTTCAATTTTTTATTCTCACGCGTAATTATTTTTGTTGTACGATTAATTTTTATTATTTGATTTAACCGCACCTGATTTGTAATAGCTTAATTAGGGTTTTATTTTTGCATTTTTGCTTTCAGTAAATTCCTTATGTATCTACACCAAAGCCTTGTAATAGCGTAGGACCCGTTATTTCTTGCTTTTATATTTTATACGCTTGTATATAATTGCTAGCAACCTAAGCATGTATGTGTAATTAATCAATAGATCACTAAATTCAAGATAAATATATCTGAAAAAGAACACTTTTGCAAACGTGCACCCCTAGGGTATTTCCCACTTGGTTGCCTCGGAAAAATGGTCATGTCCCTCGAACATAGGGATACTCTTAGCAAAGACCCTCAGTTTAAAATCATCATAAAGATCATAGTCCTTAAATGTCCCTCGAGTTGCCTACGAGAAATGATCTTATGATGATAGTCCCTTCGAAATGCTAAGGTATCCTTACATGTTGCCTTCAATGACCATTATGTCCCTTTTAGTCCCTCAAAACATCCAACGACTAGGGTTACCTACTCGCTATGCAGGATAACACGGTCTAAAGGATAGGAGGAAAAGAACACTCTTTTTTCGAGTAGGTAGATAATTGTTAGGTGCTTGCTCAAACAAATTTTCATACCACACTTCCAAACACTTTTCAAGCAAGGTTTTCAAAACGCTTTATCACACTCTTGAGGACTGATACAAGAGTTACCAGAAAGTGAATCTCCGCACTAAGGAATTTTCAAAACTTTTTCACACAAACATGAAAGCAATTTCAAAAAATGAGCAACTACCTAAGAGCCCATGGAAAACCATGGATGGAAAGGGTGCTAACACCTTCCCTTTCCATAATATACCCCCCTTACTCAGAAATCTCGAAATAAGGTCTTTTCTGTTCTTTTCACCCTTTCCTTTGTTGGATAAAAGAAAAGTCGATGGCGACTCTTGCTTACCGCGACATTTGCAAACAAAAAACGCAAACCAGTATTAACAGTCGGTTTTGCCACCGTATCACAGAACTAGCGACTCTGCTGGGGAATATATAAAGTGGGGTGCACCTTAGGGTCTAGATCATTTTAATTTTCTTTGTTTGCTTTGACTGCTTTATCTTTGAGGGTTTATTGGGGTATTCTTGTAAAGATCCTATACCCGGATCTGGGGACACTTTTTAGGTAAGTAGAAATAAATCATGGAGGTTGTACGGTGTAGACCGATACGGACGAAGTGGTGGCTATGTTAGTGCGATAGTTTGGATTGTACTAATGTTCCTTGAGTAAGTTAAGGATAACATTAGGCTTCCTCATAGTGTCGCTAAGTGCTAAATGACCTTTATAACCTTTAATTGACTCATCCTAGCCATTAGGAAGTAGTGAGATAACCGGCTTTGGTTCCAACCGAACATTGGTTGATACTCGATACTACACTTATTGAGGCTGGACTTTCAGGATTTTTTGGCCGCAATACTTTGGTGCGGAGCTGAAACAATTTCTGAAGGGAAGGTCAGTGATATTGAGGCTCCTTAAAACCCGGTTACTATTAATAGGACAGGTTGATCCAACTGAACATTCAAGAGGGTACATACCTTAAAAACTCATGCAAGCCTTTGAACCTAAGGTCTATTGTGTGATTTGCTTATGTTTATCTGTGATTTTAGCATAATCATGACATCATAAACATCATAACATTCATACATACTAATCATTTCAAGGACCTGTTGGATTTACCTCTTTGCTGTTTTGTAGGGTATGAATTCAGGTCGCAGAAAAACCATCTAGATTCACTTCACAGAAATTCCTCCTAAGCTCAAGGAATTAGTCTTGAAAGTCCCTGAGGATTCATCATTCCACAAAAGTCATGGTCACTTGCTCAGTTTGGTTACCACTGGGTTTGACAAAGATTTGATGAGTGTCTTATTCCAGTTCTTCGACCTTAAGCACCATTTCTTCACGTTCCCCGATTATCAATTGGTTCCTACACTGGAATAATTCTCTAAGTTACTTGGTTTACCTATATTGGAGCGAGTACCTTTCACTGATTTAGAACAAGACCCAGCTTCTGAAAATGTTGCCATAGCTTTTCACTTGAAACCATATGACATTGAGTCCAATTGGGAAAAAAGAAATGGAGTTAAGGGTGTCCTGGAAAATTTCCTGATGAAGACAACTCAGATTTTCCTGGATGCTATGAGCTGTCATGCCTTCGAAGATGTATTAGCCCTCTTGATCTATGGGTTGGTCATGTTTCCTAATTCATATCAACTTATAGATGTGAACGCCATCAACATCTTTCTTGCTCACAATCTGGTTCCTACATTGCTCGGGGATATCCTACATTCTCTTCATACTCGTACTCTGAAGAAGCGAGGAACTCTTATGTGTTGCATCCCTCTGCTATATAGGTGGTTTATTTCGCATCTTCCTCGGTCAGTAATGAAAAATGATTTAGGCTTAAGGTGGAGTCAAAGAATAATGTCTCTCTCTCACTCTGACATCCATTGGTGTCCTCGCTCTCAAGAGGACATTTCTTTTATTGATCGCTGTGGAGAATTTCCTAATGTGCCACTCCTGGGCATTAGGAGAGGCATCACCTACAATCCTTCTTTAGCACTACGTCAGTTTGGATATGCACAAAGGAATGGTCCACCAGATATGCTCATCCAGGGTATTGTGTTCAACTACTCAGATGATGTGCATAATTATCGTCAGAGGTTCATCCGCTCTTAGGGAATTATTAAGAAGACTGATAGTAGGAATCTGGGGCGTAATAACTCCATCCATTTGGAACCTTACCTCAAATTGGTGAGAGCTCGAGCCCAAAGTCTTATGATGCCATACGATTCCATCTTACCGGTGATCTTAGAACCTATTGTTCAAAGGGGCGAGTCCCGTATTATTCTCCATCCTGATATGCCAACCAACTTCGAAGAGTTTCAAAAGTCTTGGATACACCTCAAGGGAGAACGGGATACTTTTTAGGCTCAATTCTATGCAAGTGAGAAGAAGGTGCTGGAATTAACAAAACAACTTCATGAAGAGAGGAACCTCAACATCTACCTAAACACCAAGAGGAAGCGCCCATGGGAGACTTAGGATTTTCCTTTCAATGTTTATCCTTGTGTAATATTTTGTTTATTTAAAAACTCGCTAATAAAAGGTTTTGCTTTTTGTTTTGTTTAAAAGAGCTTAAATCTAATAAGGTCCTTGAAATCATTGCATACACATGCCATACATATCATTGCATAAACAGGTTTCATAGCAGGTTTCTCATCTTCTTCGCTGTTTATTACAGCCATAAAGAAATGGCTCTCGAACAAACTGTGAAGGACTTACAGACTCAAAACGCACAATTCCAACAGATGATCATGGCTCTAGCCAAAGGGCAAGAGGAACAGAAATCCCTGATTGTTAAAGACAAGACTAAGAAGCCAAGGAGGACAACTGGTGTGGTAAATCTGGGAAGAAGGTTCAAGGGACCGTTAAAGCAAATGGTTCATCTGACTTCTTCACCCAAGGAAGGAGATAACCAAGAGGGTGAGACAAGAGAGGAGGACCCTAGTCCTAGGGAATCTGATAATGAGACTGATTACAATGAAGAGCAGTATCCTTCAGTCGACGAAAAAGTACAAACAGTTGGAAGAGCGTCTGAGTGCAATGGAGATTCAAAAAGTACATGGGGTGGACTTTGAAGAGCTGGGTTTGGTGTCTGGGTTTGTCATTCCGCCAAAGTTCAAGGTACCAGTGTTTTCCAAGTACGATGGGGTTTCATGTCCCAAAATGCACCTCTGATCTTATGTGAGAAAGATACAGCCTCACACTGCTGACAGAGACTTATGGGTCCACTTCTTTCAGGATAATCTATCCAGAAATCAGTTATATTGGTTCTATCAGCTGGAGAGGATCAACATCCATAATTGGGAAGACCTGGCCACTGCTTTCTATAAGAAGTATCAATATAATGCAGACCTTGCTCCCACCCGTACTCAACTCCAAAGTATGTCTACGGGTTCGAGCGAGGGCTTTAAGGACTATGCTCAGAAATGGAGGGGCTTAGAAGGAAGAGACCAGCCTCCCCTGTCTGATAGGGAGCTGGTGGATATGTTTCTCGGTACCCTGTCTGGTCCATTCTTTAATCACCTGATTGGAAGCTCTTCAGCCGGCTTATTTGAATTAATTCTAACGGGAGAACGAGTGGAAGCTGGAATTAAAAGTGGTAAGATCCAAAAGGAAGCATCCTCCAATGCCGTAAGGAAGCCATTTGCTGGGAAGAAAGAGGTTAGTGTTGTGTACAATCAAAGGAGTCAGGACAAAACTTAACGCCGTCCAGCGGTAGGGGCTGTTATGATCTCTAAACCTGCACCTACTCAACAAAGGAATAATCAATCGAGAACAGAAAGGCCGGTAAGACGGTTTACCCAGATAAATATGACTATGTCTCAAATTTTGCCGCAGTTATTAAAGACCAATCTGGTAACCTTGTGGGAAGCGCCAGAGAATCCCAACACTACCTCTCCCCGCTACAATCTAAATGCCTGATGTGCTTATCATTCGGAAAGTCCAGTTCATGATACAAATGACTACTGGGCTTTGAAAAATAAGGTGCATGATCTGATTGAGGCAAAAGAGATTGAATTTGATCCCCCCTGAGACTCCCAACGTCATAACTGCACCCATGCCTAAGCACGGCTCGGAAATCAATGTTATTAAAGTTGTCTCCGCCATGGAAGATGTTGACGGTGATGATGACATGGACAACTGGATCTTCCCTACTACCAACGGTGGACCCAGTAACTGGATGGAAAAAGATTTTGTACCGATTAATTTTGTTCAGAATTAATTGTTTTTCTTGTTTTTTATATGCAATAAACAATATAACTTTATGTCCATGTGTTTTACCCGGGGCACATCGGTTTATTTGTGAGGGTTATCATGTTTCACTTTCATATGGCATTAATAAAGCATTGGACGTTTATGCATACAAATTTTGTGCTCTCTGTTTTTCTTTTCTACTTTTACTTTGTCTATACAGCTATGCTCTTACACACACTCATGTATCAAACTGCATATCCATATCCACTCTGGATCCCATTGATAACAGTTCTTCTATTTCCAGTTATAACTTCGAAAATACGATCAACCAAGCCGAGGACGAAGGTGAGGAAGATTGTGAGGTACCTGGAGAACTTGCTAGGCTGTTACAGCAGGAAGAGAGAACTATTTAGCCTCATGAAGAGCCAGTTGAGACAATAAACATGGGCACAAAGGTAGACAGAAAAGAAGTCAAGATCGGCGCAAATCTGGGACTTAATGTCAAACAGCGGTTGATACAAATGTTGCATGACTATGTCGAGATCTTTTCCTGGTGTGATACGGTGGGAGAACTGACTTGAGATTTGCGTTTGTGTTTGCAAAATGTCGCGGTTAGCAAGAGTCGCCACCAACTTTTATTTTATCCAAAAGGAAAGGTAAAAAAGCACAGGAAAGACCTTTGAGATATTTTCTGAGTTCGGGGGGTAGATTATGAAAAGGGAAGGTGTTAGCACCCTTTTCATCCATGGTTTTCCATGGGCTCTTAGTTACTTGCTTAGATCACTTGCTTTGTTTTTGTTTGAAATGGTGTTTGGTGTGGTTTTGAAAAGTATTTGTAAAAGAGGCCTTTGTCTAGGCAATCTTTGTAATGATTCTCGTTCGTAAGAATGTATACAAAGGTGTTTGTCTTTTTGAAAATATTTTCAATGTTTTGAAATGTTTTTGAAATGTGTGAGTGTTTGTTTTTGAAAATAGCAAGGATTTGTTTTGAAATGGAGCAAGTAACTTAGAAGCTATCTACCTACTCAAAATGTCTTTCTTGTACATTTTCATTCCTTTGACATGGTTGTATTACCATTGATTTGGTAAGCAACCCTATCTTTGGATGTTAAACGGGACGGGCGCGGGTCATCGTATAACCATGATAACAATGTTGCTAAGTATCTTGGCATTTTTTCTGAGGGACCAAGATCATTTGTTTAGGCAACCTTGAATAGCGTCATCGAGGGACTATGATCTTATTTTTGTTTTGTTTTTCCAAGATACTTCGCATGCGTAACATGGCCATTTTTGTTTAGGCAACCAAGTGGGTGAAACCCTAAGGGTGCTTGTGTGCAATGTGTGTTATTTTACATGCATTTTATTTGTCTTGGATTAGGTCAGTTCTACTTGTTTGTTTTTGGTCTTATCATACAAACCCTAGTTTTACTAAACATAGTATAAATGCGATAAATTGCGTAAATGTAAACAAAGCTATTACAACAATTATTATGGGAGGGGGGATACAAGTTTTTGAATGGGGATATTGCACAAAATAAACCCTAAAAATACTATTACAACCCAATTGAATATTGCGCGAATTAAATAAATATACAAATATTTAAATATGCAATGCAATGTATTTATGCAAAAAAATGTTTTGTATTTGTTTAAGGTATGAGAAAAATAAAATTGATTAACCCTAGAAAATAAGGAAAAATAATATTATTTTTGAAAGGGGGAAACCCTAATTTTTTATTAAAAGAAATATATGTTTCCTATTATTTATTTTGTCCATTTTTTGTATAAGAAAATAATAAATAATATTATGTACAAATATTAAAAATTAAAATATGTATGAAAATAAAATTTTATGTGTATAAATAATATAATAAAAATATTAAGTACTTTTTAAATGTATTTACAATTTATTATAAGAAAATAAGGTATATTATCCTAATAAACTATTATTTATGCCAAAAAATAATAATAAAATAAAATAAAATTGCAAAAAATAAAGAAATTATTTTTATGATTTTTTTAATGTTCAGAAAAAATTATTAAAAGCAATAAATATAAAAATATGAGAAAGTTTGAAAAAATATAACAAAATAAGTCAGGGGTGCAAATAGTGGATCAGGAGGTGTGAAAAGCAAAAACAAAAACAGCCTAGCGCGCCAAAAAGCCCAAGGCCATCGTTCCTGTCCTCCAGCTTCTTCTCCTCGCGCGCGTTTTCAACTGAAATCTTTAACTTTCACATGCTTGCACAAAAACAAAATCTCATAACATAAAACATGTAGCATTTAATCTAACGATTCTAAACATGTAAAATTTATAACCTAACTCTCAAAGATCAGAGAGAATTTAATCATCCCTAATTCGTGACCTAATTATTTCATGAACTTCAAGCTTCAAATTCTCATAGCATGGTTAATATAAATGGAAAGTATGCATATGTACAGCTTCACCATGATATAGACTACATCTTTTCTTCACAAATCGTGGCTTGAGGATGCCTAAATAGAGAGATAGAGTTTTGAAAAATACCTCCTTCAGCTGGATTTGGATATGAAAATGTGGGGACTTTGAATGAGGCCTGAGGATCGTGTGTGCTTCCTTGAAGTTCCTTCAAGCTATTCCAATGCCTAGCTTGCTTTGTGGATGGCCAGAAGTCTCTGCATAAGTCAAGTTGCAAGCTCCAAATTTGAAAATGGTAATGGCTGAAACAGAGCTCATAGAACTAGGACAAGGGCTTGGATAGCTTTGGTAGGATATATGGAAGGTGTTTGAAGTGTTGAAACAAAAAATGCACGAGCCAAAAATGAAATGGCTAGAGTTTTGCAGTAACTGGATGTTTTTGGCAGAAAAATGAAGTTTCTGAGTTTTAGGGTGTTTTGGATGTTAAGCATTCGTCTTTAGAATTGTAACGACTTGGTATATTTGTATAGAATGATACAAAGTCCACTCCTTATCAGTTGTACAAGTTCTGACCTCTTTTGCAACTTTTCTTGCATTTGAAGAAAAGTTGAAGTGACCATGCTAACAGGCTCGTCCTTGCTTGCTTGTGAGCTGCAAATAGTTGGTATACATTGCTTGTGGTATGTAGAGATTGTTTGCACCAAAGGGACAGGTCCAAGGCTCAAGATTTGTAAAGTTGCAAAAGCTTGCCTTTATGAAAATGGCATTGTAACCTTTAAGCCTAAAATGGAAATGTCTCTTGTACAATGCTTCAAAAGTGAAAATAAAGCCTTTAACCTATGAGTTTGCATTTAATTATAGAGTGTAGAATGAGTTTAGGACCTGTAATGCAAAGTACAAGCATCATGGATCTGATTTGCAACTTGATACTTTGTAAAAATGGCATGAACAAAAGTGATAAAATGCCAATTTCTCTTCTTCGATTCTCCCTAACCACAAATGATCTTGGAGATTTCTTGGACATTTTGGAAAGATTGCAATGTTCTCTACAATCCATCTTTGAAATTCATTTTAAGATACCTCTTGGAATTAGGTGAAAAGTTGCCAAGAAGTTAGGTCAAAAACCTGCCTAAATTAGGGCAAAATTTCACTAAGTTATTTATTTCATGGACCCCTATTCACAAATTTATATCTTGGGATCCAAGCATATTTTGGGAAAACTTTGTGAGGCAAAGTTTTAGATTTCATGGAGTACTACAACTTTCGTGTTGGAAGTTTTCTTTGAATCAAATTGCATCATGGTGAAAAGTGGTGAAAAGGTGGGAAAAAATAAGAAAATTTCCATACTTAGAAAAATTCTAAGTTATGAAATTTTTCAAATTCAAAACCCTAATTTTCAAAAATGGTTTTCTTGGTGAACAAGATTCATACTTTGACATGTCTTGATGAATTATGTCCCTTGGCACTTGATTTTGACCAAAAAGTCAAGGTTTGACTTTTTAGTGTACAATTGAGTTTTGATCAGTTGACTGCAAAATTCATCTGTCAATCCAATGCATTTGAGATCTTTTGAACCATGTAATTAGGTCAAGATGATGCCATTGAATCCTTGAAATCATGTTTGAACCCAATTGGCCATTGGCTAGGTTAAAAATCAGAAATTGCCCTTTCTCAGTCAAAAAACACTAATTTTGACCATTTTGCCCTTTTGATGATCTGATTAAATTTCTTGAGGAGTTGTGATCCAAACTTGATCAAATGGTTCATATGAGTCTAGAATCTTGATATGGATAAAAAATTATGAGGTTTGACTGTAAATTGGCCATGGTTGACTTTTCCCCAATACATCTGATTTTTAGGTCAATTATCCAATTGACTGGTCAAAAATGTGATTCAAGGCTTCAAACTTGACATGAGAAATCTTAGGGATCCAAGATGATGTATGAAAGTCACATGAAGCATTGATGGTCCAGAAATCCTTGTGCAAACTCAAACCCTAATTTCAAGTCATCAGTGCAAGATGAGGTGTCTTGAGCTGACCAAACCCTAATCTTGTCTTGAGTCCAAGAAGTCTTATGAGAAGAACCTTGATAAATGAGAGGGAAAATTTTGGGGTACAACAGCTGCCTCTGTTCAATCTTCTTGAACCTGAAGAGTTATATTGGCGAGTTTTATCATTTGTGACTCGAAGGTAAAAGATGATTGGACACTAGAGTGCCCATAAATTTGCACTTAATGAAGTAGTTGAGGGAATGGGCTTAAAGATGCCATTTGGAGAGGTGATAGAATCTTTTTTGGAGATGGGCTTGTAGATGCCATCCAAGAATGTTTGATGTAAGTCAAAAGAATGAGCATCGGAATGGTGTCCGTATCTGAACGTATTTGAGTTGTATCTGAACTTGAATCAGAATAAGTGACAGAATGGTAACCGTGTCTGGAGCGTATCTAAGCTGGGGAAAATCAGAATAAGTGACAGAATGGCAACTGTGTCTGGAGCGTATCTATATTGTATCTGGATAAGAGATCTGAATGAGTATCATAATGGCGTCCATGTTTGGAGCGTATCTGAACTTGAAAATCTGAATGAGTGACAGAATGACTTCCGTGTCTGGAGTGTATATGTACTGTATCTGAAGTTGAAATCTGAATGAGTGACAGAATGGCTTCCGTGTCTGGAGCATATCTGAACTGTATCTTGACTTTGAATTCTGAATGAGTAATAGAATGACTTCCGGGTCTGGAGTGTATCCGTACTGTATCTGAAGTTGAAATCTGAATGAGTATCAGAATGGCATCCTTGTTTGGAGCGTATCTGGACTGTATCTGAATGAGTGACAGAATGACTTCCGTGTCTGGAGTGTATTTGTACTGTATCTGAAGTTGAAATCTGAATGAATGACAGAATGGCTTCCGTGTCTAGAGCATATCTGAACTGTATCTTGACTTTGAATTCTGAATGAGTAATAGAATGACTTCCAGGTCTGGAGTGTATCCGTACTGTATCTGAAGTTGAAATCTGAATGAGTATCAGAATGGCATCCTTGTTTGGAGCGTATCTGGACTGTATCTGAAATCTTTGAACATTGTTAAATGGTAGCTTGTTAATCTTATCCTGAAAAGGGTAAAATATTAGCTGAAACACAAAGTTATGTTGCATGAAATGTATGATGCAATATATGTGCTTTATCAATGTTTATGATATATGAATGTAATGTATGTGCATGTAAGCTGATTTGCTGTATTGCTGAGGAAAATAAATCCTTGACTACTGTCGGGGAAAATAAATCCTTGACTATTGAGGATAAGAAATCCTTGGTAACTTCTCTGGGGATATAGGGATCCTTCATGTCTTGAAGTTGGAGTATTGACAAAAAATTTATCGTGAGAGTAATGCCATGTACTTCTTGAGTAATCTGCTTGGGGAATCCAGAGAACTTTGATGACTTCGGCTGGGAATTAAGAATGGAAATCTTCAATCTGTTGGGAATTAATAAAAACTCTACGGGGAAAAAGTTTATCCTGTTGGGGAGTAGTGAAACCTCTGTGGGGAAAAGCTTATTCCTGTTTGGAAAGAGTTCAGGAGTTTGGGTTGTATGCCACTCTACTGGGGAATTATCCGAAGTTGTTGTCTGGTTAGTTTTCTGGCTTCAAAGCAACTTGCTGGGGAGTTTGAGGAAACTGGATGGCTTCCATTGGGAATTAATGGTTGAAGTTTTAGCTCCGCTGGGAATCTTAATGATGTACTGTAGGGATTGTTCATGGAATAGCCTAAAGACGTTTTCCTATTCTTTCAACCTGTCAGTAATTATTCTTTTCCACTTTGTTTATTTGTAAATAGTGATTATATTCACATGCATATGCTCATTAATAAATCATTGGACGTTTTTGCAAATAAAACACAACTGTAAAAAGAAAAGACAAATAGTTTTCTGCACTTTAAAGAGATATATTTGTATTAACTTTGAGTAAGTGTTTTGTACAAAGGAGACAGACATCCTAGTAAGAGGATGGTTTCAATAAAAATGAGAAACGTTTATACAAAGAAAGATGGCTATGTGTAAAAACCCCATGGGGTTCCCATTCTGCTATAGCCTTCATATCTCCGAATATATTATCCATCTGCTGCTTCGTCCGAAGGTGATTGAGTTGATCATAAGCCCGGAGTTTGTCCGTGAAGAGATTGTCCTTAAAGTGATCCGACGAGACATAGTCATACGCTTTAATTCCCTAACTTTTTCCTGGACTGCCCTTTCGGGTTTTCGATCCACCGGGAAACCCTTTTTTGCCCAAGTCGCCCTTTCGGGTTTTCAACTTGTCGGGTGTACAGATTTTTTTGTTTTATCCCTAACTTTTTCCCGAACCTTTTGGTTCGTCGGGATGCCCTTGTTTTGCCTAGGTGTGTCAACCTAGCGAGTCTCTTATGCGTAGTATCTTTTGACTATGTCTACGTTCGCAGGGTGTGGCAGGTTGTCGCCGTCTATGGTGGTTAAGATCATTGCCCCACCAGAAAAGATGTTCTTGATTATAAATGGTCCTTCATAGGTAGGAGTCCATTTGCCCCTGGGATCACTTTTTGGCAATATGATGCGCTTGATCACTAGATCTCCAACTTGATATACCTGACATCTGACTTTCTTGTTGAAAGCCTTGATCATCCGTTTTTGATACATCTGACCATGGAAAATAGAAGTACGTCTCTTCTCGTCAATTAAGTTCAATTGGTCAAGTTGAGTTTGAATCTAATCGTCTTCACTCAAACCTGCATCCTTCAGGATTCTTAGAGAGGGGATCTGAACCTCAATAGGTAAAACAGCCTCCACGCCGTAAACCAAAGAATAGGGTGTTGCCCCAGTTGATGTGCGAGCCGTGGTATGGTACCCATGGAGAGCAAACGGTAGCATCTCATGCCAGTCCTTGTAGGTGACTGTCATTTTCTGTATGATCTTCTTAATGTTTTTGTTCGCAGCTTCGACTGCACCATTCATCTTCAGCCGATAGGGGGATGAATTGTGATGTTGAATCTTGAACTTCTCGCACAAGGCGGTGATCATAATATTGTTAAGATTTGTACTGTTGTCAGTGATGATCCTTTCGGGGATGCCGTATCGGCAAATGAGATTATGCTTGATGAAGCGGGCATCAACATTCTTAGTAACGGATGTGAAGGAAGCCGCTTCGACCCACTTTGTGAAATAATCAATGGCCACTAGGATGAACCGGTGTCCATTGGAGGCTGTAGGCTTGATCACCCCAATCATATCGATTCCCCACATAGCAAAGGGCCAAGGAGTTGTTAAGACATTTAGAGGAACTGGAGGCACATGCACCTTGTCTGCATAGATTTGACATTTGTGACAGGTCTGGGAGTGCTGATAGCAGTCTGCTTCCACTGTAGACCAATAGTAGCCTGCCCGTAGGATTTTCTTTGCCATCGTATACCCGCTAGAGTGAGTGCCAAAGGTACCTTCATGCAGTTCAGCCATGATCTTTTCAGCTTCAATCTTGTCCACACAACGGAGCAGGATACAATCATGATTACGCTTGTACAGGATGCCATTGCTCAGGAAGAACTTAGCAGCGAATCTTCTTAGGAACTTTTTATCATTGACTGAAGCTCCTTCTAGATATTCTTGAGCTTCGAAATACCTTTTGACTTCGTAAAACCAAGGCTGGTCCACTACTTCTTTGGTATTAATCTCATGACAGTGTGTTGGTTCATCCATCCATTCAATGGTGATCTGGGGAGCCTCGTTATCCCAAATAAGTTTTAACATGGATGACATTGTAGCTAGAGCATCTGCCAGCTGATTTTCTTCTCGCGGGAAATGCTCGAAGGTAATCTGCTCGAAATGTGGCAACGATGTCAAAACATGTTCTTTGTAAGGGATAAGATTGGGATGCTTAGTGTCCCATTCTCCTTTGATTTGACTGATGACCAAAGCTGAGTCTCCAAACACAACCAAAGATTTGATTCTCATGTCTATGGCAGCCTTGAGACCAAAGATGCAGGCTTCGTACTCTGCCATGTTGTTCGGGCAGTTGAAGCAAAGTCTGGCAGTGAAAGGAGTATGGCATCCTTTTGGAGATATGAGCACAGCGCCGATACCGTTGCCAAGTGCATTGGATGCCCCCATCAAAGAACAGGGTCCATCAGGGTCCTTGTTCAGGTCCGTCATATGGTCTGATTCCTTCACGGTTGTCCAAGGTCATGATGTCCTCGTCTGAGAATTCAAACTTCATGGATTGATAATCTTCTACAGCTTGATGAGCAAGATGATCAGCTAGCACACTTCCCTTTATAGCTTTTTGGGTCGTGTACTGTATGTCATATTCTGTTAGAATCATTTGCCATCTAGCTATCCTTCTAGACAAAGCAGGCTTCTCAAAGATGTATTTAATCGGATCTATCTTAGATATCAGCAAAGTGGTATGAGTCAGCATATGTTGTCTTAGCCGGCGAGCAGCCCATACCAAAGCGCAACAAGTTTTCTCGAGCAGTGAATATCTGGTTTCACAGTCGGTAAACTTTTGCTAAGGTAATAAATGGCATGCTCTTTTCGTCCAGACTCGTCATGCTGCCCCAGTACGCACCCCATTGAGTTCTCTAAAACGGTCAGATACATGATTAGCGGTCTTCCTTCGACGGGTGGCATCAAGACAGGAGGTTCTAGCAAATACTATTTGATTCTGTCAAAGGCGGTCTGGCATTCATCATTCCATCTGACTACCTGATATTTCTTCAATAGTTTGAAGATTGGTTCACAGGTAGTTGTTAGGTGAGAAATGAACTTGGAAATATAGTTTAGGCGTCCCAAGAACCCTCTGACTCCCTTCTCAGTACGAGAAGCAGGCATTTCTTGTATAGCTTTGACTTTGGCAGGATTAACCTTGATACCTTTGTTGCTGACAATGAAACCCCAGAGTTTACCGGACCGGACTCCGAATGTGCACTTGTTAGGGTTTAACCTTAGCTTGTACTCCCTCAACCTGACAAACAGCTTCTGCAAGTGACCAAGGTGTTCTTCTTCAGTTTGTGATCGGGCTATCATGTCGTCTATGTAGACCTCTATCTCATGATGTATCATGTCATGAAACAAAGCTACCATGGCGCGTTGATAGGTTTCCCCGGCATACTTCAGTCCGAATGGCATCACTTTGTAGCAGAACGTACCCCACTGTGTTACAAAAGTAGTTTTCTCCATGTCTTCAGGTTCCATTTTGATCTGGTTGTATCTTGAGAATCCGTCCATGAAAGAAAATACTTTGTGTTGAGCTGTATTATCAACCAGGATGTCGATGTGTGGAAGTGGAAAATCATCTTTAGGGCTGGCCCTGTTTAAGTCTCTATAATCCACGCACATTCGTACCTTACCGTCCTTTTTAGGCACGGGAAAAATGTTAGCAACCCATTGAGGATAGGAAGTAACAGCTAGAAATCCAGCATTGAATTGTTTCATAACTTCTGCTTTGATCTTTTCTGACATGTCAGCTCTCATGCGACGGACTTTCTGTTTCACCGGTGGACAGTCTTCTCTTGTGGGTAGACGGTGTACCACGATGTCTGTATCGAGTCCCGGCATGTCTTCGTATGACCAGGAAAAGATCTCAACATTATCATGCAATAGTTGAATTATGCGTTCCTTGACACTCGGCTCTAGGTTGGCACCCATTTTCATTTCTTTTTTATCCTCCTCAATACCCAAGTTGGTTGTATCCAACAGCTCCTCATGAGGCAGGATAGCTCTTTCTTCCTGTTGTAGCAGTCTAGCCAATTCTCCTAGCACTTCACAATCTTCCTCACCTTCGTATTCGGCTTGGTAGACCAAATCTTCAGAGTCACTGAAGGCCATAGCAGAATCGTTACCCATGGGATCCAGAATGGAAGGGTTCCTGCATTTGTGAGTGTGGGTGTGTGTAAGGGTATAACCACCTTTAAACAAATAAAAATGAAAAAAGAAAGACAATGAACACAAAAGTTTATATGTGAAAAACGTCCATGATTCATTAAATGGCATATGAAGATGAAAAATAAAAACCCTTACAAATGCACCTTTGTGCCACGGGTAAGACACAAGGTTAAAAGTGTACGAATTGTTTGTGAATTATTACAAGCCAACATAAATGTTTGAAAGATAAATTACTGAGATATGAAAGTGTTGTACCCCAATTTTTGACCTAAGATCCCATTTTTATTTTGCATTTTTAAAGATAAGTCAAGGTCACTAAATATGGTCGGTTTTAACCTCTCACCTTCGAGCATTGGCTATGCAGAAATTGTCAAGTATTTAAAACATTCTTAGCCTATGTATCATTAACTTCTACTCCAGCATGTGTATTTTTCGTTTCTTTGATTTCATTTGCAGGAAACAGATCTGAATCAAGGGAATCAGGCGTCACACCCCAATTAGGGTTCAGAATCTCTCAAGCCAGAAGTACAGTTAATCGTTGATTCGTGAAGACTGATTCATCAAGAGAATCGTGCGTTTATTTCCACGCCTTGTTCGACAAGTGGCCTCAAGCTTCTCTACAACTTTCTCAGAGCACAAACAAGATTTCATCATCACTGGTTCACATGTGCATCAAGATGCTTTGGAATGCAAAGAAAGATCAAGTTTGCAAGTCATTTCAAAGCGCTTTGACCAAAAGTCAATACTTGCACATTCAAGTTCAACGATCGTAACTTTTTCATTATTCAACATTTTTGAATGGTTACTTTTGCGTAGTTCTCCTTGACGTCATCTCCAACCCCTCTTTACCAGTCAAGATTTGATTATGTGCGGAGGATCATCAAAAGTACGAATACTTTAGAGGTCGTTCTCTGGGATTTGACCTAATTTAGAAACCGTTGTGCCCAACTTCCAAGGATCATAATTTCTTTTATTCTCGGCATTTTGAGGCGATTCTTTTTGCACATTGTCATGAGTAATGTCATCTACCAGTTCTCTTCAAGGATCGAGAGTTAATTATGCATAAAAGATCATAAAAGGCATTGAATCGTCATGGGTCATTTCGTGACTTAAAATGTTCTTAACTCATAGGTTCAACTCATGTCATAAAATTTTCTCAAGATACTTGATTCTTACCTGGAGATTATTCATGAAAATAAGAATCAGAGTTTGGAAATTCATTGATCCCCTTATTATTCGCAATTCAAATCACTTGTGTCTGAGCATTTGGTGATTATTGAATGAAAGTGGATTTCTCAAGGAATTATTGTTCTTTCAAGCGCCATTGGATTTTATTGTGAATTACCATGAATTGAGGATTCGTCCATGAAATATCGTTAAATTCAAGTCAAGGCTAAACGATTCAATTTTTTGTCATAGAGAATTAAAAGTGCTCACACATTTTCTTTTAAGGCCATCATTCCAATTGTAAATTCCATTTAAGAATTACAAGTTTCCTAGATCTTAAATTTCAAGTTACAAGGAAATTCCAGAAATTCATCCAAGACATTCTAAGGTACAAAAGATTCAATTCATAACTATAACACTTCAGTTGTTGAGTGCTTAAAGTTTCATGCATCATTACAAGCATTTCCACGGCCATTTCCTAAACTCTAAAAATTCTAAACCTATCGTAATCTTCAAACTTGATTCATTCTTCCAAATCATGCCATAGAATTGTCCACAAACCTTGCTCCAACTTTCACCCAAAACTGTCCACTAAAACAACAAAACATATGGAAGCAAAATCAGTCCAATATTTTGAAAGAAAAGAGAGGGAAAATACATGTATGGTTACATGGAAAAATCAGAAAAATGCAAAGTAGAAAAGGGACCTCTCAATGATAATTTTACTGCTGCACATCAGTCCAAAAATAATGCCCCAAAACTGTCTTTTGTTTGCTGTCCAGAACCAACTGCTACAAACTCTGCCTTACAGTCCCAAAACTGTGTAAGATCTGTCCCAAAACCAACCTATGTTGCAGCAGTCAAACTAGTTCTGCTATGCTGTCCCAATTTTGCACAAGTAAGGAAAGCTTTAGCCTACACCAAAAAAAAAGTAATAAAACAGTTACAACAAAACCAACTTTCACAACCTTCCCCCCAAAATTTCATTATGTTCTCTCTATAAACTTAGACTTGGTTAACAAAAAAAAGGGGAGAAATATATATACCAGCAACATAGAAAAATCGGAAGAAAAAAAAAAGAAACACCTAGCAAGGACTTCATAATTTTCAGCCTGTCTCTATCCAAAACCACTTCACATCACCATGAATCACTAACTTCTCTTTTTCAATACCATGCAAACACAAGCATCATATACAAAAAAATATTACAAAACCTCTTTTATGTTACTTCATTCAAGTTACTGCCTACACACTAGAAGTTTAATTTGAAGAAGACTAAAAAGTAGGAATTCACCTCATTGGACATTCTTAGAAGTTGTTGTCGTAGAGTCGACAAAGAAGATTTCAACACTATCCCAGGTTGAAGGATGAAGGACAATGCATTGAAAAGATCTCGAAATTTGGTTGATCCTTCTGTTCGCACACCAACAATCAAAAACATGAAGGAAATATGAATCAAGAAAACTCGGAGACAGAGAGAAATCAAAGAGGATCTGAATCGAACACGTACCGACTCTAGTCCGTTTCCAATGATAACCGCGATACAACTCCATGTTCATGTTCATTCTCTGCCGCATAAAACCACCGTTGACTTCGAATCCATCGATTCTTTCACCGTCACCGTCCACCCACTCAGCTTCGATCAAACCTTCTCTGACGCCCTCAACCACACCACGGCTGACATGTCGACGCCACCACTACAGAAGATCTCCGATGCAGATGCCAAACCTCGTATTCCGATGCTTCCGTCTCCGATCTGGTATTAATTCCACTCTACGTCCTACGTTGTGCTTTAAATTTGAAGTATTGCTTTTGTAGGCTCTTTTGATTGTTTTTGAGAATGAAGAAGAAAGGTGGTGAGGACGCACAAAGGTTAGAGGCAAGGATGAAAGTTGAAGATTTTGAATAGGGAAGAGAGAGTATTAGAATGTTGTTTATTGATAAAGCATAGGAAGTAGAGTTTAATGGGGAATCAAAATTGAATCAGTAATTTTTCCTCTTCCCAACAGGATTTCGGCGCCTCTTCTTTCCAAATTAGGTTTTTTTTTCAAAAAACTTTTCCTTCCTCTTAATTTCCCAACATGACCCGAGCCCATATGCTTTCTTCTACTTTTTTTTTTTAATTTTTTTATTATGTTTTGCATCTTGGATCTTACCCCATTTACAGCCCAGCATCAAATTTCCCATTTCACCTCCTTTTTTCTTCTGTTTATACCGTATGTCATTTAGTTAATTTTATTAATTTTTCTTAGTTCTGTTTAGTTAATTTAGGTTAGATTAGTTTCAATTTCTTATAATAATATTTGTTTTTTTTAGCTTTATTATTTAGTTTAATTTAATTTAGTTATCATTTGAGTTTTAATCTTTATCTAGTTTAGTTACTAATTATAGAATCTTCATTTAGTTTATTTAATTAACTTTAGAATTTTAAATTTAATTTATAATTAATTTAGCAATTTTTACAATATTATTTAGTTTAGAATTATTTTAGTAATCTTAAGTTAATTTAAAACTATTTTAGTAACTTTAGAATTTTAGTTAGTTTATAATTACTTTTGATAACTTTGGAACTTTAATTTAGCTTGGATATTTCTTTTGTTTTAGTTATATCTCTACTTCACACTTTTACTTTCTTTGTCTTCACATTTGATTCTCCTTATTGTTCATTTAATTTGTTTGCTTATTCTCTTATAATTTTCTTTGTTGGTGAACGTTATGTCTATAGTCTTTGTTTACTCCAAGGGAAAGAATTAAATTTGTTGACTTCATGTCATCGAACATATCTCATACGATTGCGCGAACCCCTTCATTCATTTTTTGCTTGGTTACTATTTTGCTAAACTCAAGATAATTTTCCGAAAGACTCCGTCTTCAAACCTACCTTTTAAGTCAAAACTTCGACACTAGGTCGTCGTATCTTCAAAATCTCGTCAATACCCATCTTTTAGCCAAACGAATCATTTTAATCAAACAAAAAATTTTAAACCAAAAAACAGATATTTCAAAAGGTTCCTGCGGAGTACCGCAGATGCATTGGGTGCTAATACCTTCCCATTGTATAACCAACCCCCGAACTCTCGATCTCTTTCAAAAACGCATTGTATTTTTATTACTTTTAAGTATTATTTTACATTGCATATTTTGGGGTTTTATTTCGCTCTTTTCCCTTTTCCCTTGGAAATAATAAAGCGCGGTGGCGACTCTTGCTTTTGCGAGTCAAGTTAATCAATAGCTTGATCTCTGATTTTCACCGCTACAGAATTGGCGACTCTGCTAGGGAAAGATTGACCTCTTGCTGGTCCATCCCTAAGTGGGTTAAGCCTAATTTGTTTTATCTGTTTTATCATTATTTGATTGTTTGATTATATGTATATATTAGGATTATTTGGGTGTTGATAATATTTACAAAGGACAAGTCCTATACCCGGACTAAGTTACACTTAGGAATAGGACGGGCGATATAGTCATGTTAACTTTGAGGGAGTAATCCCGAAGAAGGAGGTATGAGATCCCCCACTCAGTGGAAGGCCCTTTTGAACGTAATATTTGTTTACCGAGTAATCGAGAAGACATTATTATTTTCGACATGGGAGCCAGAGAAGCTGAGAACCGTAGAACCCTAACCCGTCTTGGCCTTTTAGGTGTAGCGTGGAGATTATAACGGAGTAATCCGGAAGTAATTGTTACGCGATGCTACGCTCGGATGAGTTTCTCCTGAGAATATTGCTGATTATTGAGTAATCAAGACGTTGGTAATATCCGAAGGAGGAATGTAGACTCCGGGAACTCTTAGAACCTTGTTCTACAGGTGTGATTAAACCGTTAGTACATACCTTGGGGGTGTTCCTTACCTTGACTCCATGCTCGTGACGTTGAACCTTTCGACTTCATTTGTGACCTTGCTTGTGGTTGTTGCATAGCCATGCATTCATGCATCCATAAAACCCTTTTCACTTGACTTTGAAGGAATTTGGAGGTCTTTCTTTGTAAACATCACAAGTTTCGTCAAGCTCAATGGATCTTGGGTGTTGATAGAGAGAAAACCCTAATCCACTAAAATGGATGATTGATCTTGATGATAACTTGATCAATGTTTGGAGCCAATTTAAAATTCATCTTCTATCTTCATACTTTGATGTTTACAACTTAATATCTTGAGTTCCTTGAAAATCAAATAAAAACTCTCTTTTGCATATCATACATCATTTTACATTTTTTGTTTCACTTTCAAAGGTCTTTTTTCCGAGTCTTATTTTTCCTTTGGTCTCGCTAGTACAACACTCGCGCTAAGAGGACAATGGAGAATATCAAGCAAGAGGTTTCTGAACTCCGTAGAGAGATGACTATTTTGAAAGCTAGTATGGAGCACTTAACTGGTTTGGTCGAAATTCTGGTTGCCTCCCAAGTCAATCCTTCTAGGAGGGAGGAAGCGATGATAAAAGTCTTCACTGAAACTCTAAAATCATTCTCTCATGAGAAGGTGATGGTTAATGCACCTAATGACTTTCCTGACAAGGTGAATGTGGGAGTGCGTTTAGAAGAAGATGTCGGAAAGGGATGGTTATATGAAGATGGTAGCTCAGCTAATGGTGTGAAGAAGTTTGGTAATAAATTTTCCAAGAAGAGAACCATAGGAAGAAATAATCATCGTCAGAATCATCACGTTTCTCCCATTCATCAACGGAATCAGCAAGTTCCTAATCAAAGGAAAACCCAGTTTGATCCAATTTCAATTACCTATACAGAGTTGTTCCCTATCCTGATGCAGAGGAATTTGGTTCAGACCCGACCTCCACCAAAGGTTCCTGAGAAGATACATTGGTACTACAAAGCTGATTTGGCTTGTACTTTTCATCAAGGTGCTCCTGGGCATGACTTGGAGGGTTGCTTTGCTTTGAAGATTGAGGTTCAGAAGTTGGTCAGAAGTGGTATCTTGTCATTCAAGGACGTTGGTTTTGAAGTTCAAATCAAGCATGCGCCGAAGAGTAAACACGATTGATGGTGATTTTGATTTTTGAAGGATGTTTTCGGTAATTCAAGTCTAGATGGAAATCCTTCCCAGATTATTAACTTATTTCTGCTTTTTGTAATTTTTCTTGTTTATCAAAACATTGTTGGCATGTAAGAACTTGTTTACATTTGAATGATTATCTTAATACAATGAGTATGTTTGTCTTGAAGAAATTCATTTGTTTCACTCATATTTGTTTTCAAATTTCAAATTTCTTTTTGCATTATGATACCAACTTGTTGCCCGTTCTCTTGCCTAGGCAGAGATTGAAGGGAGGATGACAAAACAATACCACAATCTCATACAGTATGCTTTTGAACAAACCTTGCTGATGATGTACAGGCATTTCTTTCAATTCCCAAACACTGGAGTTATAAGGAAGATAATCCCTAGTCAACCCCTTCGAGCCAAAGAAGTAGGAGTTTTCTGTTCTAAACAATCAAAACCTTTTATATAAACCTGGGGCAGGGTACTCTCTTAGTTAATTAAAAAAAAAAGAGTGCGCATTGAAGTCGCAAACTCTCAGTTCGTAACACAACGAACAACGTCAACAAAAGAAAGCATTCCTTTGGAATCAAAAGACCAAGGTGGTTCCCTATCACATAGGCAGTCAATCTCTCAAAAGAAAAGCCCACTAAGTCAAAACCTGAAAAGGAGGCTTAAGAAAGCTGGGGCATCCCGCTGACTGTCATCTCAAAAACGGGAACAGTCAGGAAAAAGTTAGGGATAACAAATCAAAATCAAAATAGAGAGGTCATTACAAATCCTCAACAACATGAAAAATGTTGCAAAAGAAAAAGGAGATGATGACTGTCTCCCCAAATTCAATTGGTGAACCATCACCCAAAAGGTCGTTCCAAACTCAAAACAGAGTGCGACGCACAATTAACTGAGCTTAGGTGTGAAGAACATCACGAAGAGCGGGTGGGTACAAATATACTTTGAGCCTTTATCCTTTGTTTCTTAAACCGTGAACCAGGCCACGTTACAACCTTCAAAAGTCCTAATTGAAGCAAGGTTATTTTGAAAGCATACTTCAATGAGATAGTGTTCTTGACTCCCATGAATGTTTTCTAAATAGTTATGTTGGTATCATATGATTTTTCTATACAAAAATAAATGGTGCTCTAACTCGGGAAATTTGTGCGATATCTTTTCAAAATCTTCAAGACTTACATAACTGTTGCATTAGAATTTTCATTCTCATAATAAACTTTTTCTAACTGCAAAACATTTGTTTGATATCAAGGAAGCTCACATGTAAGCACTAATGATGAGTTTATTCTTTTAAGGCCTGAAACTATGTTGAGAAATTGGAGAATCATTTCAAGAAAAAATCATATCCAGGGGCATGTCAGCTGAAGACCTTAAGCACGGACATGTTGCTTCTCCCAGTTAATGCTTTCCCAACTTCTTTACCCTTTATTGGGGCAAAATTTGAAGACTTTGTTGTGCCAACTACAATTAATCCGGGGCAATCACGTCGAGATTCGATGAATCTCTCTAAGAGTTTGAAGACACCAGAGCATGGTGAATGCCAGGTCTTTTGTAAAATCCTCTTGAGACGATTTCTCCTCATCAACCATATAGCTTGGGGCATTTTAGAAGCGAAGTTATTCGCAAGAATTATTGTGCGACATGCAGCTTATCCGCAGTAAACTTGGGGCATCCAAAATTAGTCCCAGGGGCAATCCAGATTTGTTAAGATATGTGATATGTTTTGCACACATTATCAGAGGGTGGGGTTCCCAGTATCTCCAGCTAAGCATGATTTTTTCCAGTTGAAACATTGTTTGTGTTGTTATCCTTTCAATGGATTGTTGACGATAGAAGACCGGACTTTGGGTTTTCAACCAAAAAATATCTTCCTCTTAATAGATATTTAAGCCTTGTAAAAGGACTTTGCTCCAATGATGGCTTTTGTTTTTATCTCCAGTAATGTTACCATTTTGTTGAGATTAGCTGAGCGTCGGGTTGTACTGGGACGTCTTATCATCTTCTGTCTATCTCCCCTGTCTGTTTTGTCAACATATACATAACATTCATTCATTCGTTCATACTTGCATCATGCATGCACATTTGTATTTGTTGATATCTTTGAGTTCGTATACCTTGGTTATGTCCATTCAAATAGCGTAGTTGATCTTTCCAAATAGAATGTCAACTTAAGCAGAAAGTGCGCCTCCTTTCTAATTCCCCACTGAGTTAACTCTCGTGGAAGAATCTTGCTTCAGCTTTCCTTTTCCATCTCTGGATAGGATAAATCCCCATTTGAGTTGTTTCCTCATTGGATGGAGTCTTGTTTGACTGTTTTCTCTCCAGTTTATTCCTGGATTGAGCTTTGTCTCTTGTGAACGATACCCTGTGGATCTCTCTAGGCTGGGAAACCTAGATGGAGAGTGCATTGATCTTGCGTATGTAAATACTTGGTCTCCTCAGGAAGGATTTATTCATAGTTCCCCATTGAAGACGAACTTTATTCCCTAGTAGTGTTATCATAACCTTCTTCTGGAATATCGACATGACAACAAGCGACTGACTCTTTATTTGAGCAGTTTGATTATTTCTGAAATTTTTTTATGTTATGACAAATGGCGGTCTCTTCATGAGCATTTTGTCCATCCCCGATGAAATTATTGATTCTCACCTCCAGCAATATCTTCACGATATTTTATGAGTATCTTCAACAAAACAGCAAGCGGCGGTCTCTTCATGAGCAACTTGTGTGTTACTGTCACCTTTCAAAACAGCCAGCGGCGGTATCTTCATGAGCAACTTGTATGTTATTGATACCTTTGAAAACATCAAGCGGCGGTCTCTTCATGAGCAACTTGTATGTTATTGATACCTTTCAAAACAGCAAGCGGCGGTCTCTTCATGAGCAACTTGTATGTTATTGATACCTTTGAAAACATCAAGCGGCAGTCTCTTCATGAGTAACTTGTATGTTATTGATACCTTTGAAAACATCAAGCGACGGTCTCTTCATGAGCAACTTGTATGTTATTTATACCTTAGAGAAAACGGCAAGCGGCGGTCTCTTCATGAGCAACTTGTGTGTTACTGTCACCTTTCAAAACAGCAAGCGGCGGTCTCTTCATGAGCAACTTGTATGTTATTGATACCTTTGAAAACATCAAGCGGCGGTCTCTTCATGAGCAACTTGTATGTTATTGATACCTTTGAAAACATCAAGCGGCGGTCACTTCATGAGCAACTTGTATGTTATTGATACCTTTGAAAACATCAAGCGACGGTCTCTTCATGAGTAACTTGTATGTTATTGATACCTTTGAAAACATCAAGCGGCGGTCTCTTCATGAGCAACTTGTATGTTATTGTTACCTTTAAAAAACGGCAAGCGGCGGTCTCTTCATGAGCAACTTGTATGTTATTGTCACCTTTGAAAACAACAAGCGGCGGTCTCTTCATGAGCAACTTGTATGTTATTGTTACCTTTAAAAGGAAGCAAGTGGCGGCCTCTTTATTTGAGCAGCTTGTGTATCCCCAACAATAATGTCTACTCAGCAAATGGCATCCCTTTCGGAAAAGTCCCATGGGGAAGTTTGTTATTTTATCCTTTTCAAGCGATATCTTGGTTAAAGAAGAAATGTGTTACCGTTCTTGGTAAAATTCAGAAATCAGAGATGTTTATCTCCAGCCACAGTGCTGATGTCAATCATTTTCCATTCACAATGTTAATGTCAATCATTTCCCTTCTCCAGTCTTAATACTGATGTAAATCATTCAAGAGTCTCTCATTTGAAGTCTATGACTTTATTTCCCCAGTGGTGTTATAATCTGTTCCCCTATAGGATTATTATAATATGCTTGGTTTCTCCAGCATAGTTTGTCTCATATGGCGTCATTCCCCATAAAATTCAAAACATCACATTCATATCATATCATAAACATAATTGCTGTATCTTAAGGCGAAAAATTGTGTATTCTATATTTAAGTCCCTTCAATCTCGTCAGACAGAAGAAACTTAAATAGGGGAAGCTGTTGTACCCCAATTTTTGACCTAAGATCCCATTTTTATTTTGCATTTTTAAAGATAAGTCAAGGTCACTAAATATGGTCGGTTTTAACCTCTCACCTTCGAGCATTGGCTATGCAGAAATTGTCAAGTATTTTAAACATTCTTAGCCTATGTATCATTAACTTCTACTCCAGCATGTGTATTTTTCGTTTCTTTGATTTCATTTGCAGGAAACAGATCTGAATCAAGGGCATCAGGCGTCACACCTCAATTAGGGTTCAGAATCTCTCAAGCCAGAAGTACAGTTAATCGTTGATTCGTGAAGACTGATTCATCAGGAGAATCGTGCGTTTATTTCCACGCCTTGTTCGACAAGTGGTCTCAAGCTTCTCTACAACTTTCTCAGAGCACAAACAAGATTTCATCATCACTGGTTCACATGTGCATCAAGATGCTTTGGAATGCAAAGAAAGATCAAGTTTGCAAGTCATTTCAAAGCGCTTTGACCAAAAGTCAATACTTGCACATTCAAGTTCAACGATCGTAACTTTTCATTATTCAACATTTTTGAATGGTTACTTTTGCGTAGTTCTCCTTGACGTCATCTCCAACCCCTCTTTACCAGTCAAGATCTGATTATGTGCGGAGGATCATCAAAAGTACGAATACTTTAGAGGTTGTTCTCTGGGATTTGACCTAATTTCGAAACCGTTGTGCCCAACTTCCAAGGATCATAATTTCTTTTATTCTCGGCATTTTGAGGCAATTCTTTTTGCATATTGTCATGAGTAATGTCATCTACCAGTTCTCTTCAACGATCGAGAGTTAATTATGCATAAAAGATCATAAAAGCCATTAAATCGTCATGGGTCATTTCGTGACTTAAAATGTTCTTAACTCATAGGTTCAACTGATGTCAAAAACTTTTCTCAAGATACTTGATTCTTACCTGGAGATTATTAATGAAAATAAGAATCAGAGTTTGGAAATTCATTGATCCCCTTATTATTCGCAATTCAAATCACTTGTGTCTGAGCATTTGGTGATTATTGAATGAAAGTGGATTTCTCAAGGAATTATTGTTCTTTCAAGCGCCATTGGATTTTATTGTGAATTACCATGAATTGAGGATTCGTCCATGAAATATCGTTAAATTCAAGTCAAGGCTAAACGATTCAATTTTTTGTCATAGAGAATTAAAAATGCTCACACATTTTCTTTTAAGGCCATCATTCCAATTGTAAATTCCATTTAAGAATTACAAGTTTCCTAGATCTTAAATTTGAAGTTACAAGGAAATTCCAGAAATTCATCCAAGACATTCTAAGGTACAAAAGATTCAATTCATAACTATAACACTTCAGTTGTTGAGTGCTTAAAGTTTCATGCATCATTACAAGCATTTCCACGGCCATTTCCTAAACTCTAAAAATTCTAAACCTATCGTAATCTTCAAACTTGATTCATTCTTCCAAATCATGCCATAGAATTTTCCACAAACCTTGCTCCAACTTTCACCCAAAACTGTCCACTAAAACAACAAAACATATGGAAGCAAAATCAGTCCAATATTTTGAAAGAAAAGAGAGGGAAAATACATGTATGGTTACATGGAAAAATCAGAAAAATGCAAAGTAGAAAAGGGACCTCTCAATGATAATTTTACTGCTGCACATCAGTCCAAAAATAATGCCCCAAAACTATCTTTTGTTTGCTGTCCAGAACCAACTGCTACAAACTCTGCCTTACAGTCCCAAAACTGTGTAAGATCTGTCCCAAAACCAACCTATGTTGCAGCAGTCAAACTAGTTCTGCTATGTTGTCCCAATTTTACACAAGTAAGGAAAGCTTTAGCCTACACCAAAAAAAAAGTAATAAAACAGTTACAACAAAACCAACTTTCACAACCTTCCCCCCAAAATTTCATTATGTTCTCTCTATAAACTTAGACTTGGTTAACAAAAAAAAGGGGAGAAATATATATACCAGCAACATAGAAAAATCGGAAGAAAAAAAAAAGAAACACCTAGCAAGGACTTCATAATTTTCAGCCTGTCTCTATCCAAAACCACTTCACATCACCATGAATCACTAACTTCTCTTTTTCAATACCCTGCAAACACAAGCATCATATACAAAAAAATATTACAAAACCTCTTTTATGTTACTTCATTCAAGTTACTGCCTACACACTAGAAGTTTAATTTGAAGAAGACTAAAAAGCAGGAATTCACCTCACTGGACATTCTTAGAAGTTGTTGCCGTAGAGTCGACAAAGAAGCTTTCAACACTATCCCAGGTTGAAGGATGAAGGACAATGCATTGAAAAGATCTCGAAAGTTGGTTGATCCTTCTGTTCGCACACCAACAATCAAAAACATGAAGGAAATATAAATCAAGAAAACTCGGAGACAGGGAGAAATCAAAGAGGATCTGAATCGAACATATACCGACTCTAGTCCGTTTCCAATGATAACCGCGATACAACTCCATGTTCATGTTCATTCTCTGCCGCATAAAACCACCGTTGACTTCGAATCCATCGATTCTTTCGCCGTCACCGTCCACCCACTCAGCTTCGATCAAACCTTCTCTGACGCCCTCAACCACACCACGGCTGACATGTTGACGCCACCACCACAGAAGATCTCTGATGCAGATGCCAAACCTTGTATTCCGATGCTGCCGTCTCCGATCTAGTATTAATTCCACTCTACGTCCTACGTTGTGCTTTAAATTTGAAGTATTGCTTTTGTAGGTTCTTTTGATTGTTTTTGAGAATGAAGAAGAAAGGTGGTGAGGACGCACAAAGGTTAGAAGCAAGGATGAAAGTTGAAGATTTTGAATAGGGAAGAGAGAGTATTAGAATGTTGTTTATCGATAAAGCATAGGAAGTAGAGTTTAATGGGGAATCAAAATTGAATCAGTAATTTTTCCTCTTCCCAACAGGATTTCGGCGCCTCTTCTTTCCAAATTAGGTTTTTTTTTCAAAAAACTTTTCCTTCCTCTTAATTTCCCAACATGACCCGAGCCCATATGCTTTCTTCTACTTTTTTTTTTTAATTTTTTTATTATGTTTTGCATCTTGGATCTTACCCCATTTACAGCCCAGCATCAAATTTCCCATTTCACCTCCTTTTTTCTTCTGTTTATACCGTATGCCATTTAGTTAATTTTATTAATTTTTCTTAGTTCTGTTTAGTTAATTTAGGTTAGATTAGTTTCAATTTCTTATAATAATATTTGTTTTTTTTAGCTTTATTATTTAGTTTAATTTAATTTAGTTATCATTTGAGTTTTAATCTTTATCTAGTTTAGTTACTAATTATAGAATCTTCATTTAGTTTATTTAATTAACTTTAGAATTTTAAATTTAATTTATAATTAATTTAGCAATTTTTACAATATCATTTAGTTTAGAATTATTTTAGTAATCTTAAGTTAATTTAAAACTATTTTAGTAACTTTAGAATTTTAGTTAGTTTATAATTACTTTTGATAACTTTGGAACTTTAATTTAGCTTGGATATTTCTTTTGTTTTAGTTATATCTCTATTTCACACTTTTACTTTCTTTGTCTTCACATTTGATTCTCCTTATTGTTCATTTAATTTGTTTGCTTATTCTCTTATAATTTTCTTTGTTGGTGAACGTTATGTCTATAGTCTTTGTTTACTCCAAGGGAAAGAATTAAATTTGTTGACTTCATGTCATCGAACATATCTCATACGATTGCACGAACCCCTTCATTCATTTTTTGCTTGGTTACTATTTTGCTAAACTCAAGATAATTTTCCGAAAGACTCCGTCTTCAAACCTACCTTTTAAGTCAAAACTTCGACACTAGGTCGTCGTATCTTCAAAATCTCGTCAATACCCATCTTTTAGCCAAACGAATCATTTTAATCAAACAAACAATTTTAAACCAAAAAACAGATATTTCAAAAGGTTCCTGCGGAGTACCGCAGATGCATTGGGTGCTAATACCTTCCCATTGTATAACCAACCCCCGAACTCTCGATCTCTTTCAAAAACGCATTGTATTTTTATTACTTTTAAGTATTATTTTACATTGCATATTTTGGGGTTTTATTTCGCTCTTTTCCCTTTTCCCTTGGAAATAATAAAGTGCGGTGGCGACTCTTGCTTTTGCGAGTCAAGTTAATCAATAGCTTGATCTCCGATTTTCACCGCTACAGAAAGTAATCGGGACAAAGTCTTTGGCTTCCCAGTTGCACAGTCCTCTGTCGAAAGTAGGAAATATCCAATCTTCCAAGCTTCTCTCTTCTTCCAGAGTATTAACTCCTTGGTTTCTTATCTTCACAGGTGGCCCTCCAGCACGGACACGGTGTACAGCTTTTTGAGCAGATGAAGTAAACCCCAAGCCAAACTTGTCTGATTTGTATGGAATATTCGGAAGCTGCCCCTAGATGGTGCATCCCCCTTCTTCAATCACTGCCTTTGCATCCTTGAGAGATGACATCCGAGGCGGAGGTCTTGTAATCATGGGTACCTAGGACACTGTCTTGGTTGCTGCTATCTCCTGAGCTACCTCTTCAAAATGCTGGAAAGGAGTTTCGGTGAACTCGCCATCCAATTCTACATAACGGAAAGAATTCAGATGACTAATCATGTATTCCTCTTCGCCATAGACAGTTATGATTTTCCCTTGGATAGGGTACTTTAGCATTTGATGTAGAGTGGAAGTGACAGCTCCAGCATTGTGAATCCAAGGTCTTCCTAACAGGCAAGAATAAGAAGGACGGAGTCCATCACATAGAAAGTGGAGTTGATAGTTTCAGTTCCCACTTTTATCGGGATGTCCACCTCCCAGTGGAACATCCTTTTGGAACCATCAAAAGCTCTCACAATAATGTTGCTGGGTTTCAGGGTTAAGCCTTCACAATCTAATCTATCAAGGGATTTCTTTGGTAAGACGTTCAAAGATGAACCAGTGTCTACCAGTACTTGGGATAGGGTTATCCCTCTGCACTCCATCGAGACATGCAAAGCGTCATTGTGTTTTCTTCCTTTTGAGGTTAGATCTGCATCGGAGAATCCTAGACCATTGTCAGTTGTTAAACTAGCCACACATTCTTGGAACTGATCAGCGGAGGTTTCTTGTGGCACGTGGGCCGTCTTCAAAAATCTTATCAGAGCTTTAGCATGTTCTTCTGAACACAGCAACAGAGCCAACATGGAGATCTTCGAGGGGGTTTGCCCCAGCTGTTCCACCACATCATAATCACTCTTCTTGATTGTTTTCAGGATTTCTTCCATCTCTTTTTGGGAGGTTTCAGGGATGATCAAAGGTTGAGCCTTCGTCCTGACATGCTCTTCTTGGATCCCTTTTCCTTGAACATCAGCAACAGCAGTATTATAGGGAATGACCACAAGGGTTGTGACTTCTTCAATGATGGGAGTACTTGCGGATATGTTTACCGGTGTAGAGGTAACCTTAGAAGCGAATGCAGGTCCAAAAACTTCCTTTGGAGGGGCAATCTCTAGAGAGAAAATTCTACCACTACGGGTGATTTTGCTTGTTCCGACAATGTTACCAATGTCGGAATTATCTTCTTCAGAGCTCTATTCAGTTAGTTCAACTTTTTTAACACCATGGTAGTAGATTTCTCCACCATAGTTCCATGGTAATGTTTTATCGGGCTTATACGAGACTGGCCCGGGCATAGTGATCTTCAAAGGAGTAGTCTTCGGAGCGGATGTATTCCTAACAGGTCTTTTAGGGACCTTGGAAGGATTGGCAGATATGGTTATTATTGAAACATCTTTAACAGGAATTGGTAAAGCAGGAGCTTTTTCGAACAAAATTTCTTGGTTATCAATCAGGCGTTGGATGCCTGTCTTCAGTAGTGGGTAGTTGGTTGATGAGGCTGAACAATGACGGCAACCTTCTTTACAACCTGGGAAAATCCCAGCCTTCAACAATTTTAGTTTGATTATCGGGAGCGGAGTTAACAAATCATCTACTGAGGTAACAAATAAATCCTCCTCAACAGCATTGGCACTGTGGCCATGCCTTAGCAATGGAGCAGAAATTACATTTGGCTTTTCAGGTGCGTCAAATTCAATTTCTTTAGTATCTATCAGATCCTGAATTTTATTCTTCAGGGCCCAACAATTGTCAGTGCCGTGCCCTAAACTCTCTGAATGATAAGCGCACCTGGCGTTCAGATGGTAGTAATGAGAAGCAGTATTCAGATTCTTTGGGGCCTCTTTCAGACTTGCTAGATTCAACTTCAAGAGATGCGGTAGAACTTGGGCAGGAGTCTTGTTTATCCTGGTGAATTATCGAACTGGCCTTTCCACCCTTGTCTGATTAGTTCTTGGTTAACTGGTTCTGGGCTGATCAGATGCAAATTTTTGAATCATAACGGCCCCCACCGCTGGTCGGCGTTCAACTCTTCCTTGACCCCTCTGAGAATATACAGCAGACACTTCCTTCTTTCCCGTGAAAGGTTTTCTTATAGCAGAAGAAACAGACGCATCCTTTTGAATTTTCCCGCTCTTTATACCGGCATTCACTCTTTCTCTGGTTAAAATCAGTTCAGTAAACCCGGCAGACGAACTTACAATCAGGTGGTTGAAGAAAGGACCTGATACGGTACCCAAGAAGATATCCACTAGCTCCCTCTCAGATAGAGGTGGTTGTACTCTTCCGGCTAAGTCTCTCCATTTCTGGGCATACTCTTTGAAACCTTCATTTGAAACCATACCCATACTCTGAAGTTGAGTACGAGTTGGAGCCAAATCTGTGTTGTATTGGTACTGTTTATAGAAGGCAGCAGCAAGGTCCTCCCAATTATGTACATCAGCCCTCTCCAATTGATAGAACTAATCAAGTTGGGTTCCTGATAAACTGTCCTGAAAGAAATGGACCCACAAGTCTTTGTCTGCAGAATGCGGCTGTATTTTCCTCACGTATGAACGGAGGTGCATCTTGGGACATGACACCCCGTCATATTTAGCAAATAGCGACACTTTAAACTTGGGTGGAATCACAATTCCTGTCACCAGCCCCAATTCCTCAAAATCCAGACCAGGTACTCTCTGTATTTCCATAGAAGCTAGACGTTCTTCCAGATGTCGGTATTTGTCATCCTCCAGAGGATACTGCTCCTCAGAATAATCCTCTTCTTCTTCTTCCTCATACTCAGATGGAATAGCTGTCTCCTTCCCCTCTCTCTCCCCCTCATCAGAAGTTGTCGAGAAATCCAAAGTCCTTCTAGCTTGTCCCTGGAATCTTCTACCCATGATTACCACTCTTGTTGGCTTCTTCTTTTCTTTCTTTTTGTATTTTGATAGCAGTGTCTTCAGCTCCTCCTTCCCCTTGGCTAGAGTGGTGAGCAGTTGCTGAAACGACATGTTTTGATTTTGTAGATCTTTGACCGTCTGCTCTAGATCCATCTTACTGAAATAAACAGTAGAGAGATGAGGAACTTGTTGCAAAGACCTGTTATGTTATGATGAATGTTGTTTATGCATATGCAATGCATTCAAGGATTTTAAGAAAATCAAATTTGTTTAAACAAAAAGGAAACACACGTTATATTAAAATAGAGTTGGGTACATCAATGCCGCCTGGGAAAAATAATACAATGCTCTAAGATAAAAAAGTGTTGCGCATCCTCTTTGGCGCAATGTAGGCATTGAGAGTTCGCTCCTCTTGAAGTAGCCTGGTGAGTTCTAAAACCTTCTTCTCGCTGGCGTAGAATTGGGCTTCAAAAGTATCACGCTCTCCCTTGAGCTGTATCCAATCCCTCTGTAGGTCTTCGAAAGATGTTGGCATATCAGGATGTAGGATAGTGTATGGAACTTCTCCCTCCTGAACAGGCTCAACAATCACCGGTAGAATAGAAGGATAAGGCATCATAAGACTTTGAGCGCAGGTTCGTACCCACTTGAGGTAAGGCTCAAGAGGGATGGAATTCTTGTGTCCCAAAGTCTGGCTGTCTACCTTGTTTGGCATCCTCCATGCTCGGATGAATCTCTAGTGAAGACCTTGATCGTCAGTGTCATAGTCGAAGACCAAACCTTGAATCAGCATATCATGTGGGCCATCCTGTCGGGCATAACCACATTGTCTCAGAGCCAAGCAGGGGTTGTAGGTGATGCCTCCCCTAATGCCAAGTAGAGGGACATTATGGAATTCCCCACAATGGTCGATAATGATAACATTCTCTCTGGACCGAGAACACCAATGAATATCTGAATGCTTAAGTGTCATCAGTCATTGTGACCACCTCAAACCTTGCTCATTCTTCAAGACTGATTGGGGAAGATGAGATATAAACCATCTTGCCAGGAGAGGAGTGAAGCACATGAGAACACCTCTTTTCCTCATTGTACGAGTGTGAAAAGAGTGTAAGATATCCCCAAGCAATGTAGGCACTAGATTACGTGACATAAAGATCTTGACAGCATTCACATCTATAAGCTGGTCAGGGTTTGGGAACAAGACCATCCCATAGATGAGAAGATCTACAATCTCCTCAAAAGCTTGCAGGTCCAAGGAATTCCAATAGTCTTGAGCCTTATCAAATAAGAACTTTGCCAAGAAGCCTTTGACACCACTTCTAGTTTCCCAATGGGCTATGACATCAGATGGTTGCAAGTGCAGGGCTTGAGCAACATCTTCTGGCTTTGGATCTCTTTCCGTACCGTTGAAAGGTAGTTGACTGAGAATAGGAATCCTCAAGAGTTGAGACAATTCCTCCAAATTAGGCACAAGCTGGTAATCAGGAAATGTGAAGCAGTGATGCAGAGGGTCAAAGAACTGGAAGAGAACTTTCACCATATCTTCCTCTGTGTTGGAGGTGACCAAGTTGAGTAGACGACCATGCCCCTCAGTGAATGGAAAAATACTCAGGAATCCTGGAAGCAAGCTCCTTGAGTTATGAAGGAATTCTCACAAGGTTGACCTGGATAGTTTTTCTGCGAAGTGAATCCATATCCTACAAAACAAGAACAAAGATGAATTTCCAAAATCCCTGAAATGGTTAGTGGATGCAAATGATGCTTCATGATGTCCATGATGTTATGCACAAGTATATATGTACAAGCAAATCACACAAGTTCCTAGTTTAGGCTTGCATAGGGTTTCATAGGTAAATACCCTCTTAAAGTTTAGTTGGCTCAACTTGTCCTAGCAATAGTAACCGGGTTCTAAGAAGCTCAATATCATTGGATTGTATTCTTTGTTCATAGTTTCAGTTTAAGCCTCTTTACTGGCGACCGAAATATCCCAAGAAAACAACCCTTAATGAGTGTAGTATCGAGTATCTACCAACTTCGGACTGCACCAAAGCCGGTCATCTCACTACATCATAAAAGGCCAAGTTGGTCAAGTAAAGGTTCTGAAAGTCCATTAGTGCTTCATGACATCACTCAGCGGCCTCGTATTATCTTTGATTGACTCAAAGGCTACCGGTACCCACAAATATGTCGCACTAATATAGCTATTTCTTAGACCGTATCGGTATACCCCGTACAGTTTCCACAATGTATTGCTACTTACCTATAATGTTTCCCAAATCCGGGTGGAGGATTCAAACCCAAACAATAGAACCAAATGTAAAGCAAACAAGTCAAACAAGATAAGAAAATAAAGGTGATCTAAACCCTAAGGTAACCCCACTTTTATATTTAGTCCCCAGCAGAGTCGCCAGTTCTGTGATACGGTGGGAGAACTGACTTGAGGTTTGCGTTTGTGTTCATAAAATGTAGCGGTTAGCAAGAGTCGCCATCGACTTTTATTTTATCCAAAAGGAAAGGTAAAAAAGCACAGGAAAGACCTTGAGATGTTTTCTGAGTTCGGGGGGTAGATTATGAAAAGGGAAGGTGCTAGCACCCTTTTCATCCATGGTTTTCCATGGGCTCTTAGTTACTTGCTTAGATCACTTGCTTTGTTTTTGTTTGAAATGGTGTTTGGTGTGGTTTTGAAAAGTATTTGTAAAAGAGGCCTTTGTCTAGGAAATCTTTGTAATGATTCTCGTTCGTAAGAATGTATACAAAGATGTTTGTCTTTTTGAAAATGTTTTCAATGTTTTGAAATGTTTTTGAAATGTGTGAGTGTTTGTTTTTGAAAATAGCAAGGATTTGTTTTAAAATGGAGCAAGTAACTTAGAAGCTATCTACCTACTCAAAATGTCTTTCTTGTACATTTTCATTCCTTTGACATGGTTGTCTTACCATTGATTTGGTAAGCAACCCTATCTTTGGATGTTAAACGGGACGGGCGGGTCATCGTATAACCATGATAGCAATGTTGCTAAGTATCTTAGCATTTTTTCTGAGGGACCAAGATCATTTGTTTAGGCAACCTTGAATAGCGTCATCGAGGGACTATGATCTTATTTTTGTTTTGTTTTGCCAAGATACTTCGCATGCGTAACATGGCCATTTTTGTTTAGGCAACCAAGTGGGTGAAACCCTAAGGGTGCTTGTGTGCAATGTGTGTCATTTTACATGCATTTTATTTGTCTTGGATTAGGTCAGTTCTACTTGTTTGTTTTTGGTCTTATCATACAAACCCTAGTTTTACTAAACATAGTATAAATGCGATAAATTGCATAAATGTAAACTAAGTTATTACAACAATTATTATGGGAGGGGGGATACAAGTTTTTGAATGGGGATATTGCACAAAATAAACCCTAAAAATACTATTACAACCCAATTAAATATTGCGCGAATTAAGTAAATATACAAATATTTAAATAT
Organism: Vicia faba; assembly: GCA_948472305.1. Classification (NCBI taxonomy): domain Eukaryota; kingdom Viridiplantae; phylum Streptophyta; class Magnoliopsida; order Fabales; family Fabaceae; genus Vicia; species Vicia faba. Next base: position 1,680,726,622 of record OX451737.1, on the reverse strand, counting down.
GCAATACAATGTATTTATGCAAAAAATATTTTGTATTTGTTTAAGGTATGACAAAAATAAAATTGATTAACCCTAGAAAATAAGGAAAAATAATATTATTATTTTTGAAAGGGGGAAACCCTAATTTTTTATTAAAAGAAATATATGTTTCCTATTATTTATTTTGTCCATTTTTTGTACAAGAAAATAATAAATAATGTTATGTACAAATATTAAAAATTAAAATATGTATGAAAATAATATTTTATGTGTATAAATAATATAATAAAAATATTAAGTATTTTTTAAATGTATTTACAATTTATTATAAGAAAATAAGGTATATTATCCTAATAAACTATTATTTGTGCCAAAAAATAATAATAAAATAAAATAAAATTGCAAAAAATAAAGAAATTATTGTTATGATTTTTTTTAATGTTCAAAAAAAATTATTTAAAGCAATAAGCATAAAAATATGAGAAAGTATGAAAAAATATAACAAAATAAGTCAGGGGGTGCAAATAGTGGATCATGAGGTGTGAAAAGCAAAAACAAAAATAGCCCAGCGCGCCAAAAATCCCAAGGCCATCGTTCCTGTCCTCCAGCTTCTTCTCCTCGCGCGCGTTTTCAACTCAAATCTGTAACTTTCACATGCTTGCACAAAAACAAAATCTCATAACATAAAACATGTAGCATTTAATCTCACGATTCTAAACATGTAAAATTTGTAACCTAACTCTCAAAGATCAGAGAGAATTTAATCAGCCCTAATTCGTGACCTAATTATTTCATGAACTTCAAGCTTCAAATTCTCATAGCATGGTTAATATAAATGGAAAGTATGCATATGTACAGCTTCACCATGATATAGACTACATCTTTTCTTCACAAATCGTGGCTTGAGGATGCCTAAATAGAGAGATAGAGTTTTGAAAAATACCTCCTTCAGATAGTTTTGGATATGACAATGTGGGGACTTTGAGTGAGGCCTGAGGATTGTGTGAGCTTACTTGAAGTTCCTTCAAGTTATTCCAATGCCTAGCTTTCTTTGTGGATGGCCAGAAGTCTCTGCACAAGTCAAGTTGCAAGCTCCAAATTTGAAAATGGCAATGGCTGAAACAGAGCTCACAGAACCAGGACAAGGGCTTGGATAGCTTTGATATGGAAGGTGTTTGAAGTGTTGAAACAAAAAAACGCACGAGCCAAAAATGAAATGGCTAGAGTTTTGCAGTAACTGGATGTTTTTGGCAGAAAAATGAAGTTTCTGAGTTTTAGGGTGTTTTGGATGTTAAGCATTCGTCTTTCGCATTGTAATGACTTGGTATATTTGTATAGAATGATACAAAGTCCACTCCTTATCAGTTGTACAAGTTCTGACCTCTTTTGCAACTTTTCTTGCATTTGAAGAAAAGTTGAAGTGACCATGCTAACAGGCCTGTCCTTGATTGCTTGTGAGCTGTAGAGAGTTGGTATACATTGCTTGTGGCCTGTAGAGATTGTTTGCACCAAAGGGACAGGTCCAAGGCTCAAGATTCGTAAAGTTGCAAAAGCTTGCCTTTATGAAAATGGCATTGTAACCTTTAAGCCTAAAATGGAAATGTCTCTTGTACAATGCTTCAAAAGTGAAATAAAGCCTTTAACCTCTGAGTTTGCATTTAATTATGGAGTGTAGAATGATTTTAGGACCTGTGATGCAAGGTACAAACATCATGGATCTGATTTGCAACTTGATACTTTGTAAAAATGGCATGAACAAAAGTGATAAAATTCCAATTTCTCTTCTTCGATTCTCCCTAACCACAGATGATCTTGGAGAGTTCTTAGACATTTTGGAAAGCTTGCAATGTTCTCTACAATCCATCTTTGAAATGAATTTTGAGATACATCTTGGAATTAGGTGAAAAGTTGCCAATAAGTTAGGTCAAAAACCTGCCTAAATTAGGGCAAAATTTCACTAAGTTATTTATTTCATGGACCCCTATTCACAAATTTATATCTTGAGATCCAAGCATATTTTTGGAAAACTTTGTGAAGCAAAGTTGTAAATTTCATGGAGGACTACAACTTTCATGTTGGAAGTTTTTTTGAATCAAATTGCATCATGGTGAAAAGTGGTGAAAAGTTGGGAAAAAATAAGAAAATTTCCATACTTAGAAATATTCTAAATTATGAAATTTTTCAAATTCAAAACCCTAATTTTCAAAAATGGTTTTCTTGGTGAACAAGTTTCATATTTTGACATGTCTTGATGAATTATTACCCTTGTTATTTGATTTTGACCAAAAAGTCAAAGTTTGACTTTTTAGTGTACATGTGACTTTTGATCAGTTGACTACAAAATTCATCTGTCAATCCAATGCATTTGAGATCTCTTGAACCATGTAATTAGGTAAAGATGATGCCATTGAATCCTTGAAATCATGTTTGAACCCAATTGGCCATTGGCTAGGTTAAAAATCAGAAATTGCCCTTTCTTAGTCAAAACCCTAATTTTGACCATTTTGCCCTTTTGATGATTTGATCAAATTTCTTAAGGAGTTGTGATCCAAACTTGATCAAATGGTTCATATGAGTCTAGAATGTTGATGTGGATAAAAAATTATGAGGTTTGACTCAAAATTGGCCATGGTTGACGTTTTCTCCAATACATCTGATTTTTAGGTCAACTGTCCAATTGATTGGTCAAAAATGTGATTCAAGGCTTGAAACTTGACATGAGCAATCTTAGGGATCCAAGATGATGTATGAAAGTCACATGAAGCATTGATAGTCCAAAAATCCTTGTGCAAACTCAAACCCTAATTTCAGGTCATCAGTGCAAGATGAGGTGTCTTGAGCTGACCAAACCCTAATATTATCTTGAGTCCAAGAAGTCTTGTGAGAAGAACCTTGATAAATGAGAGGGAAAATTTTGGGGTACAACACCTGGTCCTATGAAGACATGCCAGGACTGGATACAAATATTATTGTTCACCGTCTGCCAACTAAAGAAGATTGCCCTTCGGTAAAGCAGAAGGTCTATCGCATGCGCCCTAAAATTTCAGAGAAGATCAAAGAAGAGGTTATGAAGCAGTTCAACGCTGGTTTCTTAGTTGTCACCTCTTATCCCCAATGGGTTGCAAACGTATTTCTGGTGCCTAAAAAATACGGAAAGGTACGGATGTGTGTGGATTACAGAGATTTGAACAGGGCGAGCCCCAAAGATGACTTTCCGCTCCCCCACGTTGATGTTCTAGTTGACAACATCGCGCAACACAAGATCTTTTCCTTCAAGAATAGTTTCTCTGGTTACAATAAGATCAAGATGGCACCCGAGAATATGGAGAAGACAACCTTTGCCATGCAATGGGGCACATTCTGCTACAAAGTAATGTCGTTTGGATTAAAGAATGTCGGGGAAACCTATCAGCGAGCCATGGTCGCCTTATTTCATGACATGATTCACCATGAGATAGAGGTATATGTGGATGACATGATAGCCATGTCTCAAACTGAGGAAGAGCACCTTGATCATTTACAGAAGTTGTTTGATAGATTGAAGACATACAAGCTGAGGTTGAATCCAAACAAGTGCACCTTCGGGGTAAGGTCTAGTAAACTGCTAGGTTTCATTGTCATTGACAAGGGCATTCAGGTAGACCCTGCAAAAGTAAAGGTCATACAAGAGATGTCGGCTCCTCGCACTGAGAAGGAGGTAGGAGGCTTTTTGGGACGACTAAATTACATTGCCAGGTTCATTTCCCATCTAACTACTACTTGTGAGCCAATCTTCAAGCTCCTGAAGAAGGATCAAGTGGTAAAATGGAATGACGAATGCCATACTGCCTTCGAAAGAATCAAGGAATACCTTTAAGAACCACCAATTCTGATGCCTCCACTTGAAGGAAGACCTTTGACAATGTACTTAACAGTGTTAGATAATTCAATGGGGTGTGTGTTAGGGCAGCATGACGAGTCTGGTCGAAAAGAGCACGCAATATACTACCTTAGCAAAAAGTTTACCGACTGTGAAACAAGATACTCACTGCTCGAGAAAACTTGCTGCGCTTTGGCATGGGCTGCTCACCGACAGAGACAGTATATGTTGACCCACACTACTTTGCTGATATCTAAAATGGATCCAATCAAGTACATCCTCGAGAAGCCCTCCCTCTCTGAAAGAATAACAAGATGGAAAATGATCTTGACCGAATATGATATCCAATACACAACCCATAAAGCAATCAAGGGAAGTGCATTAGTTGATCATTTGGCTCATCAAGCCGTGGATGACTACCAGACCATGAATTTTGAGTTTTTGTACGAGAATATTATGCTAGTGACTGACTATGAAGAACCTGGACCGAATGAAGGACCTGAAGAAGGATCCCGATGGATTATGGTTTTTGACGGAGCCTCGAACGCACTCAAAAATGGAATTGGTGCTGTAATTATATCTCCTGAAGGTTGTCATACTCCTTTCACCGCCAGATTATGTTTCAACTGTACCAACAACATGGCGGAGTATGAAGCATGAATTATGGGTCTCAAAGCTGCTATTGACCTGAGGATCAAGTTCTTAAGCATTTTCAGGGATTCAGCCTTGGTAATAAGTCAGATCAAAGGAGAGTGGGATACGAAGCACCCGAATCTCATTCCATGCAAAGAACATGTGTTGTCATTGCTTCCACACTTTGAAGAGGTCACCATTGAACATTTTCCACGAGAAGAGAATCAGTTAGCGGACGCGCTAGCTACCATGTCATCTATGTTCAAGGTCAAGTGGGACAACGAGGATCCTCGGATCACTATTGAGAGGTTGGATGAACCAGCATACTACTATGAGATTGACACTGAAGAAGTAGCAGACAAACCTTGGTTCTATGAAGTGAAGAGGTATCTCAAGGCTCAAGAGTATCCCGAGGGGGCATATGTCAATGATAAGAAGTTTCTGAGAAGGTTCGCTGCAAAGTTCTTCCTCAGTAATGGAATCCTCTACTAGCACAACCATGACTCTACTTTACTTCGGTGCGTAGATAAGAGTGAAGCAGATAGGATTATGACAGATCTACATGAAGGTACCTTTGGAACCCATTCGAGTGGACATACCATGGCTAAAAAGATCCAATGGGCAGGATATTGTTGGTCCACTATGGAAGCAGACTGCTATCAGCATTCCCGAACTTGTCACAAATGCCAGATCTATGATGATAAAGTGCATGTACCTCTGGTTCCTTTGAATGTCTTGACGGCTCCTTGGCCCTTTTCAATGTGGGGTATTGACATGATCGAAGAGATTAGACCTACCGCTTCCAACGGGCATCGCTTCATCCTGGTCGCCATTGATTACTTCACGAAGTGGGTTGAAGCTGCCTCTTTTGCTACTGTTACCAAGAATGTAGTGGCGCAGTTTATCAAGCATAACCTGATTTTTCGGTACGGTGTGCTAGAGAGAATCATCATTGACAATGGTAGGAATCTCATCAGTATGATAATCACCGAACTCTGTAAACAATTCAAGATCCAGCACCATAATTCTTCCCCTTACCGGCCGAAGATGATTGGCGTTGTGGAGGCTGCTAACAAGAACATTAAGAAAATCATACATAAGATGACGGTGACATACAAAGACTGGCATGAGATGTTACCATTTTCTCTTCATGGATACCGCACCTCCGCATGAACGTCGACAGGGGAAACACCCTACTCTCTGGTATATGGCACGGAGGTTGTCCTGCCTATTGAGGTCCAGATACCTTCTCTGAGAATCATGAACGATGTGGGTTTGAACGAAGATGATTAGATACAGACTCGACTTGATCAACTGAATTTCATTGATGAGAAAAGGCTTACTGTTGTCTGTTATGGTTAAATGTATCAAAAACTGATAATTAAGGCTTTCAACAAAAAGGTCAGACGCCAAGTATATCAAGTCGGGGATCTAGTGATCAAGCGCATCATACTGTCGCAAGGTGATCCCAGGGGCAAATGGACTCCCACATACGAAGATCCATTTATGATCAAAAGCATATTTTCTTGTGGAGCCATGATTCTGATCAACATGGATGGTGACGACCTTCCTCACCCTATTAATGCAGACATAGTGAAAAGATACTACGCATGAATAAGACCTGCTAGGTTGACTGGCCTAGGCAAAAATAAGGGCATTCCGGCGAACCAAAATGGTTCGGGAAAAAATTAGGGATGAAAACAAAAAATATTTGTACACCCGCAAGCCGAAAACCTGAAAAGGCGGCTTGGGCAAAAAAAGGGTATCCCAGTGGACTGAAAACCCGAAAGGGCGGTCCAGGAAAAAGTTATGGATTTGAAGCATATCACTATGTCCCATTGGATCACCTTGCGACCAGACTTCGGTATCAACTATCAAGCTCAAACGGCACCGATCAATCCAGTCAGCTTCGAACGAGTAGCAAAGTGATGAGACACTCGAAGACATAGCGGCAATAGCAGAATTGAAACTCGATGGGATTATTACACATAGCTGTTTTTCTTCTCTTTGTACACTACTTTGTATATTCTTCACTCTCATGGAGGTGTTCTCCTACTAGAACGTCAGCCTCTTTGTACACAACGCCTGTTATAGGCAAACTTCAGAAATCAATACAAATCATTTCGTTGGAAGTATAAAATTGTTTGTATTCTTTTTTCTTTTTCCTGTTTGTTTTGCAAAAACGTCCAATGACTTATTCTTGACATATGCATTTGAATATGATTGCTATTCACAAATATTTGCACAAGAAACAAAAGGACAGTTGCTCATGACTTAAGGAACGGGGAAAAGTCTATAAAACCATTTTAATAATGACAGTTACGTTGTTCAGCATGGTACAGGGGAATGGACAATTTGAGGCGAAGTCACCAGTACATGCGACCCCGTGACATCCACACTCCCCACAGAGTAGAGGCAACCAAAAGTTTTGATCTCTACTTCCCCAAACAGGAGTTACTTTCCCCAGCCAAGTTCCTTCAGAGAGTCGATATCTATATTCCCTAACCGAGTTTTATAATCGTAAATGGTTTATAAAACTTTCTCCCGAGCAGATTTTATTTCTCTGAATGCGGAAGCTCAATCCCCAACAGAGTTTATTTCTCCAGATACAGAAGTTCATCCCCCGGTGGAGTTTATTTCTCCGAATCGGCAAAATCTTCCAGCAAGGCGTCTCCTCTCGCAAACAGAGTTATTCCCTCACAGAGTTATTCTCAGGCAGAGTCTCTCCCCGGCGGGATATTCACAAACAGAAAGGGGTAAATCCATAGCATAGACATCTCCATTCACCATCCCCAGCGGAAATGAAGAATTCAGCTTCCTAATACTTTTCAGCAGCAGTCCGGTATTTATTTTCCCCGACTAAGAAATACCGCAATAGCATCCCATATTCATACATCATGTCATGTGCATACATATTGCATACAACACAATCTCATTTATTTTGAGAACATAATCACAATGCATTTCATACATCATGACATTGCATACGACTAACTCTTCACCTTTCAGGGAAAAGATCAAATCAATAAGCTACGTCTAACAAAGGGCTATTCCAGGATTTTCCTCAAAAATATGTCCCCACAAGATTTTCCCTGGGTCAGACAGGTCGGCGTTAAGATCTCTCTGATTACCATTCTAGTGGAATATATTCTAAGACTTTCGTATGGGTCTGTTGAGCCGCTACTAAGGTTCTCCTGATTACTATGCTAGTCAAAGTTAACCCAAGATTTTCCCTGGGTCAGACAGGTCGACACTAAGATCTCTCTGATTATTATACTAGTGGAAGATATTCCAAGACATTTGTCTGGGTCAGTTGAATCGCTACTAAGATTCTCCTGATTACTATGCCAGTCAAAGTTAACCCAAGATTTTCCCTGGGCCAGACAGGTCGACACTAAGATCTCTCTGATTACTATTCAAGTTGAAGATATTCCAAGACTTTTGTCTGGATCAGTTGAATCAATACTAAGATTCTCCCGATTACTATGCCAGTCAAAGTTAATTCAAGGCCTTCCCCTGGTTTAGTCAAATCGATACTAAGATTTCTATCCCAATTAAAGACAACTCGAGACCTTTCTCTGGTCCAGTCAAATCAATATTAAGATTTCTATTCCAGTTAAAGAAGCTATGAAGCCCAGAAACTGACCGGATAATATTCAATCAACAATTCAAGACACTATGAAGCCTGTATCCTGACCGGATAATAGTTTAATCTCATCTCCCCCAGTAAGTCATTGTGAAGCCTGGAGCACGACCAGATAACAGTTAGCCTTATTATCCTCAGCAACTCATTGTAAAGCCTGGATCCCGACCAGATAGCAGTTCACTTCCATCTCTTCAATCAAGTGATGACTCCCCAGTAGAGTAACGGAAAACTGAAGCTCCTAAAACTCTATGTTCCAAGACAGAGACCAACATTCCTCGGTGGAGTCCTCTCTAACAACAAGAGCAGGAATTCCCACAAAGGGATATCTCATGAAATCATCATTTATCTGGATGGCATCTTTAAGCCCATCTCCGATGACTCTCCGTCACATTCTAATGGCATCTTTAAGCCCATCTCCGACGATCTTCGGTCATCTTTTCTAAATGGCATCTATAAGCCCATCCCCAATACTATCTACACAGTCAAGTATCATCTCAGACAAGTGCAAATTTTTGGGCACTTTAGTGTTCAATCATCTTCCACCTTCCGATCACGAAAGGCAGACCAGGCAATCTACATCCTCAGGTTTAAGAAGATTGAACAAAGGCAGCTGTTGTACCCCAAAATTTTCCCTCTCATGTTTTTCCAAGATTTTCCTCTTGTATAGGTAGTTACAAACCTTTGCCTAAAGATAAGGAAATTTTTCAAATGATGGTTAAGTATCCTTCGATTGGCACCTAGAAAATGCCCTTCGATTGGCATCTCCAAAGTGCCTTTCGATTGGAATCTCCAAAGTGCATTTTGATTGGCATCTCCAAAATGCCTTTCTATTGGCCTTTACAAAATGCCTTTTGATTGGAATCTCCGAAGTGCTTTTCAATTGACATCTACATAGTGCCCTTCGATTGACATCTACAAAAGGCCTTTCGATTGGCGTCATGACAAGCCTTTCGATGGGCATTGTGTCAAAGCCTTTCGATTGGCAGGGCAAGGGATCCTTCGATTTAGAATTGTGTCAAAGCCTTTAGATTGGCATGGCAAGGGATCCTTCGATTTAGCATTGTGTCAAAGCCCTTCGATTGGTATTTGGACAAGGACCCTTCTAAGAACTCCTTCCAGGCCATTCGAAAGAGGCCATCAAGAGGGCACTCAGAAAATATGTTCAGGCCAGATTCTTGCCTTGTTTGTTCACAATTCCACAAGAGTTGATTTGACCAAGGAATTATCTTTAAAAGGATAGGAAATCGAAGCAAAGGGTGGTCCAATCGAAGGAGCCCTAGTACTAAAGCTGGTACAATTCGAAGTCAGAACCATCAAGGAAAACAAGGTTCTAATAAGGAAAGTCTTGACTGGCTCGAATTGGAGTTTAAGGCTGGAAAGGAAGGCAGATTTGAAGGAATGAAGATGGGATTTGTTCCAAAACAAGCCAGAGAAATCAACTAATCGAAAGAAGATTTTCTCATCAAGTGAAGAGTAAAACAGGCTGGAAAATCAAAGAAAACAGGTGGGAAAAAACACAAAGATTTGGCCATTTTAGAAACAAAAGATACAAGACAAATCAAATATTTTCTCACTCAATCTTCAAGATTCAGTTTAGTTTTGTTAACCTAATTCATTCTACTATATATGCATAACAAACCCTGATCATAAGAGGGGGATTTGGCCGTGTAGAACACCCACAAGACTGCTCAAAATTTTGACAAAAAGTAGTGATTGAGTTTTGCTCTAGAGGGAGATTCAAGGCATTTCAAAGACTGCAGTCCATTCCTGGGCGTATTTGGAAGCTATATGGACCACTCTCACGCATCAACACATCCAAGAAATAGCCTATACAGGTATCATGGTTTGCTCTTGTTTTTGAAATTGGTTTTTGAAATATACGCATGATAAATTATTTTTAAATATGCAGTCATGCTTATATGATCATTTAGAACATGTTTGCATATTTAATTGTGTGTTTTAATGCATATTTGACTGGATGCCATTGCTAGGGTTTGAAGCTACGTTTTAGGGTTTTTTATTTCAGGAAAAATCAGGACAAAAGATGAGTACCATTGTACTCACGAGATCAAACCCAGTTGATCTGTATTCTTGGACTAAATTTTATTGTGTGATTATGATTTTGGAGATATGCATGTTTATAGTTACATCGGCTGTCCATAGGTAAAACCCCTTGCCTAAAACGACAGTCCCAACGAAGAAGATGACTGTGTGTCAAAACCTGGTTGGGTAGTTTGAATGGCGCGCATTTTTATTAGAGCCACTAACCATTATTACATATAATATACATTGTTTGTTTATATTAACGATTGAACAACTGGCTCAGTGGTACAAGTGAAGGCTTTTCAGCATGCGTGTGTAGGAGGTCAGGGGTTCGATCCCTGCCTTCTACATGTTATTTTTCTTAACAATCCTTTGCAGATCCTATGCTATCCTTCCAAACGCCACACCATAGGCCTCCAAATCCTCATCCTTGGATCAATCAGCGCCCAGATCTAATGCTTCCAATGAAGCTCACCATGGTGGACACTCCTGGCACAATCACACTGGATCTCACGTTGCTATGGGCCAACTGGATTGGGCTTTGAACAGAAATTCAGCATGCACCCTCCAACTTGGGTTTACACCCCTCATGCCCATTATTTTCCTCTTTTATTTAATTCTCTTTTGTTATCTAATTATTTCAATTGTTTTTATTTCAAATCAATTTTTTTTCATAAAATCAGAAAATAATCACAAAAAAATAGGATTTAGCTTTTTTTTAATAAATTAATTTTTGTAAATTAATTAATTTTATCAATTTTAATTTGTTTCATTAATTAAAATTAATTAGAAAAAACTAGGTCAAACTTCAAATCTTTTTCACAAAAAAATCCCAAAGATATTTTCAATGATGAAATTAGGGTTTTTTAGGGTTTCAGACTTATTTCAATTTTTTATTCTCACGCGTAATTATTTTTTCGGTACGATTAATTTTTATTATTGATGTAACTGCGCCCGGTTTGTAATAGCTTAATTAGAGTTTTATTTTTGCATTTTTGCTTTTAGTCAATTCCTTATGTATATACACCAAAGCCTTGTAATAGAGTAGGACCCTTTATTTCTCGCTTTTATATTTTATACACTTGTATATAATTGTTAGCAACCTAGGCATGTATGAGTAATTAATCAATAGATCACTAAATTCAAGATAAATATATCTGAAAAAGCACACTTTTGCAAACGTGCACCCCTAGGGTATTTCCCACTTGGTTGCCTCAGAAAAATGGTCATGTCCCTCGAACATAGGGATACTCTTAGCAAAGACCCTTAGTATAAAATCATCATAAATATCATAGTCCCTAAATGTCCCTCGAGTTGCCACCGAGAAATGATCTTATGATCATAGTCCCTTCGAAATGCTAAGGTATCCTTACATGTTTCCTTCAATGACCATTACATCCCTTTCGATAGTCCCTCAAAACATCCAACGACTAGGGTTACCTACTCACTAAAAGTAGGATAACACGGTATAAAGGATAGGATGAAAAGAAAAGTCTTTTTTTGAGTAGGTAGATAACTGTTAGGTGTTTGCTCAAACAAATTTTCACACCACACTTTCAAACACTTTACAAACAAAGTTTTCAAAATGCTTTATCACACTCTTGAGGACTGATACAAGAGTTACCATAAAGTGAATCGGCGCACTAAGGCATTTTCAAAACTTTTTCACACAAACACGAAAGTAATTTCAAAAAATGAGCAAGTACCTAAGATCCCATGGAAAACCATGGATGGAAAGGGTGCTAACACCTTTCCTTTCCATAATCTACCCCCCTTACTCAGAAATCTCGGAAAAAAAGGTCTTTTTTTGTTCTTTTCACCCTTTCCTTTGTTGGATAAAAGAAAAGTCGGTGGCGACTCTTGCTTACTGCGACACTTGCAAACAAAAAACGCAAACCAATATTAACAGTCGGTTCTGCCACCGTATCACAGGTACCAACAAATGTGTCACACTAACATAGCTATTTCTTTGACCATGTCGATATACCCCGCACAGTTTCCATAACTTAATTCTACTTACCTAAAAGGTGCCCCATATCCGAGTAGAGGATTAAAACAAACCCAAACAACTAACCATAATGTAAAGCAAGAAAGTCAAATATAAAAAGCAAATAAAGGTGATCTAGCCCTATGGTAACCCCACTTTTAAGTAATATTCCCCAGCAGAGTCGCCAATTCTGTAATACGTTGGAAGAACTGACTTGGTTGTTTTGCGTTTGATCGAAATTGTTGCAGATAGCAAGACTCGCCATCGACTTTTCTTTTATCCAGTAAGGAAAGGTTGAAAAGAACAGGAAAGACCTTTCGAGATTATTTCTTGAGTTCGGGGGGTAGGTTATGAAAAGGGAAGGTATTAACACCCTTTTCGTCCGTAGTTATCTACGGGCTCTTAGTTGATTGCTAAATCACTTGCTTTTGTTTGAAAATGTGCTTTGTGGTATGGGTTTGAAAGTATTTTGAAAACATCTTTATAATGATTCTCATTTCTATAAGAATGCATACAAAGTGTTGGTTATGAAAAATAGTTCAAAGAGGTGTTTGTGGAATGTGTTTTTTGAAAGTGATTTTGAAAAGTGTCTTTGTAATGATTCTCGTCTCTATAAGAATACATACAAAGTATTTTAACTTTTGTAAATGTTTCAATTGAAAGTTTTGGTGTGAAAAATGTTTTTGTTGTGAGCAAGCGAGCAACTATGAGCGTCCTACCTACTCAAAAGGTCTAATGTTATTTCCCTCCTCCTTTAGATGTTGTTGTCTTACCTTTGATTTGGTAAGAAGCCCCATCATTGGATATGAAGGGACGGGCGTGGGTCATTTGTATAGTCATAGAAGGAAACTTATGAGACGTTTTAGCAATTTCATTAGGGACTAGATCGTTTACCGAAGGAAACATCTAAGGACATCGAGGGACTACGATCTTTCATCGAGGGTCTTTGCTAAAATGCCCATATTTGAGGGACATGACTGTTTTCTGAGGCAACAAGAAGGATTACCCTAGAGGTGCATGTGTGCAAAGTGTGTTTGATTGCATGCATTTAATCTTTTGATTTTGGGTTGTCTACTTGTTGGTTTTATCTTGCCATACATCCTAATTACTAACATTTGTATAAAGCAATAAAAATGCAGAAAATAAATATCCTAACTATTACAACCATATTGAATAGCAAGAAAATATAAAGGCAAAACAAAAATAAAATAAAAAGAGAGAAAAAATGAGTCCTTTGATCCGGGCAATAGGCTCTTCTGATTCCCTCTTCTTTGGCTTCCTTTGATTGGGAATTAGTGTGAGATGCAACCTTCGATTCATCCTTCTGGTTGTTTCTTTCGATTGGGCCTGGAATCAGTATTAACATGCCTTTCGATTTTGTCCTTTTCCTACTTCTTTCGATTGGCCTGGAAGTCAGTATGAGGTACACCCTTCGTTTCAAACTCTTTGCTTCCTCCTTCGATTGCGGGAATGTAAAGCTCCTAAGTTGAGATTAGAAAGGATTTAATGCTTAGCCAATCGAAGGATACAGAAAACCTGTCTAAACTTGAAAATGCAACTAACAAGTGTAACTTTAGAAAGCTACGGGCCAGGGGTTAGCACAAGATTATTGGGCACCAAAATCCAAAGTCTAACTAGTCAGGGTAAATATTTTCAACATACAGGCAGTAAGGATCGAAAGTTAGGGGGTGGTCAACTTCCTAGATGAGATATCTATATTTTCCTTTTATTTATATGTACAAATGATATTTAAATGAAAAAGGTTCCAAGTTTAGAGGAAAACTTACATCTTGAAGTGCTTAATCGAAGGAGCTGCAGGTGACTTCCTTAGTGGTGAATGGAACTTCTCTGGAATCTTCCTGAAGCTAGTTCAGTTACTGCTTTGTTTGGGCAGTCACTGAATCAAAGAAGGGTATGTGATAGTGGTGAGTGAATCGAAGGTCGTTCTATAACAGTCTAGGGAGTGAATCAAAAGATTATTATGTTGTAGTTGGGGGAATGAGTCGAAGGTCTGTTATCTGGAAGTTTGAGGAGTGAATCTAAAGGTTCACTTAGTGTATGAAGGGATCTGAGTTTTTTAGAGTTGGAGTGTTTAGGAATGTTTGAAAATGTTTGATAGTGTTTGAGAGTTTTGAGAAATTGATAATTTTCTCACCACTAGAATTTTTGCAACTACCAGGAGCCCCTAAGATGTGTGATATAAGCTCTTATTTATAGATGAATTTGGCTGAGGTTTGGGAGAGAAAACAAAAGAGATTTGAAAAAATTGGGTATGCTGTCTTTATAGCCTTTGAGGTGCAGTTTTTGTATGCCAAATTGGTGAAAATTTAAGAGCAGCATAGCAGGACTACTGTGCAACAGTTTTGGAGTGTTGTAGCCAACATAGTAGGCTTGGATTTGGCAGCACATAGGACTCTGGCTAGCAAGTATCTTTGGATATCTCAACCTTTTATTTTGACCCCCTAGCACTATCCTTCGACCATACTCCTTTTCAGACAACAACATTTCTTTTCAAATCAAAGTGTCCTTCGAATGGCTCATATGTGTATCCTTTGAAGGGGCCCAAATAGGTGTCTTTCGAATAGGCCTTTTGTATGTTCCTTCGAAAGTGCCAGTTGTGAGTGTCATAGCGCAAAAACTGTGTGTGTCGAAACAAACTGTTTCCAAGGGAGATATTTCTCAGTCGAAACTAGCGTGAAAGTAGCCAATTCTTTGTGGGCTCTATTGCCTTGTGAATTCTAGCCATGGGGGAGCTTTTTGCTTGTGCATACTGGCCTGAAGGGAGTTCTTGCTTTTGTAAATCGAAGGAATCATGCAGAGGGCAAATGGCTTCTGAATCGAAGGAAACTTTCAGAAGGACATTTCCCTCTGAATCGAAAGGGACCATCATTAAGCCACTAACTTCTGACTCGAATGGAGCTTTTAGAAGGCCCTTGTCTTCTGAATCGAAGGAAATTGTTTCAAAGGGAAACCAAACCCAGTCGAAGCTAGCAAGAGGATAAGCGTTGCCCTTGTGCAGGCAGGCATGCAGGAGGCCCTTGCCTTGTACCTCATGTAGGAGGCCAATGCTGAAGGTGGATTCAAAGCAGACATGAAGATAAATTTGAAGCAAGCATGGAGGGAATTATTTGTCCAATCAAAGCTTGTCCAATCGAAATAGGCATGCAGGCATCAAATGTCCAATCGAAACAGGCATGCAGGAAACCATTGCATTATGAACCAAGCAAACATGTAAGGCCAATAGTGCAATCGAAGCTTGCACGCAGGAGGTTATTGCCATGGGCACCAACACAATCATATAGGATGCAAAGGGGATGTATGTAGGAAGCCTAAATGCCCAAACGAGGCTTGTACAAAGATAGGCATTGCATGCCCTGGATCGAAGCTAGTTGCTTCAAAGGAAACCTTTTTCCTTGTAAATCGAAGCATGCAGAAGGAAGGAGTTGCCTTATGGATCGAAGGAGACATGAAGGAGACCAAAGTTCAATCGAAACCTTTTGAATCAAAGTAAACTTGTTTTTTCTCCAATTTTGTCAAAAAGATTATTTTTATCTGCTTTGCCCTTTTTTAACAGTTTCCTCTTTAACTTGATGCTGGAAAATCCAATTGTACTTGTGCAAGCTTGAATATTTGAGAATCCTTGTGAGAAATGCCTTGAGAAATGAGAGGGCAAATTTTGGGGTACAACAACATGCTTAATGGAAAACACAAACCTGTTCACCTAGAGTATATCAGAGATGCCTGACCTAGACCCGGAAATAGCCTGTCACCATTTAACAATAGATTCTTCCCTCAAGGAAGTTACTCAGCATAGGTGTCGTCAGTCTCCGGAAATAACCGAGGCTGTTGAGAAGGCTATCAAAGACCTCATAGAGGACAAATTTATTCTGATGCCCAGTACACAACCTGGCTCTCTAATGTAGTTCTTGTAAAAAAGAGTAATGGAAAATGGCGCATGTGCATTGATTATACTAATCTCAATAGGGCTTGCCCTAAAGTCGCTTACCCCTCCCCAATATTGATAAATTGGTCGACAATTATGCAGGTTTTAAATTGCTTTTGTTCATGGATGTGTATTCTGGATACAACCAGATTCCCATGGCTAAAATGGACAAAAATATACGGTCTTCATGACCGAATTGGGAAACTATTACTATAACGTAATGCCCTTCGGTCTGAAAAACGCGGGCGCTACCTATCAACGCATGATGAACAAGGTCTTCCGAGGAGAAATCGGAGACACACTAGAATTCTACATGGACGACATGATCGTGAAATCCCAACAGAAAACTGAACATGCACTCCACCTCAGGAAGGTCTTAGACTAGGCAAGAAGAGTCAAAATGTGTTTCAACACAGAAAAAAGCACCTTCAGAGTTCGAGTAAGAAAGATCCTCGGCTTCTACTTAACAGAACGAGGAATCAAAGACAACCCTGACAAATGCCGAGCATTCCCCGAGATCCTGATGCCGAACTCAAAAAAGTCAATCCATACCCTAAACGGGGTGCTCACCTCGTTATCCTGTTTTGTGGCAAAATTTTCCCAACACACGTTTCCCTTTTTCAAACTCCTATGCAAAAAAGTCGCTTTTGAGTGGACCGAGAAATGCGAGCATTCCCTAATCCATATGAATTGGACATTATCTAAACCACCAGTCCTTTCGACACCATATAAGGAAGAGACCATCTTCCTCTATCTGGCCGTAGCTTCCGAGCCCGTTAGGGCCGGTCTTGTCCGGGAGACCGCTGAGAGGCAGAAATACATCTACTTTACGAGCAAAGCCTTACAAGGCCCTGAAGTAAGAAACCAACAGATCGAGAAAGTAGCCTTGGCTCTCATCAACGCAGCTAGGAGGCTGAGGCACTACTTTTTGGCCCATACAATTGTCGTCCGGACAGAGCAACCAGTAAAATAGTTACTCGGTCGACCCGATATGGCGGACATGATACTCAAAAGGTCATTGGATCTCTCTGAGTTTGACATCAAGTATGAGAGGAGAAAATCCCTTAAAGCACGGGTGTTGGTCGACTTCGTAGCAGAAATGACCTCCCTAACCTCCACAAGTGGCACACACAATTGGGCCATATTCGTGGATGGAGCTTCTAGTTCCATTGGAAGTGGAGCAGATATTGTGTTGGAGAACAAGGAAGGGATACTGGTCGAGGTTTCCCTCGCGCTATCTTTCTTGACCTCGGACAACCAAGCATAATATGCAGCTCTCCTCACAGGACTCCTCCTGGCCGAAGATTTGGGGGTCGAGGAAGTAAAGATCTTCACAGACTCCCAGCTCATTGTCTCCCAAGTACGAGGAGAATACCAGTTCAAGAATGATCAGCTTTCAGAATACTAGACTCTGGTCCAAGAAAAAATGACAAGATTAAACTCTGCAAACGTACATCACGTTCCCCACGAACACAATTCTCGAGCAAATGTCTTGTCAAAGCTGGTCTGCACAAAGAATAAAAGAGGGAACAAATCGGTAATATAGGAGATACTTCCCCAACCGAGCATCGAAAAACCATCCTCGACTCTAGAAGTGCTTGCCATTGGTGACAACGACTGCTGGATGACCCCGATATACAACTACCTCAAAAAGGGGGAACTACTGGCTGATCAGAAGAAAGCAAACATAGTCAAACAGAGAGCCTGCTCCTACGTTCTGGTCGAAGGAAAATTATACATGAGAGGATTCTCCATCCCCCTCCTCAAATGTGTCTAAGAAAACAAAGTAGCCCATATCCTACGAGAAATCCATGAAGGAATCAACGACAAGCACCTGGGTGGAAGATCCCTGGCCAGAAAAGCATTACAGGAAGGGTACTATTAGCCTTCCATGCAGCGTGATGCCAAAGAGCACATAAAAACGTGTGAAAAATGTCAACGCCATGGGGACATGCACTTGGAGCTTCCAAGCGAGCTCAAGTATCTATCGTTCCCCTGGTCGTTCGCGTCGTGGGGCCTAGATATCCTCAGACCATTCACGGTAGGATCAAACCAAAACAAATACCTGATAGTATTTGTGGATTACTTCACCAAGTGGATAGAAGCAGAAGCGCTAGCCAGAATAACCGCATAAAATATTCTTTGTTTTTAAAAAAGGAACATTCTTGCTCGATTCAACATTCCACAAGCGATTGTCATCGATAACGGGATGCAATTCATGGGTAAAAACTTCCAAAAATTTATCACCAAGTTGGGCATCGTCCAACACTTCGCCTCCTTTGAACACCCCCAGATAAACGGGCAAGCTGAGTCTGCAAATAAGGTGATTCTACACGGCCTCAGGCGAAGGTTAGACGAAACCAAGAAGAGATGGATCGAAGAGCTACATAGTGTACTCTAGGCCTATCAGACAACAACTCCAGACAAACTGAAGCTCCCCTCGAAGAGGAGATGAACAACGTCGCACTGAGGGAATAGCTCGATCTTGTCGAGGAGATCCGAACGGGGGAAGCTTTGCGAGAAGCCTCCGTCAAACAAAAAATCGCCGTAAGATACGACGCAAATTTCATACAACAAGACTTCAAAGTCGTCATCCTAGTCCTTAAGATAAATCACAAAGAGTGTCGTGAGGGAAAACTCGCCGCAAACGGGGAAGACCCCTACCGCGTCCATGCGAAAAAGGGGACCAGAGCCTATTACTTAGAAAACTTAAATGGGGAATAACTTGCTCGAACTTGGACCACCGAAAACTAAGGCAATATTATAGTTAATACACTGATATAGTCGGTGTGTCTCGTCAAGATAACAGACACATCTTTTCCCGACCACATGTGCATGACTAGGTTCAAGAATGGCACTCAAAATTTAAAAAAAGGCAAGTCTCCACTCTTTTGACGAGCAGATTCTTATCCCGGCATGGAAAACTTAAACGAGCTCTACCATCGTCTTACCATGATGGTAGAACACTCAGCTTGCAACGAGAAGTTCACACCATCGAGCTCAGGCCCTCAAAACGAGCCCTGAGTTCTGGCCTGTGCCCAAAAACAACCGTGGATGTTTGACCAGTCCCCCCACACTTGTGAACTCAAAAAAACAGAGAGCACACCCTCGAACTCCTAATCAAAATAAAACGTCTCAAGTAGACGAGCATACCGAACATGCAAACATCCCAAATTACAAATAATCAATAAATCCTGCACGAAACAAAGTTATAAACACTTAAATGATGCAGATCAAAAAACGAACGACCACCAGAGGAGGAAACTTTAAAAAGATGATCACAAGGGCCACAGTTGTACGGAACATTACATAAAGGAGGCCTGAGGCCCCCAACTAAATAAAAAAATCATGTGGCCATGAAGACCACAATTGTTTGGAACTTACATCAAAATGGACAGAGCCTATAAAAAATTACAATAATACGGCACGCAAGCCGAAACAAAAATTGAAACAATAAACTGATTAAACGCCAGGCTGAAATCCCTCCTCATTTACATTATTCTCGAGGGAAAGCTCTTCCACTGGTCCATCCTCTCTAGCCTTGAGGGAGTCGGGCACAACAATCTTCCCATCTGCTACATAGTGGAGGAAACCCATCCCAGTCGTGTTAAATTCCACACCTGGGTTCAGTACCCTAAGCTGCTCTATAGCATTCTGAAAAGCTCCAACGGTGTTAGCCACACCGTCATCTATGGACAAATGGAGGCGGGCAACCAACTCTTCACGGGTTTTCAGACCCTTGGCTTCTTCCGACTCATCCTCGATAGGAGCTGCCTCCGCCCTCAAAGTATCATTCGACTCCTCTAGGGACTTCTTCTCTAGCAAAAGGGCGTTGCGCTTCTCAGTGACCTTGACCAATTTTTCCTTTGACGCCTTGCTCGCAGCATTTGCTGTGACAAGCTTCTCCTCGAGAGTCCCCACTTTGGCCTGAAACTTCCTCAACTCACCCTCCAGGAATGTCCCTTCTTCGATATATGCCACAACCATTTTCAACACCTTCATTACAGCACTAGAATCTCGGGCTAGCATCCCTCTCTTGCTCGGGAAGTCCATATCCTCAAGCATCAACGATTCAACCTGGAGAAGTTGCAAGGAGGATCCCTCAAGGAATTTCTTGTTATGAAAGCAAGGAGGCAACTCAAACTTGCCCTTGTCTTGCTCACCTGTAAAATTGAAGGTACCCTCAACGCGCACTCTCTTGAACCTTGAAGACACCAGTTGAGGAGAAGGATGCCCGAGCAAAGGACCAGACGAAGATGTCCCCGAACCCACTTGGGGAATTGTCCCTGCACCACCCTGAGGACATTTTCTTGACTTCTGCCCCTTCTTCGATTTTTGTGCAGCAAGGGCCGTCTTGATCATACGCTCCTGAGCAGTATTCATCATTCCTGCAACAAAAAAACAAACAAGATTTAGTGAACGAAGATAAAGTAATATGTGCGCAAGATAAATCTAAAATACAAGATAAACTACCCAAGTACGCTACGGGATCCCCGGATTCGAGGAGCTTCTTCACATTTATAAGACCAGGTTCAAAATTCAATTTTCCATCCTCATCAGCTAACAGTCTTCCCCCTTTGCCCATACGCTGTATTGGGGGGATCCTCGCAACAAAGGCCGAGAGACGATCATGATTAGCACGGTTCTCATTGCCTAACTGGTCCTTCTTCCAGATATAATGGTCTGTCCCATTATCATAATGCTTCCTCGACCAATGAAAACAAAACTTCAGCACCAACTTCACCAACGGTTTCTCCTCCTCATTTAACACGGGCTCTACGGCCTCATCGACCAGTGGGACACCCCTGAAAAGGTTCAGCAGCGCCCTCCCCGATACAGGCTGGATCAGCATATACCTCCCCTTAAAATCTCGGACCGACTCGAGATAAGCTTTGAACATCTTTCCGTTCGCCTGTTTAAGAGAGACCCATCTGAACTGGGTGCCAGAGGTGCCTTGTTAGAGGTGGAAGCAGTAGAAAAACAAAGAAATGATGGCCCCTTTGTAAATAGTTATACACAATCTCGAAATCCCGAAGGAAGGTGATCGAGTTGGGGTGTAGCATGGACGAAGCAAGGCGAAGATGATGAAAAGCGGCCACCTGAAGATCAGAAAAAGGAAGTCAAAAACCAATCTCTCGAAAAAGAATCTCATACATTGGAATATGGTTTGCTTCAAACTTTAAACATATCCTATGGTCCGGCCTGGAAATATAAATCGACCACTCTTCCTTGGCACCCTCCAAATCCATCCTCGGAGCCACCGAGGTGAACACTTTATCTAGATGCTCACAAAAGTATGAGGCATGTTTCCAGGGGCCCGACGCTACCTAAGTTAAGGGATCCGCTCGAGCCATAGGTGCATCCAGAACCGCATGTGCATCCTGCTCCGCCTCGTCCGGTTCTAGAACGACCGAATCAGGATTGGGCATCTCCAAAGTACTCCCCTCGATCGACAAGCATCCATATAAGCTTTGCGAGGAATCGATACGCTCACTCATAATATGATCTACTGTACTGCTAGTCATCGTACCTGAAAAATAGATGACAAAAGTAAATTTGACATCGAATCAAATCCACCCTTCCACCGCTAATCAAGTGAAAGGGCGTGAACGAGGACCCTGTTCCCGACCAGAGCCCTCACTCAAAACAGCTGAAGGAAAAACGAGGCACTCCCCTCTAGCGCATTAGGCGCCCGACCATCGGGATAAACCCTAACTCCGGCGAGGAGTGTCCCTTCAGAGACGAATGGTTTTCAATCTCACCAAGAGACGCATAAAAAAACCCAGGAAATGATCATGTATCGCCAGAAAATTCACCACAGAATACCACTACCAGCTCTACTGCCAAGGAACATTAAACAAACCCACGACGGGATCTACATTCACAGGCGACAGAACCACCAAAAGTCGTCCTATCTAAAGCTCATTTATCCCTAACCACATGCATCTCTACGATTGTAAGCAAAATCTAACCAAAAAACAGGAAACATTTCTGCAAAAACGAAAGAAAAGTAGTAAAACTTACAAAGTTAGATAAAACTAGCGGCGGTGAACGACGGAAAGGGCAGAAACCGCGACGGAGAACGACTGTGTCGAGTAAAGACCAAAAACGAGCAGAGGAAGAGCAAGAGAAAAATGCTAATGAAGCTTCCTCTTTCCCTTTTATAGACTGACTTTGCTAGCACGTGGGTGAGCACGCGTCTAGGAAACTCTAAAAGGCGTCATCATTACGCCATAGTCCCTAGGCTTGCCATCATTACATTTTTATGACAGCATGTGACTCGACGCAAGCACAACACACTACCTCTTCTGATCCAATCAACTGTTTTTCTCCTCGCAAAGCAGACTCGTCAAGCATCACTCGAACTCCTCACACATAGCTGCCCGTGAAACGTCCCCCTCTTTCGGGCACGCCCTAAGTCATTACTCCTCTGACCAGAAGCAACGACTTCGGGGCTCCTGTTCTGGACTGACCCAATGACTAGAATTGGCACAGTCCGTTTTCACCTTTGGCACAATCCAATAATGTTGGTCTAACGTCCCTGATCGACCACGCCCTCGAACGTTGCGACCAATGCCCAAAATGCACGTCTGTCCGTACGGGTAGCTACCTCTCAGTCTACTAGACACACGAAGAGCAGACGACCAGAAAGCGATCATAAATGCTTTTGCCCGTCATCTCATCCTTGCTCGATGCAACAACTAGTTACAGGCACGACTGTTCGTTTTGATCAAGTTTTGATAGTTACCTATTTTTGCGGACCCACATATCTAGGCCCAAAAATAGGCACCAGTGGCTACGTGCTAAGGAAACTATATAAACCCTCACACTTGTGAGGGTCAGATATCTAATATTCATATTAAAAAACCCTAATACTTTTCTTGTATCTCTTTGCATCCCTTTTTACTTGATCATCAGAATGCATTGTAAGTACACCTCTTCCTTTCCTCATATTTTCAGTCGAACAGACGTCATCATCTAGATCACTTACAGGTTCTGATCAATCGATAAGATCAAATATTATTGTTAAATTTTTAACACTGTCTTCATGAATCATTTTATGTGTGATTTTTGAAGTCATCTATTATTATTATTGAAGTAAAATATTTGTAATAATTTCAATTTAGTTTTTCATTTGAATTTTCCATCCTTATATATAGTTACCAACTTTTTCCCTTTGCCATTGTACTTATATCAACATTTAATGATACATTGCTACTTTTTTATTTATCACATGTACGTATTAAAATGATGCTGGTGTACAATATATGTACCATTTCATGATGCATTCTTCTTCCTTTTAATCCACATGTCACAATCGTTCAATTATAATATAACATCATGTTCGTCATATTTATATTTCTGGCCTTACCATACTTATATTCTTGGCCGTCCCGATTGCTAAGAATAGGAAAATAAAAAAGTCTCGTTTGTTGATGTATTTTGCATTCATTTTGTAGCTAAAACAACTTTGAAGCTGTATTTGTTTATGTTTCACTATAATAAATAAAAACTTTGCAATTTAGCATATAGTACTATAATTTATATTGGGATATATTTTTCAAATCCAGAAAGAAACAAAATGAGTGGTTATTGAAAATATAAAGTATGCAATACATGCTACCTATTATAGCTACAATTTTAAAAAAAGTTTGGCATGTGAATGTGAACCCCACTAAAGGTTAAATGATTAATTCAGATTTTGTATTGAATATGGCCCACAGAAGAAACTGATGATTCAGTGATATTCCATGAATAAAATCTTGTACTAAATTTTTGATGAATGCATGGATGGAAAAAGATAATCAAAGTGTTTGCACTGTTGATCTTTGAGTGTTTGTGAAGAAAGGAACATATAATGGCAAGTAAAGTTTCTACTTGTTGAAAATGATAACAAGTTAGGATTTCTATGATTCATGGAAGCACGCGTAATCTATACTTTTTCCTCTTGGTCGCTGAATGCTAGCATTTAAACTACTTTATATGGCTGTATAGAACTAGAATTGAATATAAAACTAAAGTGAAAGTGATCCATTAATACTATAATTAATTAACAAATGTGGTCAATACTAACATATTTATATTAGAGTACACAAATCTTTTTTTAGTTTAGCTAGAGATTCTCATGAGTTTTACTGCATCCTTCCTTTTGACTTGAGAGATTAATTTCTTAAATTGTGAGTAGAAAATACTTAACTCTTTGAGGTGGACTCTCCAATTCGAGAAATTAATTTAGTGACATAATAATTTGTTATACTCTACACACAACTAATTATATAATAATTCAAAGCTTCGTGCAATCTTTCATAAGTTGAAATTATCTCACCAGATTATGATCACCATGTTCAATAATGTATCAGGAGGATGAGGAAAAAGAGAGATTTGTCATGTGCCTTGACGAAGAAGTGTGCAAATTAAGTAAATAAAATTTAAGGAACATGTATGACTTATAAGCTATGCAAAAGACTTGTTAAGTCATATGATAAAATAACACTGTTATTAAATAGGTGGGATAACTCAACTGATAATTATTAATTGGATTAAAGGGTATAACTAATTAGTCCAGAGTTTAATTTCTGACATTTATTTATATTCTTTTCAAAATGTAAATAGATTATTAATATTTATAAATCAATAAGTTTAAAAAAAATAGCACTGCTAGAAAAAAATTAATTAGCCGAGCAAAAAGAAAAATACCATTAAAAATTAGAAAGGAAAAATTGAAATGTGTCTAATAGTGCCACTAAGTTTAGTCACAAATTAATTGGAGAGAGATTTCATTTTTATTTTCGGTTTCTAACTTTTACCATACATAAAGTTTTTTTTCCCTTCTTAACATATTTTTAACTAGACGTACACATGTGTGATACACGGTTATTTTTATTTAAATATTAATTATAATTACTATAATTTAAAAGATATTAATATAAATAATTTTTATATAAATTCTATTTCTTGTTTATAATATAATTTAGTTGTTTTGATGTTTTATAGTATTTTTAATAATTTAAAATAAGTTTTATAAAATATATAACTAAGAAAATAGATGAGTTATATTTGACATCAAATTAATCATTGAAATAAAAAATAATTAAAATTATAAAATTAAGATAGAAAAATATAAATTTCATATAAGATAAAAGATTAAAAAAATGGTCTAGAGCTCAATAACAAAATTACAATATCAATAAAATTAGAAAAGATAACTAATGTTATATATTTAAGTCGATTTCTCCTAATCCACGGTCTTTTTAAAAAATGAATCTATTATTATATATAAAAAAGAAAATGTGTAATTAGACAAATTATAAATGAAAATCTATGAATGATTGTTATTTATTATAGTTAATAGATTATACAAAGAGGCTTAAATAATAATAAAAATAAACAGTTTATTCTATTTTTAATCCTTTTACTTAATTAACTAATAATAATAATAATAATAATTATTATTATTATTATTATTATTATTATTATTATTATTATTATTATTATTATTATTATTATTATTATTATTATTATTATTATTATTATTATTATTATTATTATTATTATTATTATTATTATTAATAAATGAGTGAATTAATAGAGAAAAAAAATTATGATATGTGATTAGTGCTATTTGAAGATTTCTCTTTGATGTATTACTTTTGGTTACATTAATAATTAGTGGTTAGTTTTTATTAGTAGTGGATGTAATGTATAACTTATTTATTTTTTGGATTTTTTATTTAATAAAATTACATAAATTGATTTCTTAATTTTAGTCACACTTTAAATTAATATTTAATAATTATTTATAATTAAATTATCATTAATTAATAATTAATAGAGTATTTTTTTTAGTAAAGTGAAGTTCTATAGCACATGTTATATTTTATTTCGGAAATATATTTTTAATATTATTTAATTTAATATTATTGATTATTTAAAAAACATAATAAAAAATTAATAAATAAAATAAAAAAGAAGACATTGCTTTTAGTTCACCACTCTCACACCAATTTTTTCGACAATATAATAAAAACAAATATATAAATAAGAAAAATAATATAAATGAAGCCAAATCACAAATAATAATAATGAGATTCACATTCCATTTATGAATATTTTTAGATACTCTGTATAGTTTTTATTTTAGATATTATCTACAATTACAATAACAACTTATGAAAAATTAATACAACAAAATTGTAATAAAATAATTAATTTAAAATAGATAAAATGAGGAGGAAGAAAGAAGAACTATAAAGATTATCTATGAATATTTTTAGATACCATTATAATTTAGATATTTCCTACAATTGCAATAACAATGAAAAAATTAATAAAAATAAATAAATAATTTAAAATATAAAAATGATATGGAAGAAGATCTTATGATAATGGAAGCATAAAATAAAAATAGAAATATTAGAAGGAAAAAAATACTGAAGAGCGGATTGAATTCAATGATCTGTATTAACTATAAAATTTTTATTAAGAGTGAAGCGTATGCAATTTATTAGGAGCAATATTTCTTTATTAGGGTTAATTTTAATAAGTTAATTCATTATTATATATTAAAAAACAAATTTTTATTTGGAACGTGTGCATTTAATTAGGAGTGATGGGATACAATTTATTAAGAATAATTTTCATTTAATTAGGAGTGGAGATATGCAATATATAAGAATAATATTCATTTATTTGGATTAATTTTAATCAACTAAATTATTTGATAAAACAGGATTGATAACGGGTATTTTGTATTTGGAATGTGTGGGTTAAGTTTATTAGGAACAATTTTTTGTAAACTTTTTTTTATTATTTTTAATGTAAATAAATTAATTTCAGAATTTAATTAATTAATTATTATTGAAATGATGGTTTTTCAAATCCACAATTTTAAGAAATAAATAAATAAGTTAGTCACATAAAACAAATAAAATAAAAATAAATCTTTAAATTATTGAAATGAGTGGTTTTAATTAATAATAAATAAATAAATAAATATTGATAATTACTATATTTAACTTTATTTTCACCTTCAAAAAATTCCTTAAAAGACTTAACAATTTTAATTAATAAAATTAATTTTAATAAATTAATTATTTGATAAAACCTAATTAATAGTGGGCATTTTTTATTTGTAACGTGTGAGTAAAGTTTATTAGGAACAATTTTTTTTAATCTTTTTTATTTTATTTTTAATGTAAATAAATTAATTTAGTAATTTAATTAATTAATTATTATTGAGATGGTGGTTTTTAAATCCACAATTTTAGGAAATAAAAAATAAATCCTTAAATGAGGAAATGAGTGGTTTTAGTTAATAATAAATAAATTAATTAATATAAATAATGACTAAATTAACCTTAATTTTGGCTCTAAAAAATTCCTTAAAAGACTTAACAACATTCATTAATAAGATACACTCCATAAATATCCAATTTTAACCTCATCCGAGTATTTTTGGACCACTCTGATTTTAAAACATTCTTCCAAAACATATAATTACATTTATAGTTTTAGGCCAAGTCTAAGAGCTGTTGATTGAAGATATTGAACTGTTGCAAAACAAAAGGCAACAATTAGACACGATTTTGTTGTCTGTTCACATAAATTTTGATTTTTATAGATAAAATCATGCTTAAAGTATATAATAGGCAACATGTTAGAAGTAATTCATACTAAAAAATTGATGTTAGAGTCAGAAGCAATAGCTCTTGAGAGTATTAGTCAGAAGTTGTAAGTTTCTGAGACCATTTAGTCAGAAGTAGTAGTTAGATATTTTTTAACAGTTACTCTTAACTGTTAGCTTAACTACTAAGCATACTTTTGTTTGTGCCTACATGACCGTTTATTTTGTGTATTTAAATAAGTCTGTAGCTAGGGTTTTTGTAAGGATTTTAGTTAATAGAGTTTCTTTCTCAACACGTTTGTTGTAACCATTTTCTCTCTCTTCTATTTCCCTCTCTTCTTCCATCTTTGTCTCCATCTTCAACCTTGTGCACCAATAATTGGTATCTAGAGCTCTTGTTCAATTTACAGGGAAACACTAGTGTACGTGAGACGTGTGTACATGGAAAAGAAGATGAGAAGAATGCATGATACCGCCAGGGGAGATTTTAGAAGACTTAAACTAAAACCTTAAGTGCCAAGAAGAAAAAATCATTCATAACGGTGAGGCTAAGGTATTCAGCTTGGGTTGGATGTGAGTTAAGTGAAGTTTGGGTTGTAATATAATGCAGTTTGGTTCAGTTTGTAAAATATAAATCGTAAACTGAATCGAACCGCATGGTTTTGTTAAAAAATAACCCAAACACATCCGAACCAAATGCGGTTTTTTGTGGTTTAGGTTTAATTTGGTTTGTGGTTTTCTATTGAGGCGGTTATTTTTTAAACACACCTAGTTCCGGTTGCAGCGGATGCGACGAAGGAACAGAAAAACGCGCAAAGAGTTACGAGGAAGAAAGATCAAAAAGCTTTGTTTTATATCCATCAGTGCATGGATGCGAATGTGTTTGAAAAAATCGTTGATTCGATGACAACAAAAATTGTGTGGGATTGTTGGCTGAAGATTTTGATGATATTATTAGAAGCGAAGCAAATTGGACGTTTCGATTGGAATAAAGCAAGATGTCATGTTTCGAAATGGTAGAAGCAATGCTTCGAATGGGCATATCAAAACTTGGAGCTTCGAGTGACAGTTATGAGGATATCTTCAAAAGAAGTCTCGAAGTGATAACAAGGCTGTGTCCAAGAAATGCGTTCGAAGCGAAGAAGTGCCAAAACATTTGAAATTCAAATGCAAGCGGGATGTTCGAAATTTAAAATATATGCGCTGGAGCGTTCGAAGACGCGTGGAAGCTAGAGAGAGGCATTGCTCTGCATGTTCTGAACGTGGCAGAATCTTATAGCAAGACCGTTATGGTCGAAGTAGTATAAATAGAAGTCTTAGCATTAGGATTTCGTGTGTCATATCTATTGTACAAAAAACTCAGTAAACATTCAAAATACCACATGGCTAGGGAAACGAATGCACGAGCAATGTACGTATGATAACACCAAGTGTTTATGATTTAATAAAAAACTCTTTATCATTTCCAGTATTTTCCTTTATCTTCATGTCAATATCATTCAAAAGCTTTTGCACTAAAATGTTTTCATTCGAAGTCTTTTTACTGATGCCTTACATTTAAATGTTTTCTTTCCATTTCAAATACTTTACATTTCAGAAACTTTTGTACATTTCATGCCTTTATCTTCAAGCTTTTATCATTCGAACACCTTTTTTTTACTTAAAGTTATTTTACTGTTTTCTTGCATTTAAACGCTTTCTTCATATTTCGAATCTTTTACATTCCAGAGAATCTTTTACATTACATGTTTTTATGCTTCGAAGTCATTTACTTGTCTTTTATGCAGTTTTACATGTCTTTACAATTGAACTTTATTCATGCAATTTAGTTTCGCGCACATTTACTTGATCACCCCTTTAGATCTTTAATAGAGTAATCGAAGTAAGTTAAACACCTACAAAAAATTCTAAATACCAACCATGAATACCAATTCTATAATGAGAGTTATCCAAATGACCAATACATCCTAGGATCAATCTAGTCGATCCTGCGAGTTACCAGAGAGATTGAATAACAATCATTAAGATTATTCGATAGTTTGGAGGACTAGCGGTTGTTTACCAGAAATCACTGTAAACAAATTGGCACACCTGGTGGGACGCGTCATTGGCCATTACGGAATTTAGAACAGAGTAAAAAATTGTTGAGACGTAACCATTGTAAAAATACTCTCTGAGTGATAAGTTTGTTGTTTTATGAACCTTAGAAGTGGTAGAATAACCAATAGCAACCAACCCTTATCCAGAAGAAAACGTTTGAACAAGATGTCTAATTCTAACAATCAACAAGGGGAACAAAATGCCCCACATACAACAGGCACTAATATGTCCGCTTCGATGGGAACATCTAATGTGATCCCTTCGAATGCACAGTCTGTTGCATCCTCTACCAGTAATATAGCCACTAATGGAACAAGTGGCATATCAACTAACAGTTCGATCCTAGGAAATGCCGGAACCATTGGTTATCCTGGGGGATTCGTCCCACCATCAGGGACACAGACCCATTTCTCCACCCCACTAACTAGACCACCCGGTTTCGATGGTAATAGAACCAGAAATTCCTCTTATGGAATGCCAACATCTTTTATGGCAGGCTTACACAATTCCACATCGAATTCATCACTACAATTAGGGTCTGGGTCTGGGGCAAATCAGTTTATGACAAATAACCAAGGGTCAGTGGGTTATAGTGCAATGCCTATTTTAACCACAGAAAACCAGTTGGCTTTTAGGCAATTAATGGATGACAGTAACCATAATATGATAGGAGTATTAGCACAAACTATGCAGGAGATATTTACCCCAATAGTACAAAATGTGACTGTGAAAAACAGAGAAAACGCAGATAATATGAGTCGAATAGCAGATTTTTTTGCTCCCCCAGAGAGGCGTAGGCAGAATCAGGCGGGAGTTCGAGCGAGCGTACCTATTATAGAACAAGTTGCTAACGACCCACCCTATAGACCAGCCAGAGAGGAGGTTAATTTGGGGGCAAGGGCACAAAGGCTAGAAGCCCCAATGATCCAAGGCCCACAAAGGGAAATTATGGAACCAGGGGCAAGGGTCGAAAGGCTGGAAGTCCCAGAGTTTCGAGAAGAACAACCTAGAGGGGTTGTCATGGTGGGTCGAAATCAAGATGCTGATGCAGTCATTCATAGAATTCGAAACGATAACATCTTGGCAGAAAATAATTTAACCACCATGATAGAGAGAATCATGGCCCAGAATGGCCTCAACACAGGAATTAGAAGGCCAAATTATGCCTCCCCTATATTAGATTACATAATGCACACTGATTTACCAAGGGGATATAAAGTCCCTAAGTTCACAAAGTTTGCTGGGGATACCAATGAGTCAACAGTCGAACATATAGCCAGGTATCTAACCGAAGCAGGAGATATAGCCAATAATGAAGACCTCAGGATCAAATATTTCCCAAGTTCCCTGACTAAGAACGCTTTCACATGGTTCACCACTTTGCCTCCTAGGTCCATTGATACTTTGGCTCTTTTGGAGAGATTATTCCATGAACAGTTCTACATGGGACAATCAAAAATAAGTTTGAAGGAACTAGCCAGTGTCAAGAGGAAGTTCACTGAGCCCATAGATGATTATCTGAATAGATTCAGGCTCTTGAAATCTAGATGCTTTACAGTAGTGCCTGAACATGCGTTAGTCGAAATGGCTGCTGGCGGCCTGGATTACTCTATTCGAAAGAAATTAGACACTCAATACTTGAGGGATATGGATCAATTAGCCGATAGGGTTCGACAGGTCGAAAGGCTAAAGACTGAAAAGGCTAGAGTCTTTAAAAATAACAAGAAGGAAAGGATCTCCTATGTTGGAACTGAGGAAGCAGAAGATTATCCTGAATTCGAATTCGAAGAGGTCGAAATCGACCTCGCTGAATTAAAACAGGCACCACCTTACTCCTGCAAATTATTAGTTCCCACAAAAGGGAAAGAAATTGTTGAAAATGAGAAAAGTGACAAATTCCCAAAGAAGGTTTATACCTTCGATGTCACTAAATGTGACGAGATTTTTGATTTACTTGTCAAATATGGCCAACTCATTGTGCCATCAAATGTCAAAATACCTCCTTTAGATCAAAGAAAGAAAAGAGGATTTTTCAAATATCATAGTTTCCTAGGCCACAAAACCTCACAGTGTTTTCTTTTCAGGGACCTAATTCATAATGCAATTAAAGATGGCAGACTGAAGTTTGCTGATAAAGCAAAAATGAAAGTGGACGAAGACCCTTTGGACATCGCAGACACCAATTAATCCGAGCCTGCATGCATTGGAGAAATAAACATGGTGGAAGCTGACCAAAGTGACGCTCTAGTAGGAGAGAAAGGTACTGAAAATGAAAGATGGGTGATAGTCGAAGTCAATAAGGGGGTCACTGAAGACGTCCACAAGCAACCAGAGACTTCGAGTGAAGCAACACCTTTAGCTGTTGCAAAGGAAATCCAGACTACTGAAGGCCAGGAAAACCAAGAGTTGACACAGGTTACTGAAGGCCTGAGGCTAGAATTGGAGAAAGTCCAAATCACGAAACCAACCTCCCCTCAGAAAGAAATATGGGATACTTTAGGGGAACCCAGTGGAAAGTTTGACTACTTGGTCAAATATTCTGCCCCAGAGAGTTCAAAGGTCCACATTGAAGATATAAAACCCACAGGATGGGGAGATGATGACGCTAAGGGGGAGGATGTTGAGGTAAACATGGTGGATATGGAGAGACCTCGCTCTGAGATGGAGGAGGTAGAGAGATACTTAGAAAAAGAGAAGTATAAAATGGAGGATAATCATGCTGGAGATGCTAGTCTCAAGGATTACCTCATGATGTGCCACAAAGGAGATACAGGGATGATACTATGCCCTAGGTGCAGCATCCTCTGCAATCAGAGAATCGCTGCAAACTTCGAGAGGGTACAAAGGGCGCGAAATGGCAACAACTGGCGCCAAGATAACCAGCTATTCAGGTGTTATCCTAAAGCTGGAGAAAGTTTGCTGGAATTTGTGCTTCGCTGCTACAAAGGGGAAACCAAATGCTTGATATGCCCAAGGTGTTCTACTGTGTATGATCAAAGCATGGCCAGAGCCTTCGAAACAATCCCTTTCGCCCCTTGCTGGAACCACCAAGAAACTGTTCAGATGGACCCACGTTTCGATAGCAAATACAAACAATGAAGGCCTGATAGTCCTCATCCCAAGGGTGCTCGAAGAGTGACGTTCAAAATCCCTGCTGAAGTGCCAACAGACAGATGGCTGCAAGTCAGAAATGACAAAGGCAAAGATAAATGGAGAAACACTGAACGAAACGCACGCCATGCCATGACATATAGAAGGCAATTCAACATAGCGAAGAGGGAAGAGGTGAGATTAGAGAACTACAAAGGAAGAAACCCCCTGTCAAGATCTCAATGGCGAAGGCAACAGAGAATTCGAAAGGCTGAAAGGGAAGCTGTGGCAAATAAAGGGGCAACTTCAATAAAGAACCAAGGTGAATCTAGCACCAACAAACCCACACCAAAAAATCAAACTGAAGACAAACCCCCAGTTAATAGGAGGCTCTTCTCTGAAGTACAACTAGATGAACCAAAGGAATACACTCCAGGTCCAGAAGAAGACGAAGATATGATAACAGACAACTTCGAATCAGAGGGGGAGTCTTCGTTCAACCTCAATTGCAATGTGGTATCTGTGCTTCCTTGTGAGTTTGGACAGGAAACTGAAATTGACGAGTATGAGGAAGAAGATACCATAGATCTGATGAAGCACAGGCTTGTGTGCTACTATGTGATGGATAATAGAGCTGTCGAGGAGCAGAATGCGTTCTTCGAGCGTCCAGAACCAGCTATGAAGAACCATCTTAAGCCACTATTTATTCGGGCAAAGGTTGGTGCCCATGGCGTGAATAAGGTTCTAGTGGATGGGGGCGCTGCAGTCAACTTAATACCCCATTTCATGCTGAAAAGGTTAGAAATACGCGAAGGAGACATCAAGCCACACAACATGGTTCTATCCAATTATGAAGGGAAAGTAGGCAAAACACTGGGGGTGGTTCAATTGGACTTGACAATAGGCTCAAGCTGTAGGCCCACCATGTTCATGGTGATCGAAGCCAAGGCCAACTACAACTTGTTGCTGGGAAGGGAGTGGATCCATGGCGTAGGGGCATTTCCTTCGTCAATGCACCAACGATTAGTTTTATGGAGAGAAGATGGGATCGTGGAAAACATTGAAGCAGACCAGAGTTACTTCATGTCAACAGTAAACTTAGTTGACAAGAGGAATTATGACAAACATCTGGCAAAGATTGCTCCTTGTGTCCCAAATGATGAAATCAACGAAACCAGAAACGCCCACTACTATATGACCCTTCGCCATGATGGCATATATTGGGATAGAAGAAAAATCAGTAAAGACGAAGGAGTCGAAAGTACTATACAAAGACGGCCAGCAGGCTGGGAATTCGACAACCTTACTCATGACTGAGTCCTCCTTTTTCGAAAGGATTTCGGCCTATATGGCTGAGAACGAATCAAAGGCGGCCTTAGAGGCTGAAATGAATAAACTGGCTGTAAAGATGAACGAAATAAAGGGGGATAGCTCGAAAGGCTCACCCTTTAAAGAACTTGGGATAGATCAAAGGCTGGACGCCATCTATGATAAAGAACCCTTAGGCTTCGAGAGGGACCCCATAGACTCAGGTGCCAAAATGTTGGTGCAGGATCCACTCGAAGAAGTGAACTTAGGGGATGAGAACACGAAAAGAATAACCTACATAAGTGCAAAACTTAGCCCAGGCTTCAAGCAGGAAGTGATCGAAGTCCTCAAGAAAAACAAAGATTTCTTCGCATGGGATTATGACGAAATGCCTGGTTTAAAGAGGGAGTTAGTCGAACACAGACTTCCAATCAAAGATGGCAAGAAGCCCATCAAGCAAACTCCTAGAAGATTTGCACCAGCGGTTCTCACAAAGATTAAAGCTGAGATCGAAAGGTTGCTGCGTTGCAGATTCATCAGAACCACAAGGTATGTCGAATGGTTAGCAAATATAGTACCTGTTATTAAGAAAAATGGTTCTTTGAGAATCTGCATAGATTTTAGGGATTTAAACACTGCAACCCCTAAGGATGAGTACTCCATGCCTGTGGCAGAAATGCTAGTAGACTCTGCTGCAGGATTCGAATATTTAAGTATGTTAGATGGATACTCTGGGTATAATCAGATTTTTATTGCTGAAGAAGATGTTGCCAAGACAGCATTTCGTTGCCCATGAGCCTTAGGCACCTATGAATGGGTGGTGATGCCTTTTGGTTTAAAAAACGATGGGGCAACTTATCAAAGGGCAATGAATTCGATTTTCCATGATTTCATTGAAACCTTTATGCAGGTGTATATTGATGATATAGTCATCAAATCTATATCTGCAGAAACCCATTTGCATCATTTGAGCCAATCATTCGAACGAATGAGAAAACATAGCTTAAAGATGAATCCCCTTAAATGTGCATTTTTTGTGCAGGCTGGAGATTTCCTTGGCTTTGTGGTTCACAATGAAGGAATTGAGATCAACCAGAACAAAACCAAAGCCATAATGGAGACAAAAGCACCTACGTCAAAAAGGGAGTTGCAATCTTTGCTAGGGAAGATCAACTTTCTCAGAAGGTTCATTTCGAATCTGAGTGGAAGAACCCAAGCTTTCTCTCTGTTGCTTCGTTTAAAGCAAGGCCAAGCCTTCGAGTGGAACGAAGCCCATCAGGAGGCATTTGACAAGATAAAAATATACCTCTCTCAGCCTCCCATCTTGTCTCCACCTTCATGGGGAAAGCCCATGAGATTGTACATATCTGCCTCTGAAGTTAGTATAGGTAGTATGTTAGCACAAGAAGATAGCAATGGCATCGAAAGAGCCATATACTATTTAAGTAGAGTATTGAATGATACAGAGACTAGATATAGCAATTTAGAAAAGCTATGTCTCTGTTTGTACTTCTCTTGTATGAAACTCAAGTATTATATAAAGCATGTTGATGTTTATGTTTCATCTCATTTCGATGTTATTAAACACATGCTTTCGAAACCAATAATGCATAGCAGAGTTGGTAAATGGGCTTTAGCCTTAACAGAATATTCTTTGACTTTCATGCCTTTAAAAGCTGTGAAAGGCCAAGTGATTTCTGATTTCATTGTGGACCATTCATTGGTTGAACAGACTGTCATGAGTTACGTCGAAATGCAACCATGGAAATTATACTTTGATGGTTCGACCCACAGGAATGGAAGTGGTGTTGGAGTCCTTCTAATTTCTCCTGAAGGAATTCCAACAAAATTCAAGTATAAATTAGATGGTCCTCGTTGCTCGAACAACGAAGCTGAGTATGAAGCGCTTATTGTTGGACTTGAAGCTTTGTTGGAATTGGGGGAAACTAGAGTCGAAATTAAAGGAGACTCAGAATTAGTGGTCAAGCAAATAACAAAGGAGTATAAATGCATAAAGGAAAACCTGATGATATACTTCGTCATAGTTAACAGGCTACTTAGAAAATTTGAATACATGGATATTCAACATATACCAAGAATAGAAAACCAAGAAGCAAATGACTTAGCACAGTTGGCTTCAGGTTATAAAGTTTCTGCCAGAAACTTTGAGGATTTAGTTGAATTAAGGGGTAGAGTTATGGCTACTAGATTCACACCATCAGATCTAGAGAGTATGAAATTGGGTTATGCTGAGAAACAGGGATTCGAAATATTAGCCATAAACACTTTATCAGATGCAGATTGGCGAAGTCCACTTGTGAGTTATTTAACAAACCCAACTCTGAATGTTGATAGGAAGATAAAATATAGAGCATTGTCATATGTCCTCATGGGAAACGAGTTGTTCAAAAAGACCCAAGAAGGCATGTTACTGAAATGCCTAGGAGATAGTGAGGCATACTTAGCATTGTCAGAAGTCCACAATGGGGCATGTGGGGCACATCAAGCAGGTCATAAAATGAAATGGCTGTTATTTCGATATGGCATGTATTGGCCCAGCATGCTCAAAGATTGTATAGACTTTGCTAAAGGTTGTGAAGAATTTCAGAAACATGCAAGGATTCAACATGCCCCTGCAAGTGAGTTGCATTCAATCATTAAACCATGGCCATTTAGAGGATGGGCATTGGATTTAATAGGAGAAATAAATCCTGCTTCGTCTAAAGGACAAAAATATATCTTGGTAGGAATAGATTATTTTACCAAGTGGATCGAAGCAATACCATTAATAGTTGTTGATCAAGAGGCTATTATTGAGTTCATACAGAAACAAATTATCTATAGGTTCGGATTGCCAGAGAGCATAACCACAGACCAAGGTTCTGTGTTTACCGGTAGAAAGATGCAAGAATTTGCTCAAGAAATGGGGGTTTAGATTACTAACATCAATGCCATATTATGCTCAAGCAAATGGTCAAGTCGAAGCAGCTAATAAAGTGATAATAGGGTTAATCAAGAAACATATTGGTAAAAAGCCAAGGAACTGGCACAAAACTTTGGACCAAATACTATGGGCATGTAGAACATCTCTTAAAGAAGCTACTAACACCACGCCTTTCCAATTCACATTTGGTCATGATGCAGTTCTGCCAGTAGAAATTCATCTACAATCAGTTCGAATTCAAAGACAAAACGAAATTCCAGCTGCATTATATTGGGAGATGATGATGAATGAGTTAGTTGAGTTGGACGAAGTTAGATTGCATGCATTGGAAATCCTGATGAGACAAAAAGAAAGAGTGGCCAGGACATATAACAAAAGGGTGAAAGGAAAAGCATTCACTATTAATGACTTAGTCTAGAAAGTCATATTGCCCATGGACAAGAAAAATAAAACGTTAGGTAAATGGTCACCTCATTGGGAAGGGTTTTTTCGAATAATAAAGGTATTCTCAAACAATGCATATGAAATCGAAGGGCTGATGGATGATAAACGTATCCTAAAGGTTAATGGGAAGTAATTAAAGAAATATAAGCCACGCCTGTAGGAGATTCGAATAGCAACAACATAATCAAAATATCATAAAAATGCCAAAATGGCAATATGGGGTTGCCAAAATGGCGTTGTTCAAATGTTACATACAAAAAACCAAATTTTAACCAAATCAACACTAAGATTTAGAAATAGGCATTATTCTTTAATCTATTAAAGGTACTTCGAAAAGACTCAAGCCTTTGTTGAGCAAAACGTCTTGCTCCCTCTAAGGTAGCCACTTCTCCTTTGAGTTGTTCTGCAGTTTCCATTTCTGCAAGCCCCTTGTTGAGGAGCTCTTCGAATTGGTTGTCAGCAGTATTGGTTTCGTAGGCTAATTGTTGTTCTTAAGCCTCTTTAACCTTCTGTTGAAGGTCCTAAATTTGCCTTTCCCAGAGAAGGATGGACTCAGCTCGAGCCTCATAATCAGTTTTTGCTTGCTTTAGATGCATGGCTTGATCCTTAGCTTCTTGAGAGAGTTTCGAAGCATGCTCATAAGTAGCATCCATTGCAGTTCGTTTTTCTTGAACCTTTCTTGAAGCAAATTCATCTTGGAGAAGGTACCCAGTCACGTTGTCTAGCAAAGATTGAAGATCGAACAAGATAGTGCTAACTGGCAAGGAGCAGGTAGCAAGGTTGACTTTTGTAAGTAACTCCTTCATAGTGTAGCAAGTTGTGCTATCTTGTTTGAGCACTTCGAACAAATCCACATCAAGAACTGTTCTCCTAATCCTGTTAAGAAGTACAATTCTATCATCTGTGGGCAACAGATGGCTAGTCGAACTTGTACCAGCCCTAGCAGGTGGAATATCCCTTTGAGCCAGCTTCGCCTTCATGTACCCAATAGGGTCATTTCGTCTCAGGAGAGCAAGCTCCTCTTCAGTCATTCGGGACAGAGACAGTTGAGGGAGTTCCACGCGCAGGGGAGTCACATCCATTTCGACTTCCATGGGTTTATTGGTCGCGTCACCGTCACCTTCATTCGTTTCATACTCATCTTCTTCTTCATTATCATCCAAATCCACCACTTCGATATCTTTGTTCTCGCTGCTATTTGCGTCTGACTCTGTCCCAGCAGTCGAAGCATCGTTGGCATCTTCTTCCTCAGACCCTTCCTCTGCATATTCTTCATTTCTTTGATTAGAATCAGCTTTCTCTCCTTCAGCGTGAATGTCCTTTGGATCCTCTTGAAGGGTTTCAAGAGGGGACTTTTGAAGAGAAGTTCTTTGTAAAGTCTCTGCAGATTCATGAAGCGTTGCTTCATTTGTTTCTTTTAGAGGAGGAGAATTACTCTGATTATCTTGCTGCTCTGAAGCCCCAGCCAGAACCGCCATATTGGAGGAACCTTTGTTCTGCACAAGGTTGCTGGAATCCCCTTGGGGAGAAGAGTTGATCGGAGCAGCAGTTTTTGATGGTGAAGTCGAAGTGGTAAGAGTTGGATTCAAAATATCCTACAGAGGCAAAAGAATATTAAAAGCATGCACCAAGGTAATGAATAATTATTTTGTCAGAGATTTAAAGTTCAATTTACCTGTGGACTCTCAGAAGAGAGGTTGCTAGCTATGCGTTCCAACATTACGTTGGAGGTCGAAGGTGGAATTTTGGATTTAGTTGAGGGAGCAGCATCCCTGGAATCGAGTCCAGAGACACTAGTTGGTACAGCACTTTTGGAAATTTCCTTCTTCTGCTTCTTCTTCGAAGCAGTTGGTAAATTCCCTCCAGCATTGGGGTCTTCCCCAGTAGTGTTTGTTTTTCGTTTCTTTGGAGTGGTTGGCGGGAGTTTGTTAGTCTGAAAAGATTTAAACAATAAGTTAGATGTAAATCATGAAACATTAGTGTATTCGAAACATCAAGGCTAAGTGATTACCTGTGGAGTTGGAGCACTGGTTATTACTGGTGTTGTTGTTGTTGTTGTTGTTGTTGCAGCAGTTATTGTTGGTTTGGATAGAGTCACAATATCAATGGTTTCGACAGAGGCCTGAGAGGCGCTCCCTTCTTTTGACTTTGAAGCAGCAGTCTTTATCCTGATGGCTGAAAATCGAAACAATTAAGGCAAAAGTTAAAAATGTAGAAAATGAGAAACATTTGGGATTTTCCCAAGCATTCGCACCTGTGCCTTGATCAGATTTAATCGACATGGCAGAAAGGTCATAGTGAAGATGTCCTGGGAAATCGTGGAGCCAATGTCGAGCCCATGTCACAGTCTTAGATGGCTTTGGTTTCTTTTGAAGATATTTGAACATTTCTTTGCAAGTGAACCACCAAGGGTATGGAGGAAACCAAGCCAGAGCCAGTTCTGAGGTAGGTAATCTAGGAAATTTAGGTGGATGCATTTCGAATGCCAACCTATACCTATCCTTAGGTGACAACCCTGAAGGAAGTTTTAACTTAGAAATTTTTTCTTTGAATTTTTCCTTCAAGGTCTCATCCGCTTGATGCACAGTGGATTCCAAGTGTGTGGGATCATAAGTAGTTTCGAAATAATTTTGAAAAGCCTTAATCTCTTTGGCATGAGTGAACATACCTTTCTTGGATTGTACCTGCACATCGAATGCATCAATTAGTTTCTGCTGAATAGTAAGAGTATCGAACATATAAGTCTGATAGAACTTTGTCCACCATTCCAGAAACCCCTTTGCTGTAAGGTGTGTAGGTTCGAAAGTTATTAGTTCAAAGTGGGCAAAACCTTGGTATTGTTCCTGCTGTAGTTTGGCTTCTCTCGCCTTGAAGGTTCGCCCAGAGGTGATGGCATTTTCCGTTTGGAATAGGGGTTCAGGGATTAGTTGGCACAAGCCAAATTGTCTCGAAACGAAGTTGGGTTGATAAGCAAAAAGGAAGATTTGATTCTTAGCAGGAGTAATTCGTGAAGAGATTAGTCTGGGTAGCAAAAAGGCTCTCCATACATCTTGAATTTCTTTGCTTTTGACTGCTTCTGAGAGAGCCATGGTGAACCATGAGGGTCCATGAGTCCTTGAAGCAAAAGGCGCCATGGTCTCTTCGAATTTATGCCTCTTGGAGAAAATCATGATATATTTTGAGAAGAGAACTTTGAAGTCATCCTTATCATCGTTTGGGGTAAGTCTCCGCAGCCTAGTGCCTTCGATGATTCTTTCTGCTATTTCTGGGTCTTGTTCAGCAATAGTGTTGGCAGTTGATAGTGAAGGTTCGAACATGGCATTAAGCCATAACTGGAGTAACCAGAAAGGGCCAGCTAGCAGGATGTTTTTGGAGGTGTGAGATTTCAAACTCGAAACAGCTGACCTTAGACTTTCGTAAATATCAACTAATAGCAGTTCGCTTAAACACACCCTCCGATTCTCATGCAAATCTCTAGCTAGATGAATAAACCTACTGGCTACCTGTAGGGATCTGCTGCAAAAGACATACCTTGACAACCATAAGGTAAGGAAAGTAATGTGTTCCACATCCGACACACTGCCTCCTTCAGTGTGATAGTGGCTGATAAACTTTGAAAAGCTAGCTAGCTTGACTTCGAAGTCAATAATACTCGAATTCTCTTCATTGTCAGGAATATAGGTTTCTCCTATTGGTGATAACCCAGTAATGGCTGCTATGTCAAAAAAGGTGGGTGTAATCATTCCGCCAGGGAGATGGAAAGTATTGTAAGTACTGTCCCAGAAATATAAGGACGCGAATAATAATGGGTGGCTATAGGTAAAGCCTGGTTTCGATAGTTCAATCAAGTTGTAAATACCTAATTCTTCCCATTGCTGGGATTTCTTAGCTTCTACTTTAGTAAACCGGTTGTGATAAGCTGTGTCGGAGGTGGGGCAAGATCGAAATGGTTTGAAGTTACCCTTTACATAATCTAGCACAAAAGGGTCCTTAGGGGGAATAATTGGATTTTCCACGGTGGTCGAATCAGAAGACTCTACTGTCTTAGGGGTATCCATTTTATTAAACAGAGGTTTAAAATTATAACAAACAGGGAAAATTTTTCTGGTGTCTTTTAAGATTTCAAAGACTGTAAGAGGGCCCATTAAAGCTAACCTCTTGCCAGCGGCATTAGTAGGAATTAGTACCTGGGATGCATAGAGCATTTCCTTCTCTTTTGAGATCATCTGAGGAATAAGAACCGATTGACCTTGGTAGGTGCCAACCTTGCTTTCCATTATGGTTCCTGTGTTCTTTCCTTTCTTTTTGGAAGCTTTTTTCAGTTGAGATGAAGTTGAAGAAGACATGGTTAGAATAATGTTGGAAGTTTAGGGTTTCGGTGAGAAAAGAGGAAGAAAAGATTTAGAATGTGGGAAGAAAAGAAAAGACTAAGTTGATGAGTTTTTATAGTGTGGAAGTTTAAACATCCACTGAGTAAGATTGTGATACGTGGTAGTTGTGGGTTGGTTTTAGAAGGAGGTGGCGTAAAGTTAATATTGGTAATAGGCGTGATTAAATGATAATCATTGTTTTGTAACTGCACCACGCTGTGAAATGGTTCAAGGCGGTTAAGGAATCTGAAAAGTGTCATGATTGACGTGACTGGAGTCATATGCAATAAATGTTACGATGATTCGAAGGTCACATCAAAATCTAGTGTATATGTTTAAAATAAGTATTTCTCAAAGGAATCGAAATACATATTTTAAAGGGGCATTTTGTTGGCTGAAGATTTTGATGATATTATTAGAAGGAAGCAAATTGGACGTTTCAATTGGAATAAAGCAAGATGTCATGTTTCGAAATGGTAGAAGCAGTGCTTCGAATGGGCATATCAAAGCTTGGAGCTTCGAGTGACAGTTATGAGGATATCTTCAAAAGAAGTCTCGAAGTGATAACAAGGTTGTGTCCAAGAAATGCGTTTGAAGCGAAGAAGTGCCAAAACATTTGAAATTCAAATGCAAGCGGGATGTTCGAAATTTAAAATATATGCGCTGGAGCATTCGAAGACGCGTGGAAGCTAGAGAGAGGCATTTCTCTGCATGTTCTGAACATGGCAGAATCTTATAGCAAGACCGTTATGGTCGAAGTAGTATAAATAGAAGTCTTAGCATTAGGATTTCGTGTGTCATATCTATTGTACAAAAAACTCAGTAAACATTCAAAATACCACATGGCTAGGGAAACGAATGCACGAGCAATGTACGTATGATAACACCAAGTGTTTATGATTTGATAAAAAACTCTTTATCATTTCCAGTATTTTCCTTTATCTTCATATCAATACCATTCAAAAGCTTTTGCACTAAAATGTTTTCATTCGAAGTCTTTTTACTGATGCCTTACATTTAAATGTTTTCTTTCCATTTCAAATACTTTACATTTCAGAAACTTTTGTACATTTCATGCCTTTATCTTCAAGCTTTTATCATTCGAACACCTTTTTTTTTACTTAAAGTTATTTTACTGTTTTCTTGCATTTAAACGCTTTCTTCATATTTCGAATCTTTTACATTCCAGAGAATCTTTTACATTACATGTTTTTATGCTTCGAAGTCATTTACTTGTCTTTTATGCAGTTTTACATGTCTTTACAATTGAACTTTATTCATGCAATTTAGTTTCGCGCACATTTACTTGATCACGCCTTTAGATCTTTAATAGAGTAATCGAAG
This sequence comes from Vicia faba, assembly GCA_948472305.1. NCBI lineage: Eukaryota > Viridiplantae > Streptophyta > Magnoliopsida > Fabales > Fabaceae > Vicia > Vicia faba. The sequence continues at coordinate 1,680,683,309 of OX451737.1, read as the reverse complement.
TAAGTTAAACACCTACACAAAATTCTAAATACCAACCATGAATACCAGTTCTATAATGAGAGTTATCCAAATGACCAATACATCCTAGGATCAATCTAGTCGATCGTGCGAGTTACCAGAGAGATTGAATAACAGTCATTAAGATTATTCGATAGTTTGGAGGACTAGCGGTTGTTTACCAGAAATCACTGTAAACAGGGATATACTGACACTATGCTACAACGATGATGCATCCGTGAAGAAGGTGAAACTTCAATCTCTATGTAAGCAGTATGAGAATTGCAACATGAAGAATAATGAGAAGGTACCTGATTACATCTCTAGAGGGATTTTGATCACAAATGAGATGAATTCTTGTGGACAAACTCTTTCTAAACAAGTATTCAATGAAAAGATATTGAGATCTCTTACTCCTCAATTTGGTTATATTGTTGTAGAAATTGAACATTCTAAAGATCTAAACACCATGAGAATTGAAGAGTTCCAAAGTAGTATAGAGGCATAAGAGTTACGTCTTATTGAGAGAACCTCTGAGAGATAGGTAGAGTAGGCTCTGAAGGCGTCTTCTGGTAAGAAGTGTCAGAAGCAGTCTTGGTCAGAAGCCAAGAAGAGATGTGGTGGTTCTCAGAAGTCAGAAGCCTCCAATTCTGATGAGAAGAAACATCAAAAGGAAAGGGAGAAGTTTGAAAGGAATAAGGTTCAATGATACTGTTGTAAGCAGATTGGCCACTTTGCTAAGGATTGTTGTTCAAAAAAGGAAAGGAAATCAGAAGAAACAAACATAGTCAGAGGAGATTCTAATGATAAACATGTGCTATTGATGGCTTCTAAGTCTGATGGTAGATATTTTGTAGACATGTGGTATGTGAACCCTGACTACTCAAATCACTTAAATGGAAACAAACAATGGCTGGTTGATTTAGAAAGAGGAAAAATATCAAGTGTGTTGATGATAAGTACCTTAATGCATAAGGTATGGAAAACGTTAAAGTCAGAGTGAAGAATGGAAGATCGGTTCTGATCAAAGACATTTTGTATGTACCTGGCATGAAGAGCAATCTGACGAGTGTAGGTCAGCTTATTGAGAAAGGTTTCTCAGTTACTATGAAGAATAATATTTTAAAGTTGTATGACTCTGACCATAAGTTGATTATGAAATATGAGCAAGGAAACAAGAAAACATTCAAGGTGAACGTGGAGACAGTTGAAACTAAATGCCTTAGTATAGAAGGCGCTGAAGGTGACAATGAGAAGTGACATCTCAACTTCAGAAGCTTAGGGCATCTGAGTTCTAAGAAGCTGGTACATGGCATTTCAAATATTGTGAAGCCTGAGAAGTCATATGAAGTATGCATGAAAGGCAAGCAATCCAGATTGCCATTTGCGTCAGAAGTAGCACTAAGATCAAAACATACTCTAGGAGTAGTGCATTCTAATATATGTGGACCATTTACAGTACCTTCACTTGGAAGAAACAAGTATTTTGTGTCATTTGTGGATGAGTTCACAAGAATGACATAGTAGCACTCATTAAGTTTAAGCATGAAGTGTTTATTGAGTTCCAGAAGTTCAAGGTGAAGGATGAGAAACAGAGTGGTCAAAAATTGAAAGTTCTCAAAACTGAGGTGGAGGTGAGTACAACTCTATAGAGTTCCAAAAGTTCTATGAGGAGAATGAAATTGAGCATGAGGTTACTTCTCCATACACTCCTCAACACAATGGTCTTGCTGAAAGATGAAATATAAATTTGCTTGACATGATAAGGAGCATGTCGAAAAAGAAGAAGCTTTCTCACACCTTGTGGGGAGAAGTTGTTGTCACTTCAGCATATGTGCTCAACAAGTGTCCAACAAAGAAGTTGAATAAAACTATTCCTTTAGAGAAGTGGGCTGGAGATAAGAAAAGTGTTACTCATTTTAAGATATTTGGTTCAGTTTGTTAAAAACATGCATATGCTAAGAGAAAAAGATGGATGGTAGAAGCTAAGTATTGTTGTTGATTGGGTACCACAATACATGTGTGTACAAGCTTTATTGTCCAGTCATTACTCCCTCTGTCCCATATTATTTGTCACAATTGACCATTTCACACAGATTAAGAAACAAGAATAAATGAAAGAGAAAGAATAGTGACTTTACCAAATTATCCTGATTAACCATTGGTGTAATCAAATTAGTATTAATGTTAAGTGGGAAAAAATAAATTAAGAGTATTTATTAGAGGATACAATTGGAAGATTAAACATTAAATTGCATTGGTAATCTAAAGTGACAAGTATTTTGGGACTATTTTTTTTTCTAAATTCAACACTTATTTTTGGACGGAGGGAGTAATAAAATTGAAGTCAACAGAGACATCATTGTGAAGGAGTCAAAAGCATTGGATTGAAACAAGTCTCAATCCAACTCTGGTGTAGTGTTAACACATGATGTAACTTTTGGAGATAATTCTGAATTTGAAGGGATTCTGCTGCTGAAGATGAGTCAGAATCTGAAGGTGACTCTGAAGCAGAAGAAGACTCTGAAGGCGAGTCAAATTCTAAAGGTGAATCTGATTTTGATCCAGACTCTGTTGATCCAGAGTTTGGTGGTCAAGACTATGGTGGTCATGCTTCTGAAGGTGAAGCTTCTGGAGGTGGTCCAACTTCTGAAGGAACCCCAGAAGGTGATACGGTTCGAGAATCAGAATGAGATTCTGAACAAGCCCAGAGGCCACATAGAAGCATATAAATACCAAGAAGATTTAAAGAGTTTGATATGTTACAAGATACTGAAGTAGATTGTGAAGGGGAAGCCATTCAATGTTCCATATTGGTAGACTCTAAACCAATTAGTACACAAGAATATCTCAAAAAGAAAGTGTGGATGAAGGCCATGAAAGAAGAACTTGAGGCTATAGAAATAAACAAGACTTGGGATTTGACTAAGTTTCTAAAGGAGAAGAAATCCATTAGTGTCAGATTGGTTTTCAAGATAAATTGAAGCCAGATGGATCAATTGGCAAACACAAAGCAAGATTAGTAGTTAGAGGATTTCTACAGAAATATGGACTAGATTACTTTGAGGTGTTTGCCCCTGTAGCTAGACATGAAACAATCAGATTGGTAATAGCTATAGCTACAAATAAGAATTGGCCTCTGATGCATCTGGATGTGAAATTTGCATTTTTGAACGGTCCATTACAAGAAGAGGTATACGTGTCACAACCTCCTAGATTTGTGAAAAAGAATCAGGAAAAGATGGTGTACAAATTACTTAAAGCGTTGTATGGACTGAAACAATCGCCTATAGCTTAGAATCTAAAAATTGATTCACTTTTGAAGCTTCAAGGATTCAGAAAGTGGGAGATGGAGTACATCATTTATATTTAACATACTTCTGGAAGAAATATGATTCTGGTATGTCTCCATGTTGATGACATATTGCTAACATGGAGCTATCCATAAGAGATATTTAAGTTTAAGAAGGTGTTGATGAATGAGTTTGAGATAACTAATATGGTAAATATGGTATATTTTTTAGGGATTGAGATTTTGTACTCTGAGAAGGATATAATTTTGCATCAGCTGGAGTATGAACTTGAGCTTCTAAAGAGATTTAAGTTAACAAGACTGCAATCACACTCGTTGAGATGAATCACAAGATAGATTCTGATGTTGAGGATGATGATGTAGATGCTACAATTTTTAAACTGTTTGTTGGCTTATTGAGGTATCTGTGTAACACTAGACCTAACATTTTTTATGCGGTTGGAATGGTGAGTAGGTTTATGAACAAACCAAAGTGGTACCATTACTAAGCTGTTGTCAGTATACTGAGGTGCAGTAAAAGGACTCGGAGGTATGGAGTGTTGTTCCCTTCTGGTGTTAAATCTTACTCAGAGCTGATATGCTATTCATACTCTGATTGGTGTGGAGATAGAGTTTTCAGAAGAAGTACTTTTGGATATTTTTTCAAGTATCTGAGAAGTACCATTTCTTGGTGCTCCAAGAAGTAACCCATGGTTGCGTTGTCAACTTGTGAAGTTGAGTACATTGCAGGTGCTTTGACTACGTGTCAAGCTGAGCAAAACTATGAAGTTAATGATTAATAACAAACCAGCTATAAGCATTGTCAAGAACCCAGTGTTGCATGGGAGAAGCGAGCACATTGGCACAAAGTTCCATTTAATGAGAAATCAAGTTCATAATGGAGTGCTAGAAGCTGCACACTGTAACACTCAGAAGCAACTTGCAGATGTTATGATTAAAGTTGTCAAGACTGAACACTTTATCCACTTTAGGGATGTAATTGGTGTTGTAGAGTTTAATTAAATGAATATGAATTAAGGGATGGTGTTAGAAGTAATTCATACTCAAAATTTGTTGTTAGAGTCAGAAGCTTTTGGGCCTGTTAGTCAGAAGCAGCGGTTCCTAAGGGTGTTAGCCAGGAGCTGTAAGCTTTTGAGACTATTTAGTTAGAAGAAATAGTTAGATGTTTTCTAGAAGCTACTCTTGGCTGTTAGCTTAGCTATTAAGAATAATTTTGTTTGTTCCTACGTGGTAGTTTATTTTTTGTATTTAAACAAGTTTGTAGCTAGGGTTTTTGTAAGAATTTTAGGGAATAGAGTTTATTTCTCAACAATTTTGTTGTAACTATTTTCTCTCTCTTCTTCTATATTCATCTTCATCTTCAACCTTGTGCACCAACACAACATAGATACCAATTATTTCTAAAATTTTAGGACACAATTACTGTTATAAAAGAATTATTATCATTTTTATTTATTAAGCGCACTTCATAACCATTGCTATTGGTGCCATATTAAATTTAAAAAGAGTGGTGTTAAAAAATAGGAATACTCTTTAAAATTTAATTTTTTATTGAGTGAAACAAATAAATGTGAGTCTCTCGTTTAAAAATAATCTCGCATAAAGTGGTGGAACTCACATGCATCTCATTTAATAAAAAAAGCTGTTACAGACACCATTGAAAAAGCCGCTTAACAAAAACTGAAACATATTTACAAAAAATTTTATTTCATGACTACATATAAAACATATTTAAAAAAAAATTAATAAAAACTCTATCGATTTTTCACTTAACAAAAATTGATTCATTTCACGAGTGGACACTTAAAATATAAAATTTTCATCTACATGAATAAGAAACAAAATCATTGCCTAATTTTTACCATTTATTTTGTCAACAGTAATATGCCTTCGAGCAATCGTTCCTTATTTTTGTCTAAAACGATAAATATTGTGGTAATTGTTGTATATTCTTGTTATGAAATGTTTATTAGTTAATTACGACGTTACTTGTTTCACAAATAAATATTACAACTCTATGTTTACTTAAATAACTACTAGGTTGTACATAGCATATCAATGATTACTTGACATTTTGATCTAACAAGTGGTATCAGAGTCTGGTTGAGATCCTCACCTTGTTCAACTGAAAACAATAATTAATTTAGTTATAACCACTATTCTCTTCTTCATCTTACATCATTGTCCCTTCTTTCCCATCTCCTTCTTGAACCCTGCTTGTTTCTCACTCTTCCGCCATGGTTGAATCCATACAAGAAAGTTTCATTTGGCCAGCTATTCCAAGATTTTAGGGTTTCTATGATCATTGGTCCATGATAATAGATATTTTGCATCAATCAAATGAGTATTGGGGATTGATAAAAAATGGAATCATTATGGAACCTCCAGATGCGACTCAAGAATATTTGAAGGGTGTGAAGGAGAGAAAATTGAAAGACTTGAAGGCCAAGAACTATCTATTCATGTCTTTTGATAGGGTGATCTTGGAAATCATTCTTGTGTGCAATACAACCAAGGAAATTTAGGATTCGATGCATCACAAGTATCATGGTTTTCAAAGGTCAAAAGAGCATATTTGTAGTCTTTGCGTAAAGAATTTAAAGTTCTTGCAATGGGATAAACTGAAATTGTTGATGAGTACTTTGTAAGAACACTTGTCATTGCCAATTGAATGACTGTACATGGAGAGAAATTGGAGCAAGTAGATTTTTTTGAGAAGATCTTGAGGTCAATGTCAGTAAAATTCAATTATGTTGTGAGTTCCATTGAAGAGTTCAATGATATGACAACTCTTTCCATCGATGAACAATAAAGTAGCTAGCTTGTGCATGAGCAAAGGATGAAAGGTCAAAGAGATTTCATTGAAGAACAAGCCCTAAAAGTGTCGAGTATGGGAAAAGGTGCTAGGAGAGTTAGATGAAGGTTCTCAGAAATAGGTCATGGAAGAGGCAGATAAGGTAGAGAATTTGTAGAATGCTACAAATGTCACAAGCTAGGTCACTATCAAAGTGAGTGTCCTAACTGTGAAGAAAGTTCCAACTATGCTAAATTCAACAAAGAAGAAACAGTGATCTTAATGACCAAGAGTGAATCAAAAGGTTGGGGTAAGGAAGAAATGGTATCTTGACTCTGGATGCAATAATCATATGGTTGGGGTTAAAGCTTGGTTATTTGAATTTGATGCAAATTTCAAGGAATTAGTAAAGTTAGGTGATAACTCAACAATGTCTGTAATGGGGAAAGACAATGTGAAGTTGAGCATTGGCAAAAAGATACATGAATTTGATGTCTATTACATACCAGGTTTAATAAATAATCTTCTCATAATTGGCCAACTTCAGTAGAAGAAACAAATGGTTAGTATTCAAGAATGATTCTTGCCAAATCCTCCATGAAGATAATGGTTTGATATTGACTATACAAATTTATCAAGAGAGGATGTATGTGATACATGCACCAGTCATCATGCTGATATGTTTTTAGACAACTCAACAAATGAAATCTTAACTAGGACATATAAGGTATGCACATTTGAGCATAAAGAGTCTTGACACACCTGTGAAGAAGTCATTGGTGAGAGGTTTGCCAAGCCTTGTAAACACAGAAGAATGATGCATTGATTTATTTATAGGCAAGAAATAAGAGACCCAATTATAAACAAGCTACTTGGAGATCTATTGCGAAGCTAGAGCTTGTCCACTCTGATATTTGTGGGCCTATCAAACTTGAGTCACTTGGAGGAAACATGTATTTCATTACTTTCACAGATTATTTTAGCAGAAATACTTAGGTTTATTTTTTTGAAAGAAAAGTCAAGTGCATTTGATGTATTTAAAATATTTAAGGCATTGGTTCAAAGAGAATCAAATTGTTTGATTCATTGCCTTCGAATTGACAGAGGTGGAGAATTCACATCAAATTTTTTCAATGAATTTATAGTTTGCCAGGGATCAAGAAATAGTTGACAACTGCATATACTCCATAAAAAGTGGAGTATCTAAAAGTAAAAATAGGACTATCATGAATATGGTTAGAAGCATTCTATCATATAGAAATATTCCCAAACATTTCGGGCCTAATGCAGTAAGATGGGCCACCTATGTCATGAATAGAAGTCATACATTTGAAGTAAAAAAACACGACCCTTGAAGAATTGTGGAGTAGAACAAATACATAAGTACATCACTTTAGAGTATTTGGATGAGTGGATCATGTGCATATTCCTAACACAAAAAAAAAAGAAATTGGATGGAAAAAGTGCGCAATGTTTGAATCTTGGTTTCATTGAGGAATCCAAACTTTATGAGTTGTATGAACCAGTTGAAGGAAAAGTCATCTTCAACAGAGATGTTGTGTTTGAAGAAGCAAAGTTTTGTAATTGGAATAAAAAAGGTCAAGCAAACCTTGAATATTCACAAGTCCAAGTAGAAGATGAAAGTGAAGCTGAAATACAAGAAAAACCTGATGTAGCAACTCTAGGAGTAGCAGAAAATTCAACTAAAGAACTTGTTGAACAACTTGTAGATAACCATACCAATGAAGAGAATGAAGGAAGATCACAAAGAACTGAAGAATTTAATGAGCCAAATCATAGAATTAGAAAACCACGAAGGTACCTAAATGACTATGTGACTGGCTTAGAAAATGAATAGGAGGATCAACTAAATAATTTTGCAGTCTTTAGCCCAAATGAGAACCCTACTAGCTACGGGGAAGTTGTCGATTATAGGTATGGAGAAAATCAATGGATCTTGAAATATAGTCCATAGAGAGGAATGATACTTGGGAGTTGAAAATACTACCTAAAGGCCAAAAAACCATTTGGAGTAAAATGGATTTACAAAACAAATTACAATGAAAAAGGATAAGTGGACAAACACAAAGCCAGGTTGGTAAAAAAGGATATTCTTAAAGGCATGGTATTAATTTTAATGAAGTGTTTGCGAACGTGGCTAGGTGGGACACCATTAGAACCATACTACAGTTGCAGCAAATCAAAGATGGTGTGTGTTTAAACTAAATGTAAAAAGTACATTCCTGCATGGTGAGCTAACTGAAGATGTTTACATGAGCCAACTTGCAGGATATTGCAAAGGGAAACTTGAAATGATGTATAAATTGAGGAAAGCCCTTTATGGCCTAATACAAGCTCCAAGGGCTTGGTATAGCAAGATAGACTCATACTTTTGTATAAACAAGTTTTTGAAATGGCTTATATGAGCATGCTCTTTTTGTTAAACATGTAATTAAAGGGAAGATTCAGATTGTCAGCTTGTATGTAGATGACCTTATCTACACTGGAAATGATATTTAAACGATGGATGAATTCAAGCAGTCAATGAAGGGAGAGTTTGCCATGAGTGACTTTGGAATGATAAATTACTTTTCAGGAATTGAAGTGAACTAGAGCATGTAATTGCAAGCTTCTCAAGTCATGTTTAAAGCATTAGTTTTGATGAAGACAACATGGACATCAACATTCAAAGGATGTGCAAAAAGCTTATCAATATCATATACAAGTCTTGAAGATTAGAAGAAGAATTATTGAAGAATCAACAAATGTCAAAAGGTTTAAATAATTCTTAATCTTGAATGTAGATGTTCACAAATATGCATTCATAATCATATACATATCCCACATGTTTACATTTAAGAAAAACTATGTTTGAGATCTTTTTCAAAAAGAATTTTTGAAAATAAGCTTTCAGGAACCGGTTCCTCCATAACATGGAACCGGGTTCCAAACTTGTTCAAAAAACGCGTCCCTGGAATTTGTACCAGGAACCGGGTTGTACCAATAGGGGAACCGGTTCCTGCGTGTTATTTTTGAAATCTGAGTTATAACGTTCACTAAGAACCGGGTTCTGCCTGTGTCGGAACCGGTTCCCAGCGAACCAGTGCAGCTTTTCTTTTGGTTTTTGAACAATTTTCAAATGGTATTCTTTCATGAATGCATTGCATCTTTTCATATGAAATGGCATGAATGAAGAGGTACTTGTGACATTATAAAATGTGCAGTTTTTCAGATTTTCAAATAACAACAAACAATAACAAAAAACCTTCTTCAATAAACAATTTTCATTCATTCAAATTTGCACTTAAACTTTCATGTGTTCATAAATTTTGTGAAACTTGCCATATACATTTTCATTAAGAAATCATTACAAGTTTCATACATACATTGTGAACATTTATAATCATTGCTTGAGAATTGTTTATATCTTGAAGAAGAAGATCAATTGAAGATTGATAGTGCTCTCCATCTATTTCAAATAAATCATTGTATTACAAAAAGAAAGTATTCCCTTACTATCCAGGATTGTTGGAAGTAAGTGTTGTGATTTGAAGAGGATTGTTCTTCATTCACATTAGTGTTTTGTTTGATCTTAAAGGTGTTAAGAACCTTTGGTCACCCTATAGGTTAGATAGTAAGCATAGGCTGTACAATAATTCTAACTATAGTGAAATCTCTTTCGTGTTGGAAAGGGGACTAGAGTACTCTCGGATTGTGAGGGGAACCAGGATATATCTCCGTGTTCTTTACTTTTCCGCTTTTATCGCTTTCATCACCATAATCAAGAAAAGATAAGATATAATCAAAACCTTCAAACACTTAACCAAAAATTACTACAAGTATTCTCATAAAACCGAATAAATTTTTATATACCTAATTCACCCCTCCTCTTAGGCACTCTTAGACTTACAATTGGCATCAGAGCAAGTTATAGGTAACTTGTTCCTAAAGATCCAGAATGGCTTCCGCAAATCCAAATCCGGTTTTCAAAGATGGTGGTAGTAACAACAAGCCTCCATTGTTTTGTGGTGAATACTTTGACTTTTGGAAAATTCGCATGAAGGCTCATCTTGAAGCGCAAGGAGAAGAAATATGGAATGCTGTTGAGAATGGTCCATTTACTCCGGTGTGTGTTGTCAATGGTGTTGGGTCATCAAAGCCTAAAGCATCATGGGATGACGATGACAAGAAAAAAGTTCTCTTTGACAAAAAGGCAATCAATATTCTCCAAAGTGCTCTTAGTATGGATGAATTTTTCCGAGTATCGGCATGTACAACGGCAAAGGAAATTTGGGATACTCTTGTAGAAACTCATGAAGGAACCGCCGAAGTCAAAAGGTCTAGATTGAACACTTTGAGTCAAGAATATGAATTATTCAGAATGCTGCCCGGAGAATCCATCCTTGACTTGCAAAAGAGATTCGTTCACTTGACAAACCATTTGAAGGCACTCGGTAAGAATTTAACTAACGATGAATTAAATCTTAAAGTTCTTAGGTCTTTAACGAGGGAATGGCAACCAAAAGTGACGGCAATATCCGAAAAGAAAAGCCTAGCATCTATGACTTCCGCAACACTTTTCGGAAAGCTTCAAGAATATGAGACGGAACTTGGAAGACTTGAAAAACATGAGAATCATGAGAAGAAATCCAAAGGCATTGCTTTGAAAGTTGATTCAAAAGAAAGTCAAGATAAAGATGCATCGGAGGAAGATTAAAATCTCTTGCTTCTTGTAAAAAGGTTAGGAAAATATTTTGGTCATAAAAATAATCTTCATAATGCTAACTTTGTCAAAAGAAAGAAATTCTATAAGCATAAAGATAAAGAAGCCTCCACATCAACACAAGATGTCACATGCTATGAATGTGGAAAGCAAGGTCACATAAAGCCGGATTGTCCAAAACTCTCCAAGAAAAATGGATTCAAAGGCAAAAAGGAGTTCAAGAACAAAAAGGCTTATGTTGCATGGGAAGATAATGAGATAAGTTCTTCATCTGATTCGGAAAGCGACGAATGTGCAAATCTAGCATTGATGGATTCACATCACTCCGACGATGAAGAAGAGGTTAGTAATGAATTTAATCTTTTTGATGATGATGTTCAAGGTGCTATTGATGAACTCTTGGAAGAATGCAAAAGTTTATACAAAAAGGTGTCAAATCAAGAAAAATAACTTCTAATTTGTCTAGAAAAAATTGACACCATGACTAAAGATTTTGATCTTCAAAAACAAAATTTTATTAAAGAAAAGGAAAACTTTGCATGCTCCAAGTGTGAATCAAATGTCTTTCAAATTGTTCAATTGAAAAGAGTCATTGAACGATATGAAAAAGGACAAATAGGATTGGAAGGATTACTAAGCCAACAACGTTATCCAAATGATAAAAGAGGTCTTGGTTATGTGAATACTAAGAAACCAAGTAACAATCTCACTGTTTTTGTAAAGGCTAGTAATAGTTCCAATCCCAAGAAAGTAGAAAAGAAGCAAGTTGTTCATAATCATCAAAAGAAAAAGGCTAATGTATCGAAAAAGAAAACATTTCCTAAGAAGAAATCTTATCCTTCTAGATATAGAAGTAACTTTGAACCTACTTGTTTTTATTGTAGTATTAAAGGCCATACACCTAATGCTTGCTATGTTAGAAACTTTAGTATGGCAAGTGGGCATTATGTGTGGGTGAAAAAGGGAACTAACTATGAAGGACCCAAGGCAACTTGGGTACCTAACAAGAAATAATTTGTTTTTATAGGTATGCTTGAAATCCACATCAAATGTTCGGTATCTTGATAGTGGATGTTCAAAGAATATGACAGGAGATGTACACCAATTTTCATATCTAGTACATAAAGCCAAAGGGTATGTCACCTATGGAGACAACACCAAAGGAAAGATTCTTGGAGTTGGAATAGTTGGCACACCTCCATCCATTCAAATTGAGGATGTTCTCTATGTTGAAGGATTAAAGCTCAACCTTCTTAGCATAAGTCAACTTTGCGATAGAGGGTTCAAGATCAAATTCAACAAAGAAGAATGCCTTATTATGGATGAGGCAACCAATGAGGTAAAACTCAAAGGTATAAGACCTAACAATATTTTTATGATTACTTTAGATGATTTGTCTATGAAGGTACAATGTCTTATGGTAAACAACAATGACGCTTGGTTATGGCACAAGAGGATTGCTCACATTCACATGGAGCACTTGAACAAATTGGTTAAGCATGACTTAGTTATTGGTCTACCAAAGATGAAGTTCATCAAAGACAAATTATGTAGTGCTTGCCAAAAGGGCAAACAGACCAAATCAACTTTCAAATCTAAGAATGTGGTGTCTACTACAAGGCCACTACAATTGTTACACATGGATCTCTTTGGTCCATCAAGAACAAAAAGCTTCGGAGGTAATGTATACGCTTTAGTTATTATTGATGATTTTTCTAGATATTCTTGGACTTTGTTTCTTGTGCAGAAAAGTGATGCTTTTAAAGCTTTTAAGAAGTATGCTAAGTAAATCCAAAATGAAAAATCACTAAATATCGTATCCATAAGAAGTGATCATGGTGGAGAATTCCAAAATGCACAATTTGAAGAATTTTGTGAAGAACATGGTATCTCTCATAATTTTTCAGCACCTAGAACTCCACAACAAAATGGAGTAGTTGAAAGAAAGAATAAGTTTCTAGTGGAACTTGCAAGAACAATGCTTAGTGATGCAAATCTTCCTAAATATTTTTGGGCGGATGCGGTTAGTACGGCATGTTATGTTGGAAATCGAGTTATCATTAGACCTATAATAAAGAAGACTCCATATGAACTCTTCAAAGGAAGAAAGCCAAATATTGCTCACTTCCACATTTTTGGATGCAAGTGTTTTGTTCTTAACAATGACAAAGACAATCTCGGTAAGTTTGACGAGAAATCCGACGAAGGTATATTTCTTGGTTATTCTCTTTCTAGTAAAGCATGTAGGATTTATAATAAAAGAACTTTAACTATTGAAGAATCTATGCATGTATCTTTTGATGAAACTAACCCCTCTAAAGAGGAAGTAGTTGTGTGTGATGATGATGATCCTATAGATTTACCCCCGGAAGAACTTTCAATTGATCAAGTTGTGAAATCACCGGAAAATCAAGAAAACATTGTACAACAAGATTCAAACATCAATGATCTACCAAAAGAATGGAGAACTCATAGAGACCATCCTATTGACAAAATTATTGGTGACATTAGCCAAGGAGTATCAATAAGATTGAATCTAAAAGATGCTTGCTTAAACATGGCGTTTGTTTCTCAAATTGAACCTACCAAAGTTGATGAAGCCTTAGGAGATGATCAATGGATTATTGCTATGCAAAAAGAATTAAATCAATTCGAGAGAAATCAAGTTTGGGAACTTGTTCCTAGACCAAGTGGTAAACACATCATAGGTACCCGATGGGTGTTTAAGAACAAACTTGATGAGAATGGTCTAATTGTTCGAAACAAAGCAAGGTTGGTTGCCCAAGGCTATAATCAAGAGGAAGGAATCGACTTTGAAGAAACATTTTCTCCGGTTGCAAGGTTAGAAGCTATACGTCTTTTACTTGCTTATGCTTGTTCATTAAACTTTCAGCTTTTTCAAATGGACGTCAAAAGCGCATTCTTGAATGGATACATCAATGAAGAAGTCTATGTCAAACAACCTCCGGGATTTGAAGACTTCAAACATCCTACACATGTCTTTTGAAGAAGTGAAAAACACAAGAAGGGGGGGTTGAATTGTAAAACTGAAACTTAATGCAATGAACAAGATATTTTTATCCTGGTTCGTTTGATCTCAAACTACTCCAGTCAACCCGTCAAGGTGATTTCGCCTCTCTCCAACGAGGTCTTAATCCACTATATTCAACTGAATATTACAATCTGCTTTAACAACTGCTAAAGCCTTCTTGATGCAAACCACAACCCGGTTTGTCAAGGAAACATTTTCTTACAAAGAAGATAAATCTAGGTGTGTGAATGTTTTCTACAAAACTGTATCACAACTGTGATGTTACACAACTTAAGCTTATGAAACTAGATTGCTAAACAATGATTGAGTAAGGAGATATGTAGCGTTTAGCAAACTGAGAGAAGGAAGATTATGATTAGCTTTTAGGCGTGTAATATGTTGGAGAGCATTAGCCAATTCAATCTTCATAGTCTTGTTTATATAGCACTGAGATTGTTGAACGTTGGAGCAATAATCTTGATTCAATGCTAATAACAAACTTTCCTTATTGAGCATATCTTGTCTGGAATGATGCCGTTGGTAATAATACGCTTTCAATGCACAGTACTGTTGCTACTTAAAGCATGTTCTGGCTTGGCTTCATTCTGACTCTGCTTAGCTGCTGATGAACTGTTGTTGTCTTTATCAGAGTGTTGAGCGCAGTTCTGTTCATCAAGCTTTAGCCTACGTGTGAGTTATTCTTCTGATTCTGGTATTCTGATAAAGCATCTTCTGATGCTGGTGTTAAAGACCAATATTCTGATGCTGATTAAGTGTGCTCTTGCTGATACCTATCAGAGTTTCTGCAAAGCAGAACGTAATATTTTAGGTAGCAAATCGTTCATACATGAATCACATAAATAATATATCTTTTCATTTTGTTATCATCAAAACTTAAACATAGGGTAGTAGATTCAAACTTTGTTCTAACAATCTCCCCCTTTTTGATGATGACAAAAACTAGATATTTTTAATTGAAAATAACGTGAAAAAGTATCAGAGATAACTAAATGATAAGATGTATCAGAGTAAGAGGTTATCAAAGATAAGGGATAAAGAGATATCAGAGTTGAGAGATACTCCCCCTGAATTTATTGCTTCCCTTTTTAATTCCAAGAGTTCTTCAGGATCAGATTTTTTATTGCCTTTCTTTGAACATCAGAATATCAGAAGCTTTGGATCAGAATGTCAGAGCAGAGCTTCAGATCAGAGTATCAGAGCTTTTCTTATCAGAGCTTTGCTTTGGGTCAGAGCTTTAGTCTTCAGAATATCATGGGGCATTCTTGTACTTGTAGACTTAAGCAAAAAACAGAAAACATATTCAAGTATATCAGAGTTAGAATGTTTGAGATTTTCTGTCTTAGTAATCCGTTATTATTTAAAATATCATTCTTGTTCTCCCCCTTTTTTGTAAGCAATCAAAAAGTGTAAGTGATGTGCTAAAACATTTAGAGCAGAAAAACTTGTCATATTAAAATATTCAGCATCAAACAAAACAGTACATCAGATAATCAAAGAAAACATGAAAATGACATGAATGAAAAAACTAAGGTTGGGGAGGAAGACGTGTGAACAGGTTCTCCAGCATGGCTTTGATCTGATCAGCAGTCTCATTCTGCTTGTGCACCATGCTGACAACTGTGTCTATCTTGCTATCCTGCACATCCATCCTTTCTTTCATCTTCTGGTAATTTTCATCCATCCTTTGCTGCAGACGCATGTCATTCAGCTTCAGCTCTTCCAGAGTCTTCCTGTCCAAGGCAGCTTGAGAAACATCAGAAGCAGGGAGCTTCTGAGAGATTTCTGCAACATCTTCTGCTTGACTTGCTTCAGCTTGAATGGTCTTGTCTTCTTCTGGTTGCACCTTTGAAGCTGGCTGTTTCTCAGACCATGGCTCACTATCCAGAGGGAGCACGTCTTCCTGTGGCAGCTGACTTTCAACTTCCTTCAGCAGCTTGCTGAAGTTCTGTTGTGCCTGCTCATAGTTGATATCCTGCAACTTGAGGGCTTCAGCACGTACCCAAATTCTGAATTATGACCAGAGCTGGTCAGAGGCAGCTGGGTCAATCATTCTAGGACAGACTTGCTTCAGAGAAGTAATCCACTGCTGCAAACCTGTTTCAAAATTCATAATACCAGAGCCAACATCTGGTTGTTTTGGTTTTGGAATGGCTATTTTATTTTTCAGATCAGCAAGACGGTCAAGGATTGTTAAATCTATGAAGGTCCTGCTGGGGTTTTCGGTGGTTTGCTTGGGAGCTGTTTGTTTTTGAGATGGAGTGGGAGAATCAGAAATAATGATTGGACTGTTTGGGGTTTTGGGAGTATTTGGTGGTGTAGATTCTGACGAGGATGGCAGCTGGGCCATTGTGACTGTTGTTCCACATGGCAGCTGGATTTCCAGAGGTGATGGTTGAGGTGAATGAGGTTCAGAAGGTGGAGGAGTTGGAGTTTCAGAATGATGAAACTCAGGTTGAGGTGATGGTGGATGAATTTCTGGTTGAGGAGAGGGAGAAGGAATTGCTGGTTCTGGAGAAGGAGGAGGAATTTCTGGTTGTTCTGGGATAAGTGGTTCTTCTGGAATGGGTGAGAGAGGTGGTTCTGGTTGTGGAGAGTGGACAATTTGTGGTTCAGAGTTTGGATTAATGGAGGAGTGATCAGAAGTGTGTTGATCAATGTCAGACAGCACTTTGTCAATTGCTGATGTTGTTGAGATTGTTGGTTTGGGATGTTTGGTTCGGGGTCTTCTGAGTTGTAGTGCCTCAGAAGGGTCATCTTCTGGTTCAGTTTCATCTATTGTTGGGATGGGGATTGAGATTCTATGAGAGGTTGGAGGTGGGACTGATGCTGGAATAGTAGAAGAATTTAAAACAGAAGCAGCAGATAAATTACCTCTTTTCTTGGGTGTCTGCTGGGATGATCCTTCTGAAGGTGCCTTCCTTTTCTTCGTCTTCTTCAGTGTCACTTCTGGTTGAGGTTGGTGCAGATCTTTGATATTCAAATTTGGATCTGTACCATCAGCTTTGCACGCGTCCAGATATCTGAGAACTACCACTGGCTTGGATTCTATCTCAGAGAATAAAGGAAAGTCACTCAGTGGGACTCTTCTGCTGGTGATATCAGCAATAGAAGTAGCGATGGGTTCCTTTTTTATATTCTCTATCAACTTCATTTTCTTCAAGTTCTTCGCGTTCAGAGGCTTCCCAACCGTTGGTTCAATGGTGCTTAATTCTTGAGCTTCTATCAGGTGCTCTATCAGCCTATTCTCAGTCAGAATATCTGATATCAACCTTCCAAAGGGTATCCAATCCCTCTTTGTTCTTTCTTCTTCCCTGGTTTCCTTCACACTTGTTCTGAGGTGATTAAACAGAAGATGAGCCAAGTTGATTTTTACCTTCTGATTGATAAAATAGATCAGAAACTGCTGATCTACATTTATGTAATCAGGGGAACTAGTTGGCTTCCTATGATTAAAACACCCCAGAATTATCTTTGCCCAAACTCTGTGGTGATCCTTCAGATCTCTGATCTTGCTGCTGGGCACCCCATGGGTGAAAATCCTTTCTGCTATGACGCCCACGTCAGCATATCTCTCAGCCATATCAATACAGCGGACGCCACCGCCACTGTAACCAATTAACCTTGCTATGTGATCTTCAGTGATCACAATCTTCTTCCCCATAATGTAGGAGGTGACTTGATGCGTTGAAGCAGTTGCATGAATCCAGAACTCCTTGATAACATTGGAAATGTTGGTCCAACCAACCTGTCAAAATACCTTTCCCATTTCTGTGCCCTAACTTCTTCTGTTAAATCAAAACCGTTTTCCTTCAGACTTCCAAAATCAATGATCAATTCAGATAACACTTTAAGATTCTTCACAGGAGTGAGGAGTGTTCTGAATGGCACTTGATACTTTTCAGATGATGCTGTCTTCTCAGAACCTGCAGAAGCACTGCTGGAGGTTGCCATGTTCAAACTTAGGGATTTTGAGAAAAACTGAGAAAATGGGTTTGAGAGAGATGAACACAGAAAAATGCAGAGAATACTTGAGAAATAATGAGAAACTGTAAAAGATTAAATTGAGAGGTTAACGTGCTTAAATAGGCTTCAGAATATTTTGAAATTGTAAACGTTTTCAAGAAAGAGAAATAAAATCATGATTACGTTTTAAAAACATGATTACTTTCATTTAATGCTTGCTGATTTTGGGGGATTTGAGAAAGATACTTAAAAACGGTTACCAGACATGTGTCTCAATGCACCCAATCAGCGTTTTGCCTTCTCAGAAGCGTGCACGCGTTCTGCTTCAGAGATATGCTGATGATTGGATGTCACTTGTTTGATGTAGTGATCAACACGTCTGTCTTTGAGCTTAGACTCTCAGATCTTTAGACTAGCATCTGATACAATCTGCATGTTCTATCTTTCTGAAAGGAAATTGATCAGAAGTTCACAGTAAAACAAATACATTCTGAAGATAAATATATGGAATTAAAACATTTTCACTCTGGGCAGATTTTCATGCTGAGATGTTTCAGAATGAAATTGAACCTATCTTCAGAAAGGGGTTTAGTGAAGATATCAGCCCATTGATGGTCTGTATCTATAAATTTTAAATTCAAAATTCCTTTCTGAATATAGTCCCTAATGAAGTGATGTTTTATTTCTATATGCTTAGCTCTAGAATGTAAAATAGGATTCTTACTTAAGCAAATAGCAGAAGTATTATCACAGAGTATAGGAATGTTACTCTCAAAAATCTGGAAGTCTTCAAGCTGACTTTTCATCCAGAGCATTTGTGTGCTACATCCTGCTGCTGCTATGTACTCAGCTTCTGCTGTTGATAGCACAATTGTTGATTGCCTTTTGCTGGACCAAGAGATCAGATTTTCTCCCAGAAACTGGCAGCTTCCAGAAGTACTTTTACGCTCCACTCTGTCTCCAGCAAAGTCAGCATCGCAGTAGCCTACTAAACTGTAATCACTAGATTTTCTATAAAACACACCCAGATTAGTAGTACCTTTCAGATACTTGAAAATTTGCTTAACAGCTGTTAAGTGAGATTCTCTAGGATCTGATTAGAATCTAGCACAAATACAAACGCTGAATAATATATCAGGTCTTGAAGCTGTCAGATAAAGGAGAGAACCAATCATACCTCTGTAGACTTTCTGTTCTACATTTTTGCTTACCTCTTCTCTTTCCAGAATGCACGTGGGATGCATTGGAATCTTTGATGGCTTACATTCTGAGAGGTCAAATTTCTTCAGAAGATCTCTGATGTATTTGCTCTGATGAATGTAAGTTCCCTCTGGAGTTTGATTGATCTGAATTCCTAGAAAGAATTTCAGTTCCCCCATGAGGCTCATCTCAAATTCTGCCTGCATACACTTAGCAAATTTTATTCCAAGAGAAGGATTATTAGAACCAAAAATAATATCATCAACGTAAATTTGACAGACTAAGATGTCATTCTTAACTGATTTACAGAATAAGGTAGTGTCCACCTTCCCTCTGGTGAATTCATTTTCTAACAGAAAGTTACTTAGCCTTTCATACCAAGCTCTGGGAGCTTGTTTCAGACCATATAGTGACTTCTTTAGTTTGAAAACATGTTCTGGATGTTTTGTATTTTCAAAACCAGGGGGTTGGTGCACATAAACCTCTTCTTCTATATAACCGTTTAAGAATGCACTCTTGACATCCATCTGATACAGAGTGATGCCTCTATTAACAGCAAATGAAATTAAAAGTCTGATAGATTCTAACCTGGCAACTGGGGCAAAGGTTTCTGTATAGTCTATCCTCTCTTGCTGACTATAACCTTGTGCAACCAATCGTGCTTTGTTTCTGATGACTTCACCTTGTTCATTTAGCTTGTTTCTGAAGACCCATCTTGTTCCAATGACGTTGAATCCTTTTGGTCTGGGAACAAGATCCCATACGTCATTTCTGGTGAATTGATTCAGCTCTTCTTGCATTGCCAGAATCCAGTCATTATCTAGAAGTGCTTCATCAATAGAAGAAGGTTCAATCAGAGACACAAGTCCCATAAGGGTTTCTTCAGAGTTTCTGAAGCTTGCTCTTGTTCTGATTGGATCTTCCTTTCTTATTAAGATGGTCTCTTCTGGGTGATCCAAGCTGCTTCTGGGTAATCTCTTCTGAGGTTGATCAGCAGCTGTTGTAGGATTGCTAGCAGTGCTCCTTTCAGATGTTGAAGGAGTGTTTGTGTTGAGAGCTTCTGATGACTTGTCTTCAGAACCTGTAAATTCAATTTCCATACCTGCAAAAACTTCATTCTGCTTTGACTTTTCAGAGTCAAGCTTATCATCAAAACGAACACTGATTGATTCTTCCACAATCTGTGTTTCTGTATTGTATACTCTGTACCCTCTTGAGCGTTCAGAGTATCCTAACATAATACACTTCTGTGCTTTAGAGTCAAACTTTTTTAAATAATTCTTTGTATTTAACATAAAGCAGGTACATCCAAATGGATGAAAATATGAAATGTTGGGCTTTCTGTTCTTCCACAATTCATATGGAGTCTTTTCCAGAATAGGTCTTATTGAGATTCTATTCTGAATGTAGCACGCTGTGTTTATTGCCTCTGCCCAGAAGATCTTAGCAACGTTTGTCTCATTGATCATGGTTCTGGCCATTTCTTGCAATGTTCTGTTCTTTCGTTCTACAACTCCATTTTGTTGGGGAGTTCTAGGACAAGAGAAATCATGCAAAATGCCTCTGTCATTAAAGAATGACTCAAAATCTTTGTTTTCAAATTCTCCACCATGATCACTTCTGACTTTAACGATTCTAAGATCCTTTTCATTCTGAACTTGGTTACAGAAGGTAACAAACACAGAGTGTGACTCGTCCTTGTGTCTTAAGAACTTTACCCATGTCCATTTGCTATAGTCATCTACGATTACTAACCCATACTTTTTGCCACTGACTGAAGCAGTTTTAACTGGTCCAAATAAGTCAATATGCAGAAGTTCTAATGGCTTAGAGGTAGAAACAACATTTTTAGATTTAAAAGAAGGTTTTGCAAACTTGCCTTTCTGACATGCTTCACACAGAGCATCTGAATTGAACTTCAAATTAGGAAGTCCTCTGACCAGATTGAGTTTGTTAATCTGAGATATTCTTCTCATACTAACATGCCCCAATCTTCTGTGCCAGATCCACTGCTCCTTGTTAACAGACAGAAGGCATTTTACATTCTGACTTTTTAGTTCAGAAAGTTTGATTTTGTAAATGTTGTTTTTCCTCTTTCCATTAAACAGGATAGTCCTATCTTTCTGACTAACATCTTTACATGATTTTTGATTAAAGATTATATCATAACCGTTATCACTTAATTGACTTATGGATAACAGATTATGCATTAATCCATCTACTAGCAGAACATTATTAATAGAGGGAAGATTTCCATTACCTACAGTTCCAGAGCCAATGATCTTTCCCCTCTAATTGCCTCCAAAGCCAACGTGGCCTCCAGGCTTAAGTTCCAGGCTTTGGAACATATGCCTTCTTCCCGTCATGTGTCACGAGCAGCCAGAGTCCAGGTACCATGACTGGTGTTTCTGACTTGCTGCTAAAGATATCTGCAACATGTATTATTTTATCCTTAGGTACCCAGATTTTCTTGGGTCCTGATTTGTTAGATTTACCAAAACTCTGGTTGAATTTTGGTTTCACAGAGTACTTACTGCTAGTGTATTTAATATCATGTGTGTGACCATACACAAAATGTGAATTTAGAGGAGTGTGTTTAATGGTTAAGTCCATGACATTCTTTGGTGTAGGAACCTTACCTTGGTATCCTATTCCTTTCCTGCCGTTTCTGCTAACTCCATAGATCATTGAAGCCATTTTGCTTCTATCTATGCTTTTAGCAAGGAACTTCTGGAAACTATGATCATACTCCTTGATGATCTCATCAGCGTTGCTGGGAGTTTCAGAAATTGGTTCCTTCTGAGAGTTTTGTAAAGTATTTTCTAATTTTGAAATTTTAATTCTCAGCTCAGAATTCTCCAATTTAAGACTCTCAGTCTTATTAGAGTCAGATTCAAGATTCCTTTTCAGGTCTCTGAATTTCATTCTAATCTGTTGATACCTTTCCAGGATTTCATTAAGGCTTTCAGCAAGTTCAGCCTTGGTAAAATTAACAGCAAAGTTAGGAAATACCTCTTCAGTATCTGATTCTGAGTCTGATTCAGAAGCTTCACTATCTTCTGAAATGTTAGCCATGAGAGCTATGTTTGCCCTCTCATCATCTGATTCTGAGTCAGCTTCAGACGAGTCAGAGTCATCCCATGTAGCCATGAGACTTTTCTTCTTTTCTCTTCCAAACTTATTTTTGGGCTTTTCCCTCTGAAGCTTTGGGCAGTCACTCTTGTAGTGTCCTTGCTCATTGCACTCATAGCAGATGATGTCCTTGGTGTTTGGCTTTTTGCTACTTGAGGAGCCTTCAGATCTTCTGTATCCAGAAGAAGAATCTTTCTTTCTGTATCTGGAAGAAGACTCGTTCTGATCAGATCTTTTGGGATTCCTGAATTTCCTTTGCCTCTGCTTCCACAGTTGATTTACTCTTCTGGAGAGGAGGGAGAGTTCGTCTTCTTCTGATGAGGATCCATCAGATGTTTCTTCAACTTCCTGCAAAACTTTAGACTCAGATTTTTTGTTAGATTTCAATGCTAAAGGCTTACCTTGCTTCTGAGGCTCATCAGCTTCTAGCTCTATCTCATGATTTCTGAGGGAGCTGATAAGTTCCTCCAGAGTAATTTTGTTGAGATCTTTTGCTAGCTTCAGAGCTGTAACCATTGGTCTCCACTGCTTGGGTAAGCTTCTGATGATTTTCTTGACATGGTCAGCAGTAGGGTATCCTTTGTCCAGAACCTTGAGACCAGCTACCAGAATCTGGAATCTTGAGAACATTGTTTCAATGGATTCAAATTCTTCCATTTTGAACGCCTCATACTTCTGAATGAGCGCCAGAGCTTTAGTTTCTTTGACCTGAACGTTGCCCTCATGCGTCATTCTGAGTGAGTCAAAAATGTTCTTTGCTGTGTCTCTGTTGGAGATCTTTTCATACTCAGTATAGGAGATGGCGCTGAGAAGGATGGTTCTGGCCTTGTGGTGATTCTTGAAGTCACGCTTTTGTTGGTCAGTCATTGTTTTTCTATCAATCTTCTGACCGCTTGCATTCACAGGGTGCGTGTATCCATCTGTCACCATATCCCACAGATCAACATCATGTGCCAGAAAGAAGCTTTCAATTCTGTATTTCCAGTAATCAAAGTTTTCTCCATCAAAGACTGGAGGTTTCCCGCTGAATCTGTCTCTGTCCTCATGGTTGTCATTGCTGGTGTGAGAATAGTTTCCTGCCATTGTGTTTTTCTGACGCTGGATCTTGTACTGACACGGTTAAGTGTTTTAGCTCAGAACCAGGCGCTCTGATGCCAATTGAAGAAGTGAAAAACACAAGAAGGGGGGGGGGGTTGAATTGTAAAACTGAAACTTAATACAATGAACAAGATATTTTTATCCTGGTTCGTTTGATCTCAAACTACTCCAGTCCACCCGTCAAGATGATTTCGCCTCTCTCCAACGAGGTCTTAATCCACTATATTCAACTGAATATTACAATCTGCTTTAACAACTGCTAAAGCCTTCTTGATGCAAACCACAACCCGGTTTGTCAAGGAAACACTTTCTTACAAAGAAGATAAATCTAGGTGTGTGAATGTTTTCTACAAAACTGTATCACAACTGTGATGTTACACAAGTTAAGCTTATGAAACTAGATTGCTAAACAATGATTGAGTAAGGAGATATGTAGCGTTTAACAAACTGAGAGAAGGAAGATTATGATTAGCTTTTAGGCGTGTAATATGTTGGAGAGCATTAGCCAATTCAATCTTCATAGTCTTGTTTATATAGCACTGAGATTGTTGAACGTTGGAGCAATAATCTTGATTCAATGCTAATAACAAACTTTCCTTATTGAGTATATCTTGTCTGGAATGATGCCGTTGGTAATAATACGCTTTCAATGCACAGTACCGTTGCTACTTAAAGCATGTTCTGGCTTGGCTTCATTCTGACTCTGCTTAGCTGCTGATGAACTGTTATTGTCTTTATCAGAGTGTTGAGCGCAGTTCTGTTCATCAAGCTTCAGCCTACGTGTGAGTTATTCTTCTGATTCTGGTATTCTGATAAAGCATCTTCTGATGCTGGT
Source organism: Vicia faba (assembly GCA_948472305.1). NCBI lineage: Eukaryota > Viridiplantae > Streptophyta > Magnoliopsida > Fabales > Fabaceae > Vicia > Vicia faba. Next base: position 1,680,659,202 of record OX451737.1, on the reverse strand, counting down.
GTTAAAGACCAATATTCTGATGCTGATTAAGTGTGCTCTTGCTGATACCTATCAGAGTTTCTGCAAAGCAGAACGTAATATTTTAGGTAGCAAATCGTTCATACATGAATCACATAAATAATATATCTTTTCATTTTGTTATCATCAAAACTTAAACATAGGGTAGTAGATTCAAACTTTGTTCTAACATCTTTAAGTTGATAAAGGCTCTTTATGGCTTAAAGAAAGCACCAAGAGCATGGTATGATAGACTTAGCAATTTTTTGTGTGAAAAAGGTTTCGAAAAGGGTAAGGTTGATAAAACTTTGTTCATTAAGAAAATCAAAAGTAACACTTTATTGGTTCAAGTCTATGTTGATGATATCATTTTTGGATCGACTAACAAAGAAATGTGTGAGGAATTCTCATTGATGATGCAAGGAGAATTCGAGATGTCTATGATGGGAAAGATGACCTACTTTCTTGGACTACAAATTAAGCAACTAAAAGATGGAATCTTCATCAACCAATCTAAGTATTGCAAAGAATTATTAAAAAAGTTTGATATGGACAATTGTAAAGCAATGAATACTCCAATGGGCTCTGGTACATATGTTGATCAAGATGAATCTGGTACTCCAATTGATATTACAAAATACCGAGGTATGATTGGTTCCTTATTGTATTTGACGACAAGCCGTCCTGACATCATATTTAGTGTTTGTCTGTGTGCTCGCTTTCAAGCAAATCCAAAGGAATCACACCTCATGGCAGTTAAAAGGATCATGAAGTATCTAAAAGGAACAACCAATGTCGGCTTATGGTATCCTAAAGGTAGTATTTGCACTTTAATTGGTTATTCTGACGCGGATTATGCAGGTTGTAAAACTGATCGTAAAAGCACAAGTGGTACTTGTCACATTATTGGAAATGCATTAGTATCATGGGCTTGTAAAAAGCAAGCATGTGTTGCTCTTAGCACGGCCGAAGCAGAATACATAGCAGCGGGTAGTTGTTGTGTACAAATTCTTTGGCTCAAGCAACAACTCCGTGATTACGGACTTGATCTCGGATGCATTCATCTTCGATGCGACAATACAAGTGCTATCAATATTACGAAGAATCCAGTCATGCATTCAAGAACCAAACATATAGATATTTGACATCATTTTCTTCGTGATCATGTACTTAAAGGAGATGTCGAAGTCACTTTTGTGGATACTCATAACCAACTCGCAGATATCTTCACAAAGCCACTTGCTCGAGAACCATTCTTCAAAATCCGAAGAGAACTTGGTATTTTGGATGAAGGTGATCTCTAAATGTTTCTCATAAGATGCACGTCTTAATTTTTCTTCAACAAAAATTTATGTTTCAGTACACTCTGCTTCTACTCCTTCTTTTATATGTTTTTAATTGATAAAATGTGTGTATATATATTGTTCGTCTTAATTTTTAAATGTATCTGTTTCACTCTTTTTCCCCATCCTTTTTGATGTTAATAAAGGGGGAGAAGAATATGCATATGTGTTGTTTTGTTTCAAAGAAATTGCAGGCACTCACTCCAAAAATTTAAAGAATCATGGACTTAAGGGGAGCATACAATTTAGGGGGAGCCTTGCATTTGCTCAACAGTATTGCTAAACAAAACAACATAAACATTTCAAGAATTATTTTCAAGACTTGGTTGTCATCATCAAAAAGGGGGAGAATGTAATTGCAAGCTTCTCAAGTCATGTTTAAAGCATTAGTTTTGATGAAGACAACATGGACATCAACATTCAAAGGATGTGCAAAAAGCTTATCAATATCATATACAAGTCTTGAAGATTAGAAGAAGAATTATTGAAGAATCAACAAATGTCAAAAGGTTTAAATAATTCTTAATCTTGAATATAGATGTTCACAAATATGCATTCATAATCATATACATATCCCACATGTTTACATTTAAGAAAAACTATGTTTGAGATCTTTTTCAAAAAGAATTTTTGAAAATAAGCTTTCAGGAACCGGTTCCTCCCTAACAGGGAACCGAGTTCCAAACTTGTTCAAAAAACGCGTCCCTGGAATTTGTACCAGGAACCGGGTTGTACCAATAGGGGAACCGGTTCCTGCGTGTTATTTTTGAAATCTGAGTTATAACGTTCACTAAGAACCGGGTTCAGCCTGTGTCGGATTGTGAGGGGAACCAGGATATATCACCGTGTTCTTTACTTTTCCGCTTTTATCGCTTTCATCACCATAATCAAGAAAAGATAAGATATAATCAAAACCTTCAAAAACTTAACCAAAAATTACTACAAGTATTCTCATAAAACCGAATAAATTTTTATATACCTAATTCACCCCCCCTCTTAGGCACTCTTAGACTTACAGAGCAATGATAGGATCTTCATACATCAACAAAAGTATGCAGTAGAAATTATATAAATATTTGACATGAAAGAATGCAATAAAGTATGCAATCCTATTGTTCTAGGTCGCAAATTAGTAAAAGATGAAAGTGGAAAGGTTACTTATCCCACCATTTTCAAACAAATGGTAAGAAGCTTAATATACCTTCTAGCAAAAAGATATGACATGGCATTTTCTGCGTGTTTGATGGCTAGATACATGGAAATACCCATGGAAATGCATGTTGATGCAGTCAAAAGAATCATGAGATACATACAAGGCATCTTAGATTTTGGTATCTTGTATAAGCATAGAAGTACAACCAACTTGAAGTTGCTAGGATGGACTGACCCTGATTATGCAGGAGATGAAGATGACAAGAAAAACACCTCAAGGCATGTGTTCAAGATAGGTTTAAAGTCAATCTCATGTTCCTCAAAGAAACAACTGATAGTCATATTGTCAACAAAGGAAGCAGTGTTTGTAGCCGCTGCTTCATCATGTGCTTGTCAAGGAGTATGGTTAACAAATGTGTTGGCTCATTTAAAAGTGCCTCAAAAGAAAGAGTCAATCATCTTCTGTAACAATAATTCCTCAATCAAATGTCAAGAAATCCTATTATACATGGAAGGTGCAACCATATAGATGTCATATTTCATTTCTTAAGGTATCTAACTAAGAATGAAGTCATTGAGTTAAAAGAACTGCAACACTCAAATCCAATTGAATTGACTCACATTCTCACCAAATCATTAAAATTTGAGTCATTTGTCAATTTGAAAGAGGGCTTAGAAATGAAGACATTAACTAGTGTTAGTTGATTTAATTTATAGATGTCAAAATAAGAAAGAGTATGTTGTATATTCTTAATAAGCAATATTTGTTAGTAGTTATAACATTACTTCTTTCACAAACAATAATTACAACTTTATATTTACTTGTATAAGTACTAATTTGTGCGTAGCATATCAATGAGAACTTGACATTTTGATTTAAGAGTAATATACTCCCAAAAGACACTTCCTGAATAGACTACATCCGAATAAGTTTTTTAGATAAGAGTAAAAATAAAGTTTTTTTACTTTAAGAAATACATGAGATATATTAAAATTTTCTTATCTTTTATAGTTAGATTGTTAGATTAAATAGTTTTCAGTTTTAGTCAGGTTTAAATCCAAGGTCACACCGACTATGCCTAAAAAGACTAGAAAAAACAATTTTTTTCCTTAACATATGACAAATTGACTTATTCATAATGGATTACAAGAATTTGTCTCAATGTATAAAGTATAAACACTTAAGTGGCAACTAACTAATAATTGACTCAAGCTCAGTACCCACTAGCAAACTGAACTACTGTCAAGAACAATAATTAACTAAGGATCTTTTTGTTATAAGTTATGGTTTTTATTATTTTAATAACAATGAAGAGTCACCTAAATATAATTTTATGGTAACCGTACTGGAATGAGGAGTCACCCTAAATATAATTTTATGGTAACTGTTCTGAACTGGTCCAATAATTAGAATTGATCTAATTCGCTTTTATTTTTGGTGTGGCCGAATAATACCGACTCAGTATCTCTGATCAATCACGCCTTTAGAAGTGCGATCAACGATGCCCAATATACACACCTGTCCAAGTAGGCAACTATCTTTCTGTCTGTCCGATACGAGTTGAGTTGACAACCAGAAAACGTTCAGAATGCCTCTCTACTTGTAACCAACCTCCTCCTCGGAACAAACGACTAGTTACGGGTACGTCTGTCCGTTTTGACCAAATTCTGGCAGTTACATATTTTTGAGGACCCGCATATCTAGGCCCAAAAATAGGGACCAATGACTACACGCTGGGGGAACTATATAAACCCTCACACAGGTGAGGGTAAGGTATCCAATATTCAAACCTTAAACCCTACTGTTTTGCTTGTATCTCTTTGCATCCATTATTACTTGATCGTCAAAGTTCCGTGCAGGTAGAACCCCTATTTCTCCTCAACTTTCCAGCAAACCAGACGTCATCCTTCAGCCTATTTGCAGGTTCTGATTAACCAGTAAGATCAGTGGCGCCATCTGCAGGAACCCATCTTCCCCGTAGACCGAAGACCAAAGATACCTTCAATCCTTCAACCATGGCCGACCATGATGATTATCACTTCTCTAGAAATATTGTACCCTCTCCAGTTCACAAGACCGAAGAAAGCCGGGAGCATCCTCACCTCGAGAAAGACTTTGACCTCAGAGATGGACATACAGTGTCCCCAGATTCAGTCGACGCCGAGTGCGAAAATCATTAGTTCTTGGCTGAGCAGTGGCCCAAGAACCCTACCGAGGAATTGTTGGAAATTCTGCAACCAGTTTCCATTCCTCAGAATGCCGACCCAGCCAAGGTAGCATTGCTCGCTACCCTTAACCAGACCAATACCCTGATCCTGTAGCAGAGCAAGAGGATATGAGCCTGGGAGAAGAAGCAGTCAAAGTCTCCTCCTCGGAGAGACCAACGACACAACTCCCACAACCTATCCCCACCTAGGCATGGTCGTCCAAGCAGAAGGGAGAAGCATGATGTTTCTTTCCTCAAGAAACGCGACCGCACACCTCTCAAGAAAGATGAAGGCTTTCCTTTGTCTAAGAAGACGAAGAGCCACCGCCGACTTGACCACGACTGATTATCGTTGCCCAAGCCAGAGCAACTGAGAAGAAGTCCTTCTCCCCTGCGGGACAATGATGCCCGATGGGGAAGGAACCATCATTCCCCGCCTTCATCTCCCGAAGGAAGCGATGACAACGTGCCTCGCGAACCGTTGTCAAGAGAGATCACAAAGACCTAGCTCTCAGTCGGCCTAGAGAAGCCACCCCCGCTGGGAACATACAATGGTGCAACTAATCCCGATGAACATATAGAAAATATTAACGCACTGCTCGACTACCAACAAGTCATGGGCGCCATCAAGTGCAGGTTGTTCCCGACTACCCTGAGGAAAGGTGCTATGTCCTGGTAGAAAAGTCTCCCAGACGAATCTATCACCTCCTGAAAGTTGTAACGCCCGTTAATTTAATTAATTATTTAATTAAATTAAGTACTGATTAATGGTTGAAAATGTTGTTGAAATTGTTGAAGTTACGAAATATCGAGAAATGTTGATTTAAGTTGCTAAGTTGTTATTTGGTTGATATTTAATTGATTGGTTGATTAATATTAGCAATAATATTAATATATATATTAGAATAATATAAGGTTTATTAGTTGGGCTCATTAGTTGGTTGTATGGAGTAGTAGGTGGGGTGTGAAAGTGAGGCCCAATAAGAATATTAATAATTATAAGGTTAAGCTAATTATAAGGAATTAGGTTAATTGAATAAGTCTTGGAGAATTTGATACGTTGAAGTTGCAAAGCCACAGAGAAGAGGCAAAGGATGGAAACTTTGGCAAGGCTTGGCTCGATTGAAGAATCATAGAGCGGTCTCCAATCCAGGGTAAGGGTGGGGTTCTGACTCTATAATGAGAATTATGATGAATAGTATGTGGGAATTGGGTTGTGTAAAATCTTTGCTGTATATGTATATTTGTTGTGGTTGGTTGTTTCTGAAATTTATCAGGTTTCTATGAATATGTTGCTAAGAATTAAATTGTGTTTCTGCGATAATTGTGCTAACATTGCAGCGATTCAATGGATGAATTGAGTGTTGGAATTATCATATATTAATATGGGTATAATTGTTAAGTTGGCCCGAGATTATGAGCAGAAAAGGAATTATCGATCGCAAGAAAATTGGACGAAGTTGCAGAACTGCAACTGTAATATTGGACATGTGCCGAGAGGCACATGCATGTTAATGAAGGGTGCCGAATGGCATAATTTAGTAGAAGAGGGTGTGAAGAGTGGCACAGATGGGTGCCGAACCGCACAATTTTGTTGTGACGAGTATTATCTAAAAGCTGTGAATTAGTAGTTATATCGTGTTGATGTTTTATTGTGATTAAAGTTTTTTGCAAGTTGTGAAGTGGTAATTTTATATGATCTGATCTAATATATTATTTATCATACGACTTATTATATTGTCCAATATCTCACCCCTTCTATTTAAATGTTTCCCTCTGTTGGTAACGTGCAGGTAATCAAGAAGGATAGTTGTTACCTCGTTAGTTTGAGTCGGTGTTGTCGCTCTGATATGTAGCACTCGGGGGGATGAACGCTTAATGTTTAGTTGTTGATATTTATTTCAGTTGCTTAATTTTTAAGTTGATTACATGAAATAATTGTTGCCTCGAAGATGTTTTAGTTGAATAAAATATGTTAAGTTAATTGAAGTTGAGTATGTAAATTCCACTGCTTATCAATACAAAGTTGTTTGACTTTAAAGAATAAATCAGGTTGTTATTGGTTCATCCGAATTAAGTGTTATGTATCTGTTTTATATGCGATTAAATGAAGTTTGATTTTAAGATGAAAATGTAGCATCCTATTTGTGTTGAACTCTGATTTTATTATTATCCGCCGGCTAGAATTGAGGTGCTACATTAGTGGTATCAGAGCAGGTCGGTCCGTCCGACCAAGTTGTCTAACATTGTTTATTCCTTAGTACGTGAAAAGTGTGTGAAACACTGTCGATGTTTGCTTTCTTTTCTAATCGCTTGTTTATAGAAGTTGGTTTGAAGATAAGTGGGGGAGAAGCTTTGCTTCTCATATATGTTTCGGTTGTAAGATGTTAGTCTAGTATGCTGTTGATGGCGACAGTGCGAGTATTGTTGAAGTTTTGTTATTTCCCAAATCCGAAGGTGACATGGATTAAAGATTTTGGTTGTTAATCAAGTTGGAGCGTCTTGAGGGAGGACGATCAGACAATGTTGATGTATACTTCTTGAAGGATGAGGAGCTATGTAACCATTGTTGACGTATGAGTAGAGTGTAAATCCCCGATATTTCTGAAGGTGATTGTTAATTAACAAGGATAATTTTTAGAAGATGGAATTTAGAAAGTTACGATGTTTCAGCACTGCTGGTGGACTGTGAAGTTGTCTTTTTGAGTAGCCTTGCATAAAATGTCGACGTTTGAACGGTGATAGAGTGACAGATTGTTATAGACCTTATTGTGGGATCCTTGTGAGTGATTGAAAAGGTTGTTGAAGTTGTTGGAATGTCGGAGTCGTAAATGCAAAGAGATGAGTACGATTTCAAGAGTGGTAAGTGTTACTACTTGTATAAAGAAATTTTGTTATGATGTTATCGTAAGGTGTGTATTAGTATGTCGCTGCATGACGTTGGTGTTCGCATTTTCGGATAACCTTGGAAATTCATATCTTGTGTTCCGAGTATCGGATTGGCATTCCGTTTGAACCTATGAGGATATAGAAATATATTATATCATATGAATGTGTTTTCAAATATGGTTGATTCATTCCCATATGGAGGAACTCTGGATTCGTTTACGGAAATAGAGGCTTTTTGGGCGTAAATGATTATTATCGGAGTTGTTCGAGACGATGTCAAGCATAATATTTTGTTGGCGAATAAGTTGAGAAATGAGAGGTTCAGCATTAAACAGGATATTCGTTCATCATTTCAAGTATGGGATGTCGCATGTGAGAAAAGTTTTGTAGAACTAAAGAAAAGATTGACGACTTCCCCGATATTGGTTTTGCCCAATCCGAGTGAGTTATTTGTAGTGTATTATGAATGCGTCTAAGATGGGACTTAGTGGTGTGCTAATTCTGAATGAACAAGTTGTTGCTTGCGCTTCTAGACAACTCATAGTTCATGAGAGGAACTATCCTATGCGTGGCTTAGAATTAGTAGCGGTGGAGTTTATGTTGAAGATTTGGAGACATTATCTTTTTGGTTCTAGATTTGAAGTATTTAGAAATCATAAGAGTTTAAAGTATTTATTTGACCAGGGGGAATTGAATATGAGATAACGAAGATAGTTGAAGTTGTTGAAAGATTATGATTTCAATTTGAATTATCATCCAGGTAAAGCTAATTTCGTGGCTGGTGCTTTAAGTCGAAAGACTTTACATATGTCGGCAATGATGGTTAAAGAATTGGAGTTAATTAAACAGTTCATAGATATGAGTTTAGTTTGCAAGGTGGCACTGAAGAGTGTTATGTTAGGAATGTTGGAAAGTATCTATGATTTTCTGGAGAATATCAAAGAAGCTCAGAAGTTAGATGTGGAATTGGTAGATTTGGTGGTTGGACTCGACCAGTATGAGAATGATGATTTCAAGTGAGATGCATAGGGTGTGTTGAGATTCTGTATTCGAATTTATATTCTTGATGATGCGGAGATGAAGAAATTAATTCTTGAGTTGGAGGATACTTAACCTTTGTGTGAGGCTAAGTGAGTGTAATGTGGACCATGTAAATATGGAGCGTTGGTGTCTCATCAACAAGATTGAATGAGAGGGAAATTGCGGAAGTATTTGTAAACCTCATTGGAAATTATTGAATTATGGTGCGTTAGGTGACTTAAGTACAAGTTTTAAAGGAACACTATTATAGTTTAGAGACGATGGTCTATACTCCATTATGGTTGTCGACTATCTATTGACAAATTAAGAAACTGATCACCCTTAATCTCTTGTTGATATTAGACAAGATCGTGTTGGATGATATACACTTGTCTTTCTATCTTAATAGTGTGTAAAGTGATTGATTTTATATCATGAGGTAGTCGTTCACCAATTTGTGTGAAGAGTGGCTAAGAAAGAGTTGAGACGTATTGAACAAGTCGGAGTGGCGAGTTATATGCGAATTAATGTCGCAAAGTGAAAGATTGAGAATATCAAGTGAACAATTGTTTTATGGTGGGTATTGAGGAAAGTATGAAAATTAGATTGAAACTTGCGAGCTAGATAGTTGACCGAAATTTTAATGAGGACGGTGACCTAAGATGGATTATCAGAGTTGCGCAGCTGAAGCATGATGTGGCGCAATTGCTATGCGTGTACGACTCGTTAGAAGTGAAGGATTAAAACATAAGGAGCCTATGTGAATGGTGTGTCTTAATCTACATGCTTGATTTGGTGGATTATTGATATGGAGATGTTGTGCCAAGGCACTATGTTTGTTAGTAAATATTTGCGGATTTTATAAGAAGATTGTTGTGGATTGTTGGTTAATGGTGAGCTATGGGTATGCTTGTTGAGTTATACAGTTAAGTTGATGTTGTAATGATTTTGTTATCGTTATTGAGATGTTATTGTTGATTTCCGTAAGTAAGGAGTGATACTCCATAACGTGACAAAGTTGATTATCTTGGTTGTGTTTATGTTACTATAAGAGCGATACGATGATGCGAACAGATTTGTTGATATTTTGTTGATACTTGACATACAGGAATGAAATTGTGTATGTGTTTTGATGATATTGCGATGATGTATATCCAAGTATAAGTGTGTCATAGTTGTTGCTACTTTAAATGTTGATATGTCAGATTATGGTGGAGTAGTTGAGATGCTAGTAACGATTATGTCGCGAAGTGTTGAATGATTGACACATGTCTAATCAATTTGAATCGTGTTTAGTTATTGAGTTATTAGGAAAGTAGTGGTTAAAGTATTGCTAAACGCAACTTGGAAATCAACGAGTTGGATGCGAAACTCATACTAAGAGTGGTAGTATCGAATAGATTTTCGAGGACGAAAATATTCTAAGTGGGGGAGAGTTGTAACGCCCGTTAATTTAATTAATTCTTTAATTAAATTAATTACAGATTAATGGTTGAAAATGTTGTTGAAATTGTTGAAGTTGCGAAATATCGAGAAATGTTGATTTAAGTTGCTAAGTTGTTATTTGGTTGATATTTAATTGATTGACTGATTAATATTAGCAATAATATTAATATAGATATTAGAATAATATAAGGTTTATTAGTTGGGCTCATTAGGTTGTTGTATAGATTAATAGGTGGGGTGTGAAAGTGAGGCCCAATAAGAATATTAATAATTATAAGGTTAAACTAATTATAAGGAATTAGATTAATTGAATAAGTCTTGGAGAATTTGGTACGTGGAAGTTGCATAGTTGCAGAGAAGAGGAAAAGGCTGGAAACTTTGGCAAGTCTTGGCTCGATCGAAGAATCATATAGCGGTCTCAAATCCAAGGTAACGGTGGGGTTCTGACTCTATAATGAGAATTATGATGAATATTATGTGGGAATCGGGTTGTGTAAAATCGTTGCTCTGTGAGTATATTTGTTGTGGTTGGTTGTTTTTGAAATTTATCAGGTTTCTTTGAATATGTTGTTGAGAATTAAATTGTGTTTCTGTGATAATTGTGCTAACATTGTAGCGATTCAATCCATGAATTGAGTGTTGGAATTATCATATATTAATATGGGTATAATTGTTAAGCTAGCCTGAGAATATAAGCATGACATGAATTATCGATCGCAAGAAAATTGGATGAAGTTGCAGAACTGCAACTGTAATATTGGACATGTGCCGAGCGGCACATGCGTGTTGATGTAGGGTGCCGACTAACACAATTTAATAGAAGGGAGTGTGATGAGTGGCACAGATGCGTTCCTAGGGGCACAGAAGCGTGCCTGGGGGCACAAAAAGTGTGCTGAGGGGCACATGGTGAGAGAGAGAGGAAGTGTGTTGAGTGACACATGGTGAGAGAGAGGGAAGTGGCCCGCCATAATGTGGCGAGGGGGACAAAGAAAGAAAGGAGTCTCAGTATATCTTTCTTGTAGCAGTGTTGTTAGTAAGTTAATAATTTCTTTTATTAATTCTTCCACCAATCTTTAGTAAATTAGTATCATGTTGAATAGAAACTATAATTTAATTAATTAGTATGATTAGAGTATGAATTGATCGATGGAGTTTTATTAAGTTCTGGATTTATAGATAAATTAGTAGCAAGTTTATTAATTATAGCCGAGTTAATTTAATGGAGTTGGTATATGTATATAGAAGAATTGGATAGCAGTTTACTATTAAGTTTTCAGAAAATTAATAAGGAATATTAGTATAAAGTAGAAATAGTGGAACGTTTAGGCCGTAATTAATTAGCAGGATTTAGTCATTTTTTCGGAATAATTATACAGAACAATTGTTGTAGTATATTTTGGTTGATGCAGTGTATTGTATACTTTGCTAAAAAATATGAATTGCAGGTGGTATTGAATTGTTAGGCTTATGGCCAATGTTGCTTTCTTGTTGATGTTGTTGTCAAATTACTATTGTTGATATGATATTATTGTTGTGACATACTAAGTTGTAGGCTTATGCCAACGTTGTGTTAATTGTTGTTGTTGAAATATCAAGTTGTAGGCCTATGGCCAAAGTTGAATTATGTTCAGTTGATGTTTAATCGTTGATTGATGTAGTAGGCTTATGGACAATATTGATTGATGTTGAGTTGTTGTGTTATTGTGATTGTCCCTATGAATTCTTGTTGATAATGCGAAGTTGCAGTGAATTTTAAATAATGATGAATTACCTCTATTTACTAGTAATAATGGCGATGTTGGCTTATGCCTTGCGATGAATGATGATTGTTGTGAGTATGTGATAGTTCATTCATTGAGTCACATACATTTGCATACTCTATGATGGCCTAGATTAGAAAACTGCGAAGAAGGCTTATGCCTTGTTGATGCCTCTATTTATTGGAAGATTTTTAAGATGAGAGTTCTTCTCCAATGGTACGACATACATGTGCATTGTAATTGAGTTGCCGTTGATGTTTCATCTTGAGTTGTGGTGATGATATACTTGTTGTTGCTTTATGTTAGTGACTTGTTGTGATGAGTATTATCTAAAAGCTGTGAATTAGTAGTTATGTCGTGTTGATGTTTTTTTGTGATTAAAGTTGTTTGTAAGTTATGAAGTGGTGATTTTATATGATCTGATATAATATATTATTTATCATACAACTTATTATATTGTCCGATATCTCACCCCTTCTGTTTGAATCTTTCCCTCTGTTGGTAACGTGGAGGTAATCAATAAGGATAGTTGTTACCTCGTTAGTTCGAGTCGGTATTGTCGCTCTGACATGTAGCACTCGGGGGGATGAACGTTTGATGTCTAGTTGTTGATATTTATTTCAGTTGCTGAATTTTTAAGTTGATTACATGAAATAATTATTTCCTCGAAGTTGTTTTAGTTGAATAAAAGATGTTAATTAAATTGAAGTTGAGTATGTAGATTCCACTACTTATCAATAAAAAGTTGTTTGATTTTAAAGAATAAATCAGGTTATTATCAGTTCATCCAAATTAAGTGTTATGTATCTGTTTTATATGCGATTAAATAAAGTTTGATTTTAAGATGAAAATGTAGCATCCTATTTGTGTTGAACTCTGATTTTATTATTATCTACCGGGTAGAATTGAGTTGTTAAATTAGTGGTATCAGAGCAGGTCGGTCCGTCCGACCAAGTTGTCTAACGTTATTTGTTCCTTAGTACGCGAAAAGTGTGTGAAACACTGTCGGTGCTTGCTTGCTTTTCTAATCGCTTGTTTACAGGAGTTGGTTTAAAGATAAGTGGGGGAGAAACTTTGCTTCTCAGATATGTTTCAGATGTAAGATGTTAGTTCAATATGCTGTTGATGGAGGCCGTGCGAGTATTGTTGAAGTTTTGTTGTTTCCCAAATCCGAAGGTGACATGGATTAAAGATTTTGGTTGTTAATCAAGTTGGAGCATCTTGAGGGAGGACGATCAGACAATGTTGATGTATACTTCTTGAAGGATGAGGAGCTATGTAACCATTGTTGACGTATGAGTAGAGTGTAAATACCTGATGTTTTTGAAGGTGATTGTTAAGTAACAAGGATAATTTTTAGAAGATGGAATTTAGAATGTTACGATGTTTCAGCGCTACAGGTGGACTGTGAAGTTGTCGGTTTGAGTAGCCTTGCATAAAATGTCGATGTTTGAACGGTGATAGAGTGACAAATTGTTGTAGACCTTATCATGGGATCCTTGTGAGTGATTGAAAAAGTTGTTGAAGTTGTTCGAATGTTGGATTCGTAAATGCTAAGAGATGAGTATAAATTCAAGAATGGTAAGTGTTGGTACTGGTATAAAGAAATTTTGTTATGATGTTATTGTAAGGTGTGTATTAGTATGTCGCTGCATGACGTTGGTGTTCGCATTTTTGGATAACCTTGGAAATTCATATCTTGTGTTCCGAGTATCAGATTGGCGTTCCGTTTGAACCTATGAGGAGATAGAAATATATTCTATCATATGAATTTGTTTTCAAATATGGTTGATGCGTTCCCATATGGAGGAACTCTGGAGTCGTTTACGGAACTAGAGGCTTTTGGGGCATAAATGATTATTATCATCGTTGTTCGAGCGAGGTCAAGCATAATATGTTGTTGGCGAATAAGTTGAGAAATGAGAGGTAGAAATTAAAAAGGATAATCTTTCATCATTTCAAGTATGGGATGTCGCATGTGAGGAAAGTTTTGTAGAACTAAAGGAAAGATTGACGACTGCTCCAGTATTGGTTTTGCCTAATCCGACTGAGTTATTTGTAGTGTATTTTGAATGTGTCTAAGATGGGACTTAGTGGTGTGCTAATTCTGAATGAACAAGTTGTTGCTTGTGCTTCTAGACGAATCATAGTTCATGAGAGGAACTATCCTACGCGTGGCTTAGAATTAGTAGCGGTGGAGTTTATGTTGAAGATTTGGAGACATTATCTTTTTGGTTCTAGATTTGAAGTATTTAGCAACCATAAGAGTTTAAAGTATTTATTTGATCAGGAGGAATTGAATATGAGAAAACAAAGATGGTTGAAGTTGTTTAAATATTATGATTTCGATTTGAATTATCATCCAAGTAAAGCTAATTTCTTGGCTGATGCTTTAAGTAGAAAGACCTTACGTATGTCGGCAATGATGGTTAAAGAATTGGAGTTAATTGAACAATTTAGAGATATGAGTTTCGTTTGCAAGGTGGCACTGAAGAGTGTTATGTTAGGAATGTTGGAAAGTATCAATGATTTTCTGGACAGTATTAAAGAAGCTCAGAAGTTAGATGTGGAATTGGTAGATTCGGTGGTTGGACTCGACCAGTCTGAGAATGATGATTTCAAGTGAGATGCGTAGGGTGTGTTGAGATTCCGTATTCGAATTTGTATTCCTGATGATGCGGAGATGAAGAAAGTAATTCTTGATTTGGAGGATACTTAACCTTTATGTGAGGCTAAGTTAGTGTAATGTGGACCGTGTAAATATGAAGCGTTGGTGTCTCATCGACAAAATCGAATGAGAGGGAAATTGTGGAAGTATTTGTAAACCTCATTGGAAATTATTGAATTATGGTGCATTAGGTGACTTGAGTACAAGTTTTAAAGGAACACTATTATAGTTTGGTGATGATGGTTTATACTCCATTATGGTTGTCGGCTATCTATTGACAAATTAAGGAACTGATCACCCTTAATATCTTGTTGATAGTAGACAAGATCTTGTTGGATGATATAGACTTGTCTTGCTATTTTAATGGTGTGTAAAGTGATTGATGTTATATCATTAGGTAGTCACTCACCAATTTGTGTGAAGAGTGGCTAAGAAAGAGTTGAGACGTATTGAACAAGTCGGAGTGGCGAGTTATATGTGAATTAATGTCGCAAAGTGAAAGATTGAGAATATCAAGTGAACAATCATTTTATGGTGGGTATTGAGGAAAGTCTGAAACTAGATTGAAACTTGCGAGCTAGATAGTTGACCGAAATTTTAACGAGGACAGTGACCTAAGATGAATTATCAGATTTGCACAGCTGAAGTGTGACGTGGCACAATTGCTATGCGTGTATGACTCGTTAGAAGTGAAGGATTAAAACATCAGGAGCCTATGTGAATGGTGTGTCTTAATCTAAATGCTTGACTTGGAGGATTATTGATATAGAGATGTTGTGCCAAGGCACTATGTTTGTTAGTAAATATTTGCGGATTTTATAAGAAGATTGTTGTGGATTATTGGTTAATGGTGAGCTATGGGTATGCTTGCCCGAGTTATACAGTTAAGTTGATTTTGTAATGATTTTGTTATCGTTATTGAGATGTTATTGTTGATTTCCGTAAGTAAGGAGTGATACTCCATAACGTGACAAAGTTGATTATGTTGGTTGTGTTGATGTCACTATAAGAGCGATACGACGATGCGGACAGATTTGTTGATATTTTATTGATACTTGACATATGGGAATGAAATCGTGTATGTGTTTTGATGATATTCCGATGATGTATATCCAAGTATAAATGTGTCATAGTTGTTGCTACTTTAAATGTTGATATGTCAGATTATGGTGGAGTAGTTGAGATGCTAGTAACGATTGTGTCGCGAAGTGTTGAATGATTGGCACGTTTCTAATCGATTTGAATCGTGTTGAGTTATTCAGTTATCAGGAAATTAGTGGTCGAAGTGTTGCCAAATGCAACTTGGAAATCAACGAGTTGGATGCGAAACTCGCACTAAGAGTAGTAGTATCAAATAGATTTTCGAGGACAAAAATATTCTAAGTGGGGGAGAGTTGTAAAGTCTGTTAATTTAATTAATTCTTTAATTAAATTAATTACAGATTAATGGTTGAAAATGTTGTTGAAATTGTTGAAGTTGCGAAATGTCGAGAAATGTTGATTTAAGTTGCTAAGTTTCTATTTGGTTGATATTTAATTGATTGACTGATTAATATTAGCAATAATATTAATATAGATATTAGAATAATATAAGGTTTATTAGTTGGGCTCATTAGTTGGTTGTATAGAGTAATAGCTGGGGTGTGAAAGTGAGGCCCAATAAGAATATTAATAGTTATAAGGTTAAGCTAATTATAAGGAATTAGGTTAATTGAACAAGTCTTGGAGAATTTGGTACGTGGAAGTTGCAAAGTTGCAGAGAAGAGGCAAAGGTTGGAAACTTTGGCAAGGCTTGGCTCGATCGAAGAATCATAGAGAGGTCTCAAATCCAAGGTAAGGGTGGGGTTCTGACTCTATAATGGGAATTATGATGAATAGTATGTGGGAATTGAGTTGTGTAAAATCGTTGTTGTGTGTGTATATTTGTTGTGGTTGGTTATTTCTGAAATTTATCAGGTTTCTTTGAATATGTTGCTGAAAGTTAAATTGTGTTTCTATTATAATTGTGCTAACATTGTAGCGATTCAATTGATGAATTGAGTGTTGGAATTATCATATATTAATATGGGTATAATTGTTAAGCTGGCCTAAGATTATGAGCAGGAAAAGAATTATCGATCGCAAGAAAATTGGATGAAGTTGCAGAACTGCAACTGTAATATTGGACATGTGCCGAGCGACACATACATGTTGATGGAGGGTGCCGACCGACACAATTTAATAGAAGGGAGTGTGATGAGTGGCACAAATGCGTTCCTTGGGGTACAGAAGCGTGCCTCGGGGTACAAAAAGTGTGTCGAGGGGCACATGGTGAGAGAGAGAGAGAGGACGTGTGTTGAGTGACACATGGTGAGAGAGAGGGAAGTGTGTCGTTAGGCACACCATGATGTGGCGAGGGAGACAAAAGAAAGAAAGGAGTCCCAATATATCTTTCTTGTAGCAGTGTTGTTAGTAAGTTAATAATTTCTTTTATTAATTCTTCCCCCAATCTTTAGTAAATTAGTATCATGTTGAATAGAAACTATAATTTAATTAATTAGTATGATTAGAGTATGAATTGATCAATGGAGTTTTATTAAGTTCTGGATTTATAGATAAATTAGTAGCAAGTTGATTAATTATAGCAGAGTTAATTTAATGGAGTTGGTATATGTATATAGCAGAATTGGATAGCGGTGTAGTATTAAGTTTTCAAAAAACTAATAAGGAATATTAGTATAAAGTAGGAATAGTGGAACGTCTAGCCGGTAACTAATTAGCAGGATTTAGTCAATTTGTCTAAATAATTATAAGGAAGAGTTATTGTAGTATATTTTGGTTGATGCGGTATATTATATACTTTGCTGAAAAATATGAGTTGCAGGTGGTATTGTATTGTTAGGCTTATGGCCAATGTTGTTTTCTTGTTGATGTTGTTGTCAAATTACTATTGTTGATATGATATTATTGTTGTGACATACTAAGTTGTAGGCTTATGCCAACGTTGTGTTCATTGTTGTTGAAATATCAAGTTGTAGGCCTATGGCCAAAGTTGAATTATGTTGAGTTGATGTTGAATCGTTGATTGATGTAGTAGGTTTATGGCCAATGTTGATTTATGTTGAGTTGTTGTGTTGTTGTGATTGTCTCTTTGAATTCTTGTTGATAATGCGAAGTTGCAGGGAATTTTAAATGATGGTGAATTACCTCTATTTACTAGTAATAATGGCGGTTTGGGCTTATGCCTTGTGATGAATGATGATTGTTGTGAGTATGTGATAGTGCATTCATTGAGTCATATACATTTGCATACTCTGTGATGGCCTGGATTGGAAAACTGCGAAGAAGGGTTATGCCTTGTTGATGCCTCTATTTATTGGCAGGATTTTAAGATAAGAGTTCTTCTCCACTGGTACCACATGCATATGCATTGTAATTGAGCCGTCGTTGATGTTGCATATTGAGTTGTGGTGATGATATACTTGTTGTTGCTTTATGTTGTTGACTTGTTGTGATGAGTATTATCTAAAAGCTGTGAATTAGTAGTTATGTCGTGTTGATGTTTTTGTTGTGATTAAAGTTGTTTGTAAGTTGTGAAGTGGTGATTTTATATGATCTGATCTAATATATTATTTATCATACCTTATTATATTATCTGATAACTCACCCCTTCTGTTTGAATGTTTCCCTCTGTTGGTAACGTGCAGTTAATCAATAAGGATAGTTGTTACCTCGTTAATTTGAGTCGGTGTTGTCACTCTGATACATAGCACTCGGGGGGATGAACGTTTGGTGTTTAGTTGTTGATATTTATTTCAATTGCTGAATTTTTAAGTTGATTACATGAAATAATATTTGCCTCGAAGTTGTTTTAGTTGAATAAAAGATGTTAAGTGAATTGAAATTGAGTATGTAGATTCCACTGCTTATCAATAAAAAGTTATTTGAATTTAAAGAATAAATCAGGTTGTTATCGGTTCATCTAAATTAAGTGTTATGTATCTATTTTATATGCGATTAAATGAAGTTTGATTTTAAGATGAAAATGTAGCATCCTATTTGTGTTGAACTCTGATTTTATTATTATCCGCCGGGTAGAATTGAGGTGTTACAAAAGCAGTTGAGGGAAGATGTTATCAAGGAATTTCAAAGCGTTTCACCGACATCCTAAGTCAGAAGCATCACTAGAAGCAATCATCCAAGGGAGAAATGAGTATCTTCGGGCTTACATCGAGTGCTTCAACAAGGAATCCGTGCAGGTTTCTATGACCAACAACATGAAAAAATGTCTCCTCGAGCACAGGCTTCTTCCCTGCAGTTACTTCTCCAAAGTCGTTGGCATCGAGACTCTAGCCACGCTCGACTCCCTCCTACTTAAAGCCCAATCGTACATTCAGTACGAAGAGAAGGAGGCAGCTAACAATGCAAGGGACTCACGGCATAGGGAGAATTCCAAGGCCTTGAAGAACGATGAACCCTTGACATCCCGTCGGGGAGGAGAAAAAAAGAAACAAGATAAGTTCTGAGAATCTAAAGACCAATGAGGGCCAACTGGTTGTTTTCATGACTACACCCCCTCAACGCCTCCCGCGAGTGTATTTTGACAAAATGCACCAATTTAGAATTCAAGCAAGTCGGGGTCGCTTTCCCCACCAGATACCATCCAAGCCCGATACGGAAAAAAGAAAATACTGTAGGTTCCACAAGAGCCATGGGCACAACACTGACGACTGCATCCACCTCAAAGATGCAATTGAGATACTCATCCGGGACGAGCATATCAAACAATACAAGAAAAAGGAGAGTGCCCGCAAGGAAGCTCAAGAAGCCAAGAATGTTAAAGAAGGGAAGGACTCCCCTAATACAAGCCTCATCACGGTTGCTATGAGCATCAAAAGACCAGAGGATTTCTACTTTCACGACATGGAATAAGCCCCCCTGTACTTCTCTTCACATAGTCCTTGGGAATCCTTCCCAGCGACAATGGTCATCTCAAGCGGGGGATTCAACAAATGCACAGTGGGTCAGTAAAAAGGAGGTTCGACCAATTGATAGAGGCCAACTCTGTCATGGACGCAATTATACCCCAATTTTTGCCCCTAATATTTCTCATCATCTCATGTCGCAATGCATCAAGACACACACATTAGGGTTGTTTCTCTCTTTAACCTCTATTTAAGTTTGCTCTTGAGGGATTACCAAACACCTTGAATTGTGTATCTTATACATGTGTTATTTTAACTAACATTAATATGTGTATATATGTTCCTTTGAATATTCATATTGTAGGTGATCACAGTTGCATTCATCTCACCATATAATCTAGGATTTGAAGGGTGATTCTCAATCAAATAGTTTTCTAATGGATTGCAACGGCTCAATATTTAAGTTCATGTCCATGACATCAAATATTTATGGTTCAAGGAGCACTCTCACTTTATTTAAGTCAAGATCTCCTCAAAGTTAGTGGTGGAAGTCATCAAGAAGATTCATAGGTTCATGTGTTTATTTCCATGCCTTCTTCAACAAGCTTCACTGAGACTTAAACTTCATATTTCAGTGTGCTTCAAGACAACACCATTTCAATACTTATTATTCATCATGCTTATTTTGCCAAGAAAGTTCAAAAAGATTCAAGGTTGACTCAACAAACTTGACCTAATTGAACAAATGCTTAATTCAATGATCACAAGTGCATAACTCTCTCAATTTTCAATATTTTGAGTTGGTTATTTTTTCTATGAATTCTTATCATCATATACAACAAACTCTCTTCACATGACAAGATCCAATTGTGCAAGAAAAATCATCAAAAGTTGAAAGGGGTTTCAAGTCATTTTGACACTCTCTGAGATATGGTTTGTTGACTTCTAAGGACCATATCTTGCTCATTGTTTGAGATTTTTGATTAGTTCCAAATCCATGATTCTATTTAAAGGGTCCTTAATAATCTCTCTTTATAAGTCTAAGGCTAATTTTGAATGGAAGATCACTAAAAATTTAGAAAGATTACAAGTCTCCTTGAAAGGCCTTTAAATTTTAGGGTTTAACTTCAAATGATGATTCTTGGTCAATTTTTATCTCCTTGATTCCGTTATTTTCCCCAATAATCTTTAGGATGTGAAATTCACCTTTTCTTTTATGTGCAAAGCTTGAAAATGGTTATAAGATGCCTTAAGAGCTCAAAAGATTATAGGTCATTTCATGGATTTTCATCAACTTCATAAGGTCATAACTCTCTCATTTTTTTGATTTTTTGAATGATTCAAGTTTCATAATGCTCTTTAAGAAGTCTACTTCATACTATCTTCATTGACCAAAACCTAATTTTGAGTGGGAGGCCATGTATGAAGGCAAGAGATTATAGGTCACTTTTGAGCTCAAAACTTAGAAATTTTTCGAAGTCCACAAATCCGTGTGCTTTTTCCAATTTCAATTGATCATAACTTTCAACTCAGATCACCAAATGGAAACTTTCAAATCATATTGTCAAGCATGATTATTCATCTTTCTAAAGAATCCAAGATTGTACAATAAAGGTCCCTGAGCTTTTTGCACCATGGTTGTGAAGTTGATGCTTTGAAACTAAAATAATCACGTGCAGTAAGTTGGAAATTTCCCTAATATGGATTCTAATCACCAAATTACTATGCGTTTTCCACTTAAACGTGATTAGAAAAGATGTTTGAATCATTTAGAGTGTCAAAACGCATCATTTGGATGAGTTTTGATGCACATGTGGTCACACTTTCTTCATGATCACATGTGTGCACGATTTCATCTCAAATTACATCATCCACCCCTCCTCTCGATTCCATTCACTTCCCTATAAATATATGATGATACCCCACTCATTTGACAAGCTTTAGAGAGCCAAAGAACCTATATTGAACTCCCTCCATAACTCATAATTTTGCAACTTCGAATTCAATTCTAAAGCATCTTTAATCCAATTTCTTTGTTCATTCTTCATCCTTGAACTTCACTGAAGCTAACAAAAGAAGAACCAAGCCTTGAGGTGCCTTGAATCGTGCTAGCCAAGTCACGTTTTAGAGCTCTGAATTTAAATTTCAACGTGTATATTCCTCCATCAATTCTCTCAAAACTTGTTGCTACAATGTA
The DNA here is from genome assembly GCA_948472305.1 of Vicia faba. Classification (NCBI taxonomy): domain Eukaryota; kingdom Viridiplantae; phylum Streptophyta; class Magnoliopsida; order Fabales; family Fabaceae; genus Vicia; species Vicia faba. The sequence continues at coordinate 1,680,637,619 of OX451737.1, read as the reverse complement.
GCTCTCATCACTCTGATACTTGTCACATCATTAGTTTTTAACTAGAAGTGAGTTTTGCTCGTGAATTTTCAAATCCCTTTCCAACTTTTTCTTCTGGTTTTTCTTAAATCGATTGAGCTGTGATTTAAAGAAATTTTTCGCGAGGGTAGGGTTAGGATCGTCTTGAATAGACAGATCCATCGATACCACTACGAGTTTCTGATATTTCCATTTGAGGAAACTCACAAAAACCCCGCACACAGAGGCATGGAGGTTGAAGACGACCTACGTGTCGTTCTTCAACTAATGATAGCGTGACAATTGTTTTATTTTGATGGGCTCATATTTGTTTGATTCTATGTGTTTCTCACTAAAGTCCATCTCAAGCATAGCGCAACAAGTCCTTCAGATCTGTTTACTAACACGTTTTGACTATGATCGGATGACCCAAATTAATTTGACATTATTTTTATTTTTTTGTTTTTGATTTAATTGTTTTAAACTTCAACAATTCATTAAAAAAATCATTTCAACTTCAAAAATTCTGAAAAATTCTCAAAAATACTTTTGATTTTTCTCTTTCTGGTTTTTATTTTTTCAAAATTTTATTTTGTGATTTGATATTTTTTTCATTTTTCACTTTATTTAACTTGTTTTAATTGTTTAAAAATATTTTTCTTGATTTTTAAATTCTGAAAAAATTATGGGAGGATTCAATGACCTCTTGATAAATATTGGTGACCTCATTTTTTTCTTTCTGATTTTTCTATTTTTCACAAATTTTGGTTTATTTTGCTTATTTCTTTAAATTTAAAAAAAATAGTTTCTGACTTTAAAACATTATGAAAATTTTTGTCAACACTTATTGATTCATGTTTGACCTCTGATTATTTTTTGAGGATTTTCATTTGGTGTTTTAATATACTTTATGTATTTTACCAATTATTTCCCTTTTATTAATCATTTTAAATATTTTTTATTAAGTATTATTTTATTATTTTTGTTTGGTCCTTGATCCGCTGTCGCACACGGATTAAAAACCAGTGTTTTATAAAATGCAGTATAGCGACAATGGCTCGAGTCGTATCACATGGATTCTTGATTTTATTATTAACTAATAGAAATCGAATGGGGGTTTTGGTTTTAGGATCGATTTATAACACGAAATAAGTGATTATCAAAATAAGCTGAAAAGTCAATCTGCTGATTCGGTTCCTACCTATCATCGACTATCGTAACTCTAATTTCCTAGACGGATTGTTTATTCCTATTCGAGTACAAACTCAGTAACAAGCGCAATGAGAATAGTGTAATGTAAGTTCCTATTATAGTTTGGTGGCGATGGTTTATACTCCATTATGGTTGTCGGCTATCTATTGACAAATTAAGGAACTGATCCCCCTTAATCTCTTGTTGATAGTGGACAAGATCGTGTTGGATGATATAGACTTATCTTGCTATCTTAATGGTGTGTAAAGTGATTGATGTTATATCATGAGGTAGTCACTCACCAATTTGTGTGAAGAGTGGCTAAGAAAGAGTTGAGACGTATTGAACAAGTCGGAGTGGCGAGTTATATGCAAATTAATTTTACAAAGTGAAAGATTGAGAATCTCAAGTGAACAATCGTTTTATGATGGGTATTGAGGAAAGTCTGAAACTAGATTGAAACTTGTGAGCTAGATAGTTGACTGAAATTTTAACGAGGGCGGTGACCTAAGATGGATTATCAGAGTTGCGCAGCTGAAGCGTGATGTGGCACAATTGCTATGCGTGTACGACTCGTTGGAAGTGAAGGATTAAAACATCAGGAGCCTATGTGAATGGTGTGTCTTAATCTACATGCTTGATTTGGTGGATTATTGATATAGAGATGTTGTGCCAAGGCACTATGTTTATTAGTAAATATTTTCGGATTTTATAAGATGATTGTTATGGATTGCTAGTTAATGGTGAGCTATGGGTATGCTTGTTGAGTTATACAGTTAGGTTAATGTTGTAATGATTTTGTTATCGTTATTGAGATGTTATTGTTGATTTCTGTAAGTAAGGAGTGATACTCCATAACGTGACAAAGTTGATTATGTTGGTTGTGTTGATATCACTATAAGAGTGATACGATGATGCGAACAAATTTGTTGATATTTTGTTGATACTTGACATACGGGAATGTAATTGTGTATGTGTTTTGATGATATTGCGATGATGTATATCCAAGTATAAGTATGTCATAGTTGTTGCTACTTTAAATGTTGATATGTCAGATTATGGTGGAGTAGTTGAGATGCTAGTAACGATTGTGTCGTGAAGTGTTGAAGGATTGGCACGTGCCTAATAGATTTGAGTCGTGTTGAGTTATTGAGTTATCAGGAAAGTAGTGGTCTAAGTGTTGCCAAACACAACTTTGAAATCAACGAGTTGGATGCGAAACTCGTACTAAGAGTAGTAGTATCGAATAGATTTTCGAGGACGAAAATATTCTAAGTGGGGGAGAGTTGTAACGTCCGTTAATTTAATTAATTCATTAACTAAATTAATTACAGATTAATGGTTGAAAATGTTGTTGAAATTGTTGAAGTTGTGAAATGTCGAGAAATGTTGATTTAAGTTGCTAAGTTGTTATTTGGTTGATATTTAATTGATTGACTGATTAATATTAGCAATGATATTAATATAGATATTAGAATAATATAAGGTTTATTAGTTGGGCTCATTAGTTGGTTGTATAGAGTAATAGGTGAGGTGTGAAAGTGAGGCCCAATAAGAATATTAATAATTATAAGGTTAAGCTAATTATAAGGAATTAGGTTAATTGAACAATTCTTGGAGAATTTGGTACATGGAAGTTGCAAAGTTGCAGAGAAGAGGAAAAGGTTGGAAACTTTGGAAAGGCTTGGCTCGATCGAAGAATCGTAGAGCGGTCTTAAATCCAAGGTAAGGGTGGGGTTCTGACTCTATAATAGGATTTATGATGAATATTATATGGGAATTGGGTTGTGTAAAATCGTTGTTGTGTGTGTATATTTGTTGTGGTTAGTTGCTTATGAAATTATCAGGTTTCTATGAATATGTTGCTGAGAATTAAATCGTGTTTCTGTCATGATTGTGCTAACATTGCAACAATTCAATCAATGAATTGAGTGTTGGAATGATAATATATTGATGTGGGTATAATTGTTAAGTTGGCCCGAGATTATGAGCGGGAAAGGAATTATCGGTCACAAGAAAATTGGATGAAGTTGCAGAACTGCAACTGTAATATTGGACATATGTCGAGCGGCACATGCGTGTTGATGAAGGGTGCCGAACGACACAATTTAGTAGAAGGGGGTGTGATGAGTGGCACACATGCGTGCCTAGGGGCACATATGCGTGCCTGGGGGCACAAAAAGTGTGCCGAGGGGAACATGGTGAGAGAGAAAGAGGAAGTGTGCTGAGTGACACATGGTGAGAGAGAGGGAAGTGTGCCGTTAGGCACACCAGGATGTGGCGAGGGGGACAAAAGAAAGAAAGGAGTCCCGGTATATCTTTCTTGTAGCAGTGTTGTTAGTAAGTTAATAGTTTATTTTATTAATTCTTCCCCCAATCTTTAGTAAATTAGTATCATGTTGAATAGAAACTATAATTTAATTAATTAGTATGATTAGAGTATGAATTGATCAATGGAGTTTTATTAATTTCTGGATTTATAGATAAATTAGTAGCAAGTTGATTAATTATAGCAGAGTAAATTTAATGGAGTTGGTATATGTATATAGCAGAATTGGATAGCAGTGTAGTATTAAGTTTTCAGAAAACTAATAAGGAATATTAGTATAAAGTAGAAATAGTGGAACATTTAGCCGTTAATTAATTAGCAGGATTTAGTCGATTTGTTTGAATAATTATACGAAACAATTGTTGTAGTATATTTTGGTTGATGCGGTGTATTGTATACTTTGCTGAAAAATATGAATTGTAGGTGGTATTGAATTGTTAGGCTTATGGTCGACGTTGTTTTCTTGTTGATGTTGTTGTCAAATTACTATTGTTGATATGATATTATTGTTGCGACATACTAAGTTGTAGACTTATGCCAATGTTGTGTTATTGTTGTTGTAGAAATATCAAGTTGTAGGCCTATGGACAAAGTTGAATTATGTTGAGTTAATGTTGAATCATTGATTGATGTAGTAGGCTTATGTCCAATGTTGATTTATGTTGATTTTTTATGTTTTTGTGATTGTCTATGTGAATTCTTGTTGATAATGCGAAGTTGTAGGGAATTTTAAATGATGATGAATTACCTCTATTTACTAGTAATAATGGAGATGTGGGCTTATGCCTTGCGATGAATGATGATTGTTGTGAGTACGTGATAGTTCATTCATAGAGTCACATACATTTCCACGCTCTGTGATAGCCTAGATTGTAAAACTGCGAAGAAGGCTTATGCCTTGTTGATGCCTCTATTTATTGGCAGATTTTTTAAGATGAGAGTTCTTCTCCAATGGTACCACATGCATGTGCATTGTAATTAAGTCATTGTTGATGTTGCATCTTGAGTTGTGGTGATGATATACTTGTTGTTGCTTTATGTTGTTGACTTGTTGTGATGAGTAATATCTAAAAGATGTGAATTACTAGTTATGTCATGTTGATGTTTTGTTGTGATTAAAGTTGTTTGTAAGTTGTGAAGTGGTGATTTTATATGATCTGATCTAATATATTATTTATCATACGACTTATTATATTGTCCGATATCTCACCCCTTCTGTTTGAATGTTTCCCTCTGTTGGTAACGTGCAGGTAATCAAGAAGGATAGTTGTTACCTCGTTAGTTCGAGTCGGTGTTGTCGCTCTGATACATAACACTCGGGGGATGAACGTTTGATGCTTAGTTGTTGATATTTATTTCAGTTGTTGAATTTTAAAGTTAATTACATGAAATAATTGTTGCCTCGAAGTTGTTTTAGTTGAATAAAAGATGTTAAGTGAATTGAAGTTGAGTATGTAGATTCCACTACTTATCAATAAAAAGTTTTTTGATTTTAAAGAATAAACAAGTTGTTATCGGTTCATCCAAATTAAGTGTTATGTATCTGTTTTATATGCGATTAAATGAAGTTTGATTTTAAGATGAAAATGTAGCATCCTATTTGTGTTGAACTCTGATTTTATTATTATCAGCCGGGTCGAATTGAGGTGTTACAAAAGCGGTTGAGGGAAGATGTTATCAAGGAATTTTAAAGCGTCTCACCGACATCCTAAGTCAGAAGCATCACTAGAAGCAATCATCCAAGGGAGAAATGAGTATCTTCGGGCTTACATCGAGTGCTTAAACAAGGAATGTGTGCAGGTTTCTACGACCAACGACATGAAAAAATTTCTCCACGAGCACAGGCTTCATCCCTGCAGTGACTTCTCCAAAGCCGTTGGCATCGAGACTCTAGCCACGCTCGACTCCCTCCTACTTAAAGCCCAATCATACATTCAGTACGAAGAGAAGGAGGTGGCTAACAATGCAAGGGGCTCACGACACAGGGAGAATGCCAAGGCCTCGAAGAACGATAAGCCCTCGACATCCCTTCGGGGAGGAGAAAAAAAGAGAGAAGATAAGTTCTGAGACTCTAAAGACCACTGAGGGCCAACTAGTTATTTTCATGACTACACCTCCCCTCAATGCCTCCCGTGAGTGTATTCTGACAAAATGCGCCAATTTAGAATTCAAGAAAGTCGGGGTCGCTTTCCCCACCAGACACCGTCCTAGCCCGAGACGGACAAAAGAAAATACTGTAGGTTCCACAAGAGCCATGGGCACAACACTGACGACTGCATCCACCTCAATGATGCAACTGAGATACTCATCCGGGACGAGCATATCAAAGAATACAAGAAAAAGGAGAGTTCCCGCGAAGAATCTCAAGAAGCCAAGAATGTTGAAGAAGGGAAGGACTCCTCTAACATAAGCCTCATCACGGCCTCTATGAGCATCACAAGACTGGAGGATTTCTACTTTCATGACATGGAAGAAGTCCCCCTGTACTTCTCTTCGCATAGTCCTTGGGAATCCTTTCTAGCGACAATGGTCATCTCAAGCGGGGGATTCAACAAATGCACAGTGGGCTCAGTAAAAAGGAGGTTCGACCAACTGATAGAGGCCAACTCTAACATGGACGCCATTATACCCCAATTTCCCCCCCTATGATTTCTGATCATCTCATGTCACAATGCTTCAAGATACACACATTAGGGTTGTTTCTCTCTTTATCCTCTATTAAAGTTTGCTCTTGAGGGATTACCAAGCACCTTGAATTGTGTATCTTATACATGTGTTATTTTAACTAACATTAGTATGTGTATATATGTTCCTTTGAATATTCATATTATAGGTGATCACAATTGCATTCATGTCACCATTTAATATAGGATTTGAAGGGTGATTCTTAATCAAATAGTTCTCTAATAGATTGCAAGAGCTCAATATTAAAGGTCATGTCTATGAAATCAAATATTTGTTGTTCAAGGAGCTCTCTCACTTTATTTAAGTCAAGATCTCCCCAAAGTTAGTGGTGGAAGTCATCAAGAAGATTCATAGGTTCATGTGTTTATTTCCATGCCTTCTTCAACAAGCTTCATTGAGACTTAAACTTCATATTTGAGTGTTCTTCAAGACAAAACCATTTCAATACCTCTTATGATTCATCATGCTTATTTTGCCAAGAAATTTCAAAAAGATTCAAGGTTGACTCAACAAACTTGACCTAATTGAACAAATGCTTAATTCATTGATCACAAGTGCATAACTCTCTCAACTTTCAATATTTTGAGTTGGTTATTTTCGCTATGAATTCTTATCATCATATACAACAACCTCTCTTCACATGACAAGATCTAATTGTGCAAGAAAAATCATCAAAAGTTGAAAGGGGTTTCAAGTCATTTTGACACTCTCTGAGCTATGGTTTGTTGACTTCTAAGGACCATATCTTGCTCATTATTTGAGATTTTTGATTAGTTCCAAAGTCGTGATTCTATTTAAAGGTTTATTAACAATCTCCCTTCAGAAGTCTAAGGCTAATTTTGAATGGAAGATCACTAAAAAATTAGAAAGATTATAAGTCTCCTTGAAAGGCCTTTAAATTTTAGGGTTTAACTTCAAATGATGATAACTTGGTCAATTCTTATCTCCTTGATTCCATTATTTTCCCTAATAATCTTTAGGAGGTGAAATTCACCTTTTCTTTTATGCGCAAAGCTTGAAAGTTGTTAGAAGATGCCTTAAGAGCTCAAAAGATTATAGGTCATTTCATGGATTTTCATCAACTTCATAAGGTAAACTCTCTCATTTTTTGGATTTTTTGAATGATTCAAGTTTCATAATGCTCTTTTAGAAGTCTACTTCATACTATCTTCATTGACCAAAATCTAATTTTGAGTGGGAGGCCATGTATTAAGGCAAGAGATTATAGGTCACTTTTGAGCTCAAAACTTAGAAATTTTTCTAAGTCCACAAATCCGTGTGCTTTTTCCAATTTCAATTGATCATAACTTTCAACTCAGATCACCAAATGGAAACTTTCAAATCATATTGTCAAGAATGATTATTCAGCTTTCTAAAGAATCCAAGATTGTACCATAAAGGTTCCTGAGCTTTTTGCACCATGGTTGTGAAGTTGATGATTTGAAACAAAAAAATCACGTGCAGTAAGTAGGCAATTTCCATAATATGGATTCGAATCACCAAATTACTATGCGTGTTCCACTTAAACGTGAATAGAAAAGATGTTTGAATCATTTAGAGTGTCAAAACACATCATTTGGATGAGTTTTGATGCACATGTGGTCATACTTTCTTCATGATCACATGTGTGCACGATTTCAGCTCAAGTTACATCATCCACTCCTCCTCTCGATTCCATTCACTTCCCTATAAATATAGGATGATATCCCACTCATTTAATAAGCTTTAGAGAGCCAAAGGACCTATATTGAACTCCCTCCATAAATCATAATTCTGCAACTTCAAATTCAATTCTAAAGCACCTTTGATCCAATTTCTTTGTTGATTCTTTATCCTTGAACTTCACTGAAGCTAACAGAAGAAGAACCAAGCCTTAAGGAGCCTTGAATTGTGATAGCCAAGTAAAGTTTTAGAGCTCTGAGTTTAAATTTCAACGTGTATATTCCTCCATCAATTATCTCAAAACTTGTTGCTCGAATGTAGCTCTCATCACTCCGATACTGGTCACATCATTAGTTTTTAACTAGAAGTGAGTTTTGCTCGTGAATTTTCAAATCCCTTTCCAACTTTTTCTTTTGGTTTTTCTTAAATCGATTGAGTTGTGGTTTAAAGAAATTTTCCGCGAGGGTAGGGTTAGGATCGTCTTGAAGAGACGGATCCATTGATACCACTATGAGTTTCTGATTTTTCCATTTGAAGAAACTCACAAAAACCCCGCGCACAGAGTCCTGGAGGTTGAAGACGACCTACATGTCGTTCTTCAACCAATGATAGCGTGACAATTGTTTTATTTTGATTGGCTCGGATTTGTTTGATTCTGTGTGTTTCTCACTAAATTCCATATCAAGCATAGCACAACAGGTCCTTCGGATCTGGTTACTAATGCGTTTTGACTATGATCGGATGACCCAAATTAATTTGACATTATTTTTATTTTTTGGTTTTTGATTTAATTGTTTTAAACTTCAAAAATTCATAAAAAAATTATTTCAACTTCAAAAATTTTGAAAAAATTCATAAAAATACTTTTGAATTTTCTCTTTCTGATTTTTATTTTTTCAAAATTTTATTTTGTGATTTGATATTTTTTTTGTGAATTTTCACTTTATTTAACTTGTTTTAATTGTTTAAAAATATTTTTCTTGATTTTTAAATTCTGAAAAAATTATAGAAGGATTCAATGACCTCTTGATAAATATTGGTGATCTCATTTTTCTTTTTGATTTTACTATTTTTCACAAATTTTGGTTTATTTTGCTTATTTCTTTAAATTTTAAAAAATAGTTTCTGACTTTAAAACATTCTGAAAATTTTTGTCAACACTTATTGACTCATGTTTGACCTCTGATTTTTTTTTAGGATTTTCATTTGGTGTTTTAATATACTTTATGTATTTTACCAATTATTTCCCTTTTATTAATCATTTTAAATATTGTTTTATTAAGTATTATTGTATTATTTTTGTTTGGTCCTTGATCCGCTGTCGCACACGGATAAAAAACGAGTGTTTTGTAAAATGCAGTATAGCGACAATGGCTCGAGTCGTATCGCAAGGATTCTTGATTTTATTATTAACTAATAGAAATCGAATAGGGGTTTTGGTTTTAGGATCCATTTATAACACGAAATAAGTGATTATCAAAATAAGCTGAAAAGTCAATCTGTTGATTCGATTCCTACCTATCATCGACTAACGTAACTCCAATTCCCTAAGCGGATTGTTTATTCCTATTCGAGTGCAAACTCAGTGACAGGAGCAATGAGAATAGTATGATGTAAGTTCCTATTATCCGAATTAAGCAAACAGAATTAAGCCTCATGAATTAAGCAAACATGAATTAATCGGACATGGTAACGAATTAAGCAAACGTTGACGTGACTATGGTTAGGATCATACAATCAATCGAATTAAATCAATATACTCTATTCAATTTGAATTAAGCATACAAGAACATAGATTAATATTGAACGAAATAAAAGATGAATTAGAATTATTATAACCTCAAGGTGTCAGAACCTGAATACAGTAGATTGTCAGGATGAATTAGTTCTCCATGAAAATTCGTACAAAATCCAAAAGTAATTTTTCTCAATAATCAAAGGTCCCAATCCACAGTGTACGGCTGCCTAGGTATACGTGCACAGAAGAGAATTCGGGTCAAGACCCAACTGGGTCAAAAACATAACCCAGGCCCAAAATAAATGACCAAAAACTTAAATAAAACTAATGCTGCAATTTCAACACAACTTTCAGGTCTGCTACAAATCGAATCAGCTTCTGCCTTTTTCATAAAAGTCATAGCTCTCTCTCTTAGCTTTCCAACAAGTACTAGAATGCCTTGATCCAACTCTTGTAACTCCAGTTATGAATGTTTCTGCGAAAGCTGCAAATGCTGAAAATTAAATACGAAAATCAAATAAGTGCAAAAATAAAATAAATTAGAAAAACATATTAAAACATAAAAATAAACAAAATAAATCATGGAAATTCTTAAGTATAAATATAGAGGATTGTGCATCAAAATACACTGATCAGTCCTAATTTGGATGTTATTTTGGGACAAGTTCCTCAACCTCATTGGATCTTGGGTGTTGATAGGTTGAAAAACCAAATCCACCAAAACAGATCAATGATGTTGAAGATATTTGAAACTCTAATTTCATTTGATACATCCCATCCCTCTTCATCTTATTCCCTTCTTACCTGTGCTACATGTTGTTGGAGAATGATCTACATATCATATCTCTAATATGTGGTACATAGATTTGCTATTGACCAATCTCAAAATATGTGTAACTTCTACGTAAGTCCACTTACGATTGCTTAACATAGCGCTAAATCTGTCCCAATTTGAGAAATGATCATTCATTGCTCAAACCTATGTTTGCAAGCCCAAATATGTTAGTTTGAAACCTTTGATCCAATAACCTTGAGGTTCATTGTTAGGAGACTTTGATCTTATCAATCCTCTAATTAATTTTTATGAATTTTGGTCTAAGTGAATCATTTAAACATCATTGATCATATATACTTACCTCGAGTACTTGAAATGAATGATATACATGACAAAAAGCAAATGATACTTGTTGTTGAGAAGCTTTGATTTTATCAATCTTCTAATGAGTTTTCAAATGCAAGTTTCAAGATGGTCATTCAACTAACCTCTAACTTTTAATTCATTAACGATTGACTTTACTTTGTACTTTTACTTTATGCCCTTTATTTTACGCCTCTACTTTTATGCACCATTTACTTTAGCATTTATATTTCATGATATTTTCATCTTTTCTCACTTGAGCATTTATCTTTATGTCATTTTATCTTTTCTCATTTGAGCATTTATCTTTATGTCCTTTTTTATTTTGCTCACTTGAGCTTTCTTTTCTTTTTGAAGACACTTAATAACCAACATGAACATTAAAAACTTTAAGGTTAATTAGATTATTTGCTTACTATCCTTGGCATAATGGAGTTATGGACCTCTTGGACTTAGGATTAAAAGTCTTGATTACCCTTGGGACCTTGTGACTCTTTTTATTTTTGTCTGAAGTTCTTGGGGTTTACCCCAAGACATTAAGTTGATTTTCTTTGTGTGCAGGTTATTCTGGTTATATGCATTGTCTGTGATTGAGAGTGTGATCGGTGGATCTGGAACTGACTGTTTAACGCTGGTTCGCGAAATGTCGCGGAAGCAAGAGTCGCCACCGTCTTTTATTTTCTCCAAATGGAAAGGACAAAAGCACAGAAAAATTCCTTAAAGAGATTGCTCTCGGTTCGGGAGGTAGGTTATAGAAAGGGAAGGTGTTAGCACCCTTTCTATCCATGGTTATCCATGGGCTCTTAGATACTTGCTCATTTGTGTTTTCAAAAATGGTTTGTTTGCTTTTCAACTGTGGGTTTTAAAAAAAAGTTTCTTTGAAAATTTCAGTTCGACTCTTGTATCGGTCCTCAAGAGTGTTTGAAAAATTGCTTTCGAAAGATTTTTGAAAATGTGTTGGTGTGAAAAGTATTTTTTTTGAATTTTGTTTTGAAATTTAGAGCAAGTATCTAGAGTCGTCTACCTACCCTAAGGAATTCGTCTGTGTAAATGTCCTTTAAAATAGTGCCATCCCACCATTGAGAGGTAGGTAGCACCACCGTTGGAGGTGTTCGGGTCAATTCGAGGTTCGGGACATGGTGATCACCAGAGCAATGGGAAGACACCTTAGAAGCTACCCTCATGCCAGGTTCCCGGATCATGAGGACTTACTAAGACATCCTCTACTCGACGATCACCTTTCGAGGCAAGGCAACAGTGAGGCGTACCCTAGGGGTGGTGTGTGCGATTCGTGTGTCGTTTTCATTTGTATTTGTCTTGTCATGTTAAAGTGTTCTACGCTTGATTTTATTTTAGGCCATTCATTCTTGCATGCTTTGTTTAACAGTTAAAATATTCGCGAGGAAAAGTAAATCTAAAGCTATTACAAAAGGCGCGGGTCCACATCGCCAAAATTAAACCGGACCCGATTTGACGGAAAATAAATAAGCAAAGAAATTAAAGAAATTAAAAAGTGCGAAAAGTAAATGTTACAAAGCTTTGGGAGAGATACATAATTATTTAAACGGAGAAAGAAATAAGTATGCGAAATTAAACAATTAAATATATGGGCGTTGGACCCTTTTGCAAATTTAAATTAATAAGGAATTAGCATTAAAATTAAAAGAAAATGTTTTTGGTATTTTTATGTTTTTTAGATTTAATGGAAAAAGAATTAATTTAAAACTAAAATAAAATGTTAAACCTAGTTCTAATTATTTTTAAGTTTTTTTAGAAAAATATTGGAGTTTTTAACCTAAATTAACCCTAAATTATTTTACATGCATAATTTAATTATAAAAATAAAATAAATATTATTATTGTGAAAAAGAAAAATTAAAAAGAAGAATAAAAATTAACTAAACCTAATTCTACACTTTTTAGATTTTTATTGTGAAAAGAATTAATATTAAAACCCTAATTTATACTAAGTTTATTTATATACAATTATTTACAAGAAAATATTAAAATAAAATATTTATTATATTTTTTGCCTTTTCTGTTTTTTATGATATTTTTTGTATTTTGTAAAAAAAATAATTAATTAAATCAAAACAATAAAATAAATAACACAATAATTGGAAAAAATAAAATGTGAAGAAAAGTGCAAACCAGGGGGGTGGAAGTCCCAAATTGGAGGTATAGGCCTAGCAATCTGGCCCAATAGCATTGGCCTCATTGGACTTTTCTGAATCATGTGTGATGCGTTGACTAGGGCGTAGTATGTTCTTGAGATCCATACCCTTGATTTGATCTCCCAAGACGCGTGGCTGGCTTGATGATGGTGGTGTATCATGCGCTCCACCTTTGAAATTGCATAGGAACGTGTTTTGCAAAATATTATAGAAATAAACGTAGACCTGGGACTCGAACCCAGGTCACTAGCATCATCAACCAACGCCTGTACCACTAAGCCATGTTAACGCATTTGATGTATAATTAACGAATAAATAATATAAAAGGAAACAAAAGAGTTAGTGGCTAGAGCGCGAAATATTCAAACGCTCCAATCAGTGTGTGACACGGTTTCATCTTCCTCACCATCCCTGTAAAACAAAACACAAAGGCAACGGTTTTAAACGCGTGGTTTTAGGCAGGCTATTGGAAAATAGCGAATAGCTCTCAAGCGCTCATAAATTGAGCGCGAGGGTTGATTCTCGTTCGTCCTAAAGCGCTTGTTTTAATGATCAAGGTCATATGTCCCAATTTTGCCTGGTTTCAAAATCCCCAAATTCACATCCTGTAAACCCTAGAATTCAAGCATGGTAAAATCTCATACACAGCATAATAATCAAATTAAAGGCATTGGTTAGCTTTAAAACATCATAATGAACATGAATCCATAAATAAAAAATGCAAAAGATGCGTGAATTATGATGCACGATTCTGCAATTTTTCTGAAACAGTTTGAGTCCTAGGTACCGATTCTTGGCGTTTGAGTGGATGTTCTGGATTGGAATATGATCAGTGAGACTTGAGGAAGCTATTGGAAAAGTTTTCGTGCCTTGAATCGCCCTCTAACAATGATTTCAGTGTTGAGTTTTTTTAGAGAATTTTTCAAGTTTCTAGAGAGCTTTTCTGCGCAGCTTTTAGTGTCTTGTGATTAGGGTTCTCATCTAGCATTTGTACTGAAGGCATTAGGTCAAAAATATTGCTCAAAATCTCTCGAATTCATGAATTGGAGATTTGATTTGTTAAGGATCTTTTTTCAATCTTTTTCAAGTGTTCTTGTGCCAATTAGCATCCAATCAATCCAATTCTTTCCTAATTAGCATATGCACGAAATCTTGATGGCAAAACATGTATAAAAAGATTTGTTAGGGTGGACTAAATATTTTTCATATATTTAAATGATTTAAATGAATTAATATGAATAAAAATTCAAATAAATAAATAAAAAATGAGAAAATACTTCCCTTTGGGCCAAGTGGTCGTGTACATGTCATGGATGATGAATCATGGAAGAAAAATGGGCCCATTAGCAATTTTAGGTCATTTGAATCAATGTTGACTTTTCAAAATATCCAAAACTTTCCCAACTTCCACAAGGCATAACTTGCTCAATTTGTAAGCTTTTCTCAAGTTCTTGGACAGTTTGGAAAGGTCTTTGAGTCCTATAACCAATGCCTTTGGTCCCATGTCATTTTGATTTACCAATATCAAGTTATGGCCTTTGACTTAAAGTCCCTTTTTGTTGACTTTTGAAAATGACCTATAATGTTGAAATTGATAACTTTTTGTGAGAGCATTTCTTGGACTTGAAGTATGAAGATGAGTTGTAGGAAATGTCTTTCTCTTCAAAATGAGCTTTGGATAGAATTTTTCTGATAATCCATGTGAAAGTTATGCCCTGGTCAATTTCAGTTGACTTTTTCAGCTGTCCAAATATAGTAACTTTTGCATCTTGATGATTTTCTGAGCCAAATTTTGAGAATCATGATCAAGCATTGATCAAATGATGTTTGTGGCTTCAAAATGATATGTTGATCAAAAATTTGAACTTTTGACTGTCAAATGACCATTTTGCCCCTACAGTTGATTGTAGTGCAATTTAGGGTTTTGACTGTGCAATTTTGAGCTGAATGCCTTGGAACTTGATATGAGGATGCTTGACCATATTTTTAGGCATATGAGACTTGATTGGGCCTTTGAAAACTTCATTTCTTTGATCAGAACACAAACCCTAGTTTTGACTGTATGGGAGACCTTTGCACTGTGCAATCCTTGGGGAATTTTGCAGCTTGGCTTGGCAATTTCTTGGGGAATATGGGAGGGCAAATTTTGGGGTGCAACAGTTGCCCCTGTTCAATCTTCTTAGACCTGAGGATGCAGATTGGCTGACGTGCCTTTCGTAATCCGAGGGTAGAAGATGATTGGACACTAGAGTGCCCAGAAATTTGCGCTCACATGTTAACAGTGATGGGGGAATGGGCTTATAGATGCCATTTGGAGATTGCTGGATAGGATGATGGGCTTATAGATGCCATCTGGGTGTCGATCGCGTAAGAGATTCCTTGGCGAGAACTTGCGTACCTGCAAAACAGAAAACGAGTAACTGACACGTTGCAGGAGCTGATTTTTAGATGCTTGGTATAGATATGTCCTGACTGGTTACAGGAGCTGAGTCTGGAGCTTCAAAAGATGATGAATGAACCAGGTATGGTTACTGCCTTAGCATGAATGGTAGGAGAACCTTGGGTGATTTTAACTTCAACAACGCTCGTTGAGAAAATCTTGGTGGGAAATACCATCTTCGCAGGATCGGAACGAGAACCATAGACCATTATAATCTGAAAGGGAATCACCTCACTCGCCGTCGGAGAGGGGAATCATAGGAAAAGGAATTGTCACCTCACTCACCGTCGGAGAGGGAACCATAAGAGACTATCACCTCACACTCACCGTCGGAGAGGGAAACATCTGAAAAGGACTTACCACCTCACTCGCCGTCGGAGAGGGAACCATAGGAGACTATCACCTCACACTCACCGTCGGAGAGGGAAACATCTGAAAAAGGAATTACCACCTCACTCACCGTTGGAGAGGGGACCATAGGAGACTATCACCTCACACTCACCGTCGGAGAGGGAAACATCTGAAAAGGACTTACCACCTCACTCACTGTCGGAGAGGGAACCATAGGAGACTATCACCTCACACTCACCGTCGGAGAGGGAAACATCTGAAAAGGACTTACCACCTCACTCACCGTTGGAGAGGGGACCATAGGAGACTATCACCTCACACTCACCGTCGGAGAGGGAAACATCTGAAAAGGAATTACCACCTCACTCACCATTGGAGAGGGGACCATAGGAGACTATCACCTCACACTCACCGTCGGAGAGGGAAACATATTAAAAAAGGAATTACCACCTCACTCACCGTTGGAGAGGGGACCATAGGTTCTGCTGAGTCTTTATCAGAATAATCTGTTGGGAATCGATTTAGCTGGACTAGAGGAGGTCTTGAAATATGTTTGAGAATTTCAACTGCGTCTTTCCTGAAAGGTAAAGGTCAGTCATATGCAATGCATGATATGGATCAAGCAATGATATTCTCAACATAAATGAGATTTGTATGATATGATGCGTTATGCATGCTATAATGATGTATGTATGTGATGTTTTATGAACGTTTTTGTCTAGGAAAGTAAATCCTTGACGGGTGCCGGGAAGTCATATCCTAGGCTGGTGTTGAAGAATAGATTTTTGCTTCCGCTGGGGATGATAGTTGCAAGAATACCGGTAGGAGAAGATGACTCCGTTGAGGAATAAACTTGGCAAATGGAAGATTCTGTGGGAAGAGGGATGCCTTGCCGAATTGTTGAGAACTTGCTGGGGATATTTTTGCTGTATTGGAAGTGTTGATAGACTTCGCTGGGGATAAGAAGACTTCGTCGAGGACACTCTTTCCGGGGCTTTTGGCTGAGGATAACCCAGTTATATCCTAGTACGGAAATAACTCTTTAAATAAAGCCGGGAAACGCGTTCGTGCTTTGCGAGGATAAGCTTCCAGAATCTGCTGGGGATAAGCTTATTGCTTGGGGAGATGGATTCCACTTTCCTGGGGAACTGGATGGGACTCTCCTGGGGAGTTTTGATGTGCTGGGGAAGTGATTCCTTTGAATGTTGATAGAACGCCGGGGAACAATCTTTAGACCAAGACTGCCGGGGATGCCTGTTAAGAATATATGTGTTGCTGGGGCATGTTGAGATCTGCTGGAGGATACTCAACTTCCTTAAGGTTTGATAATGTAGCTTTGCTTGAGGAGAGTATATTGCTTGCTGGCTTACTCTCTGGGGGATTAAAATGTCTGGTTATGTCCTACCTTGTATCTTGTGGGATAGAACAATTAGATTGCTTAGACAACTCTTTATTGCCCCTGTTTCTATGGGGGAGGCACTGGTGGGGTGCTGATAGTTGTTGATGGACAAACCTTCTTCTGGTAGGCAGATGGCAAGATGACAGGACATAGTCGTACGCTTTGATCCCTAACTTTTGCCTGGACCGCCCTTTCGGGTTTTCAGTCCACCGGGATACCCATTTTTGCCCAAGCCGCCTTTTCGGGTTTTCGACTTGCCGGGTGTACAGATTTTTTTTATTTCATCCCTTATTTTTGCCCGAACCCTTTTGGTTCGCCGGGAAGCCCTTATTTTTTGCCTAGGTGTGTCAACCTAGCGGGTCTTTGATTTTGCGTAGTATTTTTCCGACTATGTCCATGTTCTCAGAATGTAGGGGGTTGCCCTTGTCAGAAGTGTATTGTCATGCCACCAGCAAGTGTTTGGTCAGGCAAGATTTGTTGTTGAAATGCCCCAGGTGATTCATGCGGAGATTTGCCCCAGGCTATTTGGCTTTTTAGAGATTCTCCGAATCTTGATTGGGCTGCCCCAGATGATAGACCATGATCAGGTCATGCCCCTTGATTGGAAGTGCTTTTGTTCACTAGGTATTCGTCGTGCGAATTTTCCTGCTGTTCAAACAAAAAGTCATATGCAAACAAAGTTATGTTAAAAATGCAAAGCTTATGTCTGTCTTGAAGATTTTGAAAATGCATATTTTTTTCATAAAACATGTGAATGTTTGTAAAACGTGATGTCAACTCCGTATTTACCGTAAGCCTTAAGGAGTCAGGATACCTTTCGTACAGTATGCTTTCGAACTAACCCATGCTTCAGCTAGGACTTTTAAGGGTTATAACGTGGCCTGGTTCACGGTTTAAGAAACAAAGGATAAAGGCTCAAATTTTGTTTGTACCCACCCGCTCTTCGTGATGTTCTCCAAACCTAAACTCAGTTGATCATACGTTAGACCTTGTTTGAGTCTTTGCTCTGATTTTCCGGTGATGATTCGGATGTTGATAACTTATTCTGAATAGGCAGTCATTTGTTGTTATTGTTGAGGGTTTGTAAGACCTCTTTCTTGATTTTTCTTATCCCTTTCTTTTTTTTTGCCTGAACTGTTTCCTTTTTTGGAATTTACAGTCAGCGGGATGCCCCAGTTTCGTAAGTCCCCTTTATAGGTTTTGACTTATTGGGTTTTCATTTTTTGAGATATAATGACTGCCTTTCTTTATTGATTATTCGGAACCATCACTGTCTTCCTTTGTTTTGTAAGGACCTCTTTGGTGCCATTCGTTATGCACTTGGATCAACTGAGAGAACTACCCTGCCCCAGGTTATGATGAAGGGTTTTGAATTTCGAAAAGAAAAACTCCTACTTCTTTGGCTCAGATGGGTTGACGAGGGATTATCATCCTTATAACTCCAGTGTTTAAGGATTGAAACAATGCCTGTACCTCATCAGTGGGGTCCGTTCAAAAGCATACTGTAGATTATGGTATCGTTTTCGTCATCCTCCCTCAAGAGGCTTTAGAATTTTAGATCAAGAGTTGACATCAGAAAAAATATGAAAATAATTTGCATTTAGTGAATACGAATATATTGTTTCAGAACAGACATATGCGATGCATTAATGAGATAACAATGTTTAACATGAGTAAATGTTTGAACAAAAGAAACTGCAACTTGAACATTCGAATGAACAAAAGTTTTCTAGTCTCAGGATTTGTCACTTCAAATGGTGAGTCTTGCAGGGGTAGTAGAAGAACTCGGCCTGACCATCTTGGGTGAATTCCACAGCTCCTTCGTCAATCAGGTCCTGAATCTTGTTCTTTAGAGACCAACAGTCGTTTGTATTATGCCCCGGGCTGTCGGAATGATAAGCGCAATGGGCGTTGGGATTATACTTTGGTGACGCTGTATTCTGATTCTTAGGAGGGTCCCTTAATGTAATCAAACTCAATCTCAACAAGTGTTGTAGGGCTTGAGACAGCGACGTGTTGAGCTGAGTGAATTGCCTCCTGGGCTTGTCTAGCTGAAGCTGGTGAAGTTGCTGCTGAGTTTGTGACCCTGAAGCCATTAGAGGAGCTCTCCCTTTATCTCCTTGTCTCAAAAGTGGTTGAACGATGACTGGCTTTTTACCCTTAGACATTTGCCCCAGTTGGTTACCCTGAAGCAGTTGGTTGACGAGAATCCCGAGCTCATCTTGTCTTTGAGTTAACCCTTGAATGGCAGTCACCTACCCCAGCATCTGGACTTTCAATGCATCCATCTCAGCTTGCAGGTGTTTCAGCCTTTCATCCTCAGCACTGTTCCTGACAAAAGTTTCCATGAGAAGTGTTCTCAGCTCCTCCTGCCCCTTGGATAGATTCAGGAGGATTTCCCCGAACCAAGTCTCTTGAGCAAGAAAGTCCTGGTTATCTTGTTGGGAAGCCATTGCTGAAATAAACAGCAGAGATGGTAAGTGACCTGCAACAAGGATACTTGTTATGCAACGATGAGTATGACATGCATGTAATGTTTTCAAGGACCTCGCGGGGTAAACAAGAAAATTTGTTAGCGTTTGGATCCGGTAGCTTGATTGAAAGAAACTTCATATTTGTTGAGAGTCTCTCTTCCAAGGGTCAAAGGCTCACCATATCAAGTGGGTCATAGCCCCTGACTCAAGTCATCAACCTTATTTTGCTTTCCAAACAACCTTGGCTGGGGGAACCTTCTTCAGGAGTCAAAGCTCACCATATCAAGTGGGTCATAGCCCCTGACAACTTTGGCTAGAGGAAAATAAATCCTCTTTGCCCCTTGCTAGATGTTCGATTCATCGTGTCCTGCATCACAAGCCCTCGAGATCCTTGAAATGGGTTAGGATGTATGCAGGATGCATGCAATGGTATGATGTTAGGCTATGCATGGGGTAATATGAATAACCCTGTTATGAGTCCCAACTAAGGACTGCAAACCAAAACCTGCAAGAAACTCAGTACACTTTGTTATGTGTCCCTATTAAGGACTATAAACAAAACCTGCAAGAAATTTGGTAAACCCGGTTATGAGTCCTAATTAAGGACTATAAATAAAACCTGCAAGAAATTTGGTAAACCCGGTTATGAGTCCTAATTAAGGACTATAAATAAAACCTGCAAGAAATTCAGTAGACTTCGTTATGAGTCCTAATTAAGGACTATAAACAAAACCTGCAAGAAATTTAAGGGTCAGATAATAAGCATGCAAGTAGTTCAAGTATGAAGGCACACAAGTCACACAACAGAACCCTTAGAGTTTAGGCCAGCATGAGGTTTGGGTAGTACCCTCTTTCAGTTTGTTGGTTCATACCTGTCCTAATCAAAAGTAACCGGGTTCTTAGAGGATCCCAATATCATTGACTACCCTCAGTCGGTCATAACTCCAGCATCGCAATCTTTTCTTGTGGCCAGAACCATCAAGAGAGTTTAGCCTCAATGGGCGTAGCATACTGCTACTGTTCTAATGGCCAAGTTGGGTCATTTAAGGTTCTAAGGTCTGTTGGTGCTTAATGACTCCTTGGAAGACCCATATTCTCCTCGTTGCGACACAAGGGATATCGGTACAGACCAAGGTGCCACACCAACGTAGCCACTGTTTCACCCGTGTCGGTCTACGCCGGACAGGTCCCTCACAGCTTATGCTACCTAAACAGGGTATCCCCAGATCCGGGTTAGGATCTATGTATCTCCGATGCAATCCACAATATTAAAGCAAGCAAATCAATACAAGTGAAAACACAGTTATGACCTAGCCCTAAGGTACACCTCACTTTATAAGGTTTTCCCCAGCAGAGTCTCCAGTTCTGTGATCGGTGGATCTGGAACTGACTGTTTAACGCTGGTTCGCGAAATGTCGTGGAAGCAAGAGTCGCCACCGTCTTTTATTTTCTCCAAATGGAAAGGACAAAAGCACAGAAAAATTCCTTAAAGAGATTGCTCTCGGTTCGGGAGGTAGGTTATAGAAAGGGAAGGTGTTAGCACCCTTTCTATCCATGGTTATCCATGGGCTCTTAGATACTTGCTCATTTGTGTTTTCAAAAATGGTTTGTTTGCTTTTCAACTGTGGGTTTTAAAAAAAAGTTTCTTTGAAAATTTCAGTTCGACTCTTGTATCGGTCCTCAAGAGTGTTTGAAAAATTGCTTTCGAAAGATTTTTGAAAATGTGTTGGTGTGAAAAGTATTTTTTTTGAATTTTGTTTTGAAATTTAGAGCAAGTATCTAGAGTCGTCTACCTACCCTAAGGAATTCGTCTGTGTAAATGTCCTTTAAAATAGTGCCATCCCACCATTGAGAGGTAGGTAGCACCACCGTTGGAGGTGTTCGGGTCAATTCGAGGTTCGGGACATGGTGATCACCAGAGCAATGGGAAGACACCTTAGAAGCTACCCTCATGCCAGGTTCCCGGATCATGAGGACTTACTAAGACATCCTCTACTCGACGATCACCTTTCGAGGCAAGGCAACAGTGAGGCGTACCCTAGGGGTGGTGTGTGCGATTCGTGTGTCGTTTTCATTTGTATTTGTCTTGTCATGTTAAAGTGTTCTACGCTTGATTTTATTTTAGGCCATTCATTCTTGCATGCTTTGTTTAACAGTTAAAATATTCGCGAGGAAAAGTAAATCTAAAGCTATTACAAAAGGCGCGGGTCCACATCGCCAAAATTAAACCGGACCCGATTTGACGGAAAATAAATAAGCAAAGAAATTAAAGAAATTAAAAAGTGCGAAAAGTAAATGTTACAAAGCTTTGGGAGAGATACATAATTATTTAAACGGAGAAAGAAATAAGTATGCGAAATTAAACAATTAAATATATGGGCGTTGGACCCTTTTGCAAATTTAAATTAATAAGGAATTAGCATTAAAATTAAAAGAAAATGTTTTTGGTATTTTTATGTTTTTTAGATTTAATGGAAAAAGAATTAATTTAAAACTAAAATAAAATGTTAAACCTAGTTCTAATTATTTTTAAGTTTTTTTAGAAAAATATTGGAGTTTTTAACCTAAATTAACCCTAAATTATTTTACATGCATAATTTAATTATAAAAATAAAATAAATATTATTATTGTGAAAAAGAAAAATTAAAAAGAAGAATAAAAATTAACTAAACCTAATTCTACACTTTTTAGATTTTTATTGTGAAAAGAATTAATATTAAAACCCTAATTTATACTAAGTTTATTTATATACAATTATTTACAAGAAAATATTAAAATAAAATATTTATTATATTTTTTTCCTTTTCTGTTTTTTATGATATTTTTTGTATTTTGTAAAAAAAATAATTAATTAAATCAAAACAATAAAATAAATAACACAATAATTGGAAAAAATAAAATGTGAAGAAAAGTGCAAACCAGGGGGGTGGAAGTCCCAAATTGGAGGTATAGGCCTAGCAATCTGGCCCAATAGCATTGGCCTCGTTGGACTTTTCTGAATCATGTGTGATGCGTTGACTAGGGCGTAGTATGTTCTTGAGATCCATACCCTTGATTTGATCTCCCAGGACGCGTGGCTGGCTTGATGATGGTGGTGTATCATGCGCTCCACCTTTGAAATTGCATAGGAACGTGTTTTGCAAAATATTATAGAAATAAACGTAGACCTGGGACTCGAACCCAGGTCACTAGCATCATCAACCAACGCCTGTACCACTAAGCCATGTTAACGCATTTGATGTATAATTAACGAATAAATAATATAAAAGGAAACAAAAGAGTTAGTGGCTAGAGCGCGAAATATTCAAACGCTCCAATCAGTGTGTGACACGGTTTCATCTTCCTCACCATCCCTGTAAAACAAAACACAAAGGCAACGGTTTTAAACGCGTGGTTTTAGGCAGGCTATTGGAAAATAGCGAATAGCTCTCAAGCGCTCATAAATTGAGCGCGAGGGTTGATTCTCGTTCATCCCAAAGCGCTTGTTTTAATGATCAAGGTCATATGTCCCAATTTTGCCTGGTTTCAAAATCCCCAAATTCACATCCTGTAAACCCTAGAATTCAAGCATGGTAAAATCTCATACACAGCATAATAATCAAATTAAAGGCATTGGTTAGCTTTAAAACATCATAATGAACATGAATCCATAAATAAAAAATGCAAAAGATGCGTGAATTATGATGCACGATTCTGCAATTTTTCTGAAACAGTTTGAGTCCTAGGTACCGATTCTTGGCGTTTGAGTGGATGTTCTGGATTGGAATATGATCAGTGAGACTTGAGGAAGCTATTGGAAAAGTTTTCGTGCCTTGAATCGCCCTCTAACAATGATTTCAGTGTTGAGTTTTTTTAGAGAATTTTTCAAGTTTCTAGAGAGCTTTTCTGCGCAGCTTTTAGTGTCTTGTGATTAGGGTTCTCATCTAGCATTTGTACTGAAGGCATTAGGTCAAAAATATTGCTCAAAATCTCTCGAATTCATGAATTGGAGATTTGATTTGTTAAGGATCTTTTTTCAATCTTTTTCAAGTGTTCTTGTGCCAATTAGCATCCAATCAATCCAATTCTTTCCTAATTAGCATATGCACGAAATCTTGATGGCAAAACATGTATAAAAAGATTTGTTAGGGTGGACTAAATATTTTTCATATATTTAAATGATTTAAATGAATTAATATGAATAAAAATTCAAATAAATAAATAAAAAATGAGAAAATACTTCCCTTTGGGCCAAGTGGTCGTGTACATGTCATGGATGATGAATCATGGAAGAAAAATGGGCCCATTAGCAATTTTAGGTCATTTGAATCAATGTTGACTTTTCAAAATATCCAAAAATTTCCCAACTTCCACAAGGCATAACTTGCTCAATTTTTAAGCTTTTCTCAAGTTCTTGGACATTTTGGAAAGGTCTTTGAGTCCTATAACCAATGCCTTTGGTCCCATGTCATTTTGATTTACCAATATCAAGTTATGGCCTTTGACTTAAAGTCCCTTTTTGTTGACTTTTGAAAATGACCTATAATGTTGAAATTGATAACTTTTTGTGAGAGCATTTCTTGGACTTGAAGTATGAAGATGAGTTGTAGGAAATGTCTTTCTCTTCAAAATGAGCTTTGGATGGAATTTTTCTGATAATCCATGTGAAAGTTATGCCCTGGTCAATTTCAGTTGACTTTTTCAGCTGTCCAAATATAGTAACTTTTGCATCTTGATGATTTTCTGAGCCAAATTTTGAGAATCATGATCAAGCATTGATCAAATGATGTTTGTGGCTTCAAAATGATATGTTGATCAAAAATTTGAACTTTTGACTGTCAAATGACCATTTTGCCCCTACAGTTGACTGTAGTGCAATTTAGGGTTTTGACTGTGCAATTTTGAGCTGAATGCCTTGGAACTTGATATGAGGATGCTTGACCATATTTTTAGGCATATGAGACTTGATTGGGCCTTTGAAAACTTCATTTCTTTGATCAGAACACAAACCCTAGTTTTGACTGTATGGGAGACCTTTGCACTGTGCAATCCTTGGGGAATTTTGCAGCTTGGATTGGCAATTTCTTGGGGAATATGGGAGGGCAAATTTTGGGGTGCAACAGAGAGTTCCTCTGTATACAACCGTTACTATTCCTAATTTTTGTGAAGACTTAATTCTTCTAAAGCTTGGTGTTCCTAAGAGGTTTAGTATTTTTGCTTGCTTGGTTTCAATCCAAAGGATGGTAATTCTACATTGACTTCATATGTCAAATGTTAGCTTCTTGTTGGTTAGATCATTCTTTTCCTTGGATTTTACCTTATACTTTAAGATAGTCCATTCATCTCCTTCCATCTTCTTTAATTTCAAAACCTTCTCCCTCCTTTTCAAAACTCTTCTTGTTTTCTAACTTGAACCGTTTTTCATAATAAACTTGGACTTATGTCCATACATTTTCAAAAATCTTTTCTTAATTAAACATTAATCAACTTAACCATACTTTGACATCTTTCTCAAGACTAAAAGTCAATTAACCTCATTCAAACCATTTTGCCACTTTGTCTTTTTACTTTTAAATTTTTTTTCTCAAAACGATTAGACTCTTGTTGATTCTTATAGTGATGTGAGCTACTATACTTCTATGATATATAGTGAAATGAGATATTTTCCACTTGGGTGTTGAGTGAGGCTTCGTTGATTTTAAAATCCAAGCCATATCCTCCACTTTGAGATAATGCAAATTCTCCTTTCTCATAGTCATGGGTAGTAAGTATGTTTTCCACTCGGATATGACGATGATGTCTCGTCTCTTAATATTGACCACCACACTTGTGTTTTAAAATATTTAAGGTGAACTATGAGTAACCTGATCCCCTATTGCAAGGAAGGTCGTACATAGGCACTAAAGGTTCACAACCACGATGGGTGCAAAAATTGTAAAAAATACTTCTTTTATCATCTCCACCATCTATTTTTTATATACATTATTTATAGCTAAAATACACAAATTTACAAAGAGGTTCCTGCGGAGTATCATAGATGCTTAGGGTGCTAATACCTTCCATTTCCATAACCAACCCCCATACCAAGATTCTCTCCCCTCTCTTTTTGGGTTTATTCGCACTTTTCCCATTCCTCTGAAAACAATAAAGCGCGGTGACAATTTTTATTTGATCTGTGCGAGTTAACTCAATCCAATGGCTTAGTCTCAACATTTCTACCGCTAAAGATGCCACCCTCGACAAATTCAGAGGAGGTTCCCATCTGTAACACGGTTGGAGAATTGACTTGGGTGTTTTACGTTTGATCACAATTATTGCGGATAATAAGAGTCACCACCGACTTTTCTTTTATCCAATAAGGAAAGGCTGAAAAGAACAGGAAAGACCTTTCGAGATTATTTCTT
This sequence comes from Vicia faba, assembly GCA_948472305.1. Lineage (NCBI taxonomy): Eukaryota > Viridiplantae > Streptophyta > Magnoliopsida > Fabales > Fabaceae > Vicia > Vicia faba. Next base: position 1,680,611,657 of record OX451737.1, on the reverse strand, counting down.
GAGTTTGGGGGGTAGGTTATGAAAAGGGAAGGTATTAAAACCCTTTCCATCCGTAGTTATCTATGGTCTCTTAGTTGCTTGCTAGATCACTTAATTTTGTTTGAAAATGTGCTTGTGATGTGGGTTTGAAAGTGTTTTGAAAAATGTCTTTGTAATGATTCTCGTTTCTATAAGAATGCGTACAAAGTGTTGGTTTTGAAAATAGTTCAAAGAGGTGTTTGTGGAATGTGTTTTTGAAAGTGATTTTGAAAAGTGTCTTTGTAATGACTCTCGTTTCTATAAGAATGCGTACAAAGAGTTTTGTCTTTTGAAAATGTTTCAATTAAAGATGTTGGTGTATAAAATGTTTTTGTTGTAAGCAAGCGAGCAACTAGGAGCATCCTACATACTCAAAAGGTCTATGTTCCTTTCCTCCTCCTTTAAATGTTGCTATATTACCATTGATTTGGTAAGAAGCCTCATCGTTGGATATGAAAGGACGAGCGTGGGATGTTTGTATAGTCATAGAAGGCAACCTATGAGACGTTTTAGCAATTTTCGTTTATGGACTAGATCGTTTACCGAAGGCAACATTGAGGGTCATCGCGGGACTACAATCTTTTATCGAGGGTCTTTACTTAAACGCCCATATTGGAGGGACACAACTATTTTTCTGAGGCAACAAGTGATATTATCCTAGAGGTACATGTGTGAATAGTGTGTTTGATTGCATGCATTTTGTATTTGATTTTTGGGTTATCTACTTGTTGGTTTTATCTTGCCATACATCCTAATTACTAATATTTGTACAAAAACAATAAAAATGTAGAAAATATATCCTACACTATTACAACCATATTGAATATCAAGAAAATGTAAAGACAAAACAAAAATAAAAGGAGGAAAAATGAGCTTTTCGATCTAGGCAGAAACACCCTTCGATTCTGCCCTTCTTGGCTTCCTTCGATTTAGCTTGGAAGTAGTAAGGACATGTCTTTCGATTTCACCCCTTTCCTGTTTCTTTCGAATGGGACCTAGAAGTCAGTGTGGCCATCCTTCTGGATGCTTCTTTCGTATGAGGCCTGGCAGTCAGTATGGACATCCTACTAGCTGCTTCTTTCGTTTGGACTACAAAGCAGTAAGGGGGTGAAGCCCGAGGCTTCTTTTCACACAAAAACTCCTTCTTTTGTTTGGGCCTATACTTGTTAGTTCTACCATATGTTTGACAAGAAAACAAACAAAAAGGGCAGAAACAAAAAGTAAACAAATGTCATGTACATGCTTGAAACGAAAGGAATGAATATTCACATATTATGCTAGAAACGAGAGGTTCAAGGTTAAGAGAAACTTACCTTGCTTGAAGCTGGAACGTGTGTGCCGGACCATGAGTGACTGCCTAGATGTTCATGGATTCGAAGGAAAGAAACATGTGTGATTTTTCTTTGATTGGATTTGAAGGAAAGAACCAAGCGTTGGATTGCTTCAGATTTGAAAGAGAGAAAGAAACAAGTGTTGTGTTTCTTTAGATTCGAAGGGCCAAGGAAACAAGTGTTGTGTTTCTTCTAGATTCGAAGGGCCAAGGAAACAGGTGTGGTGTTTCTTCTGGATTCAAAGGGTTTGTATTTAGCATTTGAGAATCTTAAGAGTTTAAGAGTTTTGAGAGTCTGATGATTTTCGAAGATTCTTTTCACACCACCCCAAGTCTCTGGATGTGTTGTCCAACCCCTTATACAATTTATGGAGATTCTTATTTATAGGTGAATGTTGACTGATGTTTAGAAGGGAAAACAAAACAATTTGAACAAAATGGGTAAACTGTTTTTGTAGCTTTCGAGGGGCAGTGTTCGTATGCCAAATTGGTGCAAGAATGGGGCAGTGTTTCAGGACTGCTGTGCAGCAGTTTTGAAGTGTTATGGCCAGTGTATTAGGCCTTAAATTGGAAGCAAGCATCTTTTGATATCTCCATTTTTCGTTTTGACCAACTTCGACCACATTCTCCTTCAAACAACATTATTTGATTTTCACCCAACAAGTGTCTTTCGAATGAGCTCTTTTTGTGCATCCTTCGAAGGAGCCAAATGTGTGTACCTTGAATGGGTCACCAAAATATTTCTTAAGGTATGTCATGTAGGTCCTTCGAATAGGCCATCAAACATGTCCTTCGAATGGGACACCCAGACATGCCCTTTGAATGGGTCATGTACGTGTCTTTGAAAGGGCCAAATATGTGTCCTTCGAATGGGCTATGTGTCTATCCTTCGACGAGATCAAATGCAATTCTTCGAATGGGCTAGTAAGTTATATCCTTCGAAAGGGACCCCTATGTATTCCCTTAAAATCCACCAGTACATGTCCTTTGAAGGGGCCACTAACCATGTGTGTTGAATTTTTTTAAGGGTGGAATTGAAGCAAACTATTTCAAAGGGAAATATTGTCCAGTCGAAACTAGTGTAAACATAGCCAATGCCCTGTCGAAGCCTGCATACAGGAGGTCACTACTTTGTGACTCCAAGCAAGCATACAAGAGGCCATTTCTCAAACGAAGGTTTTGCATGAAGAGCCAATGCCCTGCCGAAGCCTACATGCAGGAGGTCACTGCTTTGTGACTCAAGGCAAATACGTAAGGGGTCAATGGTGCAAACGAAGCTTTCGTGCAGTAGGATTTTCCTCTTTGAATCGAAGGAGGCTACAGGAGGCTCTTTTCCTTGTGCCTGATGGCCTGGTGGGAGCCTCTTGCGTGCGAGATAGAGGCTATGGCTCAATCGAAGGCTGCATGCATCCAGCCATCACTTTGTGAATCAAAGAAAGCATGGAGGGAATTATTTATCCAATCAAAATAAGCATGCATGCATCAATTGTCCAATCGAAGCAGGCATGCAAGAAGCTCCTTCTTTGTGAATCAAAGCCAGCGCATCAGAGGTCAACGCCCAATCGAAGGATGCAATCCAAGCTTTCATCGAAAGGGGCCAAAAGTCCAATCGAAGGATGTGAATCAAATAAAACTTGTTTTTTCTCCAATTTTGTCAAAAGATCATTTTTATCTGTTTTTCCATTTTTAACAGTTTCCTCTTTAATTTGATGTTGGAAAATCCAATTGTACTTGTGCAAGCTTAAATTTTGAGAACCCTAGTGAGAAATGCCTTGAGAAATGAGAGGGAAAATTTTGGGGTACAACAGCTGCCCCTGTTCAATCTTCTTAAACCTGAAAAGCAAGTATGGCACGTTGTCGTTCATAGCTTGAAGGTAGAAGATGATTGAACACTAGAGTGCCCAGAAATTTGCACTTGATGATGTGGTTGTTGATTGTGTAGGGAATGGGCTTAAAGATGCCATCCAAAGGTGATTGTTGACAGGAATTAGACTAGGTCTAAGATTGACTTCAACAGGAAAAGAATCAGAATAAATCTTGGGAGCGATTTATCTGAACCAAAGAAAGTGTCTATCAGAAAGGAATCAGGATAAACCATTGATCAATTTAAACTGAACCAGCTGAGGTCTTGAATATTCTTTCATTTATGATGGCCTGTGTAGGGCTGCTTTAGGAGACATATGAGAAGGAAGCCTGGGTAGGGATGCTCCAGGACGAATCCATGTGAAACTTCATCTAGAATTTAAGATAAGGAACCTGGGTAGAGTTACTTCATAATGAGTTCACGTGAAACTTCATCTGGAATTTAAGAGAAGGAACCTGGGCAGGTTTGCTTCACGATGAGTCCGTGTGAAACTTCATCTGGAATTTAAGAGAATGAACCTGTATAGGGTTGCTTCATGATGAGTCCATGTTAAACTTCATCTAGAATTTAAGAGAAGGAACCTGGGTAGGGTTGCTTCAGGACGAGTTCGTGTAAAACTGCATCTGGAAATAAGAAGGAACCCGGGTAGGGTTGCTTCATGATGAGTCCGTGTAAAACTGCATCTGGAATTTAAGAGATGGAACCTGGGTAGGGTTGCTTCAGGAAGAGTTCATGTAAATCTGCATCTGGAAATATGGAGAAGGAACCTGGATAGGGTTGCTTCATGATGAGTCTGTGTAAAACTGCATCTGGAAATGTATGAGAAGGAACCTGGGTAGAGTTACTTCATGATGAGTCCGTGTGAAACTTCATCTGGAATTTAAGAGAAGGAACCTGGGTAGGGTTGCTTTAAGACGAGTCCGTGTAAAACTGCATCTGGAAATGAGAAGGAATCTGGGTATGGTTTCTTTAGGATGAGTCCATGTAAAAATGCATCTGGGAATAAGAAGGAACCTGGGTAGGGTTGCTTCAAGACAAGTCAGTGTAAAACTACATCTAAGAATGAGAAGGAACTTGGGTAGGGTTGCTTCAAGACGAGTCCATGTAAAACTGCATCTGGGAATGAGAAGGAACCTGGGTAGGGTTGCTTCATGATGAGTCTGTGTTAAACTTCATCTGGAATTTAAGAGAAGGAACCTGGGTAGGGTTGCTTCAGGACGAGTTAGTGTAAAACTGCATCTGGAAATGTCTGAGAAGGAACCTGGGTAGGGTTACTTCATGATGAGTCCGTGTAAAATTGCATCTGGAAATATAGAGAAGGAACCTGGGTAGGGTTACTTTATGATGAGTCCATGCAAAACTTCATATGGAATTTAAAAGAAGGAACCTGAGTAGGATTGCTTCAGGACGAGTCCGTGTAAAACTGCATCTGGAAATGTATGAGAAGGAACCTGGGTAGGGTTATTTCAGCTGGTTGTGTAGATAGTTTCCCCGACTTGTTTCAGGTATTGATCTTTGACCTTAGAAAGAAAGATAGTTTTCCTGGCTTGTTACAGGTATTAATCTTCAATCTGCTCATGTAGATAGCTTTCCTGGCTTGTTATAGGTATTAATCTATAGTCGGTCGTCCATAGATAATCGTCCTGTCTTATTACATGTACTAATATGGAACTGTTGAAAATCATTGACGATAGTTATCTATTGTTTGATCTTTCCTGAAAAGGTAAAGAGTTAGCTGTATGCAATGTCATGATGTATGAACTGCATGGCGTAATGATGTTCTCAAAATAAATGAGATTATGCTGTATGCATTTATTATGTATGTAAATGTGATGCATGAAATGTTGTTGGAATATAAATTTGTCTTGGAAAATAAATCCTAGACAAGTACTGGGGAGTTTTGGGAAGCTGAATCCCGAACGACCATTGGGGATGAAGAGTATGCACACCTTTCCAGACCTTGTTTTTAGAATGTTTCCGCTGGGGATTCCTGTTTTGTTGTTTGAGGAGAACTCCGCTGGGGAATGTTGATTTTGCTTAAGAAGAAAGCTCTATGGAGAGTGTTGATTTCCGCTTGGGGAAAAGAGTTCAGGAGTTTCAGTTGTCCATTGCTCTATTGGGGGCTATCTCTTGATGGAAGAGAAAGGGAGTTAATAACCTATTGGGGACAAAGGAATTAACTGTTATCTGGTTGTCTCCCAGGTTTTGCAATAACTCACTAGGGATTGTAGATCAGTCTACTGGGGAAGAGGAGTTGTGGTTCCTTGATTTGTGATAGTCTGAGAGGCAAATTCAAGCTGGGGAATCTTACCATTTGTTGGGGAAATAAACCATGTCGCCAATCTGTTGGAGAGGTGTTTTCTTTTGGCATAACTCCTCGAGGATTCTTGAGATCAACTCAGTTGGGGAGATGTTTTCAGAGATTGAAACTCTAGTTGGGGATCACCCTATGAAAAGGACTTTGTGGGGGTTTGTCTCTATCCCCAGTAGTAAGTGTTTATAGGATTTCTAGGAAATGTTTGCCTGACCGTACATAACCCTTTATTGGAATTCACGTTCAATGCCCCAAGTGATTCAAAGCAGACCTGCCCCTGATTATTCAACATTTCTTGAGAGATTTCTTAGAATCTTGACTCGACTACCCCCAGAATAATTGGACAGTGACATGTCACGCCCCCTTGCTTAATAGTAGATTTGTCGTTGGAAGTGTCATCCTATTTGAAGTGATTTTGTTCACTGAGAGAGTTTTTGTTTGTTGGATATTCGTCGTGTGAATTTCTCCGCTGTCAAACAATTAGCCATATGCAAACAACGATATTCAAATAATGCAAAGTTTATGCTTGTCTTGAAGTTATGAAAATGCGTTTTAGAAGATAAAAGAATTTTTGTAAGAAAATTCAACTCAGGATTTAGAGTAAGCCTTGCAGGAGTCAGGATACCTTTTGTAACAGTATGCTTTCGAACTAACCCATGCTTTAATTAGGGATTTTGAAGGGTTGTAACGTGGCTTGGTTCACAGTTTAAGAAACAAAGGATAAGGCATAAATTGTATTTGTACTCGTCTGTTCTTCATGATATTCTTCAGTTCTAAACTCAATTAATTATACATTTCAACTCTAATTGAGTCTGGAATGACGTTTTGGTGATGGTTCGGACAAGTCAAGTTTCTTGGAAAGCAGTCATTTTTGCAATAAATTTCGTGTTTGTTAAGGATCTGTAGCATCCTCCTTTTGATTTGTTATCCTGGATTTTTGCCTGACTATTCTCGTTTTGAGATTACGGTCAGCGAGATGCCCCCGTTTTTCTTAAGTCCCCTTCGTAGGTTTTGACTTAGTAGGATTTTCTCTTGGGAGATAATGGCTGCCCATTGGATAGGGAACCATCACTGTCTTTTTTGATTCAGAAAGATGTTTTTGGTGTCATTCATTATGTACAAAGTGAAAGCTTGCGACTGACGAGCACTTGAATTAACTGAGAGACTATCCGGCCCCAGGTTTTGATTAAAGGTTTCAATTTGTATGAAAAAGAAAACTCCTACTTCTTTGGCTCAAAGGGGTTGACTAGGGATTATCTTCCTTATAACTCCAGTGTTTAGGAATTGAAACAAACGCCTGTACATCGTCAGCAAGGTTTGTCCAAAAGCATGCTGTATGAGATTATGGCATTGTTTTCGTCATCCTCCCTCTAAAGGCTTGTAACTTTTAGCAAGAGTTGAATGTCATAAAGGGAGTAAAAAACATAGCTTAAATATAGTGAAAACAAATGGATGAATTCAAGACAAACATATGCGATGCATTAATTAAACAAAGTTTAACATTAAGAGATAAGTGTTTAAATAACAAAAGAAATTACAATTGAAAATTCAAAATGAACTGGAATGCTCAATGATTTGGCATGGGAGCGGTGGTCACGTTGGGAGTCTCTGGAGGATCTAACTCGATATCCTTGGCATCAATCATGTTTTGAATATTGTATTTCAGCGCCCAACAATTGTTAGTATCTTGCCCAGGACTGCCGGAATGATATGCACATATTGCATCAGGATTGTAGTTAGGAGAAGAAGTTTTGGGGTTTGGAAGAGGTCCTATCAACGTAATAAGATTCGTATTCAATAAGTGTTGCAGTTCTTGAGACAGTGGCATGTTAATGTTGGTAAACTATCTTTTGGGTTCGTCTTGCCTTCGCAGATTTCCCCTTTATTGTTGTGGCCGCGATGCAGGACCGGAGATCAGGACTGCCCCCACATGTTGGTCGTGGTTGCTCTTGTCATGACCCTTCTGGCCGTACACAGCATTGGACTCTTTCTTACCTTTGTATGGCTTTTTATGAGTATCAGAGGATGTAGCTCTTTGGATCTTTCTGCTTTTGATGCCAGCTTCGACTCTTTCTCTAGTCAGTATTAGCTCGGTGAACCCGGCCGAGGAGCTTCCTATTAGGTGATTGAAGAAAGGTCCCGTCAAAGTTCCCATAAATATTTCAATCATCTCCCTGTCAGTTAAGGGCGGCTTCGCCCTGCCAGCCAAGTTTTTGGGCGTATTCTTTGAAGTCCTCGTTGGAACCCATGGTCATATTCTACAACTGCACACGAGTTGGTGCAAGATCAGCGTTGTGTTGGTACTGCTTGTAGAAAGCAGCAGCTAGATCTTCCCAACTGTGAATGTGTGAACTCTCTAGTTGATACAATTACTTAAGTTGCATCCCAACTAAGCTCTCTTGGAAGAAATGGACCCAAAGCTTCTGATCAGTTGCGTATGGTTGAATCTTGTGAACGTAAGATCTCAGATGCATATTAGGACAAGAGACCCCATCATACGTGGCAAAGGTAGGGACTTTGAACTTTGGTGGGATGACCACTCTAGAAACCAATCCCATATCTTCAAAGTCCAGACCATGTACTCTCTGGATCTCCATGGCGTTGAGACGATCCTCCAGCTGTTTGTATTTATCATCAGCGGGAGGATATTATTCCTCAGAGTAATCAACTTCATCTTCATCAGTCCCCGAGTTGTTATTTCCTTCTTCAGTCTGATCGTCCCCCTCAGTTGACGTAGTTGTGAATCCTAGAGCTTGGTCTGTTGGTTTTTTGAACCTCCTTCCCAAATTCAGGATGCCCACTGACTTCTTTTTCTTCTTGTCTTTGAGAAGAAGAGTCTTCAGGTCCTCTTTCCCTTTAGCCAAAGTCAGGAACATTTGTTAGAATTGGGAATTTTGTGCTTGGAGATCCTTCACTGTTTGTTCCACATCCATCTTACTGAAATAAACATTAGGAAGATAAGGAGACCTGTATGGGAGAATCCTGTCATGATATGATGCATGGTATATGGATGTATGTTTTCAAGGATCTCGCGGGGTAAACACAAGAAGATGTTAGAAGTTAAATTTTGATCAACAACCTTGATTAGAGAACTTCGTATCGGTGGATGTCCTCCCATGAGAATCAAGCTCACCATGTCAAGTGGGTCATAGCCCTTGACTCAAGTTATCGTGCTTTGGTCTTTGATGGCATTTTGTTTAGAGAATGAATCCTCTCGCCCCTTGATAGGCGTCTGGTTCAACATGACCTTGCATCATATGACCTTGATATCCTTGAAATGGTTATTGAAAATGCTATGGTATGATGTCATGATGTTATGTACAAGTATGCAAAGAAAGCAAGTTGTTATGTACAAATAGTCATATACACACAAAGCAGACAAGTCCTTAGGTTCAGGCTTGCATGGAGTTTGTAAGTAAGTACCCTCTTGAAGTTTAATTGGCTCAACCTATCCTAATAATAGTAACCGGGTTCTAGGGGATCTCAATATCACTGGTCTTTCTTCGTCAGGCATTGTTTCAGCGCAAGCCTCTTTAATGGCGACCGAAATATCCCGAACGTCCAATCTCAATGAGCTTAGCATCGAGTATCAACCAATCTTCGGTCAGAACCAAAGTTTTCTATCTCACAACTTCCTAATGGACAAGTGGTTCAATTAAGGTTCTAAGGTCAGTTAGTGCTTCATGACACTGCTCAGCGGCCTCGTATTCTCCTTGACTGACTCAAGGGCTACCGGTACCAACAAATGTGTCACACTAACATAGCTATCGCTTCAACCATGTCGATATACGCTGCACAACCCCCATGATTTATTGCTACTTACCTAAAAGGTGCCCCATATCCAGGTGTAGGATCTTTAACAATAACCCAAAAGATATAAAGCAAGCAAGTCAAAAGAAAGCAAGTAAAAGTGATATATCCCTAAGGTAACCCCACTTTTAAGTATTCTCCCCAGCAGAGTCTTCAGTTCTGTAATACAGTGGGAGAACTGACTTGGGTGTTTTCCGTTTGATTGCAATTGTTGTGGATAGCAAGAGTCGCCACCGACTTTTTCTTTTATCCAATAAGGAAAGGCTGAAAAGAACAGGAAAGACCTTTCGAGATTATTTCTTGAGTTCGGGGGGTAGGTTATGAAAAGGGAAGGTATTAGCACCCTTTCCATCCATAATTATTTATGGGCTCTTAGTTTCTTGCTATATCACTTGCTTTTGTTTGAAAATGTGCTTGTGATGTGGGTTTGAAAGTATTTTAAAAAACGTCTTTGTAATGATTCTCGTTTCTATAAGAATGCTTACAAAGTGTTGATTTTGAAAATAATTCAAAGAGGTGTTTGTGGAATGTGTTTTTGAAAGTGATTTTGAAAAGTGTCTTTGTAATGACTCTCGTTTCTATAAGAATGCGTACAAAGAGCTTTTTCTTTTGAAAATGTTTCAATTGAAGGTGTTGGTGTATAAAATGTTTTTGTTGTGAGCAAGCGAGCAACTAGGAGCATTCTACCTACTTAAAAGGTCTATGTTCCTTTCCTCCTCCTTTAGATGTTGCTATCTTACTATTGATTTGGTAAGAAGCCTCATCATTGGATGTGAAAGGACGGGCGTGGGACGTTTGTATTGTCATAGAAGGCAACCTATGGGACGTTTTAGCAATTTTCGTTTAGGGACTAGATTGTTTACCAAAGGCAACATTGAGGGTCATCTAGGGACTACGATCTTTTATCGAGGGTCTTTGCTAAAACGCCCATATTCGAGGGACATGACTATTTTTCTGAGGAAACAAGTGAGATTACCCTAGAGGTACATGTGTGAATAGTGTGTTTGATTGCATGCATTTTGTCTTTGATTTTTGGGTTGTCTACTTGTTGGTTTTATCTTTCCATACATCCTAATTATTAATATTTGTACAAAAGCAATAAAAATGCAGAAAATTAATCCTACACTATTACAACCATATTGAATAGCAAGAAAATGTAAAGACAAAACAAAAATAAAAGGAGGAAAAATGAGCTTTTCGATCTAGGCAGAAATACCCTTCGATTCTGCCCTTCCTGGCTTCCTTCGATTTGGCCTGGAAGTAGTAAGGACATGTCTTTCGATTTCATCCCTTTCCTGTTTCTTTCGAATGGGACCTGGAAGTCAGTGTGGCCATCCGTCTGGCTGCTTCTTTCGTTTGAGGCCTGGCAGTCAGTATGGATATCCTACTGGCTGCTTCTTTTGTTTGGACTACAATGCAGTAAGGGGGGTGAAGCCCGAGGCTTCTTTTCACACAAAATCTCCTTCTTTTGTTTGGGCATATACTGGTTAGTTCTACCATATATTTGACAAGAAAAAAATGAACAGGGCAGAAACGAAAAGTTAACAAATGTCATGTACATGCTTAAAACGAAAGGAATGACTATTCACATATTATGCTAGAAACGAAAGGTTCAAGGTTAAGAGAAACTTACCTTGCTTGAAGCTGGAACGTGTGTGCTGGACCTTGAGTGGCTGCCTAGATGCTCCTGAATTCGAAGGAAAGAAACAAGTGTGGTGTTTCTTTGACTGGATTCAAAGGAAGGAACCAAGCGTTGGATTGCTTCAGATTCGAAAGAGAGAAAGAAACAAGTGGTGTGTTTCTTTAGATTCTAAGAGCCAAGGAAACAAGTTTCGTGTTTCTTCTGGATTTGAAGGGCCAAGTGTGATACGGTGGCAGAACCGACTGTTTATACTGGTTTGTGTTTTTTGTTCTCAAATGTTGCGGTAAGCAAGAGTCACAACCGACTTTTCTTTTATCCAACAAAGGAAAGGGTGAAAAGAACAGAAAAATACCATTTTCGAGATTTTCGAAGTAAGGGGGGTAGATTATTGAAAGGGAAGGTATTAGCACCCTTTTCATCTGTGGTATTCAACAGGCTCTTAGGTACTTTCTCATTTTGAAAATTGTTTGTGTTTGTGTGTTTTGAAAGATTTTGTTAGCTTTATGGTAACTCTCGCATCGGTCCTTGAGAGTGTGATAAAGCGTTTTTGAAAAGATTTTTGAAAGTGTGTAAGTGTGAAAAATTCAGATTTGAGCAAGTACTTAAGAGTTATCTACCTACTCGAAGAAGGGTCTTCTTTTCCTCCTTTCCTTTAGATAGTGCTATCCTACTATTAGTGAGTAGGTGGCCCTATCGTTGGATGTTGAGGGACTTTCGAAAGGGACGTTATGGCCATTAAAGGCAACATGTAAGGATATCTTAGCATTTCGAAGGGACTGTAATCATATAGGCAACATCGAGGGACAAGATCATTTCTCGTAGGCAACTCGAGGGACGTTTAGGGACTATGATCTTTATGATGACTTTCAGATTGAGGGTCTTTGCTAAGATATCCCTATGTTCGAGGGACATGACCATTATTTTCCAAGGCAACCAAGTGTGGTATACCCTAAGGGTGCAAGTGTGCAACGGTGTGTTTTTTCCAATTATATTTATCTTGCAGTTAGTGACCTAATGATTAATTGATTAATCTTGTCATGCACACCTAAGTTACTAACAATTATATACAAACATATAAGAAAATATAAAGCGAGAAATAAAAGTTCCTACGCTATTACAGGGCTTTCGTGTAGATACATAAGTAATGAACGAAAAGTAAAATGCAAAAATAAAAACCCTAATTTAGCTATTACAAACCGGGAACAGTTACATAAATGGTAAAAAATAATCGTATGAAAAAAAGTAATGACGCACAAAAATTAAAACGGGAAAAAGTTCTAAACCCTAGAAAACCTAATTGTTTATTAATTTTTTTTTGTATTTTATGAAAAATATTAGAATTTTAACCTAATTCTCTAATTAATTCAAATTAATGAAAATAACTTAAAGTTAATTAAATTAATTAATTTGAAAAAATCAATTTATTAAGAAAAAAACTAAGTCTTAATTTTTTGTGATGATTTTCTGATTTTCTGATTTTCTGATTAGAAAAAAGAATGAATAAACAAAATAATATAAAACTAAATAAAAAGAATAAAAAATTAAATTGAGAAATGGGCCTGAAAGGGGGTGTGAAACCCAGTTGGAGGGGTGTGCTGTTGAATTTGTCAAATCCCAGAAACTGGTGGCCCACAGCTGGTGTGTGATTTGGTGTTGTTGTGTTAGGGAGTTCCATGGTATGCCTGCATGCTAGAGGCGCTGGATCCAGAACCATGCAGATTTGATGGCTGGATCCGAGGGTGCATGATGTGCGCCTGGGGTCTGCCATATGTGATCTGAAAGAAATTGGTGATAAAAATATAACATTCCAGACCTGGGAATCGAACCCAGGTCTCTCCCTTTGCCAACCGCTCCTTCCACCACCAAACTAGTATTCTCATTCGTTACATAAATGAAATAATAATATAATATGTAAAAAGATGGTCAGAATTTCTTTTTTTTTTTTAAAACGAGCGCTATTTCAAATGAGCCAACCAGGCCGTGCCACGCCTTCACCTTGCCCAACCCTCTGTCGTGTTAGCTTAGGGACTTGTACCTGTATCTGAAAACCCTAAATCCAAGGTAAAAACCCTAATAATGGCATATTGTCATACATGCATCAAAACAAGCAATTAATGATTCAAACATGTTCTAATCATTCATACAAGCCCGAATGCATGACCCAAATTCATTTATAATGCGTATATGATCATAATCGTTTTCAAAAAAAGAAGAACAAACCGTGACCGTGTCAGCACGATCCTAGGAGCTTTGGTTCTTGGGAGTGATGCAGCTAGCTTCAAAAGGCCTCTAGGAGTCGATTGCAAGCTTCAGAATGCCTTGACTCCTCCTCTAATTCAAAATCGAGTTCACACTTTTCTTGAAAATTTAGAGTTCTTGAATGTCAGTTTCGTGCGACCAATCCTTGTCCCTTTTATCTGGCAATGTTACCTTTATATATCTGAGTGTATTAGGTTAACAAAAGTGGATTAAATCTTGAAGATTTGTGTAGAAAATATTTGATTTGCATTTGAAATTTTAAGATACAAATTTTGTCCAAAACACTTGATCAAATGACTCCAATCAACCTTTACACGAGATTTGGATTCACTCTTCTAATGCTAGGCTCATGATCTGATCATAAAACAAATCTTTGGATTTAATTCATCATTTTACTATTTTATTTGATTTATTAAGATTTAAATGAATAAAAATTCAAATAAATAAAAACAAATCCCATAAAAATAAAATAATGAATTTAAATGTCTTGCATAAGTCCATGGATGTATTTGAGATCCAAAACCCACGCCCATTAGTTCAAAATAATCCAAGTTGCTCACATTGACTTTTGTGCATTTTCATAAAATTGGTCAACTTTAGCAATGCATATCTTTCCGGATTTTAACCCTAAGAGAGTGTTCTTGGACTTTTTAGAGAGCTTAGGATGTCCTCTAAACAACCCTTTTGGTTTCATCTAAATTGGATCTTCCATGTTTATGTAAGGAGCTTTGACCCAAAAGGTGTTTTTGTTGACTTTTGAAAGGACCTATAATGTCTGACCTTGTATCTTCCCAATGGTGCATTTGTTGAACTTGAGGGCTGAAGAGAAGTTGTAGGGAATTGAAATCTCTTCAAAATGAGCTTTTGTGGAAAAATTTTTGATAAAGTATGAGAAAGTTATGCCTGGTGAAAGTTTGGTTGACTTTTCCTATAGAAACCCTAATTTGCCATTTTTGACTTTTGGTTAGTTAGGAGCATTTCTTGAGGAATCATGACCAACCCTTGATCAAATGATGGATATTACTTCAAAATTTTGATGTTTACCAAAAATCTTAAAGTTTGACTATATTTGGGCCACAATTAACTTTTGACATAATAAAGTTGATTTTCAGGCATTTGAGCAGTTGACTGAGCAAACTTGTTGTTCAAGGCATGAAATTTGGCATGAATGATCTTGATGACATATTAGGACAATGGAGAACCTTTGGGATCCTTGGTACTCCCACATCTTGCTTAAAATTGAAACCCTAGTTGAGGTTTGTTGCCTTAGGAGGATAATTTGTCTGGTCAATTCTTGGTTATCCTTGAGCAATTGAGGACCTCTAGAAGCATGTCTTGAGTGAAAATGGGAGGGAAAATTTTGGGGTACAACAGCTGCCCCTGTTCAATCTTCTTATACCTGAGGATGTAGATTGGCTGGTCTGCCTTTCGTGATCTGAAGGTGGAAGATGATTGAACACTAGAGTGCCCAAAAATTTGCACTCATCTGAAATAATACTTGACTGTGTAGGTAATATCGGGAATGGGCTTACAGATGCCATTTGGAGAAGGTGACGGGAGAGTCGCCGGAGATGGGATTAGAGATGCCATCCATAGAAATGTTGATTTTATGAGATATTCATTTATGGGAATTCCTATTCCTGTTGTTGGGGAGGACTCCGCTGAGGAATGTTGGTCTCTGATTTGGGAAATAGAGCTTAGGAGCTTCAATTGTCCATTACTCTAATGGGGAGTCGTTTCTTGATTGAAGAGACAGAAGTGAACTGCTATGTGGTCAGGATCCAAGCTTTACAATGACTTACTGAGGATAATAAGGTTGGCTGCTATCTGGTCGTGTCCCAGGCTACATAGCGACTTACTGGGGAAATGAGATTAAACTGCTATCTGGTTGTACTCCAGGCTTTGCAGTTCCTTCAATTGGAATAGAAATCAGAAAAATCTTAGTGCCAATTTAACTGAACCAGAGAAAGGTCTTTAATTAACTTTGACTGGAATGGAAATCAGAAGAATCTTAGTATCGATTCAACTGAACCAGACAAAATTCTTAAAATATCTTCAACTGGAATAGAAATCAGAGAGATCTTAGTGTTAATCTGACTAAACCAGAGAAGATCTTGGATCAACTTTGACTGGAATGGAAATCATAAGAATCTTAGGGTCAGTTCAACTGAACCAGACAAAAGTCTTGGAATATCTTCATCTGGAATAGAAATCAGAGAGATCTTAGTGTCGATCTGACTGAAACAGAGAAGGTCTTGGATCAACTTTGACTAGAATGGAAATCAGAAGAATCTTAGGGTCGATTCAACTGAACCAGACAAAAGTCTTGGAATATCTTCATCTGTAATAGAAATCAGACAGATCTTAGTTTTGATCTAACTGAACAAGAGAAGGTCTTTAATTAACTTTGACTGGAATGGAAATCAGAAGAATCTTAGGGTCAATTCAACCGAACCAGACAAAAGTCTTGGGTCATCTTCAATTGGAATAGAAATCAGAGAGATCTTAGTATCGATCTGACTGAACCAGAGAAGGTCTTTAATTAACTTTGACTGGAATAGAAATCAGAAAAATCTCAGTATCAATTCAACTGAACTAGACAAAAGTCTTGGAACATCTTTGTCTGGAATAGAAATTAGAGAGATATTAGTGTCGATCTGGCTGAACCAAAGAAGGTCTTTAATTAACTTTGTCTGGAATGGAAATCAGAAAAATCTTAGTATCGATTCAACTGAACCAGACAAAAGTCTTGGAACATCTTTGTTTGGAATAGAAATCAGAGAGATCTTAATGTCGATCTAACTGAACCAGAGAAGGTCTTATGAGGACATCTTTCTGAGGAAATTGGTGAAATAGCCCTTCATCAGACGTAGCTTTTGAGAAGACTACCAGGTCACATAAGTAGTCAGCGGTGTTTATTGATTTGATCTTTTCCCTGAAAAAGGTAAAGAGTTAGTCATATGCAATGTCATGATGTATGAAATGCATTATGGTGATGTTCTCAAAATAAACGAGATTATGCTGTATGCGATGTGTATGCGCATGACATGATGTATGAACTTGGGATGCTATTGCGATATTTCTTAGTTTGGGAAAGTAAATCCCGGGCTGCTACTAGAGAGTATAAGGAGGCTGAATCCTTCATTTTCACTAGGGATGATGAATGAAGATGATTCACTGGGGATTTCCTCCTTCGGTTTGAGGATAATCCGCAGGGGATTTTTAACTCTTGCCTGAGAATAACTCCATGGAGAGAGATGTTTTGTTGGAAGATTTTGCTGATGTAGAGAAATAAACTCTGTTGGGGAATAAACTTCCGCAGTTAGAGAAATAAACTCTATCGGGGAGGGGGTTTTATAAACTGTTTAGGATTATAAAGCTCGGCTGGGGGACACAGATTTTAGCTCTTGACTGGAGGAAGTAATTCTTGTTTGGGGAAGGAGAGATGAAAACCTTGATTGTTCATATTCTGTAGGGAACATAGATGTCACAGGGTCGTATGTAATGGTGACTTCGTCTCAAACTGTCTCTGCCCCTGTACCATGCTGGAAAGAGTAACTGTCGGAACCACAAATGGCTTTTTTAGAATTTGCCCCGTTTCCCAAATTCATTAGCAACCGTCTTTCTATTTCTTATGCAAGTATTCGTGAACAATGATCATATTTAAATGCATATGTCAAAAATAATCATTGGACGTTTTTGCAAAACAAAACAGAAAAATAAAGGCAGACAGTTTTGTACTTTCAAAAGAATGATTTGTATTGATTTTTGAAGTTTGCCTATAACAGGCATTTTGTACAAAGAGACTGACGTTCTAGTAGGAGAACATCGTCGTAAAGAATGAAAACTACACAAAATGGTGTATAAAGAGAAAATAGCTATGTGTAATAATCCCATTGAGTTTCAATTCTACTATTTCCCTTATGTATTCGAGCCTCTCATCACTTTGCTACTTGTCTAAAGTTGACTGGATTGATTGGTATCGTTTGAGCTTGATAGTTGATACTGAAGTCTGATCGCAAGGTGATCCAATGGGACATAGTGATACACTTCAAATCCCTAACTTTTTCCTGGACTGCCCTTTCGGGTTTTCAGTCCACCGGGATACCTTTTTTTCCCAAGCCGCCCTTTTAGGTTTTCGACTTGCCGGGTGTACATATTTTTTTGTTTTTATCCCTAACTTTTGCCCGAACCCTTTTGGGTTCGCCGGGATGCCCTTATTTTTGCCTAGGCCAGTTAAACTAGCGGGTCTTTATTTATGCGTAGTATCTTTTCACCATGTCTGCATTTACCGGGTGTGGAAGGTCGTCACTGTCGATAGTGGTTAGGATCATGGCTCCACCAGAAAATATACTTTTGATCAAAATGGCCCTTCATACGTGGGAGTCCATTTGCCCATGGGATCACCTTGTGGCAGTATGATGCGGTTGATTACCAGATCACCCACTTGATATAGTTGTCGTCTGACCTTTTTGTTGAAAGCCTTGATCATCCATTTTTGGTACATTTGACCATGACAGGAAGCAGTAAGTCTTTTCTCATCAATCAGATTCAGTTGATCAAGTCGAGTCTGGATCCAATCATCTTCGTTCAAACCCGCATCCTTCATGATTCTCAAAGAAGGGATCTGGACCTCAATAGGTAGGACAACCTCCATACCATATACCAGAGACTAAGGTGTTGCCCCTGTTGACGTACGAGTAGAGCTGCGGTAACCATGAAGAGAAAATGGTACCATCTCGTGCCAGTCTTTGTATGTCACCGTCATCTTCTGTATGATTTTCTTTATATTCTTATTAGCAGCCTCCATAGCGCCATTCATCTTCGGCCGATAAGGGGAAGAATTATGATGCTGGATCTTGAATTGTTTATAGAGCTCGGTGTTTATTGTATTGTTGAGATTTGTACCATTGTCCATGATGATTCTCTCTGGCACACCATACTAACAAATCAGGTTATGCTTGATAAACCGCGCCATAACATTCTTGGTAACAGTAGCAAAAGAGGAAGCCTCAACCCATTTCGTGAAGTAATCAATGGCCACTAGGATGAAGCGATGCCTATTGGAAGCCATAGGTCTAATCTCCACGATCATGTCGGTGCCCCACATTGCAAAGGGCCAGGGAGCCGTCAAGACATTCAAGGGAACCGGAGGTACATGCACTTTATCAACGTAGATCTGGAATTTATGACAAGTTAGGGAATGCTGATAACAGTCTGCTTCCCTAGTGGACCAATAGTATCCTGCCCGTAGGATCTTTTTAGCCATGGTGTATCCACTAAAATGGGTGCCAAAGGTGCCTTCATGTAAATCTGTCATAATCTTCTCTGCTTCGCTCTTATCTATGCACCGAAGTAAAGTAGAGTCGTGGTTGCGCTTGTAGAGGATTCCATTACTGAGGAAGAATTTTACGGAGAACCTTCTTAGAAACTTCTTATCATTGACAGATGCTCCCTCAGGATATAACTGAGCCTTGAGATGCCTTTTCACTTCATGGAACCAAGATTTGTCTTCTACTTTTTCAGTGTTAATCTCATAGCAGTATGCTGGTTCATCCAACCTCTTAATAGTGATCAGAGGAGCCTCGTTGTCCCACTTGACCTTGAACATAGATGACATGGTAGCTAGCGCGTCCGCTAACTGGTTCTCTTCTCATGGAAAATGTTCAAAGGTGACCTCTTCAAAGTATGAAAGAAATGTCAGCACATGTTCTTTGTAAGGGATAAGATCTGGGTGCTTCGTGTCCCACTCCCCTTTGATCTGACTTATTACCAAAGCCGGATCCCCGAAAATGCACAAGAATTTGATCCTTAGGTCGATAGCAGCTTTGAGACCTATGATCCATGCTTCATACTCAGCCATATTATTGGTACAGTTGAAACATAATCTGGAGGTGAAGGGAGTATGACAACCCTCGGGAGATATAATTACATCACCGTTGCCATTTCCGAGTGCGTTAGAGGCTCCATCGAAAACCATAGTCCATCAGGATCCTTCCTCAGGTCTTTCATCTAGTCCAGGTTCTTCATAGTCAGTCACTAGCATGATATTCTCATCCGGGAATTCAAAGTTCATGGATTGGTAGTCGTCCATAGCCTGATGAGCCAAATGATCAGCTAGTACACTTCCCTTGATTGCTTTCTGGGTCGTGTATTGGATGTCATATTCAGTCAAGATCATTTTCCATCTTGCTATTCTTCCGGAAAGAGCGGGTTTCTCGAAGATGTACTTGATTGGATCCATCTTAGATATCAACAAAGTAGTGTGGGTCAACATATACTGTCTCAGTCGGCAAGCAGCCCATGCCAAAGTGTATCAAGTTTTATCGAGCAGTGAGTATCTTGTTTCACAATCAGTAAACTTTTTCCTAAGGTAGTATATTTCATGCTCTTTTCGACCGGACTCGTCATGCTTCCCCAACACACACCCTATTGAATTATCTAACACTATTAAGTACATTATCAAAGGTATTCCTTCAATCGGAGGCATCGGAATTGGTGTTTCTTGAAGGTATTCCTTGATTCTTTCAAAGAAGGTCTGGCATTCATCATTCCACTTTACCACTTGATCTTTCTTCAGGAGTTTGAAGATCGGCTCGCAAGTAGCTGTTAAATGGGAAATGAACCTGGAAATATAATTTAGGCGTCCCAAGAAACCTCTAACCTCCTTCTCAGTGTGAGGAGCCGACATCTCTTGTATAGTCTTCACCTTTGCAGGGTCTACCTGAATACCCTTGTCGCTGACAATCATACCTAGGAGTTTACCAGACCTTACCCCGAAGGTGCACTTGTTCGGATTTAACCTCAGCTTGTATGTCTTCAACCTATCAAACTGATTTTGCAGATGATCGAGGTGCTCTTCCTCAGTTTGTGACCTGGCTATCATGTCATTAACATAGACCTTTATCTCACGGTGAATAAAGTCTTGGAATAAAGTTACCATGGCTTGCTGATAGGTTGCCCCAGCGTTCTTCCATCCAAACGACATCACTTTGTAGCAGAAAATTCCCCATTGCGTGACAAAGGTTATCTTATCCATGTCTTTGGGTGCCATCTTGATCTGATTGTAACTAGAGAAACCATCCATGAAGGAAAAGATCTTGTGCTGCGTGGTGTTGTCAACCAGAACGTCAATGTAGGGAAGCGGAACCTTGGGGCTTGCCCTGTTCAAATCTCGGTAGTCCACACACATCCGTACATTGCCGTCCATTTTAGGCATCGGGAATACATTAGCAAACCATTGGGGATAAGAGGTGACAGCTAAGAACCCAGCGTTGAACTATTTTATAACTTCTGCTTTAATCTTCTCTGACATTTTGGGGCACATACGACGGACCTTTTGCTTTACCGGAGGGCAATCTTCTTTAGTCGGCAGGCAATTAACCATAATATCGGTGTCTAGTCTGGGCATGTCTTCATATGACCAGGCAAAGATCTCGACATAATCATGCAACATTCGTACCAACCGCTGTTCGACACTAAGCTCCAAATTTGCACCTATCTTGACTTCTTTTCTGTCTTCCTCTATTCCCAAGTTTATGGTCTCAATTGGCTCTTCATGAGGCTGTATAGCCCTTTCTTCCTGCTGTAACAGCCTAGCAAGTTCTCCGGGTACCTCACAATCTTCCTCACCTTCGTCATGGGCTTGGTTGATCGGATTTTCAAAGTCATAACCAGCAATAGCAGAACTATTATCAATGGGATCCAGAGTGGATATGGATTTGTAGTTTGATGCGTGAGTGTGTGTAAGAGCATAGTTGTATAGACAAAGTAAAAAGCAAAAAAGAAAAATAGAGAGAACAAAATTTGTATGCATAAACGTCCAATGCTTTATTAATTCCATATGAAATTGAAACATGATAACCCTCACAAATAAACCATTGTTCCCCGGGTAAGACACATGGCCATAGAGTTTATATTGTTTATTACATATCCAAAATAAGAAATATAATTACTTCTGAATACAAGTAATCGGTACAAAGTCTTTTGTCGTCCAATTACTGGGTTCACCGTTGGTAGTAGGGAAGATCCAACTATCCGTGTCATAGTCACTATCAACATCCTCTATGGCAGAGACAACATCAATAACATTGATTCCCGGACTATGCTTGGGCATGGGTGCAGTTATGACGTTGGGAGTCTCAGGGATGTCAAATTCAATTTCCTTCGCCTCGAGAAGGTCCTGCACCTTGTTATTCAAAGCCCAACAGTCATTTGTATCATGACCTAGACTCTCCAAATGGTATGCACAACGAGCATTTGGATAGTAGCGGGGAGATGCAGTGTTGGGATTCTTCAGAGCTTCCCACAAGGTTACCAGATTAGATTTCATAAAATGTGGCAAGACTTGAGACAAAGTCATATTTATTTGGGTAAACTGTCTTACCAGCCTTTTCGCTCTAGGCTGATTGTTCCTTTGTTGAGTCGGTGCAGGTTTAGAGATCATAACAGCCCTTACCGCTGGACGGCATTCAGTTTTGTCCTGATTCCTTTAGCTATAAGTGGAACTGACTTCCTTCTTCCCAGAAAATGGCTTCTTTACTGTACTGGAGGATGCATCCTTCTGAATCTTACCATTCCTAATTCCAGCTTCCACTCTTTCTCCCATCAAGATCATTCGGTAAAGCCCGCTGAAGAGCTGCCAATCAGATGGTTAAAAAATGGTCCAAATAAGGTACCCAAAAACATATCCACTAGCTCCCTATCCGACAGGGGAAGTTTGACTCTTCCTGCTAAGTCCCTCCACTTATGAGCATAGTCTTTAAAGCCCTTGCTCAAACCCATAAACATACTTTGGAGTTATGTATGGGTGGGAGCAAGGTCTGCGTTATACTGATACTGCTTTTAGAAAGCAGCAACCAGATCTTCCCAATTATGGATGTTGGTCCTTTCCAGCTGGTAGAACCACTCTAATTGAGTTCCGGATAGACTATCTTGAAAGAAGTGGACCAATAAGTCCTTATCAACAGTGTGAGGATGTATTTTCCTCACGTAAGATCAGAGATGTATCTTGGGACATGAAACCCCATCATATTTGGCAAACACCGGCATCTTGAACTTTTGCGAGATGACAACCCCAGAGACCAGACCCAACTCTTCAAAATCAAGCCTAGGCACCTTCTGGATTTCAATCCCACTCAGACGTTCTTTTAGCTGTTTGTACTTTTCGTCAGCTGAAGGGTACTGCTCTTCATTGTAGTCAATCTCATTATCAGATTCCGTTGGATTGGGGTCTTCCTCTCTTGGCTCCCCTTCTTGATTATCTCCTTATTTTGATAAAGATGTCAGCTCAACCACTTGACCTAGTGGTCCTTTGAACCTCCTTCCCAAGTTTACCACACCAACTATCTTCCTTGGCATCTTAGTCTTTTCTTTGACAATCAGGGCTTTCAGTTCCTCTTGCCCCTTGGCTAGAGCCATGATCATCTGTTGAAACTGAGCATTATGAGTCTGTAGATCTTTCACTGTTTGTTCTAGACCCATTGCTGAAATAAACAGCGAAGAGGATGAGAAACCTGCTATGAAACCTGCTTATGCAATGATATGTATGATATATGTATGCAATGTTTTCAAGGATTTCTCGGGGTAAACAAGAAAATGTCATAAGTTGAAATTTGCAGCTTTGATTGAAGAACTTCGTATCATTTAGTGTCCTTATATGAGATTCAAGCTCACTATATCAAGTGGGTCATAGCCCCTGACTCAAGTTGTTGAGTTTTGATCTTTTGACGGCATTGGCTAGAGGAAAATAAATCCCCTTTTCCCCTTGCTAGATGTCTGATTTACCATAACTTGCATCACAAACCCTTGAGATCCTTGAAATGGTTAGTATGATATGCCATGTTATAATGTCATGATTATGCTAAGAATTCACATATATAGCAAGCACAAGCAAATCACACAAAGACCTTAGGTTTAAGGCTTGCATGGGTTTTAAGGTAATACCCTATTGAAGTTGGATTGGTTTAACCTGTCCTATAAATAGTAACCGGGTTCTAAGGGATCTCAATATCACTGATCTTTCCCAAAAGTTTCGTTCGATAGGAAACTGACTACCAACAAAAAAAAACTCGGGAGTCAAACCTCAATGAGCGTAGCATCGAGTATCTTCCGACTTTGGGAATACACCAAAGACAACCATCTCACTACGTCCTTATAGACAACTTGTTCAATTAAGGTTCTAAGGTCAGTTAACACTTTATGACACCAGCAACAACCCCATATTCTCCTTGATTAAATCATGGGCTACCGGTACCAACCAAAGTGTCGCATCAACGTAGCCATCATGTGATACGATGGCAGAGCCGACTGTTAATACTGGTTTACATTTTACGCTTTTTGTTCGCAAAATTTCGCTGTAAGCAAGAGTCGCCATCGACTTTTATTTCATCCAATCATGGAAAAGGAAAAAGAACAGAAAAAACCTTTTTTCAAGATTTATGAGTACGGGGGTAGATTATAGAAAGGGAAGGTGTTAGCACCCTTTATATCCATGGTTTTCCATGGGCTCTTAGGTACTTGCTCATTTGCAAAAGTTTAAAACCCTAATTACTATTACAATTCCGGAGTAGTTAAAATAATAATAAAAAGAATTAAAATGCGCACGGAAAATTAAATGCGAGAAAAATTGAAAACCCTAAAAATCTAATTGAAAAAAATATTCTTTTATGAAAAAAAAAAAGAATTTTGGTGTTTTTTATGATTTTTTTGATTAAATAAATAAAAATGATTTTAGATATTATTTGTAAAAAGAAAAGTAATTAAGAAAATAAATAAAAAAATAAAAAAATAGAGAAAGAGAGGAATTGGGCCTGTGTTGTGCTGAATGAGGGGTGCAATGATGAATTTCCCAGGCCCATTATCCATCCAAGCCCAATCAGTGCTTGGTTCCATGTGGTGTTGACCTAAGGGTGTACCATGGGTCCTTCATTGCTATGCGTTGGATCTGGTTGACTATGGATCCACTGGATGGATGGTTGATAGCGCATGGTGAACGCAAGGGCAGGTGATGCACAAGATCTGCAAATGGAAAAGAAAATAAAGTTTTGCTGGGACCTAGGATCAAACCCAGGTCCTTATACTCTCCACCAACGCGCTCTTCCACTGGGCCAATTTACTTAATTGTTACTATACTAAAAACAAAATATAATATGGAAAACAAATGGTTAGTGGAAAAAAACGCGCGAGATTTAAACAGACAAATAGATGGTTGCCACATTATCTTCTTCTTCATTCTCCATCGTCTTAGGTTCCTTCACCTTTACCTACAGACAAAAGTCTGTAGCTACAAACCTGCACAACTCAAAAACTCACAAAACGCAATATAAATGAAATTGAAGACCAGGGTTCAACTGGTCATGATGTCACTGTCATCATGGTACCTTATTCATGGCCTAATTTTACCTGTAGCCAAAAACCCTAAAATGCATGTGGAAACCCTAACAATGGAAAGTAGAAATATAGGCTTCAAAAATGCAATTAAACTATTCAGCCAGCTTGCAAACATGTCAAAGATTACAAATATATCAATTAAACATGCTAATGGTGCGGGAATTATGATAATCGATTATGAAAAAAATTGCAAACCGTGTGACTGCTACGTGATGATTCTGGGCTTGGGGAGGCTTGCAATTGATTGGGATACGTTCCTGAGATGTCCAGCAATCTATTGGTAATGTTAGGATGGCTTGAATTGACCTCTAAAATGGAAATCGAACCACCACTTTTCTTTGAAGTTTTGAAGTTAGTCATGGCCTCTTCACGGCTGCTAACCCTTGTCTCATGCCTTGTACATGTTCAATATATATCTTAGAACGAATTAGGGTTATAAAATTGGCTTGTATCTTTGCAATTATGGAAGATTTGATTTGATTTCCATGCCATATGTAAACTTTCTATATTGAGCCAAATCATCCCTTTCTTGTACCAATCATGCTTGATTCGATTTGGCCTTGATATTTCAGCATATTTTGATTGCAAACCTGTCAAAAAATCATATTAAAACAGATTTTTGATATTATTTACCAATTATTTGATTTAATTCAATTTTTAATTAATAAAAAATCACAATAAAATGGAAAATGAAGCAAATAACATGTGGATGGATATTTGGGTCTTGGATCATGCTACAAGTTAGGTGCAATCATGAAATGCTAGGCCCATTTAGTAAAAAAATCACTTTTGAGCATATTTGACTTTCAGCAATTTTGCAAAAAAGGTCAATTTTGACAAGGCATAATACAGTCGATTCTCAAGCATCTAAGCAGTTGGCTGAGCAAACTTCTTGTGCAAGGCATGAAACTTGACATGGAGGGTCTTGAGAACATATTAGGACCATGGAGAGCATATTAGGTCTTTGGGGTCCACCCATCTTGATGAAAATTGAAACCCTAATTTGAGGTATACTGCCTTAGGAGAGAGTTTGTCTGGTCAACTATTGGGCAAACTTGAGCAAATTGAGGATCTCTAGGAGTATGTATTGAGTAAAATGAGAGGGAAAATTTTGGGGTACAACAGCTTCCCCTGTTCAATCTTCTTAAACCTGAGGGTGTAGATTGGCTCGTCTGCCTTTCGTGATCTGAAGGTGGAAGATGATTGAATACTAGAGTGCCCAAAAATTAGCACTCGCATGAAGTGATACTTGATTTGTGATATCGGGAATGGGCTTATAGATTCCATTTAGAATTTGCTAGAGAATTGTCAGAGATGGGCTTAAAGATGTCATCCAAGATGTGGTAGAGTACCGTCAGAGATGGGCTTAAAGATGCCATATAGAGGATGTTGATTTCCCGAGACATTCCTTCGATGAGAGTTTCTGTTACTATTGTTGATGAGGAATCTGATGAGGAATGTTGGTATCTGTCTTGGGAGAAATATAATTTTTAAGAGCTTCAATTGTCCGTTACTCTATTGGGGGAATAACTCCTGCTTGAGGAAGCGGAAGTGAACTGCATATCTGGTCAGGGTATAAGTTGCACCACGACTTACTGGGGAAATGAAAAACCAATCGTGTTTGATCAGGTCCCGGTCTTACAGTGTTGTGAACTGTTTTCTGGAGATAAGAGAGAAGGAACCTGGATAGTAAGGTTATGATAAGGAACCTGGATAGTAGGGTTACTTTGATATGAAATCCTGGATAGTAGGGCTGTGAGAAGAAACCGGTATCATAGGGTGTTGTACCCCAAAATTTTCCCTCCCATATTTCAAGAAAGATCCTAAAGTTGCTCAAGGTAGTCCAAGGGTTGGCCAAACAAGCTCTCTCCTAAGGCAGTCTACCCCAAACTAGGGTTTCATGTTACATCAAGATACTTGAGTCCAAGTTATCCCAAGTGCTCACCAATGTCTTAATATTTTCTCAAGATCATCCATGACAAGTTTCAAGCCTTGCAGAGAAAGTTTACTCAGTCAACTACTCAAAAGGCCTAAAAATCGAATGTGCTAGGGCAAAAGTCAACTGTGGCCCACATACATTCAAACTTCAAGATTTTTGGTCAACATCCTTATTTTGAAGTATATTTAATTATTTGATCAAGGGTTGATCATGATTAATCAAGGATTTCTCATAATTCATCAAGACTCAAAAGTTGCTAAAATAGGGTTTTGCAGGAAAAGTCAACTCAAATTTGACCAAGCATAACTTTCTCCTACTTTATGAGAAATGACCCATCCAAAACTCATTTGGAATAGGATTCCATTACCTACAATCCATCTTCATCTCCAAAGTTCAAAATATGCACACATAAAAAGTTATGAATTTGGACATTATAGGTCATTTTGAAAAGTCAACGAAAACACCTTTTTTGTCAAAGCTTCATACATGAGCATGGAATATAAAAATGAGATGATACCAAATTTTTTGCTTATAGGACATATCAAGCTTTCAAAAAAGTCCAAGAACACCTCCAAAGAGTCAAAATTGAGGAAGTTATGCATTGGTGAAGTTGACCTTTTTTGCAAAATTGCCAAAAGTCAACTATGCCCAAAACTTCAAATTTTGCCAAATGGGCCCAATCTTTTTCACTTATTTTGAGTTGGCAACATATCCCACGAGATCTAGCCTTTGCCACTTGTCCATATCTTATTTTTATTATTTATTTTTATTTTTATTTGAATTAATTCAATTTAAATCAAATCAAATCAAATAAAATCCAAAATATTGAAAGTAAGAGATTTTCTGCTTGTTTCAGGTTCCAATTATAGCTAGCAAGTCATTCAAACTCGTGTAAATGCATAGTGTGAACAAAAAGATTGATTTAAGCCATGTTTGGAAAGATCTTAAAGGTGAATCAAATCAAACCAAAAATCTTTGATGAAGGAAGATTGGATGCAATTATCAACCCTAATTCAATCTTTGGTACATAAGGAGGCGAGGAAGACCTAAAAGGAGGTTGGTAAAAGGCATATGAGCAAGAACCAAAACTGGAAAAAAAGCAAGAAAAGTGTGAGATCAAATTTTCACTTAGAGGCATCCTCAAGACTCATTGCCTATTCCAATCAACTCCTGGGACTCTCAGCAAGCTAAAGCCATTGAAACCAAGCATTTTCAAGCCCCAAAAAGCTCTGTAAGTTGTTCACGACATAGCCCTGTTCTTGAATTCGTATTTCATAATATAGGCATTGTTTGGATGAATTAGCTACATATTATTGATCTATGGAACATATGTAAACTTTCTGCATCATTCAATTTCATTTATATGGCCAATACTGTAAATCACCATTGCTAGGTTTCATAGCTCCATTTTAGGGTTTTTTCTTGCAGGGAAAATTAGCCTTTGTAAGTGGTACTATCACGTTCAGGAGGACGGGATGAACACAACCATGGCATTAAATGTCCTTTATGTTGCCCATAGAAGATTTTGGAATGAACACGGCCTATAGCGACGGACAAAACGTCTGTAGGTAAAAGTGTTTTACTTTTACCCACGGAGAGAGGAAGGAGACGATTTGCTGGCACCCTCCTATTGGCTTGTTTGAATTTTTGCGCTAGATTTCCATTACTGCATTTGTTTCATATATTATGTTTATTATTTATCTTGTGTACAACAGAAACAAAATGGCTCAGTGGCAGCCAGGCAACGCTTAAGGCATTGGAAGGCTGGGGGTCAGGGGTTTAACCCCTGCCTCCAGCATTTTCTATTTTCTTGTTTTCTTTTAGATGATCCAGGGTGTTCACAAGCCAGAAGACCACCATAGGTCTTCATCATCAATCATGCCAAGTGGTTGGATGGCCAAATCTGATGGCCATCTAGGAAGGTGCATCGTGAGCCAAGTCAAATGTGCCATACAGGATCACAAAGGTCAAACGGGTCTCACTCAAATGGGCCCAGGAAATTGCTTCTTGCACCCCTTAATTTCAGGCCCAGCATCTCTATCTTTCTTTATGTTTTATTTTATTTCATTTATTTATTTTATTTTATTTAATTACTAACCAAAAATTATTTTCTTTTTATCAAAAAAATCACCAAAAATATTTTTATGTCCAATTAAAATTAGAATATTATTTTTAGCAATAAATTAATTAATTTAATTAGGTTTCATTAATTAGATAACTTTAATTTATTTTTGCAAGTAATTAAAATTAATTAGAATAAATAGGTTTTATTACTAACTTAATTGTATTTTATTTTTTTCCTAAAATAATCAAAAAAACCAAAAATAGGTCATTTAATTATTTTTATTAATTAATTTAATTAAATGCAAATTTTATTTAGAAAACTCATTTCTTTTATTAAAAGCAACAAAAAAACACTTTTCTTTTAAATTAGGATAGAAGGGTCAAAACCCTAGTTTTGCATTCGATCTAGTTTGTCATTGCGCATTTAATTTTTATTTTTATTTTTTATCCAATTATTGTATCTGCTTACAGTTTGTAATAGTTTTAATTAGGACTTTTACATTTATCGCTTTTACTTTCAAAGGGTTTGTTTTTGGCTATGTAAATACCCGAAGCCTTGTAATAGCGTAGTTTAATTTCCGCACTTTTAAATTCTATAAATTATCAACTGTTAGATGTATGAATAATTAGGGTTTGCATGACAAGAATGTATGACTAATTTTAAAAACAGTTAGATCACCCTAAATGTGCAAAGATAAATAAGCTGAAATTGAATCATTCGCACATGCGCACTCCTAGGGTACACTCCCACTTGGCTGCCTTCGATAAACGATCATTGAGTATAGGATGTTTTAATGGTCGTCCTTTTGTCCAAAGATCAAGTTGCCTCAAAAAGGTTGCCTCAGATAAATGATCTAGGACATTAGGGTTACTACTAAGACGTCCTAACATTGCTTTAGTGACCGTACATCCCTTTTGAATTCACCCTCAAAACTCCAACGACGATGCTACCTACTCACTAATAGTGGGATAACATTGTCTAAAGGAAACAAACATAGAACGATTCTTTTTCCGAGTAGGTAGATTAGTTCTTAAGTACTTGCTCATTACAAACAAAATTTTTACACTTACACTCCTTTACAAACAAAGTTTTCAAAAACACTTCATTACACTCTTGAAGACAGAAGCAAGAGTTAAATCGAAGTTAAAACAAAAAATTTTCAAAACCCACAAACACAAAGAAAACAATTTTGAAAATGATGAGCAAGTACCTAAGAGCCCATGGAAAACCATGGATAGAAAGGGTGCTAATACCTTCCCTTTCTACAATCTACCCCCCGTACTCAGAAATATCTCGAAAAAGGAATTTTTCTGTGCTTTTTTCCTTTCCTTGTTGGATAAAATAAAAGTCGGTGGCGAGTCTTGCTTACCGCGACATTTTGCAAAAACAAACGCAAAACACAAACCAACATTTCAAAACAGTACGGTTCTGGCCACCGTATCACATAGGGTTACTTCGATATGAAAGCCTGGATAGTAGGGTTGTGAGAAGGAACCTGGATAGTATGGTTACTTCGATATGAGAGCCTGGATAGTAGGGCTATGAGAAGGAACCTGGGTCGTAGGGTTACTTAGATATGAAAGCCTAGATAGTAGGGCTATGAGAAGGAACTTGGGTAGTAGGGTTATGTGATACGGTGGGAGAACTGACTATGGTTTTGCGTTTGTTTTCGCAAATGTTTCGGTTGAGCAAGAGTCGCCACCGACTTTTTATTTTATCCTAAGGAAAGGTTAAAAAGCACAGCAAAAGCCTTTGAGATATTTTCTTGGGTTCGGGGAGTAGATTATAGAAAGGGAAGGTATTAGCACCCTTTCTATCCATGGTTATCCATGGGCTCTTAGTTACTTGCTTAGATGAACTTGCCTTAATTTTCAATTGTTTGAAATGGTGCTTTGTGTGTATGGGTTTTGAAAATGTTTTGAAAAGAAGCCAATGTGGTGGCAACCTTTGTAATGATCCATGTTGGGATGTATACAAAGATGTATGTCTTTTGAAAAGGTTTTCATTTGTTTTTGAAAGTTGTTTTTGAAAGTGTTGTGAGGTGTGGTTTAAAAATAGGCAAGTGTTTTGTTTTGCAAGTTTGATTCAAGTAACTAAGAGGTGGTCTACTCCTAAATTTCTCAAAGATCTTTGCTATGTTTTAACCCTTTTAACAATTTTGTTCCACCATTGCATTTGGTGGACAATCTTGTGTTAGGATGTGAACGGGACGGGCGCGGGTCATCGTTTAGACCATAGTTGCAATGGTGCCAAGTATCTTTGGGCAATTTTTCTTTAAGGGACTTGATCATTTGAATTGTTTTTGAAAAGCGTCATCGAGGGACTATGATCATTTGATTGTTTGTTTTGCCCAAAGAGACCTAACATGCAATATGGCCCATTATTGAAGGCAACAAGTGGAATACCCTAGGGGTGCAAGTGTGATTAGTGTTGTCCATTTTCATGCTTGATTATCTTGAATTTAGGTCAAACTATTTTTGTTGTTTTTGATTCGCATACAAACCCTAATTCTAACATGGTATATTTAGAAAGCATTAAAGTGCGGAAAATAAAGTTCATAAGTTATTACAACACAATATGGGAAGGGGGGGTACAAATGTTCATATGGGGGGTATTTTGACAAGGGATTTAAAGCTAGACTATTACATCAATTTGGGAATTATACAAGATATTTAATATACAATAATTAAATAAAATAAGAATAAATATGCAAGATGCAAAAGAAATGTTTTTTATGTGTATGAAAAAAAAGGTATTTTTTTATGTGTCAAACAAACAAAAAAGGATTCATTTTGGATTTTTTTATGTATTTTAGGGTAAAACCCTAATTTCTTTATAAAATGTATTAATTATTTAATATGTACAATATTTATCAATTATGTACAAAAATAAAATAAAAATGAAGTATATTGGTCAAAAGGTATTTTTTTAATGTTAAATATTAATAAAAAATAAAATGTATATATTTTGTATTTTTAACCTAAATATACTAATATATATATAAATACTTGTATTATTTACTAAATATATATTATATATACAAAATAATAATATTTAATATTTATAAAAAAAAGTATATTTTATATAAAATATTTTCAGAAGATAAAATAAAATAAAAATGGAAAATAAAATGTGTTTGCATTATTTTAGTATTTTTCAAATAAAAGTATGTTTATATATTTATTTATGTACAAATATTAATCTAAACAAATAAATACCTAATAAATATGAAAATGGTGTAAAAAATATTTTTTATATTTTTAATATTATAAAAATAAATAAATAAGTCAGAACAAAAAAGAAAAAGTCAAAAAGTCATAAAAATAAGCAAAATGGGCCTAGGGGGTGTGTGTGAAAATGAGGTGTAAACAGAAATGAGATCTCAGGCCCAGCCCAAGAAAGGTTGTCTTCAACCTTCAGACAACCATTTGAAAAAACGCGCGCCTATGATGCCTCAACCACAACTCCTGATTCCTGGACTTTTAGCACAAACTTACAATATGAAAAATGTCAAGCATTGAACCACGAATCCAGACATATAAAGAACTCATCCTAACTCTCAGAAATGAGAGAGAATTTCTTCTCCCGCAATTCCTAACCTAGTTTTTATTCAATGTTCAGACTTAAAATTCTCTAAGCATACATAATATAAATGAAATCTAATTACATGGGCATGTTCAGGGCTATGAATGTGACATGTTTTCTTCACAAACCTAAAGCTAACAATGCCTGGATAGAGAGATACGAGTTCATGAACTTACCTGTTCAGTTGAAGTTGTATCTGGTGATAGAGGTGTCTTCAATGCAAGGTGATGATTGGTACAACTTCCTTGATGTCTAGGGATGCTATTCCAAGCTTTACTTTGTCTTGAAACCAAGAGAATCGTGCTATGGATCTTCAACTGCAAAACAAGAAAATGAAAATGGTGATGTTGCTTGGGAGTGTTACAGGTCGTGTTTGAGGTTTGGAATAGCTTCAAGGGATGTTGTGGGATGTGTTTGAAGTGTTTTTAGAAAGAATGCATGGAAGGTTTGAGCTATGGAACTCAAACTGCAGGGATGCCCTGTTTTGGGCAGTTCAATGGTGATTCTGTGAATGGGAAGGAAATGGAGATAGTTGGCTCATGTTCTAGCTCAGAATGGATGTTTGGAATGTGTACAAAGTCTTTTCTTAAGCTTGTGTTAACTGAGATGAAAGTTGTGTTGTGTTATGCTAGTTTTCTTACACTTTAAGCAACAAATGT
This sequence comes from Vicia faba, assembly GCA_948472305.1. Taxonomy (NCBI): domain Eukaryota; kingdom Viridiplantae; phylum Streptophyta; class Magnoliopsida; order Fabales; family Fabaceae; genus Vicia; species Vicia faba. The sequence continues at coordinate 1,680,578,781 of OX451737.1, read as the reverse complement.
CCACTTGGTGTTTCTAGCCTGTACAGGCCCCCATTCTATGCTGCACCACTTAGTCTTAATCAGTGTAATTAGCCCATAAACTTGTGCCAAGGAGATTTGAACTGTACTTGCTTGGATTTTCATTTTGACATAAAGTGCAACTTTTCCAAAATGGATATTATGCTTTATCTAAAAATGGATTAAACTTGCATATAATGTTTGAACTCATAGAACAACACTTTGGCACAAAGGATTGGCATTAAATTATGGAGTGTAGATGAGATAAAAGACCTGTAATCAAGGAAAGCAAGCTGAATTCAAAATGGCACAAATGTATGAACATGTAAATTGGCCAAATCAAAAGTGAGTTTTTCCCAACTTGCCAAATTCGATTCTCCCTAACCATGAGGTTGTTTGATGAGTTCTTGGACATTTTGGAAAGCTTGGAATGTGTACTACAATCCATCTTTGAAATTAAAATTTAAATTCCAAGTGGAAGTATGTGAAAAATGGTCTTGAAGTTAGGTAAAAACCTTGCCTAAAATAGGTCAAATTTTCTCTAAGTTAAGAATGGTTTGGTACCCTTGTTCCAAAAATTGTAACTTGAGCTACAAGCTTCTTTTGGGAAAACTTTGTGTATCAAAGTTGTAGATTTTGCAATAGGCTACAACTTTCATGTTTTGACTTTTGCTTGAATCCAAATGAATCTTGGTGAGAAAGTGGGACAAAATTTAGGAAAAAAAATTAGGGTTTTTCATAACTTAGAAAAATTCTAAGTTATGAAAAATCTTCATTTCAAACCCTAATTTGCAAATCTTGATTTCTTGATGAACAAGTTTCATGATTTGACATGTTTTGATGAAAAATGAATCTTGACACTTGATTTTGACCAAAAAGTCAAAGTTTGACTTTTCAGTATACAGTCAAAATTGATCAATTGACTGGGAAATTCAACTGTCAATCTTGTGCATTTGGGATCCTTTGAACTTGTTGAGCATGTAAAGATAATTCCATGAGGTCCTTGAGTCCATATGTGAGCTTGGTTTGCCATTGGCTAGGTCAAACAGTCAAAAATTGCCCTTGTGCAGTCAAAACCCTAAAAATGACCATTTTGCCCTTTTGGTGATCTGATCAAATTTCTTGTGGAATTGTGATCCAAACTTGATCAAATGGTCCATATGAGTTTAATATGTTGATGTGGGTCAAAAATCATGAGGTTTGACTGTCAATTGACCACAGTTGACTTTTTCCCCAATACAGCTGATTTCTAGGTCAACTGTCCAATTGACTGGGCAAAGATTGGAATCAAGGCCTGAAACTTGGTATGGATAAACTTGGGAGTTCAATATGAAGCATGAAAGTCATCTTAGGCATTTTAGGTCAAAACATCTTTGTGAAAACTCAAACCCTAATTTGGGTCAACAGTGCAAGGAGAAGTCTTGAGCAAAGGAAACCCTAACTAGATCTTGAGCTCCAAGGGTCTTGTGATGAGAAAATGTTGAGGAAATGGGAGGGCAAATTTTGGGGTACAACAGTTGCTGCTGTTCAATCTTCTTGAACCTGAAGAGTTAGATTGGCAAGTTTGCCTTTCGTGACTCGAGGGTAAAAGGAGACTGGACACTAGAGTGCCCTGAAATTTGCACTCGCATGTTGGAGTATCAGCAATGTGATGTCGGGAATGGTCTTATAGATGCCATTTGGAGAGATGGTGGATAGGGAGATGGGCTTATAGATGCCATCTGAAGGTGTGATAGAAATTTGTCGGGAATGGGCTTATAGATGCCATTTGGAGGTGTTGATCGCATAAGAGATTCCTTAGCGAGAACTTGTGTATTTTGAGAAAGACAGATGTTTTCCTGGCTTGTTACAGGTGTTTGATCTTCAATCTTTTCATGCAGACATGCCCTGGCTAGATACAGGAATCGAGTCCGGAATTGTGACAGTCGATAGATATGCCCTGGCTGGATACATGAATCGAATCTTCAAACTCTTCAGACGTGCCCTGGCTGGATACAGGAATCGAGTCTGGAAACTGATTACTCACAGATGTGCCCTGGCTAGATACATGAATCGAATATGGAAATAGTCATCAACAGATATGCCCTGGCTGGATACAGGAATCGAATCTGGAAATAGTTGTCAACAGATATGCCCTGGCTGGATACAAGAATCGAATCTGGAAATAGTTGTCAATAGATATGCCCTGGCTGGATACAGGAATCGAATCTGGAAAACTGATCACTCACAGATGTGCCCTGGCTAGATACAGGAATCGAATCCGGAATTGTGACAGTTGAAGGTAGTTGTCTTTTGGGTTGTCTTTTTCCCTGAAAAGGCAAAACATCAGTTGTATGCAATGTCATGATGTATGAAATGCACGATGTCGTGATGTTCAACATGAGATAGTGTTGTATGCACTTTATCATGTATGTAAGCAAGATGTATGAAATGCGAAATGTTTATGAATGTATTTTCGTCTAGGAAAATAAATCCTTGACGATCGGCCGTGGAATTAAATCCTGGGCTGACGTTGAAGAATAGAGTTCTTCGTTTCCGCTGGGGATGATGGTTGCAAGAATACACCGGTAGGAGAAGATGACTCCGTTGGGGAATAAACTTGTTGGAGAGATTAATCTGCGGGGAATTTCTATGTGGGAAGAGATACTTCGTTGAAGTTTGACGAGAGCTTCACTGAGGATTTCAATGATGGACTCTGCTGGGGATAACAAAGATGAGCTCCTCTGGGGATGACAATGATAAACTCTGCTGGGGATTGTGTTGATAAGTTATGTTGGGGAACTTTGATGAACTCCGCCGGGGATTGAAAGAACTTCGCCGAGGGCGATCTTCCGTGGCAATTAGCTGAGGATAACCCAGTTATAAGCCCTTGTGAGGAATAACTTTGAATAAAGCTCGGGAGAGACGTCCGTACTCCGCAGGGGATAAGCTTCCAGAATCTACTGGGGATAAGCTTCAAGACCTGCTGGGGATATGGGTTCCAAATTTCCTAGGGAAACTTTTGGAATTGCACTGGGGAATGGTTCCACTGGGGTGTCTGTATTCCGCCAGGGAACAATCTTAGATCAAGACTGTCGGGGATGCTTGCTGATGAATGCCTATACTCCGCTGGGGAATGTTGATGTCTTGTCTTACTCTGTGGGGAGTTGAGATAATTTGGTCACATTCTTCAGTTGAACGTACCTTGGTACTTCGGCGGACAAAGCAAACAGACCGCATCAGACAACTTTACATTGCCCCTATTTCTGATGTCACCTGTAATTAGTCTTTTGTTTCATATGCAAATATTTATGAATCAGCAATTTAATGTCAAATGCATATATCAAAAATGAACATTGGACGTTCTTCGCACGACAAAACAGAAAAAAGGAAAAACAATTGGCAATTTGTTTGGAAAACTGAATCTGTATTGATTTTGAAATTTGCCTGTAAATAGGCGTTTTTTGTACAAGAGGTTGACGTCCTAGTAAGAGAACGCCGCCGAATAACATAAAGTTTATACAATTTTGAAAAGGAAACAAAACAGCTATGTGCATAATATTCCCATTGGGTTCCAACTCTGCTATCGCCTTTATGTCTTCAAGCGTCTCATCACTTTGCTGCTTAGTTGAAGATGAAGCTGATTGATCGATGCCGAAGTCTGAGCCAGATAGTTGATGCCGAATTCTGGATGCGAGGTGATCCAATGAGACATAGTTTTGCGCTTTATCCCTAACTTTTGCCTGGACCGCCCTTTCGGGTTTTCAGTCCACCGGGATACCCATTTTTGCCCAAGCCGCCTTTTCAGGTTTTCGACTTGCCGGGTGTACAGATTTTTTTCATTTCATCCCTTATTTTTGCCCGAACCCTTTTGGTTCGCCGGGAAGCCCTTATTTTTGTCTAGGTATGTCAACCTAGCGGGTCTTTTATTCATGCGTAGTATCTTTTCACTATGTCTGCATTGGCGGGGTGAGGAAGGTCATCACCATCCATGGTGGTTAGAATCATGGCTCCTCCTGAGAACACATGTTTAACCACAAATGGCCCTTCGTATGTAGGGGTCCATTTGCCCCGGGGATCACTTTGAGGAAGGATGATGCGCTTGATTACCAGGTCCCCAACTTGATACTCTTGTGGTCTGACTTTCTTGTTAAATGCCCTGATCATCCGTTTTTGGTACGTCTGACCATGACAGATAGTGGTGAGTCTCTTTTCGTCAATCAGGTTTAATTGATCAAGTCGAGTCTGGATCCAGTCATCTTCACTCAAGTCTGCATCCTTCATTATCCGGAGAGAGGGTATCTGGACTTCAATTGGCAAGACTGCCTCCATGCCATAGACCAAGGAAAACGGAGTTGCCCCGGTTGACGTCCTTGCTGAGGTACGGTACCCATGAAGAGCAAACGGTAACATTTCGTGCCAATCTTTATAAGTCATTGTCATCTTCTGCACAATTTTCTTGATGTTCTTATTGGCTGCTTCGACAGCTCCATTCATCTTCGGCCGATAAGGAGAAGAGTTGTGGTGATGTATCTTGAATTGCTCGCAGAGCTCAGTGATCATCTTGTTATTAAGATTGGTACCATTGTCCATAATGATCCTTTCTGGGACGCCATACCGACAGATCAGGTTATGCCGGATGAAACGTGCCACGACGCTCTTGGTTACCGTGGCGTAGGAAGCTGCCTCAACCCACTTCGTGAAATAATCAATTGCTACCAAGATGAAGCGATGCCCGTTGGATGCCGTCGGTCGGATCTCGCCGATCATATCGATGCCCCACATTGCAAAAGGCCAAGGTGCCGTCAGTACATTCAGAGGAACCGGAGGGATGTGCACTTTGTCAGCATAGATCTGGCATTTATGACAAGTTCGAGAATGTTGGTAACAATCGGCTTCCATTGTGGACCAGAAATATCCTGCCCTAAGGATTTTCTTTGCCATGGTGTGTCCACTGGAATGTGTTCCGAATGTACCTTCATGCAGTTCTATCATGATCCTCTCTGCTTCATCCTTATCCACACAACGCAGTAGAGTTGAATCATGATTCCGTTTGTAGAGAATGCCGTTGCTGAGGAAGAATTTTGCAGCAAACCTCCTCATAAACTTCTTGTCGTTGACAGATGCACCTTCAGGGTATTCCTGAGCTTCCAAGTATCTCTTCACCTCATGATACCAGGGTTTTTCAGTCACCTTTTCGGCCTCAAGATCGCAGCAGTATGCAGGTTCGTCCAACTTCCAGATAATGATCCGGGGAGCCTCATTGTCCCATTTGACTTTGAACATTGAAGACATCGTAGCTAGTGCGTCCTCTAACTGATTCTCCTCTCTTGGGAAGTGTTCAAAAGTTATCTCTTCAAAGTGGGGAAGCAAAGTCAACACATACTCCTTGTAAGGAATAAGATTTGGGTGTTTCGTATCCCACTCGCCTTTGATCTGATTGATCACGAGAGCGGAATCTCCGAAGACACTCAGAAACTTGATCCTTAAGTCGATTGCAGCTTGAAGACCCATGATACATGCCTCATATTCTGCCATGTTGTTGGTGCAGTTGAAACACAGCCGGGCGGTGAGTGGAGTATGAGTTCCTTTGGGGGATATAATTACAGCGCCGATGCCGTTACCCAAAGCGTTGGAGGCTCCGTCAAAATGCATAGACCATCGGGATCCTTCCTCAGGTCCTTCATCCGGTCCAGGTACTTCACAGTCAGTTACTACCATGATATCTTCGTCCGGAAATTCAAAGTTCAATGATTGGTAATCGTCCACAGGTTGGTGTGCCAAATGATCTGCCAATACACTTCCCTTGATTGCTTTTTGAGTTGTGTACTGGATATCGTATTCTATCAAGATCATTTGCCATCTTGCTATTCTTCCAGACAGAGCAGGCTTTTCGAATATGTACTTGATGGGATCCATCTTTGAAATCAACAGAGTGGTGTGAGTCAGCATATACTGTCTCAGCCGGCGAGCAGCCCATACTAGAGCGCAGCAAGTTTTCTCGAGCAGTGAGTAACGAGACTCACAGTCGGTAAACTTTTTGCTCAGGTAATAAATAGCATGCTCTTTTCGGCCAGACTCGTCATGTTGCCCCAACAAACACTCCATTGAGTTGTCAAGTACTGTCAAGTATAGTATCAGAGGTCACCCTTCCACTGGTGGCATAAGAATGGGTGGCTCTTGGAGATACTCCTTTATCTTTTCGAAAGTAACCTGACATTCATCGTTCCAACATACTACTTGATCTTTCTTCAGCAATTTGAAGATTGGCTCACAGGTAGCAGTTAGATGTGAGATGAATCGGGCTATGTAATTCAGTCGTCCCAGAAAGCCTCTGACTTCTTTCTCTGTCTTGGGAGTTGGCATCTCTTGTATGGCTTTTACCTTGGCAGGGTCCACCTGAATACCTTTATCGCTTACAATGAAACCTAGCAATTTTCCGGACCTCACCCCAAAGGTGCATTTGTTGGGATTCAACCTCAGCTTGTATAACTTCAGTCGATCAAACAACTTCCTCAGATGATCAAGGTGTTCCTCCTCAGTTTGAGACCTTGAAATCATGTTATCAACATACACTTCAATCTCGTGGTAGATCATGTCATGAAATAAAGCAACCATGGCACGTTGGTAGGTTGCCCCAGCATTCTTCAACCCGAATGGCATGACCTTGTAGCAGAAGGTGCCCCACTGAGTGACAAAGGTAGTCTTTTCCATATCTTCCGGAGCCATCTTGATCTGATTATACCCTGAAAAGCCATCCATGAAGGAGAACACCTTGTGTTGAGCAGTATTGTCAACAAGAACGTCGATGTGAGGTAGGGGGAAATCATCCTTGGGGCTAGCCCTGTTCAAATCCCTGTAATCGACACACATCCTGACCTTACCGTCCTTCTTCGGCACTGGCACTATGTTGGCAACCCATTGAGGGTAAGAAGTTACTGCTAGAAACCCGGAATCGAATTGCTTCATAACCTCAGCTTTGATCTTTTTGGACATCTCTGGACGCATACGGCAGACCTTTTGCTTTACCGGAGGGCAGTCTTCCTTGGTAGGCAGGTGATGTACTACAATGTCGGCATCCAAACCAGGCATGTCTTTGTAATACCAAGAAAAGATCTCCACGTAATCATGCAGCATCTGGATCAATCGTTGCTTCACGCTGAGCTCTAGATTGGCACCAATCTTGACTTCTTTTCTATCTGTCTCAGTACCCAGGTTCACTGTTTCCACTGGCTCTTCATGCGGCTGAATGGCCCTCTCTTCCTGGAGTAGCAGTCTTGCGAGTTCACCAGGCACTTCGCAATCATCTTCACCTTCGTCTTCGGCCAAGTTGATCGGATTCTCGAAGTCATAACTGGTGGTAGCAGAGCCGTTACCAGTGAGATCCAGAGTGGATTGAAACCTGTATAAGTGAGTGTGTGTAAATATAGCTGTTTTGCAATATATAACACAGAAAGAAAAAGAGCGCAAGATTTGAAATGCAACAAACGTCCAATGTTTTGATTAATGATATATGGAAATGTCATACAAAAAGCCCTCACAAATGGAGCTACGATGCCCCGGGTAGGACACCGAGCCAATAAAAGTTTCAATATATTGTTTGTTACAAATTGAAAATCAAAAGAGTTAATTACTGCGTGACAAAGGTAATAGGTGTAAAATCCTTTGCCGTCCAGTTGCTTGGTCCGTTGCTGGTGGTTGGATAGATCCAACTGTCAAATTCTGCTTCCTCCACGTCTTCCTCGATAGCATTCACCCTTGGGTTGGTGATGAACACCGGAGCCTTTCTGATCCTTTCCTTGCGCACAGCCCTCTGAGCCTCTGCAGTGAAGCCCAGCCCAAACCTGTCGGTCTTTTGAGTGAAGTCAGGAAGCTGACCCCAGTTTGCACATTTGCCTTTCTCGATTACAGCCTGGGCATCCTTCAAGGAAGCCATTTTCAGAGGAAAGTCTTCTTCAACCACTGCCTCAGCTGATGCCAACGTTGGAGGTACCTCCTCAAAATGCTGAAAGGGGGTTTCAATAAACTCCCCATCCATCTCGATATAACGGAATGAATTCAAGTGACTAACCATGTATTCCTCCTCACCCTGCACAGTAACAATCTTCCCTTTGACAGGGTATTTGAGCTTTTGGTGTAGAGTGGATGTTACTGCCCCAGCCTTGTGAATCCAGGGTCGACCCAACAAGCAGGAATAAGATGGATGAATATCCATTACATAGAACGTTGAGTCGAAGACTTGGGAACCCACACGGATAGGAATGTCTACCTTACCGTGCACCATCCTCTTAGAACCGTCGAAGGCTCTAACAATGATGTTACTAGGCTTCAATTCTAGGCCCTCACAGTCCAACCGATCTAAGGCCTTCTTGGGCAAAACATTCAGGGAAGAACCGGTATCCACCAACACGTGTGCGAGATTAGTGCCCCTGCACTCTATAGAGACATGCAGGGCGTCACTGTGATTTTTCCCTTTGGTGGTAAGGTCAGCATCTGAGAAACCCAAGCCATTGTCAGCTGTCAAATTAGCCACACAGTCAGTGAATTGATCTGCAGAGGTCTCTTGCGGCACATGAGCCGTTTTCAGAAATGAAATCAGGGCCTTTACATGGGCCTCTGAGCATAGTAGCAATGATAGCATAGAGATTTTGGAGGGGGTATGCCCCAGCTGTTCAACGACATTGAAGTCACTCTTTTTAATGATTTTAAGGATTTCCTCCATCTCTTGTTGGGAGGCTTCAACAGCAGTCTTTTTCGGTGCCTCCGTCCTGGCAGGCAAATCGGTAGCAACTTCTTTGCCCCGAGCATCAGAGGACTCGGCGGCAGTAGTAGACACAGGAACTTGATTCGGAACATGCACACTTGCGGGTGTGATGATAAGAGGTTTTCGGATAACTGGTGGTGCAATGTCAGGCAAGAAGAGCCTGCCACTGCGAGTAATCTTGGCGGGACCAGTGATGTTACTGATACTGGTACCGGTGTTGAACTCCTGCTTCACTCCAAGCACATACACGTCTGCCCCATAGTGCCATGGGACAGCCTTGTTAGATTCATAGGGGAGAGGCCCCGGAACAGTAATGGTAATAGGTGCAACAGACATAATTTGGACTGGCTTTCTCGGGGGAGCCTTGGTAGGATTGTTGAAAATTGTGACGACAGATACTTCTTCAGCGGAAACAAACGGAACAGCAGTTTTCTTGAACATAATTTCTTTGCTATCCATCAGGCTTTGGATGCCTGATTTCAGCAGCGGACAACCGGTAGGGATAACAACACATAGGAGGCAACCCTTGCTACAACCCGGAAATAAACTGGCTAGTAGTAAGTTCCTCTTAACAGTCAATAGAGGGGTAGCAACATCATTCACCGAAACAACATACAACTCTTCCTCAATGGCATGTACTCTATGCTGGGGCATAGGAGCAGTTACAACATTTGGCTTCTCAGGCGCCTCAAACTGAATTTCCTTCGCATCGATAAGGTCTTGCACCTTATTTCTCAAGGCCCAGCAATCATCAGTAGTATGCCCGGGGCTATCGGAATGATAAGCACAACAGGCATTTGGGTTATACTTAGGAGATGCAGTATTCACGACCTTCGGCGCTTCTTTGATGGTCACCAAGTTGGTTGATAACAGTTGTGGTAAGATTTGGGACAAGGTCATACTCAGCCGAGTATACTGCCTCTTGGGCCTTTCACCTCTTTGTTGATTGTACTGCTGAGGAGCAGCAACAGGATTTGAAATGACAAAGGCATTGACGGCTTGGCGGCTTTCTGGCTTGACTTGTCTTCTAGGACCATAGACGGCACTTGCTTCTTTCTTGAAAGGCCTCTTCTCAGTACTTATGGAGGCAGCTTTTTGTATCTTTCCTGACCTGATGCCAGCTTCTATCCTTTCACCTGTCAGGATCAAATCTGTGAACCCAGCGGAGGAATTACCAACCAGATGATTGAAAAATGGACCAGACAAGGTCCCTAGAAACATATCAACCAGCTCACGATCAGTCAATGAAGGCTGCACCCTGCCAGCCAAATCTCTCCATTTTTGTGCATATTCTTTGAACTCTTCGCCCGTTCCTAGAGACATACTCTGAAGTTGGGTACGCGTAGGAGCGAGGTCAGAATTGTATTGATATTGTCTATAAAATGCGGTTGCCAAATCTTCCCAATGTCGGATACTAGTTCCATCTAGTTGATAGAACCACTCAAGCTGTGACCCCGAAAGGCTATCTTGGAAGAAGTGGATCCAAAGGTTCTTATCTGCCGTGTAAGGTTGGATCTTCCTTACGTACGCCCTTAGATGCAGCTTTGGACAGGAAGCCCCGTCATATTTGGCAAAGGCAGGCGCCTTAAACTTGTGTGGGATTACTACCCCAGAAGATAAGCCCAAATCTCCGAAATCCAGCCCCGACACATTCTGAATCTCCATGGTGCTCAAGCGGTCCTCTAATTGCTTGTATCGGTCAGCAGCGGGTGGGTATTGTTCGTCATTGTAGTCCGTCTCGTTGTCAAAGACTGCAGGACTAGGAGCTCCTCCCCCTTGGGGACTATCTTTCTCTGCAGAGGAAGTAGTTGGATCAGCCTCGTTATGGAGTGTGTTCCCAAACCTACGTCCAGTGTTGAATAACGCAGTCCTCTTCTTCTTCTTCTTCTTTAGGAGCAAAGCCTTCAACTCTTGCTGACCTTGGGCCAGGCTCAGGACCATTTCTTGAAACTGGGCACTTTGGGCCTGAAGGGCCTTGATTGCTTGCTCACTAGATGAGTCTGGATTCATGATGACTGTTCAAAATAAACAGCGAAGAGGATTAAGCAACATGTAGAAAAAGGGTACCTGTTATGCACATGATGCATGAGATGCTATGCAATGCATTCAAGGATTTTAGAAATTCACAATTGTTGCAGACAAAAAGAACGCACTTCATATTAATAAGAAGAAATTTGTTAGTACATAAATGCCCCATGGGCCAAATATTACAAAAACAACTTCTCAAGGTAAAAAGACGTTACGCATCCTCTTTGGTGCAATGTAGGTGTTGAGGGCCTCTTGCTCATGGAGTTGGCGGGTGAGCTCTAAAACCTTTTTCTCACTGGCGTAGAAGCTGGCTTCAAAGGTGTTCTGTTCCTCCTTGAGTTGGATCCAACTCTTCTGCATCTCCTCCCACGATGTAGGCATGTCAGGATGTAGGATGGTGTAGGGAACCTCTCCTTCCTTGACGGGCTCTTTAATCACAGGGAGAACATGAGGATAAGGCATCATTAGGCTCTGGGCTCGGGCTCGTACCCACTTGAGGTAAGGTTCAAGAGGGATGGAGTTCTTGTGTCCCAGAGTCTTGCTATCAACCTTGTTGGGCCTCCCCCAAGCTCTGATGAATCTTTGGCGAAGTCCTTGTGCATCGTTGTCGAAGTCAAAAACTAGGTCAGGAATCAACATGTCGTGAGGGCCATCCCTTCGTGCATATCCAAATTGCCTCAAAACTAGGCAAGGGTTGTAGGTGATACCTCCTCTGATTCCAAGTAAAGGAACATTAGGAAACTCTCCACAACGATCGACGATGATGACATTTTCTCTAGACCGAGAACACCAATGTACATCAGAGTGAGTAAGAGTCATCAATCGTTGGGACCACCTTGAACCTTGGTCATTCTTCAAGACAGATTGTGGAAGGTGCGAAATAAACCACCTTGCAAGGAGAGGAGTATAGCACATGAGAACACCCCTCTTTCTCATTGTTCGTGTGTAAAATGAGTGAAGAATGTCCCTAAGCAATGTTTGTATTGGATTTCTGGACAAGAAGATTTTGACGGTGTTGACATCTACCAGTTGGTCAGAATTTGGGAATAGGACCAACCCATAGATAAGGAGTGCCACAATCTCTTCAAAGGCTTGTAGGTCCAATGAATTCCAACACTCTTGTGCCTTCTCAAACAAGAATTTTTCTAAGAAGCCTTTGACACCGCTTCTAGTTTCCCAATGCCCCTTGATGTCAGAAGGCTGTAGATGTAATGCTCGAGCAACATCTTCAGGCTTTGGTTCCTTTTCCGTACCGTTGAAAGGTATTTGATTAAGGATAGGAATTCTCAGGAGTTGAGAAAATTCCTCCAAAGTGGGCACCAACTGGTAGTCAGGGAAAGTGAAACAGTGATGAAGAGGGTAAAAGAACTGGAATAGCACTTTCATCATGTCTTCTTCAATGTTGGTGTTGACTAAGCTGAGCAGTCTACCATGTCTTTCACTGAAGGATGAGCTTTCCGGAATTCTTGAGGTGAGCTCCTTGAGTTGAGGAGATATTCTCACAAGGTTGACTTGGATGGTTTTTCTGCGAGGAATTTCCATGACCTACAAAACAAGAACAAAGATGAAGATCTAAACCCTTGAAGTGGTTAGTGAATGCATATGATGCTTTATGATGTTCATGATGTATGCACAAACATATGTACAAGCAAATCACGCCAAACCCTAGTTTCAGGCTTGCATGGGGTTTCATAGGTAAGTACCCTCTTGAGTGTAGTTGGCTTAAAAACCTGTCCTATAAATAGTAACTGGGTTCTAAGGAGCTCAATATCATTGGACTGTTTTCATCGTTCATTGTTTTGGTTTAGCCACTTAACTAGCGACCAAAATGATCCAAGAAAACAACCCTCAATGAGTGTAGTATCGAGTATCTACCAACTTCGGACTGCACCAAAGCCGGTCATCTCACTACCCCTAATAAAAGACCAAGATGGTCAAATAAGGTTCTAGGTCATTAGTGCTTAGTGACATCACTCAGCGGCCCCGTACTCTCCTTGATTGAACTCAAGGGTTACCGGTACTCACAAATATGTCGCACTAATATAGCTATTGCTTCGACCGTGTCGGTATACCCCGCACAGTTTCCACAACGTATTGCTATCTATGAATGTTTCCCAAAATCCGGGTGTAGGATTGCAAACCCAAACAAGAGAGCCAAAATATAAAGCAATCAAATCAAATAATTAGTCATGCAAGAGGGTGATCTAAGCCCTAAGGTTACTCCACTTTAAAAATTCTCCCCAGCAGAGTCGCCAGTTCTGTGATACGGTGGGAGAACTGACTATGGTTTTGCGTTTGTTTTCGCAAATGTTTCGGTTGAGCAAGAGTCGCCATCGACTTTTTATTTTATCCTAAGGAAAGGTTAAAAAGCACAGCAAAAACCTTTGAGATATTTTCTTGGGTTCGGGGAGTAGATTATAGAAAGGGAAGGTATTAGCACCCTTTCTATCCATGGTTATCCATGGGCTCTTAGTTACTTGCTTATATCAACTTGCCTTAATTTTCAATTGTTTGAAATGGTGCTTTGTGTGTATGGGTTTTGAAAATGTTTTGAAAAGAAGCCAATGTGGTGGCAACCTTTGTAATGATCCATGTTGGGATGTATACAAAGATGTATGTCTTTTGAAAAGGTTTTCATTTGTTTTTGAAAGTTGTTTTTGAAAGTGTTGTGAGGTGTGGTTTAAAAATAGGCAAGTGTTTTATTTTGCAAGTTTGATTCAAGTAACTAAGAGGTGGTCTACTCCTAAATTTCTCAAAGATCTTTGCTATGTTTTAACCCTTTTAACAATTTTGTTCCACCATTGCATTTGGTGGACAATCTTGTGTTAGGATGTGAACAGGACGGGCGCGGGTCATCGTTTAGACCATAGTTGCAATGGTGCCAAGTATCTTTGGGCAATTTTTCTTTAAGGGACTTGATCATTTGAATTGTTTTTGAAAAGCGTCATCGAGGGACTATGATCATTTGATTGTTTGTTTTGCCCAAAGAGACCTAACATGCAATATGGCCCATTATTGAAGGCAACAAGTGGAATACCCTAGGGGTGCAAGTGTGATTAGTGTTGTCTATTTTCATGCTTGATTATCTTGAATTTAGGTCAAACTATTTTTGTTGTTTTTGATTCGCATACAAACCCTAATTCTAACATGGTATATTTAGAAAGCATTAAAGTGCGGAAAATAAAGTTCCTAAGTTATTACAACACAATATGGGAAGGGGGGTACAAATGTTCAAATGAGGGGTATTTTGACAAGGGATTTAAACCTATACTATTACATCAATTTGGGAATTATACAAGATATTTAATATACAATAATTAAATAAAATAAGAATAAATATGCAAGATGCAAAAGAAATGTTTTTTATGTGTATGAAAAAAAAAGGTATTTTTTTATGTGTCAAACAAACAAAAAAGGATTCATTTTGGATTTTTTTATGTATTTTAGGGCAAAACCCTAATTTCTTTATAAAATGTATTAATTATTTAATATGTACAATATTTATCAATTATGTACAAAAATAAAATAAAAATGAAGTATATTGGTCAAAAGGTATTTTTTTTAATGTTAAATATTAATAAAAAATAAAATGTATATATTTTGTATTTTTAACCTAAATATACTAATATATATATATATATATATATATATATATATATATATATATATATATATATATATATATATATATATATATATATAATACTTGTATTATTTACTAAATATATATTATATATACAAAATAATAATATTTAATATTTATAAAAAAAAGTATATTTTATATAAAATATTTTCAGAAGATAAAATAAAATAAAAATGGAAAATAAAATGTGTTTGCATTATTTTAGTATTTTTCAAATAAAAGTATGTTTATATATTTATTTATGTACAAATATTAATCTAAACAAATAAATACCTAATAAATATGAAAATGGTGTAAAAAATATTTTTTATATTTTTAATATTATAAAAAAAAAAAAGTCAGAACAAAAAAGAAAAAGTCAAAAAGTCATAAAAATAAGCAAAATGGGCCTAGGGTGTGTGTGTGAAAATGAGGTGTAAACAGAAATGAGATCTCAGGCCCAGCCCAAGAAAGGTTGTCTTCAACCTTCAGACAACCATTTGAAAAAACGCGCGCCTATGATGCCTCAACCACAACTCCTGATTCCTGGACTTTTAGCACAAACTTACAACATGAAAAATGTCAAGCATTGAACCACGAATCCAGACATATAAAGAACTCATCCTAACTCTCAGAAATGAGAGAGAATTTCTTCTCCCCCAATTCCTAACCTAGTTTTTATTCAATGTTCAGACTTAAAATTCTCTAAGCATACATAATATAAATGAAATCTAATTACATGGGCATGTTCAGGGCTATGAATGTGACATGTTTTCTTCACAAACCTAAAGCTAACAATGCCTGGATAGAGAGATACGAGTTCATGAACTTACCTGTTCAGTTGAAGTTGTATCTGGTGATGGAGGTGTCTTCAATGCAAGGTGATGATTGGTACAACTTCCTTGATGTCCAGGGATGCTATTCCAAGCTTTACTTTGTCTTGAAACCAAGTGAATCGTGCTATGGATCTTCAACTGCAAAACAAGAAAATGAAAATGGGGATATTGCTTGGGAGTGTTACAGGTCGTGTTTGAGGTTTGGAATAGCTTCAAGGGATGTTGTGGGATGTGTTTGAAGTGTTTTTAGCAAGAATGCATGGAAGGTTTGAGCTATGGAACTCAAACTGTAGGGATGCCCTGTTTTGGGCAGTTCAATGGTGATTCTGTGAATGGGAAGGCAATGGAGATGGTTGGCTCGTGTTCTAGCTCAGAATGGATGTTTGGAATGTGTACAAAGTCTTTTCTTAAGCTTGTGTTAACTGAGATGAAAGTTGTGTTGTGTTATGCTAGTTTTCTTACACTTTAAGCAACAAATGTCCACTTGGTGTTTCTAGCCTGTACAGGCCCCCATTCTATGCTGCACCACTTAGTCTTAATCAGTGTAATTAGCCCATAAACTTGTGCCAAGGAGATTTGAACTGTACTTGCTTGGATTTGCATTTTGACATAAAGTGCAACTTTTCCAAAATGGATATTATGCTTTATCTAAAAATGGATTAAACTTGCATATAATGTTTGAACTCATAGAACAACACTTTGGCACAAAGGATTTACATTAAATTATGGAGTGTAGATGAGATAAAAGATCTGTAATCAAGGAAAGCAAGCTGAATTCAAAATGGCACAAATGTATGAACATGTAAATTGGCCAAATCAAAAGTGAGTTTTTCCCAACTTGCCAAATTCGATTCTCCCTAACCATGAGGTTGTTTGATGAGTTCTTGGACATTTTGGAAAGCTTGGAATGTGTACTACAATCCATCTTTAAAATGAAAATGGAAATTCCAAGTGGAAGTATGTGAAAAATGGTCTTGAAGTTAGGTAAAAACCTTGCCTAAAATAGGTCAAATTTTCTCTAAGTTAAGAATGGTTTGGTACCCTTGTTCCAAAAATTGTAACTTGAGCCACAAGCTTCTTTTGGGAAAACTTTGTGAATAAAAGTTATAGATTTTGCAATAGGCTACAAATTTCATGTTTTGACTTTTGCTTGAATCCAAATGAATCTTGGTGAGAAAGTGGGACAAAGTTAGGAAAAAAAATTAGGGTTTTTCATAACTTAGAAAAATTCTAAGTTATGAAAAATCTTCATTTCAAACCTAATTTGCAAATCTTGATTTCTTGATGAACAAGTTTCATGATTTGGCATGTTTTGATGAAAAATGAATCTTGACACTTGATTTTGACCAAAAAGTCAAAGTTTGACTTTTCAGTATACAGTCAAAATTGATCAATTGACTGGGAAATTCAACTGTCAATCTTGTGCATTTGGGATCCTTTGAACTTGTTGAGCATGTCAAGATAATTCCATGAGGTCCTTGAGTCCATATGTGAGCTTGGTTTGCCATTGGCTAGGTCAAACAGTCAAAAATTGCCCTTGTGCAGTCAAAACCCTAAAAATGACCATTTTGCCCTTTTGGTGATCTGATCAAATTTCTTGTGGAATTGTGATCCAAACTTGATCAAATGGTCCATATGAGTTTAATATATTGATGTGGGTCAAAAATCATGAGGTTTGACTGTCAATTGACCACAGTTGACTTTTTCCCCAATATAGCTGATTTCTAGGTCAACTGTCCAATTGACTGGGCAAAGATTGGAATCAAGGCCTGAAACTTGGTATGGATAAACTTGGGAGTTCAATATGAAGCATGAAAGTCATCTTAGGCATTTTAGGTCAAAACATCTGTAGTTGTTTAGGTATTGGCTTGCATTTTTGGTAAAACCCAAGTGTATGTGTGAATGTCATGACTGATGTCATAACATTCTAGTTTAGTTTGTACTGATTCATTAGGTACCTTTGCAGAAAAATATTGTCATTCAGGTACTGATGTTTATAAGTGTGTATCTGAGCATTTTGCAAAATGATCACATTTTACTAAATCAGTAGACAGGTTTTCTCAGATGTCATAACAGATGTTAAGACATCCTGTTCTGAACTAACAGATTTGCAGGTTGGTTAATTCTGAGTTTTTTCAGGAAAATAACTCAGTCTTTCCAGAACAGAATCCTGCGTTTTCTGAGGGATAACCTAGCTCAACCCTAGCCTGGTTAATAAAGTCCTGTGACCTAGTCTTAAGGTCAAACGGAATTAACCCTAGGTTTTTGGAAACCCTAACTGAAGTTGCAGCTGCTATATATTCAACAGAGCTGCTGTTTTGCAAGAAATCCCTTGGTGATTAGAAGATCATTTGTAAACTGTATAGGTTTAATTATTGTACTCCAAGCAATTATCATTGTGGTAAGTGACTTGGAATAGGTTTTTAATTGTAAGGGTTGTGTAGCACTCAAAGCTTTGAAGCAAGAGTGTTTGAATGTCCCTTGACTAAAGCTGTGAAGCAGAGTCAAGTTAGTTTGTGTATCACTCAAAGCTGTGAAGCAAGAGTGGTTGTTTTGCTTGATTAAAAAGCTGTGAAGCTTAATCAAGTGTATCTTTTTGAAGAGTGTCTTCATCAATTCATTAGTCAAATTGTTCTATGTATCACTGCTGTGATTGAGGGGGAGTGAGTAGGAACTCAGCTTTAAGTTGTACTTAGATTGAAATTGCATTGGGTAGGTCTTAAGTGAAGGAGATAACCTGGTTGGTTTATTCCTGAATTAACATCTCTTATAGTGGATTTCCTCCCTGGCTTGGTAGCCCCCAGAGTAGGTGTTGTTGCACACTGAACTGGGTAAACAATTGATTGTGTTCTTTATTGCTTTTGTATTTACTGTCATATAGTAAGTCAGATACGGTGTCATAACATTGAACGTGACATTGAGTATCTGCAGCCAGAATTTCAATTGGCATCAGAGCAGGCACCCTGCCTGTATTACTGGGTGAGATCTAGGGATATCACTTTCTGGCACTATGGACAAAGAAGGAGTTTTTGGAAATAGACCACCCATTCTGGATGGAACTAATTATGACTACTGGAAACCCCGTATGATTGCCTTCCTAAAATCTCTGGACAAAAAGGCTTGGAGAGCTGCTGACAAAGGATGGATCCATCCCACCATAACTGAGAAAGATGGGACAATTAGTCTGAAGCCTGAGGAAGATTGGAGTAAAGAAGAAGATGAGTTAGCCCTGGGAAATTCCAAAGCTTTAAATGCCTTGTTTAATGGAATTGATAGAAACATCTTCAGATTAGTACATCAATATGAACTGGCCAAGGAAGTTTGGGACACTCTCAAAACTACTCATGAGGGCACTTCCAAAGTAAAAATGTCAAGGCTTCAGATGTTGACTACCAAGTTTGAGAATCTAAAAATGATGGAAGATGAAACCATTCATGAGTTTCACATGAACATCTTGGAGATTGCCAACACCTCAGGAGCACTGGGAGAAAAGATGTCAGAAGAAAAACTGGTGAGGAAGATTCTCAGATCCTTGCCTAAAAGATTTGCAATGAAGGTAACTGCCATAGAGGAAGCCCAGGACATTAGCAAGTTGAAAGTGGATGAACTTATTGGGTCTCTTCAGACTTTTGAGATGGGGATCACTGATAATGGTGACAAGAAGAATAAAAGCATAACACTTATATCCAACACTGATGTTGAAAACAAGGAGGATGAAGAAGAAAATATTTCAGAAGCTATTGCCATGCTTGGAAGACAGTTCAACAAGCTCATCAAAAGAATGGATCCAAAGTCAAGGTCTAATGTTCATAACATTCCCTCTGACATTGACAGTTCCAGCAGAAGACCAAGGTCAGAAGAAAAGGGAAACCAAGGCAGAGGTATTCAATGCCATGGATGTGAAGGATATGGACATATTCGAGCTGAATGTCCTACCTTTCTTAAGAAACAAAAGAAAGGAATGACTGTTACTTGGTCTGACTATGAATCAGAAAGTAATTCTGAAGAAGAATCTGCCAAACTAGTTACTGCTCTAACTAGTGTTTGTACTTCTGAAAGTGACACTAGTGATGAAGAAGTGACATTTGAAGAACTGGCTGATACCTACAAGAAATTGTGTATCAGAAGTGCTGAAGTCTGTGTGCAGAATGAGAAACAATCAAAACTCATTATAAAGCTGGAGGCTGAAAAAGGGCAGATCTTGAAACCATAAGTCACCTAGAAGGGGAAGTTCAATTACTGAACTCACAACTGAACCAAATGACAAAATCTGTCAAGACGTTGACCAATGGATCAGATAAATTGGAAGAGATCCTACAAGTTGGACAAAATGTGGGAAACAAATCTGGTCTAGGATTTGTGGAAGCTAAGAAATCTGGTGCAGACAAGAAGATCAGGCATGTTAAACAATTGTCAAAGCAGATGTCTCAACACAACTCTCAACATCAGAAATACATGAAGAAAAAATACCAAAGATGGAGATGTCATCATTGTGGGAGGTATGGACACATAAAGCCCTTCTGCTTCAAATTACATGGATACCCTAATCAAAACTCAGGTGCTAAACCTAAGCCAAAAAGGGTACCACATGCTCCTCATTGGAAGAAAAAGGCTACTGCCCTGATAGCCCATACTTCCCTGAGAGTGTCTGCAAAGGAAGGCTGGTACTTTGACAGTGGATGTTCCAGACACATGACTGGAATCAAAAATCTCCTCAATAATGTTAAGCCTCACACCACCAGTTTTGTGACCTTTGGAGATGGTGCTAAAGGTAAAGTCAAAGGAGTTGGTAATTTGGACTGCCCTGGAGTTCCAAGTCTGAATAAAGTACTGCTGGTAAAAGGGTTGACTGCTAATCTCATTAGTATCAGTCAATTATGTGATCTAGGATTCAAGGTCAACTTCTCAAAATCTGAATGTCTAGTAATTAATGAAAAACTAGAAGTTGTAATGAGAGGAATCAGATCCAAAGATAACTGCTACTTGTGGCAGCCTGAGAACACTGATATCACCACTATGTGTCCAATTACCAAAGAAGAAAAAGAGATGAAACTGTGGCAGCATAAACTTGGTCCTCTTCATCTAAGAAGAATGAAAAGAGCTATTTCTATGGAAGCAGTCAGAAGAACTCCAAAACTACAGGTTGATAATGTCTGTGATGTGGCAAGTAAACTTGAAGAAGGATGTGTTGTCAGAACCATAAGTTATCTTGACAAGGATGTTGGAAATAACAAGTCTAATAAATTCTGTTTCCCTGAAGAAATGAGGCTTGAAGTCTACTCTCCTATAACTCTCCATCAAAATGGACTGGACAAAAAGAAAATCATTCAAGAATCAACCAGAACTATGATTCATACCAAAAGAATGCCTTCCCAACTCTGTGCGGAAATAGTTGCTGCAAGGAATACATGCTCTCAAAATATCTGGTCAAAACAGATACTCACTGAGTATAATGTCTCACAAGATGTTGTGACATTGTGTTGTGACAATCTGAATACAATCAATATTTCCTTAAACCCTATTCAGCATAACAGGAACAAGCACATTGACTTTGTAAAGAAGAAGTCATTTAAACTGGAACATGGTATCTTTAAGCTTCAGCTGACTGATTCTTCTACCAAGGCTCTTGTTGGAAATAAACTTGAAAACTTGAGGGGTAGGATGGGTATTTACCAACATGAGAAATTATAGCAATTAATTTTGCTTAAAACAAGGGTTGAAGGAGTTAATTTTATTAAGTCTATTTTTAGTGGGTTAATCATATGCTTTCCCAATTCTTTCAAAATCCTTAAGAAGTTGAAAAGACTCCCTTTTGCCTCCTACCTCTCCCGTCCTTGCAACCTGTTTCCTCCTCTCAATCAAAGATTTTTCTCAAATTGCCACTGGTACTCAAAGTCAATCAAAATGTCTCAGACATCGTCTTCAACCAAAGCGACTTCATCATCCTCATCATCTGACCAAGACTCTAGAGCAATCACCACATGCATAGAATCTGAAGTTCTTGAGGTCACTCCTCTCAGAGAGATGGCAACTGACCCAGCCAAAGTCAAAAAGCTAAGAACCAGACATGCAGGAAGAGCTCAAGATACAGCCTCTGGTAATTCTTCTCATCCTTCTTCTTCTGTACCAAATAGAGAAGGATCAGTTCAAGTTCATCAAGCTATTGCTAGGCTTGTTACTAGTATACTGAGTGGAAACCAATCTGTACCGGGGATTTCTGTCCCTTTAAATCAATCAGAAAGCCCAAATGTGGACGTCTCTGAGAATGTAGATGTCACTGAGAATGTTGTGACACAAAAAGACAACATTCAGAACCCTTCAGAAAAGGCTGCTGATCCACCTATCATTGATGTGGATGAAGATTACTCAAATAATGATCTGATTGCTAATGTGAACCCTAACATAGCTAGGAGATTGATGAAAAGAAAGAGTAATCAGAATGATGCAAAATGTGTGTCCAAAGATAAACCTGCTGCTAAGAAATCTAAGGCTGAAGGCATGGCTGAGAAAAGTATTCAGACAAAAGGGAAGAAGGCCCAGGTGCATACTGCTAGACAACCAATCTCTAAGAAGAGAAAAGAACCTGAATCTTCTGATTCTGATGAGGAATCAGAATTTGAGATTGATGTTGAAGAAACTCCTATCAGAAGGAAGCTCCCCTCCAGCAAAATTGCTAGAGTGCCTGAAGTCCCGATAGACAACATCTCTTTTCATCATCCTGACAATGCAAACAGATGGAAGTATGTTTGCTTAAAGAGAATAGCTTTAGAGAGAGAACTCAACAATGATGCCTTGGAGTGCAAAGACATCATGGACCTGATCAAGAATGCTGGACTGATGAAGACAGTGATAAAATTTAACAAATGTCATGAAAATCTGGTCAAGGAGTTTGTAGTGAACTTGTCTAATGATTGTGCTGATGGAAGGTCAGCTGACTTTGAAAGTGTTTTTGTTAGAGGAAGAAGGGTCAAGTTCTCTCCATCAGAAATTAACAAGTTTCTTGGAAGAACAAATGAGGATTGTCCTGATCTGGAGGCCACTGACAATGAAGTTTGTCAAACCATCACAGCCAGGCAAGTGAAGTGCTGGCCCTTGAAAGGCAAGCTGAATGCCAGCAAACTCAGCATGAAATTTGCCATCCTGCATAAAATAGGTGCAGCCAACTGGGTGCCTACAAATCATAAATCAACTATCTCCACAGGATTGGGGAGATTTATTTATGCTGTAGGAACCAAGACTGCTTTTGACTATGGCAGGTACATCTTTGAACAAACTTTAAAGCATACTGGCAGTTATGCTGTCAAAGGACCAATCACCTTTCCCTCCCTCCTTTGTGGAATTATCCTTGCATAATACCCTGATATCCTTGTGGCAAGAGATACAGCCTGCAAAAGAGCTCCTGCCCTTGGCTTGCACTACAAACTGTTTCAGGGATCTCATGCTCCAGATATTGTCATAACATCAGCTGAGACATCGTCTGTGAAGACCCAGTCCAAGACATCTGATGTCATAGCTGTTTTAAAAGAGACTTGCAAAGAGCTGGATGCTAGGAAAAAGACCCTAGAAATCCTAATTGTCAGGCTAGAAAAGGAGGAAGCTGAAGAAAACAGAAGGGAAGAAGGTGTAGAAGCTGAAGGTCATCTCAACATTGAAGAAACTAGCTCCTCTGAGTCTGATGACAGTGCTTGAAGGTTGGTTGCTGTTTGGTGGTGTTGCTGGTTGGTGCTGATATCTGGTGGAGTTTGGAAGTGTGTTCAGCTTATTTTTTCTGCTGCTGCTCTTATTATTTGTTTTGGATAACTGTATAATCATTATAAACATGTATCTTTGGCCCATTTGTGGCTAAAGAGGGGGAGAATATTTTGGTACTTAATATGTACTTGCTCAATTAGACATTCTATTTTTCTGCAGTCATTTCTTTCTGCTGCTATCTATCTCTGATTGCTTAGGGTCTTTAGCCAAAAATCTGCCAAAGGGGGAGTTTGTAGTTGTTTAGGTATTGGCTTGCATTTTTGGTAAAACCCAAGTGTATGTGTGAATGTCATGACTGATGGCATAACATTCTAGTTTAGTTTGTACTGATTCATTAGGTACCTTTGCAGAAAAATATTGTCATTCAGGTACTGATGTTTATAAGTGTGTATCTGAGCATTTTGCAAAATGATCACATTTTACTAAATCAGTAGACAGGTTTTCTCAGATGTCATAACAGATGTTAAGACATCCTGTTCTGAACTAACAGATTTGCAGGTTGGTTAATTCTGAGTTTTTTCAGGAAAATAACTCAGTCTTTCCAGAACAGAATCCTGCGTTTTCTGAGGGATAACCTAGCTCAACCCGAACCTGGTTAATAAAGTCATGTGACCTAGTCTTAAGGTCAAACGGAATTAACCCTAGGTTTTTGGAAACCCTAACTGAAGTTGCAGCTGCTATATATTCAACAGAGCTGCTGTTTTGCAAGCAATCCCTTGGTGATCAGAAGATCATTTGTAAACTGTATAGGTTTAATTATTGTACTCCAAGCAATTATCATTGTGGTAAGTGACTTGGAATAGGTTTTTAATTGTAAGGGTTGTGTAGCACTCAAAGCTTTGAAGCAAGAGTGTTTGAATGTCCCTTGACTAAAGCTGTGAAGCAGAGTCAAGTTAGTTTGTCTATCACTCAAAGCTGTGAAGCAAGAGTGGTTGTGTTGCTTGATTAAAAAGCTGTGAAGCTTAATCAAGTGTATGTTTTTGAAGAGTGTCTTCATCAATTCATTAGTCAAATTGTTTTATGTATCACTGCTGTGATTGAGGGGGAGTGAGTAGGAACTCAGCTTTAAGTTGTACTTAGATTGAAATTGCATTGGGTAGGTCTTAAGTGAAGGAGATAAACTGGTTGGTTTATTCCTGAATTAACATCTCTTATAGTGGATTTCCTCCCTGGCTTGGTAGCCCCCAGAGTAGGTGTTGTTGCACACTGAACTGGGTAAACAATTGATTGTGTTATTTATTGCTTTTGTATTTACTGTCATATAGTAAGTCAGATACGGTGTCATAACATTGAACGTGACATTGAGTATCTGCATCCAGAATTTCAACATCTTTGTGCAAACTCAAACCCTAATTTGGGTCAACAGTGCAAGGAGAAGTCTTGAGCAGAGGAAACCCTAACTGGATCTTGAGCTCCAAGGGTCTTGTGATGAGAAAATGTTGAGGAAATGGGAGGGAAAATTTTGGGGTACAACAGGTTACTTCAATATGAAAGCCTGGATAGTAGGGCTATGAGAAGGAACCTGAGTCATATGGTTACTTCGATATGAAAGTCTGGATAGTAGGGTTGTGAGAAGGAACCTGGATAGTAGGGTTACTTCGATATAAAAGCCTGGATAATAGGGTTATGAGAAGGAACCTGGATAGTAGGGTTGTGAGAAGGAACCTGGGTCGTGGTGTTAGTTTGATATGAAAGCCTGGATAGTAGGGCTGTGAGAAGGAACCTGGATAGTAGGGTTACTTCGATATGAAAGCCTGGATAGTAGGGCTGTGAGAAGGAACCCGGGTCATAGGGTTAATTCGATAGGAAATCCTGGATTGTAGGGCTGTGAGAAGGAACTTGGGTCGTAGGGTTACTTCGATATGAAATCCTGGATAATAGGGTTGTGAGAAGGAACCTGGGTAGTAGGGTTACTTCGAAATGAAAGCCTGGATAGTAGGGCTGTGAGAAGGAACCTGGATAGTAGGGTTACTTCGATATGAAAGCCTGGATAGTAGGGCTGTGAGAAGGAACCTGGATAGTAGGGTTACTTCGATATGAAAGCCTGAATAGTAGGGCTGTGAGAAGGAACCTGGATATTAGGGTTACTTCGGTATGAAAGCCTGGATAGTAGGGCTGTGGGAAGGAACCTAGATAGTAGGGTTACTTCAAAGTGATAGTGTAGATTAATTGACCCGTTTTGTTTAGGGAGCTGAGTTTCCATTAGTCGTCTGCAGACGTGTCCTGTATAACTGCTGGATTTGTTGAAGCTGGTCGTCTTTCCTGGTGAGATGATGTTCTCAAAATAAATGAGATTATGCTATGTATGATATGTATGCGTATGTATTGATGTATGTTCATGAAATGCTATCGGGTTATACTCGCATATGGGAAAATAAATCCCTGACAATTGCTGGAGATTTGTAAATATTCTTTCGAGAAGAGATCTTGCTTGAGAATAACTCTGCGGAGAATGATCTTAGAAAATGTATTTTTATAGCTGAAGTGATGAATTTTGTCGGGGATTGAGCCTCTATATCTGGAGAAATAAGCTCCGATCGGGGGATGAAAATTACTGACTCGCCCGCGACTATGAACCTCAGCTGGGGTGGTTACATCCTATTTCAGGAAAGCTGACATCAATGCCTTTGGATACTTTTACTCTGTGGGGAGTGTATGTACCAATAATTATTTTCCCAAGTTGGCTCTATCCCGATACCTGCTGGGCATAGTAACTGTAGGCCTTGGCACTTCTTGTTTTTTTCCTGTTTCTGGAATTACGAGTAATTTTCTTTTGTTTCCTATGTAAATATTTATGAGAGAAATCATTTTCAAATGCATATATAAAAAATAAGTCATTGGACGTTCTTGCAAAAAAAAAACAGAAAAAGAAAAAACAGATCGAAGCCTTTTGTGAAAATGATTTGTATTGATTTTTGAAGTTGACCTGTAATAGGTGTTTTTGTACAAAGAGGCTGACGTCCTAGTAAGAGAACGCCGCCGAAAGATAGAAATTATACAATTAGTGTAAAAGAAAGAAAAACAGCTATGTGAAACAACCCTATTGGGTTCCAACTCTGCTATTGCCTTTATATCTTCAAGCGTCTCATCACTTTGCTACTTGGCCGAAGGTTGATCAGATTGATTGGTGCTGTCTGAGCTTGATAGCCGATACTGAAGTCTGGTCGCAAGATGATTCAATCAGACATAGTGATACGCTTCATATCCCTAACTTTTTCTAGTACCGCCCTTTCGGGTTTTCAGTCCACCGGGATACCCTTTTTTGCCCAAGCTTCCCTTTCGGGATTTCGACTTGCTGGGTGTACAGATTTTTTCATTTTCATCCCTTACTTTTGCCCGAACCCTTTTGGTTTGCCGAGAAGCCCTTATTTTTTCCTAGGCCAGTCAACCTAGAGGGTCTTTGATTAGGCATGGTATCTTTTCACTATGTCTGCATTGACGGGGTGAGGAAGGTCGTCACCGTCCATGGTGGTTAGAATCATAGCTCCACCTGAAAAAATATTCTTAACCACAAATGGCCCTTCGTACATGGGGGTCCATTTGCCCCTGGGATCACCTTGCGGCAGTATGATGCGTTTGATCACTAGATCCCCGACTTGATATTCTTAGCGCCTGGATTTCTTGTTAAAAGCCTTGATCATTCGCTTTTGATACGTATGACCATGGCAGATAGCAGTAAGTCTCTTTTCATCTATTAGATTTAACTGATCAAGTTGGGTTTGGATCCAGTCATCTTCGTTCAAACCTACATCCTTCATAATCCTGAGAGAAGGTATCTGGACTTCGATGGGTAGGACTGCCTCCATGCCATATACCAGAGAGTAGGATGTTGCCCCTGTCGACGTCCGTGCTGAGGTACGGTATCCATGAAGAGCAAATGGTAACATCTCATACCAGTCTTTGTATGTCATCGTCATCTTCTGTACGATCTTCTTGATATTCTTGTTAGCTGCTTCAACAACACCATTCATCTTCGGCCGGTAGGGGGAAGAAGTATGATGCTATATCTTAAACAGTTTACAGAGCTCGGTGATCATTGTGTTGTTGAGATTCGTACCATTGTCAGTAATAATTCTCCCTGGCACACCATATCGACAGATCAGATTGTGTCAGATAAACCGCGCCATGACGTTCTTGGTTATTATAGCAAAGGAAGCTGCCTCAACCCACTTCATGAAGTAATCAATGCCTACTAGGATGAAACGATGCCCATTAGAAGTTGTGGGCCTGATTTCTCCGATCATGTCGATGCCCCACATTGCAAAGGGCCACATAGCTGTCAAGACGTTTAAGGGGACCGCAGGCACATGCACCTTATAAGCATAGATTTGGCACTTATGACAAGTTTGAGAGTGCTGATAACAATCAGGTTCCATAGTGGACCAGTAGTATCCTTCCCGTAGGATCTTCTTAGCCATGGTATGTCTACTAGAATGGGTTCCGAAGGTTCCTTCATGTAGATTTGTCATGATCCTCTCTGCTTCACTCTTGTCTACACACCGTAATAGTGTGGAGTCATGGTTGCGTTTATAGAGGATTCCACTACTGAGGAAGAACTTTGCAGTGAACCTTCTCAGAAATTTCTTATCATTGATAGATGCACCTTCGGGATACTCTTGAGTCTCGAGATACCTTTTGACTTTGTGAAACCAGGGTTTGTCTGCCACTTCTTCAGTATCGATTTCACAGCAGTGTGCTGGTTCATCCAACCTCTCAATGGTAATTTGGGGAGCTTCATTGTCCCACCTAACCTTGAACATAGAAGACATGGTAGCTAGCGCATCCGCTAACTGGTTCTCCTCTCGTGGGAAATGTTCGAAGGTTACATTCTCAAAGTGAGGGAGCAATTTCAGTACATACTCTTTGTAATGAATGAGATTCGGGTGGTTCGTATCCCACTCGCCTTTGATCTGACTTATCAACAGAGCGGAATCCCCGAATACACTCAAGAACTTGATTCTTAGGTCGATATCAGCTCGAAGACCCATAATACATGCTTCATACTCTGCCATGTTGTTGGTGCAGTTGAAACATAATCGGGTTGTGAACAGAGTATGACAACCCTCGGGAGATATGATTACAGTGCCAATGTCGTTACCCAGCGTGTTTGAGGCTCCATTAAAATACATAGACCATCAGGATCCCTCCTTAGGTCCTTCATCCGGTCGAGTTCTTCGTAGTCGGTTACTAACATGATGTTCTCATCCGTGAACTCAAAATTCATGGACTTGTAGTCATCCACGGCCTGATGAGCCAAATGATCAGCCAATACACTCCCCTTTATTGCTTTTTGGGTTGTATATTGTATGTCGTACTCAGTTAAGATCATTTTCCACCTTGCTATC
Organism: Vicia faba; assembly: GCA_948472305.1. Taxonomy (NCBI): domain Eukaryota; kingdom Viridiplantae; phylum Streptophyta; class Magnoliopsida; order Fabales; family Fabaceae; genus Vicia; species Vicia faba. The sequence continues at coordinate 1,680,550,458 of OX451737.1, read as the reverse complement.
CTTTCAGAGAGAACGAGCTTCTCGAAAATATACTTGATCGGATCCATCTTTGATATCAACAAGGTAGTGTGAGTCAGCATATACTGTCTCAGTCGGTGAGCAGCCCATGCCAAAGCGCAGCAAGTTTTCTCGAGCAATGAGTATCGTGTCTCACAGTCGGTAAACTTTTTTCTAAGGTAGTATATTACGTTCTCTTTTCGACCAGACTCGTCATGCTTCCCCAACACACACCCCATTGAATTGTCTTGCATTGTCAAGTATAATATCAAAGGTCTTCCTTCAACTGGAGGCATCAGAATTGGTGGTTCTTGAAGGTATTCCTTGATTCTTCCGAAAGCGGTCTGGAATTCATCTTTCCACCTTACCACTTGATCTTTCTTCAGAAGCTTGAAGATTGTCTCACAAGTAGAAGTCAGATGTGAAATGAACATGGCAATATAATTCAGGCATCCCAAGAAACCCCTATCTTCCTTCTTTGTACGGGGAGCTGACATTTCTTGTATATCTTTTACCTTTGCAGGATCTACTTGGACGCCTTTGTCGCTGACAATGAAACCCAGAAGTTTACCAGACCTTACTCTGAAGGTGAACTTGTTCGGATTCAACCCCAACTTGTATGTCTTCAACCTATCGAACAACTTTTGGAGATGGTCCAAGTGCTCCTCCTCAGCGTGAGACCTGGCTATCATGTCATCAACATAAACTTCGACCTCATGGTGAATCATATCATAGAACAAAGCAATCATGGCGCGCTGATAAGTTGCCCCAGCATTATTCAACCCAAAAGGCATCACCTTGTAGCATAAAGTGCCCCACTGTGTAACAAAGGTCGTCTTCTCCATGTCTTCAGGAGCCATCTTGATCTGGTTGTAGCCAGAGAAACCATCCATGAAAGAGAAGATTTTGTGTTGTGCGGTGTTGTCGACCAGAACATCAATGTGAGGAAGTGGGAAGTCATCCTTGGGGCTTGCCCTGTTCAAATCTCTGTAATCCACACACATCCGTACCTTACCGTCCTTCTTAGGTATCAGAACGATGTTAACAACCCACTGTGGATACGAAGTGACAGCTAAGAATCCTGCGTCGAACTGTTTCATGACCTCTGCCTTGATCTTCTCTGACATTTCAGGGCACATACGACGAACCTTCTGTTTAATCGAAGGACAGTCTTCTTTAGTCGACAGGCGATGTACAACAATATCAGTTTCTAAACCAGGCATGTCTTCATAGGACCAGGCGAAGATCTCAACATAGTCGTGCAACATCTGCATCAACCTCTTTTTGACGCTAAGCTCCAGATTTGCACCTATTTTAACCTCTTTTCTATCTTCCTCAGTATGCAAATTCACTGTCTCAACCGACTCTTCATGAGGTTGTATGGCCCTCTCTTCCTGCTGTAGTAGTCTAGCAAGTTCTCCAGGCACCTCACAATCACTCTCACCTTCATCTTCGGCTTGGTTGATCGGATTTTTGAAGTTATAACTGGCAATAGCAGAGTTGTTATCAATGGGATCCAAAGTGGATATGGATCTGCATTATGATAAGTGAGTGTGTGTAAGAGAATAACTATTTTGATAAAGTGAAAACGGAAAAGAAAAACAAAGAGCGGAAAATTTGTATGCAAGAAGCGTCCAATGCTTTATTAATGATATATTAAATGACAAATAATAAGCCCTCACAAGCAGAGCCAAGGTGCCTCTAGCAAGGCACAAGGCCGTAATGTTTTAAATTGTTTATTACAAATCTCAAAACAAGTAAGACAATTACTGCGGAATAAAAGAAACTGGTATATAGTCCCTAGCCTTCCAGTTACTCGATCCGCCGTTGGTAGTTGGGTAGATCCAGCTGTCAATGTCTGAGTCTTCCTTGCTGTCTTCAATGGAATTAATCTCACGATTGCTAATGCGTAGGGGAGGTCCTCCAGCCCGAGCATGTCTAACAGCCCTTTGAGCCCCTGCAGTAAAGCCCAAACCAAATTTGTCAGTTTTGTGAGTGAAATCAGGGAGCTGGCCCCAATTGGCACACCCACCTTCTTCAACCACGGCCCTGGCATCCTTGAGGGAAGCCATCTTCAAAGGAGGTTTGCTACTAGTAGTAGTTTCAGTTGATGCCAAGATCTGAGGGACCTCTTCAAAGTTCTGACAAGGAGTTTCTATGAATTTCCCGTCCATCTCTATGTACCAGAAGAAATTGAGGTGGCTCACCATATACTCCTCTTCACCCCGAACAATGACAATCTTCCCTTTCACCGGATACTTCAGCATTTGGTTTAATGTGGAAGTAACTGCCCCAACCTCGTGGATCCAAGGATGAACCAGCAAACAAGAATACAACGACCTGATATCCATCACATAGAAGGTGGACCCAAACGTTTGAGAACCTACTTTTACAAAGATGTCTACCTCCCCGTGCACCATCCTCTTTGATCCGTCAAAAGCCCTTACCACAATGTTACTAGGCTTTAGAGTCAAACCCTCGCAATCTAACCAGTCCAACGCCTTCTTCGGCAGAACATTCAGCGAAGACCCAGTATCTACCAGCACATGAGCCATAGTGGTGCCCCTGCATTCAATTGAGACATGCAGAGCATCATTATGCTTCCTTCCCTTCAGTGTTAAGTCTGCATCTGAAAAACCCAGCCCATTATCAGCAGTCAGGCTGGCAACACAATCTTTGAACTGATCAGGTGAAGTTTCCTGTGGCACATGCGCAGTCTTGAGGAATGCAATCAAAGCCTTCACATGGGCTTCACAACATACCAGCAAAGACAACATGGATATATTTGATGGGGTCTGCCCCAGTTGCTCGACCACATTGTAGTCGCTCTTCTTAATTATTTTCAGTATAGCCTCTATCTCTTGCTTAGAGGCTTCCACAACAATTTTCTTAGGCGCCTTCATCCGGGCAGGCTCAACTATAATTTCCTTGCCGCAGGTATCATACGATTCGCCTACTGGAGTAAGAATAGGAATAGTACTAGCAGGAACAATAGATGGAATGACAATAGGTTTATTGACTGTCTTAGGGCAAATCTCGGGAGAGAAGACCCTTCCACTTTGGGTAACTTTGCTGGTTCCAACAATGTTACAAATATCAGGGTCAGCCTCTTCATTGTTCAAATCTTGTTTGATGCCATGATAGTACACATCGGCACCATAATGCCAGGGGATAGATTTGTCTGAGACATACGGGACGGGACCAGGAACAATGATTATCAGTGGAGAAATTCTTGGAGCAGATGTAATCCTAATAGGTCTTCTCGAGGAGACCTTGGAAGGATTGGCGGAAATGGTTATAATGGTAATGTCTTCAGGTGGAACAATGAGAACCAGAGTTTTCTCGAACAACATTTCTTTGCTATCCATCAGGCGTTGAACACCTGACTTCAGCAAACGGCAACCAGAAGGTAGAAACAAGCACATGTGGCAACCTTCACCATAACCCGGAAATAAACCGGCCAACAACAAATTCTTCTTGACAGTCATAAGAGGAGTAGAAACTTCATCAACAGAGGTAACGAACAAATCAGTGTCAACAACATTAATTCCACGACCGTGTTTAGGCATGGGAGCAGTTATGACATTTGGCTTCTCTGGAGCATCAGACTCAATTTCCTTGGCTTCAATCAAGTCTTGTACTCTGTTCCTCAGAGCCCAGTAGTCATTTGTATCATGGCCAAGACACTTAGAAAGATAGGCACACCGAGCCTTCAGATTATAACGGGGAGGTGTAGTATTTGGATTCTTGGGAGCCTCTTTCAAGGTTGCCAAGTTGGATCTCAGCAGATGAGGTAAAACTTCAGCCAATGTCATATTTATTCGGGTAAACTGTCGTTGTGGTCTTTCCACTCTTTGTTGGTTGTTGCATTGTGGAGCAACTGCAGGCCTAGGTATCATTACAACACTTACTGTCTGACGATGTTCAACCCTGTTTTGGCCCCTCGGGCTATAGATGGCACTGGCTTCCTTCTTACCAGCAAAAGGCTTCTTTACCGAACTCGAAGAGACATCCTTATGTATCTTGCAACTCATAATATCAGCTTCTACTCTCTCTCCAATTAAAATCAGCTCAGTGAAACCAGCTGACGAGCTGTCGATCAAATGATTGAAAAATGGACCAAATAGCGTCCCTAAAAACATATCGACCAGCTCCCTATTAGACAACAGGGGTTGAACTCTCCCAACCAAGTCTCTCCATTTCCGTGCATAGTCTTTAAAGCCTTAACTTGCACCCATGGACATACTCTGGAGTTGAGTACGAGTAGGAGCAAGGTCGGTGTTGTATTAATATTGCTTGTAGAAATCAGCAGCTAGATCTTCCCAATTTCGGACATTGGCTCCCTCCAACTGGTAGAACCATTCAAGCTGAGTCCATGACAAACTATCTTGAAATAAATGAACCCACAAATTTCTATCAGCGGTGTAGGGCTGTATTTTTCTGACATAAGAACGGAGATGGAGTTTTGGGCAAGACACCCCATCATACTTAGCAAAAGCTGGAGCTTTGAACTTCTGCGGGATGAGCACTTTCGACACCAATCCCAATTCTTAAAAATATAGTCCAGGTATCCTCTGAACTTCCATGGAACTCAAACGATCTTCCAACTGCTTGTATCTATCCTCAGCAGGAGGATACTGCTTATAATTGTAGTCGGTATTATTGTCAGAAACTGCAGGACTGGGATCCTTTTCTTCTTCTTGATTCTCCCCTTCCTTGGATGAAGAGGTCAGATCGACTTGTCCCTTCAACCGCTCTCCAAACCTTCTAACTATATTCAGAATACCGGCAACCTTCTTCTTTTTCTTTTTCTCTTTCAGGACGAGGGCTTTCAGATCCTCCTTCCCTTTTGCCAGACTTATGAATATTTGTTGGAACTGGGATTTCTGTGCCTGAAGGTCCTTGATGGTTTGCTCGGAAGACATTTAATGCTGAAATAAACAACGATGAAGATGATAAATCTATAATGGGACCTGTACATGTAATGTTATGAATGGGATGCACATGCAATGATTTCAAAGACTTCGGGAAATTTAAATTTGCAAACCAAAATAAACAAATATTTTATTAGCTAAATTTGAAGGTTCAAAATGCCTTTTAGGCGTTACAATTAAAAACAAATCTAAAACTAGAAAAGAAATCAAAATTCCCATGGATGCTTCCTCTTTGTGCCGAGATAAGCATTAAGTCCTCTTTCTTCATGGAGTTGCTTTATGAGCTCTAAAACCTTCCTCTCCTGGTTATGGAACTGATCCCAGTAAGTATCTCGCTCCTTCATCAACTGAATCCAAGACCTCTATAATTCCCCAAAATCAGTGGGCATATAAGGATAGATAACCATGTAAGGAATACTCCCTTCAGTAGTGGGTTCCACGATCACTGGTAAAACGGCCATATAGGGCATCATAAGCTTCTGGGCGCGAGCTTGTGCCCATTGGAGGTAAGGTTCCATAGGAATGGAAGCCTTTGGCCCCAAAGCCTTGGCGCCAGATCTGTTTACCATGCCCTAAGCTCATATGAACCTCCGGCGATACTCGTGAGCGTCATCCTCATAGTTGAATATAATTCCCTTGATAAGTAACTCATGGGGACCGTCTCTTCGAGCGTAACCAAATTGTTGCAGAGATAAACAAGGATTGTAGGTTATACCCCCTCTAATACCAAGTAATGGGACATTAGGGTACTCCCCGCAGCAGTCAATAATAGCAGTGTTTTCCATAGCTCGGGAACACCAGAGAATATCCATGTGAGCGAGTGACATTATCCTTTGCGACCAACCCAAACCTTCTTCATTCTTCAGCACGGACCTAGGGAGGTGAGAAATAAACCACCTCAACAGCAATGGCATGCAACATATAAGAACCCCTCTTCTCTTCATGGTACGAGTATGGAGAGTGTGCAAAATATCTCCGAGAAAGGTAGGCACAGGTTTGCGAGAGAGGAAGATCTTGATAGCATTCACATCTATGAATGAGTATAGATTAGGTAATAGGACTAACCCATAGATTAGAAGAGCCAAAACCTCCTCAAAATCCTGAAAATCCATATCATCCCAAAACAGTCGGGCCTTGTCTATCAGAAACTTTGCTAAAAAACCCTTGACTCCTCTTCTTGTTTCCCAATTGGATACCACATCGGCCCGTTTCAGATGCAACGCTGAGGCAATGACTTCTGACTTAGGAACTCCTTCTAGACCTGTGAAGGGCAACTGTTCAAGAATGGGTATATCCAACAGCTGAGAAAATTCTTCCAAGGTAGGCACCAACTAATAGTCTGGAAAGGTGAAGCAGTGGTACTTGGGATCAAAGAACTGAAAGAGTACACTCATAATCTTTTCATTAAAGTTTGAAGTAACCAGGTTGAGAAGTCAGCCATGTCTCTTAGTGAACGTAGAAGTTTCAGAAACCTTTGATGCTAGCTCTTTGAGTTGGGAAGGTATTTTCACAAAGCTGATTCGAATAGTGTTTCTACGAACAGAAGCCATAATCTACAAAACAGAACAAAGATAAATTCCCTTGGTCTTTGAAATGGTTAGTGCAATAAGAATGGATGCTATGTTATGATGCATGATGTCATGAGAAACCACAGGTATAGCAAACACATGTATAGCAAACACAGTCAAATCACATAAAGTCCTTAGGTTTAAGGCCTGCATGAGGTTAAAAGGTCATACCCTCTTGAAGTTTAGTTGGATCCAAACCTGTCTTAAAAAGTAACCGGGTTTTAAGGGATCTCGATATCACTGACCATCCTTTAATGGGAATTGTCTCAACTCAAGCAATCTTTTCTTGCAGCCGAAATATCCCGAAAGTCTGATCTCAATGAGTGTAGCATCGAGTATCAACCAATCCCCAGCTCTACACCGAGGCTGGCTATCTCACTACTTTCTAATGGCCAAGTTTTTTAAACTAAGGTTCTAAGGTCCATTACTTCTTCATGACACCACGCGGCGGAACCATATTCTCCTTGTTTCCCCACGAAGGATACTAGTACAACCAATGTGCCACACCAACACAACCATCGCTTAAACCATATCGGTCTACGCCATACAGTCTCCATGATCTATTGCTGTTTATCTAAAAAATTCCCCCAAATCCTGGTGTAGGATCTATAGTAATCCAAGAAAAACCATTTAAGAATAAAGCAAACAAACAAGAAAGCAATTTTAAATGACCTAGATCCTAAGGTATACCCCACTTATTCACTCCCCAGCAGAGTTGCCAGTTCTGTGATACGGTGGCAGAACCGACTGTTAATATTGGTTTGTGTTTTGCACTTTTTGTTTGCAAAATGTCGCGGTAAGCAAGAGTCGTCACCGACTTTAATTTCATCCAATCATGGAAAAGGAAAAAGAACAGAAAAACCTTTTTTCAAGATTTCTGAGTACGGGGGGGAAGATTATAGAAAGGGAAGGTGTTAGCACCCTTTCTATCCATGGTTTTCCATGGGCTCTTAGGTACTTGCTCATTTCTAAAATTGCTTGTGTGTGCTTGTTTTGAAAAGTTTTACTTCGTGATAACCCTTGTATAAGTCCTCAAGGGTGTGACGAAGTTGTCTTTGAAAATTGTTTCGCAAGGTGTTTGTGTGAAAAGTTTTATTGAGCGAGTACTTAAGATTCTACCTACTTGAAAAAGGATTGTTCGTTCTCGTTTCTTTTAGATAGCGCTATCCTATTATTAAGGAATAGGTAGCACCGTCGTTTGAGTTTATAAGGGACATTCGAAAGGGACAAGTACAGTCACCAAAGCAATGGGTTGGAAATTTTAGTAGTAAGCATAGAATCTTAAGATCTTTCCGAGGCAACATTTATGAGGCAACATTTCTGAGGCAACATTCGAATAGGACATTTTGATCTTTTAGACTGGAGGGAAACCACTAAAATCTCCTATACTTAAAAGACTGTCTTACCGAAGGCAACCGAAGTGAGGCAAACCCTAGGAGTGAATATGTGCATGTGAATTTTTTCAGATAATTTGTCTTTGCACATTATGTGATCTACCGTTTTAATTTTTAGATATTCTTGCCATACAATCCTATTAGCACACATCTAGACAGTTAAAAATTTGCAGGATTTTAAAGGGCGGAAGTTTAAAGGTCCTAGCTATTACATGGCTTTGGCTGTTACATAATCATCTTGACTGAAAATAAAAATGCAAAAGTTTAAAACTATAATTACTATTACAATTCCGGAGCAGTTACAATAATAATAAAAAGAATTAAAATGCACACGGCAAATTAAATGCGAGAAAATTTGAAAACCCTAAAAATCTAATTGAAAAAAATATTCTTTTATGAAAAAAAAAAGAATTTTGGTGTTTTTTGTGATTTTTTTTATTAAATAAATAAAAAAGATTTTAGATATTATTTGTGAAAAGAAAAGTAATTAAGAAAATAAATAAAAAAATAAAAAAATAGAGAAAGAGAGGAATTGGGCCTGTGTTGTGCTGAATGGGGGGGGGGGGGGTGCAATGATGAATTTCCCAGGCCCATTAGCCATCCAAGCCCAATCAGTGCTTGGTTCCATGTGGTGTTGACCTAAGGGTGTACCATGGGTCCTTCATTGCTATGCGTTGGATCTGGTTGACTATGGATCCACTAGATGGATGGTTGATAGCGCATGGTGAACGCAAAGGCGGGTGATGCACAAGATCTGCAAATGGAAAAGAAAATAAAGTTTGGTTGGGACCTGGGATCGAACCCAAGTCCTTATACTCTCCATCAACGCGCTCTTCCGCTGAGCCAATTTACTTAATTGTTACTATACTGAAAACAAAATATAATATTGAAAAACAAATGGTTAGTGGACAAAAACGCGCAAGATTTAAACGGACAAATATATGGTTGCCACGTTGTTATCTTCTTCTTCATTCTTCATTGTCTTAGGTTCTTTCACCTTTACCTACAGACAAAAGTCTGTAGCTACAAACTTACACAACTCAAAAACTCATAGAACGCAATATAAATGAAATTGAAGACCAGGGTTCAACTGGTCATGATGTCACGGTCATCATGGTACCTTATTCATGGCCTAATTTTACATGTAGCCAAAAACCCTAAAACGCATGTGGAAACCCTAACAATGGCAAGTACAAATATATGCTTCAAATATACAATTAAACTATTTAGTCAGCTTGCAAACATGTCAAAGATTACAAATATATCAATTAAATATGATAATGATGCAGGAATTATGATAATCGATTCTGAAAAAAACTGCAAATCGTGTGACTGCTACGTGATGATTCTGGGCTTGGGGCGGCTTGCAATTGATTGGGATACGTTCCTGAGATGTCCAACAATCTATTTGTAATATTAGGATTGCTTGGATTGACCTCTAGAATGGAAATCGAACCACCACTTTTCTTTGAAATTATGAAGTTTGTTCTGGCCTCTTCACGACTGCTAACCCTTGTCTCATGCTTTGTACATGTTCAATATATATCTTAGAACGAATTAGGGTTATAAAACTGGCTTGTATCTTTGCAATTATGGAAGATTTAATTTGATTTCCATGCCATATGTAAACTTGCTATATTGAGCCAAATCATCCCTTTCTTGTACCAATCATGCTTTATTCGATTTGGCCTTGATATTTCAGCATATTTTGATTGCAAACCTGTCAAAAAATCATATCAAAACAGATCTTTGTTATTATTTACCAATTATTTGATTTAATTCAACTTTAATTAATAAAAAATCACAATAAAATGGAAAATGAAGCAAATAACACGTGGATGGATATTTGGGTCGTGGATCATGCTACAAGTGAGGTGCAATCATGAAATGCTAGGCCCATTTAGTAAAAAATGCACTTTTGAGCATATTTGACTTTCGGCAATTTTGCAAAAAAGGTCAATTTTGACAAGACATATCTCCTCCAATTTTAACCCTAGAGAGGTGTTCTTGGACTTTTTAGAAAGCTTAGGATGTCTCCTAAGTAAACCTTTTGGTCTCATTTCAATTGGGTCTTCCATGTTCATGTAAGAAGCTTTGACCCAAAAGGTGTTTTTGTTGACTTTTCAAAAGGACCAATAATGTAGAAATGCATATCTTTTTATGAGTGCATAGTTTGAACTTGTGGGATGAAGATGACTTGTAGGTAATTGCATCCTCTTCAAAATGAGCCTTGGATGGAAAATTTCTGATAAAGTATGTGGAAGTTATGCTTGGTCAAAGTTTGGTTGACTTTTCCTAAGAAACCCTAATTTAGCAACTTTTGGGTTTTGATGAATCTAGGGAATTCCTTGAAGAATCATGATCAAACCTTGATCAAATGATGAAAGTAACTTAAAAATTTTGATGTTGACCAAAAATATTGAAGTTTGACTGTATGTGGGCCACAGTTGACTTTTGACCTAATACAGTCGATTCTCAAGCATCTGAGCAGTTGACTGAGCAAACTTCTTGTGCAAGGCATGAAACTTGGAATGGATGGTCTTGAGAACATATTAGGACCATGGAGAGCATATGAGGTCTTTGGAGTCCACCCATCTTGATGAAAATGGAAACCCTAATTTGAGGTATACTGCCTTAGGAGAGAGTTTGTCTGGTCAACTCTTGGGCAAACTTGAGCAAATTGAGGATCTATAGGAGTATGTATTGAGTAAAATGAGAGCGAAAATTTTAGGGTACAACACATCTCTTCAACCGTGTCGGTATACCCCGCACAGTTTCTACGATCTATTGCTACTTACCTAAAAGGTTTCCCCAGATCCGGGTGTAGGATCTATAGTAACCCAAACAATACCCTGAAAAATAAAGCACTCAAGACAAAGAAAGCATATTATAAATGATCTAGACCCTAAGGTAAACCCCACTTTATATTTTCCCTAGAAGAGTCGCCAATTATGTGATATGGAGGCAGGACCGACTATTTATACTGGTTTGCGTTTTTTGTTCGCAATTGTTACGGTAAGCAAGAGTAGCCACCGACTTTTCTTTTATCCAACAAAGGAAAGGGTGAAAAGAACAGAAAAATACCTTTTTTGATATTTTCTGAGTAAGGGGGGTAGATTATGGAAAGGGAAGGTATTAGCACCCTTTCCATCTGTGGTTTTCCACGGACTCTTAGGTACTTGCTCATTTTGAAAACTGTTTGTGTTTGTGTGTTTTGAAAGATTTTGTTAGCTTTATGGTAACTATCGTATCGGTCCTCGGGAGTGTGATAAAGCGTTTTTGAAAAGATTTTTGAAAGTGTGTAAGTGTGAAAAAATTCAGATTTGAGCAAGTACTTAAGAGTTATCTACCTACTCGGAGAAGGGTGTTTTTTCCTCCTTTCCTTTAGATAGTGCTATTCTACTATTAGTGAGTAGGTAGCCCTATCGTCAAATGTTGAGGGAGTGTCGAAAGGGACGCTGTGGTCATTAAAGGCAACATGTAAGGATAGCTTAGCATTTCGAAGGGACTGTCATCATATAGGCAATATCGAGGGACAAGATCATTTCTCGTAGGAAAGTCAAGGGAGGTTTAGGGACTATGATCTTTATGATGACTTTCAGATTGAGGGTCTTTGCTAAGATATCCCTACGTTCGAGGGACATGACCATTATTTTCTGAGGCAACAAAGTGAGGTATACCCTAAGGATGCAAGTGTGCAACATTGTGTTTTTTTCAGTTATATTTATCTTGCAGTTAGTGACCTAATGATTAATTGATTAATCTTGTCATGCACACCTAAGTTACTAACAATTATATACAAACATATAAGAAAATATAAAGCGAGAAATAAAAGTTCCTACGCTATTATAGGGCTTTGGTGTAGATACATAAGTAATGAGCGAAAAGTAAAATGCGAAAATAAAAACCCTAATTTAGCTATTACAAATCGGGCACGGTAACATAAATGATAAAAAATAATCGTATGAAAAAAAAGTAATGACGCGCAAAAATTAAAACGGGAAAAAGTTCTAAACCCTAGAAAACCTAATTGTTTATTAAAAAATATATTTTTTGTATTTTATGAAAAATATTAGAATTTTAACCTAATTCTCTAATTAATTTTAATTAATGAAAATAACTTAAAGTTAATTAAATTAATTAATTTGCAAAAATTTATTTATTAAGAAAAAAACCAAGTCCTAATTTTTTGTGATGATTTTCTGATTTTCTGATTAAAAAAAAACAAAATAATATAAAACTAAATAAAAAAGAATGAAAAAATTAAATTGAGAAATGTGCCTGAAAGGGGGTGTGAAACCCAATTGGAGGGGTGTGCGGTTAAATTTGTCAAAGCCCAGAAACTGGTGGCCCACAACTGGCGTGTGATTTGGTGTTGTTGCGTTAGGGAGGTCCATGGTATGCCTACATGCTAGAGGCGTTGGATCCAGAACCATGCGGATCTGATGGCTGGATCTGAGGGTGCATGATGTGCGCCTGGGGTCATGCCATATGGGATCTGAAAGAAATTGGTGAGAAAAATATAACATTCTAGACCTGGGAATCGAACCCAAGTCTCTCCCTTTGCCAAGCGCTCCTTCCACCACCAAGCCAGTCTTCTCATTCGTTACATAAATGAAATAATAATATAATATGTATAAAAAAATGGTCAGAATTTCTTTTTAAAAACGCACGCTGTTTCAAATGGGCCAACCAGTTTATGCCACACCTTCATCTTCCCCAGCCCTCCGTCGTGTTAGCTTAGGGACTTTTACCTACAGTCAGCATCTATCACTAAATCCCTTGCAAATTTCCAAAATCTTCAACAAGCAATATAAAATCAATTTAAGGTCATGGATCAACTGGGTTTGATCCTCTGAGCATGATGGTGCTCCTCTTTTGGCCTAATTGTACCTGTATCTGAAAACCCTAAATCCAAGGTAAAAACCCTAACAATGGCATATTGTCATACATGCATCAAAATAAGTAATTAATGATTCAAACATGTTCTAATCATTCATACAAGCCAGAATGCATGACCCAAATTCATTTATAATGCGCATATGATCATAATCGTTTTCAAAAAAAGAAGAACAAACCGTGACTGTGTCAGCACGATCCTTGGAGCTTTGGTGCTTGGGAATGATGCAACTAGCTTCAGAAGGCCTCCAGGAGTCGATTGCAAGCTTCAGAATGCCTTGCCTCCTCCTCTAATTCAAAATTTGATGCACATTTTTCTTGAAAATTTGGAGTTCTTGAATGTCAGTTTCGTGCGGCTAATCCTTGTCCCTTTTGTTTGGAAATGTTATCTTTATATATCTGAGTGTATTAGGTTAACAAAAGTGGATTTAATTTTGAAGATTTGTGTAGAAAAGATTGGATTTGCATTTGAAATTTTAGGTTTCCAATTTTGGCCAAATCTTGCTCAAATGACTCCAATCAACCTTTACACGAGATTTAGATTCGCTCTTCTAATGCTAGGCTCATGATCTGATCATAAAACAAATCTTGGGATTTAATTCATCATTTTACTATTTTATTTGATTTATTAAGATTTAAATGAATAAAAATTCAAATATATAAAAACAAATCCCATAAAAAAAATAATGAACTTAAATGTCTTGCATAAGTCCATGGATGTATTTGAGATCCAAAACCCATGCCCATTAGTTCAAAATAATCCAAGTTGCTCACATTGACTTTTGTGCATTTTCATAAAATTGGTCAACTTTAGCAATGCATATCTTTCCCAATTTTAACCCTAAGAGAGTGTTCTTGGACTTTATTAGAGAGATCAGGATATCCTATAAACAACCCTTTAGGTTTCATCTCAATTGGAACTTCCATGTTCATGTAAGGAGCTTTGACCAAAAAGGTGTTTTTGTTGACTTTTGAAAGGACCTATAATGTCTAAGCTTGTATCTTCCCAATGGTGCATTTCTTGAACTTGAGGGCTGAAGAGAAGTTGTAGAAATTGGATTCTCTTCAAAATGAGCTTTTTTGGAAAACATTTTGATAAAGTATGAGAAAGTTATGCCTGGTCAAAGTTTGGTTGACTTTTCCTATAGAAACCCTAATTTTGCATTTTCGACTTTTGGTTAGTTAGGAGCATTTCTTGAGGAATCATGATCAACCCTTGATCAAATGATGGATATTACTTCAAAATGTTGATGTTGACCAAAAATCTTGAAGTTTGACTGTATTTGGGCCATAGTTGACTTTTGACCTATTATAGTTGATTTCTAGGCATTTGAGCAGTTGACTGAGCAAACTTGTTGTTCAAGGAATGAAATTTGGCATGAATGATGTTGAGGATATATTAGGATAATGGATAACCTTTGGGATCCTTGGGACTCACACATCTTGCTTAAAATTGAAACCCTATTTGAGGTTTGTTGCCTTAGAAGGAGAATTTGTCTGGTCAATTCTTGGTCATCCTTGAGAAATTGAGGACCTCTAGAAGCATGTCTTGAGTGAAGATGGGAGGGAAAATTTTGGGGTACAATACCAAGGAAACAGGTGTGGTGTTTCTTCTGGATTCGAAGGGTTTGTCTTTAGTATTTTAGAATCTTAAGAGTTTAAGAGTTTTGAGAGTTTGATGATTTTTGAAGATTCTTTTCACACCACCCCAAGTCTCTGGATGTGTTGTCCAACCCCTTATACATGTTATGGAGATTCTTATTTATAGGTGAATGTTGGTTGAGGTTTAGGAGGGAAAACAAAAAAATTTGAACAAAATGGGTAAACTGTTTTTGTAGCTTTCGAGGGGCAGTGTTCGTATGCTAAATTGGTGCAAGAATGGGGCGGTGTTTCAGGATTGTTGTGCAGCAGTTTTGGAGCGTTATGGCCAGTGTATCAGGCATGAACTTGACAGAAAGCATTTTTTTTATATATATATATCCATTTTTCGTTTTGACCACCTTCGACCAGATTCTCCTTCAAACAACATTATTTGATTTTCACCCAACAAGTGTATTTCAAATGGGCTCTTTTTGTGCATCCTTCGAAGGAGCCAAATGTGTTCCCCTTGAATGGGTCACCAAATCTTAAGGTATGTCTTGCAGGTCCTTCGAATGGGCCATCAAACATGTCCTTCGAATGGGACACCCAGACATGTCCTTTGAATGGGTCATGTATGTGTCTTTGAAAGGGCCAAATATGTGTCCTTCGAATGGACTATGTGTATGTCCTTCGACGGGATCAAATGAAATTATTCGAATGGGCTAGTAAGGTATATCCTTCAAAAGGGACCCCTATGTATGCCCTTGTAATCCACCAATACATGTCCTTTGAAGGGGCCACCAACCATGTGTGTTGAATGTTTTTAAGGGTGGAATCGAAGCAAACTAT
The DNA here is from genome assembly GCA_948472305.1 of Vicia faba. Classification (NCBI taxonomy): domain Eukaryota; kingdom Viridiplantae; phylum Streptophyta; class Magnoliopsida; order Fabales; family Fabaceae; genus Vicia; species Vicia faba. The sequence continues at coordinate 1,680,535,236 of OX451737.1, read as the reverse complement.
TTCAAAGGGAAATATTGTCTAGTCGAAACTAGTGTAAACATAACCAATGCCCTGTCGAAGCCTGCATGCAGGAGGTCACTACTTTGTGACTCCAAGCAAGCATACAAGAGGCCATTTCTCAAATGAAGGTTTTGCATGAAGAGCCAATGCCCTGTCGAAGCCTGCATGCAGGAGGTCACTGCTTTGTGACTCAAGGAAAATACGTAAGGGGACAACGGTGCAAACGAAGCTTGTGTGCATGAGGCTTTTCCTCTTTGAATCGAAGGATTCTACAGGAGGCTCTTTTCCTTATTCATGCTGGCCTGGTGGGAGCCTCTTGCGTGCGAGAAGGAGGCTATGGCTCAATCGAAGGCTGCATGCAGCCAGCCATCACTTTGTGAATCAAAGCAAGCATGGGGGAATTATTTGTCCAATTAAAACAGGCATGCAAACATCAAATGTCCAATTGAAGCAGGCATGCAGGAAGCTCCTGCTTTTGTGAATCAAAGCCAGTGCGTCAGAGGCCAATGCTCAATCGAAGGATGCAATCCAAGCTTGCATTGAAAGGAGACAAAAGCCCAATCGAAGGATGTGAATTGAAGAAAACTTATTTCTTCTCCAATTTTGCCAAAAATATTTTTTTTATCTGTTTTGCCCTTTTTAACAGTTTTATCTTTAATTTGATGCTGGAAAATACAATTGTACTTGTGCAAGCTTGAATTTTGAGAACCCTTGTGAGAAATGCCTTGAGAAATGAGAGGGAGAATTTTGGGGTACAACACCATCCCCTTGCATTCTACCGGTAAGAGCTACCAGGAAGGGCCTCTAACTCGAGCATCCCACTCCTCGTACGGGCACACATGGAGAATTTCGACGTTCAACACATCTTGGTGGACCAGGGAAGCTCGGGTGACATAATGTACACCCAACTATTCAACACTCTACAGCTGAATGAGACCCATCTGACCCTATATGTAGGCTCATATCTCCAGGGATTGAACAGATCTGTCACCAATCCTTGGGGATATGTTAAGCTGATTGTTACCTTCAAGACGAGCATAACGGCCAGGGCCATCAGGTCCCAATTTTTGGCAGTGGATTGCCCGCCACTCTACTAGGGCATCTTCAGAAGACCTACTTTAGTCGAGCTGATAACGGTGCTCTCCACCGTACATCTAAAGATGAAGTACTACACCGCTGAAGGCTTGGTCGCCACCCTCAATGGGGATATCCAAGCCACAAGGAGGTGTTTCAAAGCATCAACCAAGGGCCTAAGTTCCATCAGCGTACAACCTCGAACAGCCAGCAAACCCACTCTTCCCACCAGCTCCGAAGAACCCAGGTCACTACCACGAGTTGACACCATCGACCCTGTCAACTGCTTCTCGAAAGAAGACTTCACAGAGGGGAAGAGAAAGGGGAAAGAGCCCGTGATCAAAGGATAAAGCTCATCCCCAACGACAAGTAGAAAAGAGCCTGCACATCCCTTGTGACCAATCCATGACGAGGATTTCGAAATTGTTTCCCTCGGGAGCGATCCCTCTAGAGGAGTGAATATTGACACCAACCTCCTCGACCTAGCGAAGAGACAATTGGAAGCATGCTTGATGGAGAATGTTGATCTGTTCGCTTGGAGTGCAACAGAAATTCCCATACTGGATCCATAAATAGTTTGTCATCATCTGACAGTAGACCTTGCCCTTAAGGCGGTTGCTCATTATAGGCGAAAGCAGTCTCCAGAAAAAGTGGAGGCTGCCGAGCAGGCTGTAAAAGATCTCTTAAAGACAAAATGTATTTCTGAAGCCCAATACACAACCTGGCTCTCAAATGTAGTCCTTGTTAAAAAATATAATGGAAAGTTGCGTATGTGTAGTGATTATATCGATCTCAACCGAGCTTGCCTGAAAGATGCTTATCCCCTTCCCAACATCGACAAACTGGTTGATAATTCTGCAGATTTTAAATTACTGTCTTTCATGGACGCGTACTCTAGATACAACCAGATCCCCATGGAAAAAGTGAACAAAAAAAATACAACATTCATGACCGAATCGGGTAACTATTACTACAACATAATGCCCTTCGGCTTGAAAAATACAGGCGCTACCTATCAGCACATGATGAATAAAGTCTTCCGGGGAGAAATTAGAGACATGCTAGAAGTATATATGGACGGAATGATTGTAAATTCCAGAGGGGAAACCAATCATGCTCTCCACCTCAGAAAAGTTTTTGAACAAGCAAGGAAATGCATAATGCGATTCAACCCTAAAAAATGCACCTTCGGCGTACGGGCAAGCAAATTCTTTGGTTTCTACCTAACGGAACGAGGAATCGAAGCCAATCCCAACAAGTGTCAGGCGTTTTCTAAGTTCCCAACACCAAACTCGAAGAAGTCCATTCAGATCATGAATGGAATACTCACCTCTTTATCTCTTTTCATGGCAAAATCTTCCTAACACACGCTCCCCCTCTTCAAACTTCTCCGCAAAGAGGCGGCCTTCGAGTGGATGGAAGAATGTGAGCACACCCTCATACAACTGAAACAAGCGATGTCACGGCCACCGGTCCTTTCTCGACCATAAAAAGAGGAAGTCCCCTACCTCTATCTGGCCGTTACATCTGAAGCCGTGAGCGCTATCCTCATCCAAGAAACGCCTGAAGGGCAGAAGCCCATCTACTCCACAAGTAAAGCCTTACAAGGCCCCAAAGATAGGTACCAACAGATCGAGAAAGTACCCTTAGTGCTTATCAACATGGCGATGAGGCTGGGGCACTATTTCTTGGCTCACATAATCATCATCTGGACAGAACAATCAATAAAGCAGCTGCTTGACCGAACATGGCGAGCAAAATGCTCAAGTGGTCATTAGAACCCTCTGAGTTTGACATAAAGTACAAAAGTAGGAAATCTATCAAAGCTCAAGTACTAGCCGACTTCATGGCTGAGAGTACTTCACCCGCACCCCTGGATGGGACACGTAGTTGGACTATCTTCATTTATGGGGCCTCTAGTTCGAGAGGTAGCAGCGTGGGGATTATCTTGGAAAACAAAGAGGGAATTCAAATCGAAGTATCCCTCACATTTTCATTCCGACCTTACACAACCAAGCCGAATACAGATCATTTTTAGCAGGGCTGCTCCTTGCCAAAGACTTGGGCCGAGGAGGTGAGAACCTTCACAGACTCCCAGCTTATGGCTTCTCAGGTACGAGGAGAGTACCAGGTCAAAAATGACCATCTCGCCGAGTATTAGACCCTAGTCCAAGAAAGAATGAAGAAATTCACGCCTGTATACATATAACACGTTCCCCGCGAACATAACACCCAGGCAGACATCCTGTCAAAACTGGAAAACACGAAGAAGAAAGGGGGAAACAAATCAGTTATATAGGAAATCCGTCCTCGTCTGAGCATCGAAAAACCCTCCTCGAATCTCGACATATATGCCATAGGAGATAATGACTACTGGATAACCCCACCATATAATTACCTCACAAAAGAATAGTTACCAACCAATCAGAAAGAGGCCAGCATAGTCAGGTGAAGAGTATGCTCCTATGTGATGATCAAGGGCACGCTATACAGGAGAGGATTTTCCACCCCTCTCCTCAAATGTGTTGATCAGCACAAAGCAGCCCAAGTCTTACGTGAAATCCATGAAGGAATCAATAGACAACACTTGAGTGGGAGATCCCTTGTTAGAAAAGCGTTATGGGTAGGATATTACTGGCTGTTGAAAACACTTTAGAGGGAAAGTATTTAAATCATCGTTTTCGGCAGAGATTGGTGTGATATCACCGAAGTTATACAATTATAATCGTTTTAAGCTTAAGTTTCATAAAAGGGTTTGATTTTGGTTTTAGTGCGGAATGTTTCGATTTCATGCAAAGTATCAAGTATCGGTAAAATAAAGTTTTGGTTTTAAACTTTTGGTAAAAGAGTGTCAAGATTAGGGCTCGATAATCTCCTTCGGACGTATTTTCTCAATAAAGTATGTGAACTCATTAACAATAAACATAATCACATATCCTCTCAAGATGTTTCATCTCTAAAACAAAATTAAATTTTTTTTAAATTAATCCTTAGATGATCTCTCTACCTAACTATCAATTTGATAACTTTAAAAGCTCAATATTAGTGAATATGAACTCAAAAAACTATGTCTAGAAATTGTTTGTTGACAAGTGAAAACTTAGGTCAAGAGATGAACTTACTTCTCAATAAAGATCAACTCAAATATAAACCATAAAACAAGAGTATTTCACCATATATTTATCATCAAGTTGTTCACATACAAGATATCAAGCCAAATACATACAAAGATGAGATTATCTACCATTAACCTTGACACAAAATAGGGGTTTAGCTACCCATTATCATGGTAGCTTGATCAACAAGTAAATAATAAAGCTTTATAAACATCAAACTTGATATCTCAATGATTGATGTCGGAAAGATTTGATTTTGAGTAAAAATGGAGAAAATGGCTTTTCTCTCACCCACACCAAGTTTCTATGTTACAAGAATGAGTGTTGTTGAAGAAGATCCCCCAAGATATCTAAAAAGTAGCATATAAGCATGGCATATTCGCACACTGTCGTCGGGCGCTCAACCAGCATCACCGAGTGACACAACTAAAAATTCCCACGTGACTGCAAGCAACGCACGAAACTAGCATAAAATATCTTCCATCGCCTGGCGACCAGGATTCATCGCTTCTATTATGCCGAGCAACCCAAGTAGCGACACATTACAGACTCTCAACCAAAATCAGTCCTTCTTGCCAGGCCATCTCTCTTGCGCCGCTGGGAAATGCAACTCTTCTTTTCCTCCCCGTATCACCGGGAGACACCCACTAAACAATGACACTAAGGTTCTTTGTTTCTTCGACTCTGATCCGGCTTCAAGCCGCATCATCTGAACATACAATGCTGAGAAACTAACAAACACATTAAATCTACCAATATTATTTACATTGATGCAAGAAGCACTTAAAATAAGTCATTTTTGAAATCTAAAGCATACAAAAGAGCTTAAAAGTGTCAACAAATAATATGTAGATTAACCAAAATTTGACACTTAACACTGGCCCACCATGCATCATGATGCTAAAGAGCATGTGAAGAAGTGCGACAAATGCCAACGCCATGAAGACATGCACCTGGCGCCTCCAAGCGAGATCAAGTCTCTCTCTCTTCCACCTGGCCCTTCACCTGGTGGGGCTTGGACCTCCTCGGACCTTTTGTGGTAGGAACGAACCAGAATAAATATTTGATAGTGGTTATCGACTATTTCACCAAGTGGATAGAAGCGCAAGCACTGGTTATAATAACTACACAAAACATTCTCAGTTTCTACAAAAGAAACATCCTTGCTCGGTTTGATATACCACAAGCGATTTTAACAGACAATGGGACACAATTCACAGACAAAAACTTCCTGTAATTCGTTGCCAAGTTGGGAACTATCCAACACTTCGCCTCCATCGAGCACCCCTAGACAAACAGGCAAGTCGAGTCCTTGAACAAGGTGATCCTACGAGGCCTCAGGCGAAGGTTGGACGAAACCAAGAAAAGATGGGTCGAGGAGTTACACAACATGCTCTGGACCTATTGGACGATGGCTCACTCGTTAACCGAGGATACCTATTTTCAGTTAGAATATAGGATCGAGACTATCATCCCCGTCGAAATCAGGGAACCCTCCAGACAGGCCGAAGTTCCTCTCGACGAAGAGATGAACGATGTAGAGTTAAGGGAGGAGCTCGACCTTCCCGAGGAAATCTGAACGGGTGCGGCCCTACGAGAAACCTCTCTCAAACAAAAAATCGCCATAAGATATGACACCAAAGTCATACGGCGTTAATTCGAAGTCGACAACCTAGTTCTGAAGAGAAATAAGGAAGAGTCCCGCGAAGGCAAGCTCGTCGCAAACTAGTAAGGCCTTTACCGCGTTCATGCAAAAACGGGAAATGGGGCCTACTACCTAGAAAACATACAGGGAGAATGATCGCGACTTTAAGAGTCTACCGGGTGTATTAACTGCAAGTGCACAGTCTAAGCACGTAGTTTTAAAAGATATCGAACCCACAAGGACTGATAATCGAATTACTGCTATCTATAGTTACCGTGTAACGCTAAGGCTAATAATTAATCTTAAGTTTTGGGTTAGACGAAAATAAGCTTAGACTTAAATGAAATATTTGATAACGGGACACCGGTACGTAATACGTCTGACTTTTGGAATTCAATAATATGATACGGTGGCAGAACCGAATGTTTAATACTGGTTTCTGTTTTGCATTTTTTTTGTTCGCAAAATGTCGCGGTAAGCAAGAGTCGCCACCGAATTTTATTTCATCCAATCAGAAAGGAAAAAAGTACAGAAAAAAAATCCTTTTTTCGAGAAAGTATAGAAAGGGAAGGTGTTAGCACCCTTTCCATCCATGGTTTTCCATGGGATCTTAGGTACTTGCTCATTTTTTAAATTGCTTGTGTTTGTGTGCTTTGTTTTTGAAAATGTTTTACTTCGTGATAACCCTTGTATCAGTCCTCAAGGATGTGACGAAGTTGTTTTGAAAATTGTTTTGAAGAGTGTAAGTGTGGAAAGTTTTTGATTTGAGCAAGTACCTACTAGCATCTACTTACTCGAAAAAAGGATCGTTTCTATTCTTGTTTCCTTTAGACAGCGCTATCCTACCATTTAGAAATAGGTAGCACCGTCGTTGGAGTTTGAAGGGTCAATTCGAAAGAGACGTACGATCACTAAAGCAATATTAGGGTACCTTAGTAATAACCCTAGAGTCTTAAGATCTTTCTCGAGGCAACATTTTCGAGGCAACATTCGAATGGGACATTAGATCTTTTTAGATAGGAGGGAAACCACTAAGACACCCTATGCTTAATGACCATTTACCGAAGGCAACCGAAGTGAGAGTATACCCTAAGAGTGATATGTGCGAGTGATCTGTTTCAGTTATTTATCTTTGCACATTTGGGTTTTTTAACCGTATTAATTTGTCATGCATTCTTGTCATACAATCCTATTAGCATACATCTAAATAGTTAAGTATTTGTAGGAATTAAAAATGCGAGAAAGTAAATCTACGCTATTACAAGGCTTCGGGGTGGGGGATTAATTACATAGCCAAAAACCCGGGAACTTAAACAGTAAATAAAACCCTAAGTTAAGCTATTACAAACCATGAACAATTACAAAAATATTGTCAAAATAAATAATAAGCGTGCGATGAATCACATACGAAACGACTAGGGTTTTGATCCTTGGCTAAACCTATTTGCGATTGATTAAAAAAAGGTTTTTGTTATTTAAGAAAATAATGCCATAGTTAAATTGAAAAGAAAATCCTAATTTCTAATTAATTTTAAATTAAGAAAAAAATAAATTGATTCAATCTAAAACCTATTTTTGTATTTTATTTATTTGAGAAAAAATAAAAGTATTAGATCAAGAATTTAACCTAATTTGCTAATTAGTTTTAATTATATACAAAAAGGTTGAAATTGCCCTAAGTTAAACTAAATTAAATTAACAAAATTAATTTTGATAAAAAAATCTTATTCTAATTTTTTATGAAGTTTTTATTTTATGATTTTATAAAAAAGAATGATTAGTTTGTTAATTAAAATGATTAAAAGAAAAATTAAAAGAAATTAAATAAAATAAAAAAAGAAAATAAGAAAAATAGTGAATGGGCCTAGTTGCTATGCTGAAAAAGGAGGTATGTTGTTGAAATTCTGGGCCCAACAAATCCAAGCCCCTTTTGACTTCGCCTGATCTAGTGCGTACGTTGACCTGGGGTACATGGTGGACCTTCAATGGAAAGGCATTGGATCTGACTGGAGATGCGTTTGAGGGTTGGATCTTGATGGTACACGGTGGACATCCTGTTAAGCAACGCGCCTGATCACCTGTTGAAAAATAATATGAAACAAATATTGGGACCTGGGGATCGAACCCAGGTCCTTATGCTCGCTCCCAATACCACGCTGCCAGCTGAGCTGCTTTGTTTGTTTGTACATATAATAGAAATAAACAATATAATCAAATCACATGGTGTAATCAGAAAAAAGCGCGAAAATTCAAATGGGAAAGTCACATGTTTCCATGCAAGCTTCTTCTACCCTGGACCATCGTTTTAGCCAACGACACTTTTACCCACAGACACCATTGATGTAGCTACAAACCTGTGCCATTCAAAAATTCTCTACACGCAATATAAATGAAATGTAAAGGTACCAATCAACTCGTCTCATCTGCACGAGTATTATGGTACCAGAATCCAAGCCTAATTTAGCATATACTGCAAAGCCCTAAAACGAACCAAGAAACCCTAACAATGGCGTATCATGATTCCTGTACTGAAAACGCAATTAAATGATACCAATAGCTTGCAAACTCAATGATGAACAAGAATATATAAGTCAAATGTGCTAATGATGCGTAAATCAATTAAATCGAAATCAAGTTTTTAGGATAAATTGTGGCGTCTATACTTACGATTCCAGGCGTGAAGAGGCTTGCAATTGAATGAGATCCCTTCTGGAGATGTCCAGGAGTCTGTTGGTATTGTTAGAATGGCTTGGATTGGCCTCTAGGATGGAAATTGAATCACCACTTTTGCTTGAATTTTTTTAGTTTTGTTCTTGGATATCCACGACCTCTGACCCATGTTCTTGCCTTGGACACGTTCAATATATATCATAGAATGCATTAGGGTTGTAAAAACTGATCACATCTTTGGAAGTTTTCAAGATTTGATTTGATTTTCATGGCATATGTAAACTTTCCATATTGAGCCAAATTATGCCTTTCTTGTCCCAATTAGCCTTGATTCGAATTGATCATGATATCCTTGCATTATTTGATTGAGATCCTGTCCAAAAATCAGATCACAACATATCTTTTTCATTATTCATCAATTATTTGATTTAATTGAAATTTTAATTAATAAAAAATAAAAATAAATTGAAAAGTGAAGCAAATAACATGATATTGGATATTTGGGTCGTGGATCATATTATAAGTGAGGTGCAAACATAAAAAGTTAGGCCCATTTGGCAAAAAATGCAAATTTGAGCACATTTGACTTTTGGCAATTTTGCAAAAATGGTCAACTTGGCCAATGCATAACTCTCTCAATTTTGACCCTAGAGAGGTGTTCTTGGACTTTTTAGAAAGCTTAAGATGTCCTATAAGAAAACCTTTTGGTCTCATCTCTATTGAGTCTTCCATGTTCATGTATGAAGCTTTGACCCAAAAGGTGTTTTTGTTGACTTTTCAAAATGACCTATAATGTCAAAATTCATATCTTTTTGTGAGTGTACATTCTGAACTTGGGAGATGAAGATGAATTGTAGGTAATCTCATCCTCTTCAAAATGAGCTTTGGATGGGTCATTTACGATGAAGTATGGGAAAGTTATACTTGGTCAAAGTTGAGTTGACTTTTCCTACAAAACCCTAATTTAGCAACTTTTGGGTTTTGATGAATTATGAGAAATCCTTGAGTAATCATGATCATCCCTTGATCAAATGATGAATAATACTTCAAAATAAGGATGTTGACCAAAAATATTGATGTTTGACTGTATGTGGGCCACAATTGACTTTTGACCTAACATAGTCGATTTTCAGGCATCTGAGCAATTGACTGAGCAAATTTCTTCTGCAAGGCTTGAAACTTGACATGGATGATCTTGGGAACATATTAGGACAATGGTGAACATTTGGGATCCTTTGGGCTCAAGCATCTTGATGAAAAATGAAACCCTAATTTGAGGTAGACTGCCTTAGGAGAGAGTTTGTCTGGTCAACTCTTGAACTTCCTTGAACAATTTGGGGACCTCACTTGCCATGTATTGAGAAATATGGGAGGGAAAATTTTGGGGTACAACAAGTAATTTATTGGCATACCTTGAGTATTCAAAACATTGTTTCAGTAGAAACTATCAGTTTAAAAACCTTTATCTCACACTCTCGTGATTATTGATTCAGACTATATTATTAAACTTAAATGCTTGCTCTCATTGTTTCATTTAAAATCTAAAAATACTTTTTGAAAACAAATAGAATCTAATTAATCCTAAAACACTCTCGCTGTATTTAAAATTAATGTTTGATTACCACTATCCGGTTAAAAACTCAAACTCTCGTTATATCGATTTTAGCCTTCATTTGTCTTTTACTCTCGTAGCAAAACAATTTTTATATGAAATGTTAGAAACCAAACCAGAAAAGTATTTTATAAAATATTTATGCCAATTTATTATTGAACCCCTTCGGTTTATGACCTTACATACCGGTTTTAGGGAAATTAGTCAGACATATTATTTATTACAACATAAAATAATAGCAAGCATATAGTGATTTAGTCATGATTGATAAATAAAGAAACAATAATATAATTGAATTAAAAACATGGAATTAAATAATGGAAAATGGAATTTCTGCAACACTTCCAGTACTGAAAACAATCCTCCACAGGTCGACAGGATTTGCTTCGCGGAAAATTAATTCGAAAATAGAAATAAAAATAAACCTAAGCAAAATTCAGGAGACTATGAAAAGAAACTATTGATGCAATGACTTCCCGTTGTAGAAAACTATTGTTGTTTAGGTGAGGGTTTTATTTGTTTAAAGATTCTAAACAAAACTTCTGAAGTCTTGAAAAATTGGAATAATATCCGAGAGTCTTTCTGTTGTAAACTGTCGTCCTTTTATAGTGCTCTCATATAACAAATTCATTGAGAGAATGTAGGAGTCATGACTTCATGGCCTAGTCTCAAAAGATTTTGTGTGTGGAGAAAAACAAGGAGGAAATGCATGAGTCATGGTTGATACGTTCGTAACATGGATAAAACTTTGTATTTAACACTGAAAAAAGCTTGTGATGAGTGGCATGCATTATGTGTCATGGTGCACACATATTTTAACATGTGTCGATCGTCATACCATGTGTGGCAAGGGGCACACGTATTTATCTTGTGCCGACCGTTAGGCGTCACAGCCTTCTAATATGAATTTTTCTGCTACTTTTAGCAACTTTGTGATTTTCAATCCATTTCTTCTCCTTTTCTGAAGTAGGCCTTCTGGGAAACAATTACCTGAAACAAACTCGAAATACCAACGTAATGCAACATAATCAAGATAAAATGGTAACTTTATTTATGTATATCAGGTCGAATATGCTCTGTATTTTCGTGTTATCAAACTCTCCTATACTTGAACATTTGCTTGTCCTCAACCAAATAATCAGTAAGATAATCTTTAAGCACATGTTAAATGCAACTTCCTGATACAAATCAATTCGTACGTGGTTGCGTGGCATTTTCATTAGAACAATATCAGCTCCATATCAACACCAAAGATACAATAATAACACTAAACAACCCCACCTTATGCAGACTAGTCCCAGTCATGCTATTATAACTAAACGTAACCCTTTTTTCTTTGTTTCACCTATTTTGTTAGAGAGAAATCACATTAAGCCCTTTATCTTATTTCACGCACATAATAGAGTAGCCGGTTAGAGATGATCATTTTAAGCACGAGGTTCTGGTACATAAATTTGGTAACCCCTTTATTAATCTGATTGCAAGATGCGGGGGATCGAATTGTAGTCTGTCCTACCAAGTTCAGCACCAGAGACCTCTGAACCAACGTACATCGGGTTGTTATAACATATTTTGTAGGTTCCACAATTGTTGGATTAAGTAACTGGGTGAGGGTCACCTAACTTAATTAGCGCATTCCCTATTTTCAATTCATCATTATAAGATATTTTTGGAAAATGTTTTAAGACCATTCACTTATATTCATCGGCTCTCTACGTAATTTGTTTTTAAGACAGTGCTGACTGCTTATATAAACTACTCGAGGTTACTTTAAAGATTGAGGTTTCGATATAATAGGTACTTAAATCAGTCTCGCGTAAGCGGGGGTTTTAGAGTGTTAAAACAATATCAATTTTGTTTAAAATTTACTCAAAATTTCTAACATATCTTAAGAGTGAGCAAGCTATATACTTTTCGAATGTTTCAAGTAAATTTTTTTGTTATGGCTCAAGAAAGTGAGGAAGTCAAATAATGAACGAAAATATGCATATAAATACTTTATAGTACATAAATTTTTATTTAAGGGAAATTGAAGATAATGTAAATCTACTTAGAAAACAATAAATGAAAGCAGTAAAGCTCCCCCCCATACTTAGACTGAGCATTATCCCCAATGCAACTATGTAATGTGAGAAAGGAAAGAAGAACTGAGATGATGACTACTCTTCGCCTCGGCCACGTGCTCTGCGACTTGCCCATGCTCGTGCTCGTCCATGTGCATCATCTCTACCTTGGTAAGGCTCTACACCAAATGCATGTAGTCTGACATGAGTAACAAAATCATGCAGGCCATCAACCTGATAAGTCAATGCTCACATCTCATTGGTAAGCTCTGACATACTATGATCATTCCAGTAGGTGTAGTCGTGTTGATCTTGCTGAAGTTGTCAGACCTCTTGCATTATCTCGTTATGTTGCACTTCTATTCTTTGATAGTGTTGAGCTTCAGCTTCATTATGTCACAGCATTTCAGCATAAATGTCATCAAGAGTAGCTGGCTGCCCCTGGTTTCTTCTTCTTCGGGGATGGAGCCCAAATGATGAACCTGCAAGATTCTCGATAGCAATTTGTGCAGCATGTGGGTGAGTGTCAGGTTGCTGAGCTTCTTGCTCTAGCACATGCTCCATTTCATCGATCTCAACATTGTTCGGACCACCTTGATTATCCTGGAAGTTTTCACCAGGAGCAGGAGCACTTAGATCATAACACCACTTCTCCATATTTTTTACATCGGTGATCGAGGGATTAGGCAAAATAATACTCGGGACTACTTTATTCTGCACCATAAGATTATAGCTTTCATCCTCTGTAGCCTTAATTATGTGCCCAAACGACAGTTGTCAACATCGATAAATAGAGCTGGTAGTGAAGGCAAATTTTCTAGTTTGTCCCCCAAGTTCAAAGAAAGCGCTATAGAGGTGACTATCCCTTCTATAAAGAAAGGGGTAGTACCCCTTGCATTTAAGAATTGGATATGTGCCAAGAGGAATGCACTAGCATTGATCTTCCAGTTAGGCGTGAAGATGCAGTATAGGAAAAACAATTCATTGGAATTAACTTTGTTGTTGTTTGCCCTCCCGAAAATGGTGTTGGAAAGGATGCGATAAAAATAGCGGATGGAAGGATTATGAATAGAGGAAGAAAAAAGTCCCTCCCAACTAGAAGGTCGCTCACCAGTTAAAGTGTGCCATAGTCCGAATGCTATTGATGCCCAATCTACCTCTAGAGGGATTCGGTAATATACGTCTCCTCCACGAGGGAAGCGTAACAAATTACTCAGAGCTTCTTGATTCAAAGAATATTCATTGTTAAACATTCTAAAGTTTGCAGTTCCAGTGAGGTACATACTTTCACCAGCTGGTGTGTTATAGGAGAAGGAGCTCATAAATTCTAAGGTCAAAGATTCAAAGTGGGGTAGTTCAATATGTAGACATATGTCAGGTTAGAATTTTGAAGTAGCCATTGCACATTGTCTAACAGTCCCAACTTACGCAGACAGTTAACATCAACATACCTTGTAGAGGTAACCAAATGTTGATAAAACTTTCAGTACTAAGCTTCCTGATGTACCCCAGTTTCGCCGTTTCTAAACATGATTCTTGAAAGGTCAGGTTCTCCTTTTTGGTGTTGAATTCTTCGAGACATGATTAGAAGCAAGGAAGGTGAATAGGTTTGGTTACGGAACTGACAGAAGGTTGTGGGTTTCGGTTTATGTTTCTCAAGTGCTTAAATAAGAGAATAATATAGATGGAAGGGAGTGGGTGATAATGGGGCCTAATGAAATTTTTGGAAATAGAGGATGTGGGACAGTCATGGGTGAAGAATAAGGAGAGTTGGTTTTAATGGGGTTTAATGAGAGTTGAAGAAGATGAAAGAAATAAAAATGAAAGTGGTATATGTAGAAACAAATACACGCGCAGGTTTTTATTCTATGTCGAGGGGCACAGAGTGTGTGCCGAGCGACACACTTTGTAAGGGTCTGACGATCGTCACAGAATGTGTGGCGAGTGGCACATTGAAAAAATCACAACTTCCATAAATGTTAATAATAAAGGCTACATGGTAATACGTTTTAGGTATATACAGAGATATTTTAATTTAGTAAATATATGATAATTAGCATGACAGTAAAACATAGCATATATGAAGATATAAATATCAGAAATAGTGCCAAAAATTTAAGAGAATCCAGAAATTTTGAAATTTCCAAACAATAGTCTGAGAAGTAACGAGAAGTAAAAACATAAAGTAAAAAAAAGAGCATATAATCTAGTCTAAAATAAGAAATCTATTCTAAAAAGCAGGGAAATCCTAAATTGGTTGTCCATCCCCCAAACTAATATAAATAGTGTCCCCACTGTTTTAATGTGAGAGCTAGAAAAATAAAGCAGAATTTTAGAAATGTCAGCCACTACTGTTAGTATTTTGAGTAGGGGAGTAGATATGTTTAAAAATGTGATCCACTTGCTCTGTCACTAAATCCATAAAACCATGAAACTCTGTGTGCAATTTAGTGAATTCTTCTCTCAAGCAGTTTAACTCAGTTTGCAAAGCAAGTATGGCAGTAGCTTGATCAATAGAGAGAGGTGTAGAGAAAACTAGAGCAACTGAAGCACATGAAGGGGTAGGTTGGTCGGTGGATGGAAAATGGTGATAGAATGGAGGTGTTATGGGATCTGTTTTTGGATCAGATAGAAAAGCATCATTGTGATAATAGATTTGTGGTGTCTCGGGAGAAGCTGGAGGTGAAGTTTGGTGTACTTCTAAATCATATAGCCAGTTGTTTCGGTTATGAATACTAGTTCTTGGATTTGGCAAGGTGAAGAGTTGCATAATATGGTTGTTAATGAGAAGTTTAAACTTGCTAGGGCCTAGGTTTCTAATTATGTCGGTGTTGAAACAAAACTGTATATTCATGGGTTGAAATTTACCTAGAGGGTGGAGTCTGAGAAATGGTTATCGCAATCCAATAGCATTGGCTATCATGGTCACTAAGCCTTTCACTAAGATAGGTGCATGATCAGTCTGTGTAATACAGTCAAAGTTAGCTATCATTAAGGTAGTGGTGTTAACGGGGCGGTTTCTGGAGGCACAATACATGCTAAAAAGTTCATCTTTGGACACAAAGGTAATATTCTGTTCTTTTCTGAATAGGGTGTGAGTAAGTAACTTATGGAAATAACGAATAGCAGGGTTATGGATATTTTCCGAAAACATGTTATTAGGCTCGGGGTTGCTATTTTCGGTTATACTATCCCAAAAATATCCAAGTTCACGATCCAAAAGAAGGTCCTCTTGGGTACAAGTAAAGACATGTGGGCCACTAGGAAATCCTAATAGATTAGCAAGTTCACGGTTATTATACTGGTATTCAATACCGAACATTCTAAGGTAATTAGGCCTTGATTAAATCCTAATTTATGGTCAGGAAAAAAGATGAGTGAGCTTAGGAATTTTAAGGTCAGCTTACGATAAGAACTAAATCTCCTTCTCAAGGGAGAAGTATCCCAACCTATTTGTTTCAGCAAAAACATCACAGTATCCCTAATACCTAAGGTGGTCATGGTAGGGCCATCAGGGTATAAAAATTAGTGCCATTTCTCTTGTAGCCAGTGCCTCAAAACGCCTCCTTTGGGCTCTTCCTCTGAAAGCAATTCCCATTGTGTCAACTTCTTGCATCGTTAGTTAGTTTGGTTAGCTAAAATTAAGTTAGCCTGTAAGTAATTTGACAATTAGAATTAAGTTAGTAGTGGTTAACATTAAAGAACAATACTACATAGCTTTTATGAAAAGAAAAAGAAAGAAAAGTAAGAAAATGAAAACATAAAAATTAGTAAATCAAAAGAAAAGACTAGAAAGTGGGGTGTCTCCCACCAAGCTCTTTGTTTTATATCGTATGCTCGACATAATTTTGATAGGTGATTAAATCTGGGAGTGAGCGGGTAGCTCTACAAGATGGAAAAGTGATAGTGCTTCAAGCGCTGCCCGTTTATGATAAATGGTTCGCTAGATTTTCCTCTAATTTCAATAGCTCCACTTGGAAAAACCTTAGTTATTTCAAACAGAACGGACCACCTAGAACAAAGTTTTTCTGGGAACAGTTTAAGTATAGAATTAAACAAGAGCACTACATCGCCTCATTGAACTCTTTTCTAGATATGCGCTTGTCGTGCCAATTTTTTGTTCTTTCTTTATAGATCTTGACATTTTCGTATGCATCTAGTCTAAGTTCTTCTAACTCATGGATATCTAAAATTCGCTTTTCGCCTGCGGTAGTGTAACTTAAGTTGAGGTTTTTGATTTCCCAGTAAGCTTTATGCTCAAGTTCTACCAGTAAATGACACGATTTTCCATAAACTAGTTTGAATGGTGTGGTTCTTATGAGTGTCTTATAGGTTATTCTATAAGCCAACAACACCTTGTGTAATTTGGATGACTAATCTTTCCTAGAAGTGGCAACTGTTTTTTTCTAAGATTTTCTTAATCTCTCTGTTGGAGACCTCTACTTGCCCACATGTTTGGGGGGTGATAGGGTGTTGCTACGCGGTGTCGGACTCCATATTTCACTAATAGTTTTTCAAAGATTTTCGAAATGAAATGAGAACCACCATCCCTGATGAGAAGTCTTGGCACACCGAATCTAGGAAAAATTATATGTTTGAAGAGCTTGATTACTACTCGTGCGTCATTTGTTGGAGAAGCTACAACCTCGATCCATTTTGATACGTAATCGACAACAACGAGTATGTATTTATTTCCAAAATAGGATGGGAAAGGTCCCATGAAATCAATTCCCAACACATCAAAGACTTCTACTTTTAAAATGACTTTTTGAGGCATCTCGTCACGTTTAGAGATGTTGCCAGTATGTTGGCATCGATCGCAATTTATGACTGTAATATGGGCATCTTTCCATAAGTTAGGCCAATAGAGGCCAGCTTGTAAAATCTTAGTGTAAGTCTTTGAAGTGCTTGCATGTCCACCATAGGGAGCAACATTACAATGGAAAATTATGTTTTCTATTTCATCTTCGGGGAAACATCAACAGAAAATACCACTGGTGCCTCTCTTGAAAAGCAGAGGCTCGTCCCAATAATATTGTTTAAGATCGTGGAAGAACTTCTTCTTTTGTTGATAGGTTAGATCCGGCAGAAGCACTCCAAAGACCAAGTAATTGACAAAGTCGTGTTGTACCCCAAATTTGCCCTACCTCGACGATTATATTTTCAAGATTTAAAATAGAATAAATGTTTAATTTAAGATGGTACAGCAGTATCTGATGGCCCATCTTTATCCAAATCAGCTATGGAGTATTTTAATTCAAGAAAGCAGGGATTTCTAAATCAGAAAGACTCATGTATCCGTAGGCCCATTTAAGAAACATGTTGGCCAATGGCCCATGAGATTCGAATATGGAAAATTATTTTATAAAAATTATTAAGTTCTTTAATTGTAATAAAACTCATTTAAGTTGTTGTTAGTAAAAGGGGAGGTGAAGTTTCAACATGCGAGCCCATTTTGTTTAGACCCATTTCTATTTTTGTTATTGATAACAAAGATATGGATATGGTTGTTAAAGGCCCATTAGTATTCTTGGTTATTGTTGGTTTCATTTTAAAAAATTATTATTAAAAGCATTACTTTTACTGATTTTATAAACTATTTGTTAGTAAAGCCCAAATGGAGGTCTGCTGTAAGAAAGAGGGGGTTGGAAACTCGATTTGCAGGCCCGTTAAACAATTTCTAAAGTTGGCCCATTTTGTCATTGCTGTTTTAAGAAAAAATATTATATATTTTTATTTATTCCATATTTGTTTATAAAAATATTTCTACAAATATTAAAGAGATTTATCATTGTAATAATATTTTAGTTCATTAAATATTTTATTAAGAGTTTTTCTGAAAAGATAATTTTCGTTTGGGCCCAATTTGTATAGAAATGGTGGTCATAGTAAAATATTTTTGTTTGGACATAAATGTTTGTTTTACAGTTCAAAGGCCCAATTGAATTCAAAACCTTTTTTCTGTAAAGAAAAAAACAAAATGTGCTGGGCTGAACTAAGAGACTGACGCGCTGGCCCAATTGATTAGGAAACATACACTATACCAATTAAAGCCAACATTTGCGCATGTTTTCATGTAAACAAACTAGCACTGTTCAGATCTAAAATCCAGAATTAGCACCAAAGTCCATAATCTCTTATTGCAAAAATGAATCTAAAAGATACATAATACAATTTACATTCAGATTAGCAGAATCGTTGTTTTTTACAAAAGAATCCAATAAAATCTATTACATTCAAGATCAAATCTCAAAAGATACATTACAAAATCAATCTGTTGAAATCTCTATTACACAATAACTAAATCAATCAATCTCAATCAATCCCTAATTATCTCTAATCTCCTAAAATTCATGCTAATCTAATTCTAACAACAATTTATAAAACCCTAAACCTATAAATACAGGGGGAAAATTCAATACGGGGGGGGGGGGGGGATTGCCGAATAGAACAAAAGCAAGAACAGAAGAGAGAGGGGATTACGTTGGAGACGACAATTGGGGTTTCAATATCCGAAACCTTAATCGGCCTCACTAGCCGCTACCACTGTCGTCCTCAAACTGGCATCACCGCCACCACCTTCGATCATCACCAGAACCTACAAGAAGCGAAGGAGAAGAATATATTAGCGACCAAAGGCTCAAAATCAAGAAACAAGATCGCACCAGGGGTAATCAAACTTAGCTTATTTTTTGTTATTGATTGCGGGTTTGTTGGGGTTTGAATTGAAGAAAAGGGAGGGGATTCAATCACCGGTTCCACCACCGGTGGGTGGTAGATAGATTAGGGCTGAGGGCTAGGGTAGCGAAAGGGTTTGGGGTATCACGAGAGAGAAGAGGGTGAAGATGTTGTAACCCAAACAAAAACAATGAAAATAAAAACCAAAGTTATAATCTCCGTTCGATCCAGTGCACTGCATCTATAGTAGTTATTATACTCCCTCACCTTTGTCCATTTGATGCGCATCATACCGCTGTAAGACCGAGTCTGCATTATGGTTCATACACCCGCGCCACACACAATCCATCTAGCCTCTTCAAACTCGTTTGGGCTTAAGCCTGTTTCCTTTTCACGCCCCCTCTCACCAGCTTTACTAAATTGTCAAACCAATTACACCCCCCTGTCTGGACTCATGTTTGGGCCTAATTCAAGTTATTTTCAGCACCCCCTGTTTTACTTAGCAACTTCAAACGACACCCCCTGGTAATTATTTATTTTATGCATTTTCTTATAATAATTATTATATTTTAATTATGTTTTCTTATTATTATTATATATTATTATTATAATTACTTAATTTCTTTTTATAGTAATTATAGTTATTATTATTATTATTAATTTTAGATATTATTATTTATTATACCATGTAAATAAATTATTTTCACTCTAAATGCATATTATTTTCTCGTATTAATTGCATTAACATATTTTTTAATCATGCATTAATCAAGAGTTTTTTGTAGTTAACACGATTAAAAAACACGCAAAAAACAACAAACTTTTTTTCGTAATAAATTAAGCTAATGAATTGTTTTTGCAAAAGAGTTTCAAATAGATTTTGACTTACCGCACATTTAGTCAAAATATCCGCAATCACTACTCCCGGCCAAATGCGAGGTGATTCAAAATACGTCTGCAACCCCTAAAAAACACCAACCCATGCGAACTACGAATTGAGACTCTGATTCCTCGTAAAAGGATACGTAGGCGTCCAATCAAAAATCGTGACGAGTCCTCCTAATTAAAATTTAAAACCCTGTTTAACCCGAAATCTAAAACATAATATCCTTGTGAACAAGGTAGATGAAAGGTGTCTAACACCTTCCTTTAATCTAATGAAGTCCGAAACCTAGAATCTTTATCTGTGAATTAGGGTTTTCTATTAGATTCCCTTCCCTAGGATAAAAACTAATAGTGGCGACTCTGCTGGGGATTCATCTTTAGGTTTTAGGGTTTTTACTTTGGGGTTTTTATTGCTTTATTTATTTATTTATTTCATTTATTCATTGCATTTATTTAATTATTGTCTATTGTTTATCATCATATATACTGCATGGCGGTATTTTTTATTTCTCAAAATATTTTCAATATAACCCTTAAAAAGAAGGTTCGGCTATTAGCTTAGGGGGTATATCATCCATGCGAGTTTATGTGACGACTTCGCTTGGAGTCAGTGAACTTCCGTAAATGGAATACTTATCGAGAGATATCCTCTTGAGGAGTAGGACTTTGGAAGGACACCCATGACTCTTTGTAACGACCTTAACCTAAAATCTCATGACGAGACCTTTCACGACTTTGAGACGAAAGTTTCAGTCCATAAAGAGGCTCCACCTAAGGGAGGCCCTTGTGCCTTTTCCCTCTGGTGTTATTCACGACAGCCTTAAGGAAGCAACCTTTTAGGAGGGTAAACCAACCGAAGGTTAAAATTAAGGAGCCTACCTTCTAAGGGTACTTATCACAAAAACCCCGTCATTGAACCGTACATCCCTACAGGGGTACTTATTACAAAAATCCTATCACTCAACCCTACACCTATGCATTCATACATTTCATATATTTGTCATACATTTCATATATTCGTCACCCGTTTCTTTCTATTTGTCTTATTCACATGGGGTATAAAATATAATAATAAACTCAAGATCTCAGTGACTATCTTTAAAAATGGATATCGAAGGAAACAACATGTCTGAAATCAAAGCCACAAAAGGGAAATAATGTGCTAAAGACTGTCCCAAGCTTTGTCAAGAAATGGGGGATGGTTTCAAGATCAGACCTCCGCAGGCGCACCTAGAAGAATTATTTCCCTTGGCTTAATTTCACGCAAATAAAGTTTTGGTTTAAGATTGTAATATTTTTCAATATCTGAATTATGTTACCTTCAATAAAGGCATTTTGTTCCCTATCCCATTGGCGTATCTATTTTTAAGCTGGTCACCAAATAAAAAATAAGCGAAAGAAAAATACATACCCAGATGAATAAGACATTTAAAGCAAGTAACCATTTCATATTCATACATATTCATTCGCATGCATACATTTATAAACACCTGCATATCATATCAAAACTTATCCTTTTTCTAAAAAATCTCTCCAGTAAACCATTGGTAGAAGAAGATCTCCACCTCCTTGGCTTCCATATCAAACAAGGGTCTATCAACAAAAAGCAATGGAGCAAATCGAGGAAACTCGGGCTGCATTCAAAGAGGATCTCGACCAAGTAAAGGGTGATGTAACTTCAATGAAAGGAGATCTGAGTCAAGTTCTCCTAGCTTTGAAGAACATTATTGACAGGCAAGACCAGATTCCCAGGGTAGCTTTGGAAGAAGTAGCCCAAACAATTGGTGCATCAAGCGGTCTCCAACTACGGAAAGAGATAGAAGTAGGACTCCAAAAGTCCGTCATGGCCCAACAAGAAGTTGAAACTGAACGATTTGTACCAACGCCACCAAAAGCAGGGGCATCACATACCCTACAGATTCCAGACAACTACTTAGACCTACAATACGGAGATCACGACCCAGAAGATGCTAACCAGGCACCCTTAAAGATGACTGGTACTTATGACGTTGATAATTCACTGGTAATAAATCAGTACAAAGCTCTGGAGGAAAGATTAAAAGTTGTGGAGGGTTTTTATGCTTTCGAAGTAGACGCTCTCGAAATGGGCCTAGTTCCTGATATAGTAATTCCGCCAAAATTAAAAGTACATGACTTTGAAAATACAAAGAGCCCACCTATTCAAGAAATCATTTGCGCATGTATTGTAGGAAGATGAATGCCCATGCCCATGATCAGAAGCTAATGATTCACTATTTTCAAGATAGCCTGAGTGGGGCCACTTCAGACTAGTATATGCAATTGGAGCGAACGCATATTCGAACCTAGGAAGATCTTGCTAATGCTTTTCTAAAGCATTACAAATATAACCTGGACATGGCACCTACCCGCATGCAACTCCAGAATTTGTCCCAAAAGAAAGAAGAGTCCTTCAAAGAGTATGTTCAGAGATGGAGGGAGATGGCATCCCGTGTGAAACCACCACTGCTAGAGAAGGAATTAGTAGACACATTCATGGGGACTTTGCAAGGGTTGTATTATGAGAAGATGGTTGGAAGTATCTCTTCGGGATTCTCAGACCTAGTGACTATCGGAGAAATAATCGAGACAGGAATAAAAAGTGGGAAGATATCAGGGGGACCATCAAAAGAGGGAGAAATAAATGTTGTAGCGTCACAACCCAGGGTACAACAACCATTAGTGATCCCACAAGGGCAGCATCAAGGCAGAAGGCCGCAAAGAAAATTTGATACACTCCCTATGCCACCTAGCCAATTATTGCAACATCTAGTTAAGTCATCCTTAGTTGAAACCAAGCCTCTAGCTCCCCCAGTCGGCCCGCTCCCGTGAAAGTACAATGCCAACGCCAGATGTGAGTATCATGCGAATTCTCCTGGACCTACCATAGAACAGTGTTGGCCATTCAAACAGAAGGTGCAGGATTTATTGGAATCTTAGGATATCACTTTTAAGAAGCCCAACATCAAATCAAACCCTATGCCTCCGCACGGTGGACTGACAATAAATGCAATCAAAGTAGTCACTGACTCTGAGGCAAGCGGACGAGCAAAAACCTCGATAAACTTGCTGAAAGAATATCTGTTGGGACATGGATTCCTATTAGAACATAATGAAGCCTTTGAGAGAATGCTACAAAACCTAGGGGACTAGGGGATAGTCCAATTCGAACCATACCCTGAAGAAAAATATAAAGCTACTCTAAGGGATAAAGCATGGGTCTCTCCAATCCAGGAAACCTTTGTTAACAAGGGAATAGAGAAGGGAGGACATGTGGAAAAGATATCCAACAAAGTCAATACCAAAAGGGGCCAATGACTGCACCCCAGGAGAAGAACTCAAAAGATGGACGACCGTGGAGATTCATGAGATATTTTTTCTTTCCTAAGTAATTTTTCTTGTTTTTTGAAAGAACCTATGTCAAGCCCGGGGCATAGGGGTTGCTTTTAAGGGTTCCCCCGTTTTGTTTCATACAATATTTGTAATTAATAAAAGTTATATTTTGTTTTCAATTAAGATCCTTGTCTTTCTCTTGCATTTATTCCGTAAATTTAAAAATGGCAATACTTTCTCTGTATATGCATTTTCAAATTTCATATACTAAATCTGCACCAAAACATGATAATTGTGCAAATTCATGCCCAGAACCACCGATAATGCTACTTCTACAACCCAATATAATTTTGATGCTCCCATCAACCAAGATGAAGAGGAAAGTGATGAAGATCTTGAACTCTCTAATAAAATGGCGAGGGAAATAGAGCAAAAGGCTAACAACGTACAACCGTATCAAGAGGCTATTAAGGCCATTAATCTAGGTACAAAGGAAGAAATCAAGCTAAGGGGTAATGTTAGAGCGAATCTACAAAGAAGCTGATCAAATTATTGCACATATTTGCTTGTTCCTACAGAAACAGGCCAAGGTTAGATACAAACATGATGGTAGACAGATCACCTCTTCAAAGAAGGTTGTTTGACAGTTAGGCAAAAATAAGGGACTATGAAATACCAGGACCTAACGAAAAACCCGATCCAGGGGTACGTTGGACATTCACATTCGACGGGGCTTCAAATACACTAGGGCACGATATGGGGTAGTTTTGACTTCCCCAAAGAATGCTCACAAGTCATATACTAAGTCAATGACATCCAAAATTGATTCCATATTGGGATCATGTTTTAAAACTGACTATGGAATTCAAAAAGATCATTTTCCGCCACATCCCACGAAAAAGAAATCAAATAACAGACGCCCTGGCAACTATATCGTCTATGCTCAAAGTAAATTGGTCAAACCACGAACCGCACATCACAAATAGACACAATCAAGAGCCCGCATTTTGCCTTGCTATCAAAGAAAGACCGAATTACAAGCCTTGGTTTTATGATATCAAGAAAAGCCTCGAAAATAAAGGTCATCCAGAACATGCCTCCAGCATCGACAAATGAACTCTACGGAAATTAGCCTCGAAATTCTTTCTGAGTAACAGTGTACTGCACAAGATGAACCACAACATGGTCTAGTACTCAAGAAGATTCTTCTACCTCGCCTTGATACACATGCTAAATGGACACCAACTACGAAGGTCCATACGTAGTCAAAACAACATTCTCCGGTGGTGGTATTATTCCCACAACAATGGATGGGGAAGAACTACCGCATCCGGAAAATTCAGACGCAGTCAAAAAATACTATGTATAAGAAGCTCACTAAGCTCGAACCTCAAATAGGGTACTTAGGCAAAAAGGAGCTTCCCGATGGATCGATAACCCTAAAGGGAGATCCAGGCAAAAATTAGGGGCATATAAACAAAAAAATTATCCTGGTAGATTGTAAACCCGAAAGGGAAATCCAGGAAAAAGTTAGGGATTTCATACAAAAAATAAAGAGTAGAAAGACTGCGATCTAAGAACTGCGACTACGAACCACAAAGGGAGAAATAGATCTAAATCATACAACTCAGAAGCGAAGGAGATAAGAGCTATTAAAAGGATATTGGGGAACAACAACAGTAATTATCATTTTTCATTGCCATTTACAGTTTTAAAACTTTCTGTAATTACCTCTTTCTAGGAATTTCATCTTGTATTCTCGCCTACTCAGAGGCATAATCAATAAAACATTTGCTTTCTTTGCATCTTTCAAATTGTGTTTTTTCTTATCTCAGACTTGTTTACAAAATACTATGATTATTTCTTGCGAATATTGTCTTGAAATCATTTCGGGCGATTAACAAAATAAAAGCATTTGACAAAACATCGAAAAAGCATTTTGGGTTAGAAAAACATCAAAAGAAAATCCACGTCTACGTCCACGCACATGCCTACTCCTGCGTCTACAATACAAAGTCTATACACATGTCCATATCTACGCATGCGCTTACAACATAAAAATCTACGCATATGCCAACACCTACGCCTACGCCTATGCTTGCACTCACAATACAAAAATCTATACATATCTACTCCTACGTCTACGCGTCCATACACAAAGTCTACGTCCATATACATGTCCACGCCTACGCCTGCACTTACAACATAAAAATCTACCCATATGCCAATACATGCGTCTACGTCTACGCTCGCGCTTATAATACAACAAAATCAATGTTCAAAATTTTGCTAACGCTTTTCACCGCATTCAAATCAAATTCAACAATGCTACGACGACACAACATTCAACGCCAGGGATTGGTAACTCTAAGCCAATGGTTTAAAGGAGAGAATTCCAAAAATAGTCTTCATAACATTTCAAGGCATACGCGCCTCTTACACACTTTTCATACATACATTTTGCATATCCAAAGCATACATACACTATACATTTTTGCATATAATATGCATATATTCAGGGTTCCATATCAATGTCAAACATCATACATACACAGACATTCAATACATATATGCTCAGGGTCCCATCTCAATATCAGACATCGTACATATGTATCATACAACAAACAAACAGTCTCACCCTCGATTTAACTATCTAAGGGTCAAACAACAAAACACTTCTCCTACGATTCAACCCATTACCTAAGTCTTCATGCCGTGACACGTTCAGCCCATCACCTAAGTATTCCTGCAGTGATGAGTTCCTTACAAACCCAGGTCATCGCCTCAGACTTCATGCATCGATGCTCGAAAACCAAACTTAGCTTATCACCTCAGACTTCACGCATCGACTTACGAACCTAACCCATTGCCTCAAACTTCATGCAACAATATGTTTCTTTATTCCGCGACACAAACCATCGCCTAAGACTTCATGCAGCGATATCCGAAAACCAAATCTAGCTTATCGTCTCAAACTTCACGCATCGATTTGCAAACTTAACCCATTGCCTAAGTCTTTATGCAGAAGTGCGTTCCATTATTTCGCGACACTGATCATCGCCTCAGACTTCACGCAGGGATTTGCGAACCTAACTCATTGCCTCAGACTTCATGCAGGAATGTGTTTCTTTATTCCGTGACACAAATTATCGCCTCAGACTTCATACAGAGGTGCTCGAAAAAAAAATCTAGCCTATCGCCTCAGACTTCATGCAACGATTTGCGAACCTAACCCATTGCCTAAGACTTCATGCAGAAATGTGTTTCTTTATTCCGCATCACAGACCATCGCCTCAGACTTCACACATCGATGCTCGAAAACCAAAACCTATCTTATCGCCTCAGACTTCTCGCAGCGACTTGCGAACCTAACCCATTTCCTAAGACTTCATGCAGTAATGTGTTTCTTTATTCCGCAACACACACCATCGCCTCAGACTTCATGCAGCGATGCTCGAAAACCAAAGTCTAGCCTATCGCCTCAGACTTCACGCAGCGATTTGTGAACCTAACCCATTTCCCAAGACTTCATGCAACAACGTGTTTATTTATTCCACGACACAGATCATCGCCTCAGACTTCATGCGGCGATGCTCGAAAGAAAACAAAATCTAGCCTATCGCCTCAGTCGTCATGCAGCAATTCGCGAACATAACCCATGGCCTCAGTCTTCAAGCATCCATGCACCATCAAGTGTTGTTCATCCCCCAAATGAATGAACAAGCTAAAGAAAAAACAAGACAAATGAGATTGCGCTCTTAAGCTCAAAACCATCTGCTTCATTATTAAACCCTGGTAAGAGATACATCATCAGCTTTGCCTACTTCCTCAAGACTCGTAAGGATATGCTATATCAGTGTAACCTTATGTTCGTCGGATAAATTTTGGGGTATTCCAAGTATTCAATAAACTCCCAATCAAAATGCACAAGACTTGTGTATTCTCACGCTATTCGATTGGAAGATAATTGAATAGGTGCAGTTGTTGTACCCAAATTTGCCCTACCTCGATGATTATATTTTCAAGATTTAAAATAGAAGAACTGTTTAATTTAAGATGGTACAACAGTATCTGATGGACCATCTTTATCTAAATCAGCTAGGGGGTATTTTAATTCAAGAAAGTTGGGTTTTCTAAATCAGAAAGACTCATGTATCCGTAGGCCCATTTAAGAAACATGTTGGCCAATGGCCCATTAGATTCGAATATGGAAAATTATTTTAGAAAAATTATTAAGTTCTTTAACTGTAATAAAACTCATTTAAGTTATTGTTAGTAAAAGGGGAGGTGAAGTGTCAACATGCGAACCCATTTTGTTTAGACCCATTTCTATTTTTGTTGTTGATAACAAAGATGTGGGTATGGTTGTTAAAGGACCATTAGGATTCTTGGTTATTGTTGGTTTCATTTTATAAAATTATTATTAAAAGCATTAGTTTTACTGATTTTATAAACTATTTGTTAGTAAAGCCCAAATGGAGGTCTGCTGTAAGAAAGAGGGGGTTGAAAACTCGATTTGCAGGCCCGTTAAACAATTTCTAAAGTTGGCCTATTTTGTCATTGCTGTTTTAAGAAGAAATATTATATATTTTTTATTTATTCTATATTTGTTTATAAAAATATTTCTACAAATATTAAATATATTTATCATTGTAATAATATTTTAGTTCATTAAATATTTTATTAAGAGTTTTTCTGAAAAGATAATTTTTGTTTGGGCCCAATTTGTATAGAAATGGTGGTCATAGTAAAATATTTTTGTTTGGACAGAAACATTTGTTTTACAGTTCAAAGGCCCAATTGAATTCAAAACCTTTTTTCTGTAAAGAAAAAAACAAAATGTGCTGGGCTGAACTAAGAGACTGACGCGCTGGCCCAATTGATTAGGAAACATACATTGTACCAATTAAAACCAACATTTGTGCATGTTTTCATGTAAACAAACTAGCATTGTTCAAATCTAAAATCCAGAATTAGCACCAAAGTCCAGGATCTCTTATTGCAAATATGAGTCCAAAAGATACATAATACAGTTTACATTCAAATTAACAGAATGGTTATTTTTTACAAAAGAATCCAATCAAATCTATTACATTCAAGATCAAATCTTAGAAGATACATTACAAAATCAATTTGTTCAAATCTCTATTACACAATAGATAAATCAATCAATCTCAGAATCAATCCCTAATTATCTCTAATCTCTTAAAATTCATGGTAATCTAATTCTAACAGCAATTTACTAAACCCTAAACCTATAAATACAGGGGGAAAATTCAATACGGGGTGAGGGGGGATTGTCGGACAGAACAAAAGCAAGAACAAAAGAGAGAGGGGATTACGTTCGAGACGGTGAGAATAGAACACGAAGAAGAAAGGTGTAAGAAGAACGGAGCACCGATTGGGGTTTCGGTCTCTAAAACCATAATCGGCCTCACTAACCGCTACCACCACCGTCTTCAAACTCGCATCACCGTCACCACCTTCGATCCTCACCGGAACCTGCAAGAAGCGAATGGGAAGAAAAGATTAGTGACCGAAGGCTCAAAATCAGGAAATAAGATTGCACCAGGGGTAATCAAACTTAGCTCGTTTTTGGTTATTGATTATGGGTTTTTTGGGGTTTGAATTGAAGAAAAGGGAGGGGATTTGGTTACCGGTGCCGCCGCCGGTGGGTGGTAGGTACATTAGGACTGAGGGCTAGGTTAGCAAAAGGGTTTAGGGTATCGCGAGAGAGAAGAGGGTGAAGATGCTGTAACCCAAACAAAAACAATGAAAATGAAAAATGAATTAAATTTTTTTTATAATCTTCGTTCGATCCAGTGCACCGCGTCTATAGTAGTTATTATACTCCTCGCCTTTTTCCATTTGATGCGTATCAGACGGCCGTAAGGCCGAGTATGCATTATGGTTCATACACCCACGCCACACACGATCCAACTAGCCTCTTCAAACTCGTTTGGGCTTAAGCCCATTTCCTTTTCACACCCCCTCTCACCAGCTTTACTAAATTGTCAAACCAATTATACCCCCTTGTCTGGACTCATGTTTGGGCCTAATTCAAGTTATTTTTAGCACCCCATGTTTTACTTAGCAACTTCAAACGACACCCCCTGGTAATTATTTATTTTCTGCATTTTTTTATAATAATTATTATATTTTAATTATGTTTTCTTATTATTGTTATTGTTATTATTATTATTATTATTATTATTATTATATTATTATTATTATTATAATTACTTAATTTCTTTTTATAATAATTATAGTTATTATTATTATTATTAATTTTACATATTATTATTTATTATACCATGTAAATAAATTATTTTCACTCTAAATGCATATTATTTTCTCGTATTATTTGCATTAACATATTTTTTAATCATGCATTAATCAAGAGCTTTTTGCAGTTAACACGATTAAAAAACACGTAACAAACAACAAACTATTTTTCTCAATAAATTAAGCTAATCAACTGTTTTTGAAAAAGGGTTTCAAATAGATTTTGACTTACCACGCATTTAGTCGAAATCTCTGCAATCACTACTCCCAGTCAAATGCGAGGTGATTCAAAATACGTTTGCAACCCCTAAAAAACACCAACCCATGCAAACTATGAATTGGGACTCTGATTCCTCATAAGAGGATACGTAGGAATACGATCAAAAATCGTGGCTAGTCCTCGTAATTAAAATTTAAAACCCTGTTTAACCCGAAACCTAAAACCTAGTATCCTTGTGAACAAGGTAGATGAAAGGTGCCTACCTCCTTCCTTTCGTCTAATAAAGTCCGAACCCTAAAATATCTATCTGTGAATTAGGGTTTTCTATTAGATTCCCTTCCCTAGGATAAAAACTAATAGTGGCGACTCTTGATTTAAAAACCAATCGCAACAAGCCGGTGTACCATGGCAATATGGCTTTTATGTAGACCGCTTCCACGACTTCATTTGTCTTAGTATTAAAAGTTACAGGGTGTTCATTGGTGTTGGTTTTTAACTGGGCTATGAGTTGTTTGTAGGGGAAATCATCGTTGATAGGCACTTGTTCAGGCTTAATACCTTCCATTCTAGATAAGTGATCAGCTACTACATTTTCAGTGCCCTTTTTGTCCTTGATTTCTAAATCAAACTCTTGTAGGAGTAAGATCCATCTGAGCAATCGTGGTTTGGCGTCCTTTTTGCTTAATATGCATTTAATTGCAGCATGATTAGTATAAATAATTATATTTGCTCCTACTAGGTAAGAACAGAATTTATCTAGGGCGAAAACGATAGCTAAAAGTTCCTATTCAGTGGTGGTGTAGTTCATCTATGTAGGATCTAAGGTTCTACTGGTGTAATAAATTGCATGAAGCTTTTTATTCTTTCGTTATTCTAAAACTACGCCTACGTCATAGTCACTAGCGTCACACATGATTTTGAACGGTAATCTCCAATCAGGTGGTTGCATAATAGGTTCTATAATAAGAGCTATTTTTAATTGTTCAAATGCTTTTAAGCATTTTTCATAGAAATTGAATTCAGCATGTTTTATTAACAGGGCAGTTAGCGGTTTGGTAATTTTAGAGAAATCCTTAATGAATCGTCGGTAGAAACCAGTGGGTCCTAATAAACTTCGTATTTATCTTATAGTTTTTGTAGGTTGAAGGTTTTCTATAACTTCTATTTTTTATTTGTGAACTTCAATCCTCTTGTCGGATACTATGTGTCTAAGCACGATTCCTTGTCGGACCATGAAATGGCATTTTTCCCAATTTAATACGAGATTAACTTTTACGCATCATTCAAGTACCATTTATAAGTTCGATAAGCATCCTCCAAAGCTTTTCCCACAGACAGAGGAATCATCCATAAATACTTCCATGATTTCATCTCTAAAATCAGCAAAAATTGACATCATGCACCTTTAGAATGTTGCGGGAGCATTGCATAGTCCAAACGACATTCATCTATAGGAAAATGTATCATAAGGACAAGTGAATATAGTCTTTTTTATATAAAAAATTATATTTAAATGCATGGTAGAAAGGCATTTTTATGCAATAAATAAAATATATATTTTTATGAGTAAAATTTTTTTTGATGATAATTAAATACTAAATTAATGGGATTATAAAATAAAATAAAAAATAAATAAAATATAAAAATGAAGGAAAATAAATGAATTGCAGCGGGGTGCAAACTAGGTTAAGGAAGTAAGAACAGGGGGTGCTAAAAACAAGGGCCTGAATTCATATATTGAATTCCGGCCCAACAGGGCTGGGGGTGTATTCTCTGTTCACGTAGTAGAAAGGGAGTGATAAGGAATAGGGCCCAAGTTCAGATATTGAACTGGGCCAATATGCTGGGGGTGCGCTTATTGGACTGTTTAGCAAAACAAAAAAACTAGGGTGACGAATAGCAACTGGGCTTGGCCCAGTGAGGTTTGGGTCTGTATGGGTTAGTTGAGGTCGCGTGTATGGTTATTACCTTTGGAAAGCGCGTTTTTAACGTGTGATGATGATCACGCGGTGGTTATTTGAGGGAGCATGATAGTGAGAAGGGCACGTGTACACAGGACAATGACATCATTATATTTGTTTTTTACACAACATTTTTTCTTATTCATGTTATTTTCTTTCTTCCCTTCTGTCTTGTTCCTCTCTTCTCTAACACAAACCCTAATTTCCTACGGCGGCGCCCCACCCTTTCCCCCCCTCTGATTCTAACACTTGAAACCCCACAATTCCAAACCCTCTAATTCAAAATGCAACAACAATACGAGAAAAAAAGTTAAGAGATCGTTACCTCATACCGAGCTTTTATGTACTTTTCTTCAATTCTAGTAGTGATCCTCCTTTCTTCTTCTCGTGTTCGCAAGTGATGGTGGCGGTGGCGATGATGATAGCAACTCGGCGATGCTTTGAAGGGGGGCTAGCAGAGGCGATTTAGGGTTTCAGATATTGAAACCCTAAATTCCTCTTCTTCTAACTTCAACAAAGCTTTTACTTCTTTTGTATTCCTTTTTTCGTAGGTTTTTCTTTCAATTTTTTGTTGTCCTTTTTTGTCCTTCATTTTAGGTATTTAATGCCTTTAGGTTTTTTCAGATTAGGAAGGTTGGTAATGATTAGCGTTTCAAATTTGTTTGATTGAGAAGATTTGGAATTATATTGGGGAGAATTGATTGTAATTGATACGGTTTATAATATGATTTTTAGTTTTTGATTTGATTTGATACAAATTTTGACAACTTTTGAGATTTGAATCTGTTTCGTATATTTTTTATTTAGTATTGATTTTTGAGATTCAAAGGGAAATATTAAATTTTATTGTGATTCAAACAGTGTGCTTTTCTCGTCTTTAATCTGAACAATGCCTGTTTAGTTTTTGGGCTTTTGGAGTGCACGTTTTTTCGTTCTTCATAATAGAGGTTTGCTTTGGACTGGACTTTGCCTTGGACTGGGCTTTGAACCGTGTTGACTTGTTCAACACATAAAACAATACAAAAAATAAAAAAATTATTTCATTTAAGCCATATAAATATTGATAATGATAAAATAAATATTTTATAATGAAAATTTATTTTAGAAATTAAAATAAAAAATTGGTTTTTAGGCCATAAGTATGGGCCTTTGTGATTCACAACGTACATTGTTTTCAACCCAATCCAAGAATCAGAACGTCCTTCCGTCTCTTGCGAACAAAATTTTCTTAAATGGGTCTGTGTATAAAAATTTATAATGGGCTGATGTTGTACCCCAAAATTTTCCCTCCCATATTTCTCAAGACATGTCAAGAATCATCTCCAAGTTGTTCAAGATGGCTCAAGAGTTGGACAGTCAAATCACCTCCTAAGGCAGTCAATTCAAAATTAGGGTTTTGTGTTGCATCAAGGTCCTTACATACAAATGACCCCAAGTTCTCCCCAATGTCCTAATATGTTCTTAAGTTCATCCATGTCAAATTTCAAGCCTTGCAGAGAAAGTTTGGTCAGTCAATTGCTCAAGAAGCCCAAAAATCGACTTTGCTAGGGCAAAAGTCAACTGTGACCTGCAAATAGTCAAACCTCAAGATTTTTTGTCAACATTCTCATTTTGAAGGATAATTCATCATTTTATCAAGGGTTTATCATGATTCATCAAGGATTGCTTAAGATTCATCAAGATTCAAAAGTTGCTAAATTAGGGTTTTGCAGGAAAAGTCAACTCAAATTTGACCAAGCATAACTTTCTCATATTTATGAGAAATGACCCATCCAAAGATAATTTTTAAGAGGATGAAATTTACTACAATCCATCTTCACACCCCAAGATCAATAAATGCACTCACAAGAAGTTACAAATTTGGACATTATAGGTCATTTTTGAAAGTTAACAAAAACACATTTTTTCCAAAGCTGATAACTTGAGCATGGAATATCAAAATGCGATGAGACCAAAAGGGTTGGTTAGAGGACATATTAAGGTTTCTATAAAGTCCAAGAACACTTCGAAAAGTTCAAAATTGAAGAAGTTATGCTTTGTTGAAGTTGGGCATTTTTCCAAAATTGCCAAAAGTCAACTATCCTCAAAACTCCAATTTTTGACAAAAGGGCCCACTTTTTTCCACTTGATTTGGTCTTACCACACCACACATGTGTCCCATCTTCAATTTCATGAACAATCATTTATTTTTCTATTTTATTTAATTTTTATTTATTTAATTCATTTTAAATCAATATTAATTCAAATAAAATCCAAAAATTAATGGAATGAGATTTTTTTGATCATTACAAGTCTTAATTATCAATATTCACATAATCAAATTCGTATCAAGTCTTATTATGCACAAAAAATCAGATTTGGTACAATTTTGGAAAGGTTATCAATGGTGATCATATCAAATCCCAAACCATGAATGCACAAAGATTGGAAGCCCAAGATTTAACCTAGTTGCTTGCTTGATACATATACAACATAAAGCAACACAACACACGACCTAAAACAGCAAGAAGAGGGCCAAACAAAAACTGAAAAAAGTGTGAAAAAGTGAGAGATCAAATTCTTGTTTGGAGGCGTTTTTAAAGCAAAATCTCAACATAGCCTTCTTGCCTGACATCCAGTGAAGCTATAACAACCAGAATCAAGTCCTGAGACCACCAGAATCACGCTGTAAGTACTCAAGAATGTGGCCCTGGACATGAAATCCAAACCTCTGATTCTTGCATCCTTTCACTAAAATCTTTGCATATTTGTGTTTGTCGATTCATTTAGAACATTTTGGAAATGTTTAATTTTGTTTTGATAGCCTGTACAGCCATGCCCAAAGCTAGGGTTTTAGATCTTGCTTTTTAGCCATTTGAGTTACAGGAAAAATTGGGTCAAATATTGGTTATAGAAGTACTCAGGAGGCAGAGACGATCACATCCATGTTCTTGGATGGTATTTTTATGGCCTAGAACGAGTTTTGGAAGCGAGCTACGGATCTTCCTACGGATAAAAATCCACAGGTAAGAAAACCAGGGGTTTGTGAAGAAGACGACCACGCGTCCTCTCCCTGTTGGCTGGTTCAAATCAGCGCGCCACATTTTTTTTTATTTTAAGGCATAGTTGTTTGTTTCAAATATATTTTTGTTTGCTTATTATACTAACAACTATGAATCGTTGGTGGAGTGATTGGAGCGCTGGCATTTGAGCAATGGGACCTGGCTTCGAATCCCAGGTCCCCCAAAACATTTGTATATTTTTTCTCCAGGCAATTGCATGTGGCTCAGCAAGCGTGGACTATTATGTTCTTCCAGATCTCAAACGCCAAGTGGCCTACAAATCAAATCCAATGGCCTAGGTTGGAGGTTCGCCTTGAACTCAAGTCAACAAGCACGCGCTGGATTGTGATAGTCAACAAAGGCCAACGTTTTGGGCCTGGATTGCTGATTTCACCTTCAAATTAGGCCCAACACCCCCCCCCATTTGGTTTATTTCCTTTTCTCCTTAATTTCTTTCATTTAATTATTTTTATAATTATTATTTATGTCATTAACAAATTAATAATTTTTTCTTAATAAAATCAGAAAACCATAAAAACATTATTTTTATTAATTTCATTATTTTTGTAAATAAATAATTTAATCAATTTAGTTTTTTTAATTAGGTATAATTTTAACAGTTTTTGCAATAAATTAAAATTAATTAGAATATTAGGTTTTAACAATTTTAATCATTTTATTTTTATTTCCTTAAATATAAAAAACACAAAAAATATATTTTCTATTTAATTAATTAATTAACTTAGATTTAATTTCCATTTAATTCAAAATAACAAAAAAATATGCTTTCTTTAATAAAAAAGGGTCAAAACCCTAAAAATACTCCGATTTAATTTTCTCGCACACGTTTCATTTTTATCCAATATTGTAATTGCTTCCGGTATGTAATAATTTTTTAATTAGGACTTTATTTATTTATCACTTTTATTTACTTTCCGCAATTTAAATTAAAGGGTTTGTCTTTGGCGATGTAAATACCCGACGCCTTGTAATAGCTTAGATTTAATTTCCCGCAATTTAATTTCCGCACAATATTAACCGTTAGATGTTTGATAACTAGGAAATGCATGACAAGATCAATCTTTAACCTAAAATCAACATAGCTCACCAATAACATGTACAGATAAAAATTAACCGAAATAACACACTTGCACATGCCACTCTTAGGGTACACCTCACTTGGTTGCCTCGAACGTGGTCATTGAGTATAGGAAGTTTTAGAGGTCTCCCTCTTATCCAAAGATCATAGTTGCCTCGAAACGGTTGCCTCGGAAAAATGATCTAGGATATTAGGGTTACCTCTAAGGCGTCCTAACATTGCTTTAGTGACCACACGTCCCTTAATCGAATTGACCCGAAAACTCCAACGATGGTGTTACCTACTCCTCAATAGTGGGATAGCACTGTCTAAAGGACATTTGTACAGTTTAATTCCTTTTTTGAGTAGGTAGATGGTTCTTAAGTACTTTCTCCTTTTAAAACAAAACAAAACTTTTCGCACTTACACTCCTTTCAAAATAAAAACTCTTTCAAACCCACAAATACAAAGAAAAGCAAAATTTTGAAAACACAATGAGCAAGTACCTAAGAGCCCGTGGATAACCACGAATAAAAAGGGTGCTAATACCTTCCCTTTCTATAATCTATCCCCCGAACCCGAGAAATATCTCAAAAAGGAATTTTTCTATGCTTTTGTCCTTTCCTTGTTGGATAAAATAAAAGACGGTGGCGACTCTTGCTTACCGCGACATTTTGCAAAAACAAACGCAAACGCGAACCAGCATTCCAAAACAGTCAGTTCTCATTCCCACCGATCACAGAACTGGCGACTCTGTTGGGGATTCTATTAAATAAGTGAGGTGTTTCTTAGGATTAGATCATTGTGTTTTCAATTGTATGCGTTGTATGCTTTAATTTTGTGGGCTTGTATCGGAGTTCTATAGATCCTAACCCGGATCTGAGGATACCCTTTAGGTAAGTAGCAATAAACTGTGTTGGATCTGTATGGCGTAGACCGATACAGATGAAGCAGTAGCTACGTTGGTGTGGCACTTTAGTCTGTATCGATATCCCTTGTGTTGGAACGAGGAGAATATGGGTCTTCTAAGGGGTCATTAAGCACCAACTGACCTTAGAACCTTAAATTGACCAACTTGGCCATAGAACAGTAGCAGTATACTACACTCATTGAGACTAAACTCTCGCGATGATTCCGGCCGCAAGAAATGGTTGCTAAACTGGAATTATGATCAATTGAGGGTAGTCAGTGATATTGAGATCCTCTAGAACCCGGTTACTATTTTTAGGACAGGTTTAAACCAACTGAACTGAAAGAGGGTAGTACCTAAGCTCCATGCCAGCCTGAAATCTAAGGGCTCTTTTATGTGACTTGTGTGCCTTTGCCATGTTTTCTTTTTGTGGATACTCGTGGTGTGCCTTTATCATCACATCATGACATCATAACATTGCATACATCTTGCATAAGAGCTAACCTATTTCAAAGACAGGAGGGATTCATCTTTGCTCTGTTTTGTAGGTCATCATGATGCCCATGCGTAAGAATACTATCCGGATCAACTTTGTCCAAGTCCCTACCTTGCTTAAAGAGTTGGTTGCCAAGATGCCTGGCACTACTTCCTTCATCAGGAGGAATGGTTCTCTTCTCAGTTTGGTCACCTCTAAATTGGATGAGCAAATGATGAGTGTTCTGGTCCAGTTCTATGATCCGCTGTACCATTGTTTCACTTTTCAAGACTATCAGCTGGTTCCCACCCTAGAAGAGTTCTCTGAGTTGCTCGGTATCTCTGTTCTGGAGCAGACCCCATTTACTGGTTGGGAAAAGACTCTTAGGCCCGAAGAGATTGCTGCATCCCTTCAT
Source organism: Vicia faba (assembly GCA_948472305.1). Taxonomy (NCBI): domain Eukaryota; kingdom Viridiplantae; phylum Streptophyta; class Magnoliopsida; order Fabales; family Fabaceae; genus Vicia; species Vicia faba. The sequence goes on along the minus strand of OX451737.1, from coordinate 1,680,497,757 downwards.
TTGACCAAAGAAGAGGTAATGGCTAATTGGGAGACTAGAAGTGGAGCAAAAGGATTTTTGACTAAATTCTTGGTTTGCAAGGCTAACTACTTCTGGGATAGCCTAAACTTTAAGGCGTTCGAGGATATTCTGGCTCTTCTGACTTATGGCTTGGTATTGTTTCCGTATCCTGACACTTTTGTTGATGTTAATGCGATAAAGATCTTCATCTCTCAGAATCCGGTACCCACTCTCTTGGGTGACATACTTCATCAGCTCTATGCTCGTACTGCCCGAAAGTGGGGAACCCTGATGTGCTGTGCTCCTTTATTGTCGAGGTGGTTTATTTCGCACCTCCCTAAGTCAGTGCTGAAGAACAAAGAAGGAATGGGCTGGGCTTATAGGGTGATGTCTCTCTCGCATAATGACATCATTTGGACTCTCAAAGGTATGGATGAGGTGACTGTCATTGATCGCTGTGGAGAGTATCCTAATGTTCCATTGCTAGGAACCCATGGAGGAATTTCTTACAACCCATGCTTAGCTCTCCATCAGTTTGGAAGATCCAGAAGAGAAGAACCTCACGAGATGCTGATGCCTCATATCATCTTTGATTTTCAAGGGGATAGCGACAAGCAATGTCGCAGATTCATAAGGGCTTGGGACAGAGTTCACCAATGTGATCCACATGAGTTGGGTCCAAAGACTTTTCTGCCAATGGAGCCATATCTCAGATGGGTCCGCATCCGTGCCCAAAAGCTAGGTATGCCATATGAAGCGGTTCGGCCTGTCACTCTTCAAGTTGCTAATGAAGAAGGAGTTCTTCCAACCATTCTCCACCCTTACATGCCCATTAACATTGGGGCACAGAATAGGTCTTGGATGCAGTTGAGAGACGAACGGGATTCTTATCGGGAGAAGTTCAATGAACAAGAGCAGAAGATCCAGATATTGACTAGACAATTAAAGAATGAGCGGATTCTCAACAATTATGTCCGCACTGATAAGAAGAGACCATGGGAGCATTGATGGGACTTTAATGATTTCCTTTCCAGTTTTATTTTTACTTTTCAGTATTTCCATTCTTGTAACGCCTTAATGGCATCAGTTGAACAATTTGAATTTTTTGAAGTTTAAATCTAATAAAGTGTGTTTCCTTTCTTGTTTACAAATTTGAATCCTGATTGTCTTTGAAATCATAAATCATACGCATTTCATCCCATGCACTTTATAAACAGGTACCCTTTACAGGTCTCTTAACTTCTTCGTTGTTTATTTCAGCGATCATCATGTCTATTGAACCTTCAACTGAGCAAGCTATTAAGGCCCTCCAGGCCCATAATGCCCAATTTCAAGAGTTGTTCATGAGCCTAGCTAAGGGTCAGCAGGACCTGAAGACCTTGATTCTAAAGGAGAAAAAGAAGAAGAAGAAGAAGAGGACAATCCTGTTCAACACTGGTCGTAGGTTTGGAAACAGGTTACGGGATGAAGTTGATCTGACCACCTCATCTGGAGGGAAATATAGTCCACAAGAAAAGAGGGCTCCTAGCCCTATGGTCTCCAACAACGAGTCAGACTACGATGAAGAACAGTATCCTCCTGCTGAGGATAAGTACAAACAGCTGGAAGACCATTTGAGCGCTATGGAAATTCAGAAGGTGCCTGGTCTGGACTTAGGAGATCTAGGTCTATCATCTGGGGTGGTGATTCTCCATAAATTCAAGGCACCAGCCTTTGCCAAGTATGACGGAGTTTCCTGTCTGAAGCTGCACCTTCGGTCATATGTGAGGAAGATCCAGCCTTACACTGCTGATAAGAACTTATGGATCCATTTCTTTCAACACAATCTCTCAGGGACTCAGCTTGAGTGGTTCTATCAGTTAGACGGAGCCAGTATCCGCAGCTGGGAAGATTTGGCTACTGCATTCTACAGGTAGTATCAGTACAACTCTGACCTCGCTCCTACGTGCACCCAACTCCAGGGTATGTCAATAGGAAAGGGTGAAGGATTTAAAGATTATGCTCAGAAGTGGAGAGACCTTGTCGGAAGGGTGCAACCACCTTTAGTTGATCGGAAGCTTGTTGATATGTTTCTAGGGACCCTGTCTGGTCCATTTTTCAACCACTTGATTGGAAGCTCTTCATCTGGGTTTACAGATCTTATTTTAACTGGTGAGAGGATTGAAGCTGGTATTAGGGCTGGAAAGATACAGAAGGATGCTTCATCAAGCACCGAGAAGAAGCCGTTTAAGAAAGAGTCCAGTGCTGTCTATAGTGCAAGAAGACAGAATAGACCTGAACACTGCCAAGCTGTCAATGCGGTTGTTATTTCAAAACCGGCTGGTGCTCCTCAGTACAACAATCAACAAAAGGACGAGAGACCTAAGAGGAAATTCACTCGTCTCAGCATGACCTTATCTCAGATTCTGCCACAGTTGCTGAAGACTAATCTGGTGACTCTAAGGGAAGCCCCAAAGAATTCAAATACTACATCACCGAAGTATAACCCTAACGCCCGCTGTGCTTTTCACTCTGATAGCCCGGGGCATAATACGGATGATTGTTGGGCTTTGAAGAACAAGGTCCAAGACTTGATTGATGCGAAAGAGATCGAGTTCGGAGCACCACAGAAGCAAGAGGCTGGAGTAAATGCTATCAGGAATGATGATGATGAAGAGTTTGATATTGACAGTTGGATCTACCCTACGACCAACAGTGGATTAAGCAACTGGACAGCGAAGGATTCTATGCTTGTTTCAGTTATCACCCAGTAATGAAACTGTTGTTTTGAATTTGTAATAGACAATGTTTTAAAATTTATGGCCCGGTGTCTTACCCGGGGCACTGTGGCTTCATTTGCGAGGGCTTTTGTGTGTCATTTCCATATATCATTAATAAAAGCATTGGACGTTTTTTGCATTTCAAATGTTGCGCTCCTTGTTTTTCTTTATTATATATTGCAAAATAGCTATTTTACACACACTCACATATGCAGGTCCACATCCACTCTCGATCTCACTGGTAATGACTCTGCTATTTCCAGTTATGACTTTGAAAATCTGATCAACTTAGCCGTAGACGAAGGTGAAGATGATTGTGAAGTGCCTGGTGAACTTGCAAGACTGCTACTCCAGGAAGAGAGGGCCATTCAGCCACATGAAGAGCTAGTGGAAATAGTTAAACTGGGTACTGAGACAGATAAGAAAGAGGTCAAGATCGGTGCAAATCTGGAGCTTAGTGTGAAACAACGGTTGATTCAGATGCTACGTGACTACGTTGAGATCTTTGCCTGGTCTTACGAAGATATGCCTGGTTTGGATACTAATATTGTGGTTCATCGCCTGCCTACCAAGGAAGACTATCCTCCAGTGAAACAGAAGGTTCTCCGTATGCGCCCAAAGATGTCTGAGAAAATCAAGGTTGAGGTTATGAAACAGTTTGACACCGGTTTTCTAGCAGTTACTTCTTATCCTCAGTGGGTGGCCAATGTGGTTCCTGTACCAAAGAAAGATGGTAAGGTCTGAATGTGTGTTGACTACAGGGATTTGAACAGGGCGAGCCCTAAGGACGACTTCCCTCTACCTCATATTGATGTTCTGGTCGACAACACCGCTCAGCACAAGGTATTCTCCTTTATGGACGGTTTCTCCGGTTATAATCAGATAAAAATGGCTCCCGAAGACATGGAGAAGACAACTTTTGTTACTCAGTGGGGTACCTTTTGCTACAAGGTCATGCCTTTTGGACTGAAGAATGATGGGGCAACGTATCAATGTGCCATGGTTTCTTTGTTTCATGACATGATCCATCATGAGATTGAAGTGTACGTCGACGATATGATTGCAAGGTCCCAGACCGAGGAAGAACACCTTGACCATCTCCAGAAGCTGTTTGACAGGTTGAAGTTGTACAAGCTGAGGTTGAACCCGAACAAGTGCACCTTCGGGGTGAGGTCTGGTAAACTACTGGGTTTTGTCATGAGCGACAAGGGTATTCAAGTGGACCCTGCCAAAGTGAAAGCTATACAAGAGATTCCAGCTCCCAGAACAGAGAAAGAGGTCAGAGGCTTTCTAGGACGACTGAACTACGTTGCCCGATTCATCTCACACCTGACTGCTACTTGTGAACCAATCTTCAAGCTGCTGAAGAAAGATCAAGTGGTACGTTGGAGCGATGAATTCTAGGCCGCTTTCGAAAGGATCAAAGAATATCTCCAAGAGCCACCTATTCTAATGCCACCAGTTAAAGGGAGACCTTTGATCTTATACTTGACAGTGCTTGATAACTCAATGGGGTGTGTTCTGGGGCAGCATGACGAGTCTGGCCGAAAAGAGCATGCTATTTACTACCTTAGCAAAAAGTTTACCGACTATGAGACCCGATACTCACTGCTTGAGAAAACTTGTTGCGCTTTGGCATGGGCTGCTCGCCGGCTGAGACAATATATGCTGACTCACACTACTCTGTTGATTTCAAAGATGGATCCAATCAAGTATATCTTCGAAAAGCCTGCCTTGTCCGGAAGAATAGCAAGATGGCAGATGATCTTGACTGAGTATGACTGTTGGCTCCTAAATTCGACACCCTTGTTTTATTAATGTCAGCCATTAAAGCTGAAGGATGTGTTCGACCAGCTAGGTCCGTCGAAATGCCCATCGAAAGATGGCAATGTACTTAGAAGATTTCTTCCAAGGGAGAAGTTGGTTGCCTTCGACGTCGAAGGTGTTTCTCGTCGAAGATGCTTCTCGACGAAGGTGTTCGATGGTTCAGAGTGGAACGGTTTGAAATTCAAGCATTTGGAGGGAAACCGGTTTCCAGCGGTTACCAAGTGCAACGTGCAAAGATCTGGAACGTCGAACGTTGAGAACGTGCCAAGTGGGATCATCTCGAAGCAGTGTAACTGCCCGATGGTTACTTGGGATGTTTTAGTATAAATAGTAGTAGTTCACGCAGTTTCTCGCGTGTGTTCACAATTATATACAAAGTCACTCATATAGATTCGAGTACCCAGCGTGTGAGAAAGAATTGTTGAGAATGTATGTGTGAAACACCACTTTTATTAATCAAAGTCATTTACTTTTCCAGAAACTTTACTTGCTTTCTTCTTTACTTTCCTTGTCGAAATCCTTTACTTCAAGCCTTCATTTATTTTACCAAGCCTATTTCTTCATGCAATTTACTTAAAGCCTCTTTATTTTATTGCCATTTAACCATCATCCAATTTAATCAAAACCTAAAAATCATCCTATGTCCTAGGATCAATCTGATCGATCCTGCGAGTAACCAAATAAGTAACCATTTGGAGGATCAGCGGTTGTTTACCAATAACCACGGTAAACAAATTGGCACACCTGGTGGGACTGTGTGTTGATTTTTGAACATAATCTCATCTTTTTCGAGGAGTGTTGCATGTTATTGAGAAGTGGTAGAATATACACTAACGATACCAATACTGCCAGAAGAAGGGAAGAGATGGTGAATCCGCCAAACAATAACGAAATCCCATAAACGAATGTGGGAGCAACGGTTATCCCGACCGTAAGTGAAGCGATAACCGTTGGTTCAACACCAGCAGTAACGGTCACAGCAACGGGGCCATTACCTCCGTTCACAGGCCCCAGAGTGCCTTTGGGTACTCCCCCACCAAGGGGAAATTTAGGCACAAGGCCTTTTGTTCCCCCAGGATTTATGACAGGCGGTCATAATCGAGAACCACTCTATGGCATGCCAACTTCTGACTTGGCTAGCCTGACGAATGCTGCGTCCACTTTTTCAGACCCTTTAGTGAGTGCCTCTTCGCCACTCCAAGGTTCTGGAGTAGGTATGGCGAATAGAAATAGGACCCAACTCTTAGGAGGAACGTCCCAAGTAGCACATGGCCTTACAAATGCCTCGACAGCAGTCTTGAGGCAACAAATGGACGAAAGCAACCATGATATGGTGCAAATGTTGGCACAAACTTTAAGTATAGTGCTGAACCCTCTAATACAAAACTCTACTCAATCGAATCAGCAGATGACAGCGCAAATGACGCGTTTGGCTGATTTCTTTGGAGTACCCCAACCTATTCGACAGCCCCAAAGGGCGCAAATAAGGGGAAACCAGGGTGTGTTCTTAGAGGAAGAAACCACCATCAATCAAGTCCAACAGCCTGTCGAAGAAAACCTTAGGGCACGATTGGAGCAACCTGTCGAGGAACCTAGAGTAATAATCCCAGAGGTAAGGTTAGTTAACAGAAACCAAAATGCTGATGAAGTAGTTCAGCATATCCAATACCAAAACATGGGTTTGGAAAATAATCTGGCAACCATGATCGAAAGGATCATGACTCAAAATGGGATGAACATGGGCTTTCGAAGGCCCAACTTCACATCCCCGTTGTCAGAATACGTATTACAAACAGACTTACCTCCTAGATGTAAAGTCCCCAAATTCACTAAGTTCTCTGGGGACACGACAGAATCTACTGTCGAACATGTGGCGAGATACTTGATCGAAGCAGGAGATATTTCGAATAACGAAAACCTGAGGATTAAGTACTTCCCAAGTTCTTTAACAAAAAACGCTTTTACTTGGTTTACAACTCTCTCCCCCAATTCGATCCATCATTGGACCCAGTTGGAAAGATTGTTCCATGAACAATTCTACATGGGGCAAACCAAGATAAGCCTGAAAGAATTGGCCAGTGTAAAGAGACGTTTCACTGAACCTATAGACGAATATCTAAATAGGTTTAGGTTGCTCAAGGCGAGATGTTTTACACAAGTGCCGGAACATGAGTTAGTCGAAATAGCCGCAGGCGGTTTAGATTATTCCATTAGGAAGAAGTTAGACACTCAATACCTGAGAGACATGGCCCAGCTGGCCGATAGAGTTCGACAGGTAGAACGCCTCAAAGCTGAAAAAGCAAAGGCAACGAAAGCTCATAAGAGAGAGAGGATAGCGTATGTCGAGATGGATGACGAAGATCCAGAATCCTTCGACGATACTATAACTGTCGAAGAAGGAGAAGTCGATTTAGCAGAACTAAAACAAGGGCCACCATACTCTTGCAAACTGTTAGTCCCCTCAAGTGGGAAAAATCCCATTGGTCCAGAAAGGACCAACGATAGGTTCCCCAAAAAGACTTATAGTTTTGACATTACAAAATGTGATGAGATCTTTGACTTACTTGTAAAAGATGGCCAAATGATAGTACCCCCAGGGGTAAAAGTGCCTCCTCTTGATCAAAGAAAGAAAAGAGGTTTTTGCAAATATCATAATTTTTTGGGCCATAAAACTTCTCAATGTTTTCTTTTCAGGAATCTTGTGCAAGACGCTATCGAAGAAGGGAGGTTGAAGTTTGCTGACAAGACCCCCATGGCTGTCGACTCAAATCCGTTGCAGGCTGAAGCCCACTATGCTGAGCCTTCAGAGGTGAACGTGATCGAGGCATCCAGGAGCCAATCGAATAGGCCAGGAATCACAATGGTCGAAGTCTCAAAGGACCACATCAACATGCCAATCTTTGGCAGTTTTTCTAGGAATTTATCCAGAAAGACAATTGAAGCGGTTCAGAAAGCGGTCGAAAGCCCGAAGCTGGAGACCGTTGAAGCACAAAAAACTGGACCAAAACCCAGTTCTCACTTGGCCACAGTTCAAGGCCAGACGGAGAATTTGGAGATTCAAATGAAGCAGTTGACTCTTGCCAACAAAGATACAATGAATGTCAACATGGTCGAACTCTCTGACCCAAAAGCATCAGAGGAGGCCATGAGGCAAGAACAAGCTAACAAGACTGCTTTCCCTCGGGAAAATGAAAATCTGGCAGATTTCCTGCAAAGATGCCAGAAAAAGAAGTCAGAGGTGATGCTGTGTCCAAGATGCAGTTCGATCTTTGACAAAAAAGATGCTGAGCATATTCAAGGCGTAAGAGCAGCAAATAAGAGAAGGGAAAATGTTGATCTTCGACATGACCCCAGAAGAGCCTCTCAAAGAGGTTCAAACCAAGAAAAGAGTCCATTGACTTTCAGGCCTCCAACAAATGTGCCAGTAGATACCTGGTACAAAACATCTGGTCGAAAGAGGCCAAGTGAGGAGAGATGGCACTCTTTCGACGTGCCAAGGGGTTCATCTTTAACACAAAAGAAAGAGCCTCAAGTTGCTGCACCTAAAGTTGCACAAGTGTCAAGCAACTACAAAGGGAAAAATCCCATGTCTCGATCTCAATGGAGGAGATACCAAAGGAGACGAAAAGCTGAGAGGGAGGCTGCCAATGAACCAAAGGCAGAAACCAGTTCAAATGTTCCTCTAAGGAAGCAAAGGAAACCTCTGGAAAGAGAGCCAGTAACCAACAGGCTAGTTTGGCCTAACCAAGGTGAAATTGAAGACGAAGATGGTTCTTAGTCTGATGATACTTTGGACATAATGGTGAATATAGTCTCAGTGCTGCCCAGAGAATTCAACCGACAGGTGGAGGTCGAAACAAGTGACTGGGAAGTGGAGCAAGAAATGGCCAAACATAGGCCAGTGTGCTATTTCGTCATGGACAATGGCACTACTGAGGAACAAAATGGATTCTTCGAACCACCTACAGAGGCGATGAAAAATCACCTCAAGCCTTTATTTATAAGGGCTAAACTCGAAGAAACTACAGTGAATAAAATCTTGGTGGATTGTGGGGCAACCATCAACATTATTCCTCACTCTATGCTAAGGAAAATTGGCAAAAGGGATGAGGACATTAAGCCTCACAACATGGTCCTGTCGAACTATGAGGGCGGCATAGGGACCACTATGGGAGTGATCCAACTGGATATCAAGGTAGGATCTATCCTTCGACCAACAATGTTTATGGTCATATCGGCCAAACCTAACTACAATCTTTTGTTGGGCCGTGAGTGGATTCATGGTGTTGGAGCTGTGCCATCATCAATGCACCAGAGGCTGCTGCTATGGCGTCCAGATGGGATGGTCGAAAACATAGAGGCAGATCAAAGCTATTACCTGGGCGAAGTGAATCACCTAGGGCTGGCAGATTTCGACAAGAACTTGGCTCACATAGGGCCATGTCCAACACCTGACTTCGACTTGGCGCCAGCGCCAAATACTTTTTGTTCCCTATACCTGCACCCTGAGCATGGTTTTCAATGGGACAGAGAAGACTTGTCCCACATAGACTTCAGTGGGTTAACTGATATCCAACCAACTGGTTGGGGAAGTGAATTCAGTGATAATGACTGAGTCACTGTCATTGAAGCGAATTTCGGCTTATGTAGCCGAAACAAAGATGATAACGGCTCTCGAAGCCGAAGTAAAGTACATGGCCACACAGGACAATGATCAACAGTTATCTGCTGCGGGTCCAGGGAAGGATTTCGATCCAGAACCTCCGGATATCATGCCAGAAGGAATGCAGGAACAGAGGCTCGACGCCATCTATGACGATGAGCCTTTGGGCTTCGAAAAGGACCCCTTGGCGAACAACATTAAAATGTTAGCGCAAGATCCTTTAGAAGAAATCAACTTAGGCGAAGGGTCAGAGAAAAAGCCAACTTACATCAGCGCCAAAATTGACCCAGAACTTAGGTTGGAAGTAATCCAATTGTTGAAAGAGTTCAAGGACTGTTTTGCATGGGATTACGACGAAATGCCTGGTCTCGACAGAGGATTGGTAGAACTTCAGTTGCCAATCAAACCTGGGAAGAAGCCAATTAAGCAAAGTCCAAGACGCTTCGCTCCAGAAATACTGTCGAAGATCAAAACGGAAGTCGAAAGACTGCTGAAGTGCAAATTCATACGCGTTACAAGGTATGTCGAATGGATTGCAAACATTGTACCAGTAATTAAGAAAAATGGTACATTAAGGGTGTGCATAGATTTCAGAGATTTGAATGCTGCTACGCCCAAAGATGAATATCCTATGCCTGTGGCGGAAATGCTAGTCGATTCTGCCGCTGGCTATGAATACCTGAGTATGCTCGATGGTTATTCAGGATATAATCAAATATTCATTGCTGAAGATGATGTGTCGAAAACAGCTTTTCGATGCCCTGGGGCCCTAGGCACTTACGAATGGGTAGTGATGCCTTTTGGCCTAAAGAACGCTGGGGCAACGTACCAGCGAGCAATGAATTCTATCTTCCATGATTTTATTAACACTTTTATGCAGGTATATATTGATGACATTGTTATAAAATCTGTTTCCAGGAAGAATCATATTGACCACCTTCGACAATCATTCGAAAGAATGAGAGAACATGGTCTGAAGATGAACCCTTTGAAGTGTGCGTTCTGTGTGAAAGCTGGAGATTTCTTGGGCTTCGTTGTCCATAAGAAAGGAATCGAAATCAACCAGAACAAGACGAAGGCAATTCTGGAAGCGAAAGCGCCATCAAATAAGAAGGAACTGCAATCTCTGTTAGGCAAGATAAATTTCTTAAGGAGATTCATATCTAACCTAAGTGGGAAAGCTCAAGCCTTTTCACCCTTACTTCGACTGAATAGAGAGGGGTTCGAATGGGGGCAAGAGCAACAAGAAGCCTTCGACAAAATCAAAGGGTACCTCACTAAGCCACCTATTTTGGTGCCTCCTTGTAGCAATAGGAGTATGAGATTGTACATAGCTGCATCCGACAAAACTTTGGGAAGTATGTTAGCCCAGGAAGATGAGAATGGAGTCGAAAGACCCATTTACTATCTTAGCAGAGTTTTGAACGATGCAGAAACTAGATATAGCGAAGTTGAAAAATTGTGTCTATGTCTGTATTTCTCTTGTACAAAACTCAAGCAATATATAAAACCAGTTGATGTGTATGTTTCGTCTCATTTTGATGTTTTCAAGTACATGTTGTCGAAACCTATCTTGCACAGTCGAATTGGCAAGTGGGCACTAGCATTAACTGAATACTCCTTGACCTTTATGCCTCTTAAGGCAGTGAAAGGACAAGTGGTTGCAGACTTTATAGTCGACCACTCAATTCAAGTTGAGGATATTAACTATGTGGAGATAGAACCTTGGAAATTCTACTTCGATGATTCCAGCCATAAAGATGGAACAGGAGTAGGAGTCTTGATCATTTCTCCCGAAAAAATTCCAACAACATTCAAGTACAAGATATCAGGTTCTTGTTCGAACAATGAGGCTGAGTATGAAGCTCTAATTACTGGCCTTGAAATATTGTTGGAATTGGGGGCAACTCGAGTCGAAATAATGGGAGACTCAGAGTTAGTAATTAAGCAAGTCACAAAAGAATATAAATGCATAAGAGAAAATCTCATTATGTACTTTGTGATAGCAAATCGTTTATTGAAAAAATTTGAAATGGTCAATATTCGACACATACCCAGATTGGAAAATCAAATAGCCAACGACTTGGCACAAATTGCATCTGGGTACAAGATTTCAAAAACGAGGTTACAAAGAGCAATCGAAGTTTGAGAAAAGATAAAAGCAACTTGTCTATCACAAACAGACTTGGAATCGACAAGACTAGGATATGCTGATCAAAGTAACTTCGAAATTTCGTTCATAGATAATTTGTCAGAACAAGATTGGAGGAAGCCCATTGTGGATTATCTTCAAAATCCAGGAGCTTCGACAGAACGAAAAACAAAGTACAGGGCGTTGGGTTATGTACTAATGGGTAATGAGTTATTCAAGAAGACGCCTGAAGGGGTATTGCTAAAATGTTTAAGTGAAACTGAGGCATACATAGCCCTTTCGACTACGCACGCTGGAGCATGCGGGGCTCACCAAGTAGGCCATAAGATGAAATGGTTGTTGTTTCGACAAGGACTATACTGGCCCACTATGCTGAAAGATTGTGTCGAGTTCGCTAAAGGTTGCCAAGAATGTCAAGTCCATACAGGCATCCAACATGTACTAGCAAGCGAACTTCACTCGATAGTGAAACCTTGGCCCTTTAGAGGATGGGCGTTGGACCTCATTGGAGAGATTCGACCAGCATCATCAAAGAGTCAGAAGTATATATTGGTAGGCATTGATTATTTTACTAAGTGGATCGAAGCTATCCCTTTAGTCAATGTAGACCAAGAAAATGTCATTGAATTTATTCAAAAGAACATTATCTTTAGGTATGGAATCCCTGAGACTATAACTACTGATCAAGGATCAGTTTTCACCGGTTGAAAGATGCAGGAATTCACTCAGGAAACAGGTTTCAAACTCCTAACATCAACGCCTTATTATGCACAGGCAAATGGTCAAGTCGAAGCAGCGAACAAAGTAGTGATTGGCTTGATAAAAAAGCATGTTGGGAAGAAGCCCAAAAATTGGCATAAGACTTTAGACCAGATTTTGTGGGCTTGTCGAACGTCCCCAAAAGAAGCCCTAGGTACAACACCATATAGGATAACTTTTGGCCATGACGCAGTGTTGCCAGCAGAAATTTGTCTTCAATCTGCAAGGGTTCAGAGACATTATGATATTCCCTCTGAAATTTATTGGGATATGATGTTAGACGAACTAGTGGATTTAGACGAAGAAAGATTGCGCGCTCTTGACCTACTCAGGCTTCAGAAGAAAAGAGTAGAAGACTCTTATAATAAAAAGGTGAAACCTAAGGTATTTTCGCCTGAAGAACTAGTTTGGAAGGTGATTCTTCCCATGGATCGAAGGGATCGAAGCATGGGAAAATGGTCACCCAAATGGGAAGGACCATTCAGAGTTATCCAGACTTTTTCTGGTGGAGCCTATGAAGTCGAAGAGCTAGGCGAAGATAAAAGGCTCTTGAGAGTAAATGGTAAATATTTGAAAAAGTACAAACCTACACTCCAAGAGATAAAGATAAAATAACAAGTAACGACTAAATTAACCAAAAAAAGCCAAAATGGAAATTTTTTATAAATTAGCCAAAATGGCAATGTTGTCGAATACATATTACAAAATATGGTTAAAAGGCTGAATCAATCAGAAGGGGATGGAGTCCTTGAGTCGAAGGTATTTGGTTTGCTGCAGCTCCAATCTTTTGGTGCACAAGGCATTCGCCTGCGCAAGCTTGGCGATTTGATCGTCGAAGGCTTGAGCTTTCTCAGCAAATTCTAGGCCTTGTGTGATTTCAGCTTGACTTTCGGTGTCTGGAACAGTCGAGAGAAGTTCCTCCTTGCGCTTAGTATTGGCATTTATCTTAGCCTCTATTTCTTCGATTTGCGCCTGGAGGGAAGCATTCTCTCGATCGATGGCATCCACTTCTTCTTGTTTAGATGCTTTTTGCTTCGACAACTCCGCAATTCGAGAAGTTGTCTCTGCTACAGCAGTCCATGCAGAAGAGCTTTTGCCATATAACACTTCAAGTTGGCTATTAAAGCCCCTTTGTCGCCGATAATCTGCTGAGACTTGATCAATAATGGAGTGTAACTCCATGATAAAGCCTGAGACTTCTGGAGGCACAGCTAACAAGTCTACGGCATTCAAAGCATCCCTCAAGTATGATGGAGCAGTAGGGTCCCCCTCCAAAGCTTTCATCAAGTCCTTCTTAAAAAACTGAGCCTTAACCTTCGTCAAAGCCTCATCGAGAGGAGAAGTTTCAGTGGACTTCCCCGACAGAGTAGGAACCTCCTGACTAGCATCAGACGAACTTTTGCTCTCGATGATGGCGTTCAGATAGCTAACAGGATCAGTTTGCTTCAAGAGTTCTAAGTCCTCTTTCGACCTATGCTTTGTTGAGGTAACAGCCTTTGCAACAGCATTGTCTTGGGTTTGAGGCTGTTGAGTAGCATTTGCCTCGACTTGACTCTCTTCGACTCGGACTGCGGCAGTACCAGCGTCATCATGATCCTTTTCGCCAGCGTCACCATGATCCTTTTCGCCAGCGTCACCGCGGTCCCCTTCGTCACGATTCTCTTCCGACAGATCCACCACCTGAATCTCTTTTGGCTGTTGCTCTTCTGTTTGTGGATCTTCTGCTGGTTTTTCTGCTGTCTCAGCATTGGCTTCATTTATTTCAGTATTGGCTTCATCGTTCGCCAAGTCTTTTTCTTGTGGCCTGCTGAGTTCAGCAGACTCCAATGTTTCAGAAGTCCTTGGCGCTGAGCTTTCAGTGGCGTCCTGAAAAGAGAAGAAGAAGAATCTTCTAAATTCGAAAGAGACATAGTCGAACGTAGGTATCGACACCTGAGTTACAAAGGGATCAAAGAGATTACCTGTAAAGTAGCTTCAGCCCCAGGGCTGGAATTGTCGCTTTCGACAGGTTTATTGAGAAGAACGTTTAATTCCTCCTCCATTGGCTCCTCAATGATTACTGGAGGTGGCTTGGGCTTTCTCCCAGCAACCTTTATTCTAATTGTTCGACCCTCAGGAAGAGGAACGTCCTTCTTCAGCTTTCGCCTTTTTAGAGGAGCAGGGGGAGAATCATCTTCTTCGTCGCTCCCGGATTCGACCGTCAGTGCTGGCCGTTTCTTGGGCGAAGGTGCCTAAAAAACCAATTGGAGTTCGATTTAGCAGTTGCATCGAAAGTCAAAAAATTAAAGCCAGAAGAAAATAATGAAAGTCTGGTTACCGATGCAGAAGGCTTCTTCGAAGGGCCTTCCCCCTGTTGGTTTGTTGTGGTCTTCGCCGGCGCTATAGTCTTCGCCGGTGGTGGAGGTTTTGTTAAGGGGCCTCCTCCCTGTTGGCCTTCTGCAGCCTTCTTGGCTGCAGGCTTTCGAACAACTGAAAGTAGACAAAATAATTAACAGGCTAGCAGTCGAAAGAGAAAGACAAAGTAATTTGGAAGGATGAACTTACATTTCTTTATTTTGTCCAAGACAAGGACAAAAGATTTCTGGAGCTCATCCACGAAGTCCTTCTCGTCGAAAAACTCCTCAGCGTAGTAACTTTTCCACCACTCCTCGAAGGATGGTGAGCAAAGAAAGTTAAGCTGATAGTCAAACAACGAAAGAACTGTTCGACCAGCATATCTGCCGATATGCTTAGTGGCAGCTTCTTCAGTGTAGTCGTTGCAGAAGTATAACATAGACTTCTCCCTGGGAAAAATTGGAGAAGGTAGTGTTTGAATAATACCAAACTGGCGAGACACCAGGTTTGGTTGATATGCGATCAGACTCAAGTGAGTATTAAAGCTCTTGAATCGAAGGGGCATTATTCTTGGTGTGAGAAATGCCTCCCACACTGTTGTATGTTCGTCGACCTGAGGACCACTCGACGTCTTGGGATGTGGCCTTGTGAACCACTCTGGGCCAACCTTTCGTCGAGCAAACGGAGCCATGGTCGAAGCAAACTCTTTCCTTTTAGCAAACATCAGGACGAAGTTTGTAAAAGTTTGTTGAAGCTCTAGCCCATCTTCCATTGGAGTCAACAGAGCCAATCTGGTGCCTTCGACGCGTCTGTTTGCTATTTCTGGAGCCTGCTCATTTATTTGAATCTTCTTAGGCAAGAAAGACTCGAAGGTGGCATTGAGCCACAGTTGAAGCAGCCAAAAGGGTCCAGCAAGCAGCAGACTGGCTCTGTTCTCGATGATCTTCAGAAGAGTCGCTCTGTTGCTAATCGACTCATACAGACTAGCCAAAATCAATTCTGCCAAACAGATATTTTGGCCATGGTGGAGTTGAGTGGCAAGAGTGACCATCTTCTTGGTCACCTGTAAGGACTTGGAGCAAAACACGAAGCGTGTCAGCCATAAGGCTAGAAACGCAATATGTTCGACATCCGACACAGCATCTGTCGACCTATCATGGTAGTGATTGATGAAGGTGGTGTAGGTTGGTTTTGTGGCAGAGAATCCAATCTGATCCTCCGACATTTCCTCCGGGTCGAAGTAGTCCCCAGTAGGTCGAAGGCCAGTGATGGCGGCCACGTCGAAGAGCGTGGGAGTCAGCATTCCACAGGGAAGATGGAAGGTGAAATGGGTGTAGTCCCAGAAGAGTAAAGAAGCTATCAACATCTCTGGGGAATAGTTAAGACCTGTCTTCGACAGCATAACCAGGTCGAATATCCCCATGTCTTTCCAGATCGAAGCCTGGCGTTTCTCCATTTTTTCCAGCCAAGCACTATAATCAGGAGTAAGGCTAGGGCCAGACCTGAAATCCCTAACACCTTTGTTGAAGAAACGGAGGTCGATTTTCTCTTTAGCAGGATCTTCATTATCCTCTGCATCTTTCTTGGAGCATCCAACCGGTTTGAGTCTCTCAAGTACCGGAAAGTAACTTTTGATCTTCATGGCCTCAGCAATGCTTGGGTACAATGGGCCAGACATAGCAAAGATTTGGTTGGAATATCCAACCGGAATCATGAGGTGGCGTGAATAAGCATCACGTACAGCAATGTCCAAAGGCTCAGGGACCCTTCGTTGGCCCGTGGGAGTCACTACTGGAGCGGTGGAGAAAACCCTAGGTTTGACATTTCCAGAGGGAGTGTTGGCGCTAGGAGCGTTGGAAGAACCAGATGCCATTGTTGGTAACGAGGTTGAAGACGAAGTGAAGAATAAGAAGTTTGCAAAAGTTGACAAGAGTTTGTATGCAAATGAGGAATTCTGAAAGCAAGGTAGCGTAAAAAGTCCCACGATGGGTACTTACCGCTATTTATAGTAGTGGGGGGAAATCCCCAAATTCGAGGACATTAAATGCCATTTAATGTTGCAGAAGGTAGTGGGACACATGGCGTCTCCCTGTTGTTGTAGCCGTTCTGCAGAAATGGAAGAGTGCAGCGTGCGCCCTCGTTTTTGGGAATTGTCATGATGACAATTTGTGAAATGACGTTTGGCACACTGCACGCCGTACTGAAGTGACGTCTTAGGTACGGATGAATGATGGCTTTTCCTTGGGATTGTCAGTGGTTGGTAGAAGACAACAAAAAGTGCACAATTTAATTTGTGACTAAGAATGAAAAGACATGTGTCGAATGGCATTTCAAAGAATGCCTTTTTCTTTCAGAGTCGA
This sequence comes from Vicia faba, assembly GCA_948472305.1. Lineage (NCBI taxonomy): Eukaryota > Viridiplantae > Streptophyta > Magnoliopsida > Fabales > Fabaceae > Vicia > Vicia faba. Next base: position 1,680,480,903 of record OX451737.1, on the reverse strand, counting down.
AATAAGGCATTCTTGGGGGGTAATTTGTTGGCTCCTAAATTCGACACCCTTGTTTTATTAATGTCAGCCATTAAAGCTGAAGGATGTGTTCGACCAGCTAGGTCCGTCGAAATGCCCATCGAAAGATGGCAATGTACTTAGAAGATTTCTTCCAAGGGAGAAGTTGGTTGCCTTCGACGTCGAAGGTGTTTCTCGTTGAAGATGCTTCTCGATGAAGGTGTTCGATGGTTCAGAGTGGAACGGTTTGAAATTCAAGCATTTGGAGGGAAAACTGTTTCCAGCGGTTACCAAGTGCAACGTGCAAAGATCTTGAACGTCGAACGTTGAGAACGTGCCAAGTGGGATCATCTCGAAGCAGTGTAACTGCCCGACGGTTACTTGGGATGTTTTAGTATAAATAGTAGTAGTTCACGCAGTTTCTCGCGTGTGTTCACAATTATATACAAAGTCACTCATATAGATTCGAGTACCCAGCGTGTGAGAAAGAATTGCTGAGAATGTATGTGTGAAACACCACTTTTATTAATCAAAGTCATTTACTTTTCCAGAAACTTTACTTGCTTTCTTCTTTACTTTCCTTGTCGAAATCCTTTACTTCAAGCCTTCATTTATTTTACCAAGCCTATTTCTTCATGCAATTTACTTAAAGCCTCTTTATTTTATTGCCATTTAACCATCATCCAATTTAATCAAAACCTAAAAATCAACCTATGTCCTAGGATCAATCTGATCGATCCTGCGAGTAACCAAATAAGTAACCATTTGGAGGATCAGTGGTTGTTTACCAATAACCACGGTAAACAATAACATCCAATATAAAACTCAAAAAGCAATCAAGGGAAGTGTATTGGCAGACCATTTGGCACACCAGGCAGTGGATGATTACCAGTCTATGAACTTTGAATTCCCGGACGAGAATATCATGTTAGTGACTGATTGCGAGACACCTGGACCGGATGAAGGACCTGAGGAGGGATCCCGATGGTCTATGTACTTTGATGGAGCTTCGAACTCTTTGGGTAATGGCATTGGCACCGTGATCATATCTCCTAAAGGCTCTCATACTCCGTTTACCGCCCGACTATGTTTCAACTGCACCAACAACATGGCGGAGTATGAAGCGTGCATCATGGGTCTTCGAGCAGCAATTGACCTAAGGATTAAGCTCTTGAGTGTCTTCGGAGATTCTGCTCTTGTGATCAGTCAGATCAAAGGCGAGTGGGATACGAAACACCCTAATCTTATTCCTTATAAGGAGTATGTGTTGACATTGCTTCCCCATTTCGAGGAGATAACCTTTGAACACTTCCCTAGAGAGGAGAATCAGTTAGCGGACGCGCTGGCTACGATGTCTTCTATGTTCAAAGTCAATTGGGACAACGAAGCTCCCCGGATCATTATTGAAAGACTAGACGAACCGACACATTGCTATGATCTTGAGACTGAAGAAGTAATAGAAAAGCCCTGGTATCATGAGGTGAAGAGGTACCTTGAAGCTCAGGAATACCCCGAGGGTGCATCTGTTAATGACAAGAAGTTTCTAAGGAAGTTTGCAACAAAGTTCTTCATCAGTAATGACATCCTTTACAAGCGTAACCATGATTCAACCTTACTGCATTGTGTGGATAAGACTGAAGCAGAAAGGATCATGGTGGAGCTACATGAAGGTACTTTCGGAACTCATTCTAGTGGACATACCATGGCAAAGAAAATCCTCCGGGCAGGATATTACTAGTCCACAATGGAAGCCTATTGTTATCAGCATTTTAGGACATGTCACAAGGGCCAGGTCTATGCTGATAAGGTGCACGTACCTCTAGTTCCTCTGAACGTCTTGACAGCACCTTGGCCTTTTTCAATGTGGGGCATTGATATGATCGGCGAGATCAGACCTACGGCATCCAACGGGCATCGTTTCATCCTGGTAGCTATTGATTACTTTACAAAGTGGGTTGAAGAAGCTTCCTTTGCTACTGTAACCAAGAACATCGTGGCACGGTTCATTCGACACAATCTGATATGTCGATATGGTGTACCAGAGAGGATCATTACGGACAATGGTACCAATCTCAACAACAAGATGATCACTGAGCTCTGCGAGCAATTCAAGATACAACATCACAACTCTTCTCCCTACCGGCCGAAGATGAATGGGGTTGTCGAAGCGGCTAATAAGAACATTAAGAAGATTGTGCAGAAGATGACAGTGACATACAAAGACTGGCACGAGATGTTACCGTTCGCTCTTCATGGGTACTGTACCTCAGCACGGACGTCAATAGGGGAAACACCCTATTCCTTGGTATATAGCATGGAGGAAGTCTTGTACATTGAAGTGCAGATACCCTCTCTTCGGATCATGAAGGATGCAGGTTTGATTGAAGATGACTGGATTCAGACACGACTTGATCAACTGAACCTAATCGATGAAAAGAGACTTACTGCTATTTGTCATGGTCAGACGTATCAAAAACGGATGATCAAGGCATTTAACAAGAAAGTTAGACGACAAGAGTATCAAGTTGGGGACCTGGTAATCAAGCGCATTATTCTACCTCAAAGTGATCCCAGGGGAAAATGGACCCCTACTTACGAAGGGCCATTTGTGGTTAAGAATATTTTCTCAGGAGGAGCTATGGTTCTAACCACCATGGATGGTGACGACCTTCCTCACCCCGACAATGCATACATAGTAAAAAGATACTACGCATAATCAAAGACCCGCTAGGTTGACTGGCCTAGGCAAAAATGGTACATTAAGGGTGTGCATAGATTTCAGAGATTTGAATGCTGCTACGCCCAAAGATGAATATCCTATGCCTGTGGCGGAAATGCTAGTCGATTCTGCCGCTGGCTATGAATACCTGAGTATGCTCGATGGTTATTCAGGATATAATCAAATATTCATTGCTGAAGATGATGTGTCGAAAACAGCTTTTCGATGCCCTGGGGCCCTAGGCACTTACGAATGGGTAGTGATGCCTTTTGGCCTAAAGAACGCTGGGGCAACGTACCAGCGAGAAATGAATTCTATCTTCCATGATTTTATTAACACTTTTATGCAGGTATATATTGATGACATTGTTATAAAATCTGTTTCCAGGAAGAATCATATTGACCACCTTCGACAATCATTCGAAAGAATGAGAGAACATGGTCTGAAGATGAACCCTTTGAAGTGTGCGTTCTGTGTGAAAGCTGGAGATTTCTTGGGCTTCGTTGTCCATAAGAAAGGAATCGAAATCAACCAGAACAAGACGAAGGCAATTCTGGAAGCGAAAGCGCCATCAAATAAGAAGGAACTGCAATCTCTGTTAGGCAAGATAAATTTCTTAAGGAGATTCATATCTAACCTAAGTGGGAAAGCTCAAGCCTTTTCACCCTTACTTCGACTGAATAGAGAGGGGTTCGAATGGGGGCAAGAGCAACAAGAAGCCTTCGACAAAATCAAAGGGTACCTCACTAAGCCACCTATTTTGGTGCCTCCTTGTAGCAATAGGAGTATGAGATTGTACATAGCTGCATCCGACAAAACTTTGGGAAGTATGTTAGCCCAGGAAGATGAGAATGGAGTCGAAAGACCCATTTACTATCTTAGCAGAGTTTTGAACGATGCAGAAACTAGATATAGTGAAGTTGAAAAATTGTGTCTATGTCTGTATTTCTCTTGTACAAAACTCAAGCAATATATAAAACCAGTTGATGTGTATGTTTCGTCTCATTTTGATGTTTTCAAGTACATGTTGTCGAAACCTATCTTGCACAGTCGAATTGGCAAGTGGGCACTAGCATTAACTGAATACTCCTTGACCTTTATGCCTCTTAAGGCAGTGAAAGGACAAGTGGTTGCAGACTTTATAGTCGACCACTCAATTCAAGTTGAGGATATTAACTATGTGGAGATAGAACCTTGGAAATTCTACTTCGATGATTCCAGCCATAAAGATGGAACAGGAGTAGGAGTCTTGATCATTTCTCCCTAAAAAATTCCAACAACATTCAAGTACAAGATATCAGGTTCTTGTTCGAACAATGAGGCTGAGTATGAAGCTCTAATTACTGGCCTTGAAATATTGTTGGAATTGGGGGCAACTCGAGTCGAAATAATGGGAGACTCAGAGTTAGTAATTAAGCAAGTCACAAAAGAATATAAATGCATAAGAGAAAATCTCATTATGTACTTTGTGATAGAAAATCGTTTATTGAAAAAATTTGAAATGGTCAATATTCGACACATACCCAGATTGGAAAATCAAATAGCCAACGACTTGGCACAAATTGCATCTGGGTACAAGATTTCAAAAACGAGGTTACAAAGAGCAATCGAAGTTTGAGAAAAGATAAAAGCAACTTGTCTATCACAAACAGACTTGGAATCGACAAGACTAGGATATGCTGATCAAAGTAACTTCGAAATTTCGTTCATAGATAATTTGTCAGAACAAGATTGGAGGAAGCCCATTGTGGATTATCTTCAAAATCCAGGAGCTTCGACAAAACGAAAAACAAAGTACAGGGCGTTGGGTTATGTACTAATGGGTAATGAGTTATTCAAGAAGACGCCTGAAGGGGTATTGCTAAAATGTTTAAGTGAAACTGAGGCATACATAGCCCTTTCGACTACGCACGCTGGAGCATGCGGGGCTCACCAAGTAGGCCATAAGATGAAATGGTTGTTGTTTCGACAAGGACTATACTGGCCCACTATGCTGAAAGATTGTGTCGAGTTCGCTAAAGGTTTCCAAGAATGTCAAGTCCATACAGGCATCCAACATGTACTAGCAAGCGAACTTCACTCGATAGTGAAACCTTGGCCCTTTAGAGGATGGGCGTTGGACCTCATTGGAGAGATTCGACCAGCATCATCAAAGAGTCAGAAGTATATATTGGTAGGCATTGATTATTTTACTAAGTGGATCGAAGCTATCCCTTTAGTCAATGTAGACCAAGAAAATGTCATTGAATTTATTCAAAAGAACATTATCTTTAGGTATGGAATCCCTGAGACTATAACTACTGATCAAGGATCAGTTTTCACCGGTTGAAAGATGCAGGAATTCGCTCAGGAAACAGGTTTCAAACTCCTAACATCAACGCCTTATTATGCACAGGCAAATGGTCAAGTCGAAGCAGCGAACAAAGTAGTGATTGGCTTGATAAAAAAGCATGTTGGGAAGAAGCCCAAAAATTGGCATAAGACTTTAGACCAGATTTTGTGGGCTTGTCGAACGTCCCCAAAAGAAGCCATAGGTACAACACCATATAGGCTAACTTTTGGCCATGACGCAGTGTTGCCAGCAGAAATTTGTCTTCAATCTGCAAGGGTTCAGAGACATTATGATATTCCCTCTGAAATTTATTGGGATATGATGTTAGACGAACTAGTGGATTTAGACGAAGAAAGATTGCGCGCTCTTGACCTACTCAGGCTTCAGAAGAAAAGAGTAGAAGACTCTTATAATAAAAAGGTGAAACCTAAGGTATTTTCGCCTGAAGAACTAGTTTGGAAGGTGATTCTTCCCATGGATCGAAGGGATCGAAGCATGGGAAAATGGTCACCCAAATGGGAAGGACCATTCAGAGTTATCCAGACTTTTTCTGGTGGAGCCTATGAAGTCGAAGAGCTAGGCGAAGATAAAAGGCTCTTGAGAGTAAATGGTAAATATTTGAAAAAGTACAAACCTACACTCCAAGAGATAAAGATAAAATAACAAGTAACGACTAAATTAACCAAAAAAAGCCAAAATGGAAATTTTTTATAAATTAGCCAAAATGGCAATGTTGTCGAATACCTATTACAAAATATGGTTAAAAGGCTGAATCAATCAGAAGGGGATGGAGTCCTTGAGTCGAAGGTATTTGGTTTGCTGCAGCTCCAATCTTTTGGTGCACAAGGCATTCGCCTGCACAAGCTTGGCGATTTGATCGTCGAAGGCTTGAGCTTTCTCAGCAAATTCTAGGCCTTGTGTGATTTCAGCTTGACTTTCGGTGTCTGGAACAGTCGAGAGAAGTTCCTCCTTGCGCTTAGTATTGGCATTTATCTTAGCCTCTATTTCTTCGATTTGCGCCTGGAGGGAAGCATTCTCTCGATCGATGGCATCCACTTCTTCTTGTTTAGATGCTTTTTGCTTCGACAACTCCGCAATTCGAGAAGTTGTCTCTGCTACAGCAGTCCATGCAGAAGAGCTTTTGCCATATAACACTTCAAGTTGGCTATTAAAGCCCCTTTGTCGCCGATAATCTGCTGAGACTTGATCAATAATGGAGTGTAACTCCATGATAAAGCCTGAGACTTCTGGAGGCACAGCTAACAAGTCTACGGCATTCAAAGCATCCCTCAAGTATGATGGAGCAGTAGGGTCCCCCTCCAAAGCTTTCATCAAGTCCTTCTTAAAAAACTGAGCCTTAACCTTCGTCAAAGCCTCATCGAGAGGAGAAGTTTCAGTGGACTTCCCCGACAGAGTAGGAACCTCCTGACTAGCATCAGACGAACTTTTGCTCTCGATGATGGCGTTCAGATAGCTAACAGGATCAGTTTGCTTCAAGAGTTCTAAGTCCTCTTTCGACCTATGCTTTGTTGAGGTAACAGCCTTTGCAACAGCATTGTCTTGGGTTTGAGGCTGTTGAGTAGCATTTGCCTCGACTTGACTCTCTTCGACTCGGACTGCGGCAGTACCAGCGTCATCATGATCCTTTTCGCCAGCGTCACCATGATCCTTTTCGCCAGCGTCACCGCGGTCCCCTTCGTCACGATTCTCTTCCGACAGATCCACCACCTGAATCTCTTTTGGCTGTTGCTCTTCTGTTTGTGGATCTTCTGCTGGTTTTTCTGCTGTCTCAGCATTGGCTTCATTTATTTCAGTATTGGCTTCATCGTTCGCCAAGTCTTTTTCTTGTGGCCTGCTGAGTTCAGCAGACTCCAATGTTTCAGAAGTCCTTGGCGCTGAGCTTTCAGTGGCGTCCTGAAAAGAGAAGAAGAAGAATCTTCTAAATTCGAAAGAGACATAGTCGAACGTAGGTATCGACACCTGAGTTACAAAGGGATCAAAGAGATTACCTGTAAAGTAGCTTCAGCCCCAGGGCTGGAATTGTCGCTTTCGACAGGTTTATTGAGAAGAACGTTTAATTCCTCCTCCGTTGGCTCCTCAATGATTACTGGAGGTGGCTTGGGCTTTCTCCCAGCAACCTTTATTCTAATTGTTCGACCCTCAGGAAGAGGAACGTCCTTCTTCAGCTTTCGCCTTTTTAGAGGAGCAGGGGGAGAATCATCTTCTTCGTCGCTCCCGAATTCGACCGTCAGTGCTGGCCGTTTCTTGGGCGAAGGTGCCTAAAAAACCAATTGGAGTTCGATTTAGCAGTTGCATCGAAAGTCAAAAAATTAAAGCCAGAAGAAAATAATGAAAGTATGGTTACCGATGCAGAAGGCTTTTTCGAAGGGCCTTCCCCCTGTTGGTTTGTTGTGGTCTTCGCCGGTGCTATAGTCTTCGCCGGTGGTGGAGGTTTTGTTAAGGGGCCTCCTCCCTGTTGGCCTTCTGCAGCCTTCTTGGCTGCAGGCTTTCGAACAACTGAAAGTAGACAAAATAATTAACAGGCTAGCAGTCGAAAGAGAAAGACAAAGTAATTTGGAAGGATGAACTTACATTTCTTTATTTTGTCCAAGACAAGGACAAAAGATTTCTGGAGCTCATCCACGAAGTCCTTCTCGTCGAAAAACTCCTCAGCGTAGTAACTTTTCCACCACTCCTCGAAGGATGGTGAGCAAAGAAAGTTAAGCTGATAGTCAAACAACGAAAGAACTATTCGACCAGCATATCTGCCGATATGCTTAGTGGCAGCTTCTTCAGTGTAGTCGTTGCAGAAGTATAACATAGACTTCTCCCTGGGAAAAATTGGAGAAGGTAGTGTTTGAATAATACCAAACTGGCGAGACACCAGGTTTGGTTGATATGCGATCAGACTCAAGTGAGTATTAAAGCTCTTGAATCGAAGGGGCATTATTCTTGGTGTGAGAAATGCCTCCCACACTGTTGTATGTTCGTCGACCTGAGGACCACTCGACGTCCTGGGATGTGGCCTTGTGAACCACTCTGGGCCAACCTTTCGTCGAGCAAACGGAGCCATGGTCGAAGCAAACTCTTTCCTTTTAGCAAACATCAGGACGAAGTTTGTAAAAGTTTGTTGAAGCTCTAGCCCATCTTCCATTGGAGTCAACAGAGCCAATCTGGTGCCTTCGACGCGTCTGTTTGCTATTTCTGGAGCCTGCTCATTTATTTGAATCTTCTTAGGCAAGAAAGACTCGAAGGTGGCATTGAGCCACAGTTGAAGCAGCCAAAAGGGTCCAGCAAGCAGCAGACTGGCTCTGTTCTCGATGATCTTCAGAAGAGTCGCTCTGTTGCTAATCGACTCATACAGACTAGCCAAAATCAATTCTGCCAAACAGATATTTTGGCCATGGTGGAGTTGAGTGGCAAGAGTGACCATCTTCTTGGTCACCTGTAAGGACTTGGAGCAAAACACGAAGCGTGTCAGCCATAAGGCTAGAAACGCAATATGTTCGACATCCGACACAGCATCTGTCGACCTATCATGGTAGTGATTGATGAAGGTGGTGTAGGTTGGTTTTGTGGCAGAGAATCCAATCTGATCCTCCGACATTTCCTCCGGGTCGAAGTAGTCCCCAGTAGGTCGAAGGCCAGTGATGGCGGCCACGTCGAAGAGCGTGGGAGTCAGCATTCCACAGGGAAGATGGAAGGTGAAATGGGTGTAGTCCCAGAAGAGTAAAGAAGCTATCAACATCTCTGGGGAATAGTTAAGACCTGTCTTCGACAGCATAACCAGGTCGAATATCCCCATGTCTTTCCAGATCGAAGCCTGGCGTTTCTCCATTTTTTCCAGCCAAGCACTATAATCAGGAGTAAGGCTAGGGCCAGACCTGAAATCCCTAACACCTTTGTTGAAGAAACGGAGGTCGATTTTCTCTTTAGCAGGATCTTCATTATCCTCTGCATCTTTCTTGGAGCATCCAACCGGTTTGAGTCTCTCAAGTACCGGAAAGTAACTTTTGATCTTCATGGCCTCAGCAATGCTTGGGTACAATGGGCCAGACATAGCAAAGATTTGGTTGGAATATCCAACCGGAATCATGAGGTGGCGTGAATAAGCATCACGTACAGCAATGTCCAAAGGCTCAGGGACCCTTCGTTGGCCCGTGGGAGTCACTACTGGAGCGGTGGAGAAAACCCTAGGTTTGACATTTCCAGAGGGAGTGTTGGCGCTAGGAGCGTTGGAAGAACCAGATGCCATTGTTGGTAACGAGGTTGAAGACGAAGTGAAGAATAAGAAGTTTGCAAAAGTTGACAAGAGTTTGTATGCAAATGAGGAATTCTGAAAGCAAGGTAGCGTAAAAAGTCCCACGATGGGTACTTACCGCTATTTATAGTAGTGGGGGGAAATCCCCAAATTCGAGGACATTAAATGCCATTTAATGTTGCAGAAGGTAGTGGGACACATGGCGTCTCCCTGTTGTTGTAGCCGTTCTGCAGAAATGGAAGAGTGCAGCGTGCGCCCTCGTTTTTGGGAATTGTCATGATGACAATTTGTGAAATGACGTTTGGCACACTGCACGCCGTACTGAAGTGACGTCTTAGGTACGGATGAATGATGGCTTTTCCTTGGGATTGTCAGTGGTTGGTAGAAGACAACAAAAAGTGCACAATTTAATTTGTGACTAAGAATGAAAAGACAGGTGTCGAATGGCATTTCAAAGAATGCCTTTTTCTTTCAGAGTCGAAATAAGGCATTCTTGGGGGGCAATTTGTTGGCTCCTAAATTCGACACCCTTGTTTTATTAATGTCAGCCATTAAAGCTGAAGGATGTGTTCGACCAGCTAGGTCCGTCGAAATGCCCATCGAAAGATGGCAATGTACTTAGAAGATTTCTTCCAAGGGAGAAGTTGGTTGCCTTCGACGTCGAAGGTGTTTCTCGTTGAAGATGCTTCTCGATGAAGGTGTTCGATGGTTCAGAGTGGAACGGTTTGAAATTCAAGCATTTGGAGGGAAAACGGTTTCCAGCGGTTACCAAGTGCAACGTGCAAAGATCTTGAACGTCGAACGTTGAGAACGTGCCAAGTGGGATCATCTCGAAGCAGTGTAACTGCCCGACGGTTACTTGGGATGTTTTAGTATAAATAGTAGTAGTTCACGCAGTTTCTCGCGTGTGTTCACAATTATATACAAAGTCACTCATATAGATTCGAGTACCCAGCGTGTGAGAAAGAATTGCTGAGAATGTATGTGTGAAACACCACTTTTATTAATCAAAGTCATTTACTTTTCCAGAAACTTTACTTGCTTTCTTCTTTACTTTCCTTGTCGAAATCCTTTACTTCAAGCCTTCATTTATTTTACCAAGCCTATTTCTTCATGCAATTTACTTAAAGCCTCTTTATTTTATTGCCATTTAACCATCATCCAATTTAATCAAAACCTAAAAATCAACCTATGTCCTAGGATCAATCTGATCGATCCTGCGAGTAACCAAATAAGTAACCATTTGGAGGATCAGTGGTTGTTTACCAATAACCACGGTAAACAATGACATCCAATATAAAACTCAAAAAGCAATCAAGGGAAGTGTATTGGCAGACCATTTGGCACACCAGGCAGTGGATGATTACCAGTCTATGAACTTTGAATTCCCGGACGAGAATATCATGTTAGTGACTGATTGCGAGACACCTGGACCGGATGAAGGACCTGAGGAGGGATCCCTATGGTCTATGTACTTTGATGGAGCTTCGAACTCTTTGGGTAATGGCATTGGCACCGTGATCATATCTCCTAAAGGCTCTCATACTCCGTTTACCGCCCGACTATGTTTCAACTGCACCAACAACATGGCGGAGTATGAAGCGTGCATCATGGGTCTTCGAGCAGCAATTGACCTAAGGATTAAGCTCTTGAGTGTCTTCGGAGATTCTGCTCTTGTGATCAGTCAGATCAAAGGCGAGTGGGATACGAAACACCCTAATCTTATTCCTTATAAGGAGTATGTGTTGACATTGCTTCCCCATTTCGAGGAGATAACCTTTGAACACTTCCCTAGAGAGGAGAATCAGTTAGCGGACGCGCTGGCTACGATGTCTTCTATGTTCAAAGTCAATTGGGACAACGAAGCTCCCCGGATCATTATTGAAAGACTAGACGAACCGACACATTGCTATGATCTTGAGACTGAAGAAGTAATAGAAAAGCCCTGGTATCATGAGGTGAAGAGGTACCTTGAAGCTCAGGAATACCCCGAGGGTGCATCTGTTAATGACAAGAAGTTTCTAAGGAAGTTTGCAACAAAGTTCTTCATCAGTAATGACATCCTTTACAAGCGTAACCATGATTCAACCTTACTACATTGTGTGGATAAGACTGAAGCAGAAAGGATCATGGTGGAGCTACATGAAGGTACTTTCGGAACTCATTCTAGTGGACATACCATGGCAAAGAAAATCCTCCGGGCAGGATATTACTAGTCCACAATGGAAGCCTATTGTTATCAGCATTTTAGGACATGTCACAAGGGCCAGGTCTATGCTGATAAGGTGCACGTACCTCTAGTTCCTCTGAACGTCTTGACAACACCTTGGCCTTTTTCAATGTGGGGCATTGATATGATCGGCGAGATCAGACCTACGGCATCCAACGGGCATCGTTTCATCCTGGTAGCTATTGATTACTTTACAAAGTGGGTTGAAGAAGCTTCCTTTGCTACTGTAACCAAGAACATCGTGGCACGGTTCATTCGACACAATCTGATATGTCGATATGGTGTACCAGAGAGGATCATTACGGACAATGGTACCAATCTCAACAACAATATGATCACTGAGCTCTGCGAGCAATTCAAGATACAACATCACAACTCTTCTCCCTACCGGCCGAAGATGAATGGGGTTGTCGAAGCGGCTAATAAGAACATTAAGAAGATTGTGCAGAAGATGACAGTGACATACAAAGACTGGCACGAGATGTTACCGTTCACTCTTCATGGGTACTGTACCTCAGCACGGACGTCAACAAGGGAAACACCATATTCCTTGGTATATAGCATGGAGGCAGTCTTGTACATTGAAATGCAGATACCCTCTCTTCGGATCATGAAGGATGCAAGTTTGATTGAAGATGACTGGATTCAGACACGACTTGATCAACTGAACCTAATCGATGAAAAGAGACTTACTGCTATTTGTCATGGTCAGACGTATCAAAAACGGATGATCAAGGCATTTAACAAGAAAGTTAGACGACAAGAGTATCAAGTTGGGGACCTGGTAATCAAGCGCATTATTCTACCTCAAGGTGATCCCAGGGGAAAATGGACCCCTACTTACGAAGGGCCATTTGTGGTTAAGAATATTTTCTCAGGAGGAGCTATGGTTCTAACCACCATGGATGGTGACGACCTTCCTCACCCCGACAATGCATACATAGTAAAAAGATACTACGCATAATCAAAGACCCGCTAGGTTGACTGGCCTAGGCAAAAATAAGGGCTTCCCGGTGAACCAAAAGGATTCGGGTAAAAATAAGGGATAAAAATGAAAAAAATCTGCACACCCGGCAAGTCGAAAACCTGAAAAGGCGGCTTGGGAAAAAATGGGTATCCCGGTGGACTGAAAACCTGAAAGGGCAGTCCAGGCAAAAGTTAGGGATTAAAGCGTAACACTATGTCTCATTGGATCACCTTGCATCCAGACTTCGGTATCAACTATCAAGCTTGGACGACACTAATCAATCTGATTCAACTTCAACCAATAGCAAAGTGATGAGATGCTCGAGGACATAAGGGCAATAGCAGAGTTGGAACCCAGTGGGATTATTCACATAGCTGTTTTGTTTCCTTTTCTAATTGTATAAATTCTATTTGTTCGGCGGTGTTCTCTTACTAGGACGTCAGCCTCTTGTACAAAAACGCCTATTTTCAGGCCAAACTTCAAAATCAATACAAATTCATTTTCAGAAATTTCAAGCTCTTTTTCCTTTATCTGTTTTGTTTTGCAAAGAACGTCCAATGTTCATTTATGATATATGCATTTGACATTAATTGTTGATCATAAATATTTACATACGAAACAAAAGTCAATTACTGGTAATATCAAAAACAGGGGCATAAGAAATGTCCAAGCTGTGTAGTTGTTTCGTCCACCAGGTACCAAGATAGATTCAGCTGAAGGATATGGCTAAGATACCTCCACTCCCCGCAGGGTAAGACAGTAATGATAGCTCTCTCAGCTGAGACTTGCAACTACGGACGAATCAGCAATACTCTCCTCAAGCAGAGTTAATCCACCATCAAGCGCTAAAAAGGTTTGGTATCCCCGGAAGGTCTTAATATTCCTCAGTGGAGTATAATGATATTCCCCAGCAAGTATAAGAGCATCCCCGACAGTCTTAATATTCCTCAATGGAGTATAAGAATGTTCCCCGATGGAATACAAGATACCCCTAGTGGAGCCATTTCCCCAGCGCAATCTAAAAAAGCTTTCCCAATGGAGTTGAATCATTTTCCCCAGTAGACTCTGGAAGTTTATCCCCAACGGAGTATAATAAATCTCCCCAGCCAGGTTCAAAAGAGCATTCCTAGCAGAACTTAGAGGTTTATCCCCACAGAAGTCTAACTGGGTTATCCTCAGCAAGTTGCAACTGAAAGATCATCCCCAACGAAGTTCTTTCTTTCCCCAAACAGGAGTTTTATCCTCAACAGATTCTATATCACCAGCAACGGTAATCCATCCCCAGCGGAGTTCATCATTGAAATCTCCAACAAAGTGTATCAGCGGAATCCCCAGCGTAGTTTATCGTTAAAATCCTTAGCAGAGCATCTCTTCCCCACAGAGTAATTCCCCTCGGAGTAATCTCTTCATCAGTTCATTCCCCAATGGAGTTCTTTTCTCCTGCAGGCTTATTCTCACAATCACCTTCGTTCACCATCCCCAGCAGAAACGAAGAATTCAACTCTATCCTCCAGCAGTTCCGAGATTTATTTTCCCCAGCTAAAACATTACATGTCCATACATCGTGATACATGCATATACGCATCATACCATACAATCTCATATATTTTGAGAACATTATTGACTGATACATATCATGCATCACATACAGCTAACCTTTACCTTTCAGGAAAGATACAATCAAATTTCAAGTTATGAAGCCCGGGCACGACCGGATAGTATCTTGATTTCTACAATATATTGTGAAGCCCGGATTACAATCGGATAACAATATCAGACTACCGCGAAGCCTGGATTACGACCAGATAGTGATATCTCAAAAGTAAGCTATGAAGCCCAGAGAACGACCGGATAATAGTTTATCCCCCAGTGAGCCGTGAAGCCCGGATTACGACCGGATAACAACTCAGTAAGCACCATGAAGCCTAGATTCGACCATATAGTGGTATATCATAAACACAAGCCGTGAAGCCCGGATCACGACCGGATAACAGCTCAGCAAGTTATTGTGAAGCCTGGATTACGACCAGAAAGCAATACAAGACCATGAAGCCTGGATTACGACCAGATAATGGTAGAAGATGTTGTGAAGACTGGATTACGACCAGATAGCAATCAAGAGTACTACGAAGCCTGGATTTCGACCAAATAGTGGTATGATACATCGTGAAGCCTGGATTACGACCAGATAGCGTTAAGGGACACCGTGAAGCTTGGATTATAACCAGATAACAGTTTACCCAGCCAGTTACTATGAAGCCCGGATTCGACCAGATATTAGTAAACCCAACAGTCGAAAGGAAGCCCGGATGCAACCAGATAACCACTTGATTTGTTATGAAGCCTGGATTTTGACTAGATAGGAAGTGAGGTATTGTGAAGTTTGGATTCGACCAGATAACAATACGTGACACCATGAAACCTGGATTCGAACAGATAATGGTATAACACATCGGGAAGCCTGGATTACGACCAGATAGTGGTATAAGGCACTGTGAAGCTTGGATTCCGACCAAATAGCAGTTTACATGGACAGTTACTAAGAATTCCGGAGTCGGTCGGATATTAGTGTGCCCTAAATTCAAGTTAAAGCCCGGAGGCGACCGGATAACCACTTGATTTGTTCTGAAGCCTGGATTTCGACCAGATAAGAAGTGAGGTATTGCAAAGCCTGGATTACGACCAGATAGCAGTCAGTCTTATTACTATGAAGCCTGGGTTACGACCAAATAGCAGTTCACTCTCACCTCTTCAACAGAGATGATTCCCCAGTAGAATAACGGACGACCGAAGCTCCTAAAGTTCTATTCCTCCTAAGACAAAGAACAACATTCCCCAGCGGAATCTTCCTCAACGACAGGTATACAAGCTCTCGCTAAGGAATCTCTTACGCGATCGACACTCCTTCAGATGGAATCTTTAAGCCCATCTCCTATCATCAATCTCCAAATGGCATCTGTAAGCCCATTCCCGACATCACAAGACAAATATTACTTCATGCGAGTGCAAATTTCTGGGCACTCTAGTGTTCAATCATCTTCCACCTTCGGATCATGAAAGGCCCGAACGCCAATCTATATCCTCAGGTTTAAGAAGATTGAACAGGGGCAACTATTGTACCCCAAAATTTTCCCTCCCATATTTCTCAAGACATGTCAAGAATCATCTCCAAGTTGTTCAAGATGGCTCAAGAGTTGGACAGTCAAATCACCTCCTAAGGCAGTCAATTCAAAATTAGGGTTTTGTGTTGCATCAAGGTCCTTACATCCAAATGACCCCAAGTTCTCCCCAATGTCCTAATATGTTCTTAAGTTCATCCATATCAAATTTCAAGCCTTGCAGAGAAAGTTTGGTCAGTCAATTGCTCAAGAAGCCCAAAAATCGATTGTGCTAGGGCAAAAGTCAACTGTGACCTGCAAATAGTCAAACCTCAAGATTTTTTGTCAACATTCTCATTTTGATGGATAATTCATCATTTTATCAATGTTTGATCATGATTCATCAATGATTGCTCAAGATTCATCAAGATTCAAAAGTTGCTAAATTAGGGTTTTGTAGGAAAAGTCAATTCAACTTTGACCAAGCATAACTTTCTCATACTTTATGAGAAATGACCCATCCAAATATCATTTTGAATAGGATGCAATTTTATACAATCCATATTCACACCCCAAGATCAATAAATGCACTCACAATAAGTTACAAATTTGGACATTATAGGTCATTTTTGAAAGTCAACAAAAACACATTTTTTTCAAAGTTGATAACTTGCGAATGGTATATCAAAATGTGATGAGACCAAAAGGGTTGGTTAGAGGACATCTCAAGGTTTCTAAAAAGTCAAAGAACACTTCAAAAAGTTAAGAATTGAAGAATTTGTGCTTTGTTGAAGTTGAGAATTTTTCCAAAATTGCCAAAAGTCAACTATCCTCAAAACTCCAATTTTTGACAAAAGGGCCCAATTTTTTCCACTTGATTTGGTCTTATCACACCACACACGTGTCCCATCTTCAATTTCATGACCAATCATTTATTTTTCTATTTTATTTAATTTTTATTGATTTAATTCATTTTAAATCAATATTAATTCAAATAAAATCCAAAAATTAATGGAATAGATTTTTTTGGTCATTACAAGTCTTCATTATCAAGATTCACATAATCAAATTCGTATCAAGTCTTATTATGCACAAAAAATCAGATTTGATACAATTTTGGAAAGGTTATCAATGGTGATCATATCAAATCCCAAACCATGAATGCACAAATATTGGAAGCCCAAGATTTAACCTAGTTGCTTGCTTGATACATATACAACATAAAGCAACACAACACACAACCTAAAACTACAAGAAGAGGGCCAAACAAAAACTGAAAAAAAGTGTGAAAAAGTGAGAGATCGAATTCTTGTTTGGAGGCGTTTTCAAAGAAAAATCTCAACACAGCCTTCTTGCCTGACATCCAGTGAAGCTATAGCAACCAGAATCAAGTCCTGAGACCACCAAAATCACGCTGTAAGTACTCAAGAATGTGTCCCTGAACATGAAATCCAAACCACTGATTCTTGCATCCTTTCACTAAAATCTTTGCATATTTGTATTTGTCGCTTCATTTAGAATATTTTGGCAATATTTAATTTTGTTTTGGTAGCCTGTACAGCCATGCCCAAAGCTAGGGTTTTGGATCTTGCTTTTTAGGCGTTTGAGTTACAGGAAAAATTGGGTCAAATATTGGTTATAAAGGTACTCAGGAGGCAGAGACGATCACATCCATGTTCTTGGATGGTATTTTTATGGCCTAGAACGAGTTTTGGAAGCGAGCTACGGATCTTCCTGCGGATAAAAATCGGCAGGTAAGAAAACCAGGGGTTTGTGAAGAAGACGACCACGCGTCCTCTCCCTGTTGGCTGGTTCAAATCAGCGCGCCACATTTTTTTTATTTTAAGGCATAATTGTTTATTTCAAATATATTTTTGTTTTCTTATTATACTAACAACTATGAAGCGTTGGTGGAGTGGTTGAAGCGCTGGCATTTTAGCAATGGGACCTGGGTTCGAATCCCAGGTCCCCCAAAATATTTGTATATTTTTTCTCCAGGCAATTGCATGTGGCTCAGCAAGCGTGGACTATCATGTTCTTCCAGATCTCAAACGCCAAGTGGCCTACAAATCAAATCCAATGGCCTAGGTTGGAGGTTCACCATGAACTCAAGTCAACAAGCACGCGCTGGATTGGGATAGTCAACAAAGGCCAACGTTTTGGGCCTGGATTGCTGATTTCACCTTCAAATTAGGCCCAACACCCCCCCATTTGGTTTATTTCCTTTTCTCCTTATATTTCTTTCATTTAATTATTTTTATAATTATTATTTATGTCAGTAACAAATTAATAATTTTTTCTTAATAAAATCAGAAAACCATAAAAACATTATTTTTATTAATTTCATTATTTTTGTAAATAAATAATTTAATCAATTTAGTTTTTTTAATTAGGTATAATTTTAACAGTTTTTGCAATAAATTAAAATTAATTAGAAAACTCCAACATTGCTTTAGTGACCACACGTCCCTTAATCGAATTGACCCGAAAACTCCAACGATGGTGTTACCTACTCCTCAATAGTGGGATAGCACTGTCTAAAGGACATTTGTACAATTTAATTCCTTTTTTGAGTAGGTAGATGATTCTTAAGTACTTGCTCCTTTTAAAACAAAACAAAACTTTTCGCACTTACACTCCTTTCAAAATAAAAACTCTTTCAAACCCACAAATACAAAGAAAAGCAAAATTTTGAAAACACAATGAGCAAGTACCTAAGAGCCCGTGGATAACCACGGATAGAAAGGGTGTTAATACCTTCCCTTTATATAATCTACCTCCTGAACCCGAGAAATATCTCAAAAAGGAATTTTTCTATGCTTTTGTCCTTTCCTTGTTGGATAAAATAAAAGACGGTGGCGACTCTTGCTTACCGCGACATTTTGTGAAAACAAATGCAAACGCGAACCAGCATTCCAAAACAGTCAGTTCTTATTCCCACCGATCAAAGCTGATCTGAAACAAACAATTTTTTCACCCCTCTCCTCATCATAACCATAAAGAGTCTTTAATAAACCTAAATGGGCCATTGGCCAAAAACTCCCCATGAATGGGCCAACAAAAATCAAGTGGATCTTTCTGATTTAGAAAACCCACACCCCCTAATTAGAATACACACCCCTCTTATGATTAATACATACCCCTTATTTATTTAGACTCCTATTTTAAAACTTAATGAGCCATCAGATATTGATGGTCCATTTTAAGTCGAAACACCCCTTTTCCATGTTTTTACCCCTCCCATAGGAACAAAAATTAGATAGTACGATTTATTTAAAAGAAACCTAAATATAATTATAAAGGTAGGGAAAATTTGGGGTATGACAACTTCCCCTATTTAATTATATTTCAATTGAATAGTGCAAGAATACGTAGGTCTCGCATGCTCTGATCAGAAGTTTATTAAATATTGGAAGACCCCAAAATTTTTCCAAAAAATTACAAAGATACGCTTGTACAATGTTTATACGAGTGTGCATAATAGGTATAGATCATGGTGCATCATCCTACTAGAGTTTGGACCAAAGTTGATAACAACGTGGATGACTTGTCAGTATCTAAAAGAGATCGTAACTTTTTGCATACTTACCGTAACTTAGGAGGTAAAGGATACAAGTTTGAAAAGTTGACTTACTAATGCTTGGAGACTAATATATTAAGTTTTGATTTGATTTTGTCTATTCACCACAACCTAAGGGATGGATAAACCAAAGTCTGATAACACATTGCTGCATGGAGCCTTAGGAAATGAGTTAAATTGCGGGTTTCACAAATTACTGCATGGAGCTTTAGGCAATGAACTATATCGTAAAAGAAGGAAAACACATTGCTGCATGGAGCCTTAGGCAATGGGTTAAATTGCGGATTTTTCACATTACTGCATGGAGCCTTAGGTAATGAACTATATCACAAAGAAGAAAACACATTGCTGGCTAGAGCCTTAGGCGATGAGTTAAATTTTGATTCCGAACATTGCTGCATGAAGTCTTAGGCAATGAACTATATCGCAAAAGAAAGAAACACATTGTTGCATGGAGCCTTAGGAAATGGGTTAAATTTGTAGAGGAGGTTTGTTTTGATGATAAAAGGTGAGATTGGATATTTACTGATTAGTTGTTTTCGAACAAGGTAAAAATCAGATGGAGGTCCCAAAGAAATTGGTTCTGCCCAAAGTATGTTTTGAGACATGCCATGTATGATGTACGTGCATGATGTCTTAGATTGAATATGAAGCCCAAAGTGTATATTGAGCATGTGTGTATGCCCCATACGTTCAAAAATGTGTGTATATGCCTCAACATGTAATGGAAAAAATGTTTTTGGTATCATCTCCTTTAACCATTAGTTTTGAGTTACCAACTTCCCGATGTTGCGTGTTGCATCGCCATGGTATTTTTGAATTGTTTTGAACATGATGAAAAAGTGTCATCTTGATCTTGATATTTGTATCATGTGTGTAAGCGTAGGTGTGGACGTAGAGATGGATATTGGCGTGGACGTAGGCTTAGGCGTGGAAAATAGGCGCAGATGTGAAAAATAGGCGTAGGTATGGACGTTGGCGTGGATTTTCTTTCGATATTTACCTAACCAAAATGATTTTTGATGTTTTATCAAGTGCTTTTATTTGTATGTCGATTCCCCAAAATGATTTCAAGCAATATTCACGAAAAATAATAGTATTATTTTTGAAACAAGTCTAAAAAGAAAACACAATTTGAAAGATTTGAAGAAAACTTCGATGTTTTTTTTTGATAAATATGCCTCTGGATAGGCGAACGTAAAAGATGTAATCCCTAGAAAGAGGTAATTATAGAAATTTTTTAAACTCTAAATGGAAATGAAAGTGATAATTTCTACTGCTGTTTTCCCCAATATCCTTTTGATAGCTCCAATCTTCTTTTCTTCTGAGTCCCATGATTTTAACCCCTCTCTCCCTTTTGTGGTTGTAGTCTTGGTTTATAGATCGTAGTTCTTAGATCTCAACCTTTTTGTTATTTATTTCTTTGAATGAGATCCCTACTTTTTGCCTAGATTTCCCTTTCGGGTTTTCAATCCACTGGGATAATTTTTTTGTATGTCCCTAATTTTTTCCTGGATCACCCTTTAGGGTTTTCAGTCCACCGGGATGCTCCTTTTTTCCTAAGTTTCCCGTTTAGGGTCTGAGCTTAGAGATCCTTTTATAAATAGTATTTTTTTACTGTGTCTGAATTTGCCAGATGCGATAGTTATTCCTTATCCATTGTCTTGAGGATAAGACCACCACTGGAGAATGTTGTTTTTACCATGTACGGACCCTTGTAGTTGGGTGTCCATTTAACACGTGAATCGAGGTAAGTTAGTAGAATCTTCTTGAGTACCAAATCCCCTTTTTTGAATACTCGAGGACGAACTTTCTTGTCAAAGACCCTCTTCATCCGCTTCTGATATGATTGACTGTGGCACAAAGCCGTCAAGAGTTTCTCTTCAATGAGGTTGAGCTGGTCAAGTCACGTCTGAACCCACTCTGCTTCTTCAAGCTTCGTTTACATTAGAACTCGAAGTGATGGAATCTCTATTTCAACTGGAAGTACCGCCTCCATGCCATATACTAGAGAGAAGGGAGTTGCACCCGTTGATGTGCGTACGAAGGTATGATATCCATGTAGAGAAAAGGGAAGCATTTCATGCCAATCTTTGTATACCTTCACCATTTTCTGAATGATCTTCTTGATATTCTTATTGGCATCTTGGAAGTCCTCGTTCATCTTGGGTCGATATGGTGAGGAATTGTGGTGCTCGATCTTGAAATTATCACATAACTCCTTCGTCATTTTGTTGTTTAAATTAGATATGTTGTGCGTAATGATCATTCTTGGAAGAACATATCTGCATATGAGATTTTGCTTGATTAACCGATTAACCACTTGACTTGTCACATTGGTGTAGGATACCGCTTCTACCCATTTGGTGAAGCAAATGATGGCTACTAGTATGAAATGGTGTCCGTTGAATGCTTTTGGTTCGATCATGCCAATCATATCAATTCCCCATATTAAAAATGACTAAGGAGAGCTCATAACATTCAGAGGAGTTGGTGGCACATTTATTTTGTCGACTTATATTTGGAATTTGTGACATGTTTCTGTATAGTGGTAGCAATCGGCTTCCATCATTAACCAATAATAACATGCTCATAGAATTTTCCTAGCCACGGCGTGCCCATTTGTATGAGTTCCAAAATTACCTTCGTGGATTTCTCTCATGAGCGTATCTGCTTCCTGTTTCTCCACACACCTGAGTATTACCATATCGTAATTTCTTTTGTATAACACATCACCAATCAGAAAGAATTTTGAGGCTAACTTCCACAAAGTTCGCTTGTCAATGATAGAGGAATTTTCTAGATATTCTTTCTTTTCAAGGTACCTCTTGATTCATAAAACCAAGGCTTGTTATTCGGTCCTTCTTCAATAGCAAGGCAATATGCGGGCTCTTTGAAATGTTTGATCATAATGCATGGTTTGTGTTTTGGCCAAGTCACCTTGAACATGGCTCACAGAGTTGCCAAGGCATCCGCCATTTGATTTTCTTCTCATGGGATATGGCTGAAAATAATTTCAGTGAATTCCGTAGCTAACTTTAAAACATGATCCCGATATGGAATCAATTTGGGATGTTTAGTGTCCTATTCTCCTTTGGCTTGGTATATGACTAGCGTGAAGTATCCAAATACTTCGAGATGTTTTATTCTTAGATCGATGGTAGCTTCCAGACCTAGGATACAAGATTCATATTCGGCGATGTTGTTCTTGCAGTCAAAACACAACCTCGCAGTATAAGGGTTATGGTAATTCTTTGGAGAAGTCAAAACTTCCCCAATGTCGTGCCCCAGTGCGTTTGAAGCCTCGTCGAACATGAGTGTCCGACGTGCCCCTTGTTCAGGTCCTTCGTCGGGACCTGGTATTTCATAGTCACCTATAACCATGACATCTTTGTCTGTAAAGTCGAACTTCATTGGTTGATATTATGGAAACGGCTGGTGAGCTAGATGATCCGCTAGTATACCATCATTGATGGCCTTTTGAGTAACATATTAGATGTCGTATTTTGATAGTAACATCTTCCATCTGGAAATCCTTCTTGTAAGAGCCGGTTATTCGAACACATATCTTAAAAGATTCATTCTTGCTATTAACCACGTGGTGTGGGTTAACATACTGCCTCAATCTCTTAGTAGCCCAAGCCAATGCACAACAAGTTTTCTCGAGGAGTGACTACTTGGTTTCATAGTCAGTAAAATTCTTGCTAAGGTAGTAGATTGCGTGCTCTTTTCTACCTGTTTCGTCATGTTGTCCCAAAACATATCCCATTGATCCTTCAAGCACTGTCAGATACATGACGAGTGGTCTTTTGAGAACTGGTGGCGTTAAGACCAGTGGCTCTTGTAAGTATTTCTTTATTGTCTCGGAATCCTTTTGGAAATCATTATTCCATACCACCGCTTGATCTTTTCGCAGTAATTTGAATATAGGCTCGCACGTAGCTGTTAGGTGTGATATGAACCTTGAAATGTAATTTAATTTCCCTAAGAAACCTTGAACCTCTTTCTCTGTCCTCAGAGGTGGCATTTCTTGTATGGCTTTTATCTTGTCGGGGTCTACCTCATTACCATGCTAACTTACAATGAAACCCAACAACTTTTCTGATCTGACGCCAATTGTACATTTTTTTGGATTTTCAATCTCAGTTTGAACTTGCGTAAACATTCGAATAACTTTTGTAAATGTATGATGTGTTCATCTTCCGTATGGGATTTGGAAATCATATCATTTATGTACACTTCGACCTCTTTGTTAATCATAACATGGAATAGCGTGACCATAGCTCGTTGATAAGTTGCCCCTGCATTCTTAAGACCGAATGACATTACTTTGTAGCAGAAAGTGCCCCAAGGTGTCATGAAAATGGTCTTTTCCATATCTTCGGGCGCCATTTGAATTTGATTATAGCCTGAGAAACCATCCATGAATGAGAATACTAAAGATTGATCCGTGTTGTCCACCAAAACATCTATGTGAGGTAACGGGAAGTCGTCTTTGGGACTTGCTTTGTTCAGATCCCGATAATCCACACACATGCGTACCTTGCCATCCTTCTTGGGCACCGTAATAATGTTAGCTATCCAAGGTGGATAATCTACCACTGCTAAGAACCGTGGGTCGAATTTTTTAAGAACCTCCTCTCTAATCTTGTTGGACATGTCTGGACGAGTTCTCTTGAGTTTTTGCCTAATTGGAGAGAAACCTTCCTTGAGAGGTAGTATGTGCACCACAATGTCTGTATCCAGTCCTGACATGTCCCAATATGACCAGGAAAATATATCCACGTACTCATGTAGTAGCTTGATCAACCTTTCTTTGATGCTTTTCTCCAATGTTTCCCCTAGCTCGATCACTTTCGGATCTTCCCCTGTGCCAAGGTTAATGGTCTCAATATATTCTTGATATGGTTGTATGTTGTCGGCCTTTCTCTCTCTCTCTCTCTCTCTCTCCAATTCTTTAGAAAGTTCAAGATCTTCATCATCTTCCTCTTCAACTTGGTTGATGGGAGCATAAAAATTGTATCAGATTGCAGCAGTAACATTATTGGTAGTTTTGGGCATGGATATGCACATTTATCATGTTTTGGTGCAGATTTTAGTATGTGAATTTTTAGAAATGCATATGAAGACAAGTATTTACTTTGTTTGATATCATTGCCACCTGTCCGCCATGCTTTATTCCCTTGTTGGCGAAGGTCTCTTGGATTGTAGGAAATTGTGCTTTGCCGTTCAGAGTAGCCTTTGATAATCCGTAGCCCAAACCGAAGCGATTCTTCTTCTTAGGAATTTTTGGGAGCTTTCCCCAACCCTTCTAGGTACCACTTTCCACTACTGTTTGCAAATCCCTCCATGAAGTTACTGTAGGTTTGTTGATTTTTTCCACCGGTAAGGTTACCATTGAGGCAACCTCTAGGACTTGGAATGGCGTGACTATACAGTATCCGTCGGCACTAATATACCTTATGATTCGATGTGATTTACAAAGATGTTCTCTTCACTGTTGATTATGATCAATTTCCCTTCAACTAAGAACTTCAGCTTTTGATGTAAGGTCGAAGTGACGGCCCCTGCCGCATGAATCCAAGATCGCCCAAGTAAACATGTATATGTCGGTTCTATATCCATGACTTGGAAAGTGATATAGAACATATGCAGGCCGATCTTGATCGGAAGGTCCACTTCTATGAATGCCGAGCTTTGAGAACTGTCAAAGGATTTAACTATCGTAGAACTCGACCTTATTACAATACCATCCAATGTTAACTTCATCAAGCTGGATTTCAGTAATATATTGAGGGCAGAACCAGTATCCGTGAGTACCCTGGATAGGCTGGTAGTACCTATCTGAATAGAGATGTTCAGTGCTTTGTTGTGAGCGCGGCCTTACGGAGGTAACTCATTGTTATTAAAACCCAGGTATGATCCAGACGTCAGATTTGCTACAATATTGTCAAACTGATTTACAGTAATCTCTTCTGTGACGTGGGCAGAACTCAGAACCTTCATTAAAGAGTCTCGATGTGCTTTTGAATTGATAAGAAACAAGAGCATAGAAATTTTGGTTGGGGGTTGGTGAATCTGATCCACCACCCTATAGTCACTTCTTTTGATTATCTTCAAAAATTCATCCGCCTCTTGATCAGTAAAGTTTTTGCTTGGAGGTTATTTTTCCTGATTTGTTTCCACCACTGCTTTTCCTTTATACTTTGTCAATACATCTTTTTTATTTTTCACTACGTCATCAGTCTTCTTCCGTGGATCAGGTCCAAAGATTCGACCACTGCAGGTCATGCCCCTTGTCCCTATTATGTTTGAGATTTCAAGTCCTTGACTTGACAATGTCTCATATTCATGTTTCAATCCATTAACGTATACAGCTGAATCATAACTCCATGGTACTGTTATATCACTTTCATAAGGCGTAGGTGATGGTCCCCTAATTACCATTGTGGCCTTTGGAACTGCTGGTATTTGTAGAGTTTGTTTCGGTGCTACCCCTGGGGTTTCTGCCGATTCTCCCCACAGGATCACAAGAGTCTTTTTTTAAGGTTTTGTATTTGTCAAGGGATTACCAACGAATGCTTTGTATTTCCTTCAATTGCAGCTACATATTCTTCTTCAGGGTATATCCGAATTGGACTATCCCCTAGTCCACCAACTTCTGTAATGTTCTTTCGAAAGCTTCATTATGTTCCAACAGGAACCCACACTCCAACAGATATTGTGTCAACAAATTTATTGGGGCCTTTCCTTGTCTGACTGCCCCATAGTCAGTGATTACTTCAATCGCATTTATTGTTGGTCCACCATGTAGGGGCATGGGGTTTGACTGATGTTAGGTTTCTCAAAAGTGATGTCTTGAGAATCCAATAAATCTTGAACTTTATATTTGAAAGCCCAACATTGTTCTATGGTATGCCCAGGAGAATTGGCGTGATACTCGCATTTGGCATTGGCATTGTATTTTCATGGGAGTGGCCCGACGAGAGGAGCTAGAGGTTTTATCTCTACCAAAGATGCTTTGACCAAGTGTTGTAATAATTGATTGGGTGACATAGGGAGTGGATCAAAATTTCTTTGCGGCCTTTAAAATTTGCTTTGTTGTTGTCTTTGTGGAATTATTAATGGTTATTGTGTCCTTGGTTGTGAGGCTACAAATTAATTTCTCCCTCCTTTCTTTTCGTGAAGTTAAGAACATGTCTTTTTGCATTGTAAGGGGTATTCGATGGTCCCCCCTTGTATCTTCCCATTATTTACTCCAACTTAAATCCTTTCTCCGATAGTCACTAGATCTGAGAATCCTGAAGAGATGCTTCCTACCATATTTTCATAGTATACCCCTTGCAAGGTTTCCATAAACATATCTACCAGTTCTTTCTCCCAAACTGGTGGTTGCACATGAGATGCCATCTCTCTCCATCTCTAAGCGTATTCTTTGAGGACTCCTCTTTCTTCTAAGACAAGTTCTGGAGTTACGTGCAAGTGGGCGCCATGTCCAAGTTAAATTTGTAATGCTTCAAGAAATCATTGGAAAGATCTGCCCATTTTCGAATTTGAACCCGTTCTAACTGCATATACTAATCCAGGGATGCCCTACTTAAACTTTCTTGAAAACAATGAATCATCAGCTTCTGGTTGTGGGCATGGGCATGCATCTTTCTGCAATACATGTGAAGATGGTTCCTTGGAAAAGTGAGCCCCTTGTATTTTCCAAAGTCAATTACTTTGAACTTTGATGGGATCACTACATCGGGAACTAGACCCATTTCAAGAGCATCTACCTCGAAGGCGTCATAACCTTCCATAACTTTCAATCTTTCCTCAAGAGCTTTGTATTGATTCAGCACTA
This sequence comes from Vicia faba, assembly GCA_948472305.1. Classification (NCBI taxonomy): domain Eukaryota; kingdom Viridiplantae; phylum Streptophyta; class Magnoliopsida; order Fabales; family Fabaceae; genus Vicia; species Vicia faba. The sequence goes on along the minus strand of OX451737.1, from coordinate 1,680,453,870 downwards.
TTGGATTCTCATTAGCATGAGTATAGGTCGTTCTTAAGGGTGCTTGATTGACATCCTCTTGGCCGTGGTCTCGATATTGCAGGTCCAAGTAGTTTCCTGCATTGTTGATCAGCTTGCTTTGTCTCTTGTTGGGCCATGATGGACTTTTGGGGTCCTGTTTCTGGCTCTTTTCACGGTTGGTGATCGCTTGATGCACCAATTGTTTGGGATACTTCTTCAAAATCTACTCTAGGAATTTGATCCTGTCTGTCGATGATGTTTTTCAAAGCTAGAATAACTTGACTCATGTCTCCTTTCATTGAGTTGACATCGCCTTTGACTTGCTCGAGATCTTCCTCGAAAGCAGTTTGGTTCTCCTTGATTTGTTCCATAGCTCTTTGTTGATATGCTCTTGTTTGATACTGAGGATAAGGATGTGGTTCTCTTCTTCTACCGATGGTTTAACTGGAGATTTTTTTGAAAAAGATAAGTTTTTGTATGAAATGCAGGTGTTTGTGAATGTATGCATGCATATGAATATGTATGAATATGTATGAATATGTTAGGGTTTCTTCTTTTGAATGCCTTATTCAATTGGATATATATATTTTATCATTATTTTTTTAGTCTTTGTTTCTTTTTTTATTGGTGAATATCTTAAAAATAAATACGCAAACAAGATACGGAAACAAAATGCCTTTAATGAAAGTAACAATTGTTTTTGAAAGAGAACATAATTCAGACATTGAAAGATATTACAACTTTAAAACAATAGAATTGCTGAAAGAAAGGAAACAAAGGGAAACAATCTTCTAAGCGCGCTTGCGGATGTCTGCTCTGAAACGATCGACCAATGTTCGATAAAGCATGAGAAAGTCTTCAACATATTTTGGAAGAGGAACCATTAATTCTCTGCGTCTCTCAAACTTCTAGGGATGTCTTCAATGAGATTGTTGGGCTAAGAAGGCGAGTCTTTCATGCTTGTCCTTGTAATATCGATATTCTTGGTAAAGGGGAATTATCTTATGGTTATCCCTCCACGCTTGGGCGATCTTTGTATAATGCTCTTCTAAATACATCTTTTAGCCCTCATCTCCGTATAAAGTCTCCGTTGAATCAAGAAATATTTTCGGAGGCCTTCTTGCTCAAGGCATACTTGCTCATATTCTTCAGTCTTCTGGGCCAGAAGTCTTTCTTCCCTCATTCTCGTAAGGTGTTCCCTTATCTCTAATTCTTGGCTATCCTGAAGTCTAGTGGTGAGGTACTTCATTTGCTCTTCTTGATCTAAAGAAGCTTTCGCCAAACTTTGGATTTTGACCCTTAGATCTTATTCTAGCACCTTCTTGTCTTTTGTTGCCTTTTCATACCATCTGGTTAACCTCCCAATTTCATCAGCAGCATCCTCTTACCTTTGGTTGTGGGAATCTAGGTTAAAGGTAGCACTTAACAATCCTTTAGTCGTACGCTTCTGTTTAAGGTTCTCTTTTTCCAATGCCTTTTGATCTCTTTGAATCTGTTGGTCTTTTGATTCAAGTATGAGCTGCATTTGTCTCTTTTCTTTGGTTAGATTAAGGAGGTTGAGTTCTAATTCTTCCTTTTCCCTATGAGCTTGTTTTAGGGCATTCTTCAGATTGTCAATTTCTTCCAAGGACATAGGCGGGGCCTCTGGGACCTCTGGCTTGTATTCAGGATCTATATCAAATGGCAGCTTGATAATTTGTACCCTATCTAGAACCCATCTAGTGTAGGGTTCTTTTGCCACGACATTTTTCCTTTCAGCTTTCCTTCTATTAATCTTATTCCGAGCCTGGATAACCTTTTTGAGCAATCCTTGGTCATTTTTACCCATGTCATAAATAATCAATTGTTGGAGTTGTTCGTCTGAAGGTTTATCTTTGATAACACTTGATCGCACTGCATATTTGACTCAAGTAACACATGTTTTTCATAATTTTTTAGTACTATTTTCTTGCGTTATGCTTGTATTTGTCTTGTTTTCAGGCAACATGCCCATTTGGAGCTCTTCTTGAACAAACCAAGCGAAAAGGCCAAGAGATTGAGATTTTCAGTAAAATCCTACACATGGAGTTCAGCTCAACAGCCGCTATAGGGGGGCGCCGTGATGTGTCCCACTCCACCCAGGGGATAACTGCCACATCCCCTATGATCTCTCTATCTGCTCACTCAGCGCCTGTGGATGGGCCTCGACGACTGTGGTCTTTGTTAAGTTTCTTCCCGCCCAAAAGGAGTTGGGGGCATTTCTGTCAAAGCATAGCCTGGAGAACTTCTATAAATAGTAGTTTTCATTTCATTTTCCATCATCCAACTTAGTCATGCAACGCTAAGCCTATACTAACTTGTGTAAAAGAAATAATTTGCCACAATAGAGGATTATTGCACCATAGTCTTGATTAGGTTGGAGCATCTCTTTTATTTATAATCTTGCCGCCATTTTACTTCAAGCAGTTTCTTTTCAATTGTACCAAGATTTAAAGACTACAATTTGGAGTAGGATTCTATTTAAGTTTATTTTTTATTCAATTCCTTTGTCTTGCACTTGCATTACTTATTTTATTACCTTGCCTTGCCTTTATTACTATGTTTATTTTGATCAAATTTAATGTGCTTGCTTTTATTTCCATGTCCGGATAAATGTTTTAAGGTTGGAATGTAAGGATCATTACCATGATAGCATTTCAACACCGTATCAGTAGAAACACTTTAGGGACTGTTTTAACTTTTAACACAAGTTTTTCGTACTTAATATTTTTGGATAAGATCGAAAGTCGTCCATTTCAAAGAGTAAACTTGGTTAGTTTTTAACCATTCAAAAAGGGCGAAAGCGTTTTGACTGGTTAATTAGGAACAAGTTTTTGGCGCCGTTTTTGGGACCAAACTTCGTCAAATTTCGTACCCTATTGTTATCCTGTTTAGACTAAGGCTTGATTAGCAAGTAAATGCGCAAGAATTGCAGTACCTGAAACTTAGTAGATCCTTTAGTGTAACCCGAAAGTTACACTCGAGCACGTCTTTTTATCCGTAGGATAAAGAGAACTATGGCTGGAGATCGTAACCGAAGACCCCTTAAGGAATTTGCCCAACCATCAGACGAGGAGCCTAGTTCAAGTATAGTAAACCCTGCCATCACCACCAATAATTTCGAACTAAAGCCCTCATTATTACAATTAGTGCAACAAAATCAATTCTCTAGTCTCTCCTCAGAACCTGAATCAGCACTTGAAAGTTTTTATCCAATTAGCGGACACTTTAAAGACCAATGGTACTTCACCTGAGGCGATTCATCTAAGACTATTCCCTTTCTCCCTCAGAGATAAAGCACGTGATTGGTTAGATTCCCTTCCAGCCAATTCAATAATGACTTGGGAAGACCTTAGGAGAGTGTTTCTTGCTAGATATTTCCCGCCAAGAAAAACAGCAGTCCTTAGAAACTTGATCACTAGATTTACTCAAAACCAAGGAGAATCACTTTTTGAAGCATGGGAGAGATATAAAGACCTGTTAAGAGATTGTCCACATCATGGCCTAGAGCAATGGTTAATTATCCACACCTTCTATAATGGAGTCCATTATAACAGGAAGATGTCTATCGATGCTTCCGTTGGCGGCGCAGTGATGAACAAACCTTACTCTGAAGCTTGTGCTCTCATAGAAGATATGGCCCAAAACCATTACCAATAGGGAGTAGAACAAGCAACATGATAGAAAAAGGAGGCCCAAGGAGGAGTACGTGAGATAAGTTTCCTGGACATGGTGCAAGCCAAAATGGACGCTCTTGCCTTAAAATTTGAAAACATGTCTCAGAGCCCGAACATTGTAGTTGCAGTACACTCGAAATGTAAACTCTGTGGGACCCAAGAACATCAAACTTCAGACTGTAACGTGTTGAATGGATCTAGCACATACCAAGTCAACTATACCCAAGGGAACCCATTCTCAAACACTTACAATCCCAGATAGAGGAATCACCCAAACTTTTTCCTATAAGAACAACAACCCGATTCAGAATTCTACACCTCCGAGACCCCAAGGTTTCCAAGCCCAAAGACCAAATCAACCTATGCAAACTGTACCACCGAAACCAAACCTTGAGAAAATCATGGACAATTTCATTTCGGCCCAGACTCAGCAAAATAAAGAGTTCCTGAATCAGAACATTCATATAAATGAACTAATAACGCAATTAGGAACTAAGGTTGGCCAGATAGTTACTCATAACAAGATGCTTGAAACACATATCTCTCAGGGAGCCCAGACACATGCTTCTCAAACTACACTTGGAGGATAATTCCCTGGGAAACCTCAACCAAATCCCAAAGGGAAAGCTAATGCCATTACCTTACAAAGTGGGTCTTCTTACGATGGACCAACAAATCCAACATTAAGCGTGATGGAACAACCTAAGGAAAGTGTAGTGCCTTCAGACCAAGTAGAGGAACCAAAGGAACCTGAAAAGCAAAAAGACCCAGGAATAGAAACTACAGATATAACTTATACACCGCCACCCCTATACAAACCTCCGATCCAATTTCCGCAAATACTTAAACAAACTAAGATTGATAATCAATATAAAAAATTCATAAAGGTTATAGAGAAACTCTATGTAGAGATTCCTTTTACCGAAGTTATCACTCAAATACCATCTTATGCAAAATTCCTAAAAGACATCCTGACCAACAAGCGTAGATTTGACGATCCTAAACCTTTAGAGTGCAATTTCATTTTCGAAAATAAACTTGCCAAGAAAGAAAAGGACCCAGGAATTTTTTCCATACCTTGTATATCACATGGTTGACAAAGCCTTTTTAGACTTAGGAGCTAACGTCAGTCCAATGCCTTTGGCGGTTTGTAAGAGGCTAAACTTAGGAGAATTGCAGCCGATTAAAATGTCTCTTCAATTGGCCAATAGATCAGTTAAATATCCTATGGGCATACTAGAAGACATACTAGTTAAAATAGGTCATCTATACATCCCAATAGATTTCGTAGTCATGGATATTAAAGAAGACGATGAAATACAAATCCTTCTAGGAAGACAATTCCTATCAACCGCGGGAGCCATAATAGATGTTAAGAAAGGAAAATTGACTTTTGAGGAAGGTGATGAAATGATAGAATTTATTCTTTCGAAGTTCTTAATGGAACCAATCGTAGGAGATGCGTGTTATGCCATTGACGTCATTGATGAGTGCATATTGGAACTGGACCAAGAAGAACCTGTCGAAACTATCAAGTTACCTTCAACCGCCATTTGAGAGGACGATGGATTTGAAAGACTGGAACCCTACTTTGATGACAACCTCTACAAATGTTTATCCCTTACTTCAGATCTTATGCCTTTCCCTAAGAAACCATCTTTAAAACTTAAAGAACTACCCAAGAATCTGAGACATGAGTTCTAAGATGAAAAAATGAATCGTCCTGTTATAGTCAGTGCTACCTTAAATCAAGACGAGACAAAACAACTCTTAGATATCTTGCAAAAATATCCCTCAGCCTTAGGGTATAACATCTCTGATTTAAAAGGAATAAGCGCATCTGTGTGCATGCATTGTATTATGTTGGAGGAAGATTCTAAACCCTCTAGAGAACATCAAAGGAGGATAAACCCTATAATGAGTGAGGTTGTTAAGAGAGAATTTCTTAAGTTACAAGAGGCTGGTATAATTTATCAAATTTCAGATAGTAAATGGGTAAGTCCTGTACATGTGGTACCTAAGAAAGGAGGCATCACAGTCACGAAAAATGAGAAAGGTGAACATGTTGTAAAGCGAACAGAAGGAGGTTGGCATATGTGTATAGATTATAGAAATTTAAATAAAGCAACTAGGAAATATCATTTCCCTCTCCCCTTTATGGATTAAATGCTTGAGGGCCTAGCTAGACACTCGTATTTTTGTTATCTAGATGGGTACTCAGAAGTTTTCCAAATCCCTATTCACCCCAAGGATCAAGAAAAAACGACCTTTACCTGTCCTTACGGAAAATTCGCCTATAAATGAATGCCCTTTGGACTCTGTAATGCGCCAGCCACTTTCCAGCATTGTATGATGTCAATTTTCGCAGACTATCTTGACGAAACTATGGAAGTATTCACGGATGATTTCTCGGTTTGTGGATTCAATTTTAAATACTGTCTCTCTAACTTTGAGAAAATCCTAGAAAGATGCGTTGAGGTAAACCTTGTATTAAATTGGGAGAAGTGTCATTTTATGGTTAATGAGGGTATAATATTATGACACATTATCTCTGAAAAGGGCATTGAAGTTGATAGAGCCAAAATAGAAGTAATATAGAACCTCAAGCCACCTAAAACTATTAGGGAAGTTAGAAGTTTTCTTGGACATGCTGGTTTCTACCGGCGTTTTATCAAAGACTTATCCAAAATAATGAAGCCTTTAACTAATCTTCTGATGAAGGACGTCGAATTTGTTTTCGATGAGAAATGTATTGAAGCCTTCGATCTTTTGAAACAAGCACTAATTTCAGCTCCAATCATGCAACCTCCATATTAGACACAACCTTTCGAAATTATGTGCGATGCTAGTGATTATGCCGTTGGTGCTGTTCTAGGGCAGAGAAAAGATAAGAAATTACATGTCATATATTATGCTAGTAGAACCTTAGATGCTTCCCAACTTAACTATGCAACAACAGAGAAACAATTGCTAGCCATGATTTTTGCAATTGATAAGTTTAAATCCTATTTGGTTAGAGCTAAGATCATTGTTTACACAGATCATGCTGCTATTTATTACCTGCTAAACAAAAAGGATGCTAAACCTAGGTTACTTAGATGAATCCTTTTACTCCAAGAGTTTTATTTGGACATTAGAGATAAAAAAGGCACAGAGAATATAGTCGCTGACCATCTCTCTAGGTTAGAATATTTGAAACCTGAATTATTGCCTATAAATGATGATTTCACCTATGACAGACTTGTAGCTAAGATAGACAACTTTGAGCCTTACATAGATGAAAACCTTGAGAAAGTTTCAATAATGAGAAGTGTACCTTGGTACACTAATTTTGTAAATTATCTAGTTGTCGATATCATACCCCCTGATTTGAACTACCAACAGAAAAAGAAGTTCTTCAACGATGTTAAACATTTTTATTGGGATGAACCAATCCTATTTAAGAGAGTCATAAACAATATCTTTAGACGTTTTTTCCTAGAAGAGGAAGTGGAAAACATCATCGAACACTGTCACTCTGTACAATATGGTGGACACACAAGCACGTCCAAAACATATGCTAAAATCCTTCACGTAGGCCTCTACTAGCCAACTTTGTGGCGTAATGTTGATACCTACATTGTCAAATGCGACCGGTGCCAACGCACTAGGAACATCTCAAGACGTGATGAAATGCCCTTAAGGTATATCGAAGAAATGGAACTTTTTGATGTATGGGGTATAGATTTTATGGGACTATTTCCATCCTCCATGGGAAATAAATACATATTGGTAGCTGTGGACTACGTGTCCAAATGGATTGAGGATATTAAATCACCCACAAATGACACCTGAGTAGTAATTAAGTTATTTAAGAACAACATCTTCCCAACGTTTGGAATACCCCGCCTAGTCATAAGTGATGGAGGATCACACATTATATCCAAAATCTTTGACAAACTTTTGATTAAATATGGAGTAAAACATAAAGTAGAAACACCATATCACCCACAAACCAGTGGTCGAGTTGAGGTGTCCAATAGGGAAATTAAACAGATCTTGGAGAAAACCGTCTCAATATCCAGAAAAGATTGGTCTGAAAAGCTGAAAGATGCATTATGGGCTCACATAACACCCTACAAAACCCCCATTGGAACTACATCTTACCATTTGGTTTACAGAAAGTTATGTCACTTACCTTTTGAATTAGAGCACAAGGCATATTGGGCTATAAAAACTTTGAAGTTAGACTACTTAGCATCCGGAGAAAAACGTATCCTCGATATCCATAAACTGGAGGAACTCCGTCTGAATGCCCATGAAAATGCCATAATATACAAAGAAAGAACAAAAATATGGCATGACAAGAGAATCATTAAAAAAGACTTCAACATAGGCAATTTTGTTCTTCTTTTTTATTCCAGGTTGCGACTTTTTCCTGGTAAGCTACGTTCAAGATGGACCGGTCCCTATGAAATATCCAAGATCTTGAGGTCCGAGGTAGTTGAAATAAAAAATAACTCTTGTACCCCCTTCGTGGTAAATGGACAAAGATTGAATATTTATAAAGAAGGCGGCGTTTCAGATGAATACTCCAGTCACACATTGATAGACCCACCAATGCGTACTTCTGAAATGTGAGATCTAATCGTCGAGCTAATAACGTTAAACAAGCATTGCATGGGAGGCAACCCATGGTTTCTTTTTCACTTATTTTCATTTAATTTATTTTTATCACAAATTAATTTTAGGTTGACTAATCTTTATAATATTTTTTCAGGTCCAGATACTCTAACTATATTTTTCAGGATGCCACACTTTGATGATATGCACGTGGTATTTAGGGATGATGCACAAAGGAGACGCTATACTACCTTATCTACACGTCCAATGCTACCTACCGGGTATCCCGATCGAACTACATGGAAGCACTAGGAATTGAAGCAAGTGTGAAATACATGTGCAACCAGCTTCAGTGGGACGAGTATGCTGATGATGTCAATGTGACCTACAGAAACCTCACCTTGGAGTTTCTTAGCTCACTCGACTATGAGTCGTACGTGAGTAGTGGAGATGATAGAGGACACATCAGTTTCAGGCTATTTGGAACCGAGTACACTTTCACCACGAAACAATTTGGTGATTTATTGGGTTTTCAGAGTAGTCCAGATCCTATCCCTGAGCTTCCTTTGAGTTATTACATGAATAGGAGCATAAACAGGTTCTGGAGAGAAATCTCTAGTGGCGGTAGCCCTGATCCCTCTACTCAGCTGTCAAAGAATATTCATAACCCAACTTTCAGGTATTTTCAGATGATCCTTTTCCATACCTTTTCCGGAATGAGTGATGCTAACGACCTTGTTAGTGCCAAAGAGATTCCATTCCTGATCTATACCAGTCAGTCTCGCTCTATCACCAGTGGTAACTTCTTGATTGAGAGTTTGCACATGACTGTTATTCATGTTCTGTACACTTGAGCCACTTCCTCCTCGCATTATAAATTTAGTCTTTTTAAAAGCTATGCGATTATGAAAATTGAGGAAGGAAGGAAGTTTTCACCTTATGATTCATGGTACTATTGTACCCAGTGTTGTTATTCCCTACACTCCGTACACTGATGTGCGATTTGAGCATAACTGGGCCTATGATTTGAGTGCTCCAGCTTTTACTGGTCTGTGACCCCCAAATTTTCTTTTGGAGGAGGGTAACAACACTGAGAATGAGTATGATTTGGATGAGTAGTCACCTGTTGTTGGCTCCTAAATTCGACACCCTTGTTTTATTAATGTCAGCCATTAAAGCTGAAGGATGTCTTCGACTGGCTAGATCCGTCGAAATGCCCATCGAAAAATGGCAAGGTACTTAAAAGATTTCTTCCAAGGGAGAAGTTGGTTGCCTTCGACGTCGAAGGAGTTTCTCGTCGAAGATGTTTCTCGACGAAGGTGTTCGATGGTTCAGAGTGGAGCAGTTTGAAATTCAAGCGTTTGGAGGGAAAACGGTTTCCAGCGGTTACCAAGTGTAACGTGCGAAGATCTGGAGCGTCGAACGTTGAGAACGTGCCAAGTGGAATGATCTCGAAGCAGTGTAACTGCCCGACGGTTACTTGGGATGTTTTAGTATAAATAGTAGTAGTCATGTAAGTTCTCGCGTGTGTTCACAATTCTATACAAAGTCACTCATATAGATTCGAGTACCCAGCGTGTGAGAAAGAATTGTTGAGAAATGTATGTGTGAAACACCAACTTTATTAATCAAAGTCATTTACTTTTCCAGAAATTTACTTGCTTTCTTCTTTACTTTCCTGTCGAACCCTTTCATTTAAAGCCTTATTTATTTTACCAAGTCCTTTCTTCATGCAATTTACTTAAAGCCTCTTTATTTTATTGTCACTTAACCCATACCCAATTTAATCAAAACTTCAAAATCAACCTATGTCCTAGGATCAATCTGATCGATCCTGCGAGTAACCAAATAAGTAACCATTTGGAGGATCAGCGGTTGTTTACCAAATACCAAGGTAAACAAATTGGCACACCTGGTGGGACAGTGTGTTGATTGTTGAAAATAATCTCATCTTTTCGAGGAGTGTTGTATGTTATTGAGAAGTGGTAGAATATACACTAACGATAACAATACTGCCAGAAGAAGGGAAGAGATGGCGAATCCGCCAAACAATAACGAAATCCCACAAACGAATGTGGGAGCAACGGTTAGTACAACCGTAAGCGAAGCGACAACTGTTGGTTCGACGCCAGCAGTAACGGTCACAGCAACGGGGCCATTACTTTCGTTCACGGGCCCCGGGATGCCTTTGGGAACTCCCCCACCAAGGGGAAATTTAGGCACAAGGCCTTTAGCGCCACCAGGATTTATGCCACTCTATGGTATGCCAACTTCTGAAGTCGCTAGCCTGACGAATGCTGCGTCCACTTTTTCAGACCCTTTAGTGAGTGCCTCTTCGCCACTCCAAGGTTCTGGAGTAGGCATGGCGAATAGAAATAGGACCCAACTCTTAGGAGGAACGTCCCAAGTAGCCCACGGCCTTACAAATGCCTCGACAGCAGTTTTGAGGCAACAAATGGACGAAAGCAACCATGATATGGTGCAAATGTTGGCACAAACTTTGAGTACAGTGCTAAACCCTCTAATACAAAACACTACTCAATCGAATCAGCAAGTGTCAGCGCAAATGACGCGTTTGGCTGATTTCTTTGGAGTACCCCAACCTATTCGACAGCCCCAAAGGGCGCAAATAAGGGGAAACCAGGGGATATTTTTAGAGGAAGAAACCACCATCAACCAGGCTCAACAGCCTGTCGAACAAAACCTTAGGGCACGATTGGAGCAACCCGTCGAGGAACCTAGGGTAATAACCCCAGAGGTAAGGTTAATTAACAGAAACCAAAACGCTGACGAAGTAGTCCAGCATATCCAATACCAGAATACGGGTTTGGAAAATAATCTGGCAACCATGATCGAAAGGATCATGACTCAGAATGGGATGAACATGGGCTTTCGAAGGCCCAACTTTACATCTCCATTGTCAGAATACGTGTTACAAACAGACTTACCTCCTAGATGCAAAGTCCCCAAATTTACTAAGTTCTCTGGGGACACGACAGAATCTACTGTCGAGCATGTGGCGAGATACTTGATCGAAGCAGGTGACATTTCGAATAACGAAAACCTGAGGATCAAATACTTCCCAAGTTCTTTAACAAAGAACGCTTTTACTTGGTTTACAACTCTTCCCCCCAATTCGATCCATCATTGGACCTAGTTGGAAAGATTGTTCCATGAACAATTCTACATGGGGCAAACCAAGATAAGCCTGAAAGAATTGGCCAGTGTGAAGAGACGTTTCACTGAACCTATAGACGAATATCTAAATAGGTTTAGGTTGCTCAAGGCGAGATGCTTTACACAAGTGCCAGAACATGAGTTAGTCGAAATAGCCGCAGGCGGTTTAGATTATTCCATTAGGAAGAAGCTAGACACCCAATACCTGAGAGACATGGCCCAACTGGCCGATAGAGTTCGACAGGTAGAACGCCTCAAAGCTGAAAAAGCAAAGGCAACGAAAACTCACAAAAGAGAGAGGATAGCGTACGTTGAGATGGATGACGAAGATCCGGAATCCTTCGACGATACTTTAGCTGTCGAAGAAGGAGAAGTCGATTTAGCAGAACTGAAACAAGGGCCACCATACTCTTGTAAACTGTTAGTCCCCTCAAGTGAGAAAAATCCCAGTGGTCCAGAAAGGACCAACGATAGGTTCCCCAAAAAGACTTATAGTTTTGACATCACAAAATGTGATGAAATATTCGACTTGCTTGTTAAAGATGGCCAAATGATAGTACCCCCAGGGGTGAAAGTGCCTCCTCTTGATCAAAGAAAGAAGAGAGGTTTTTGCAAATATCATAATTTTTTGGGCCATAAAACTTCTCAATGTTTTCTTTTCAGGAATCTTGTGCAAGACGCTATCGAAGAAGGGAGGTTGAAGTTCGCTGACAAAACCCCCATGGCTGTCCACTCAAATCCATTGCAGGCTGAAGCCCACTATGCTGAACCCTCTGAGGTGAACGTGATAGAGGCAACCAGGAGCCAGTCGAAGAAGCCAGGAATTACAATGGTCGAAGTCTCAAAGGACCACATCAACATGCCAATCTTTGGCAGTTTTTCTGGAAATTTATCCAGGAAGACAATTGAAGCAGTTCAGAAAGCGGTCGAAAGCCCGAAGTTGGAGACCGCTGAAGCGCAAAAAACTGGACCAAAATCCAGTTCCCACTTGGCCACAGTTCAAGGCCAGACGGAGAATCTGGAGATACAAATGAAGCAGTTAACTCTTGCTAACAAAGATACAATGAATATCAACATGGTCGAACTTTCTGACCCAAAAGCATCAGAAGAGGCCATGAGGCAAGAACAAGCTAATAAGACTGCTTTCCCTCGGGAAAATGAAAATTTGGCAGATTTTCTACAAAGATGCCAGAAAAAGAAATCAGAGGTCATGCTGTGTCCAAGATGCAGTTCGATCTTTGACAAAAAAGCTGCTGAGCACATTCAAGGCGTAAGAGCAGCGAATAAGAGAAGGGAAAATGTTGATCTTCGACATGATCCCAGAAGAGCCTCCCAAAGAGGTTCAAACCAAGAAAAGAGGCCATTGACTTTTAGGCCTCCTACAAATGTGCCAGTAGATACTTGGTACAAAACCTCTGGTCGAAAAAGGCCAAGTGAGGATAAATGGCACTCTTTCGACGTGCCAAGGGGTTCCTCTTTGACTCAAAAGAAAGAGCCTCAGGTTGCTGCACCTAAAGTTGCACAAGTGTCAAGCAACTACAAAGGTAAAAATCCCATGTCTCGATCTCAATGGAGGAGATACCAAAGGAGACGAAAAGCTGAAAGGGAGGCTGCCAACGAACCAAAGGCAGAAACCAGTTCAAATGTTCCTCAAAGGAAGCAAAGGAAACCTCTGGAAAGAGAGCCAGTAACCAACAGGCTAGTTTGGCCTAACCAAAGTGAAGTCGAAGACGAAGACGATTCTGAGTCTGATGATACTTTGGACATAATGGTGAATATAGTCTCAGTGCTCCCCAGAGAATTCAACTGACAGGTGGAGGTCGAAGTAAGTGACTGGGAAGTGGAACAAGAAATGGCCAAACACAGGCCAGTATGCTATTTCGTCATGGACAATGGCACCACTGAGGAACAAAATGGCTTCTTCGAACCACCTACAGAGGCGATGAAAAATCACCTCAAGCCTTTATTTATAAGGGCTAGACTCGAAGAAACTACTGTGAATAAGATTTTGGTGGATTGCGGGGCGACCATCAACATTATTCCTCACTCTATGCTAAGGAAAATTGGCAAAAGGGATGAGGACATTAAGCCTCACAACATGGTCCTGTCGAACTATGAGGGCGGCATAGGGACCACTATGGGAGTGATCCAGCTGGATATCAAAGTAGGATCTATCCTTCGACCAACGATGTTTATGGTCATTTCGGCCAAACCTAACTACAATCTTTTGTTGGGCCGTGAATGGATTCATGGTGTTGGAGCTGTGCCTTCATCAATGCACCAGAGGCTGCTCCTATGGCGTCCAGATGGGATGGTCGAAAACATAGAGGCAGATCAAAGCTACTACCTGGGCGAAGTGAATCACCTGGGGTTGGCAGATTTCGACAAGAACTTGGCTCACATAGGGCCATGTCCAACACCTGACTTCGACATGGCGCCAGCGCCAAACACTTTTTGTTCCCTATACCTGCATCCTGAGCATGGTTTCCAATGGGACAGAGAAGACTTGTCCCACATAGACTTCAGTGGGTTAACTGATATCCAACCAACTGGTTGGGGAAGTGAATTCAGTGATAATGACTGAGTCACAATCTTTGAAGCGAATTTCGGCTTATGTAGCTGAAACTAAGATGATAACGGCTCTCGAAGCCGAAGTGAAGTACATGGCCACACAGGCCAATGATCAACAGTTATCTGCTGCAGGTCCAGGAAAGGATTTCGATCCAAAACCCCCTGATATCATGCCAGAAGAAATGCAGGAACAGAGGCTCGACGCCATCTATGACGATGAGCCTTTGGGCTTCGAAAAGGACCCCTTGGCGAACAACATTAAAATGTTAGCGCAAGATCCTTTAGAAGAAATCAACCTAGGCGAAGGGTCAGAGAAAAGGCCAACTTACATCAGCGCCAAAATTGATCCAGAACTTAGGTTGGAAGTAATCCAATTGCTGAAAGAGTTCAAAGACTGTTTTGCATGGGATTATGACGAAATGCCTGGTCTCGACAGAGGATTGGTAGAACTTCAGTTGCCAATCAAACCTGGGAAGAAGCCAATCAAGCAAAATCCAAGGCGCTTCGCTCCAGAAATACTGTCGAAGATCAAGACGGAAGTCGAAAGACTTCTGAAATGCAAATTCATACGCGTTACAAGGTATGTCGAATGGATTGCAAACATTGTGCCAGTAATTAAGAAAAATGGTACGTTAAGGGTATGCATCGATTTCAGAGATTTGAATGCTGCTACACCCAAAGATGAATATCCTATGCCTGTGGCGGAAATGCTAGTCGATTCTGCCGCTGGCTATGAATACCTGAGCATGCTCGATGGTTATTCAGGATATAATCAAATATTCATTGCTGAAGAGGATGTGTCGAAAACAGCTTTTCGATGCCCTGGGGCCCTAGGCACTTACGAATGGGTAGTGATGCCTTTTAGCCTAAAGAACGTTGGGGCAACATACCAGCGAGCAATGAATACTATCTTCCATGATTTTATTAACACTTTTATGCAAGTATATATTGATGACATTGTTATAAAATCTGTTTCCAGGAAGAATCATATTGACCACCTTCGACAATCATTCGAAAGAATGAGAGAACATGGTCTGAAGATGAACCCTTTGAAGTGTGCATTCTGTGTGAAAGCTGGAGATTTCTTGGGCTTCGTTGTCCACAAGAAAGGAATCGAAATCAACCAGAACAAGACGAAGGCAATTCTGGAAGCAAAAGCGCCATCGAATAAGAAGGAACTGCAATCTCTTTTAGGCAAGATAAATTTCTTAAGGAGGTTTATATCTAATCTAAGTGGGAAAGCTCAGGCCTTTTCACCCTTACTTCGACTGAGTAAAGAGGGGTTCGAATGGGGGCAAGAGCAACAAGAAGCCTTCGACAAAATCAAAGGGTACCTCACTAAGCCACCTATTTTGGTGCCTCCTTGTAGCAATAGGAGTATGAGATTGTACATAGCTGCATCCGACAAAACTTTGGGAAGCATGTTAGCCCAAGAAGATGAGAATGGAGTCGAAAGACCCATTTACTATCTCAGTAGAGTTTTGAACGATGCAGAAACTAGATATAGTGAAGTAGAAAAATTGTGTCTATGTCTGTATTTCTCTTGTACAAAACTCAAGCAATATATAAAACCAGTTAATGTGTATGTTTCGTCTCATTTTGATGTTTTCAAGTATATGTTGTCGAAACCTATCTTGCACAGTAGAATTGGCAAGTGGGCATTAGTATTAACTGAATACTCCTTGACCTTTATGCCTCTTAAGGCAGTAAAAGGACAAGTGGTTGCAGACTTCATAGTCGACCACTCAATTCAAGTTGAGGATATTAATTATGTGGAGATAGAGCCTTGGAAATTCTACTTCGATGGTTCCAGCCATAAAGATGGAACAGGGGTAGGAGTCTTGATTATTTCTCCAGATAAAATTCCAACAACATTCAAGTACAAAATATCAGGTTCTTGTTCGAACAATGAGGCTGAGTATGAAGCTCTAATTACCGGCCTTGAGATATTGTTGGAATTGGGGGAAACTCGAGTCGAAATAATGGGAGACTCAGAGTTAGTCATTAAGCAAGTCACAAAGGAATATAAATGCATAAGAGAGAATCTCATTATGTACTTTGTGATAGCAAATCGTTTATTGAAAAAATTTGAAACAATCAATATTCGACACATACCCAGAGTCGAAAATCATAGAGCCAATGACTTGGCACAGATTGCATCTGGGTATAAGATTTCAAAAACGAGATTGCAAAGAGCAATCGAAGTTCGAGAAAAGATAAAAGCAACTTGTCTATCACCAATAGACTTGGAATCGACGAGACTAGGATATGCTGATCAAAGTAACTTCGAAATTTCGTTCATAGATAATTTATCAGAGCAAGATTGGAGGAAACCCATTGTGGACTATCTTCAAAATCCAGGAGCTTTGACATAACGAAAAACAAAGTACAGGGTGTTGAGTTATGTACTCATGGGTAATGAGTTATTCAAGAAAACGCCTGAAGGGGTATTGCTAAAATGCTTAAGTGAAACTGAGGCATACATAGCCCTTTCGACTACGCACGCTGGAGCATGTGGGGCTCACCAAGCAGGCCATAAGATGAAATGGTTGTTGTTTCGACAAGGACTATATTGGCCCACTATGCTAAAAGATTGTGTTGAGTTCGCCAAAGGTTGTCAAGAGTGTCAAGTCCATACAGGCATCCAACATGTACCAGCAAGCGAACTTCACTCGATAGTGAAGCCTTGGCCCTTTAGAGGATGGGCGTTGGACCTCATTGGAGAGATTCGACCAGCATCATCAACGAGTCAGAAATACATACTGGTAGGCATTGATTACTTTACTAAGTGGATCGAAGCTATCCCTTTAGTCAATGTAGACCAAGAAAATGTCATTGAATTTATTCAAAAGAACATTATCTTTAGGTATGGAATCCCTGAGACGATAACAACGGATCAAGGATCAGTTTTCACTGGTCGAAAGATGCAGGAATTTGCTCAGGAAACAGGTTTCAAACTCCTAACATCAACGCCTTATTATGCACAGGCAAATGGTCAAGTCGAAGCAGCAAACAAAGTAGTGATTGGCTTGATAAAAAAACATGTTGGGAAGAAACCAAAGAATTGGCACAAGACGTTAGACCAGATTCTGTGGGCTTGTCGAACGTCCCCAAAAGAAGCCACAGGTACAACACCATATAGGCTAACTTTTGGCCATGATGCAGTGTTGCCAGCAGAAATTTGTCTTCAATCTGCAAGGGTTCAGAGGCATTATGATATTCCCTCTGAAGTTTATTGGAACATGATGTTAGACGAACTGGTGGATTTAGACGAAGAGAGATTGCGCGCTCTTGACCTACTCAGGCTTCAGAAGAAAATAGTAGAAGACTCTTATAATAAAAAGGTAAAACCTAAGGTATTTTTGCCCGAAGAACTAGTTTGGAAGGTAATTCTTCCCATGGATCGAAGGGATCGAAGCATGGGGAAGTGGTCACCCAAATGGGAAGGACCATTCAGAGTTATCCAAACTTTTTCTGGTGGAGCCTATGAAGTCGAAGAGTTAGGTGAAGATAAAAGGCTCTTGAGAGTAAATGGTAAATATTTGAAAAATTACAAACCTACACTCCAAGAGATAAAAATAAAATAACAAGACTAAATTAACCATAAAAAGCCAAAATGGAAATTTTTATAAATTTTAGCCAAGATGGCAATGTTGTCGAATATAGATTACAAAATATGGTTACAAAAGCTGAATCAATCAGAAGGGAACAGAGTCCTTGAGTCGAAGGTATTTGGCTTGCTGCAGCTCCAATCTTTTCTTGCACCAGGCATTCTCCTGCACCAGCTTGGCAATCTGAGCGTCGAAGCCTTGGGCCTTCTCAGCAAATTCCAGGCCCTGTTTGATTTCAGTTTGACTCTCGGTGTCTGAGACGGTCGAAAGAAGTTCCTCCTTGCGTTTAGTGTTGGCATTTATCTTAGCCTCTATTTCTTCGATTTGTGCCCTGAAGGAAGCATTCTCTCGATCGATGGCATCGACTTCTTCCTGCGTAGATGCTTTTTGCTTCGACAACTCCGCAATTCGAGAAGTCGTCTCCGAAACAGCAGTCCATGCAGAAGAGCTTTTGCCATATAACACCTCAAGCTGACTATTAAAGCCCCTTTGGCGCCTATAATCTGCTGAGACTTGATCAATCATGGAGTGTAACTCCATGATCAGGCCTGAAACTTCTGGAGCTACAGCTAACAAGTCGACAGCATTCAAAACATCCCTCAAGTATGATGGAGCAGTGGGGTCCCCCTCTAAAGCCTTCATCAAGTCCTTCTTGAAAAACTGGGCCTTAACCTTCGCCAAAGCTTCATCAAGAGGAGAGGTTTCGGTGGACTTCCCCGACAGGGTAGGAACCTCCTGGCTAGCATCAGACGAACTCTTGCTCTCGATGATTGCGTTGAGATAGCTAACAGGGTCAGTTTGTTTCAAGAGTTCTAAGTCCTCTTTCGACCTGTGCTTCGTTGAGGTAACAGCCCTTGCAACAGCATTATCTTGGGTTTGAGGCTGTTGAGTGTTAGGTGCCTCGACTTGTTTCCTTTCGACTCGGACTGGGGAAGTACCAGCGTCACCTTGGTGCCCTTCGCCAGTGTCACCTTGGTCCTCTTCGCCAGCGGCACCTTGGTTTTCTTCGCCAGCATTGCCATGGTCCCCTTCGTCACGATTCTCTTCCGACAGATCCACCACCTGAACCTCTGTTGGATGTTGTTCTTCCGTTTGAGGATCTTCTGTGGGTTTTTCTACCGTCTCAGCATTGGCCTCATTTATTTCAGTATGGGCTTCGTCATTTCCCAAGTCTTTTTCTTGTGGCCTGCTGAGTTCAGCAGACTCCAGCGTTTCAGAGGTCCTTGGCGGTGATCTTTCAGTGGTGTCCTGAGGAAGGAAAGAGGAAGAATCTTCAGAAATCGAAAGAGACATAGTCGAATGTAGGTATCTACACCTAAGTTACAAAAAGGATCTAAGAGATTACCTGTAAATTAGCTTCAGCCCCAGGGCTGGAATTGTCGCTTTCGACAGGCTTATTGAGAAGAACGTTCAGTTCCTCCTCCGTTGGCTCCTCAATGATCACTGGAGGTGGCCTGGGCTTTCTCCCAGCAACCTTTATTCTAATGGTTCGACCCTCAGGAGCAGGAGCAGGAGCAGTAGTGTCCTTCATCAGCTTTCGCCTTTTTAGAGGAGCAGGAGGAGAATCACCTTCTTCATCGCTCCCAGATTCGACCACCAGTGCTGGCCGTTTCTTGGGCGAAGGTGCCTAAAAAACCAATGGGAATTCGATTTAGCAATTGCATCGAAAGTCAAAAGTCGAAAGCCAGAAGAAAATAATGAAAGTCTGGTTACCGATACAGAAGGATTCTTCGAAGGGCCTTCCCCCTGTTGGTTGGTTGTAGTCTTCGTCGGCGCTGTAGTCTTCGCCGGCGGTCGAGGTTTTGTTGAGGGGCCTCCTCCCTGTTGACTCTCTGTAGCCTTCTTGGCTACAGGCTTTCGAACGACTGAAATCAAATAAATAGTTAACAAGCTAGCAGTCGAAAGAGAAAGACAAAGTAATGTGAAAGGATGAACTTACATTTCTTTATTTTGTCCAACACAAGGACAAAAGATTTCTGAAGCTCATTCACGAAGTCCTTCTCGTCGAAAAACTCCTCAGCGTAATAACTTTTCCACCACTCCTCGAAGGATGGTGAACAAAGAAAGTTGAGCTGGTAGTCAAACAACGAGAGAACTGTTCGACCAGCATATCTTCCGATATGTTTAGTGGCAGCTTCTTCGGTGTAATCATTGCAGAAGTACAACATGGACTTCTCTCTTGGAAAAATTGGAGAAGGTAGGGTTTGAATAATACCAAACTGGCGAGATACCAGGTTTGGTTGGTATGCAATCAGACTCAAGTGAGTCTTAGAGCTCCTGAATCGAAGAGGCATGATCCTTGGTGTAAGGAACGCCTCCCACAGTATTGTATGTTCGTCAACTTGAGGACCACTCGACGTCCTTGGATGTGGCCTTGTGAACCATGCCGGGCCTACCTTCCGTCGAGCAAACGGAGCCATCGTCGAAACAAACTCTTTCCTTCGAGCAAACATCAGAACGAAGTTGGTGAAAGTTTGCTGAAACTCCAGTCCATCTTCCATAGGTGTCAACAGAGCCAGCCTGGTTCCTTCGACGCGTCTGTTCGCTATCTCTGGAGCCTGCTCGTTTATTTGAACCTTCTTAGGTAAGAAAGATTCGAAGGTGGCATTGAGCCACAGTTGGAGCAGCCAAAAACGCCCAGCAAGTAGTAAACTGGCCCTGTTCTCGATAATTTTTAGGAGAGTTGCCCCATTACTAATCGAATCATAGAGGCTAGCCAAAATCAATTCTGCCAGGCAGATATTCTGGCCATGATGGAGTTGAGTAGCGAGAGTGACCATCTTCTTGGTCACCTGTAAGGAATTCGAGCAAAATACAAAGCGAGTCAGCCATAAGGCTAGAAACGCTATGTGTTCGACATCCGACACAGCATCTATCGACCTGTCGTGGTAGTGGTTGATGAAGGTGGTATAGGTTGGTTTGGTGTCAGAGAATCCAATTTGATCCTCCGACATTTCCTCCGGATCGAAGTAGTCCCCGGTGGGTCGAAGGCCAGTGATAGCGGCCACATCGAAGAGTGTAGGGGTCAACATCCCACAGGGAAGATGGAAAGTGAAGTGGGAGTAGTCCCAGAAAAGCAGAGAAGCTATCAACATCTCCGGAGAATAGTTCAAACCTGTCTTCGACAGCATCACCAGGTCGAAAATCCCCATATCTTTCCAAATTGAAGCTTGGCGTTTCTCCATCTTTTCCAGCCAAGCAACGTAATCAGGGGTAAGGCTAGGGCCAGACCTGAAAGCCCTAACACCTTTGTTGAAGAAACGAAGGTCGATTTTTTCTTTAGCAGGCTCTTCATTGTCCTCTGCATCTTTCTTGGCGCATGCAACCGGTTTGAGTTTCTCAACTACCGGAAAATAACTCTTGATCTTCATGGCCTCAGCAATACTTGGATATAAGGGGCCAGACATAGCAAAGATCTGGTTGGAATATCCAACCGGGATCATAAGGTGGTGTGAGTAAGCATCACGTACGGCGATGTCCAAGGGTTCAGGGACCCTTCGTTGGCCCGTAGCAGTTACTACTGGAGCAGTGACGAAAACCTTAGGTTTGACGTTTCCAGATGGTATGGTAGCGCTAGGAGCATTGGAACCAGATGCCATTGTTAATTGTGAGGTTGAAGACGAAGTGAAGAAAGAAAGGGTTTTGCAAAGATGACAAGTTTGTATGAAGATAGAGAAGTCTGAAAGCTAGATGGCGTAAAAAGTCCCACAATGGGGTACTTACTGCTATTTATAGTAGTAGGGGAAAATCCCCAAAACCGAGGACATTAAATGCCATTTAATGTTGCAGGAGATAGTGGGACACGTGGCATCCCCCTGTTGTTTTAGCCGTTCTGCAGAAATAGAGAGACGCAGCGTGCGTCCTCGTTTTTGGGAATTGTCATAATGACAAATTCTGAAATGACGTTTGGTACTGCACGCTGTACTGAAGTGACGTCTTAGGTACGGATAAATGATGATTTTCTTGGGATTGCCAGTGGTTGGTAGAAGACAACAAAAAGTGCACAATTTAATTTGTGACTAAGCGTGGAAAGACAGGTGTCGAATGGCGTTTCAAAGAATGCCTTTTTCTTTCAGAGTCGAAATAAGGCATTCTTGGGGGGCAATTTGTTGGCTCCTAAATTCGACACCCTTGTTTTATTAATGTCAGCCATTAAAGCTGAAGGATGTCTTCGACTGGCTAGATCCGTCGAAATGCCCATCGAAAGATGGCAAGGTACTTAAAAGATTTCTTCCAAGGGAGAAGTTGGTTGCCTTCGACGTCGAAGGAGTTTCTCGTCGAAGATGTTTCTCGACGAAGGTGTTCGATGGTTCAGAGTGGAGCAGTTTGAAATTCAAGCGTTTGGAGGGAAAACGGTTTCCAGCGGTTACCAAGTGCAACATGCGAAGATCTGGAGCGTCGAACGTTGAGAACGTGCCAAGTGGAATGATCTCGAAGCAGTGTAACTGCCCGACGGTTACTTGGGATGTTTTAGTATAAATAGTAGTAGTCATGTAAGTTCTCGCGTGTGTTCACAATTCTATACAAAGTCACTCATATAGATTCGAGTACCCAGCGTGTGAGAAAGAATTGTTGAGAAATGTATGTGTGAAACACCAACTTTATTAATCAAAGTCATTTACTTTTCCAGAAATTTACTTGCTTTCTTCTTTACTTTCCTGTCGAACCCTTTCATTTAAAGCCTTATTTATTTTACCAAGTCCTTTCTTCATGCAATTTACTTAAAGCCTCTTTATTTTATTGTCACTTAACCCATAGCCAATTTAATCAAAACTTCAAAATCAACCTATGTCCTAGGATCAATCTGATCGATCCTGCGAGTAACCAAATAAGTAACCATTTGGAGGATCAGCGGTTGTTTACCAAATACCAAGGTAAACACCTGTTCACAATGTATCACCTACACAGACTTCACCCTCTTCTTCTAACCCACCTACATGTTCCGCTCCTGGTTTCTATGTCACTAAGGACATGTGGAGAGAGCTTATGGCTCGAGAGGAGAGGCGAGATGCCTTCCTTTCCTCAATGCAACAACAGCTTGCGGAAAACATGACATTCATGCAAGCATCTCAAGTGCACAATGTTGGCTCCTTACGTACCATTATGGAGACCCAGTTTACATTCTAGACCGAGCAGCGTCGTCAGCAGTCTAGCTTCGCGAGGCATTTTTCTTCGATGGAAGCCTCTCAAGGAAATTCGTTAAGTAGAAACCTCCAGCTGCATGAAGCAAACACTGCTCTTTCCGAAAGAGTTGGCTGACTTGAGATTTCCAGAGAGAGCCGGCGTCGTAGCAGGAGTCATCGTTCTGATCTTCCCACACAGGACGATGAGGGTACCAGCGGATCTCATTAGTACCATCCAGGTTACTCCTTCCTACTTTTTCATCAGAACATTGAGGACAATGTCTAGTTTAAATGTGGGAGGATATTTTTATCGCTTTTCATTTCTCTATTTTCAGTATTTATCGCTTTCTAGTACTTTAGTTGTTTTGTTTGTTTTGGTTTAAATAAAATTCATGTGCTTGACGAGTCCTTTGCGTTTTTGCATTGTGTATCCTTATTTCCCCACTTTTAGCCTTACCCAACTATTTTTTTGTGCCAAAGAAAAAAATGTGTTTTAAATTTTTTGAGTTGTAAGACAAGTTCAGGGTAGGATGTGTTTGACTTGGGAATTCTTTTTGAAAAATCAATATCGTTTTAGCACCATATACTTTTTAAATATAAGAACTGATCTCGTTACCCCCTATACTGTAGCTTTATTTTATTGTAACAAAGGTCTTTTAGTAGTTTATCTTAGCAGTCAGCTCCGGCCTAAGCATGCTCTACGCAGGGGACCGATGAAAATAAGTGAATGATCTCTGTTTTTATTCTTTAACTGAAAATACAACTCCGGGTTGGGTGACTCTCACACAGTCCCTTAACTAAAAATACAACTCCGGGTTGGGTGACTCTCACACAGTCCCTTAACTAAAAATTGTTGTAAAATATTGAAAAAAAGAAACAAAAAGAAAATAAAAGGTTTATTCCCATTGTTGGTTGGTTCAGTGGTGTCTGGTGCTGGACTCGGTAGGCCAGATTACGATCTGATCCCCCACAAAAACAGTTGGGTAAATAAATGAGTTATACCTATTCATATACCAGAACCTCGTGCTTAGATTAGAGTTACTAACTAGTCACTCTTCTACAAGTAGGTACGGATAACAAGCTTAATGTGATTGCGCCTGAATGAAAAAGGACCTTACAAAATAAGGAAGCTTAGGCATAATGGACTAACATGGATGTGTTTTTATAGGAATAAAGTTTATGCCAACATTTTTATGCAGAAAGTGTTATCACGATATCCTTGGTTTGATCAGTTAGTACCTATAAGCACATCCTTAGTTGAACTTAGAAGCGCTTTTAGCTCAATATCTTGTAAATGTTGTTCTTCTTTTCATTTACTTTTGAGAGTTTTGCTTGAGGACAAGAAAAGTTTAAGTGTGGGAGAATTTGATAACACCTGATCCCACTGCATATTTGACTCAAATAACACATGTTTTTCTTAGTTTTTTAGTACCATTTTCTTGCGTTATGCTTGTATTTGTCTTGTTTTCAGGCAACATGCCAATTTCGAGCTCTTCTTGAAGAAACCAAGTGAAAAGGCCAAGAAATCGAGATTTTCAGTAAAATCCTACACATGGCGTTCAGTTCAGCGGCCGTTATAGGGGGGCACCGTGATGTGTCCCACTCCACCCAGGGGATAACTACCGCGTCACCCACGATCTCTCTATCTGCTCACTCAGCGCTCGCGGAGGGGCTGTGGTGGCCGAGGTCTTTGTTAAGTTTCTTCCCGCCCAAAAGGAGTTTGGGACATTTCAGTCAAAGCATACGCTGAAGAACTTCTATAAATAGTAGTTTTCATTTCATTTTCCATCATCCAACTTAGTCTTGCAACGCTAAGCCTATACTCACTTGTGTAAAAGCAATAATTCACCACATCGGAGGATTATTGCACCATAGTCTTGATTAGGTTGGAGCATCTCTTTTATTTACAATCTTGCCGCCATTTTACTTCAAGCATTTACTTTCCAGTTGTAGCAATATTTAAAGACTCCTATTTGGATCAGGTTTCTATTTAAGTTTTTTTTATTCAATCGCTTTGTCTTGCACTTGCATTATTTATTTTATTACCTTGTTGATAACACTTACTTTACACTTGTTTTTGAATCTGATTTCACATGTTATTTAGGTTTTTTATTATTGTTTTCTCGTATTATGCCTATCTTTTGTTTCCTTTTCAGGTATTTCAATTATCCAGAGCTCCCCTAAAGAAATGAAGGAAAACAGGCTAAAAAATAGGAGTTTAAATCAAATTTGCACATATGGTGTCCACCATGGCGCCAGCCATAAGGTAGGCCATGACGTGGACCACCTCCTACTGACCTCAACTGCCACGTTCCCCACTTCCTTTCATTTACACTCATGGAGGGCGCCATGGCCTCCATGACGGGCGCCACCTTTGGACGATGTTTTCCCCCCTTAAAAGGAGTTGGGGGGCATTCCTGTGATTTCCTGCATTCTTCATCCTCTATAAATAGAAATTCCTGATTTCATTTTAATTCACCCAAGCTTAGTTGCAAACTTGATCCAACCATAGTTGCGAACTTAAGCCATATAATTTAACCATTGTAAAGCGATAATTCTTCACATCGGGGAATTATTACACTGTTGGTTGAGTCTGTGATCGAGTTCATATATTGAGTTTGTAATCGAGTTTGGAGCACTTCGGCAGAAGTTTATTCTGCCACATTTATTTTCAACTGCCGTTTATTTCCAGTCACATTTTACTTCTAGTTTGTACCAGATTTAAAACCTCCCCGTTTGGAGCAGGTTTCTATTTATATTTCCCGCACCTGATTTTACTTTGTTTATTTCCCGCACCTGCTTTTACTTTGTTTATTTCCTGCACCTGCTTTTACTTTGTTTATTTCCCGCACCTGCTTTTACTTTGTTTATTTCCCGCACCTGCTTTTACTTTGTTTATTTTCTGCACTGCTTTTACTTTGTTTATTTCCCGCACCGCACTTTAAATTATTTACTTTCTCGCATGATTTATTTTAACATGTATGTTTACATTCCCATATCAGGCTGAACCTTACTGGGCTAGAATGTAAGGAATATAGTTAGATCGATATTCCAAATAATGTGTCAATAGAAATGCTTATGGACTATTTTGGTTTTTAATACGAGTTTTCTGTACTTTATTGTTATTGGGTAAGATTGAAAGCCGTCCAACCCTTTGTTAAACCTGGTTAGTTCTAACTGGTCAAAGGAAGCGAAAGCGCTTTGTCCGGTTAGTTAGGGATTTTTATTATCGAAGAAATCAATTTTGAAACTATTTACGGACGCGTTTATAGGGTTAAAGTTAGGTCCCCTTTTTATTAGAAATTCCAGATCAAAATACTTTTCAACTTGGTCAAGTACTTTATTTATTAAAAATAGGTTTATTACTTTAACGCAATGCATGCCTTTTTATAAGTAACGATAAGAAGGTCTGATTAGAGAGTAAACTCGGTTCTGATTACACGAAAGCGAGAGTTCCTATTAAATTTGTTCTTTTCTTTACTAGAAAATATTGCCCTATAAGTAGTTCTATTCCGAAGCATTGTGAATATCATCTAAATATGTGAATTACATTCGACCCTGCTTTTATATCTGAAGTTTATTTCGCCACACTTTACTTTCTTGCATGCTCAATTCCATGTTTAATATTGACTTAGCTAAACACTGTAACAATAGGAAACGATAGATTGACGATTGGTCTCTGTTGATCGATAATATTTTATATTACTCTGACGTGATTCGTACACTTGCAAATACACCGCATCAAGTTTTTGGCGTCGTTGTCGGGGATCAATTTCGTCAAATTTCGCACCCCATAGTCGCACCGTCTAGACTAAGTTTTACATTCCGGTTAATGCGAAGATCTCGCAGCACATGAACCTTATTCAATCCTTTAGCAGAACCTAAACGTTACATCCATTTTCTTTGTAGAATTATAAAAACTATGACCGAGAATCGTAACCAAAGACACCTTAAGGAATTTGCCCAACCGTCAGATGAGGAACCTAGTTCAAGTATCGTTAGCCCAGCTATAACCACAAATAATTTCAAACTAAAACCCTCATTGCTACAATTTGTGTAACAAAACCAATTCGGTGGTCTCGCTATTGAGAACCTGAATCAACACTTAAATTTTTTTATACAATTAGCAGACACTTTAAAATGCAATGGTGCTTCGCTTGAGGCAATACGACTAAGATTATTCCCTTTTTCCCTTAGAGATAAAGCACGAGATTGGTTGGATTCCCTTTCACCTAATTCAATAACAACCTGGGAAGACCTTAGGAGAGTATTTCTCGCAAGATATTTTCCTCCCAGCAAAACTGATGTCCTTAGAAACCAAATCACTAGATTTAACCAAAACCTGGGAGAATCACTTTTTGAAGCATGGGAGAGATATAAGGACCTGTTAAGAGCATGTCCACACCATGGCCTAGAACAATGGCTAATCATCCACACCTTCTATAATGGACTCCATTACAACACAAAGATGTCTATCGATGCTGCCAATGGTGGCGTATTGATGAATAAACCTTACCTAGAAGCATGTGCTCTCATTGAGAAGATGGCCCAAAACCATTACCAATGGGGAACAGGATGAGCTACGGTAGAGAAAAAGGATACCCAAGGAGGAAAACATGAGATAAGTTCTCTAGACATGATGCAAGTTAAAATGGACACTCTTTCCTTAAAAGTTCAAAACATGTCTCAAAACCCTAATACTGTAGCCGCAATAGCTTTAGGATGCGAACTCTGTGGGACGCAAGGACATCAACCTGCGGAATGCAACTTGTTGAATGAGCCTTGATCAGACCAAGTAAACTACATCCAAGGAAACCCATTTTCAAACACTTACAATCCCGGATGGAGGAATCACCCAAACTATTCTTATAAAAACAATAGCCCAATACAAAACTCTGCACCTCTGAGACCTACAGGTTTTCAAGCCCAAAGACCAAATCAACCTATGCAAGTTGTGGCACCCAAACCAAACCTTGAGAAAATCATGGAAAATTTCATTTCAGCTCAAACCCAGCAAAACAAAGAGTTCCTAAATCAGAATATTCACGTAAACGAACTAATCACGCAATTAGGAACTAAGGTTGATTAGATAATTACGCATAACAAGATGCTTGAAACCCAGATCTCGCAGATAGCCCAAACACAAGCCCCACAAACTACACTTGGAGGAAAATTCCCTGGACAACCTCAACCAAATTCTAAAGGGAAAGCTAATGCCATTTCCTTACAAAGTGGGACTACTTACGATGGACCCAAGAATCTAGCCATGAGTAAACCCTCACAATCTAAGACAAATGTTTTTCCTACAGACCAAGTGGAGGAACCATAGGAACCCGAAAAGCAAAAAAGAACCAGAATTAAAAGATAAAACTAATAAATCACCACCCCCGTACAAACCCCCAGTTCCATTTCCGCAAAGACTTAAACAAACCAAACTTGACAATCAATACCAGAGATTCGTTAAAGTTATAGAAAAACTCCATGTAGAGATTCCTTTCACTGAAGCCGTCACTCAGATACCATCTTATGCTAAATTCCTAAAAGACATCCTGACCAACAAGCGTAGACTTGATGATCCCAAACCTATCAAATGCAATTTTATTTCAGAACATAAACTTACCAAGAAAGAAAAGGATCCAGGAAGTTTTTCCATTCCTTGTATCTTAGGAAATCATACTATTGACAAAACCGTCTTAGATCTAGGATCTAGCATTAGCCTTATGCCTTTAGCAGTTTGTAGAAGGTTAAACTTAGGAGAATTGCAACCGACTAAAATGTCTGTCCAGCTGGCTGATAGATCAGTGAAGTATCCTATAGGCATACTTGAAGACATACCAGTTAAGATCAGTCAGCTATATATCCCAACTGATTTCGTGGTTATGGATATTAAAGAAGACGAAGGAATCCAAATCCTCTTAGGTAGACCATTCCTATCAACAACGGAGCCATAATTGACGTTAAGAAAGTAAAATTAACATTTGAGGTGGGTGATGAAAAGATAGAATTTATTATTTCAAAGTTCTTAATAGCACCAGTCATAGGAGATGCCTGTTATGCCATCGACGTCATTGACGAGTGTATATTGGAACTTAAGCGAGATGAATCTAAAAAAATATCAAGTTACCTTCGACCCCCATTATGGAGGACGATGAATTTAAAAGTTTAGAACCTTACATCGATGACGACCTCTATGAATGTTTATCGCTTACTCCCAATCCCATGCCTTGCCCTTTGAAACCATCTTTAGAACTGAAGGAACTTCCCAAGAACCTCAGATATGAATTCTTAGATAAAGATATGAATCGTCCTATTATAGTTAACGCTATTTTGAGTCAAGACGAGACAACTAAACTCTTAGAGATCTTACAAAAATATCCCTCAGCTTTAGGGTATAATTTCTATGATTTAAAAGGAATAAGTCCATCGGTGTGCATGCACCGGATCTTGTTAGAGGAAAACTTAAAATCCTCAAGAGAACATCAAAGAAGAATAAACCCTATAATGAGCGATGTTGTTAAAAGAGAAGTTCTTAAGTTATTAGAGGCTGGTATAATTTACCAAATATCAGATAGTAATTGGGTGAGCCATGTGCATATGGTGCCAAAGAAAGGAGGCATCATTGTCATAGAAAATGAGAAAGTTGAGCATATTGCTAAATGAACAAAAGGAGGTTGGCGTATGTGTATAGATTATAGAAAATTAAACAAAGCAACCAGGAAGGATCATTTCCCTCTTCCATTTATAGATCCAATGCTCGAACGTCTAGCCAGACACTCGCACTTTTGTTATCTAGATGGATACTCAGGATTTTTCCAAATAACTATTGACCCTGAGGATCAAGAGAAAATAACCTTCACCTGTCCTTATGGAACGTTCGCCTATAGACGAATGCCCTTCGGACTCTGTAATGCCCCTGCTACTTTTCAACGTTGTATGATGTCTATATTTTCAGATCACCTAGATGGAATAATGGAAGTTTTCATGGATGATTTCTCGGTGTGTGGATTGAATTTTAAAGATTGTCTCTCCAACCTTGAAAAAATCCTTGAAAGATGCGTAGAGGTGAACCTAGTGCTAAACTGGGAAAAATGCCATTTTATGGTTAATGAAGGTTTAGTATTAGGACACATTGTCTACGAAAGAGGCGTTGAGGTCGATAGAGCCAAAATTGAAGTTATAGAAAACCTCAGCCCACCTAAAACCATCAGGAAGATTAGAAGTTTTCTTGGACATGCTGGTTTTTATCGGTGTTTTATAAAAGACTTCTCTAAAATAACAAAACCTTTGACTAATCTTCTAATGAAGGGAGTTGAATTTGTTTTTGATGAGAAATGTCTCGAAGCTTTTAAATTTTTGAAACAAGCATTGATTTCAGCTCCGATCATGCAACTCCCAGATTGGACACAACCTTTTGAAATCATGTGTGATGCCAGCGATCATGCAGTTGCTGCTGTTCTAGGACAACGAAAAGAAAAGAAATTACATGTTATATATTATGATAATAGAACCCTAGATACCGCCCAGCTCAACTACGCAACAACAGAGAAAGAATTACTGGTAGTAATTTTTGCGATAGATAAGTTTAGGTCCTATCTAGTTAGATCAAAGATCATTGTTTACAATGATCACGCTGCCATACGTTATTTATTAAATAAAAAGGACGTTAAACCTAGATTACTTAGATGGATCCTGTTACTCCAAGAGTTTGATCTAGACATTAAGGATAAGAAAGGCACAGAGAATGTTGTCGCTGACCACCTCTCTAGATTAGAGCTAAGACTGATGATTTCGAGCCTTATAGAGATAAAGATTTTGAAAAAAATTCAGTAATGAAGAGGGTACCTTGGTACGCTGATTTTGTAAACTACCTAGCTGCAGATATCATACCCCCTGATCTAAATTACCAACAGAAAAATAAGTTCTTCAAAGATGTTAAACATTTCTAATGGGATGAACCACTCTTATTCAAGAGAGGAATAAATAATATTTTCAGGCGTTGCGTCCCAGAAGAGGAAATAGAAGACATCATCAGACACTGTCATTTTGCACCTTATGGTGGACATGCAGGTATATCTAAAACGCACGCCAAGATTCTTCAAGCAGGCCTCTATTGGCCAACTTTATGGCGCGATGTTCATGCATATATTGTCAAGTGCGACCGGTGCCAATGCACCGGTAACATTTCAAGACGTGATGAGATGCCAATGAGGAATATCCAGGAAGTTGAACTCTTTGATGTTTGGAGTATAAACTTTATGGGACCATTTCAACCTTCAATGGGAAATAGGTACATTTTGGTAGTTGTGGACTACATGTCTAAATGGATTGAGGCTATTGCATCACCCACAAACAACACAAGAGTGGTAGTCAAGTTATTTAAGAATATCATTTTTCCGAGGTTTAGAACACCCCGTCTCGTTATAAATGATGGAGGATCGCATTTCATATCCAGAATCTTTGTTAAGCTCTTGAGTAAGTATGTAGTAAAGCACAGAGTAGAAACACCTTATCATCCACAGACTAACGGCCAAGTAGAAGTGTCTAACAGGGAGATTAAACAAATCTTAGAAAAAACCATTTCAATTTCAATAAAAGATTGGTCTCAGAAGCTACATGAAGCACCATGGGCCTACAGAACAACTTTTAAAACCCTTATTGGAACAACCCCTTACCAACTAGTCTATGGAAATTCTTGTCATTTACCCTTCGAGTTAGAGCATAAAGCTTATTGGGCCATTAAGACCCTGAATTTGGAATATTTGACTATTGGTGAAAAGCATATCCTTGACATTCATAAATTGGAGGAATTCCGCCAGTCTTCCTATGAGAATGCTATAATATATAAATAAAGAACCAAAACTTGGCATGACAGAAGAATTGTAAAGAAATATTTCAATATAGGCGACCTTGTTCTCCTTTTCAATTCCAGGTTGCGAATTTTTCTTGGAAAGCTACATTCAAGATGGACTGGTCCTTTTGAGGTCTCTAGAATCCTAAGATCTGGAGCAGTCGAGATCAAGAATAATTCTTGTAGCCCATTCATCGTCAATGGGCAGAGGTTGAAGCACTACAAAGGAGGTGATATTCCCACCAACTACTCCAGCCACACTCTGATTGACCCACCAGTACTAGTTTCTGATATATGAAGTTTACTCGTCAAGCTAACGATGTTATACAAGAGATGCATGAGAGGCAACCCATGGGTTTATTTTTATTTTTTGCATTTATTTACTTTTTACTTTATCAAATTTTATTTTTATCTTTATACTAACAGTTGAAAATTTATGATTTCAGGCATCACCTGCTAGCCGTCTTTGCTAACTACATTTTTCAGGATGGAGCGTTTCGATGACATGCATGTTTCCTTCCGAGATGACACTTAGAGACAATGTTATGCGGTCCTTTCACAATGACCCATGGCAACGACCAGATATCCAGACCAGATTTACATGGAAGCTCTTGGCTTTGAAGCCAATATCAAGTATCTATGCAACCAGCTAAAGTGGGACGAGTATGAAGATGACCTAAATGTGACCTACAAGAACCTCACCTTAGAATTCCTCAGTTCATTCGAGTTTGTTCCCTATAACAACCATGGTGGATATCTCACTTTCAGACTATTCGGGATAGAATATTGTTTTACCCAGAGGGAGTTTGGCGACTTTCTAGGCTTCCAGACCACACCTGATGCTATACCTGAGCTACCAGTTGGCTATTTCATGACTAGGGACATAGAGAAATTCTGGAGAGATATTACTGCTAGAGGGAGCCTTGATCCTTCCACTCAGCTATCTGTTGTTATTCATAACTCCACTTTTAGGTATTTTCAGATGGTTATTGCTCACACTTTCCTAGGGAAGGCCGACACAGATACCCATGTTAGCAAGGAGGATATCTTTTTCCTCTATTGTGCAACCCAGTCTCGCCCTATAGCCTGTGGAAATTTTCTACTGTGGAATCTCATGATGACTTCTAAGTCTGCTGAAGGTATCCTCTATGTGGGAGGGACAGTGACTCAAATTGCTTCTGCTTTGGGTCATACGAGTAAGTTATCTCACCTTACCTCCTACTGTGCATATACTACAATGGACATTGATTTCTGTTTGGATCGTGGGCTGATGAGAAGAGTCTACCTTAATCCCAACCAGTATAGACTCATGATTGATAATGAAACCGTTCACTATTTTACTTTGCCTGATCCCATGATGACCAATGTCCATAACACTGCCAATTGGACATATGCCTTAGAATGTCTTGGAGAGACTGTGGACGAGCGAAAATCACCTCCGGTACCTGAGTATCATCCATGTCCATCTCCAGAAAGGACCACTGTATTCTCTAATAATGTTTCTTTGCAGCAACCCGACATATATGCACAGGTTGCTGAGATGCGTAGAGAGGTAGCCCAACTTCGTCAGACAGTTGAAGACCTCTCTCTTCAGGTTATGGTTTCCGATGGTACTCACTCTACTGAGGCAGACCTCCTACAACAGGAAATTGATGATCTTTGCAGTAAGTTAGCTACAGCTCATGGTTCTGAGTCGACCAATGACCCTACTACTCCTTGATGATCTTGATTCATATATGCACTATTTTGCTGTTTTGTTGTTTCTTTTATCATGTTGTTTCATTTTTCAGACTTATTTATTTTTACGCCTAACTCTTGCATTCTACTTTTTTTCGTGACTTACCATAATTAAGTATATTTCTTTTTATTTTTTTCTTTTGTTTATTTTATTTTTATGAGTTTATTTTTTTCAAGTTATAAACAAAAAAAGGAAAAAAAATTCAATACACCAATCCTTGGAAGCACCAAACGACGAATTGTTGCTTGCACCTACGAGAAGAAATTGGAATAAGAAGCCCAAACCAACAAAACAAAGAAATTTGAGCCCATCCCAAATTCCAAGCATGGCGCCCGCCACCAAGACCATGGCGCCCGCCATGGGGTCTGGGACTATAACGGGAATATTTTCAAAAACCTCCCACTTTCTCCATTTTCAACCCAAAAACTCTCATTTTATCAACCACCTACTACCGCATTAACCACTCCAACATCCATTTTTCTAACCTTCATAAAAATTTAAACTTCCTCCTCCCAACCTCCAACACCCATTTTGAAACACATTTTTTTCAATTTTCTTCCAAAGGAGCAACAATGGAGTTCAACGGATAAGTTCTTCATGAAGGCAAACCCGGAGACCGACAACGGAAAATCCTTGAAAAATTGCAAGGACGAGAAATTGTCTCAACCAGGTATGTCGATGAAGACTGTCTGTATATTTTAGGACTTTATCATAGTTTTTTTAATTTAGCTGACATCCTAGGATTGCACGAGATTTTTACTAGAAAAGAGCCCACCTTTGAGAGGCTAACTCGGGAATTCTTAAGTTCCCTAATTTATTTTTTTCACCCCGACACTACTAGTACCGTAAGTACGGTTAAATTCCGTCTGTTTAATGTTGAATATGAATATAGCACCGACGAACTAGCAACTCTGTTGGGAATTCCTCATGGTGATGGCGCAATTTGTGAGACCCCTTTGGATTCTGAATGGTCCATTGATGCATTTTCCTTATGGAGTCAATTGTCAAACTCTTCTATAAATTCTTTTGAAGGAATTTTAGAATCATTGATCCATAACCCAGCTATTCGAATTTTTTGATATATGCTCGCCTGTACTATTTTTGGCCAGGAGAATCCAAACAACGTAAATGCTAGAGAACTTCTATTTTTGCAAGGTAGTATCACAAATAGAAGAATTAATTTAGTCCCGTTTTTGATTGCGCACGTGATTGTTATCCTGAGACACACAGGGACCATCGCTTTTGGAGGACTAGTTACATCTATTGCTAGAGATCTGCACCTCGACGTTGAGATAGCTACCCTAGCACCCCTGCCTCCCCACACAATTAACTTGAAATTTCTAAAAGATATGAAATTGTGCAAGGTGAGGAGAGCGGGTGGCTTTGAACTTATGGTTCGGGGTGTCGCTATCCCATCATTCGTTCTGCCTTGCACTAGACATACTGATGTACAAATTGTGAGGAACTGGATCTACGATCTAGATGCTCCACCTTTTACGGGTCCATTACCTCCTAATGTTCCACTTGGGGATGGACACGAGACTGATGAAGAATACGAGCAGAGGGATGAACCTCATGCCCTACCTGTGTCCCCCCACCATGCTTCACCCGCACACACTGCACCTTCTACTTCTAACATTTTTTCAGATACGGCTCCTGGCATCTACATCACTGAAGAGATGTGGCGTGACCAGCTAGCCTGAGAGGAGAGAAGAGATGGTTTACTTTCTGCCATCCAACAGCAGCTGGCAGATAACATGAGTTTTAAGGAGGCATCACGATAGAAGATAGACTTCTCTTTTCAAAGTCGTATGGAATCTCAATGTCGATATCCCACGAGCAACATAGGTAACAAGCCTAGTTTCAGAAGCATTCCTCCCTCATGGAGGCCACTCAAGGTTCCCTTTTAGGCAACCTTCGCGAGATTCAGAGTTCACAGATTGCCTTGTCCGCCAGATTCGACCAGTTCGAGGCTTCTCAGAGCAGTCATCGTCGCAGCCGATCCTGTCATCCTAGACATTCACCATAGGATGGCGAGGGACCCAGCCAGCCTTAGTACTTTAACATGTGACTCTTTCCTTATCTTATTTCATAACATTGGGGACAATTTTCGATTTAAGTGTGGGAGGAGATTTACTCGCTTTATTTTTTTCTTACTTTATTTTTCCTTTCCTGCATTTTCCTTCTCATTATTTTACTTCTTTATTTGTTTTAGTTTGCTTGTTTGATTTATTTTCAAAATAATACATGTGTTTGACAAGTCATCTATATTTGTATGGTCTAGTGTATGTCCACTCCCCCATTTCTTCAGCCTAACCGAAAAATCTTTCTAAGAAAAACACCGTGTTTTAAACTTAGTTGGGCTATAAGACCTGGTTGAGATACGATGTAGTATGACTTGGGAAAGCCCTTTTGAAGCATCAGCATCGTTTTTACACCTTAAAATTTAAGAATCCGATCCCGATACCCCCTATGTCGTGGCCTTAAAATTTTCATTCTTAAATCCTTGAATAGTTTATCCTAGCAGTCAACTCCGGTCTAAGAATGCTCTACGTAGGGGACCGAAGAGAAGTGAATGATATATATGCTATGTTCTTATTATAAACTACAACCCCGGGATAGGTGACCCTCACAAAGTCATTTAACTCAACTAAAGTTGTATGTTGAAAAATAAAGCAAAAGCAAAAGCAAAAGAAGAAGAAAAAGAAAGAATTTTTTTACCCATCTTTAGTTGGTTCAGAGGTATCTGGTGCTGAACTTGGTAGGGCGGATTACGATCCGATCCCCCACAACTACAAATGGGTCAATAAAAGGGGTTACACCAACTTTATGTACTAGAGCCCTGCATTTTATGATCAGAATCACTACCCGGTTACTTTACTATGAGCATGTACGAATAACGGGCTTAATGTGATTGCGCCTGAATGAAAAAGGATTTGAAAAAAGGAAAATTATAGGCCTAAGAATAGTGGCATGATATGGATTGGTTCGTAAAATAATAAAGCTTATGTCCGTTTTACGGAAGAGTGTCACTACGATATCCTTGGTTTGAATCAGTCGTACCTATCAATACATCCCTGTTTTAATTCCAAAGGCCCCTTGCAGCCCAACTTCTTCACTAACACCGTTTTTTTTCTTAATATATTTAGAGTTTTTGCTTTAGGACAAGCAAAGGTTTAAGTGTGGGAGAATTTGATAACACTTACTTTACACTTGTTTTTGACTCTGATTTCACATGTTATTTACATTTTTTATTATTTTTTTCTCGTATTATGCCTATCTTTAGTTTTCTTTTCAGGTATTTCAATTATCCAGAGCTCCCATGAAGAAATGAAGGAAAATAGGCTGAAAAATAGGAGTTTAGGTCAAATTTGCACTCATGGCATCCACCATGGCGCCAGCCATAGGGTAGGCCATGACGTGGACCACCTCCTACTGAAACTGCCACGTTCTCCACTTACTTTCATTTACACTCATGGCGGGCACCATGGCCTCCATGGCAGGCGTCACCTTTGGACAATGTTTCCCCCCCCCCCAAAGGAGTTGGGGGGCATTCCTGTGATTTCCTACATTTTTCATCCTCTATAAATAGAAGTTTCTTATTTCATTTCAATTCACCCAAGCTTAGTTGCAAACTTGATCCACCATAGTTACGAACTTAAGCCATATAATTTCACCATTGTAAAGGGATAATTCTTCACATCGGGGAATTATTGCATTGTTGATTGAGTTGGTGACCGAGTTCGTAGATTGATTCTGTAATCGAGTTTGGAGTACTTCGGTAGAAGTTTGTCCCGTCACATTTATTTTCAACTGCTGTTTATTTCCAATTGCATATTACTTCCAGGTTGTACCAGATTTAAAACCTCCCTGTTTGGAGCAGGTTTCTATTTATATTTCTCGCACCTACTTTACTTTGTTTATTTCCAGCACCTGCTTTTACTTTATTTATTTCCCGCACCTGCTTTTACTTTGTTTATTTCCCGCACCTGCTTTTACTTTGTTTATTTCCCGCACCTACTTTTACTTTGTTTATTTCCCGCACCTGCTTTTACTTTGTTTATTTTCTGCACTGCTTTTACTTTGTTTATTTCCCGCACCGCACTTTAAATTATTTACTTTCTCGCATGATTTATTTTAACATGTCTGTTTACATTCCCATGTCAGGCTAAACCTTACTGGGCTAGAATGTAAGGAATCTAGTTAGATCGATATTCCAAATAATGTGTCAATAGAAATGCTTATGGGCTATTTTGGTTTTTAATACAAGTTTTCTATACTTTATTATTGTTGGGTAAGATCTAAAGTCGTCCAACGCTTTGTTAAACTCGGTTAGTTCTAACTGGTCAAAGGAAGCGAAAGCGCTTTGTCCGGTTAGTTAGGGATTTTTATTATCAAAGAAATCAATTTTGAAACTATTTTTGGACGCGTTTATAGAGTTAAAGTTACGTCCCCTTTTTATTTGAAATTCCAGATCAAAATAATTTTCAACTTGGTCAAGTACTTTATTTCTTAAAAATAGGTTTATTACTTTGACACAATGAGCGCCTTTTTATAAGTGACGATAAGAAGGTCTGATTAGAGAGTAAACTCGGTTTTGATTACGCGAAAGCAATAGTTCCTATTAAATTAGTTATTTTCTTCAATATAAAATATTTCCCTATAAGTAATTCTATTCCGAAGCATTGCAAATATCATCTGACTATGTGAATTACATTTGACCCTGCTTTTATATCTGAAGTTTATTTCTCTGAACTTTACTTTCTTACATGCTCAATTCCCTGTTTAATATTTACTTAGCTAAACACCGTAACAATAGGAAACGATTGGTCTATGTGGATCGATAATCTTTTATATTACTCTGACGCGATTCGTACACTTGCAAATACACCGCATCACTTGTCTTGCCTTTATTACTATGTTTATTTCGATCAACTTTAACATGCTTGATTTTATTTCCATGTCTGGCTAAATATTTTAAGGTTTGAATGTAAGGATCATTACCATGATAGAATTTCAACACCGTATCAGTATAAACACTTTAGGAGCTGTTTTAACTTTTAACACAAGTTTTCCGTACTTAATATTTTTGGATAAGATCGAAAGTCGTCCATTTCAAAGATTAAACTTGGTTAGTTTTTAACCATTCAAAAAGGGAAAAAGCGTTTTGACTGGTTAATTAGGGATATTTGACACTTTTAGAAAACAATTTTGAGATACTTTCAGACGCGTTTATAGGTTTACAATCAGATTCTCGAGCGAAAAACAAGAAATTCTTTATGTCAATCATTCGGAGTTGAAACCATTTTTTTTACTAAGTTAAGAAACTAATTTCTTAAAAATAGGTTTGCTGCTTTAACCCTTGAAGCGCCCTTTTATAAGTGATAATAGAAGGATTTGATTAGAGAGTAATCTCAGTTCTTAGTTAGCGAAAACGACAAGTTCCCGTCAAATTGTTCCTTTACAAGAGTGGAAAACATTTCCCTATGAGTAGTTCTATTAAATACAAATTGAAATGTTATTTGACCAATGTGATTTACATTCTAGCCTGTCTTTTGTCTGAATTTACTTTATCTATTTATTTCCTTTGCATTATACTCCATCAACTGAATCGATCCACCTTAGATAAGCAACTTAATAATAGAGTTGATAGATTGATGATTGGTTTCTGTGGTTCAACAATCCTTTATATTACTTCTATAGGCTCTTCACTTGCAGTTAGATTTTAGACTCTATAAACAGACCGAATAATCTTCCAGAGGATACCCTAATTGTCGTAGGGCCAAGGTATGGTTGTAATTAATACAACCTCCTGATCTGATCAATGGAACATTAGGAAAGTCCCTTCAACTATAGGTAATATCACCAATGTCCAGCTTCCTTGCATACCATAACACAGAATTAGAAGTAAGAGACCTTAACTTTTGATGCCACTCGTACCTTATCCGATTCATAATCATATAATCTTCCTTATAAAGACGGGTTATAAACCAGGAGTATAATAGTGCAATGAAACAATTTAAAGTTCCTTTCTTTTTTCGTACCACGTATGAAGTGTCTAATAAATGCCAGCAAGAAAAATTGGAGTTGGATCCGTACTGAAAGCTTTTTCACCCCAAAATACGCTAATGGCCGCAGGTTTAATATAGTCCAAAGTCCGTGGAAATAAAATTACACCAAATACAAGCAGTCTCAAACAATCGACACAAGGCTTCCATTCTTTATTATTAGCAAAATCAAGTGCCTTAGTTTCTAGTTAGACTCTCTTAATTCCTTGTATGTCTCCTTCTTTTTTGTAATTAAGAGCTAGTTCGGAATAAGGTATACCTAAACCTTCTGCCAAGACTTTGACGCCAATAGTTTGCCTGATACCCACATAAGCCTTCTCTTTAGAAAAGTTCAGAATTCTATCAAATTCCTCCAGAGTCGGCGCTAGCTGGAAGTCTTGAAAGGTGAAGCATCTTAGTGGAGGATCGTAGAACTAAACTAGAGAAGAAATAGCATCCAGTTAACCCTCTACTCTGGTCAAGTCAAGGGTATCCCCATAGCAACGTGTGAACATCTTCAGAGCTCTTTTAGATAATTTTCCTTTTATGGCCTTGATTTTTGAAAAATCCAACTGGATGGCATTGAGGTGGACAAGTTATTTCCCTTTGGTAGTCATTTTTCAAGATACTCACCAAAAACCTTTGATTTATTACTCATTTTTTTACCCTGTGAATAAGACAAACAAAAAAAGAAACGGATGATGAATATATGAAATGTATGAATGCATGGATGCAGGATTTAGTGACCGAATTTCATGACAGGTACCCTTAGAAGGTAGGCTCCTAGTTTTGTCCTACAGTTATTCTACCCTCACCATATGGTGGTTTCCTTAAAGGTATCATGAATAACACTAGAGGGAAAGGCACAAGGGTCTCCCTTAAGTGGAGTCTCTTTACAGACCAAAACTTTAGTCTCAAAGTCATGAAAGGTCTCGTCGTGACATTTTGGTTTAAAGGGCGTATAAAGAGTCATATGTATCATTACCAAAGTCCTACTTCCCAAGAGGATGTCTCTTGAGAGGTATTCCTTCGCGAAATTCCACCGACTCTAGGCGAAGTCGTCACATAAACTCATATGGATGATGTATCCCCTTGGCTAATAGACGAACCTTCTTTCTAAGGGGTTTTTGAAAATAAATTTGTGAAATTAAAATCCCGCCACAGGTGAATAAATATAATGAATAATAATAAAATACACAATAAATAAATAAATAAATAAATAAATAAATAAATAAGAAAAAAACCAACAAAATAAAAACCCTAAAACCTAAGGGAAAAGCTTCTAAACCTAAGGTTGAGTCCCCAGCAGAGTCGACTGTTCTAACTGTTTTTTAAATCAGAGTCGTCACTATTAGTTTTTATCCTAAGGAAGGGAATCTAATAGGAAACCCTAATTTTGTAGACAAAGATTCTAGGTTTCGAACTCGGTTTTAGACGAAGGGAAGGTGTTAGGAACCCTTCATCTACCTTGTTCACAACGATACTAGGGTTTAAAAGCGCATTTTTAGGAAAAAGGGTTTTAATATTTTTTAAGGGAACTCGCCATGATTTTAGTCGTATGCCAATATATCCTCTTATGAGGAATCAGAGTCTCAATTCGTAGTTCGTATGGGTTTGTGTTTTTAATGGATTACATAAATATTTTAATTTCCCTTGACATTAGCCCGAGTGTGGAAATAGAGAAATTTTGGAATAAGTGTGCAGTTGATTAAAATGTGCTTTGTAAACGTTTTCAAAAAAAAATTGTCAAATTAATTTTTTATGAAAAAGAAATTTTAACGTTTGTTAAATGTTTTTTATATATTAATTATAAAAAATTCTATTTAAATGCATGGTAGAAAGGAATTTTAATGCAATAAATAAAATATATATTTTTATGAGTAAAAATAATTTGATAATAATTAAATAGTAAATTAATGGGATTATAAAATAAAATAAAAAATAAATAAAATAAATAGAATATAAAAAAGAAGGAAAATAAATGAATCTCGCAGGGGGGGGGTGCAAACCAGGTTAAGGAAGTAAAAATAAGGGGTGCTAACAACAAGGGCCTGAACTCAGATATTGAATTCAGGCCCAACAGAACTGGGGGTGCATTCTCTATTCACGTAGTATAAAGGGAGTTCATAAGGAATGTGGCCTAAGTTCAGATATTGAACTGGGCCCAATATGCTGGAGGTGCGCTTATTGGACTGTTTAGTTAGCAACTGGGCTTGGCCCAGTGAGGTTTGGGTCTGTATGGGTTAGTTGAGGTCGCGTATATGGTTATTACCGTGGGAAAGCGCGTTTGTAACATGTGATGATGTTCACGCGGTGGTTATTTGAGGGAGCACGATAGGGAGAAGGGTGTGTGTATACAGGATAATGACAATGTTATATTTGTTTTTTCACAGTATTTTTTCTCATTTCATGTTATTTTCTTTCTTTCCTTCTGTCTTGTTCTCTCTTCTCTAACACAAACACTAATTTCCTATGGCGGCGCCCCGCCCTTTTCTCCTTTAATGCCAACACTTGAAACCCCATAATTCCAAACCCTCCAAATCAAAATGCAACAGCAATACGAGAAAAAAAGCTAAGAGATTGTTACCTCCAATCGAGATTTTATTTACCTTTATTCGATTCTGGTAGCTGATCCTTCTTTCTTCTTCTCGTGTTCGCAGGTGATGGTGGTGGTGATGAAAGCGACTTGGCGATGCTTTTAAGGGGGGCTAACGGCGACGATTTAGGGTTTCAGATATTGAAACCCTAAATTCCTCTTCTTATGACTTCAACAGAGCTTCTACTTCTTTTGTATTCCTTTTTTTTCGTAGGTTTTTCTTTCAATTTTTTGTTGTCCTTTTTTGTTCTTAGTTTTAGGTATTTACAGCCTTTAGGTTTTTTTAGATTAAGAAGGTTGTTAATGATTAGCATTTCAAATTTTTTTGATTTGGAAGATTAGGAATT
The DNA here is from genome assembly GCA_948472305.1 of Vicia faba. Taxonomy (NCBI): domain Eukaryota; kingdom Viridiplantae; phylum Streptophyta; class Magnoliopsida; order Fabales; family Fabaceae; genus Vicia; species Vicia faba. The sequence goes on along the minus strand of OX451737.1, from coordinate 1,680,411,515 downwards.
AGATTGAGGATAATTGATTGTAATTGATACGGTTTGTAATATAATTTTTAGTTTTTGATTTGATTTGATATAGATTTTGGCAACTTTTGAGATTTGAATCTGTTTCGTATATTTTTAATTTAGCATTCATTTCTGAGATTCAAAGGGAAAGATTTGCTTTGGCTGTGATTCAAATAATGTGTGTTTCTCGTCTTCAATCTGAACAGTGGCTGTTTATTTTTTGGGCTTTTGGACTACACGTTTTTTCGTTATGCATAATAGAAGTTTGCTTTGGACTAGACTTTGCCTTGGACTGGGATTTGAATCGTGTTGACTTGGTCAACACATCAAATAATACAAAAAATAAAAAACATTCTTTCATTTAAGCCATATCAATATTGATAATGATAAAATAAATATTTTAAAATGAAAATGATTTTAGAAATAAAAAAAAATTGTTTTTAGGACATAAGTATAGGCCTTTGTGATTCACAGCGTACGTTTTTATCAGCCCAATCCAAGAATCAGAACTTCCTTCCGTCTCTTGCGAATAACATTTTCCTAAATGGGCCCGTGTATAAAAATTTATAACGGACTGATCTGAAACAAAAAAATTGTGCACCCCTCTCCTCATCATAACCATAAAGAGTCTTTGATAAACCTAAATGGGCCATTGGCCAAAAACGCCCCATGAATGGGCCAACAAAAATCAAGTGGTTCTTTCTGATTTGGAAAGCCTACACCCCTAATTAGAATATGCACCCCTCTTATGATTAATACATACCCCTTGTTGATTTAGACTCCTATTTTAAAACTTAATGGGCCATCAGATATTGATGGTCCATTTTAAGTCGAAACACCCCTCTTCCATGTTTTTACCCCTTCCATAGGAACACAAATTAAATAGTACGACTTATTTAAAAGAAACCTAAATATAATTATAAAGTTAGGGAAAATTTGGGTATGACACATGTAGTACTTTTTTTGTTTCTATATGTCCTAAATCTGCGTTGACTATGACGTGTTGTTTGAGTTCTGTGTCTAGGAATTCATGTCTTAGATCTTTTGGTAATGTTTTAAGTTTGACAGTTGGTTTTATTAGGCAAGGCATAGGGTCAGGAGTTAGAAAAATTTATTCACTTAGATTTTCATCTATGTATTCGTCACACCAATTATCGTCTTCAAGGATTGAAGATATTGGAATTTTTAGAGCTTCTGAATATTTGGTCTGTTGTTTCTCCATTTCCTTAACGCATTCATCAATGACGTCCAAGAAACAACATGAATCATCTATAGTTGGTGCTTTGAAGAATTGTGAGAGGATGAGTTCAACTTTTTCTTCACCAACCTCAAATGTGAGTTTACCTCTTTTTACATCTATAATGGCTCCGGCAGTGGCTAGGAATGGTCTTCCTAATATAATAGGGATGTTGGAATCTTCCTTTATATCTATAATAATGAAATCAGTGGGGATATAAAATTGTCCAATACGTACAGGAACATTTTCGAGCATTCCTAAAGGAAACTTCACTAAACGATCAACTAGTTATACAGACATTCTTGTTGGTCGCAATTCTCCCATGTTTAGCCTTTTGTAGATTGATAAAGGCATTAGACTAATGTTGGCTCCTAAGTCACATGGAGCTTTCTCTATGATGAATTTCCCGATTACACATGGTATGGAAAAACTACCAGGGTCTTTCAGCTTAGGGGGCATGTTGTTTTGGACTATAGCGTTACATTCTATAGTAAGCATAACAGTTTCGTTGTCTTTGAGATTTTTCTTATTGGATAAGATTTCTTTAAGGAACTTAGAATGGGATGTCATTTGCGTGATGGCTTCTGTAAAAGGTATAATGATATTTAGTTGTTTCAGAAGTTCAACGAATTTCTTAAATTTCCCTATATTTTTAGATTTAGCTAACTGTTGAGGGTATGGTATCAGTGGTTTGTACGGTGGTGGAGGTACATAGGGTTTTTATCTCTCTCTTCTGCCTTTGTGCTTTCATCTCCCTTCTCATCTTCTTTTGGTTCATCTTCCTTCTCAGTGAGTTTACCAGTACTCTGGTACATGACTGGATTTTTGGTTCTTGGGTTAGCTGGTCCATCTGTTGCGACTGGTTTTAAAATCAGAGTCGCCACCCTTAATTTTTATCCTAAGGAAGGGAATATAAAGGATAAACCCTAAAAGATTAGAGATTCTAGGTCTTTTGGACTCGGTTCTAGATGAAGGGAAGGTGTTAAACACCCCTTATCTATCTTGTTCACAATGATACCAGGGTTAAAAATGCAATTTTAGGAAATAGGATTTTAAGTTTTATTAGGGGAACTCGTCATGATTTTAGTCGTATGTCTACGTATCCTCTTATGAGGAATCAGAGTCCCAATTCGTAGTTCGTAGTTGGTTGGTTTTTTTTATAGGATTGCACAGAATTGTTTTCGAATTATCCTTGAACTTTATCTGGGTTGTAAATTGAGTGATTATAGACACAGTTCAAAGTTAAACTTGAAATTAATTCTCCTTAACCAGTTTTTGAAAATATCTTGTAGTTTTTGTTAGGTTATTGGAAAATGGTTTATTGTTGGTTAGCTGTTTTGGTATTTGATTTGATTAAGACCTGGAGTGGGGGAGTCTGATATAGTCTCTTCCTCACGTATTCTCATCACGAGGTCAGATATTGACCACATGTTACTTGATATAAAGGATGCGGAGGAAGTCTGATATAGTCTTCCTTACCACGTGTTCTCATCACGGGGCTAGATATTGACCATGTATTGCTCGCAGGTGGAATATTTGATGAATTGCATGGATTTTGATACAGATTGTAATTTAAGATTTTGATTCAAATTTAATGTTTGATTTATGGATTGAAAATTGAAGTAGAAGTGGATAATTGAATGCATATGTAAGTGAAAAAAATACCATTAGAGTTAGTAAACATATTTTAAAGTTAATAAAAAAAGTTTTAATTAGTAAAAATTTATTTATCTCAATTTGTTAAGTAATTAGTAAAAGGACGGATTTTAAATTTAGAGTTTATAAAATAAATGTTGATTATAGAAAAATAAATATTGGTTAAATAAAAAGATTTTTGTTGCTACAATGTAAAAGGAAAGTTTAGGTTCTATGATTCAATAATAATGATAAAATATTTGTAATAAATAAAATTAGATACACATTATGATTTAGAAAATAAAACTTGCAATAGATTTAAAAATAATAATTTCATTAATAATAAAAATTATTTAATTATTTTTAATAAAGGAAAAATTAAGTTTGTTATTTTTCTAAAAGGTTTATAATATAATCATATTTAGAAAATACTTAATAATACGTATGATAAAAAACATATTGTAGAAATAATAAAATATAAATCATAAAACAATTTATAATAAAATAATAAAAATAATAAACACTACAAAAATTAAAATAAACACAAAGGGGATTATTAATGTTTCTGTTTTTCATTGTAAGAAGACATGCCTCTTCCTAGTTTTGTATTATTCTTATTTAGTAATTTTACCCGCCTTAATTTAGTAATAATAAAGATAGTAAAGCTAATTTATCATATAAATTTTTTAGTTTCCTAGTGATTATAGTAACAATTAAATATTGAAAAAAATCAATTCATATAAATTATAATACTTAGACTCACTAGATTAACCATGAGAAATAAAAATTTCCAACAACAAAATATTCAAACCATACATAGAAACACTATTAATCACATAAAAACATTGTGGAGGAAATTCCAAAAGCAAAGAAATAAAACTTGAATATTCAAAAAAATTGAATTTATATCAATGAAGACAAAGTTAACAACCTGAAATATCGTGACCGATTTAAGTTGCTTCCTTTCCTTCTTCTCGGTCAATCCTTCCTCTTTATTTGGTACAAGAGTTTCTTGGTTTGATGGAGGGCTTTTAGGAGATACTTTGTGGTTATTCTTTGATGTGAAGAACAAAAGTTTTAGGAGAACTCTAGTGAATTTTTGATTTGCTATTTGTTGGTGAAATTTCTTATCACCAAAATTTTGTTGATGAAGACTTCAGGGTTTCTTTGTTGTTGTTCTTCGATGTGAAGAACAACAACTTTTAGGATAACTCTTTTAGTTAATTATGGATGATTATGAAATTATGGATGAAAAATAGTGTGAAAGAGTGGTCTATTTATAAATTTGAAATTAGTTTAAAGACACCCCAAAAAGGAAATAGTCCACACCAAGAAAAGCCCAAAGTTTATGATTTCTATCTTGGTCAATAAGTCTACAAATTCTGACCAATGAGAAATCAGTTTTGTCAACACGTGACCAATCAAAAAGTGACAAATCATGTGATTTTGTTGTTTTTATATTTTATATGATTTTTGGTTATTTTTTAATTAAAAATTGAAAAAAGTGAAGAAAATAAACTATTTTTGAAGAATTATTAATTAAAAAATACGAAAATTATAATTTAATAATAAAAAAGTTACTTTTTGAGAAGATTTATACCAATTGAGAATTTGGTGGACAAGATAATGAACCTAGACACTTTTGTGATTTTTTCTCAATATTGTGATTGATTTTGTGATTAATAAAAATTAGTTTTGAAAGATTTCAATTATTTTTAACATGACTATTAAGTGTATAAAATCAAAGATTTAAAAAAAAAATTTAAATACCCATAATAGAAAATGAAAATAATAATTAAATAATTGAAAAATAACTTTTTTTTATCCTTTTTATTGAAAAAACACACAAAAGAATATAAATGGCAAAAAGTAGTGTAACGGGACTTAAACTCAAGACCTTCCACTTGTAAGTCTTACTCTCTTACCAATTGTGTTATGTTATTCATTTGAAATAAAAAGCCAATTGAAAATATATGAAGATGATCAATTATTTGCTATTTAAAAATATAAATAATTTAAAAATTATTATATTTTTAAATTAACTCGAAAACGAATATTTACAAAACCCCAACATATTAATATAAATCAAAAGAATTTTATAAAAATCAAAGTTTGAAAATAAACTTGATGGTAGCACTGAGGGCAGGCAAATTTGGGGTCTGACAGCTGCCCCTATTTAATAACTCTTCGATTTGAATGGCGCGAGAATGCGTAGGTCTCGTACATTCGAATCAAAGATTTATTAAAGAGTAGAAGACCCCAAAATTTGACTAAATATTGGCTAGATAGGGTGACGCTGATATAACATACCTCCAAGAGTTGGCTAGATTGGGTTACACTGATATAGCATACCCCCAAGAGTTGGCTAGATGGGGTTACATTGATATAACATACACCCAAGAGTTTTGAAGAGAATAGAAACAGATGATGATATATCGCTTACCGGGATTTGAATGATAATTTAGAATTTGTATAAAGGGATAGGTAAAGACGACGATGTGTCATCCTACCAGAGTTTGAGTAGAAAAGAGAGTGAGATTAATCAATGCTTGGGAGACCAATATGATAAGTTTGGGTTTAATTTTGCTTATTCTTCGCACCTTGGGGGATGAATAAAACAACACTTGATAACACATGGCTGCTTGGAGACTGAGGCAGTGGGTTATGTTTGCGAATCACTAGGTGGAGTCTTTAGGCGATGAGCTAAATTTGGAGTTCGAACACCGCTACAACGAGTCTTATGCAATGATCTATATCATGAAATAAGGAAACACACTGCTGCATGGAGTCTTAGGCAATGGGTTATGTTGGGAGTGTCGCACATTATTGCATGGAGTCTTAGGTAATGGGTTATGTTGGGAGTGTTGCACATTATTGCATGGAGTCTTAGGTAATGGGTGAAGAGAGGAAAACACATCGCTGCATGGAGTCTTAGGCAATGGGTCATGTCACACTGCTGCATGGAATCTTAGGCAATGAGCTAAGTTTTGCATATTACTGCGTGGAGTATTAGGTAATGGGTAAGGAGAGGAAAACACATCGCTACATGGAGTCTTAGGCAATGGGTCATGTCACGCTGGTGCATGGAGTCTTAGGAAATGAGCTAAGTATCGCACATTATTGCGTGGAGTCTTAGGTAATGGGTAAGGAGAGGAAAACACATCGGTGCATGGAGTCTTAGGCAATGAGTTTCACACATTACTGCATGGAGTCTTAGGTAATGAGCTACGTTGTAGATAACACATCACTGCATGGAGTCTTAGGTGATGGGTTGAATTGTATAGGAAGTGTGTTTTGATGATCAAACCTTAGATAGATAAATCGAGGTTGAGATTAGTCATTTGCGGGTTGTTTGTTTTCAAATAAGGTGAAAATTTGATGGGGCCAAGAGATAACGATTCTTCCCGACGTATGTTTTGAGGAATGTCATGCATGATGTATATGCATAATGTGAGGCACTTAACGAGAAATCTACTGTCGAGATTTCCGAGGAATCTACTGCCTAGATTCGATTGAGAATTACCTACTACTAAGGTCTTCTGGATAATCAACTGTCGTGATCAACCAGAGGAATCTATTATTGAGATTCGATTGTAAACTACCTTCTGTTGAGGTCTTCTTGATAATCAACTACTATGATCGACCAGGAGAATCTACTGCCGAGATTGACTTTGAATTACCTTCTGCCGAGGTCTTCCAGATAATTAACTGCCGTTATCGACCAGGAGAATCTACTGCCAAGATTTAATTTGAATTACCTTCTTCCGAGGTCTTCCAGATAATCAACTGCCATGATCAACCAGGGGAATCTACTGCCGAGATTCAATTTGATAAACCTTCTACCGAGGTCTTCCAGATAATCAACTGCCATGATCGACTAGGAGAATCTACTGCCGAGATTCAATTGCGAACTACCTTCTGCCGAGGTCTTGCGGATAACCAACTATCGTGATCAACCATGAGAAATATATTATCGAGATTCAATTTGAATAACCTTTTGTCAAGGTCTTCTGGATAATCAGCTGCCGTGATCAACCAGGGGAATCTACTACCGAGATTTAATTTCAATACTACCTTCTGCCGAGGTCTTCTGGAAAATAAATTGTCGGGGTCAACCAGGAGAATCTACTGCCGAGTTCAGTTGAAAACCAATATCTTGATTGAAGATGATGATTGTCTTCACATAAAAACGAGGTTTTATGTTATGCATACAAATTTTATTGATGCATCAAATGTGATGATTGATTGATGTATGTGATGAATGCCTTGGATATGTGTAGATGGATGTTGGAATTTGAAATGCGAATGTGTAATTGGGCTTTTTTAAATATGCTCGACCCATGCTTTCAAAAGTCGTCAGATGGACAAAATGATAAGTATATCTTGATTTCGGATTAAGGAGCCCTAATGCATGATTTATGCAACCTTATTCTTTATAATTATGACTTGAATACTTTTTTTGAATGGTGCCCCCCTGTGATAGGTCGTGGGTGACTAAGCGTAGAGGTTTACCTATGTAACAAGGTTGTATTGTCACACGATGGTTGAACTTTATGCTACCATGATTTCCTGATACTCAATTTGAACTTGATGATTGATGGATGCAGGTGAAAGATCCATCAGAGATTATGAAAGTACGCAAAGAGTTTGCTTTTATACCGACTGTCCTTCCCTAATTTATTGGTAGGGCTTGGAGGAGATTCTTTTTGATATGAGCTTGGGAACAATTTGATCATAATGTGAATGACCCCACTACTTTGTATTATGCCCCTTATTAAAAGACTCTTGAAAATGCTTGGCTTTGATGAACCATTTTGAATCAATTTCTTATGATTGAGCCTTGCAGTCGTCTGCCCCACCATTCGAATTTTGAAAAAGGTGCCCCTCAATCTCCTGGATCTGAAGGAAGTATCCTCAGAAAGAACTCAGACTTCACTACAAACTTGACATAGATTTCCCCAAGTATTCGAAGCTTAAAAAGTTTATACTTGAAGTTGCTTGAAGGGGAATTTAGACCCTACGTATAGTAGGATGACCTTGGTACGTATTTCTACAACGTTTGAATCTTGGAAGGTTGCCCCTGATTATTAAGGTTTTGAGAGGTTTGTTGAAATGAGAAACTGAGTCATACCTGTGATCGGTGGAAATAGAACTGACTATTTTGAAATGCTGGTTCGCGTTTGCGTTTTGCAAAATGTCGCGGTAAGCAAGAGTCGCCACCGTCTTTTATTTTCTCCAACAAAGGAAAGGACAAAAGCACAGCAAAATTCCTTTTCGAGATGTTTCTCGGTTCGGGAGGTAGATTATAGAAAGGGAAGGTGTTAGCACCCTTTCTATCTGTGGTTATCCACGGGCTCTTAGGTACTTGCTCACTATGTTTTCAAATTTTTTTGCTTTTCTTGTGTTTGTGGGTTTTGAAAAAAAGTTTGTTTGAAAACTTCGATTTAACTCTTGTATCTGTCCTCAAGAGTGTATGAAGTGTCGTTTGAAAACTTTTGTCAGAAAAGTGTAAGTGCAAAAAGTATTTTTGTTTTGAAAGAGCAAGTACCTGAGAACCTCTACCTACTCAAAATAAATTAAGCTGTGTAAATGTCCTTTAGACAGTACTATCCCACTATTGAGAAGTAGGTAGCACCGCCGTTGGAGTTTTCGGGTCAATTAGATTAATAGGACATGTGGTCACTAAAGCAATAGTAGGACGCCTTAGCGGTAACCCTAATGTCTTAGATCATTTTTTATCGAGGCAGCCGTTTTGAGGCAACTTTTATCTTTAGACAGGAGGGCGACCTCTAAAATACCCTATACTCAATGACCACGTCGAGGCAACCAAGTGAGGCGTACCCTAGGAGTGGCATGTGCGAGTGTGTCAAGTTTCAGTTATGTTATCTTTGCACATGTTATGGTGAGCTACGATTGATTTTAATTTTAGAGAAGTCTTGACATGCATAGCCTAGTTAACATACATCTAGCAGTTAATAGTTGCGGAAGATAAATTGCGGAAAGTAAAGCTACGCTATTACAAGGCGTCGGGTATTTACATCGCCAAAGACAAACCCTTGAAAAGTAAATTGCGGAAAATTAAATAAAGGCGATAAAAAGGTCCTAATTAAAGCTATTACATCCTCGGAGCAATTACATAAATATGGATAAAAAATTATGAATAAAAAATAATCACACGCGCGAGAAATATTTGAATCGGAAAGTTTTTTAGGATTTTGACCCTTTTTTGAGAAAGAAGGAAGTTTTTATTATTTTGCATTAAATTAAATCAATCCTAAAACTAATTAATTAATAAAAAGAAATATTGTTGGTTTTTTAATGTCTCAAGGAAATAAATAATAAAAAAAAATAAAATGATTAAAAGTTGTCAAGAACCCTAATTCTACATTAATTTTATTTATTGCAAAAAAGTTAAAATTATCCTAATTAAACTAAATTAGTTAATTATATTTATTTACAAAATAACTAATTAAAATTAATAAATAAAAATATCATATTTTTGTGTTTTTCTGAATTTATTATAAAAAATTAATTTGGTTAATTAAAGTAATAATAATAATAGTTAATAATAAAAACAAATAAATAAATAAATAGGAAGGAAGAAAAAGAATGAACCCAGGGGGTGTTGGCCCAATTGGGAGGTATCTTTGCAATTTCCAGGCCCACTGACTCAAGCCTGTTTTGACTTTCCAGGATTCCCTGCATGCTCATTGACTGGGGAGTATGGTGATCTCCCATTCATGGCCATTGGATCTGAGTTTGGAGACACTTGTCATGCTGAGCTTTGAAGCATATGGTGGTCTTCTCTTTGCAAGCTGTACAAGAACGCCTGAAGGAAAAAATCAAATAAACGTTTGGGGGACCTGGGATTCGAACCCAGGTCCCAGCGCTCATAGGCCAATACGCTCAACCACTCCACCAACCTGTCTTAGTTGTTATTAGAATAATACACAATCAATATATTAATAAACAAACAAATATGCTGGAAACATAAAAAAACGCGCGTGTTTTCAAATTGCCCAATGGTGTATCAACACACCATCGTCTTCTTCATTGTTCCTGCACAAATAATATCATATAGCGGGGGTTTTTAACCCCCACTAACCATTGCAACGAAAAATAGCGAATAGAAGCTCAGTATATATAAATATTTCGCGAGGGGTCAGTTGTGTTCGTCTTGGTCTCGTGATCTCAACCATATGTCTCACAAGTCCTAATTTTGCCTGGTTCAGAAAGCCCCAATTTCAAAGCTTAAGAACCCTAGAAATTGATCATGGAATCTTTGGATTCAGGGCGTGATAGTTTAATTCAGTCATACCATTAGCTTCATATGGTTCCTAGCAACACAAATCAATCAAGAAAACACGTTAAATATGCATGATTTAAGAGTTATGATTCTGGATAAAAGCTGCAAACCGTGAAACAGTATATGGTGATTCTTTAAGCTTTGATGCGTGAATTCAATTGCAAAACGTTCCTGACACTTCCTGCAGTGTTTTAGAATCAAAAGAATGCCTTGAATTGGCCTGGAATGCAAAAATCAGTTTTCACTTTTCTTGGAAATTCTTGAATATGCTATGGTGGTTTCTGCAGCTTTTTTCACGTCCCTTTGATCAGGGTTAGCTTGCATACATATAAAGGAAACAAATTAGGTCAAAAAAATTGGATCCAATCCATGTGCATTCAAGTTTAAATCTTTGATTGGAAATAAAATCTTTTTGATTTTTCATGATTGAATAATGTTGCCAAATCTGGATTTTTTTGCATCTTTGACTTGTGCACGAATTTGCCAGCATGATTAGGTCCTATTTGCTTCACAAAAAGATTTAAAAACCAAATCTTGTATTTTCCTACAATTTAAATTGATTAAATGAATTAATATCAATTAAAAATCCAATTAATCAATAAAAATAAGAAAATAAATTCCATTAAGCTTGATGGGTCGTGCATAGGTCATGGATGAAGTTTCAACAAGAGATTTGAGGCCCATTAGCAAAAATGAGGTGTTTGGAGCAAAGTTGACTTTTGCAAATTCATGAAAATTTCCCAACTTCTCCAATGCACAACTTGCTCAATTTTGATCATATGACCATGTTCTTGGACATTTTGGAAAGCTCTTGAAGTCCTCTAACCAATGCCTTTGGTCCCATGTCATTTGGATTTAACAATCTCAAGTTATGGCCTTTGACTCAAAGTGTACTTTTGTTGACTTTTGAATTTGACCTATAATGTAAAAATTGGTAACTTCTTGTGAGAGAATTTCTTGAACTTGGAGTGTGAAGATGGATTGTAGGGAATTGCATCCCCTTCAAAATGAGCATTGGATGGGATTTTTATGATAAACCATGAAAGAGTTATGCCCTGGTCAAGATACAGTTGACTTTTTTGTTGTCCAAAAATAGTAACTTTTTGCATCTTGATGATTTTTGAGTTATTCTTGTGGAATCATGATCAAGACTTGATAAAGTGATGATTGTGAACTCAAAATAAGATGTTTACAAAAAATTCCGACTTTTGACTGCAAAATGACCATTTTGCCCTTGTAGTTGACTGTGGATCACATGGGGCTTTTGACTGTGCAAATTGGCACTGTGAGTCTTGAAACCTGATATGTAGGTGCTTGAGAATGTATATGGGCCTATGAGACTTGATTTAACCATTGAAAACTCCAAATTCCTTGGAAGAACCAAAACCCTAATTTCAGTTGTCTTAGGAGGTGGTTTGATTGTTTACCTTTTAAGCCATCTTGAGTAATTTGAAGATTATTCTTAACAAATCTTGAGGAATATGGGAGGGAAAATTTTGGGGTACAACAGTTGCCTGTTGTGATACGACTTGATTAAGGAATTCTCCTTCAGAAAGTATGCCCCTGACTGAATAGTGCTTTGAAACTTGATCCAAGTTGACTGAATCTCAGAATGCTCACCCCTTGTTAATAATATCTTCATTTGATATACCCCTACAATCATTAGTCTTTTCCCTTGTTTATAGGGGTCCTCTTAGATTCTTTACCCATAGTTATAAGCTTCTTAGAAATGTTGCCTTTGATCAGACCTTTTCTTTTGAAATCACCTTGATGCTAAGTATTGATTCGCAGATAAAATTGTACATTTTGAAAAAGTAATTTCGTTTGATGCACATGCAAGTTCTTGAAATTGAAATTGATTATTTGAAAAGAAATGTAAGATTAGAAGATGAATATTCGAAGAAGCGAAGTAGTTAGAAATAATTTTAACAAACGTAGGAGTCAGTTTAACACAAATTTCCCCGAGTATGGTTTCATAGTTAACCTTGCTTCAATTAGGACTTTTGAAGGTTGTAATGTGGCCATGGTTCGTGGTTTAAGAAACAAAATATATAAGGCTCAAAATTTATTTAGCCCACCCCATTCTCCTTGATGTTTTTCAATCCTAAGTTCAATTAATCCAATATATGCGTTCAATCTCCCAGAGAAATTTTGTAGTTGCACAGATGATGAGAAGGGTAGATAAAGGTTTAAGCCTCGATGAAAAAGAATTGATAAGATCTAAGTGTTGATAAGATCCAAGCGTTAATGAGAAGCCTTTATGTTTCTTGAGGTGGCAGTCACAAGATTGTTCTCCAATTTATTTGTTTTTAATCTCTTATTTTTGCATGGACCAATTCTTTTTGAATTTATGGTCCATCGGGATGCTCTAACTTTTGCCTAAGTCAAGTTTTGATTTCCTTTGACTTAGCGGGCTTCTTTTTGTTTTGAATTTCTCCTTTTTTAAGCCTTTTTTTGCTTTTGATTTTGACACTCGTAACTTTCATACTGATTGTTTCCTCGATCTTGATTGATGTACTGAGGAGAAAAACGTTGTTGATTCCTCAATCTTGGATCATTCTCTCAATGATGTATCGAGGAAATAGATATGCTTGAACCTTTGCTTATATCGTTTTGATTCTCCTGGGATTTGAATGCATCATCAAATTAATTGAAGTCTACCCTGTCCCTGGCTAAGATTAAGGGTTTTTTAGAGAATAGAAAGAACTCCGACTTCTGGCTCGAGGGGGATAACTACGGATTAACACCTTATATCTCAATTGTTTAGGAATTGAAACAATGCCTTACATTGTCAGCTAAGCCTTACTATTAAAAAGCATACATCAAATAATTTTGATTATTTTGTATTTTCATCATTCTCCATCAAAGTTAGTTAATTTGAAAATGGAAAACAAGAGTGAAAAATAGAAAGTCGTTGATTATTTGTGGAATGAATCAATTTCAAAAAACATGCATGTTTATTTTATTAGAATTACTTGACCAAAGAGTACAAAGTTATATCAAATACAACTTAGCAACTTGGAAATTATAAATTGGAACTGATAAAGCCTAATGATCCTATGGAAGAACTCCTCTGTTGACCCACGTAACTTCAGAAGATGCTTCGTAGTTTTTGGATTTGTTAGAGCATGGGGGTGACCCTTAACTTTTATTGGGCATACCTCTTTCATTGATAGGGAAATTGCTCTTGATGTAGGGGAATCACCAATGGTAGTGATACTTGAGGCGTTGGGTAGGCCTGTTGGTGTTGACACTGTGAAGGGATGCCTTCTTTATTTGTAGGATCAAGTTCAATTGAGTCTCCAATAGATAATCTCCTTTTTCATAGTTTTAGACTTTCTTGAGTGCTTGGCGAGTACCAAGAAATAAACTAGAATATGGATGATAAATGGCAAAGGTGGAAATGCATGAGATGTAAATGTATGAATGTACGTAAATGCATGGATATGCAAAAATATTTTTGGCTTTAAGGGTATGCTAAAAATTTCATGGAGATGCAATGCGATGTGGATGTAATATGAAGGTAAACTCCGTAAGGACAAAAATAAAAGATATGAATTTGATGACATCCTACACTGACTCAGATATTGAGACAGGCAGAAACTCCTCAAGGATGAAAATAATAGATATGAATTTGATGATGTCCTACACTGACTCAGAGATTGAAACAGGTAGGAATTCCTTAAAGACGAAGATAATAGACATGGGTTTGATGATATCCTACACTGGCTCAGAGATTGAGACATGTAGGAATTCCTTAAGGACGAATATAATAATAGATATGGATTTGAAGATACCCTACATTGACTTAGAGATTGAGACAGATAAGAATTCCTTATGGATGAAGATGATAATGGATATGGATTTGAGGATACCGTACACTAACTCAGATATTGAGACAGATAGGAATTCCTTGAAGATGAATATGATAATAGATATGGATTTGAGGATAACCTACACTGACTCAGATATTGAGACATATAGGAATTCCTTAAGGATGAAGATGATAATAGATAGGGATTTGAGGATACCCTACACTGACTTAAATATTGAGACAAATAGGAATTCCTTAAAGATGAAGATGATAATAGATATGGATTTGAGGATACCCTACACTAACTCAGAAATTGAGACAAATAGGAATTCCTTAAGGATGAAGGGCCATAGAAGATGAAGAGGAATCCCTTCAAACTAGGGATTGTAACTGAGGGACGAGAATTCCTACAAGCTAGGAATTGTGATAGTCTAATGCGAGGTTGAGGAATCCCTACAGGCTAGGGGTTATGACTCATGAAAGATAAGCCCTATAGGCAAGGGATTATGGTATACCTAAAGTAACCCTTGCGGGTTTAGGGATGTGATTATATGAATGGTATTTGTTGTACCCCAAAATTTTTCCTCCCATTTTTCATTCAAGATTCTATCCTAGGGTTTCTCAAATATTCAAAATGGCTTAGGGTATGATCAGACAGATTCTCTTCCTAGGCATTGAGTCAGCAACTAGGGTTTGGTATTTCTCAAGAAAAATTGATTTTTCGAGGTTTCAAATGTTCTTCATGTATTCTCAAGGATGTTCGTGTCAGTTTTCAAGCTTTGCATCCTAAGTTTGCTCAGTCAATGGTTCCGATGACTGGAAATGAACTACATTGACCCAAAAATCGACCTTTGCAAGATCAAGTTCAAACGATTGTAACTTCTTCATTATTAGATATTTTTGAGTGGTTCTTTTTGCGTATGACTCTCCTTGACGTCATCTCCAATTTCTCTTTACAAGTCAAGAGTTGATTACGTGCGAAAGATCATCAGAAAATTCGAATACTTTAGAGGTCATTTTGCAAATTTGACCTAATCACAAGAAACTCTTGTCCAATTTTTGAGGTTCATAACTTCTTCATTTCTCAATGTCCTGAGGAGATTCTTTTTGCAAAGTATCCCAAATAACGTTGTCTATGATAATTACTTCAAAGATCAAAGTTAAATTGTGCTCAGAAGGTTTTGAAACTTATCTAAATGTTATAAGTCAATTCCTAACTTTAAAAAGTATGGCTTCTAATCTCAATTCATGAAGGCATTATTGTTGTAGTGATTGGACGCAAAGCATGATGCAAGACATGAGGCAAAGGATTCATTATGACCGAAACTTGGTTGTTGCCCTTTTGTTTGCAAAAGAAAATTGGTTTGGAATTTGAGTTCAGTTTTAATTGAGAATTAAAGTAAGATCCATTAATTTAAAAGATCACTTGATTAAGGTTTAAAGAGTGCTAAGATTAGAAGGAAGATTCATTTAGATGTCTCGAAATGTTGAGTTTATTAGAGTTTAAAGCACCATCATCTTTTCAAAGTTTCATTGCGTGTCACGCAAGTTTGATTAGAATGTTTGAATTAAAATTAAAGAGGCAAAGAATTACAAGAATCTTTCAATCATTTGAAGTTTAATTGGTGATACATGGACAAGTCTTGACTTAAGCATGATTCAAAATGTACCCTTCAAAGTTCTCAATTCCATCATCAAGTTTGTTCACATAGTAGGCAAAGTTTGAATCACACTCGTCATTATTCAAAGAATTCATTCAAATTTCAAGCTATAAAAGTTACAAGAAATGATCTAGCAAGTTCAATTATCCGAATGTGAAATTGAGTTACAAACAATTTCATTCACTCAAAGTTTCATATTACTACATCAATTTCAAAAGTTACAAATTTGTTTTTATCATAGAGAATTTATCCTAAAGTTTTGGCAAATTCTACAAAGCTTTCCTAAATCTTAATTTGTAAAGTTTTGTTGCCTTATTCAAGCTACCAATTTATTCATGCCAAGCTCCACCATTTCTCTTCAATCCTATCCATGATTTCCTCTTACAAATTAGCTTTCCATTTTCCACACCGTCACATGAAAAAAATCAAAGGAAGACAAGATTAGCATATAAACAATGGAACATAAACAAGAAATTTCCAAGATTCATCATTAGGGTTTGCGTTGAGAATCAGCAAAAAAGGGTGTCTTAATCACATTCAAGAAATCCAGCCTCATAGCAAAATCACAATAGACAAACGTAAAATTCAAAAACAGCAGCATCAAAAATCAAGGATTTAAGCCCAACAAAAGCCTCAAAAACTTTGTCCTATCATTGGCCCAAAGAAATATCTTCATTGAAAATCACAAAAATATATTTTTTGGTTTACAAAGAAAACAAATAGTGCCAAAAAGAAACCAAGCCTGTATTGCTGTAAAGAGTGACAAACACAAAAGGCCAAAATACTTTCAAAAACATATTGCATTGCTGCCCAAAAAAAATACATTGCATCCCTGCATATGCTGTCCAAAACAGTCCAAAAATATGCATCAAAACCAGTCAATAAGCCAGCCAGAAATCACATCAAAATAGGCAATATAATAGCTGCATCCAAAAGTTATAAAAAAGACATATCCCAATTGTTCAAACTTCTCATTTCCCATTTTATCATTCTCATTCAATATAAGGGAAACAGATAGCATAAAAAAGGGATATTGATTTTAGTCCATCAAAAGAAAAGAAAGAACACAACAGTTTTCTTTTACATCAAAGCATCCATCATCCATAAAAAAACAGTTCATACAACAGTTGTAGCCACAAAATAACAACATCCAAACCCTAGAAAAATATTCATCATATTCCCAAAACTCCATACCCTTCAGAAACAATAAAAACATAAAATACAGAAAAACATGAATCGACTTCCCTGTCAAGCGAAAAGTCGTAAAGTCACCAGCAACAAAATCAAGCACAATATTTTCAGAAGCAGGACCAGATCGGTAAATTTCCATTACTTCTTTGAATTCATCATAAATGTTAAATTTGTTATCTGCATGCATTATATTTTTATTATAATCAAATAAAAGAAAAAATAATTATACAGTAAACCCATTTTTTTTAAAAATAACTCACTAACATCAAGTTGGACATGTCGACAACGCTCTGGAATGTAGCTGGTTTGGTTTTCGTTTGTGATAGCTTATGTTCCAGACGAACAGCAGGCCAAATGATCATTCACAAGAGCTTGCCGATCACCGAGGAAAGCCAAATAAGATACAGAGAAATCAGAGGTGTGAATACAAGTTGAGACGGAGCGTATCGCGGTAGAGTTAGGTTGAGTGGAGAGAGCTGAGGTGATTATGATAGAGGGAGTGCGGTTTGGGCAAGAAGAAGAAAAGGGAGATGAAGCGTGATTCTAAGGAAGAGAGATTAAGATCAGGGAAGTTTTGGAGAGAGAGAAGTGTGAGGTTGAAGATGATTATGATACGTGAGAGAGAGATGAGTTCTTTTTATCGTTTTCTCCTCTTTTGGTTTTATTAGAAACAAGTTTCAATAATAATATAAAATCTTCTTTGCCTTCCCAACATTACCCCCAGCCGCGACGCCCTCCTCTAGGGTTCACAAATCCTCTCTGTCTCTTCCCCAAACCGGGTTTGGGCCTATCTTTTGGCCCATCCCATTTCACAGTTTATGACCTTTATTATTGATAAATGCATAGAAATAATGAATGAAACGGGTGGTGCGTTGGTTAAGGTGTGTTGGTTTGGAGGAAAGGTCCCGGGTTCGAGACCCCTGAGACATTTTCCTCTTTTCCTGATTTTAGTTTTTTTTTTTTTTTTTGGTAATAAAAAAAAATTCTTGGTGCCAGTATAATAGTGTGCCTAAGAGGGGGGGGGGGGGGGGGGGGGTGAATTAGGTACTTTAAAAGTTTTACCATTTTAGTGATGATGGATATTATTTTTCTGGTTTAGTGCATGATTTTACAAATGTTTTTATTTCTTTTCTGGTTTATGACTAGTGATGAAAGCGGTAAATATGGAAAAGTAAAGAACACAAAGATGTATCCTGGTTCCCCTCACAGTCCGAGAGTACTCCAGTCCCCTTTCAACATGAAAGAAATTTTATTATTGTTAGATCTCTAGACAAGACACCCTAGTCCTTCTATACAAGACTCTAACCAATAAAACCACCAAGAACAATCCTCTTGGATTTTCACTATATCAACAATGAGAAAAATCCTCTCAAGGTGACCTTACTTGTATCCAACAATCCTGGAAAAACAAGATTACAAAACCACTTGAACTTATTTTCAACAGTCCTGAAAAATAAGAAAGTGTATAGCAATATTTGATTGATAAAGTTTGTAGTGCAATAATCACTTTGAGTGATTTTATCAATGACTTGATCTTCTCTTACAATAACAATAATATACAATGACTCAAGACTATAGAATGCTCAAAGTTTTTTATTTAACAATATATGAAAATGTTCAGAAAAACTTTGTGTATGAAAGTGAAGAAAAAGCTTGAGTTTTAATATTTTAAAATTCAGAAACTATTGATTGGAAGAGGTACAAAATGATTTTGAAAATTCAGTATTTATATGTTCATAGCACCTCTTTGAAACAGCATAAATTTATGCAAATGAATCATGAACAATTTCCAAGATTCAATGAAAAGTTTCCATGAAATGGTGTTATGAAAAGGTATGTTCAAAGCTGCTGATTTTCAAAAACTTTCATCATGCAATTGGTTGCACCCTTGTGTAAATCAATTGCACGGGTTTTAACACCTAAAAAATTCAAATATTTTCAGTGAGCAATCGATTGCACATGTGTGTAAATCGAGTGCACTTTAAAACAGTAGCAAAATTTGATAGAGAGAAATCGATTGCACAAACATGCAAATCGATTGCACTTAGAAACATTAGCTAATCACTTTGAAAACGTGAAGCATACAATCAATTGCACCAACATGCAAATCGATTGCACATAAGTGAAAATTGATTTTTTGCTTAGAAAACTTGAGAAAAAGTTTGGAAAAGATAAAACACTTCTTTTGATCATTGAGAATTTAAGACTTAAGTTCAAAGTAAGTATTGTCATTATACCTTGTGAAATTTGCTAAGAACTTGAGACAAAGTCTTTTATCCAATTATGCTTTTAGCTTGATCAAAATCTTTGTCTTCTTGCCAATATAGTTTATCTTCATCAAAACAAAGTGCATTGAGAATCATTTGAGAAGCTTGATATTACACTTGAGCTCTAATCTCTAAAGCCCATTCGAGAAAACAAAAACAGCATCACCCCCTAGTTTTCTATTTGTAACTTCTTTACTGTTTTTTAGGTTAATTTAGATTTGCTTTAATAACTTGATAGATCTAGTGTAGATATAAATTAGCGTATTATTTTATTATTTATAGATAAGTTTAGATTTTATTTAATAAATTATAATTTTAAATAAAATTAGGATTATCTCAATAACTTTATTTAGTTTAGGTTTGATTTAATAACTTAGAATTTTTTAAGTTAGTTTAGAATTTTTTTATATTAGTTTAGATTTTATTTTTGTTAATCTTTAATTTTAACTTTAAAACTCAATTAAATAAAAGACATATAATTTCAAAATTAGTTATTTAAATTAAGACTTTGTGAATAATTCTGTTAACATTTTATATATAGTTTAATAAACTTTCTTTTAAATTATTTAGTTTCTGCATGATAAAACTCAAATAAAATAATAGAATAGATTCTTTATTTTCTTTCCAAATTTCTCACAAACAAAAATACCAAGAATTTTATTTCCATACTTTGTTAATTAATTTGTACTTCATAGATTGTTGTATTTTTAATTAATTTTTCGATTCAATTTGGTTGTATTGATTGCCTATTTAGACTTTTAATCGCATTGACGATTCGATACATTCCCATTTGTGAATTTGTATTCCCCATTCCCAAAAGCTCTGTAATAGCGTAGAATTTTAATTTCCGCAATTTACTGTTTTTCCTTTTACTGTATAGTAATTAGGCGTGTATGGCAAGATTTAAAATCAACCGCTAGACAACCATAATCAAAGACAAATTAAATTGAAAACAAACACACTTTTCACACGCGCACCTCTAGGATAACCTCACTTGTTGCATCAGAAAAACAGTCATCTCCCTCGAATGTGGGACGCTTTAGTAAAGACCCTTCGATAAAAAGATCGTAGCCCCTCGATGTCCCTCGATGTTGCCTTTGGTAAAACGATATTAGTCCCTTACAAAAATTGCTAAAGCGTCTCACAAGTTGCCTTTTATGATTGTACAATTTACCCGCGCCTGTCACTTCACATCCAATGATGGGGCTTCTTACCATATCAATGGTAAGATAGCAACATCTAAAGGATGAGGAAAAGAACAAAGACCTTTTGAGTAGGTAGGACGCTCGTAGTTGCTTGCTCACAAACTAAAACCATTTCCACACTTACACTTTTAAAAAATCTTCAGAAAAAAACAAACATTTCTTTGAACTATTTTCAAAACCAACACTTTATATACATTCTTATTGAGATGAGAATCATTATAAAAGTTTTCCGAAACAAAGGCGTTTTCAAAATATTTTCAAACTTGCACAAACACATTTCAAACAAAGCATTTTCAAAGTGATCAAGCAACTAAGAGCCCATAGATAAACTACGGATGAAAAGGGTGTTAATACCTTCCCTTTTCATAACCTACCCCCCTAAATCAAGAAAATATCTCAAAAGGTCTTTCCTGTTCTTTTCACCCTTTCCTTTATTGGATAAAAGAAAAGTCAGTGGCGACTCTTGTTATCCGCAACAATTGCGATAAAACACAAAACACCTAAGTCAGTTCTCCCACTGTATTACAATATCCTTAGAAGGTAGGCTCCTAGTTTTGGCGTATGGTTAGTCTACCCTTGCCATAAGGGGCTTCCTTAAGGGTATCATAAATAACACCAGGGGGAAAAGGCACAAGGGCCTCCCTTAAGTGGAGCCTCTTTACGGACCGAGACTTTGATCTTAAAGTCGTGAAAGGTCTCGTCATGAGATTTTGGTTAGGGTTGTACAAAGAGTCATGGGTGGCATTCCAAAGTCCTACTCGTCAAGAGGATATCTCTTGAGAAGTATTAATTTTGTGGAATTCCACCGACTCTATGTGAAGTCGTCACATAAACTCGTAGGGATGATGTACTCCCTAAGCTAATAGACGAACCTTCTTTCTAAGGGTTTTTTAAAAATATTTTTTGAAATTGAAATCCCGCCACATAGTAAATATAATAATAAAAGATACAAAGCAATAAATAAATAAATAAAGGAAATGAAAAACCCAACAAAATAAAAACCTAAAACCTAAGGGAAAGGCTTATAAACCTAGGGTTGAAGTTCCCAGCAGAGTCGCCAGCGTTTGCGACTGGTTTTAAAATCATAGTCGCCACCCTTAATTTTTATCCTAAGAAAGGGAATATAAAGGATAACCCTAAAAAGATTAGAGATTCTAGGTCTTTCGGACTCGGTTCTAGATGAAGGGAAGGTGTTAGGCACCCCTCATCTACCTTGTTCACAAGGATACTAGGGTTAGAAATGCAATTTTTAGGAATATAGGGTTTTAAGTTTTATTAGGGGAACTCGCCATGATTTTAGTCGTATGCCTACATATCCTCTTATGAGGAATCATGGTCTCAATTCGTAGTTCATAGTTGATTGGTGTTTTTTATAGGGTTGTGTAGAATTGTTTCCAAATTATCCTTGAACATTATCTGGTTGTGAATTGAGTGATTGTAGACGCAGTTCGCAGTTAACCTTGAAATTAATTCTCCTTTTTTCGAAAATATCTTATAGTTTTTGTTAGGTTAGTGGAAAATGGTTTATTGTTGGTTTGCTATTTTGGTATTTGATTTGATTAAGACCTGGAGCGAGAAAGTATGATATAGTCTCCTCCTCACGTGTTCTCATCACGGGGCCAGATATTGACCACATGTTGATCGATATGAAGGATGCGGAGGAAGTCTGATATAGTCTTCCTCACCACGCGTTCTCATCACGGGGCCAAATATTGACCACGTGTTGCTCGCGGGTCAAATATTTGATGAATTGCATGAATTTTGATATAGATTATAATTTAAAATTTTGATTCAAATTTAATGTTTGATTTATGGATTGAAAATTGAAGTAGAAGTGAATAATTGAATGAATATGTAAGTGAAAAAATAGCATTAAAGTTAATAAAAATATTTTAAAGTTAATAATAAAAAGTTTTAATTAGTAAAAATTTATTTATCTCAATTTGTTAAGCAATTAGTAAAAGGACGGATTTTAAGTTTAGAGTTTATAAAATAAATGTTGATTATAGAAAAATAAATATTGGTTAAATAAAAAGATTTTTGTTGCTACAATTTATAAGGAAAGATTAGGTTCTATGATTCAATAATAATGATAAAATATTTGTAATAAATAAAATTAAATCCACATTATGATTTAGAAAATAAAACTTGCAATAGATTTTAAAATAATAATTTGATTAATAATATAAATTATTTAGTTATTTTTAATAAAGGAAAAATTAAGTTTGTTATTTTTATAAAATGTTTATAATATAACCATATTTAGAAAATACTTAATAATACGCCTGATAAAAAATATATTGTACAAATATTAAAAAATAAATCATAAAAGAATTTATAATAAAATAATAAAAATAATAAACACTACAAAAATTAAAATAAACACAAAGGGGATTATTAATGTTTCTGTTTTTCATTGTAAAAAGACTTGTCTCTTCCTAATTTTGTGTTATTCTTATTTAGTAATTTTATCCGCCCTAATTTAGTAATAATAAAGATAGTAAAGCTAATTTATCATATAAATTTTTTAGTTTCCTATTGATGATAGTAACAATTAAATATTGAGAAAAATCAATTCATATAAATTATAATACTTACACTCACTAGATTAACCATGAGAAATAAAAATTACCAACAACAAAATATTCAAATCATACATGGAAACACTATTAATCACATAAAAGTATTGTGGACGAAATTCTAAAAGCAAAGAAATAAAACTCAAATATTTAAAAAAATTGAATTTACATCAAAGAAGATAAAGTTACCAACCTGAAATGTCGTGGCCGATTTAAGTTGCTTCCTTTCCTTCTTCTCGGTCAATCCTTCCTCTTTTTTTTGGTACAAGAGTTTCTTGGGTTGATGGAGTGTTTTTAGGAGATACTTCCTTGTTGTTCTTCGATGTGAAGAACAACAATTTTAGGAGAACTCTAGTGAGTTGTTTATTTTCTAATTGTTGGTGAAATTGTTGATCACCAAAATTTTGTTAATGAAGACTTAATAGTTTCTTTGTTGTTGTTCTTCGATGCGAAGAACAACAATTTTTAGGAGAACTCTTTTAGTGAATTATGGATGGTTATGAAATTATGGATGAAAAATAGTGTGAAAGAATGGTCTATTTATAGATTTTAAATTAGGTTAAAGACACCTCAAAAAAAGAAAAACCTAAAGTTGATGATTTTTATCTTGGTCAACAAGTCTACAAATTCTGACCAATGAGAAATCAGTTTTGTTAACATGTGACCAATCAGAAAGTGACAAATCATGTGATTTTGTTGTTTTTAAATTTTATATGATTTTTGGTTTTTTTTAATTAAAATATGGAAAAAATGAAAAAAAAAATATTTTTGAAAAATTATTAATAAAAAAATACAAAATTTATAATTTCATAATAAAAAGGTGACTTTTTGAGAAGATTTATACCAATTGATATTTGACTGAGAATTTGATGGACAAGATTATGAACTTAGACACTTTTATGATTTTTTCTCAATATTCTCATTGATTTTGTGATTAATAAAAATTGGTTTTGAAAGATTTCAATTATTTTTAATATCTTGACTATTAAGTGTATAAAATCAAAGATTTAAAAAAATAAAAAAGTAATTTTAAAATATCCTTAGAATAGAAAACGAAAATAATAATAAAATAATTGAAAAATAATTTTTTTTATTGAAAAAAAATACAAAAGAATATAAATGCCAAAAAGTAGTGTAACATGACTTGAACTTAGGACATTCCACTTGTAAGTCTTACTCTCTTATCAACTGTGCTACGTTATTCATTTGAAATAAAAAGTCAATTGAAAATATATGAAGATGATCAATTATTTATTATTTAAAAATATAAATAATTTAAAAATTATTATATTTTTAAATTCACTTGAAAAAATATTTACAAAACCCCGACATATTAATGTAAATCAAAAGAATTTTATAAAAATCAAAGTTTGAAAATAAACTTGATGGTAGCACTGAGGGCGGGAAAATTTGGGGTATGACACCATCTACTTCTGTTCCACTCCAAAGTATTATAGCATTAGTGTGACCTTTCGGATTCGGTTGTGGTTAGCCAACAAAAGTGCCAGCTGGAGCAGTTATAGCCGCTTGTTGTTGAGCCACTTGAGAGATTTGTATTTCAAGAATTTTGTTATGAGTGGCTAGGGCATCAACCTTGTTTGATAGCTGCTTTAGTTGTTCACTAATGTGTATGTTTTGATTTAGAGAATCTTTTTTTTTGTTGAGCTTGAGTGGCTACGAAGTTTTCTATCATGATCTCTATATTGGATTTCCTAGGAACATTTGGAGTAATTTGGGCGGCTTTCTAGTATCTTGGTGGTGTAGTAGGATCTTGTCCAGGTGCATATAATGCATTGTTGTTCTTGTACGAAAAGTTTGGTTGGTTCTTCCAGGTAGGATTATAGGTATTCCCGTATGGGTTTCCTTGAGCATAATTCACTTGATCAGCTGGTACTCCTGTTACAAGTGGACATCCGGGTTCAGCATATGTGTAAAGTTCGCATAAATCGCAAGTCGGAACTACTGCAGCCACGGTGGTTGCGGGAGTCGTGGTCAAATTTTCTATCTTTTGGGTAAGAGCTTCTACCTTAATGTTAACTTGGTCTAAACTGCTAACTTTGTACATACCGCATTTCATTTGAGGTTTCTCCGTAATGGTTCTATTGCTTCCCCACTGGTAATGGTTTTGAGCCATACTTTCGATAAGCTGATAAGCGTCATGATATGGTTTATCCATTAGTACGCCGCCAGCTGCAGTGTCAATTGTTAGTCTTATGTTATATAAGATACCATTGTAAAAACTGTGGATGATCAGCCATTCTTCTAGACCATGATGTGGAGAAAGTCGCAACATGTCTTTGTATATTTCTCATGCTTCAAAAAGTGATTCACTTTCCTTTTGTTTAAAACCATTGATATTGGCTCTTAGCATAGTCGTCTTACTCGACGGAAAATACCGTACTAGGAAAACTTTCTTCAATTTGTTCCATGTGGTAATAGAGTTGGATGGTAGAGACTAGAGCCAGGCTGTAGCTCTATCTCGCAATGAAAAAGGGAAAATACAAAGTCTTATTGCTTCGGGGATGAAATCATTTTCTTTTACTGTGTCTGCATACTACACAAACACTGATAAATGTAGTTTGGATCATCCATAGGACATCCCGAAAATGGATTTTGTTAGACATCTTATAATAACAAAGGTTTCAACTCAAAGTTGTTCCGAGTGATAACGGAGGAATCAATGGTGTTGTGAGGTTCCTCCTGCGATGGGGCAGTATAATCCTTCAGAGGACGATTTTGGGGTCCTTCGGCCATTCTTGGTCCAGGAACAGATAAGTTGGGAAGATTGAATTTGGGAAGATTGTACTTAATTTGGTACTCTCTAATTCGGCGTCTTATACTAAAAAAACGACTGGCCTCGTCGATTGGTTGTTACAATTCTTCCCCTTGAGAGCGAGTGTTTGGCATACAATCAACGTATAAAATGAAATAAAATTTGTTGCCTTAGTCTATATTGCGTAACAAAGGAATCATAATATCGACTAAGTCAGTCCCTAGCAACGGTGCCAAAAACTTTATCACGACTTTAAGAGTCTATCGGGTGTATTAACTGCAAGTGCATAGTCTAATTGTGTAGTTTAAAAAGATAGTGAACCCATAAGGACTGATAATCTAATTACTACTATCTAAAGTTACTGTGTAAAGCTAAGGCTAATAATTAATCTTAGGTTTTGGGTTAGACGAAAATAAGCTTAGACTTAAATGAAATATTTGATAAGGGGACACTGGTACATAATACGTCTGACTTTGGGGATTCAGTAAGTTATTGGCGTACCTTGAGTATTCAAAACACTATTTCAGTAGAAACTATCAGTTTAAAAACCTTTATCTCACACTCTCGTAATTATTGACTCAGACTATATTATTAAACTTAAATGCTTGCTCTCGCTGTCTCATTTAAAATCTAAAAATACTTTTTGAAAACAAATAGAATCTAATTAGTCCTAAACCACTCTCGCTGTATTTAAAACTAATGTTTTATTACCACTATCCAGTTAAAAACTCAAACTCTCGTTATATCGATTTTAGCCTTCATTTGTCTTTTACTCTTGTAACAAAAATTTTTATATTAAATGTCGGAAACCAAACCAGAAAGGTATTTTATAAAATGTTCATGCCAATTTAATACCAAACCCCTTCGGTTTATGACCTCACATACCGGTATCAGGGAAATTAGCTGGACATATTATTTATTGAACACAAAATAATAGCAAGCATACAGTGATTCAGTCCTGATTGATAAATAAAGTGCCAGTAATATAATTGAATTAAAAACCTGGAATTTAATTAATGGAAAATGGAATTTCTACAACACTTCTAGTACTGAAAACAATCCTACACAGGTCGACAGGATTAGCTTCGCGGAAAATAAATTCGAAAAAAGAAATAAAAATAAACATAAGCAAAATTCAAGAGACTATGAAGAGAAACTAATGATGCAATAGCTTCCCGATGTAGAAAACTATTGTTGTTTAGGTGAGGGTTTTATCCGCTTAAAGATTCTAAACAAAACTTCTTAACTCTTGAAAAATTGGAATAATGGCCGAGAGTCTTTCTGTTTTAAATTGCCGTCCTTTTATAATGCTCTCCTATAACAAATTCTGTGAGAGAATGTAGGAGTCGTGACTTCATGGCCTAGTCTCAAAAGATTCTGTGTGTGGAGAAAAACTAGGAGGAAATGTAGGAGTCGTGGTTGGTACATTCGTGACATGGAGAAAACTTCGTATTTAACACTTAAAAGAGCTTGTGACGAGTGGCGTGCATTTTGTACCGTGGGGCACACATATTTTAACATGTGTCGATCTATATACCATGTGTACCAAGGGGCACACATATTTAGCTTGTGTCGATCGTCAGGGAGCTGTGACGACTGTCATAGCCTTCTGATATGAATTTTTCTGCTACTTTCTGCAACTTTGTGATTTTCAATCCATTTCTTCTCCTTTTCTCAAGTAGGCCTTGTGGGAAATAATTACCTGAAACAAACTTGAAATACCAACAAAATGCAACATAATCAAGACAAAATGGTAACTTTATTTATGCAAATCGGGTAGAATATGCTATGCATTTTTGTGTTATCAGAGAACAAGTTGCTCGACCTTGGAACGCCAAAAAACTAAGGTTATATTACACTTAAATTACTGAACAGTTAGCGTGTCTCGTCAACACACCGAATACACATATGCCTGACTACGTATTCATGCCTAGGTACAAGCATTGCACTCGATATTAAACGAAGAGGCAAGTTTCCACTATTTTGATGAGCAGACCCTTAGTCCGATGTGGATAACACAAACAAGCTCCATCGTCATCGTACCACGATGGCAGAACACCCAGCTCGCAATTGGAAGTTCACGCTTCCAAACTCAGGTCCTCAAAACGAGACATGAGTTCTGACCCATGCCTAGTAACTACCCTGGCTGTTTGTCCAGTTTCCCCATACAGGCGAACTCAAAAATTAACGAGCAACCCCCTACAAATTCTTAATATATACAAAAATCTCTCAAGTAGAAAAGAATACAAAGACATGCAAACATTTCATAAAAATAATCGATAAACCCTGCATAAACCGAAGTCAAAAACACTTAAGTAATGCAGATTAAAACGAAACGACCACCACAGAAGGAAAACTAAAAAGAAGACCCCCTGGGTAGCAATTGTACAAAGTATTACAAAAGGGAGGCCCAAGGCCTCCATTCAAGAAGACAAACTTGTGGCCACAAGGACCACGATTGTTTAAAACTTACATAAAAAGGGCAAATCTCACTGAACAAATTACAACAAAATGACACACAGGCTGAAACAAAAGATTATCAAACACTGGGCTGAAGTCCCTCCATATTTGCACTGACTTTACAGACATGCTCTGCATGAGAGGGCTCTCCGACCTCAGCATCCTTGTCAATACGAAGGAACTCATGAATAACTATCTTGCCATATGTCAAATAATAGTGGAGCCCCATTCCAACCGTGTTGAACTCGACGTCAGGATTCAAAACCCGGGGCTGCATCATTGCATTATCAAAACTCCCTGCAGCATTAACCATATAATCCTCTAAGGCCAATTGGAGACAAGTAACCAAGTCAGCCCGGGTCTTCATACTTATGACTTCGTCTGGATCGTCCTCAAAAGGAGCCAACTATGCCCTAAGGGACACCACCAGCTCCTCAGAAACTTTCTTCTCAAGCAGAAGGGCATCACGCTCCTCGATCATCGTCGTCGGGCTCTCAACTGCCTTCTTTTGGGTAGCCTCCCAGGTGGCACATTCCTTCTCAGAATTCGCCAGCTTGCCCTATAATTTCCTCATCTCAACTTCCTGGGAAGTACCTCCCTCAGTATACGCAACGACCATCTCCAGAACCCTAATTACGTCACCAACATCTTGAGCCAGCGTCACCCTCTTTCTCGGACGATCCAGATCCTCAAGCAGAAGTGAATCAGCTCGGGGAAGGTGCATGGTGGCTCCCTCTAAGAAGGCCTTGTTATTCCAACAAGGAGGAAGATCAAACCTCCCCTTCTCCTTCTCGCTCGTCAGATCTACTATGTCCTCTTGGCGTTTCCTTTTAATCCTCGAAGACACCTACTGAGGGGAGAGAGCCTCGACCATTGGACCAGTTGACGACGTGCCCGAACTCGACTGTAGATCCATCCCCACATCACCCGGTGAGGGTCTGCCAGACTTTTGCACCTTCTTCGAGCTCAGGAGAGTGTTTCTATCCATGCGCTGAGCAGTGGGATTCATTCTTTCGGCAAGAAACAATAAATTGGGTTCAGTAAATAGGGAAAATAAGTAGTGCACATAAACTTAATCGAAATACAAGATAACTTCCCAGATATGCTACAGGATCCTCACTCTTGAGGAGCTCCTTAATGACTATCAATTCAGGCTCGTAGATCACTTTCCTGTCTGTGTCAATAACCAGTTTCCCCCCTCTTCCCATACGCTGGACTAGGGGAATACCCACAACAAAGACGGATAAACGCTTGTGACTATCCTAATCCTCGATACCTAGACGACCCTTCTTCCAGACGTAGAAATAGGTCCCCTTATCATAATTCTTCCTCGTCCACTGGAAGTGGAACTTGCGTACCAACTTCATCACCTTCTCCCCTTATGTATTCAGGACATGGTCCACATCCTCGTCGAGCAACGAGGCACTCCTAAAAACATTCAATAACGCACACTCTGACACGGGTTGGATCATAATATACTTATCTTTAAAGAGTCGCACAGACTCCAAGTAGGCCTTGAACAGTTTCCCATTCGCCTGCTTCAAATAAACCCATCCGAATTGTGTATCAAATGTGCTTCTCTAAAGATAGAAACAGTAGAAGAACAAGGAAATTGTCGCCCCTACCTTTAAATAATCGCACACGTTCTTGAAAGCTCGTATGAAGGCTAGAGAGTTGGGGTGCAGCTGCGACGGAGCCGGGTGAAGATGACAGAAAATGTCCCCCCTGAAGATCAGTAAAAGGGAGCCGAAAACCCATCTCTCAAAATGGGATACCATACATGGGAATCTGTCAAGCATCAAACTCTGAGAAAATACGATGATCCAGGTCGAGAATGTATATCTTCCATTCATTCTCAACATATCGAGCTCCATCCCCTGAGCCATAGTCGTGAACACCTTATCTGGATGCTTGATAAAGTAAGAAGTGTGCTCCCAAGGGCCTGGAACTACCCAAGCTATATGGTCTTCAGGCGCATCTTGCCCGACTCCACCAGCAAGACCCACCCACAGGCACATCCTCCTCAAATACATCTTCTTCAGGCGAGTCTGATTCGTGTACGCCCGGTTCAGACTCAAGCGCCCCCGAGGTGCTCTCCTCTGTAGATGTGTATTCGGTAGAAATCTGAGCAGATCCGCACGACTAGTTTAAAAACTCGTCATCAGCACTGTCAGCCATTGTACCTGAAAAGTAGAGGACAAATCTGAATTCAACATCAGAGTCAAATTCACCCTTCCACCGCTAATCAAGTGAAAGGGTGCGAAAGAATAAGGACAGTGTTCCCGACCATATCCCTCACTCAACAGCAAAAAATAGGCTCGAAGACGGTCTCCCTTGAACGCGTTAGGAGCCTAAAAAAGGGGCTGAAACCTAAAAATCTCACGGGCAACATCCCCTAAACTACTAAGTCTAAAATCACCCAGGAAGTTCATCAGGAATGTACGAAGATCATGACAGAAACCCAGAAACAGTCTAAACTTCGTAGTAGAAATCATCAACACCCACCGCGGCTTAGGTCCTCTTGGAAAGGTCTACAGCAACGCCGACACCCTCACACGACTGAACCACCGATAAGTGCAAATTATAGCTATTTTTATATATATAACTTTTGTTGCACTTATCAACTTTTTATTATTAATATCATTGAATAAACCTGACTTTTGTCTAAATATGGTTTAGTTTATGTTTATTTGTGTTTTTGTGTACATAGTGTACCATTTGATGTTTTTCCACTCATTTTGTAGGTATTTGTTTCATTTTGGAGCATCGAGGAATAAGGTGTCGAAGGCTTGGCTCTGGATGCACGTTTTCCGAATAAAAGACCAGTTTTGGAAAGTTCTGTCCAGGAGAGCCCGCTTAGTGCGCAGAAGCCGCTAAGCGTGAGCACGCTTAGTGCATTTTGTAGCCCGCTGCTTGTGTTTTGGAAATTTTTGGAGAACCAATGTTTTGAAGCCCGGTTAGCGCGGATAGCGTGCTTAGTATGATTTAGTTCGGTTTGATATGTTAAATAATGAAGTCGCGCTTAGCGTGCCAGGCCCGCTTAGCACGGGCTGTTGAGATTTGCTTTTCAACTTCATTTCATTCATTTTTTAGAGAATGGTTTTGGGGAAGTTTTTGCTCCCAACTCCATCAACCTTTAATTTTGTTAGGATTAGCTTAGATAACAACTATGGAGCTTACATACGGATGATCCAGGGTGGATTACTCTTCAATCGGCACTGACAAACCGATAGTTTTGCGATTCATTTCTCTTTTCTTTGTGTAATCTCTATTGGTTGGGTTTGTATATGTATTTTCTTTGAACTCATGTATATTTGTCGCCCTTGGAGTTATATAAAATGTGCTTTACAAATCTTTATCGATTATTGTCCTGGATTTTTGCTCTATGTTAGGGATTTAAGTTGTTATAGACATATACTGCTTTGATTCTTATCTAAGATGATTATCTAATAGTGTATAAATTCTAGAGATAGATTTAGCATTGTTATTCACTTAAGGTGTCTGTGATTAATGCCTCTGTGTTGTTTGTGTCGCTCTGAGAGACCGTCGATGCAATCGCGCACAGTTGACTTTTGTGTTGTTGAGGTGGTTGAGAGATTCCTACCGAGGTGATGCAGTTGGCCTCTCAATTTGGGTTAGAAATTACTTAGGTTTTGAGTAACATGTGATAACATTGATGAATATTGTAGGTTTAGTATAACAGGTCGATAGATTTAAGTTTGTGAGAATTAGTATATTTACATGCTTGATAAGTTATTCCTTTTTACTTTTTATACATTTATTTTTTGTTGGTACTTTTACTTTCAACCCATTTATCCCCAAACTCATTAATGATAGAATTTTCGAACGGATAATCAATAACCAATATCTATGGACACGATACGATATAACCTAAATATAACCCGGTAAATTAATAACTTACTTTTTGCTTGCTGCTTTACCGCAGCAGCAAAATGGTGTCGTTGTCGGCGATTGGTGTGTGTTGTTTTGATTGTGATAGTTTCTTTCTTTTGAGTTTTGTAATTAATGTATATGTTGTATAGAATGTGTACATAAACTTGTCTATTCTTACTTGTACATGTTTTGTGTTTACTTTCCATACTTGTGCATATATGTGTCTCTCTTTGTTTTCACGTATTATTATGAATTGTCTCGTTTTCGTAACGTTTGTTGTGTGGATGTTAGGACACTTCTTTAGGTTTGCACGGTGTGACAATACCATGGCATGACAAGAGGAGGTTACTAGCTCGCACAATAAAGGCGTCAATATTACGACGTAAAACAAGCATGTTTTGTTTGTATTCGTTTATGTATGTGTTGACTTGTGTTTTAACAAGTTGAAATTGGACCTGTTTTAAATTCTCAAATTTTCACTTTTCAACTTGTTAATTCACTTTCACCCGTTTGTTTCATTATGTCAATTTGTGTTTTCTGCAAGCTTGTCGTGTTTAGCTTGAGTAAGTTTGTATGTTGTAAATATTCTATACATTGAGGTTGTGTAGGTGTAAGTGGAGCTTGTATAGCAGCTGCAGCAGTTGCTATTCTATTTTTATGCAGCAGTTGTCAACTTCCATTTTTCCCACTTCCACCTAGGCTTTAAATAGTGAATAATATTAGTATAATTCATTCTTTTGTTGTTGTTTGGACTTAATTTTGGTTCGATAGCTTGAAGTCGCTTTTGGCAATTTTCCAAGTTTGAGTGTTTCAACTTACGAATGCGTGGTAATGATTTTGTTAAAGTTTTATACACGTTCTAGGTGTGTGTTTATCGCTTTCCATACTTTAAAATATTCAAGATACTTAGAATTTTTACAATTATTATGTCATTCATTATTTTGTATGCTTGTTCATTTGTGAATCACTTTAGTTCTTACCCCTTTGTGAAGTAGCTTTCCATTGTTCACATATGCCGGAGACCACAACTCTTGTTTTAACTGGATTTTATTATGCTAAACCTTTTGTTTGTATTGTTTGTATGAAAGCATGAACATGATCAAGGCATTTTTCGTTCCATTTTGAGCACAACTACCTTGGCCAAATAGTCAATTCACCTTGTTAGTGTGTGATCATTAGTAACCCCATTGAGCTTTTTGTCGATATCCATGTTGTATTAGCTAAATGCTTGTCTATGAGTGTTTAGTTTCTCTTTTTTCATGGATGTTGATTCGTTGTTTTCTTGAACCCTCAACCATTATTTTGGTTTGAATTTTTACCTTGCCTTAGAAAGTAGGGAGTATTCACTTTAATGTATGTTTGAATTCAAGTTGGGGAGAAAAATGATTGTGTATTTATTGGTTGATTGCTATGAGGTTGAAAATAAGAAGGAAAAAATTGTGAAAAAGAAGTGAATAGAAAAAGAAAGAATTTTTTAAAAAAAAAAAGCTTTGAAAAAGAAAAACAATTCGAATAATAGTGCTAATAAGTGATGTGTGTTGGTTTCAAATTTAGAATGAAGAAGAAGTTTGATTGAAATTATTTTGCTTGAGTATTTATGATTTGATCACTCTCTTATGTTAAGTCAAGTTTTTGTTTTGATTAGTTTTAGGACTTATCCCTTGTTTGTTAACCAATCCACATTACAATCTTGAAAAGCCCTTGAGATTCTTGCCTTTGTATTTTCAATATGATTTTTTGGATGAATGCATAAATTAGTATTTTGTTTGCAAGATTGTGGTTTAGTGAAAATACCTTATTTTGTGTGTTTTTCATCTACCGATGATTGTTTTTGCTAGGTGTGATTCATTTGTGAACTAGTGTTGTTTTAGAATATCTGGCATGTTCTTTGTATTTAGCATTTGTTTTGTGTTTATGTTATCGTCGTAGTTTAGTGGTAAGTATGTTTCATCGTGTGTAACATTTTTCATTTGAACCATTGCATTTGTTTTCTGTTTTCAAAACTTGTTGATTCATGATATTTTGGTTGATTACTTTTGGTTCTTTGAGTTGTTTGGCTTTGTTTAAGGACAAACAAGTTCAAGTTGGGGAGAGTTTGATAAGTGCAATTTGTAGCTATTTTTGTATATACTTTTTGTTGCACTTATTGACTTTTTATTGTTAATGTCATTAAATAAACCCGACTTTTGTGTAAATATGTTTAGTTTGTATTTTTGTATACATAGTGTACCATTTGATGTTTTTCCATTCATTTTGTAGGTATTTGTTGCATTTTGGAGCATCGAGGAATAAGGTGTCGAAGGCCTGGCTCCGGATGCGTTTTTTTGGAATAAAAGACTAGTTTTTGGAAGTTCTTTCCAGGAGAGCCCTCTTAGTGCACGAAGACCGCTAAGCGCGAGCGTGCTCAACGCATTTTGTAGCGCGCTGCTTGCGTTTGGAAAATTTTGCATCACCAATGTTTTGAAGCCCACTTAGTGCGGATAGCTTGCTTAGCATGGTTTAGATCGATTTGTGTGTTAAATAATGAAGTCACGCTTAACGCGCCAGGCCCGCTTAGGACAGTCTGCTGAGTTTTTTTTATAACTTCATTTCATTCATTTTTTAGAGAATGGTTTTGGGGATGTTTTTGCTCCCAACTCCATCAACCTTTAACTTTTTTAGGATTAGCTTAGATAACAACTATGGAGCTTGCATACGAATGATCTGGGGTGGATTGGTCTTTGAATGGCGTTGACAAATTGGTAGTTTTACGGTTCATTTCTCTTTTTATTTGTGTAATATCTATTGGTTGGGTTGTATATATATATTTTTTGAACTCATGTATATTTGTCGCCTTTGGCGTTATATAAAATGTGCTTTACAAATCTTTGTCAATTATTGTCCTGTATTTTGGCTATGTGCTAGGGATTTAAGTTGTTATAGACATAAACTGCTGAGATTCTTATCTAGGATAATTATCTAATAGTTTTTGAATTCTAGAGATAGATTTAGCGATGTTATTCACTTAGGGTGTCTGTGATTAATGCCTCTGTGTTGTTTGTGTCGCTCTGAGAGATCGTTGATGCAAGCGAGAACGGTTGACTTCTGTGTTGTTGAGGTGGTTGAGAGATTGCTACCGAGGTGATGCAGTCGGCCTCTCAATTTGGGTTAGAAATGACTTAGGTTGTGAGTGACACGTGATGACATTGATGAGTATTGTAGGTTTAGTATAACAGGTCGATGGGTTTAAGTTTGTGAGAAGTAGTATATATACATGTTTGATAAGTTATTCCTTTTTCCTTTTTATACATTTATTTTATGTTTATACTTTTACTTTCAACCCATTTATCCCTAAACTCATTCAAGATAGAATTATAAAACGGAGAATCAATAACCAATCTCTGTGGACACGATACGATATAACCTAAATATCACCCGGTAAATTAATAACTTACTTTTTTCTTGCTGCTTTACTGCAACAGCAACCACTGTCTAAACACCAACACTCCCCTCAAAGTTTTCTCACTATTCTAGCCCTAATCACATGCATTTCTAGGATAAACAGAGAATCTAACCTAGAACAGGTGCGGAACACAGAAAAGGCTGAAGAAATCAAAAACTTACCGGATTAGAAGGAACGACGGTGGTAGTGAACGAGTATATACGGTGGAGGATGGTAGAACATGCAAAAGCATCGTTGGAAATCAACGTCGAGCATAAACGAGCCAGTCGGGCAAAGCGAAAAGTGAAATTGAACCTGCCTCTCTCTCTCTCTTTTATAGATTGACTCCGCTAGCGCGTGGACAGTCACGCACCTATGGATACCTAAAGGCCGTCATCATTACACCCTAGTCCCTAAACGCAAACTCCCCAAATTCCAACCAGTTGTTCCTCTCCCAGTGAGATAAACACCCTGAGAAATTGTTAGACTCTTCACACGAAATTTCCACAAAAAACTCGATAACTCCTCAGAGCCGCCCATTTGTTCCTCTCCCCGCTGTTGTACCCCAAAATTTGCCCTCTTTATTTTTAACTCTAATTGGCTTTTACTTTGTAAGCATTTGCATGAATACATGTCAATGGATCTATACTCATGGGATCAAGGTACTTTTTCAGCATGTCAAAGATCTCATGCATTTCAACGCATTCTGAATCATGGAAGACTTTGGTGTTTCAATGAATTTGAAGCAGTGAGAACTAGAAACCGCGTCTTTGTTGGTTTGAGTTTGAAATTCGCAACTTGCCATCCGAGTATTTCTTTGAGCTCATTCCTCAGGCATTGGACCCGTCTCAGTATTTTCTTTATTTCATCTGTTCAGGTAGGAAGTCAATTACGTGCAAAAAGTCTCTGAATAATTTGGTTTCTCTGAAGCAATATTTGGATTTAATGACTGGTTATCTGTTCACAGAGTGTTTGAAAATTCGTAACTTTCATCTGATTCGGTATTTTCAGTGGATTCCTCGAGCATTGAGACTGTATTTATTCTCTTATCATTTCTCATGTTCAAATCAAAAGCTAATTGTGTGAATAAAATCTCATGGAATTTTAATTCTTTGAAGACAGTATATTGAATTTATTTGCTGGTTAGTCGTCGCGCGGGTAATAAAATATTCTTATCTTCTGATTGGAATATTATTTTGGGGAAATTCGTGAGGATTTTAAACCGTCTTAATGTTTTCTCCAACTCTCGTGTTCGGACTGAAAACTAATTCTTTGAGGAAGGCTTCCGAATACGCAATTCACCTGGAAGTGATATAGTGAAAAAATGGTGAAAATACTGTGATGAACGGTAGTTGTGCAGACGTTCGAAAATTCATAACTTCTGACTGGAATACCTTTTTGGAGAGGTTATTTTTTGGAAAAATCCATCTTGATGTGTTCTTCATTTTGTATTTTAGGACCGAAAGCCAATTCCTTGAGGGAGGTCCCCAGAATTATGGTTTATTGGAGATTCTGTGACGCTGAACCGGAATTTTTATTCACCATTTCTCGATATTGTAAAATTCATAACTCCTTCGATTTTCATTCTATTGAGACGGTTCTTTTGGAATAATTTCAAAAATGACGTCATCTACAAGTTTTCTTCATATGCAAAGTTCAAATTTTGATTAAAGGATTGTTGTTCGCGGCATTCTTTCCAGATTGAACAATGAAAAAAAGCTGAAAACGAAATAAGTTTGTCTGAGACTGTCAGTGGATCTTCAGAAATTCATAACTTTCTCGTTGTTTATTTGATTGAGCCTGTCTTTTCGGTAACACGTCACAAATTTTGCAATATTCAATTTTCGTGTTGAGCTCCAGTCGAGATTTCACACTGATGATGATGTGGCATTTTTGGTCGCGTTGTGTATTAAATTTGCTTACAGTGTCAAAACAGGGCCCAATTCAAATTAAAATCCAAGGTCTAATTGTTGGTGTAAGCCCTAGAGGCCAATACTTTTTGGTACTTGTATCGAATTATTTATTAATAATAAAAGGCATTTCTTTATTATGTTTTCCAAAATAATAAAGTCCCTAGAATGGTTTATTGGTTTAATGAAATGTTAAGTGTGACTTAATCATGAGATCCTATTAAACATAAGAAACTATTCTTAAAGTATCCGTAGTCAAGCTTTAATGTGAAGTGGGATAACATTAAAGCATTAAGATTATTATGAAGATAGATTGATGATCACATCTCATGGATCATAGATAAGGAGTTATCAAGTCTTGACATAGGTATGAATATTAAGAGTAATATTTATACTGGATTGACCCGTTATGAGAATACTACATAGAATGTTATGCAAAGTGTCATAAGTTATTCTCATGATGATAATGGTGTATACCACCCTTCGACCTGAAACCACTATGGACCCTAGATGTAGAGTCAAGTACTTTATTGCTGATCAAACGTCATCCGTAACTGGATGACTATAAAGATGGTTGATGGGTACTTCACAAAGCATGCTAAGGGACATGAGTGACCTAGATGGAATTTGCTCATCCTGCATAACAGGATAAATGTCTAAGGGCCCAATATTGAACTGGACAAGGGTGACACAGTGTATGCCTTGTGTTCAATATAGACATGAGGGCAAAAGGGTAATTGTACAACACAAATATTATCACGGAAAAGGTTTGGTCAGATCACATGACATTTTCGTGACTTGGGTAACAGTGAATTGTTGCTAGATACCGCTCACTGTTTATTATATTAAATGTGTAATTTAATATAATTGCCAACGTCGCGAAAACCTACAGGGTCACACACATAAGGACAGGTTGATGAGAGATAGAATAAATAAGGAACACCGTAAGGTACGGTGCACTTAAGTGTAATACGGAAAGTGGTAAGGTACCACGTGGATGAGTGATATATGGTACATCATAAGGTATGATGTCCATAAGCTTAATTGGGCTTTTAGCTTATAGCCTTAATTGGGCTTTTAGCTTGTAGCCCACACGAGTGATTCTATAAATAGATCCCTTGTGATGAAGTTTTTTCACTTGATGCATTTTCGTTTTTGACTCTCTCTCTCACTCAAGGTTTCCGTTCGTGATCAGCTAGCACTGTGACCGGAAGCAATCTGTTCGTGTGGACTGAGTAGAGGCGTTGTTCTTCATCAACGCTCGTGATCACGACATCAAAGGTCTGAATCGCCACAAGAGGTAAAACTTTCTATCACTGACCATGCTCATTCGTAAGGATCTCTAAAGGAAAATTTTATATTCCGCTGCGTTTTGATCGCAATTTTCCTTCACTAATTGGGTGAAACTATATATTAAGTTTCTCTTCACAATTCAAGGAAGAGAAAAAACAATTTTGCAAAGTTTTCTCAAAAATTGCACAGAATTCAAATTGGAGTCCTCTCTCTTTCCCCGCACATGAAAATCTCTCTTTTCTCTCTCTCGCATCAGTGGCGCACGCCACTCTCTCCTTCTAAGCTAGGTGGCTCACACCACCCTTCCCTTGATACACACCTATCAACCGCCACACCTTTCCCTATCGACCACCATCCATACTCAAGTCGATCGCCACCACCTAGATCAAGACGACCGCCACAGCTTCAGGCGACCACCAAGTTTTAAATTCTCACTATTTCGCTCGTGATTTCAGTGGATTCTTCTGATTCTTACTTTGATCCAACTTCATCGATCAAAGCTTTGATTCGGTAATTTCTAATTTCCCTTGATCAATTCCATTTGTTAAGTGATCTTGATGGAATAAGTGCTTAATTGAGGAATACATGAATTAATTGAATTGAATATGTGAATTTATTTCTCAATTTCAATGATAGAACCGTGTGGAATAAGTTAGATCTGTTTAATTTGAATAATAATTATGCTAATTCTTGAAACGCATAGAGTTTGATTTTGTGCATGTTAATTGTTAAATTGTGAATTGTGGTTCACGAAGTGATTTTTGATTTGAATTATGAAGTTAGAGTCACGTTGTGAAACTGTGTTTGATATCAATCACGTTGAGAATTTTTGAACTACTGAACCTTGAGATATTGATTTAATTCAATTTGTTGTTAATGTTGAAAAGTGGAATTAGTGGATTAACTGTTAAAGTGTTTTAGCAATTTCTAATCACGATTTGTTTTCGTGTCAGAATAAACTTCAAAGTTTCTGTAACTTTAGGAAAGTGAAATTAATCTCACAAGTTGATTTTGTTTCCAGATGGATTTTAATGGTTAATGTTTGAGCTTATTATTCTGACATCGACATTCGGATCCTATTGATAATTACAAATAACTTTTCACTTTCTGATGCTTTTCTGTTTTTTCTTTCTTCATGCTTAATTGGTAAGTTCAATTGTGATGGAAGTTTATAACTCCAGTCTTGATGTTGTGTTGTTATTTTCTAACCAATTTTGTGACTTGTGCAAGGTACATTGTGATAAGATTTCGATCATGTAACTTATTGTTGGTTATTTGATCGAAAAACATTCGGATTGAGATTTGCTTTTGATGCGATTCACTCTTGTTTCTAATTTCATGAGAAATACATTGCTTGCACTTTTCGTCTGGATTGCGTTTTTCTCTGGATATGTATTGTGTGCAGGAACTCTAATTGATGAGATGCATCCATGGCTCACAATTTATTTCCGCACGTGATATTCGTTGGATATTATTTCTGACTATTGCGCTTTCTTGTTGAAGCTTGCTTGAAGTATTCTGGGTTTCTTGCTTTCACTTGCTTTTCTAATGAACCGTTGTTCGATTGGTATTCTCGCTTATTCCCTTTTATCCCTTGCACCTTTTATTGCATTTTATCACTTTTCTAGATATCATGAGAAGTAGGAAATAAAGGGTGTGCGCTCGAAGTCGCTATTTAAAGACATGTAGCAGGCATTCCTCACTTATTTTCTACTTGCGTTTGTGCTTGTGTTTGCCTCCTTTGTTGATGATTAATGATGTCACTCAATTAGAATTGAGATAGTGACCTCAATCTTTTCATGCTCTCCTTAGGATTTTATCGTTTTCCTTTGTTGACGATTGATGATGTCACTCAATTAGAATTGAGATAACGACTTCGATCTTTGCATGCTCTCCTTAGGATTTTATTGTTTTCCTTTGTTGATGATCGATGATGTCACTCAATTAGAATTGAGATAATGACTTCTGTCTCATTGCATGTTCCCTAAAGGATAGTTAGCTTCGCCCTTAGGTTTTTGGTATGCTATCTTAGGTAGAGATTTCCCCTGTGTACTCTCTTAAGCTCGTTTATTGTTTGTTTGCTTTTTATCTTTGTGTATGCCACGTTCCCTTAGGCTTTGAACCGTTGTATGTTACCTTAGGATCGCTCGATGAGGGTAGCTTTTGATATAGACATTAGGATATGTATCCATGCATGCTAATATATGGTTGATATTTCCCTTTCGAAACTCAACCTTAGGATCAATCATTTTATGATAACATCCGGGATTAGATTCTAGATAGTCTCCCCCTAAAACAAATTTCTTTCTTTTTGCATCCTTAAGACTAAAACCTTTTTCTCGGCAAATTCATAAAACATCTAGCAACTTTCAAATCCTTTTTCAAGGTAAAAAACACAAACCAACTCAAACCTTTTTCCGCCTTCGGGCTTTGCATCAAAACTAATAAACTTTTCAAAAGAACATGTTCATTCACTTCTGTGCTGACGCGTGAATCTCCAAGGGTCGAGTTACGGCAGAAGGTGAAATTAATATTGTTCACTGAAAAACACAAATCAAATATAAACATGTGAGCCAAACTATGGTGCTCTGATTCCGTAAAATGAATACGTAGGCATCTGGTCACGGGGCTCAGCCGAGCGAAACTTTTTAAATATTTCTTTCTTTTCCCCGTGTTTTGTTTGTATGCATTCCCTCTTTGCATTTTTCCTTTAGCTCGTAAGCTTAGATTTGAACACACCCTTTGATTAGAATAACAAGAGTGGCTATCATAGAGTACTACGGGCATGTGGGGTGCTAATATCTTCCCCTCGCGTAATAGGCTCTCTTACCCGATCTCTCGGTTGTTTAATTGTGATTTCACCCTTCTCAAGTTTACTCGATGTTTACTTTTCCCTTCCCGTGGGATAAAAATTGTTTGATGGAGACTTCATTGATTCCATCTCGATGATTTGTTCAACCAGTTGTTTCAGCTGGCGACTTCACTGAGG
Organism: Vicia faba; assembly: GCA_948472305.1. Taxonomy (NCBI): domain Eukaryota; kingdom Viridiplantae; phylum Streptophyta; class Magnoliopsida; order Fabales; family Fabaceae; genus Vicia; species Vicia faba. The sequence continues at coordinate 1,680,369,880 of OX451737.1, read as the reverse complement.
ACAGGTCGACCAAATGATGGTCCATCCCGGAGTCACTCCTAACTCTTGTTTTCTTTTCTTTGGGTGTTTATTTTTATGCTTTCAGTTTATTCATTTATACATATTTATTTGAGCATATGTTTGCATTGCATCTTTATTGTTTTCCATATACTGCTGTTGTGCTGGATTTGTTGGTGTTGTACCCCAAAATATTTCCTCCCTTTTTTTCAAGACATTCTCCTAAGGTTCTCAAATTCTCAAGGTTGCTCAAGAATTGCTCAGACAAATTCTCCTCCTAAGCAATGGGTCCACAAATAGGGTTTCATATTTCATAAGTAATTTTGGGTTTCTAAGGTCTCAAGTGGGTTTCATGGTTCTTCATATGCCTTCAAGAATTCTCATACCAATTTTCAAGCCTTGCATCACAAGTTTGCTCAGTCAATGACTCTGATGACTGAGAATCAACTATATTGGGTAAAAAGTCAATTGTGGTCAACATACAGTCAAACTTCAATATTTTTGGTCAAAATCAAGATTTTAAATTCATATTCATCATTTGATCAAGGATTGATCATGATTCCTCAAGAAAAGCCATCAAGTCATCAAAATTCAAAAGTTGCTAAATTAGGGTTTCCTTAGGAGAAGTCAACTTAACTTTGACCAAGCATAACTTTCACATGCTTCATCATATATTACCAAACCAAATATAACTTTTAAGGAAATTCAATTCTCTACAACTTAGCATCTCTAAGCTCAAGTCCAAAAAACGCTTCATTTGAGAGATACGAGTAAATACATTAAGGTGATTTCAAAAGTCAACAAAAAGACACTTTTTGTCAAGGCAAATTACATCTAGATAAATTCCCCAAATGCAAAAATTATCAAAAGAGAGATTGTAGAGGACATCTTGAGCTTTCCAAAAATTTTAAGATCACCTTCAAAAGATGAAAATTGAGAGATTTATGACTAGTGCAAGTTTGGAAATTTTGAGCAAATGCATGAAGTTCAAATTGAGCAAACTTGATATTTTGGGCTATTGGTCCATTGTTTTATAGTCCAAACGTGCATCACACTCCTTATACACCTCAAATCTTGTTCATGCACCCCTTTATCTATTTAATTTTTAATTGTTTTTATTTTTTCATTAATAATTCAAAAATAAATAAGAAAAATACAAAGCCTTCTTACACAAGGTCCAACTCCACAAATATTTGACCTAATTTGTCCTATATATTCCCATTCATTCAGTCACAAAAGGCCACGAAACCCTTGCTTCAAGAAACTTATCAAAAATCTCAAGTTTTTTTCAATAACCCTAAAAGCTTCAAACCCTACTTACAGTGCCTTTCACCACAAACTAATCATTCTATTCATTCCCAAGAAGTTCAGAGGGTAAGATCAGATCGATTGCAACGATCTAAAGGGCTTGAAACACCCCTGCATGTAGCATCACCTTATCTTTATTTCACGCATTCATATTTTTGTTTTCTTACGATTTTGATTGAATCTAACATTACTAACATGTTCCTGAGGTTCATTAGTACATGTTTGGACCCTCGCAGATGTCCCATATTGATCGAACCATGAAACACCATAGTGACAGTGATTCCATGGGTTTTTGCTGTAGCTGCCAAATCAGTAAGTTTTATCCCATGATAATCCTTCCATTGGATTCGCAGGGTTGGATTTAGGGGGATAGGGTCACTTTGGAAGCCTAACGTGTGTTATTTTTGCAGGAATAAAAATATTCTCACCGGAGAAGACGACCGGAGCTAGGGCTCCAGCGTCTCTCAGGTCTAGGTGTTTTGGTTTGATATTTCTTTTAATCATTTCATTATACAACCAGATGAAACAGCCACCCCAGTGGCAGAAGCGCGTGCGTTAAGGCATTTGTGTCAAAGGGCATGGGTTCGATCCTGCCTTTTGTCATTTATTTTCCTCATATTTTCATGTTTTGTAGGATAATTTATAAAACGCGTTAAAGCTATCTACTATCACCAAGGCGTGCTTGGCCCAGTGGTGAATGTGTTGTTTGGGTTGGCTGAGGGCGTGGGTTCAACACCCACACCTACCTCTTTTGGCTTTTTTCTTTACAATTCTCTATTCTCTTTACTATTTTCCTCATTTTTCTTCAAATTAACAAAACATAAACCCTTTTTTTTAAACCCTAACAAAGAACCTTTTTTTTAATAAACTCAAATTAAATTGTTTAGGTTTTTATTTAATCAATTCATTTAAGTATTTTTAGGTTTTCTTTCACTAACATTTTTTTAAAAATTAAAATCAACTTAGATTTTTCGGGTTTTGTTTAATTTAATTAACCAATCAATTTTTTAATTAATTAAAATTAATTAAGTTATTAGGTTAATCACTAAATCTATTCTATCAACAATCACCAAAGTAATTTCCTTTCCCTTTTCCTTTTCTTACCGCTTCATGTATTTTATTAATTTTGCACTTTTTCGATTATGTAATTGCACAATGTTTGTAATAGTTAATTAGGATTTTACCTTTTCCCCCGTATTTTATTGCTTATATCCCCATTCTCGAAGCTTTGTTCACAACCTACCCCCTGAACTCAATAAATCTCAAAGGTCTTTCCTGTTCTTTTCACCCTTTCCTTATTGGATAAAAGAAAATTCGATGGCGACTCTTGCTATTCGCAATATTTGCGATAAAACGCAAAAAACCAAGTCTGTTCTCCCACCGTGTTACAACTGGTTTTTCAGGTTGGGTGGGTGTTACTATGAGGTAAAAGGCCTAATACCCAGGCTAAGTGATAAACAATAGGAACACTAGGAATAGAGTGGAACATATAGGATAGGGGATGTATTGCTCGAATGAGGTTTTAATGAGTTTCTACCATTGACCTTACTGTGACCTAGTCTTGACCCGTGAGTGGGGCGGTGTTCATACATAGATCTATTGATCGGGATAGATAAGATAAAAGACAAGGTGTGTAGGCAACCAGCCTGTTACCAACCCGAATCGAATCCACAAAGCCTAAAACAGTTTGTATGATCGGAGGATCATGTCATCAAATGCAGGAGAAGATGAAGAGGTAGCAGTGGGGATCATACCCCGAATCAAGAGGCCACCCTGTGTTCTGTCTTAAAGGAGCCGATACGAAATGGATGATCCATTAAGGGTGTAACCACTCATCATTATACAAAGGTGCACATTATGATAATAGCCATCATTGGCAACAGAGGGTGTTACTGGCCTTAAAGACAACCTAGTCACGTAATGTGGGAAGTCACAACAGTTACATGAAGTGATCATTGAGGTCCAGGCACCTATATAAATAGGGCTCCCGACTGAAAAGTAAGCAAGATGCATCACTTGGAGCTCACGCGCACTTGTGTAAGCCTTTGAATCCCTTAACATAATACACAAAGCAACTCCATTCATTACAGACCTTCCCTGAATTCCTTGAGTTCGTAGGGAAGTCGTCCTTGGTGTTCAACAAGAACATTAGGTACCCACCGTGGGGCTCGGTAAAACTTTCTTGGGCCACACTATCCAAGCATTTTGAAAACAATATCCTCTGACAAAGATCCACCCCCAGACATGGCTCAATTATTGGCCATGATCGACGACCTTCACCAGCAAAATGACACACTCCAAGATAGCATCCACATCCTGCAGACAAAGAGCCAAGACGATGACGACCAGGGAATGGAGCTTCTGAAGCCTCAACCATTATCCCAGGCTATCTGGGACGATCATGTTGTGGAGAACTTTAAACCCCTGACGTGTTTGTCATACAACGGGAAATCTGATCCCCACGAACATATCATTGTTATCAATAACATGATGGCAATCATCGGGGCTAATGATTCCTTAATGTGAAAGCTCATGGACAACACCCTCAAAGAATCAGATTTAAGGTGGTATATAGGCCTTCCGTGACGCTCCATCACCAGTTACCAAGATTTTACCAAAAAGATGGTCCAACAGTTTGCTGAAAGCCCACACAGGAAGGTGTCCATGACGATACTATTCAATGTCCGCCAACTCCAATCGGAACCCTTGAGGGAATACATGGTGAGGTTCAAAGAATAAACTATAAAGGTTTCTCACCCCAATCAGGATATCTTTGTAGCGGCTTTCCAGCATGGTCTCCAAGTCGGTCAATTCAATAAATCACTGGCCCAGAAGCCGGCCACCAGCATGGACGAAATCATCACCCGTGCAGAATGTTACGTAAAAGGAGAAGAAAGTAACATGGAAAAAATAACCAGAGACGCTAAAGAAAGAGTAGGACCCCATGACGAAACTCCAAGGAAGAAGAAAGAGCAGAAGCGGCCTCATGACTGACCAGCACCCCGGGAAAGGCTCCCTTACCGGTCATCCCAACGACCCTTAGTTCCAGACAAAACTTTCACCCCTCTGAATTCCAGAAGGGAAGATATCTGGAAGGATATGAATCACCTCAATCTACTACCTAGACCTTGGCACCCCCCAGGCGTCCACACGATCCTAGGGGATGACACTGACGCCTGGTGCGTATATCATCGGATCCGCGGACATCATACCGATGACTGCCAACAACTGAAGAGAGAAATCGAGAGACTCATTCAAAGGGGAAAGCTATTGTCCTATGTGAAAGGAAATGATGAACATACCGGAAATAGAATCCCCCTAGAGGCGAAGGCGACCCGACGAGCCCTTCGAAGAAGAAGGGAAAAGAAAAAGAAGAAGTCTAAGAAGCACGACTCACCCGGCATACCCTTAACACTATATCAGGGGGATTCGTCGGAGGAGGTTCCACCAGTTCGGCGAGAAAGAGATATTCCAGGAACATAATGTTCGTGGCACAAGTAGAATGGACGGACAAGAATCGAGATCCTGGTACTGTCGCATTCTCCCGAGAAGACACATAAGGAATACTGCCTCATGAAAACAATCCCATGGTCATCAAAGTCCAAATCAGAGGCTAGAGTATCAAGAGGGTACTGATAGACCCAGGAAGCTCAGCCTCCGTCATATACTGGAAAGCCTTCAAAGGAATGGACTTCGACTAGAAAGAATTATTACTATTCAACGAGACAATAGTTAGGTTCTTAGGAGAACAGGTACAGGTCCTCGGACACCTCCCGACCCTAACTGTGTTCGAGACAAAAGAGAATGCCAAAGTAGTCAGAGTATGATATCTTATCGTTAAAGCATTGTCCCATTACAACATCATAATCGGGAGACCATCATTCAACGCGCTCTAGGCAACATTATCAACCCTGTAACTCACTATGAAGTATCCCCTCGGTGAGGGACGAGTAAGAATGGTGCGCGGAGACCAGGGGATGGCGCGCAAGTGTTATAAAGACATCCTGAAATTAAAAAGGAGGGTTGTGATTACGGAAGAAGCAAGCAACCAAAAAGTCAACGTGATAGATATGGATCCAAGGGAAGATCCTAGGGATGACAATCTAACCCCCGAGAAGAGACAAAAGAGGTCTAGATTGGATCCAAACTCTCAGAGATCACTCACCTAGGAACCAATATTTCACCAGAGGAAGAATCATAAATAGTGGACATCTTGAAGAAAAGCATTGATCTATTCGCCTGGAAACCATCCGACATGCCCGACATATACCCCAATGTTATGTGTCATCACTTGGCACTTGGTCCCGGGGTAAGGCCGATAGCCAAATGTAAAAGAAAGGGCGGAGAGGAGAAAATAAAAGCCATAATCGAAGAGGTAGACAAGATGATGAAAGCATGATTCATAGGAGAGGTTAAGTATCCTAGTTGGTTGTCCAATGTTGTGATGGTTAAGAAGGAAACCGGGAACTGGCGAATGTATGTAGATTTCACCGACCTCAACAAAGCATGTCCGAAAGACCCTTTTTTGCTGCTCCATATTGATCGACTAATCGATGGGGCCTCCGGATTCAAATTGCTAAGCTTCATGGATGCTTACTCCAGATACAATCATATTTTCATGAACCTACTGGACGCACACAAGACCGTATTCATGACTAACCGGAGAAACTATTAATATGAAGTTATGCCTTTCAGTCTCAAAAATGTCGGGGCTACATACCAAAGGTTTATGGTCATGGTCTTCGCTCCATAGGTCGGGTGCAATATAGAGGTGTACATTAACGACATGGTGGTCAAGACCACAGAGGAGAGAAGACATGTGAAGGACCTGGAGGAAACTTTTACAGTGATACGAAGCTACAACATGTGCTTAAACCCAGACAGACGTGCATTTAGGGTGCAAGTCGGGAAATTCCTAGCGTTCCTGCTCACAAATCGGGAATAGAAGCCAACCCGGAAAAATGCCAAACGATCATCGACATGAGAAGCCCAAAATCCATCTGTGAAGTCCAACAACTAACCGGCCATTTGGCCGCTTTATCTCGTTTTTTTTATCTTGTATAGGGGACAAGTCAATTCATTTCTTCACAGCAATAAAAAAAGGAAGACTTTGAATGGAACGACGAATGCGAAAAGACTTTTCTCAAAGTGAAGCAGTTCCTATCAACTCTGCCTATACTGGTTCGACCCAAGGAAAATATACTGCTGGTACTTTACCTAGTCGTGTTAGACAAAGCCATCAGCTCAGTCCTAGTACAAGATAGGGATACCGGCAAGAGGCCGGTTTATTTCTTCAGCAAGGTAGTATGAGGAAAAGAACTCAGATATCATAAGAATGAACATTTGGCTCTGGCATTAGTAACGACAACAAGGAAACTCAGGCTTTACTTTCAAGGCCACCTTATCCTAGTAAAAACCAATTTCCCTATCAAAGATATTCTAAAGAAGTCGGATCTGGCCGGGCGCATGGTGGCATGGGTGGTGGAACTCTTATAATATGACATATAGTTCACCCCATGCACCAGCATAAAATCACAAGTCTTAGATGATTTCATGGTCGAATTAAGCGCCCCAGGAAATGAAGAATCATTCGTAAGATGGGTCCTATCAGTGGATGGGTCATCCAACCTAAGAGGTAGTGGAGTCGGCGTCATACTAAGGGGATTCAAGGACTTGGCCCTAGAGTACTCATTATGCTTCAATTTCCAAACCAACAAAAACCAAGCTGAATACGAGGCCCTGATCACTGGGATGAAGCTAGCCAAAGAAGTTGGTATCACTCACTTATAGGTTAGGACCGGATCCTAACTAGTGGTCAAACAGGTACATGGCGAAATCCAAACTAGAGATCTCGTCCTACAAAAGTACCTACATCAAGCCATTCAGCTATCAAAGGAGTTTCAAGAATTCGAGATATGCCATGTGCCCAGAGAAGAAAACACTCTGGCCGACTTGTTAGCCCATTTGGCTAGAAAGAAGGGATCATGTTTGAACAAGACGGTGATCCAAGAGACACTGGAACTACCAATCATAAAAAGGAAGAAGTTCTCGCAGTCAAAGAAGGAACGGGGTGGATGACTCCTATAATCAAGTACTTACTACACGATCAGCTACACCAGACAAAGAGGAAGCAAGGCGCTTAAAAAAGATTTCAAATAGGTATCTTATGGTATCAAACAAGTTATATAAAATGGGAAGAACAACCCATATGTTACGTTGTGTTCCAGAAGAAGACATGAGTTTAATAATCAAGGAGATGCACGGAGGTATATATGGTAGCTACATAGGTGGTCGGGCTTTATTCAGCAGAATATTAAGAGCCGGATACTATTGGCCGACCATGCTCCAAGATTGTGTTCACTTTGTAAGTCGGTGTGTCAAATGCAAAACAAATGCACCATTTATCCATACCCGATTGAATTTCTCCATTCAATGATATCCCCATGGCCTTTTCATCAATGGGAAGCAGACATACTAGGACCTTTTCCGGTAGCACCGGGGCAGCTCAAATTCTTGATCATAGCCGTGGATTATTTCACCAAATGGATAGTGGCAGAGGCCGTATAAAGAATCACATTTTTATGATTAATAAGGTTTTACTAGAGAAACATCATTTGCAGGTTCGGAGTACCACGGGTCACCGTATCTGACAATGTCACCCAATTCGCTGGCACAACCGTAATAGAGTTTTTCAAGGAGCTCGGCATCATCAATCGCTTCATCTCAGTAGAGAACCCTCAAGTGAACGGGCAGGAAGAACCAACTAACAAAGTGATCCTAAGCGGAATGAAGAAAAAGTTGGACGAAGAAGAAGGACGGTGGGCCGATTACCTCCATGAGATCTTATGGTCCTACCACACCACAACTCACTCTACAACACATCAGGTAAGAACTCAAATGATGATTAATCTTCTAAAGCCTGATACTCTTCACCTTGTTAACATCCTCGGTGGCGTTGAGGTGGCCGTAAAGGAACTTCAGCCCATTGAAACTGTTAGACCAAAATTTATTCTCACTTGAAGGACGGGTGAAGCTGTCGTCGGTCTCCTGCGTCAACAACGAGATCTCCTGATCCTCCCTATAAACCTAATTCGCCATCATCGTTTTTAGATTTTTCCGGGATGGATCAATAGCATCCTAAATGGTTGGGGTGACTTTGGCCGGTGATTGGGGCTTACTGATCACGACACACGACCTCAAGACGACCCCTTTTTTCTTCTTCGACGCCCTGAGTTCCAGACCAGAAAGATTGGATTTAGCCTTTGAAGGCCCCCCGACTCCTTTCCTAGAGGCGTGGAGTGAAGTCATCAGCTTCTTTTGCTCCCTAACAGAAAGATCATACGTCTTATCTACAAAAAGACATTAAAAGGAACAAATGAGGAAAGAAGAAAAAGGTCCATGACCGATGACCAATTAAAAAGAATCTTACCCAAGAAATTCGGAACCTCTTAAACAAACAAAGGTAATAGGTCCTTGACCTTGAACAAACAGAAAGAATCTAGAAATTGCAAAGACTGAACCTCGAGATCACTCATTTTATCGTAGCTAAACCCTGATATGGGTAGAGGGTTTCTAGTCCAATATAATGGAAATTTGGGATGACCGTCAGCGACATAGAGTACCTGGGGACACCTCGAGCCACAACCAATACGTAGGAACTGGTCCTTAAAACTCTTATAATTCTTGGTGTGAGCTTGAAGGAAGCTCCTATGATGAAAACCACTGATGGCGACCCAACTACCAGATTCTTCATTCTTGAATTCAAAATAAGAAAAAAAAGACCAATGGTAGGGGTCACATCCAACGCTTCACAAATCATTTCAAAAGCCTTGATAAAGCCCCAACTGTTGGGGAGAAGTTGAGAAGGGGCTATATTCACCTTCCTCAACATATCAACTTCGAAATTAGTGAAAGGAACATGGAAAAACATATCTTCTAACACCCCCGCATAGAAATAAAACCACTCGTTTTGTACCCCATTTGGTTGGGACATACAGGCTCATTCGCTAGGGGTACACGCCTCCAAAACCATATCGTCCTCATTCACAGTCGAGGACACCTTTTGCAGAGAGCGAAGCTTCTCTATCTTTAACTCATTCATGGAGCTTTGATCATAACCCATCACCTCCTCACTAAAAGAGCTGAAAATTTCCATCATGACCTCCACGGAACCTGAAGAATCGGTGTCAAAATAACTTTCAAAAGTAAAACATTCACTATAAACTTTACTCATGACTCGTGCATACTCATCTACGCCTAAAGCAACTCTCATCTCTTGCATGCACTCCTCCTATAGGACTCTCCGCTTCTCATCACTGGTGCGTCTTTTATTTCCAAAATCATTACACTTTCTGATGATAACCATTGCTAAAGAAATAAAATGTGCAGAAAAATAAAGGTAAAAGAGAAGAGATACCTGGTAACAATGGTCGATTGAAGGATTTTGGAAGAAAAGGACGATAAAGCCTTCAAAGGGAAGTGGAGAGTCTTTCAGAAATGGAAAATGAAAGGGTTTTATAAAAGAAAAGTTACGGGAAATGAAACGCTCAAAGAAGATGAAGCGTGTATATACATTCAAATTTGGCCTCCGCAAGGATTGCGCCTAGAAGACTAGGGGACTGTTAAGATAAATAGGGTGTGGGTAACACGCACGCCTTAGTATCATCTTCCGATCTTGGGGCATCAGCCCGGAGCATAGATCCATTTCTTTGATGACCAACCATAAGGCTTCAAGATAAAAGCCATATGCTCGTGGGGCTTATGTTCATACATAGATCTATTGACCAAGCTAGATATGATAAAAGACAAGGTGTGTTGGCAACCATCAGGTTACCAACCTGGATAAAATCCACAAAGCCCAAACCGGGTTGTATGATCGGAAGATCATGTCATCGGACGCAGGAGAAGATGAAGAGGTAGCTGTCGGGCTCATACCCCGGATCCATAGGTCACCCTGTGTTCGGTCTTAAAGGAACCATTACGCAATGGCCGCTAATATTCATCATTGGCGATGGCGAGCGTTACTGGCTTTAAAGATAACCCAGTTACGTAATGACGAAAGTCACGATAGTTACCGACAGTGATCATTAAGATCTAGGCACCTCTATAAAAAGGCCTCCCGACTGAGGGGTAAGCAGAAAACATCGCTTGGAGCTCACACACACTTGTGTAAGCCTCTGAATCCCTTAAAATAATACACAAAGCAACTTTGTTCATTTGAGACCTTTCATGAAGTCCTTGAGTTCGTAGAGAAGTCGACCTTGGTCTCCCTCAAACGCATTAGGCGCCTAAAAAGGGGTCGAAACCTAAAAATCTCACGGGCAACGTCCCCCAAACTACTAAGTCCAAAATCACCCAGGAAGTTCATCAGAAATGTACGAAGATCATGACAGAAACCCAGAAACGGCCTAAACTTCTCCATAGAAATCATTAACACCCTCCGCGGCTTAGGATCTCCTAGAAAGGTCTGCGGAAACGACGACACCCTCACACGACTGAACCACCATCTAAGCACCAACACTCCCCCAAAAGTTTTCTCAATATTCTAGCCCTAATCACATGCATTTCGAGGATAAACAGAGAATCTAACCTAGAACATTTGCGAAACTCAGAAAAGTCAGAAGAAATCAAAAAACTTACCAGATTAAAAGGAATGACGGTTGTAGCGAACGAGTATATACAATGGCGAACGGGAGAAAAAACAAAAGCATCATTAGAAAGCAACGTCGGGAAGAAACGAGCCAGTCGGGCAAAGTGAAAAGTGCAAATGAACCTGCCTCTCTCCCTTTTATAGAATGAATCCACTACTGCGTGGGCGGGCACGTACCTAGGGAAACCTAAAGGTTATCATCATTACGCCATAGTCCTTAGATGCAAACTCCCAAAATTCCAACCAGTTGTTCCTTTCCCCACGACATCCCGAGCTATTTTTAGACTCCTCGCACGAAATTTCCCATAAAAATACGATAACTCCTCAGAGCCGCCCATTTGTTCCTCTCTCTGCTGTTGTACCCCGAAATTTTCCCTCTTTGATTTTAACTCTAATTGGATTTTACTTTATTAGAATATGCATGCATACATGTCATTGAATCTATACTCATGGGATCAAAGTACTTTATCAGTATGTCAAAGCTCTCATGTATTTCAACGCATTCTGAATTATGGAAGAATTGGGTGTTTCAATGAATTTGAGGCAGTGAGAACTAGAAACAGCGTCTTTGCTGGTTTGAGCTTAGAAATTCTCAACTTGCCATCCGAGTACTGTTTCGAGCTGACTCCTCAGGCATTTGAACTGTCTCTAAGTAATTTGTTTTCTCTGAAGCAGTATTTGGATTTAATGACTGGTTATTTGATTTGAATACTATTTTGAGGAGATTATAGAGGAGTTAAAACCATATTAATGTTTTCTCCAACTCTCGTGTTTGTACAAAAAGCTAATTGTTTGAGGAAGGCTTCCGAATACGCAATTCTTCTGGAAGTGATATAGTGAAAAAACGGTGAAAATACTGTGTTGAACGGTAGTTGTGCGGATGTTCGAAAATTCATTACTTCTGACTGGAATACCGTTTTGGAGCGGTTCATTTTTGTAAAAATCCGTTTTGATGTCTTCTTCGTTTCATATTTTCTGACTGAAAGCCGATTCCTTGAGGGAGGTCCCCGAAATTATGGTTTATTGGAGATTTTGTGATGCTGAACCGAAATTTTTATTCACCGTTTATCGATATTGTAAAATTCGTAACTCCTTTGATTTTCATCGTATTGAGACGGTTCTTTTGGCATAACTTCACAAAAGATGTCAGCTACAAGTTTGCTTCAGTGCCAAATTCAAATTTTGAACAAAGGATTGTTGTTCGCAGCATTCTTTCTAGACGGAACAATGAAAAAAAAAGCTGAAAACGAAATAAGTTTGTCTAAGGTCAATTCATCTTCAAAAATTCATAAAGTTCTCGTCGTTTATCCTATTGAGCCTGTTCTTTCGGCAACGCGTTATAAATTTTGCAATCTTCAATTTTTGTGTTGAGCTTGAGTCGAGATTTCGCACCGATGATAACATGGCATTTTTTGTCACGTTGTGTATTAAATTTGCTTACAGTGTCAAAACAAGGCCCAGTTCAAATTAAAATCCAAGGTCCAATTGGGTGGAACTATATATTGAGTTTCTCTTCATAATTCAAGGAAGAGAAAAATCATTTAGCAAATTTTTCTCAAAAATTGCACATAATTCAATTTAGAGTCCTCTCTCTTTCTCCGCGCATGAAAAGCTCTCTTTTTTCTCTCTCTCACATCAGTGGAGCATGCCACTCCCTCCTTCTACACTAGGTGGCGTACGTCACCCTTCCCTTGACACACATCTGTTGACCGCCACACCTTTACCTAGCGAGCGCCAACCATACTCAAGCTTATCACCACCACCTAGCTCAAGATGACCGCCACAACTTCAGGCAATCGCCACGCTTCAAATTCTCCATGTTTCGCTCGTGATTTCAATGGATTATTTTTATTCTCACTCCGATCCAACTTCACTGATCAAAGATTCGACCCATTAATTTCTAATTTCACTTTATCAATTTCTTTTGTTAAGTGATTTTGATGGAATAAGTGCTTAATTGAGGAATACATGAATTAATTGAATTGAATCTGTGAATTTATTTTCTCAATTTCAATGGTAGAACCATGTGGAATAAGTTAGATCTGTTTAATTTGAACAATAATTATGCTAATTCTTGAAACGCATAGAGTTTGATTTTGTGCATGTTAATTGTTAAAATGGGAATTATGGTTCACAAAGTGATTTTTGATTTGAATTCTGAAGTTACAAAGTCGCGTTGTGAAAATTTGTTTGATATCAATCACATTGATAATTTTTGAACTTCTAAACCTTGAGATATTGATTTAATACAATTTTTTGTTAATGTTGAAAAGTGGAATTGGTGGATTAACTGTTAAAGTGTTTTTGCAATTGCTAATCACAGTTCGTTTCAATGTCAGAATCAACTTCAAAGTTTTTGTAACTTTAGGAAAGTGACATTAATCTAACAGGTTGATTTTGTTTCCAGATGGATTTTAATGGTTAACGTTTGAGCTTATTATTTTGACATCGACATTTGGATCTGATTTATAATTTCGAATAACTTTTCACTTTCAGATGCTTTTCTGTTTTCGCTTTGTTCGTGCTTAATTGGCAAGTTTAATTGTGATGGAATTTGTAACGGTAGAAATGTTGAGACTAAGCCATTGGATTGACTTGACTCGCACAAATCAAATAAAAATCGTCATCATGCTTTATTATTTCCAGAGGAATGGGAAAAAATCGTATAACCCAAAAGAGGGGAGATAATCTAAGTTTGGGGGTTGGTTATGTATAGGGAAGATACTAGCACCCTAAACATATACGGTACTCCGCGAGAACCTCTTTGAAAATTTGTGTATTTTGGCTATAAGTGTTGTATACAAAAATAGATTGTGGAGATGAGAAAAGAAGTATTTTTTACAATTTTTGCACCCTCCGCATTTGTGAACCTTTAGTGCCTACGTACCACCTTCCGTACAATAGGGGATTAGGGTACTCGTAGTTCACCTTTAAAAAATTTTAAAATACAAGTCTGTTGGTTGATTTTAAGAGATGAGACATCATTGTCATATCCAAATGGAAGAACATACTTACTACCCACGATTATGAGAAAGGAGAATTTGCGTCATCTCAAAGTGGAGGATATGGCTTGGATTTTAAAATCAATAAAGATCGCTCAACACCCAAGTGGAAAATATCTCGCTTCACTACATATCATAGAAGTATAGTAGTTCGCATCACTACAAGGATTGATAAAAGTCTAATCTTTTGAGAAAAAGTTTTAAGATAAAAGTCAAAGTGGAAAAATGGTTTGAATGAGATTGATTGACTTTTAGTCTTCTCACAAAAATGTCAATGTATGATTAAGTTGTTTAAAGTTTGATTAAGAAAACACTTTTGAAAATTCATAAACTTAAGTTCAAGTTTATTATGAAAGTTGTTCAAGTTTAGGAAACAAGAATAGTTTTGAAAAAAGGAGGGAGAAGATGTTTGAAATTAAAGAAGATGTGAGGAGATGAAGGGATTATCCCAAGGCATAAGGTAAAATCTAGGGAAAAGAACCGTCTAACCAACAAGATTCCAACACTTGACACAATGAGTCAATGTAGAATTCCCATGCTTTGGACTGAAACCACACAAGCAAAGATATTAAACCTCTTAATAAAACCAAGCTTCAAATGCATTAAGTCTTCACAAAAATTGGGCAGAGTAATGGCTATATACAGATGAATTTCCAATCACAGACAAAGCATATAAACAGAATAGCCTGCACATAAAGAAAACAAACAACCCAATGTTTCGGGGTAAACCCTAAGAACTCCAGAAAAAATAACAACATAAGTCACAAGTGTAAGATTAAGATTGCGCCTAAGAGGGGGGTGAATTAGGTGGTGGTCGATTTTTGACTTATTTTATACTTTCTGGTTTTGATTTAGTGCTTTGAAAACTGTAAAGTGCAGAAAGTAAAGAGACACGGAGAATTATCCTGGTTCCTTCCACACCCCGGAAGTACGTCCAGTCCCCTTGCAAACACGCAAGAGATTTTACTATATTGTTAGAACTTTTACAAGACTCTTCCTAGTCTTATCCACTAAAGAACCTAACAAATAACCAAGAACACCCTCTTGGATTTCCAATAAGTCTAATGAGAACAATCCTCTCAAAAGATACCTCTTGTTTCCAATAATGGACAACAAGGAACAAAAGTAATCCAATACTTAATTCCAACAATCCTGGAAATAAGTTACACTTTGTATGTTTTTATGAAGTATGATTTCTTGAAAGATGTTGATCACATAGAGTGACTTCTTTGAAGTTTCTTCTTTCTTCTCTTGTAAGCAATTCAAACTGTAACACAAAGGTTAGATAATGCTCAAAGATTTCTGTTCTTTATATGTGTGAAAGTGCAGAAAATCTTTGTTCTTAAAAGTTAAGAAATATGAAGTTTGAATATTTTACAAAGTTCAGATTTTATTGCATAAGAGAAGAGTTGTTTATGATTTGAAATATTTTGTAATATATAGTAATCAAGATACCTTTCCAAAAGGACACTTTTCTGTTTGAAAAACTTGACAAGATGCAATGTTTGATCATGCAACTATTGGAGAAAAGGTGTGAAGGATATCTTGAAACCAATTCAGATTTTTCAAAATTTTCAATGTGCAAATCGATTAACATAAGATGCAAATCGATTGCACGTGTTTGTAACATTCAGAATTTCAAAAAATTTGAAGTGTAAATCGATTAGCATGTTGTGTCAATCGATTTACAAGAGTTAAAAAATCAGTTTGTTCTGTGATCAATCGATTTACACAACCTGTAAATCGATTGCTGGCAGGAGCAAACAGTTTTTTGAAAAAGCATGTGTAAATCGATTTACACAAGATGTTAATTGATTTACAGCAGAGAAAAACTTAAAAAATGTTTTGAAATATAATTGAAGTGATGTGGCAAGTGTGTATATCATTTTTGAGCATTTCTAATCAATGTAGTTTAATTGAGAATTGATATACTTGATTGCTTGCCAAGTTCCTTGAAGCTTTGAGTGAATGATGCTTTAAGTTAATTTCCACTTCTTTTCCTTCTTTCCATAATGCTTGTTTGTCTTTCATCAAACTAGCTTGTTTGTCTTTCATCAAAACTAAAGTTGAGTTTGAGGCTTGAGATTACATTCTCCCCCTTTTTGATGATGACAAACCATTTTCCTTTATGTGTTGATCAGAATTTTAGCAGAATATGTTTTCTCCCCCTGAGAAGATTTCTCCCCCTATGGAGAAAAAGATTTGAAAGCTTGCTCTGTAAAGACAATGAAAACAAACAACCATAAAGTGCTATTACATCCTTCTCCCCCTTTGACATTATCAAAAAGAAGGGAAAGATGCAACAAGAAATTATAACAGAAAGAAATATACAGGAACATGAATAAAAAACAAAGAACTTTCAAAATTATCGAACAAAGTTGAAGAACACAATACATAAAATGAACACTTGAAATACAACAAGACAAAAACCATAATGATACTTATAACAAGAATTTAATAACATTGATCAGGAACATTTTAGAAAGGTCCTTGATATGGAAATTGTTGTTGAAGGGGTGGTTCGGTGTATTGAGGAGGCGGAGGAGCAGGATTGGTTGGGTCGTATAGAGGGATATGAAGATGTGAGTAAAGATATGAAAATTGTTGGTTCACATCATTCTGAAAAGCATTTATTCGAGATGAGGTAGAGTCATTTATCTCAGTCCATCGAGCATTGATGTTAGAATTGAGAGAAGCAAACTTTTGCGTCATGAAATCCATAACATCTTGATTTGTTGGACCAGAAGAAGCAGCAGGAGGAGGAACTTCATGGTCTTCTTCATCTGCATTATTACCGTCATCGCCGACAACATCCTCTCCAATGTAAGTGATGGTTTTTGCTTCAGCATTAAAATGAACACCCATCCTTGAATCAACATTTTTGATGGAGATCCTAGTGGTGATTGGATCCATTTCAATCCGCTCAAATCCAGTGAAATCTATATCAAAAGCTGCCATAATCCTTGTAATGAAATATGCATATGGTAGAAAGGTGGCCCTTGCGGCAACTTTTAGCATATGCATCACAATCAATTTTGCCCAATTAACCGGAATTCCATTTTTCCTTGCATAGATGATTTGCAGTTCTAGGTCGGTCACCGTACAATGATTCCCTGCTCTAGGAAACAGAATATACACCAGAAAATAGTGAAACAACCTATCATCTATATGAAAATTTCCAGCACTCCATGTGTCCCTAGCTGGAATAACCCCGCCAAGACTTCGAATCCGCTTGGCACGGTATTCAGATTCTGATAACCTTCCAATGCTATAGAAAAATTCTCACTTCTGATAGTTTTCCCAAGCAGCATCTTCTGGATCATAGAGGGTACTTCCAGAATATGGAATGTTCAAAATTCTGCCAATAGTTTTGGAATACAGAGGGATTCTTTTTCCAAGGACATAGGTATAACATTTGTTGTTGTCATAGCACATATTGCTGTAGAAAATTCTAACCAGATCCGGGTAATAGAAACCATGTGAAGATATTAATGGTTCTAAACCATAAGCAATGAAATCTCTTTGAAACGAGAAGCATTCATCTGGAAAAGTAGATAACATACCAAACTTTGGAGCAGAGATGATTTTCTTTTGAAAATGCTTGATAAATCTGTCCCGCTGTGGATCCGAGAGGTATTCGAGCATAGAGTTTTCAGATGTTGACGTAGCTTGCTTCTTTCCTTTCTATGAGGCAGAGGCTTTTCTCTTGGGAGCCAAGGATCTTGTTAGGGTTTTGGAAAGAGATATATAGAGTTCTTTGTGTTGTTATGTGAGAGAGTGTGTTGGTGTTATGAGATAGTTTTGGTGAGTTTAAATAATATAGAGAGTAAGTGAGGTCTTTATGAGGTTTTAATTTGGTGATTTGGTCAAGGTTTCATTGATTGGGCAATAGTAGGATGGGAGGTTGAGAGACAATGAATGTTTGACCAATATATTAAAAGCTCATACAAGTATCACATGTTAAAAAATAAATTGCATAGAGAAAATATACAGAAAATGCTTCAGATTCTGTGGTAAATCGATTTGCCCCTTGGTTAAATCAATTTACACAGAACATTTTTATAAAAAATAATTTTCGTTCAGTGGTAAATCGATCTACATATTGTGTAAATCGATTTACACAAAAGATTTTATAAAAAAAATGATTTGCTTCAGTGGTAAATCGATTGACATATGGTGTAAATCGATTTACTTAAAGAAAATTTTTAAAAATCATTATTTTTAACATTTGAAACAATGTCTAACCACATATATATGTACATTAAGGTATAGTTAAGGATTGAGTGCACCTTAAATATCTTGTTCATCGAGGATTCCAAGTTCACGACGAATTTTGAAAAATGCATCCTTTGCAAGAGGTTTTGTGAAGATGTCCGCGAGTTGATTTTGAGTGTCCACGAATGTGATCTCGACATCTCCTTTGAGTACATGGTCTCGGATGAAATGATGTCTGATGTCAATGTGTTTCGTCCGGGAATGCATAACTGGATTTTTCGTAATATTGATCGCGCTTGTGTTATCACATCAAAGAGGAATGCATCCAAGGTTTACTCCATAGTCAAGTAATTGTTGTTTTAGCCAAAGAATTTGAGCGCATCCACTTCCAGCCGCAATGTATTCTGCTTAGGCAGTGCTGAGAGCTACGCTTGCTTGCTTTTTGCATGACCATGAAACCAAGGCATTTCCAAGAATGTGACATGTTCCGCTAGTACTTTTGCGATCAGTTTTGCAACCTGCATAGTCAGCATCAGAATAACTAACTATATTGCACATACTACCTTTTGGATACCATAATCCGACGTTGGTTGTTCCTTTGAGATATTTTATTATGCGCTTGACTGCTGCAAGGTGAGATTCTTTAGGATTGGATTGATATCTTGCACATAGGCAAACGCTGAACATAATGTCAGGTATACTTGCTGTTAAATAGAGGAGTGAGCCAATCATTCCACGATACTTAGTTATGTCAATAGAATTCCCTGATTCATCTGGATCAAGATAGGTGTCTGATCCCATAGGAATTGCACTTTCTTTGCTACTTTCCATCTCAAATTTCTTTATAAGGTCTTTGCAATATTTTGATTGGTTTACGAAGATACCATGTTTGAGTTGCTTAATTTGAAGACCAAGAAAGAAATTCAATCTTCCCATCATAGACATCTCAAACTCTCCTTGCATCATAGACGAAAATTCCTTGCACATATTTTGGTTAGTCGAACCGAAAATAATATCATCTATATAGATTTGTACAAGTAAGGTATGATGATTAACATTTTTTATGAAGAGAGTGGTATCAACTTTACCCTTTACAAACCCTTTTTCACATAGGAATGCGCTTAGTCTATCATACCAAGCCCTTGGTGCTTGCTTCAACCCATAGAGAGCTTTCTTCAGTTTGAAGACATGATTAGGATGTTTGAAGTCTTCAAATCCGGGAGGTTGCTTTACATAGACTTCTTCATTTATGAATCCGTTGAGAAATGCGCTTTTTACATCCATTTGAAAAAGTTCAAAGTCCAATGAGCATGCATATGCAAGTAATAATCTTATTGCTTCCAAACGTGCTACCGGAGCAAAAGTTTCTTCAAAATCAATTCCTTCCTCTTGGTTGTATCCTTGAGCAACTAGTCTTTCCTTGTTTCGAGTGATTATTCCATTTTCATCCATCTTGTTTTTGAAAACCCATTTGGTTCCAATGATACGTTTATTTCCTGGATTAGGAACAAGTTCCCAAACTTCGTTCCGCTCGAATTGGTTTAACTCCTCTTGCATGGCAAGGATCCATTGATCATCTTCTAGTGCTTGAGCCACTTTAGTAGGTTCAACTTGAGATACAAACGCCATATTTAAGCATGCATCCTTAAGATTTAGCCGAGTAGATACTCCTTTGCTAATATCTCCAATTATATTGTCAATTGGATGATCACGATGAGTTCTCCATTCTTGAGGAAGATCATCATCATTTTCATTTTGATGTGAAAGTTCATGTGTTTGTTCCGGATTGACAATTTTTCCATCTCCGCAGGAAATCTCATGAGATAGATCTATAGAATCATCATCATCACAAATAATAACTTCCTCCTTGGAGGTGTTAGATTCATCAAAAGAAACATGCATTGATTCTTCTATAGTTAAAGTTCTTTTATTGTAAATTCTAAAAGCTTTGCTAGAAAGGGAGTAACCAAGAAAGATACCTTCATCCGATTTTTCATCGAACTTACCGAGATTGTCTTTGTCGTTGTTAAGTACAAAACATTTGCACCCGAAAATATGAAAGTGAGAGATATTTGGTTTTCTTCCTTTGTAAATCTCATATGGAGTTTTCTTTAGAATAGGTCTTATGATCACGCGATTGCTTACATAACATGCCGTGCTTACCGCATCCGCCCAAAAATATTTAGGCAAACTTGAGTCACTTAGCATGGTTCTAGCAAGTTCCACCAAAGACCTATTTTTCCTTTCAACTACTCCATTTTGTTGTGGAGTTCTTGGTGCTGAAAAATTGTGGAAGATCCCATTTTCTTCACAAAATTCTTTAAATAGACTGTTTTGGAACTCTCCACCGTGATCACTTCGGATTGATGTTATCTTTGATGACTTCTCATTTTGAACTTGTTTTGCATATCTCTTGAATGCCTTGAATGCTTCATTCTTGTGCACTAAAAACAAAGTCCAAGTGAAACGGGAAAAATCATCTACAATAACTAATGCATAAATGTTACCTCCGAAGCTTCTTGTTCTAGATGGACCAAAAAGATCCATGTGCAACAATTGAAGTGGTCTTGTTGTTGAAACTACATTCTTTGGTTTGAAAGTTGATTTGGTCTGTTTGCCCTTTTGGCATGCACTACATAATTTGTCTTTGATGAACTTCATCTTTGGTAGACCAATAACTAAGTCATGCTTAACCAATTTGTTCAAGTGCTCCATGTGAATGTGAGCAATCCTCTTATGCCATAACCAAGCGTCATTGTTGTTTACCATAAGACATTGTACCTTCATAGACAAATCATCTAGAGTAATCATAAAAATATTGTTAGATCTTATACCTTTAAGTTTTACCTCATTGGTTGCCTCATCCATAATAAGGCATTCTTCTTTGTTGAATTTGATCTTGAACCCTCTATCGCAAAGTTGACTTATGCTAAGAAGGTTGTGCTTTAATCCTTCAACATAGAGAACATCCTCAATTTGAATGGATGGAGGTGTGCCAACTATTCCAACGCCAAGAATCTTTCCTTTGGTGTTGTCTCCATAGGTGACATACCCTTTGGCTTTATGTACTAGATATAAAAATTGGTGTACATCTCCTGTCATATGCTTTGAACATCCACTGTCAAGATACCAAACATTTGAAGTGGATTTCAAGCACACCTACAAAAACAAATTATTTCTTGTTAGGTACCCAAGTTGCCTTGGGTCCTTCATAGTTAGTTCCCTTTTTCACCCATGCATAATGTCCACTAGCCATACTGAAATTTCTAATATAGCATGCATTTGGTGTGTGTCCAATAATACCACAGTAAAAACAGTTTGAAACAAATTTGCTCTTGTATCTAGGAATTTGTTTTCTTTTAGATACATTAGCCTTTTTCTTTTGATGATTATGAACAACTTGCTTCTTTTCTACTTTCTTGGGATTGGAACTATTACTAGCCTTTACAAAAACAGTGGGATTGTTACTTGGTTTCTTAGTATTCACATAACCAAGACCTCTTTTATCATTTGGATAACGTTGTTGGCTTAGTAATCCTTCCAATCCTATTTGTCCTTTTTCATATCGTTCAATGACTCTTTTCAATTGAACAATTTGAAAGACATTTGATTCACACTTGGAGCATGCAAAGGTTTCCTTTTCTTTAATAAAATTCTGTTTTTGAAGATCAAAATCTTTAGTCATGGTGTCAATTTTTTCTAGACAAATTAGAAGTTTTTTTTCTTGTTTTGACACCTTTTTGTATAAACTTTTGCATTCTTTCAAGAGTTCATCAATTGCACCTTGAACATCATCATCAAAAAGATTAAATTCATTACTAACCTCTTCTTCATTGTCGGAGTGATGCGATGCCATTAAGGCTAAGTTTGCACATTCGTCGCTTTCCGATTCCGATGAACTGCTCATATCATTATCTTCCCATGCTATGTAGGCTTTCTTTTGTTTTGAGTCCTTTCCTTTGAATCCATTTTTCTTTGGGAGATTTGGACAGTTTGGCTTGATGTGTCCTTGCTTTCCACATTCATAACATGAGACATCTTGTGTTGATGTGGAGGCTTCTCTTTTCTTGAAGTGCTTTCTCTTATGTGCATGAGATCCTCCTTTGTCATTTCTGCCAAAAAACTTCCCAAGTCTTTTCACTAGAAGCATGAAATTTTCATCTTCTTCCGGATTGTCTTCTTTTACCACTTCTTTTGAATCAATTTTTAAAGCAATGTTTTTGGACTTCTTTTCTAGATTCTCATGTTTTTCAAGTCTACCGAGTTTCGTTTCGTATTCTTGAAGTTTGCCAAATAATGTAGCGGAAGTCATTGCAGAGAGACTCTTCTTTTCCGAGATTGCCGTTACCTTTGGTTGCCATTCCCTAGTCAATGATCTAAGGATTTTCAAGTTGAGTTCATCATTTGACAGGGTTTTACCAAGAGCAATTAAGTTATTTCTCAAATGCACAAATCTCTTTTGTAAGTCAAGAATGGATTCTCCGGGCTGCATTCGAAATAGTTCATATTCTTGACTCAAGGTATTTAGCCTTGATCTTTTTACTTCAGCCGTTCCTTCATGAGTTTGAACCAAGGTATCCCAAATTTCCTTTGCTGTTTTGCAGTTTGAGACACGGAAAAATTCGTCCATACTGAGTGCACCTTGAAGAAGGTTTATTGCCTTTTTGTCATAGAGAACTTTCTTTTTATCATCGTCGTCCCATGCAGTTTTGGGCTTTGCAGACCCAACGCCATTGATTACCGTTATCGGGATAAATGGACCATTTTCAACAGCATCCCATACTTCCTCTCCTTGTGCTTCTAAATGCGCCTTCATGCGTATTTTCCAAAAGTCAAAATATTCACCACAAAATAGAGGAGGCTTGTTGTTACTACCACCATCGCTAAAAACTGGTTGATGATTTGCGGAAGCCATTCTGGATCTGTAGGAGCAGGTTACCTATAACCTGCTCTGATACCAATTGTAAGATTAAGATTGCGCCTAAGAGGGGGGGGGGGGTGAATTAGGTGGTGGTCGATTTTTGACTTATTTTATACTTTCTGGTTTTGATTTAGTGCTTTGAAAACTGTAAAGTGCAGAAAGTAAAGAGACACGGAGAATTATCCTGGTTCCTTCCACACCCCGGAAGTACGTCCAGTCCCCTTGCAAACACGCAAGAGATTTTACTATATTGTTAGAACTTTTACAAGACTCTTCCTAGTCTTATCCACTAAAGAACCTAACAAATAACCAAGAACACCCTCTTGGATTTCCAATAAGTCTAATGAGAACAATCCTCTCAAAAGATACCTCTTGTTTCCAATAATGGACAACAAGGAACAAAAGTAATCTAATACTTAATTCCAACAATCCTGGAAATAAGTTACACTTTGTATGGTTTTATGAAGTATGATTTCTTGAAAGATGTTGATCACATAGAGTGACTTCTTTGAAGTTTCTTCTTTCTTCTCTTGTAAGCAATTCAAACTGTAACACAAAGGTTAGATAATGCTCAAAGATTTATGTTCTTTATATGTGTGAAAGTGCAGAAAATCTTTGTTCTTAAAAGTTAAGAAATATGAAGTTTGAATATTTTACAAAGTTCAGATTTTATTGCATAAGAGAAGAGTTGTTTATGATTTGAAATATTTTGTAATATATAGTAATCAAGATACCTTTCCAAAAGGACACTTTTCTGTTTGAAAAACTTGACAAGATGAAATGTTTGATCATGCAACTATTGGAGAAAAGGTGTGAAGGATATCTTGAAACCAGTTCAGATTTTTCAAAATTTTCAATGTGCAAATCGATTAACATAAGATGCAAATCGATTGCACGTGTTAGTAACGTTCAGAATTTCAAAAAATTTGAAGTGTAAATCGATTAGCATGTTGTGTCAATCGATTTACAAGAGTTAAAAATCAGTTTGTTCTGTGATCAATCGATTTACACAACCTGTAAATCGATTGCTGGCAGGAGCAAACAGTTTTTTGAAAAAGCATGTGTAAATCGATTTACACAAGATGTTAATCGATTTACAGCAGAGAAAAACTTAAAAAATGTTTTGAAATATAATTGAAGTGATGTGGCAAGTGTGTATATCATTTTTGAGCATTTCTAATCAATGTAGTTTAATTGAGAATTGATATACTTGATTGCTTGCCAAGTTCCTTGAAGCTTTGAGTGAATGATGCTTTAAGTTAATTTCCACTTCTTTTCCTTCTTTCCATAATGCTTGTTTGTCTTTCATCAAACTAGCTTGTTTGTCTTTCATCAAAACTAAAGTTGAGTTTGAGGCTTGAGATTACAACAAGGTCCCAAGGTAGAACAAGGTATCTAATACTAAGTCCAATAAGTCCATAACTCCATCATGCCAAGTGTTGTAGCCCAATTTTTGCCTCTAAGATTCCTCTATCATCTCATATCAACTCAATCACAACAAGATTACACTAGGGTTTGGCTCTTATCCCTATCTTTATGTTTTCTCATGAGGAATCACCAAGCACCATGATTTGTATATTGTGATCATCTATGTTTTGTGTTTATTAACTTTTAACTAACAAATAGTATGAATGTTTGCTCTAAATGATGATGCTATAGGTGAGGGCACAACACATTTCATCAGTTGAATTCATAGGTTCATGAGTTTATTTCCATGCCTTCTTCAACAAAGCTTTATTGAGATTCGAGTTTCATCACTGAATATTATTTAAAGTAATATCATGACAAGGTCTATTATGATTCATCATGCCTCAATTAGTCAAAGGAAGTCAAAAGATGCAAGGGTTGATTGAAGAAGTTTGACCTAATTGGACAAGTTCTTGATTTCTTGACCACAAGTGCATAACTCTCTCAATTCTTAACATTTTGAAGTGGTTTTTGGTGATATGATTTCTTATTATCATCCATAACAACCTCTATTAAAAAGGAAAAAGTAATTGTGCAAGAAAGTTTGTCAAAATTGAAAAGGGTTTCCAAGTCATTTAAGTGCTTTAGGAGCTAGGGTTTTGGACTTCTAAGGGCTATATCTTGCTCATCTTTTGAGATTTTTGAGTGATTCCAAAGACATGCTTCTCTTGAAAAGTTTATCAACTAATCACTTAAAGAGTTTCAAGAAACTTTGGTGTGGAAGATTCCTAATTATGAAGAAATATTACATGTCCTCTAGATAGGCTATCAAATTCCCTTATGTGAATTCAAAAGATCATAACATTTTCAATTTTTATCTCCTTGAGCCCATTTTTTTCCAAAATGATCTTAAGAATGTGAACTTCAATCCTTCTTTTATATGCAAAGCCTGAAAATGAGTGAAAGATTCCCTAAGAACTCAAAACATTATAGGTCACCTCATAGATTTTCACCAATTTCACAAGGCTATAAGTTTTTCAATACATGGTATTTTTGAGTGATTCAAGTTTCACAATGCTCTTTGGGATGTATAATTCAAGAAAGCATCAATGATAAAAGCTCTATTTTGGAGGAATGCCTTGTTTGAACTCAAAACATTATAGGTCACTTTTGAAGAAAAACTTAGAATTTTTCTAAGTATAAAAAGTCAGCATCTTTATCTCAACTTTGACTCATCACAACTTTTATCTCAAGCATCCAATTGATCTCACTCTTTTCATATTGTAAAGTTTGGGAACTTATCTTTCAAATGATTCGAGAATCATGCCCTAAGACTCCTTGAGCTATGAACACAATAGATTCAAAGATGGTACCTTGAAACTGAAGTTTTCTCCAAAGTTAGAATTTGAAATTCATAATATGGCTTCTAGTGACCAATTTAGCACGCGTTTTTTATTTAAACATGTTTAACAAAGTTCCCAAAGTTGAATTAAGGATCAAAACCCATGAATTTATTGAGTTTTGATGCACATGGGGTCACACTTTTTTCACTTTCGAGCTTGATCCAATTTCCCTCCAAACTTCAAATTTCCTTTGAATTCTTTGCACCATTTGCTTCCCTATAAATAAAGGACCTCACTCCTCTCATTTTATCAAGCTTGAACAGCCAAATTCACCCTGCCAAACTCTCTCCTTAACCCACTTTTCTACAACTTCAAATTTGGTTTTATAGCCGTCCTCAATCCATTTTATTTGCTAATTCTTCATTCTTGAACTTCACTGAAGCTAACAGAAGAAAAACCAAGCCCTAAAGCATCCTAAATCGTGCTAGCTAAGTCAAGTTTCAGAGCTCTGAATTTGAACTTCAATAGGTAGATTCCTTCATCAATTCTCTCAAAATTTGTTACTACAATGAAGCTCTCATCATTCTAATACTAGTCACAACATTTGTTTTCAACTGGAAGTGAGTTTTGGCCATGAATTTTCAAATCCCTATTCAAATTTTTCCTTCTGGTTTTTTGCAAATCGACTAAGCTACACCTTAAATAAATTTTTCGCGAGGGTACGATTGTCTTCGTCTTGATGAGACGGAGTGAATGGCATAGGTTTGAGCTCCTGATTTTACAGTATGAGAGACCTGTAATTCGTGTGGCTGGAGGTTGAAGATGACCAACGTGTCATCTCTCAACCAATGTTAATGCGCCACTTGTTTTTTTTAAATCTGATTTAATAATTGATCCAATGTTTTATCCACTAAGTACCATGATATGCACAGCATACCAGGTCCCTTGGATCCGATTACTAACACATTTTAACATTCATTCAATGGTCTATATCTCTTTGTTTTATTTTTATGTTATGATTTTTGTATTTTAATTGATTTAAACTTCAAAAAATCATAGAAAATTCATTTTTGACACAAAAATTATGCAAAAATTCACAAAAATATTTTCAAATATTTTCTTTCTGGTTTTTATTTTTTCATGATTTTCTTTTCAGATTTGATATTTTTTATAATTTTTTCTTTATTTTGATTTGTTTCTAATTATTTAAAAATACATTTTGATATTTTTAAATTCTAAAATTTTTTATAAAAATCATTTTCCTTACTTCTGACTTTTCTGAAATATTTCTAGAATTTTATTTTGACTTCTACTATTTCTTTTAATATTTTTTCACTTATTTGAGTGATTTTAATTATTTTAAAAATAATTTTCTGTTTAAAAAAAAAGTACCAAAAATTTTATATAAAAATTTGAGATCATTTCTGATTTTTCTATGGTCTCTTTAAATTTTTCTTTGATAGTTTGAATATATTTTGTTATTTTACCTTTTATTTTCATTTTAAAAAATCATTTTAAAAATCATTTTTCTTTTTATTTTATTCATTAAATGCAATTTATTTTTTTATCATATTCTAGATGTGATTGTTGATCATGAACTTCATTAACATCATTGGATCTTGGGTGTTGAGTTTAACTCCACTAAAATTGATGGATGATTTTAATGATAGTTTGATTAAATCTTTTTTATTCAAATATTTCGCTTCCCTCTTCATCTCACCCCCTTCTCTTTTGTGCTACATGTTGTTAGAGGATGATCTACATATCATTTCTCCAAACATATGACACATAGATTACTATTGACCGGCCTCAAAATAGGTGTGACTTCTACATAAGTCCACTTACGATTGCTTAACATAGCGCTAAATTTTGTTCTGATTCGAGAAATGATCATTCGTGCAAGCCCAAGAATGTTTAATTTGAAACCTTTGATCTAATAACCTTGAGGTTCATTGTTAGGAGGCTTTGGTCTTATCAATCCTCTAATGAATCATCATAAATTTTGTACTAAGTGAATCATTTAAACATCGTTGATTATTTGTTGTTGCCTTGAGAATTTAAAATGAATGATATACTTGACAAAAAGCAAATGAAACTTGTTGTTGAGAGGCTTTGATTTTATCAATCTTCTAATGAGTTTTCAAATGCAAGTTTCAAGTAGGTCATTCAACTAACCTCTAATTTCTAACTCATTAACAATTTACTTTTATTTCTATGTTTTTACTTTATGCTTTTACTTTAAGCACCATTTATCTTAGCATTTACATTTCATGCTATTTTCATATTTGCTCACTTGAGCATTTACCTTTATGTCATTTTGTTTTTCTCACTTGAGCTCTTCATTTTCTTTTTGAAGATACATAATAACCAACTTGAACAATAAAAAGCTTTAAGGTTACTTGGACTATTTGGTTACCGTACTTGGCATTTTGGGGGTTATGGACTTCTTGGACTTAGGATTAGAGACCTTGACCTACCTGGAGACCTTGTGACTTCTATTGTTATTTTGTCTGGAGTTCTTGGGGTTTACCCCCAAGACATTGGGTTGTTTGTTTTCTTTGTGTCCAGGTTATCTGATTATATGCTTTGTCTGTAATTGGGGATTTATCTGTATACAATTGTTACTCTGCCCAATTTTTTCTGAAGACTTAATGCATTTGAAGCTTGGTTTTCTTAAGAGGTTTAGTATCTTTTCTTGCTTGGTTTCAATCCAAAGTATGGGAATTCTACATTGACTCATCGTGTCAAGTGTTATCTTCTTGTTGGTTACATGGTTCTTTTTCCTAGCTTTTACCTTATGCTTTAGGATAGTCCCGTCATCTCCTCTCATTTTCTTTAATTTCAAAAATCTTTTCCCTCCTTTTCAAAACTATTATTGTTTTCTAAACTTGAATCGCTTTCACAATAAACTTAGACTTAGGTCCATGCATTTTCGAAATATTTTCTTAAACAAACTCTATCCAACTTAATAATACCTTGACATTTTTGTGAGATGACTAAAAGTCAATCAATCTCATTCAAACCATTTTTCCACTTTAGCTTTTTACTTTGAAACTTTTCTCAAAAGATTAGACTCTTGTCAATTCTTGTAGTGAAGCGAGCTACTATACTTCTATGATATGTAGTGAAGTGAGATATTTTCCACTTGGGTGTTGAGTGAAGCTTTGTTGATTTTAAAATCCAAGCTATATCCTCCACTTTGAGATAATGAAAATTCTGCTTTCTCATGATTGTGGGTAGCAAGTATGTTTTCCACTCGGATAAGATGATGATGTCTCGTCTCTTAAAATTAATCAACACACCAATGTTTTAAAATTTTTAAAAGGTGAACTATGAGTACCCTGATCCCCTATTGCACGAAAGGTGGTACATAGGCACTAAAGGTTCCCATTCCTTTGGAAACAGTAAAGCACGGTGGCAATTTTTATTTTGATCTGTGCGAGTTATGTCAATCCAATAACTTAGTCTCAACATTTCTACCACTATAGAAAAAATGGCGACTTCACTGGGGAAAGATCGACCAATTGTTGGTCCATCCCTAAGTGGTTTGAGCCTATCTTTGTTTATCTACGTATGTGTTATTGTTTGTATATTAGGAATTGTATATATGTGTCTGGATTTTCCTGGTTTTCAGGGTGCTTGGTGATTTCACATAAGTCCTATACCCGAACTTGGGTAAACTTAAGATAGGACGGGCGATATAGTCATGTTAACTTTGAGGGAGTAATCCCAAGAAAGGAGGCTTGAGATCCCCCACTGAGTGGAGGCCCCTTTGACTATAGTGTTGTTTACCGAGTAATCAGGAAGACGTGCGATTTTTAACCCGGGAGCCTACTAAAATTGAGGACCGTAGAACCCTTAACCAATCTTGGCCTTTTAGGTGTAGTGCGGAACCTATGATGGAGTAATCCAGAAATGGTTGTCACACGATACTACACTCATACGATTTTTTCCTGAGAATATTACTAATTACTGAGTCAATCGGGACATTCGTAATATCCGAAGGAAGGATGTCGACTCTGGGAACCTCTTAGAACCTTGTTTTGCAGGTGATAAACTATTAGACCATACCTTGTGGGTAGTACCTTTGACCTCATGCTTGTGATGTTGAACCTATGAACCCCATGTTTGTGATCTTGTGTGTGATTTTTGCATCATGCATTCATGCACCCATGAGTATCCTTTAAAACATTTTAGTTTCAAGGGACTTAAAGTTGACTTTTTGTGAATATCCCAAGTACTATTTGGCCATGGATTCTCGAAAAAGAAAGACTCATAAGTACATTTTAAAGAATCCTAATATAGATGAATTGATGACTCTGGTTCCCGAGATCGAGAGCTCTTTAGATTTTCAGAAGAAACATGGATCCATCGTGTCACTTATGAAGCTCATGATGAAGGAGAGTATTCTCTAAACTTTGGTCCAGTTCTATGACCCGGTGTATCGATGTTTTACTTTCTCTGATTATCAGTTGATGTCTACATTCGAGGAGTATTCTTACCTACTAGGTTTACCTATCACCGGTCGTGTTCCTTTAACTGGTTTGGAGGGAGAGCCCAAGTCCCATGAGATAGCTGATATGGTTCATTTGGGGAAGTCTGAGATTGAGGCCCACATGACTACCAAAGGAGGAATTAGGGGATTACCCTCTCAATTTTTATTGGAAAAAGCTCGCTACTTTGCTAGGATGAAGAGTACAATTGCTTTTGAGGCCATCTTTTCTCTACTCGCCCATGGGTTGTTCTTATTTCCTAACATCGACAAATTTGTAGATACCAATGCCATCAGGATCTTTTCGATAGGGAATACAGTCCCCACATTATTAGGAGATGCTTATTACTCCATTCATCTTCGAGATTCTTGTCATGGAAGGATGACAATTTCTTGCACACCTTTGTTATATCAATGGTTTATTTCTCACTTACCTCGGTCCGATGCTTTCTGGGATATCAAGAAGGAACCTCGTTGGGCTCTAAAGATTATGGCCCTCACTCATTCATATATTGTTTGGTATCATCAGGCTTACTATGATATGGATATTATCGATAGTTGTGGTAGTTTCCCCAATGTACCTCTTCTTGGTACAAAGGGAGGAATTAACTACAATCCCATTCTTGCACTATGACAGCTTGGATACCCGATGAGAGATAAGCTAAATAGTATCCATCTGAGTGGTTTCTTTCTCAAAGAAGGAGAGGATCATATGGAAGCTAAAGAGGAGATTGAAAAGGCTTGGCACCATATTCATAGGAAGAGTAGAAAGGACTTGGGACCTGGAGGAGATGTTTCTTTGGAGCCTTACCTCCAGTGGGTACAGGCAAGGGCAATCTAGTTGAAGATGTCATATTCCCGTGAGACACCTTTACCTGATATGTTTGTGAAGACCACTCCTCCCATTTTAAATGATGTGGAAGAACTTAAGCTTTCCCTAGACAGGATGCAGTAGGAGAATGAGGCTTGGAAGAATAAGTGTTAGACTTTAGAGATGTCCTATCGAGCAGACTTGAAAGAGAAGGATGGCCTGATTGAGATTCTTAAGAGTCATGCTGTAAAGATGATGGAGAGGCAAGAGGATTTATTTTCCTCTAGAGCTCGATCAAGACTTAGTCATTCACTTCCTGACTCTGGTGATTGGAAAGGGGTTCCCGACAGGTATGCATAAGAGAACAAGCAGTTGAAGGCTCAGATTGCAAGAATCACAGGGAAGCGTCAGGGTGTGGAGAGATCTTCATCAGCTTTGCCTTCTTAGGATTTTAGATTTTATCTTCTCTTGTACTTAGGATTGTTGAAACTTGTATTAAAATTTTTTAATCCATTTTGAAGTTATTATAATGAGATTTTCAATATTTCAAAATGTATTAGTACTTTAGTGTTTAAAAATTGTCTATAATTCTTTGAGTCCCTTGAAACTATTAATAATGATAAATTAATCATGTGAATTACATATCATGCATCATCTTGTAAATATTTCTTGCATTTTTGTTCATACCCAGGTGTCTTACTGAGTTTCTCTACTTTGTTCAGCAAGCTGTCTCATCCGTACAATACTCGGGCTAACTCCAGGAAGAAAATGGAGAATCTTGAACAAGAGAATCGCGAGCTGCGCGAAGAGGTTACTTCTTTGAAGGCCGGTATATCCAATATGACTGCTTTTATGGATTCTGTTGTACCCCAAAGTTTTCCCTCCCTTTTCTTCAAGATATTTCTCAGAAAATATCTTAAATGTTCAAGGGTTCTCAAAAGTTGACCAGACAAGTTCACCTCCTAAGCACTAAGTCCACAAATAGGGTTTTGGTTTTATTAAGGATAATTGGACTTCTAATGCCTCAAGTGACTTTCATGGTTCATTATAGGTCTTCAAGAATTCTCATACCAAGTTTCAAATCTTGCATCACAAATTTGCTGAGTCAATTGCTCAGATGACTGAAAATCAATTGTATTGGGTAAAAAGTCAATTGTGGTCAACATACAGTCAAACTTCATGATTTTTGGCCAACATAAACATTTTTAATTCATATTCATCAATTTATCAACGGTTGATCATAACTCCTCAAGAAAAGCATTCAATTCATCGAAGGGGCAAAATTGTAAAAATTAGGGTTTTGAATGAGATTGACTGATCATTGACTTTTGACCTAGTACATGACCCAATGACTTAAAGCATGATCTTAAGGACTAAAAAATAATATCTTGACACTAATTTCATGGTTAAAAACATCCTCAAAGATCAAGTGATTGATAGTTGAAATTTGTATCAACTGATGAAAGCCAACTGACACAAAAAAGTCAAACCTTGACTTTTTGGTCAACATTGAATTTCAAAGATCAAGATTCATCAAGACATTAAAAAATATAAAACTTGATCATCCGGAATCAAGAAAGTCAAGAAAAGTCAACAAGAAGATTTCCAAGACTTATAAAATTCTAAGTGTTTTTTATCCTTATTAAATTCACTACTTGATGACCATTTTTCACCAAGACGTAAGATGATTCAAAGAAAAATTTCAACATGAAAGTTGTAGAGAATGATGAATTCTACAACTTTGTCCTTGACGGTTGATGTCTAAAAAATGCTTGGATTAGGAGATATAGATCCATGAAGTTATGGCATTTTTTAACAAAACACTTAGTGAAATTTTTAACAAGTTTGGTCAGATTTTTGTCCCAACTTCTTGGCAATTTTTCACCAAGTTCCAAGTTGATTTAGCCAAAGTGGTAAACATGAAGTTTTCAGACAATGTTTCAAGCTTTCCAATATGTCCAAGAACTTGAAGAGATCATACTTGAGCTAGAAGTTTCAAAGAGATGAAAATCGCATCATAAACTTAAACTTTTGGTCATTTTTTGAAGAACCTTATGATCCAATCTTCAAGCATGCTGCATAATCTTGCTTTGTAAGCCTTCTAACTTACAAATCGCTCCATAATTTAATATTTACACAAC
This sequence comes from Vicia faba, assembly GCA_948472305.1. NCBI lineage: Eukaryota > Viridiplantae > Streptophyta > Magnoliopsida > Fabales > Fabaceae > Vicia > Vicia faba. Next base: position 1,680,336,594 of record OX451737.1, on the reverse strand, counting down.
TGGTTGATCTATGATCCAAGTGCTTGAGCCATTTTCCAATTGATCATTCCATTAATGGAACAAAGTTACCATTTCCATTCTTGTAAAGTGACTTTAATCATAAAGTCCACTCTCCTTGAGCCCATACATTGTTGCTTCTGATTTCAAAACATCTCAACACCAAGAATCAACCATCTACAACCTATCAACCACCCTATGATCCTTTATACTATGCATTGGAACAATGTATTTCAAGTTTGCTTCAATAACAAGTTTCAAAACCATAACATGCGATCTCTTCATTCTGGTTACTTCAAGCTCTAAAACCTCTCCTCTATAAATAGAGAGGTTATTTGTAAGCTAACACACGAATTCAATAGCCCTCTAACCCCTTCAAAGTCCCTGAAATCAGAATTGGCATCGAAAACCCCCATTATTTCACATTCTAACTTTGAATTCCAAATACCAAATCCCTTCGTGCGTTTTCATTTTTAATCAATCACAAAGCTTACATAACTAATTTAGAACCTATCCAAACACTTTCTACACAACTATAAAACCATCATTTCCCTGAAGCTAACCATGCCTTTAGTTTTTGTTTATATTAACTGTACGTGGAGAATTTTGAAGTTGAAGTTTCAGAAAAATTAGGTTTTAATTTGGTACCAATAAAAATTCATGTTCTTCTTTAAATGTTAGCTTAAGTTATTTACATGGATGAATTCATGGTGAAATATGGAGTAACTTTCATGTTTACATTTTTGAAAATGGTTGAGAAATGAGCAAGTTCAGAAATTTAAAAATATTGACAATGGTGATTGGCGCGAGGTAGGAGTTGAAGTGTAATCAGGAATGGGTTTATTTTAAATTTAGTGCAAGTTGTATAATGCACGGATGAAACTACCACCCCAGTCGTAAATAAGTGTGCACTAAGTCATTTGTCTATAGGGACCTGGGTCCGAGCCCCAGTGGTACCCTTTTATTTCCTTCATATTTGTTCTTTGCATATTCAGTACATCAAGCCCAACACACATATTATACACCTTCTTATCATTACCATTTGATCTCTCCATGGCCAGATCACACACTCCACAAAGGAAGCGCATGATGCACCTCCAAAAGCCTGGCCACACATGATCATTACAAGCGTTGGACTTTTGTTTTTGGGCCTGGATTATTTTTGATTTCTCACCCCCCAAGTTTCTCATAAAAACCAAGCCCATTTTCTTTTTATTTATTTATTTATTTATTTCTGATTCAAACAAAAAGGCTCATTTGGGCCCAACGTTTTATTTTTCTTTTCAACCCCCATTTTACTTTTACAACACTGACCCAATTACTTTTACTTTTTTTTTTAATTTTATTTTAATTATTTTTCTTTTTAATCATTTGTTTTTTTTAATCAAAACAATAAAAATCATATAAAAAAATTAGACTTAGTCTTTTAAACCAATTAATTTAATTTTTTGACAAATTGAAATTATTTTTACCATCTTGATTTTATTAAAATTAGGTTTTGTATACTTCTTTTTTTTTAAAACAAATACAAAATATTTTTTAAAATACTTAGATTACTTTAGGCCTTGGTTAATTAATTAAATTTTCATAGATATAAATAAACTAATTTTATTGCACCTTTTTTTTATGATTAAATTGTAAATAGAATTAGGTCTAAGCTTTTACCCCACATTGCAAATATTTTCTAAATAAAGAAACAACAAATTATTTCCTCAAATACTTAGAACTTTTTAGGGTTTCTTAAAACATCTTTCTATCTCCACGCGTTTGTTTATTTCTCGCATCAATATAGTCTTATAATTGCTTATGGATAGTAATAGATAATTAGGTTTATTGTTTTCCTCCCTATTTCACAAACTTGTACCCCCCATTTCTAAAGCGTTGTAATAGCGTAGGACATTTAAATTCCGCAAGTTATCGCTTTCCTTATTATTGTTAGTAATTAGGGTTTGCATGACAAGATTAAAAATAAAACATTAGACAACCCTAATCCAAGACAGATAATTGAATCAAACACACTTTATGCACATGCACCTCTAGGGTAAACCTCACTTGTTGTCTCAGATAAAAACAATCATGTCCCTCGAACGAGAGATGTTTTAGCAAAAGGCCCTCGATTAAAAGATCGTAGTCTCTCGATGACCCTTCGATGTTACCTTCGGTAAACGATCTTAGTCCCTTACGAAAATTGCTAAAACATCTTACAAGTTTCCTTCTATCACTGTATGATAACCCACGCTTGTCCCTTACATCCAATAATATGGCTCCTAACCAACCAATGGTAAAATAGCACTATCTAAAGGAGGAGGAAAATAACATAGACTTTTTGAGTAGGTAGATTGCATGTAATTACTTGCTCACAAACTAAAACCATTTTCACACCTCACACTTTCAGAAACAAACATCTTTTCAAACACTCTCTTTTCAAACAAATATTTTCAAAACAAACACTTTGTATGCGTTCTCAACGATACGAGAATCATTACAAAGTTTTCCGCACTTAGGTGTTTTCAAAATATTTCCAACAAAATGAACATTTTGTATACATTCTCAACGATACGAGAATCATTGCAAAATTACCATTTTCAAAACATTTTTAAATATTTTCAAATATACACAAACACAAAGCATTTTAAAGTGAGCTAGCAATTAAGAGCCCATATATAACTACAGATGAAAAGGGTGCTAACACCTTCCATTTTCATAACCTACTCCCCGAACTCAAGAAAAATTCTGAAAATGTCTTTCCTATTATTTTCACCCTTTCCTTTATTGGATAAAATAAAAGTCGATGGCGACTCTCGCCATCTGCAACATTTGTGATAAAACGTAAAACACCAAGTCAGTACTCCCACCGTATTACAGAATCATTGGTGGCTGCTCAGAATTAGCCACCACTTACTCAGCCACAACAAATAACAATTACTTCTGAAGGTCCATCAGTTTATGTTTCGGTTACTCCGGTTACCGCTGCTCAAAACCGTATGCCTCAGGGTTACCCGTGGGGGATGCCTGAAAATTTCATGCCAGAAGGTTATAATCTTGATGCTTAAGTCTCTTAAGTTGTTCAAGCTGCCTCTACTCTCCTGTGGTGCATGTTACTCCTGCTTTTAGAAACGAGATCCACTATACTACACCTCCTTCGGTGAATGCTATGTCATTTGTTAATGATGAAGTTTATCGCCCTGTTCCTCCATCGAGTGAAAGTGTGGGTTTCTATGACTGATTGGATGACTTTCAAGGATATTCTCCCTGCCTATTCATGCCTGCTCAGACGCCCATGGACCCATGGGGAAGGTGCGGTCACATCTATGTTGCATCAAAAGTTGAAATACCCAGTGAAAGGGAAGATTGTCACAGTCTATGAAGAGGAAGAATTTATGGTCACATTTGAATTCTTTCAAATATGTTGAAATGGATGGAGAATTCATTGAAACCCACTGCCAAGCATTTGAAGTAATCCCTAAAAAGATTGATGTTGCTAATGCTACTCCTGCTTATCCCAAGATTGTTAAGGATATATCAAAAATGGCTTCTTTGAAGGACGCTCGGGCTGTTGTAGAAGATGGAGGTTGCACTATCTGGGGAAAACTTCCTGACATCCCCTACAATTCTGAAAAATTTGGGTTGGGTTTTACTTCAAAGGCTCAGAAAGAGGTTCGCGTGCTCGTGCTGGTGGACCACCTTTCTGTATAAGCAACAGTGAAGTCAATGCTCTGGAAGAAACTGACAGTGATGGTGATTTGGACGACTGGATATTCCTAACTACTGACGGTGGAATCAATAACTGGAAGGACAAATACTTCATCTCAACCTCCTTGAACCAGGAGTAATTACTATTTCCTGTTTTTTTATTGCTCTAAGAAACTTGTATGTAATCTATTTTAAAATAATGACTTTAAACCATGTGCCTTGCCCGGGGCACAATGGTCCATTTGTTAAGGGTTTGTCATTTCATATATCATATGCTCATTTAATAAAACATTGGACAATTTTGCATTCAAACTTTGCGTTCCTTGTCTTTCTTGTACTTTACTGCATTTTCAAATAGCCATGTAATCTTACATGCACACACGCACATTTGCAGATCCATATCCACTCCAGATCTCATTGACAACAATTTTGCTATTGTCGTTTATGACTTCGAAAATCCAATCTATCAATCCGAAGACGAAGGTGAAAAATATTGTGAGATACCTGGAGAACTCGCCAGGCTCCTGATACAAGAGGAAAAGGATATCCAACCGCATGAAGAACCGGTCGAAGTGATAAACTTGGGTACTGAGGCAGATAAGAAAGAAGTCAAGATTGGCACTAAACTGGAAGACAGTGTCAAGAGAAGATTGGTTCATATGTTGCACGACTATGTTGAGGTATTCGCCTGGTCATACGAAGATATGTTGGGGCTTGGTACAGATATTGTGGTTCAACATTTTCCAATGAAAGAGGGTTGTTCTTCGATCAAACAAAAGGTTTGTCGCATGCGCCCTGATATGTCAGAGAAAATCAAGGCTGAGGTAATGAAACAGTTCAATGCAGGTTTCTTGGCAGTGACGTCGTACCCCCAATGGGTTGCAAATACTGTTCCAGTTCCGAAGAAAGATGGTAACATACGTATGTGTGTAGACTACAGGGATTTAAATAGGGCAAGCCCCAAAGACGACTTCCCACTACCATATATTGATGTCTTAGTTGACAACACTGCTCAACAAAAGGTGTTTTATTTCATGGATAGTTTCTCGGGTTATAACCAAATCAAAATGGCGCCTGAAGACATGAAGAAAACTACTATTGTCACATAGTGGGGCACCATCTGTTATAATGTCATGCCTTTTGGGCTGAAGAATGCAGGCGTAACTTATCAACGGGCTATGGTGGCTTTATTTCATGACATGATTCATCATGAGATAGAAGTCTATGTTGATGACATGATAACAAGGTCCCAAACTGAGGAAAAACACCTTTATCATCTACACAAGTTATTTGAGAGGCTAAAGAAGTACGAGCTGAGGTTGAATCCCAACAAATGCATCTTTGGGGTAAGGTCTGGAAAACTCTTAGGTTTCGTCTCCAGTGGTAAAGGAATTGAAGTCGATCCTGCAAAAGTCAAAGATATCTAAGAGATGTTGGCTCCCCGTACTTAGAAAGAGGCCATAGGTTTTCTAGGAAGACTTAACTGCATTTCCTGATTCATCTCTCACTTAACTGCTACTTGTGAACCAATCTTCAAGCTGTTGAAGAAAGATCAAGTAGTCAGATGGAATGACGACTGCCAAATAGCTTTTGAAAAGATCAATAAGTACTTACAAGAACCTCCAATTCTGATGCCACCATTTGAAAGAAGGCCTCTAATCATGTACTTAACCGTGTTAGAGAATTCAATTGGGTGTGTGTTGGGGAAACATGACGAGTCAGGTCGAAAAGAGCATGCAATATACTACCTTAGCAAAAAGTTTACTGACTGTGAAACAAGATATTCATTGCTCGAGGAAACTTGTTGCGCCTTGGCATGGGCTGCTCTCCGACTAAGACAGTAAATGTTGACTCATACCACTCTATTGATCTCTAAGATGGATCCCATCAAGTACATCTTCAAGAAGCCAGCTCTCCACGGAAGAATAGCCCGATGGCAAATGATCTTGACTGAATATGACATCTAGTACACTACACAAAAAGTAATCAAAGGAAGTGTACTGGTAGATCATTTGGCACATCAAGTTGTTGATGACTACCAATTCATGAACTTTGAATTCTCGGATGAGAATATCATCCTGATAGCAAATGGTGAAGAACCTGTACCATATGAAGGACCTGAGCAAGGATCCTGATGGACTATGGTTTTTGATGGGTCTTCCAAAGCACTTGGTAACGGAATTGGTGTTGTGATCATTTCCCCCGAAGGCTTCCATACTCCTTTGATTGTCAGACTCTATTTTGACTGTACCAACAACATGGCTGAATATGAAGCGTGCATCTTGGGTCTTAAGGCTGCTATTGACCTAAGAATCAAATTATTAAGTGCATACGGAGCCTCATCCTTAGTGGTCAGTCAGGTTAAAGGAGAATGGGATACAAATCATCCAAATCTTATCCTTTACAAAGAACTTGTGCTAACCCTGATCCCTTACTTTGAAGATGTTACCTTTGAACACATTCCGAGGGAAGAAAATAAGTTGTCGGATGCCATAGCGACCATGTCATCCATGTTCAAGGTCAGATGGGACAACAAAGCTCCCAGAATTAATGTAGAAAGATTTGACGAAATGGCGCACTGCTACGAAATTGACACTGATGGAGTAGAAGAGAAGCCTTGGTTTCATGAAGTAAAAAGATATCTTGAAGCTCAAGAGTACTCTAAAGGGGCATCCATCAACGACAAGAAATTCTTGTGGAGGTTCTCAGCCAAGTTCTTCCTGAGCAATGGGGTTTTCTATAAGCACAACCATGATTCAATCCTGCTCCGTTATGTGGACAACAAGGAAGAAGATAAAATCATGGAGGATATGCATGAAGGCATCTTTGGAACTCATTCCAGTGGAAACATTATGGCCATGAAGATTCTGAGAGCTGGTTACTATTGGTCGACCATGGAAACTGATTGTCACCACCACTCGAAGACTTGCCATAAGTGCCAAATTTATGCTGATAAGGTTCATGTACCTCTGATACCTTTAAATGTCATGACTTCTCCTTGGCCATTTGCAATGTGGGGGATTGATATGATCGGAGAAATCAAGCCTACAACCTCTAATAGACATAATTTTATTCTCGTCACTATTGATTACTTCACAAAATGGGTTGAAGCAGCTTCATTTTCCTCAGTTACCAAGAACGTCATAGCCCGATTTATCAAGCATAACCTCATTTATCAGTATGGCATCCCTAAAAGAATCATAATTGACAATGGTGCCAACCTCAACAACACCATGATCATTGAACTCTGTATGCAGTTCAAGATCAAGCATCATAACTCTTCTCCATATAGACCTAAGATGAATGGCACGGTGGAATCCACCAACAAAAATATAAAGGTTATGCAAAATATGGTGGTGACCTATAAAGACTTTCATGAGATGTTTCCATTTGCTCTTCATGGCTATCGTACTTCGACGCGAACATCAATTGGGACAACCCCATTCTCCCTAGTCTATGGCATGGAGGTTGTCCTGCCTGTCGAAGTTCAGATTCCTTCTCTAAGGATTATGAATGAAGAAAACTTAGACGAAGACGAATGGATTTAGACTAGGTTGGATCAGTTGAATTTGATTGATGAAAAGAGGTTGGTTGTTGTTTGTCATGGTCAGATGTATCAAAAATGTATGATTAAGGCCTTTAGCAAAAAGATCAAGCATCGAGTATATCAAGTTGGCGACTTAGTAATAAAGCACATAATTCTACCACAAGGTGATCCCAGAGGCAAATGGACTCCCACCTACGGAGTTCCATTTGTTTTCAAGAAAGTATTCTTGGGCGGTGCTATGATGCTAACCACTATGGACGATGAAGATTTCCCGAACCTTGTAAACATGGACATAGTCAAAAAATACTATGCAAAAGAACGACCCGCTAGGTTGACATACCTGGGCAAAAATAAGGGCATCTCGACGAACCAAAAGGGTTCGGGCAAAAATTAGGAATATATACAAAAGATTGTACACCCGACAAGTCAAAAATCTGAAAAGGAAGCTTGGGCAAAAAAGGGTATCCTGGTGGACTGAAAACCCGAAAGGGCGGTCAAGGAAAAAGTTACGGATTAAAAAGCGTACGACTATGTCCCGTTAGATCACTTACAGTCAGCTTTATTACTAAGGTCAAAAGTTCAAATGGTACAAGATCGGTTCAATCACATTCTTCTGACGACGATGGACGAGATGTTTGAAGACATAGGGGAAATAGCGAAGTTGGAACCTAATGAGATCACTTACACATGGCTATATATATTTGTTTTCACTTTGTACTTTTTTCATTTCACGAAGACTTCCTCTTACTAGGATATCAGTCTCTTTGTACAAAATCGCCTATTTATAGGCAAACCGTCAATACAAATACACTTTGAAATTCAAACTTTTTGTCTTTTCTATTTTTCTTGCAAAAACGTCCAATGACTAAAATTTAATAAGCATATGCATATGAACATGATTAACTGTAAACAAATACATGCATAAGAACAGGAATAAGCATTTACCTAAAACTCTAGGAGCTAGGATGACACTCGAGTTGTCCATAACTCCCCAAAGAGTTTCTTTCATAAAACTATTCGGTGAAGTCGCCAGAGCCACTTCTATAAGATTATCCCCACAGATAAGTCTTCACAATAAGGGCACATTCCCCACAATCTCCCCGACAGATCACTCCAAACAAATAAAGGAGTATAATCTCTTCCTAGTAATTTCCCTACGGAGTTCCAATCAGTATAATTCATGGAAATTCTATTCCCCAGCTAAGTTTATTCCTCTAGAACTTAAAAAGAAACGTTTTAGAGTTTCTTCTCTCTAGAAAATTCAATTTCCCCAAAAGAGTCGGTTTCTTTAGTAGAGCACTTCTCCATCAATAAGGGTTTATTTCCATAACAGACTACAAATCCCCCAACTCGAATCTATTCATCAGACTACTACAAATCACTAAACAAAATTCTTCTCCCCAGTAAAATTACCACTATCCCTAGAAAGTTGTTGCAAAACCTGGACACCGACCAAATACCAGTTAACTTTATCCTCCCCAGACAAGTCGGAAGTTTAACCATATCTTTTATCCCCAGTCAAGGTATATAAGAAATAAATTCCCCAGTATAGCAACAGACGACCAAAGTTTGTAAACTCTTCTCCCCAAATAGAAATCAATACATCGCCTGCAGATTTTCCTCAAACAAGCAAGAAGGAGTCCCCAGTGGAAGCATTCTAGACAAGATTGAAGATACACATACTCTTTATCCTCAACAATAGTCAGGGATTTATTTTCCCTGACAAAGATACACTTCAACAACATTTCACATTCATACATCATAACATATGCATATGAAACAAATATAGCATAGTCTCATTACATAATGCATTTCACACATCATGACATTGCATATAGTTAACTTTTTACCTTTTCAGGAAAGATCAATCAACAAACGAATATTATTAACAATTTTCAACAGTTCCAAATTAATTTCTAAAATAAGACAGGGCAACTATCTGTGAAGAACAAACTTATTATGGATCAATTCTCGAAACAGGATGAGGCAACTATCTACATGACGAGCACTTCCTTTAGACATCTGTTGGTTAAATTTAAATAGATCAAAGGTTTATTCTGATACTTTTTCCAATAGACACTTTTTCTGGTTCAGTTTAAATCAACCAAAGATTTATTCTTATTCTTATCTAGTTAAAGAGAAATACAGGCATCTGCTGGTTCGGTTTAAATCAATGAAACATTTATTCAGATACTTCTTCCAGTAGACACTTCTTCTAGTTCAGTTTAAATCGATCAAAGGTTTATTTTGATACTTCTTCTAGTAGACATTTTTTCTAGTTTAGTTTAAATCAACCAAAGATTTATTCTGATTCTTAAAGACAAATACAGACATTTGCTGGTTCAGTTTAAATAGACCAAAGATTTATTCTAATACTTCTTCCAGTAGACACTTTTTCTGGTTCAGTTTAAATCAACCAAAGATTTATTCTGATTCTTACCCAGTTAAATACAAATATAGACATTTGTTGGTTCAGTTTAAATCGACCAAAGATTTATTCTGATACTTCTTCCAGTAGACACTTTTCTGGTTCAGTTTAAATCAAGCAAAGATTTATTCTGATTCTTACCCAGTTAAAGACAAATACATACATCTGCTGGTTCAGTTTAAAACGACCAAAGGTTTATTCTGATACTTCTTCCAGTAAACACTTTTTCTGGTTCAATTTAAGTCGACCAAAGATTTATTCTGATTCTTACCCAGTTAAAGACAAATACAGACATCTGCTGGTTCAGTTTAAATCGATCAAAGATTTATTCTGATACTTCTTCCAGTAGACACTTTTTCTAGTTCAGTTTAAATCAACCAAAGATTTACTATGATTCTTATCCAATTAAAGACAAACAAATAAATATGTTGGTTCATTTTAAATCGATCAAAGGTTTATTCTGATACTTCTTCCAGTAGACACTTTTTCTGGTTCAGTTTAAATCGACTAAAAATTTATTTTGATACTTCTCTCAGTATACCTTTTCTGGCTCAAATTAAATCAGCCAAATATTTATTTTGATACTTCTCCCATTTAAATATTTAAAGACAAGTATACCTCTTCTAGCTCAGATTAAATCAACCAAAGATTTATTCTGATACATCTCCTAGTTAAAGTCGAGCGTAGACTTAGTCTGATTTCTCTATCAACAGTTACCTTGGATGGCATCTATAAGCCCATCTCCGACAACTCTTCATTACCTCTCCAAATGTCATCTCTAAGCCCATTCCCGGCAAAATCAACCAACAACATTACTTCGTTCACAGGCGAGTGCAAATTTCTGGGCACTTAAGTGTTCAATCATCTTCTACCTTCAAGTCACGAATAGCGAACCAACCAATCTATTCTCAATGTTATGTGTTCATCATTTTCTTGAATTTAAAATCACTTAAATTTTCAAAAATCACTTAGTTTTGAAAAATCACTTAAATTTTCAAAAATCACTTAAATTTAAATCACTTAAATTTAAAATCACTTAAATTTTCAAAAATCAATTAAATTTTCAAAATCACTTAAATTTAAAATCACTTAAGTGATTTTTGAAAATCACTTAGTTTTGAAAATCACTTAGTTTTGAAAATTTAAGTGATTTTTGAAAATTTAAGTGATTTTAAATTTAAGTGATTTAAATTTAAGTGATTTAAATTTAAGTGATTTTTGAAAATTTAAGTGATTTTTCAAAACTAAGTGATTTTCAAAAATCACTTAAGTGATTTTAAATCACTTAAGTGATTTTTGAAAATTTAAGTGATTTTAAATTTAAGTGATTTAAATTTAAGTGATTTTTGAAAATTTAAGTGATTTTTCAAAACTAAGTGATTTTCAAAAATCACTTAAGTGATTTTTGAAAATTTAAGTGATTTTTGAAAATTTAAGTGATTTTAAATTTAAGTGATTTAAATTTAAGTGATTTTTGAAAATTTAAGTGATTTTTTTAAATTTAAGTGATTTTTGAAAATTTAAGTGATTTTTTAAAATTTAACTTATTTTTTTAAATTTAAGTGATTTTTTTAAATTGAAGTGATTTTTTTAAATTTAAGTGATTTTTGAAAATTTAAGTGATTTTTTAAAATTTAAGTGATTTTTGAAAATTTAAGTGATTTTTTTAAATTTAAGTGATTTTTGAAAATTTAAAATTTAAAAAAAGTTACAGTAAAAAGATAAAATATGTAAAACATTTTTTTTAAAATTATTTAAACCAACTAGTTAAGAAAATTTATTGATAATTGTAATTAATATGTTAATGATATGAATATTTATTGATGCATATATGTAACATAGAAAATGCATTGGTCTAGTGGTAAGAAGTGTTCACTGCAGACAGTATGTCCATGGTTTGATTCTTGCTGAAGCACAAAAAAATTTTAACTTTGAATTAACACTCAATTAATAAAATATTAATATAAATGCCATATGGAATTAAAAACTAAAAATTAATTAAAAATGACAACTAATCAAGCCATGTCATTAAAATAATAATAAAAATATAACAAAAATATAAGCCACATCAGCCTTTTAGGTGATGTGGCGTCCTCAAGGTAAAAACTGAAACTTTTACAATTTGTCAAGGTAACAATTAGAACTTTTTTTTTGGCAGGGGGGTTTTTCAAATACACCCCATATGTCAGGGGTGAAAATAGGTATTAACCCAAAAAGAAAATTATGTAATTGCATTAAAACTCAAATGGACCAATCAGATCCAGCCACGCCATCGTCTTCTTCCTTGAGACAACACTAAAACGCACGTTTCACAGTTTCAAGCTCCTATGTTCTACTTAAGATTTCTACTTCATTTCTCCACCGAAATAAGTGATTCAAAGCTCAAAACCAAGCCAGATCCATCATCTTCATCATGTTACTTATAGATCTCAAAAATATTGACTAGGTAATTAGAAATCTGGATGCGAAAATTGCAAAAACTCACTGAATATGAATTATTCAGAAGTTCAGAAATGATCTATTCTTCAAATTCAATCAAATTCATACGTCAAACCAATTGTTTGGCCAACTATGAGCATGCATTCAAGATCTTAAACTCCAAAGCAAACTACATTGAGAGAAATTGAGATCTGATTTTTACCTCTTGAGTTGGAAAATAAATCAAACTAGTTCCTTTGATCAATAAGAAAAACCTTGAACCCTTGCTCTGAAACTTCAATGAACATGAATAGAGGAAGAAATCATGACTGGAATGAAGGAGAATGAAGCTTCGAAGAGAAGAGAATTTTGAAGATAATGAGAAATTTTTAGATCTGATCTTTGTGTATCTCTTACGTGCCTTGAAATGAATGATGAAGTGTGCTTATATAGCCATCCTGGAGTGAGGGCAACAGTGTAAAAATAGTTGATAACCGTGGGAGGGCAAGTGTGGCATTTCAAAAATTTTAAGGACAAACAAAACAAGTTACGTTCCACCTTACTTTTTCCTACTACCTGGTGCATTTTGGTAAGTGTAAAAGGGGATGGAATCAGAGGGAACATGGGCAAAAAATCAGATGAGATGATCTTGCTATTTTTGGCAAAACTTGGAAGAATATGGTCATGCCTCATGCGTGCCTTACTTGGACTTATTTGGCAAGAAAAGAATGCAACCATTCGTGCTAGACACATTCTAATTGTAACTTGACATCAATCAAAATTGGACTTATGCAAATTCTGCAACATGGCCATGGTTTTCCATAATTCTGGCCATCTAACTTTGTGCTTAGGCCAATTGAAAATCCTTCGTGCGTTTTAGGCCAAATAAAGGCCTTTCAAAAGACCACTTCATAGAGAACAAAATGTGCTTTAAATTTTTGAAAATGATCATGAAATGAGTAAGAAGTGATAACACCAAGTTAGGGAAAAGGAACTGGTTGGCCTGTAGGGCGCGCGCGTGCAAGGGCATGCATGGTGTGCATGAAGTCGGCCTTGTGGTGCCAACTTTAAGACATCAAAAATCACTCAAATTTTAGCCAAATTGGATGATTCAAAGTTTAATGAGAAGCTCTTATGGAAAACAATAAAATGATCTTCTAAAATTTTCAAATTGAGGCTTGCGTCACAAGAAATTGATTCCACAAAATGGCATGCCAAGTGTTTGACGAAATTACGCGCGTGACTTGCCCAAAAGAAGTCATCTTGACACTTAGAATATTTTTAAAATTTTAAGTTACTTCTTGAACAAGTTACACTCCAATTCACCACTTCTCATGATTCAAAGATGAATTTGGGTATGGAATATGAAAAGAGGATGTTTAAATTGATGGTTGACCAAAAGTCCACTAGGTCAACTCTTGATTTTATTGACTTTGGTCAAAATGACCAATTTGCCCCTTTTGATTAATTGAAAGATTATCAATCCAAATTGAACCTCATTTTTCAATCATAGATGCTCAATAACATGTGGTGAATCATAGAAAAAAGTTTTGGTGAAAAAGTCATAGAAATCCTGATTAAATCCAAAACCCTAGTTTTGTACCCTGTGCTAGGAGGTAGCTGATCAATCTTCAAAAACCTAATTCCACTGGGCATCATGAGAGACTCTTTGAAAAAAATTGATTCCAATGATGATAAGAGAATGATGCTTCAAGAGTTGGCTTATCTAGACCCCACTTACTTCAACTTGGACCAAACCCTAATTTAAACTGATTCCTCAAAAGAGAGTGATTCCTCTCTCAAATTAATACAAGCTTCAAACCTCTACTAGATGTAAGGATCTTGAGACATGAGGGTCCCTTGTGGCTTGAGAAATTCAAAGTTTGGGAGAAAAAGATCCCTTCTTACACCAATTGTCAACACTATCAACTAGCACTTCTTGTAGACAATTTGAGAACCAAAGTATCTTGACTCCATCAAAAAGTATGAGTGAAATGCCATATGATGTTTATGATGGAACATAAGCCTGAATAAAAAGGGTAAATTTTGGGATGCATTAGCTGCCCCTATTCAATTAACTTTAACTGTATAAGTTAGAAAAGCGACAACTTTCGAGCGTTTAGAGTTTAGGATGATTGAATATAAAAGAACCCGGAAATTTACTCTCCTGAAGAGAAAGCAGAAGAACCCCCAAGACATGCGTCAGAATGAAGTCGTAATGCAGATTTTTAAATAAAAATGAGACAAAACCCAAAGCTTAAAAGAATAGACGAAACTAAACCTCCGCAAAAATGTGTCAGGACAAAACCGGACCACAAAAGGGTGAGATAAGACTCCATCCAAAGAGAATAGGCGAAACTAAACTCTGGAAAAGAAAAAGTACGCGGGTGAGGAGACGAAACTCTGAGCTCGACCCAAAGCAAAGTGGCTAGAGTGCGTGATTCTAGGAGCACCTTCTAATCTCAAACTAAGATAGCCAGTATGAAGGAACTGAAGAAATCCCAGGAGTGAGGAACAAAAGCGAGACGAAACTCGACCCAAATAACCAGTTAGACAAAACTAACCTAGATGAGTACCAGGAAGAAACTGGATTACACGCACGGGCGACGAGGGGAAATTCGATCCATAGTGAAGTGATGAGAGTGCATGTTTCTCAGAGCATATGCTGGTCTCAGATCAATGGATAAACAGTGACAAAAACTGATAAAAGAATCCAAGGAACAAAAGAGACCGAATTCAACCTGGGACGCAACACGAACACCGCAAAGAGACTCAGTAAACGATAACCGAAAAGGGTTCAGTAAACGATAAATGATAAAGTCCAAGGTATGAAAACAAAAACGAGACGAAACTTGACTCATTATAACTATTTAGACAAAATTAAACTAGATGAGTACCAGAACGAAACTGGATTTCATGCACAGGCGACGAGATTGAAACTCGACCCAAAGAAAAGTGATGAGAGCGCATGTTTCTCAGAGCACCTGTTGGTCTTAGATCAATGGATAAACAGTGACGAAAACTGAAAGAAGAATCCAAGGAACACAAGAGATTGAATTCAACCAGGGATGCAACACGAACACCGCAAAGAGACTCAGTAAATGAAAACCGAAAAGGGTTCAGTAAACGATGACTGATAAAGTCCAAGGTATGAAAACAAAAACGATAAGAAACTTGACCCATTATAACTAGTTAGACAAAACTAAACTAGATGAGTACCAAGACGAGACTGGATTTCATGTGCAAGGTGAGGAGACGAAACTCTGATCTCGACCTAAAGCAAGGAGATTAGGGCGTACACCTAAAAACCTGTTGAAAGCGAATATCAAGACGAAACTGGTATTCGAAAGGTAGATCAATAGACATCAGAATGAACCGGTGAGGGTAGTGAAGACTAAACCCGATAAGACTGTGCCAAGGCAAAACTGAACTACGATCAAGAGTAGACACTCAAACAATCAAATGATTAACATCAAAAAGATGTTTGTATGGGGTGAAACTTAAGATAACATGGAAGAAGACCTTGTTGGGAATAAACTTGCAGAATTAGAAAATCACTGGGGATAAATAGAAAGATTAAAGGCTTATGTTCAGATGCATGTGAAACCACGCGGCCGAAACCTGTCATCTGGATGTTAATGAAACATCAATGAAGTCTCCACCTAATGTCTTTTATCCCGCCGAGGGGGAAAGGTAAACATTGAGAAAACCTGAAAAGGGAGAAATCACGGTCTATCGACCGAGAGATCGGGTAAGGGAGTCTGTTATGTGAGGGGAAGGTGTTAGCACCCCACACGCCCGTAGTACTCTACGGTATCCACTCTTGTTGTCTAATCTAATGGGTGTGGTCAAATCCTATGTCTATGGATTACAGCTGAAAAGGGAATGCATGCGAGAGGTAAAAAGGAAATAATGTAGGGAAAATAAAAGATGTGCTCGATTGGGCCCTACCCCAATGCCTACGTATCCCTTTTAAGGAATCAGAGCAACCGTAGTTCGGCTTATGTGTTTTGGTTGGTTTGTGTTTTTTAATTAAGACAAACAAAGATAGTCAAGATGGCAAAACATCAAATAAAATAACAAACAAATGAGATGGTAAAACATCGGCTAAATAATAACAAGATAACATGTCAAAGATGGCGAAACATCAAATGACAAAAATGACAAAACAATCACACCTAACAATGATATTGAGAATCAAAGTAAGATAACAAACATGTGCGATGGCGAAATATCGACTTCAAACAAATGTGCGATGGAGAAACATCGGCTAAATAATAACAAGATAACATGTCAAAGATGGCGAAACATCAAATGAAACAACTGACAAAATAATCACACCTAACAATGATATTGAGAATCAAAGTAGGATAACAAACATGTGCGATGGCGAAACATCGGCTTCAAACAAATGTGCGATGGCGAAACATCGGCTAAGAGGTAACAAAGGTATCATGGCAAAGATGGCGAAACATCGATAAAATAGATGACAAAACATCACACCTAACAATGATATTGAGAATCAAAGTAGGATAACAAACATGTGCGATGGCGAAACATCGACTTCAAACAAATGTGCGTTGGCGAAACATCGGCTAAGAGGTAACAAATGTATCATGGCAAAGATGGCGAAACATCGATAAAATAGATGACAAAACATCACACCTAACATTGATATTGAGAATCAAAGTAGGATAACAAACATATGCGTTGGCAAAACATCAGCTTCAAACAAATGTGCGATGGCGAAACATCGGCTAAGAGGTAACAAAGGTATCATGGAAAAGATGGCAAAACATCGATAAAATAGATGACAAAACATCACACCTAACAATGATATTAAGAATCAAAGTAGGATAACAAACATGTGTGATGGCGAAACATCGGCTTCAAACAAATGTGCGATGGCGAAACATCGGCTAAGAGGATAACAAATACAAAGAGTAAAGTTGGTGTGTGTTGTACCCCAAAATTTTCCCTCCCATTTCCTCAACATTTTCTCACCAGACCCTTGAAGATCAAGACCCAGTTAGGGTTTCCTCTGCTCAAGACTTCTCCTTGCACTGTTGACCCAAATTAGGGTTTGTGTTTGCACAAAGATATTCTGACCTAAAATGCCTAAGATGACTTTCATGCTTCATGTTGGACTCCCAAGTTTATCCATACCAAGTTTCAAGTCTTGATTCCAAATTTTGCCCAGTCAATTGGACAGTTGACCTAAGAATCAACTGTATTGGGGAAAAAGTCAATTGTGGCCAATTGACAGTCAAACCTCATGAAAATTGACCCACATCAATATTATGAACTCAAATGGACCTTTTGATCAAGTTTGGATCACAATTCCTCAAGAAATTTGATCAGATCACCAAAAGGGCAAAATGGTCATTTTTAGGGTTTTGACTACACAAAGGCAATTTTTGACTGTTTGACCTAGCCAATGGCAAATCAAGCTCACATATGGACTCAAAGACCCCATGGAATTGTCTTGACATGCTCAACAAGTTCAAAAGATCCCAATTACACAAGATTGACAGTTGAATTTCTTAGTCAATTGATCAATTTTTACTGTATACTGAAAAGTCAAACTTTGACTTTTTGGTCAAAATCAAGGGTCAAGATTCATTTTTCATCAAAGCATGCCAAATCATGAAACTTGTTCACCAAGAAATCAAAAAATGCAAATTAGGGTTTGAAATGAGAATTTTTCATAACTTAGAATTTTTCTAAGTTATGAAAAACCTTAATTTTTTTCCCAACTTTGCCCCACTTTCTCACCAAGATTCATTTGGATTCAAGCAAAAGTTAAAACATGAAAGTTGTATCTTGGTACATAATCTACAACTTTTATTCACAAAGTTTTCCAAAAAGAGACTTGTATCTCAAGTTACAATTTTTGGAACAAGGGTACTAAACCATTCTTAACTTAGTGAAAATTTGACCTATTTTAGCAAGGTTTTCTACCTAACTTCAAGACCATTCTACCTAACTTCAAGACCATTTTCCATATACTTCCACTTGGAATTTCAATTTGCACTTCAAAGATGGATTGTAGTACACATTCCAAGCTTTCCAAAATGTCCAAGAACTCATCAAACAACCTCATGGTTAGAGAGAATCAAATTTTGCAATATGGCAAAAAGTCACTTTTGTTCTTGACCAAGACATGTTCATACACATTGCCATTTTCAAGTCAGCTTGGTTTATGCTACATTACAGGCCTCTAAACCATCTAACACTCAATAATTTAATGCAAAACCTTTGTGTCCTAGCATTATCTTGTTCATTAAACCATTACACAAGAGATTAACCTTAAAATGGAAAAAGCATTTTAGCCATTTTTGAAAAGATTGCTTTATGTCAAGTTCATATATCTTTGAAGTACAAAGAAATCCCAGAGGCACAAGTTATGAGACATATTTCACTGATCAAGACAAGGATTTGCAGCAGGTTTAGGGGTCCTCTACCTGTCTAGAACACAAAGTGGCCATTGCTTGCTTAAAGTTCAAAGAAAGATAGCATAACTTATACTAACTTCCATATCAGTCAACCAGGCCTTAGAAGAAGTGATCCAACACATTCCAAACATTGATCCTAAGCTGAAGCACGAGCCTTTCACCTCCAATACCTTCACAAACTCAGAATCACCATTAAACTGCACCAAAATAGGGCTTGCTGCAGATTGAGTTCCCTAGCTCAATCGTTTCATACACTCTTGCCCAAACCAGTTCACACACCTTCCCTAACATCAATGCAAGCTAACCAAAACCTAAGACACGACCTGTAACACTCCCAGGCCACTTCACCATTTTCATTTTCTTGTTTTGCAGTTGAAGTTCTCTAGCACGATTCAAGAAGTTTAAGGACAAAGTAGAACTTGGAATAGCATCCTCACACTTCAAGGAAGTTGTACCAATCATCACCTTGCACTGAAAGCTTCTCCATTGCCAGATACAATTTCAACTGAACAGGTAAGTTCATGAACTCGTATCTCTCTTATTAGGCATTGTTAGATTTATGTTTGTGAAGAGAATATGTCACATTCATAGCCCTGAACATGCCCATGTAATTAGATTTCATTTATATTATGTGTGCTGCAAGAATTTAAGGTTTGAACATTGATGAAAAACTAGGTCAGGAATTGGGGGAGAGGAAATTCTCCCTCATCTTAGAGAGTTAAGTCAAGTTTTTTATATCCCTGGATTCGTCTTCTCATGCTCTACACTTTTCATGTTGAAAGTTTTGCTTAAAAGTCCAAGAATTGGGAAATAGAAAACGCGTGTTTGGCTTGAACAAAGGTGTTCTGAGGTTGAAGATGACTTGGTTCTGGGCTGGGCCTGTTTGACATTTCTTTTTGCACCATATTTTTACTTATGCACCCCCTGAGCCCATTTTGTTCATTTTAATGTTTTTTTGACTTTTCTTTTTTTGGTTTGACTCATTTATTTTTCCTCATAATATAAAAAATATAAAAATAATTTTTTATACCATTTTTGAATTTATTAGGTATTTATTTGTTTAGATTAGCTTTTATGCATAAATAAATAAGTAAATACATTTTATTAAAGAATACTAAAAAATATGCAAAAACATTTTTATTTTCATTTTTATTTTGTTTTATCTTCTGAAAATATTTCACATAAAAAATACTTTTTTTTATAAATATTAAATATTATTATTTTTTATATATAATACATATTTAGAAAATAATACATACATATATATATATATATATATATATATATATATATATATATATATATATATATATATATATATATATATATATATATATATATATATATATATATATTATATATATATATATATATATATATATATATATATAATATATATATATATATATATATATATATATATATATATATATATATATATATATATATATATATATATATATATATATATATAATATATATATATATATATATATATATATATATATATATATATATATATATATATATATATATATATATATATATATATATATATATATATATATATATATATATATATATATATATAATATATATATATATATATATATATATATATATATATATATATATATATATATATATATATATATATATATATATTAATATATATATATATATATATATATATATATATATATATATATATATATATATATATATATATATATTAATATATTTAGGTTAAATTACAAAATATATACACTTTTATTTTTCTTATTAATATTTAATATAAAAATATCTCTTGACAAATATATTTCGTTTTATTTTATTTTTGTATACAATAAATAAATACTTGTACATAATAAATAAATAATGCATTTATTTTAATAGAATTAGGGTTTAACCCTGAACATGAAAAACTCCCAAAAAATAATACTTTTATTTTTGTTTATTTTGACATATAAAAATACTTTTTTTCATACATACAAAAACCATTTTTTGCATCTTGCATATTTATTCTTATTTTATTTAATTTGTGCAATTAAATTATCTTGTAAATAATTCAACATTGATGTAATAGTTTAGGTTTAAATTCCTTGTCAAAATCCCCATTTGAACATTTGTACCCCCTTCCCATATATATGGTGTTGTAATAGCTTAGTAAATTTAATTTTCGCACTTTATTGCTTTCTAATTATACCATGCTAGAATTAGGGTTTGTATGCGAAAAACAACGAAAATAGTTTGACCTAATTTCAAGATAAACAAGCATGAAAATGGACACACCAATCACACTTGCACCCCCTAGGGTATTCCACTTGTTGCCTTCAATAAATGGGCCATATTGCATGTTAGGTCTCTTTAGGCAAAACAAACACCAATCAAATGATCATAGTCCCTCGATGACGCTTTCAAAATGTTGCCTAAACAAATGATCAAGTCCCTTAAAGAAAATTGCCCAAAGATGCTTAGCACTATTGTAATTATGGTCTAAACGATGACCCGTGCCCGTCCCTTTCACCTCCTAACACAAGATTGTCCACCAAATGCAATGGTGGAACAAAATTGTTAAAAGGGTTAAAACATAGCAATAATCTTTGAGAAATTTAGGAGTAGATAACCTCTTAGTTGCTTGAATCAAACTTGCAAAAACAAAACACTTGCCTATTTTCTAAAACCACACTTCACAACACTTTCAAAAAAAAACTTTCAAAAACAAATGAAAACCTTTTTAAATACATACACCTTTGTATACATCCCAACATGGATCATTACAAAGGTTGCCACCACATTGGCTTCTTTTCAAAACATTTTCAAACCCACACACACAAAGCACCATTTCAAACAATTGAAAACAAAAGGCAAGTGATCTAAGCAAGTAACTAAGAGCCCATGGATAACCATGGATAGAAAGGGTGTTAATACCTTCCCTTTCTATAATCTACTCCCCGAACCCAAGAAAACATCTCAAAAGGTTTTTGCTGTGCTTTTTAACCTTTCCTTAGGATAAAATAAAAAGTCGGTGGCGACTCTTGCTCAACCGAAACATTTGCGAAAACAAACGCAAAACCATAGTCAGTTCTCCCACCGTATCACAGAACTGGCGACTCTGCTGGGGATTAAATTTAAAAGTGGAGTAACCTTATGGCTTAGATCACCTTTGTTTTCAATTGTTTGCTTTGTTTGATTTTATATTTGTGGGTTTTGCATCGGAGTTTTATAGATCCTAACCCGGATCTGGGGAATACCCTTTTTAGGTAGCATAATCTGTGAGGGACCTGTCCGGCGTAGACCGACATGGGTGAAGCAGTGGCTACGTTGGTGTGGCACCTTGGTCTGTACCTATATTCCTTGTGTTGCAATGAGGAGAATATAGGTCTTCTAAGGAGTCATTAAACACCAACCAACCATAGAACCCTAAATTAACCAAACTTGGCCACTAGAATAGTAGCAGTATGCTACACTCATTGAGGCTAAACTCTCGCGATGGTTCTGGCCGTAAGAAAAGATTGCGATGCTGGAGTTATGACCGATTGAGGGTAGTCAATGATTTGAGATCCTCTAGAACCCGGTTACTTTTGATAGGACATGTTTTAACCAACGAAACCAAAAGAGGGTAATACCTAAACTTCATGCTGGCCTGAAACCTAAGGGTTGTCTTGTGTGACTTGTGTGCCTTATCATGCTTGCCTGTGTGAATACTTGTGGTGTGCCTCATCATAGCATCATGCCATCATACCATTGCATGCATCCTGTATAAAGGACTAACCCATTTCAAAGACAGAAAAGTTTCATCTTTGCTCTGTTTTGTAGGACATCATGATGCCCGTGCGTAGGAATACTATCCGGCTCAACTTTGTTCAACCACCAACTTTGCTCAAGGATTTGGTTGGTAGGATTCCAAACACTTCTTCCTTCATCAACAGGCATGGTTCTCTCCTTGGCTTGATCACTGCAAAATGGGACCAACAACTGATAAGTGTTCTGACCCAGTTTTATGACCCCCTGTATCATTGTTTCACCTTTCAAGACTTCCAGCTGGTTCCTACCCTGGAAGAATTCTCTTATTTGCTTGGGATCCCTGTCTTGGAGCAAACTCCTTTCACTGGTTTGGAAAAGACTCCTAGGCCTGAAGAGGTTGCTGCAGTTCTCCCCTTGACCAAAGAAGAGGTATTGGCTAACTGGGAAACTAGAAGTGGAGTTAAGGGCTTTTTGGTCAAATTTCTGGTTGGCAAAGCTAATGATTTCTGGAATAACTTGGACTTCAAGGCGTACAAAGATATTCTGGCTCTTTTGATCTATGGTCTGGTATTGTTTCCCAATCCTGACACCTTTATCAGTATCCATGTCATAAGGATCTTCATGTCTCGGAATCCTGTACCCACTCTTTTGGGTGATATCCTGCAACAACTCTATGCTCGTACTGCCCGAAAACGGGGAACTCCGTGGTGTTGTGCTCCTTTGCTAGTGAGGTGGTTTATTTCGCACCTTTCTAAGTTCTTGCTGAAGAATGAAGAAGGAAAGGGTTGGGCTCAGAGGTTAATGTCTCTCACTGATAATGACATCACTTGGACTCTCAGAGGTTTAGATGAGGTAGCTGTCATTGATCGTTGCGGAGAGTACCCTAATGTTCCGTTGATTGGTATCCAAGGGGGAATCTCTTATAATCCATGCTTAGGTCTCCGCCAGTTTGGAAAAGCCAGAAGAGTTGGGCCTCATGAAATGTTGGTTCCTCACTTCCATTTTGAGTTCCAGGCAGACAGTGACAAACTACGCCATGGATTCATTAAAGCTTGGGACAGAATTCACAAAGCTGACCCACATGAGTTGGGACCAAAGACTTCTCTACCAATGGAACCCTATTGCAAATGGGTCCGCATCCGTGCTCAGAAGTTAGGTATGCCGTACGAAGCTGTCCGACCTATCATTCTTGAATCTCCTGATGAAGATGGGGTTCCTCCAACTGTCCTCCCTCCTCAGATACCCACTGATTTTGATACAATGAAGAGATCTTGGGCGCAGCTAAAAGAGGAACGGGATTTTTATCGGGAAGAGTTCAACGAACAGGAGCGGAAGATCCAGAGGCTGACTAAGCAATTGGAGGAGGAGCGGGTTCTGAATAACTACATCAACACTGAGAAAAGGAGGCCATGGGAGCACTGATGGGCTTTGGATATTTCCTTTTATAGCTTTTATTTCCTTTCCAGTATTTTTCATTCCTGTAATTCCTAAGGGCAAGTTGTTGAACAATTAAAATTTTAATCTAATTAAGTGTGTTTCCCTTTTGTCTACAAAGTTGAATCTTGTTTGTCTTTGAAAACATAAAACATACGCATCTCATTGCACCATATGCATAGCAGGTACCCTTTTTCACGGGTTGCTTAATCTTCTTCGCTGTTTATTTGAACAGTCATCATGAATCCAGACTCATCCAGTGAGAAAGCAATCAAGGCCCTTCAGGCCCAAAGTGCCCAGTTTCAAGAGATGGTCCTGAGCCTGGCCCAAGGTCAGCAAGAGTTGAAGACCCTACTCCTGAAGAAGAAGAAGAAAAAGAGGATTGCGTTATTCAACACCGGACGCAGGTTTGGGAACACACTCCATAATGAAGCTGAACCAACTACTTCTTCTGCTGAGAAAATCAGTCCCCAAGGGGGAGGAGCTCCTAGTCCTGCAGTCTCTGACAACGAGACGGACTACAATGACGAACAATATCCACCTGCTGCCGACAAATACAAGCAGTTGGAGGACCGCTTGAGCGCCATGGAGATCCAGAATGTGCCAGGGCTGGATTTCGGAGATTTGGGGTTATCTTCTAGGGTAGTAATCTCACACAAGTTTAAGGCGCCTGCCTTTGCCAAGTACGACAGGGCTTCCTGTCCAAAGCTGCATCTAAGGTCGTACGTAAGGAAGATCCAACCTTACACGGCAGATAAGAACCTTTGGATTCACTTCTTCCAAGATAGCCTTTCGGGGTCACAGCTTGAGTGGTTCTACCAACTAGATGGAACTAGCATCTGACACTGGGAAGATTTGGCAACCGCATTCTACAGACAATATCAATACAATTCTGATCTCGCTCCTACGCGTACCCAACTTCAGGGTATGTCTCTAGGAACGGGCGAAGGGTTCAAAGAATATGCACAAAAATGGAGAGATTTGGCTGGCAGGGTGCAGCCTCCATTGACTGATCGTGAGCTGGTTGATATGTTTCTAGGGACTTTGTCTGGTCCATTTTTCAATCATTTGGTTGGTAACTCCTCCGCCGGGTTTACGGATTTGATTCTGACGGGAGAAAGAATTGAAGCTGGCATCAGGTCAGGAAAGATACAAAAAGCTGCCTCCGCAAGTATTGAGAAGAGACCTTTCAAGAAAGAAGCAAGTGCAGTCTATGGTCCTAGAAGACAAGTCAAGCCAGAAAGTCGCCAAGCCGTCCATGCCTTGGTCATTTCAAAGCCTGTTGCTGCTCCTCAGCAGTACAATCAACAAAGAGGTGAAAGGCCCAAGAGACAGTATACTCGGTTGAGTATGACCTTGTCACAAATTTTACCGCAACTGTTATCAACCAACTTGGTGACCATCAAAGAAGCTCCTAAGGTCGTTAATACTGCATCTCTTAAGTATAACCCAAATGCCCGTTGTGCTTATCATTCCGATAGCCCCGGGCATACTATTGATGATTGCTGGGCCTTGAGAAACAAAGTGCAAGATCTTATCGACGCAAAGGAAATTCAGTTTGAGGCGCCTGAGAGGCCAAATGTTGTAACTGCTCCTATGCCCCAGCATAGAGTAAATGCCATCGAGGAAGATTTGTATGCTGTTTCGGTGAATGATGTTGTTACCCCTCTTTTGACTGTTAAGAGGAACTTACTACTAGCTGGTTTATTTCCGGGTTGTAGCAAGGGTTGCCTCCTGTGTGCTGTTATCCCTACCGGTTGTCCGCTGTTGAAATCAGGCATCCAAAGCCTGATGGATAGCAAAGAAATTTTGTTCAAGAAAACTGTTGTTCTGTTTGTTTCCGCTGAAGAAATATTTGTTGTCACAATTTACAATCCTTCCAAGGCTCCCCCGAGGAAGCCGGTCCAAATTATGTCTGTTGCACCCATTACTATTAATGTTCCGGGGCCTCTCCCCTATGAGTCTTGTAGGTGTTTAGGTATTGGCTTGCATTTTTGGTAAAACCCAAGTGTGTATGTGTGAATGTCATGACTGATGTCATAACATTCTAGTTTAGTTTGTACTGATTCATTAGGTACCTTTGCAGAAAAATATTGTCATTCAGGTACTGATGTTTATAAGTGTGTATCTGAGCATTTTGCAAAATGATCACATTTTTCCTAAATCAGTAGACAGGTTTCTCAGATGTCATAACAGATGTTAAGACATCCTGTTCTGAACTAACAGGTTTGCAGGTTGGTTAAATTCTGAGTTTTTTCAGGAAAATAACTCAGTCTTTCCAGAACAGAATCCTGCGTTTTCTTTGGGTTAACCTAGCTCAACCCTAACCTGGTTAATAAAGTCCTGTGACCTAGTCTTAAGGTCAAACGGAATTAACCCTAGGTTTTTATGGAAACCCTAACTGAAGTTGCAGCTGCTATATATTCAACAGAGCTGCTGTTTTGCAAGTAATCCCTTTTTGGTCAGAAGATCATTTGTAAACTGTATAGGTTTAATTATTGTACTCCAAGCAATTATCATTGTGATAAGTGACTTGGAATAGGTTTTTAATTGTAAGGGTTGTGTAGCACTCAAAGCTTTGAAGCAAGAGTGTTTGAATGTTTCTTGACTAAAGTTGTGAAGCAGAGTCAAGTTAAGTTTGTGTATCACTCAAAGCTGTGAAGCAAGAGTGGTTGTGTTGCTTGATTAAAAAGCTGTGAAGCTTAATCAAGTGTATGTTTTTGAAGAGTGTCTTCATCAATTCATTAGTCAAATTGTTTTATGTATCACTGCTGTGATTGAGGGGGAGTGAGTAGGAACTCAGGTTTAAGTTGTACTTAGATTGAAATTGCATTGGGTAGGTCTTAAGTGAAGGAGATAAACTGGTTGGTTTATTCCTGAATTAACATCTCTTATAGTGGATTTCCTCCCTGGCTTGGTAGCCCCCAGAGTAGGTGTTGTTGCACACTGAACTGGGTAAACAATTGACTGTGTTCTTTATTGTTTTTGTATTTACTGTCATATAGTAAGTCAGATACGGTGTCATAACATTGAACGTGACATTGAGTATATGCAGCCAGAATTTTAATTGGCATCAGAGCAGGCACCCTGCCTGTATTACTGGGTGAGATCTAGGGATATCAATTTCTGGCACTATGGACAAAGAAGGAGTTTTTGGAAATAGACCACCCATTCTGGATGGAACTAATTATGACTACTGGAAACCTCGTATGATTGCCTTCTTAAAATCTCTGGACAAAAAGGCTTGGAGAGCTGCTGACAAAGGATGGATCCATCCCACCATAACTGAGAAAGATGGGACAATCAGTCTGAAGCCTGAGGAAGATTGGAGTAAAGAAGAAGATGAGTTAGCCCTGGGAAATTCCAAAGCTTTAAATGCCTTGTTCAATGGAATTGATAG
Source organism: Vicia faba (assembly GCA_948472305.1). Taxonomy (NCBI): domain Eukaryota; kingdom Viridiplantae; phylum Streptophyta; class Magnoliopsida; order Fabales; family Fabaceae; genus Vicia; species Vicia faba. The sequence goes on along the minus strand of OX451737.1, from coordinate 1,680,309,475 downwards.
AAACATTTTCAGACTAGTACATCAATATGAACTTGCCAAGGAAGTTTGGGACACTCTCAAAACTACTCATGAGGGCACTTCCAAAGTAAAAATGTCAAGGCTTCAGATGTTGACTACCAAGTTTGAGAATCTAAAAATGATGGAAGATGAAACCATTCATGAGTTTCACATGAACATCTTGGAGATTGCCAACACCTCAGGAGCACTGGGAGAAAAGATGTCAGAAGAAAAACTGGTGAGGAAGATTCTCAGATCCTTGCCTAAAAGATTTGCAATGAAGGTAACTACCATAGAGGAAGCCCATGATATCAGCAAGTTGAAAGTGGATGAACTTATTGGGTCTCTTCAGACTTTTGAGATGGGGATCACTGATAATGGTGACAAGAAGAACAAGAGCATAGCACTTGTGTCCAACACTGATGTTGAAGAAAATATTTCAGAAGCTATAGCCATGCTTGGAAGACAGTTCAACAAACTCATCAAAAGAATAGATCCAAAGTCAAGGTCTAATGTTCATAACATTCCCTCTGACATTGACAGTTCCAGCAGAAGACTAAGGTCAGAAGAGAAGGGAAATCAAGGCAGAGGAATTCAATGCCATGGTTGTGAAGGATATGGACATATTCGAGCTGAATGTCCTACCTTTCTTAAGAAACAAAAGAAAGGAATGACAGTTACTTGGTCTGACTGTGATTCAGAAAGTAATTCTGAAGAAGAATCTGCCAAACTAGTTACTGCTTTAACTGGTGTTTGTACCTCTGAAAGTGACATCAGTGATGAAGAGGTGACTTTTGAAGAACTGGCTGATACTTACAAGAAATTGTGTATCAGAAGTACTGAAGTCTGTGTGCAGAATGAGAAACAATCAAAACTCATCATAAAGCTGGAGGCTGAAAAAAGGGAAAACCTTGAAACTATAAGTCATCTAGAAGGAGAATTTCAATTGCTGAACTCACAACTGAATCAAATGACCAAATCTGTCAAGATGCTGACAAATGGAACAGACAAATTGGAAGAGATCCTTCAGGTTGGACAAAATGTGGGAAATAAATCTGGACTAGGATTTATGGAAGCAAAGAAATCTGGTACTGATAAGCAAATGTCAAAACAGATGTCTCAACACAACTCTCATCATCAGGAACAGAGACATATGAAGAAAAGGTACCAAAGATGGAGATGTCATCATTGTGGGAGATATGGCCACATAAAGCCCTTCTGCTTCAGATTGCATGGATACCCTAATCAGAACTCAGGTGTCAAACCTAAGTCTAAAAAGGTACCACATGCTTCTAAATGGAAGAAAAAGGCTACTGCCCTGATAGCCCACACTTCCCTGAGGGTCTCTGCAAAGGAAGACTGGTACTTTGACAGTGGATGTTCCAGACACATGATTGGAATCAAGAACCTCCTCAATAATGTTAAGCCTCACACCACCAGTTTTGTGACCTTTGGAGATGGTACTAAAGGTGAAATCAAAGGAGTTGGTGATTTGGACTGCCCTGGAGTTCCAAGTCTGAATGAAGTACTACTGGTAAAAGGGCTGACTTCTAATCTCATTAGTATCAGTCAATTGTGTGATCTATGATTCAAAGTCAATTTCTCAAAATCTGAATGTCTTGTAATCAATGACAAACAAGAGATAGTAATGAAAGGAGTCAGATCCAAAGACAACTGTTACTTGTGGGAGCCTGAGAACACTAATTTCTCATCTGTGTGTTCCATTGCAAAAGAAGAAAAAGAGGTGAAACTGTGGCACAAAAAACTTGGCCATCTTCATCTAAGAGGTATGGAGAGGATTATCTCCTTGGAGGCAGTCAGAGGGATTCCAAGACTGCAAATTGATGAAGAAAGAGTTTGTGGTGAATGTCAGGTTGGTAAGCAGACTAGGATGTCACATCCAAAGTCAAGACATCTGACCACCTCTAAGGTTCTAGAACTTCTTCATATGGATCTGATGGGACCAATGCAAGTAGAGAGTCTTGGTGGAAAAAGATATGCCTATGTGGTTGTGGATGATTTTTCCAGATTCACCTGGATTAATTTCATTAGGGAAAAATCTGATGTATTTGAAGTTTTTAAAGAATTGTGCAAAAGAATTCAAAGAGAAAAGGAAGGGTGTATTGTCAGAATCAGAAGTGATCATGGCAAGGAATTTGAAAACAGCAAGTTTGATGATTTCTGTTCTTCAGAAGGAATTAGTCATGAATTTTCTTCTCCTATAACACCTCAGCAAAATGGAGTTGTGGAAAGAAAAAACAGGACCATACAGGAATCTGCCAGAGCAATGTTACATGCCAAAAGACTTCCTATGTATTTTTGGGCTGAAGTTATGAATACAGCCTGCTATGTTCATAACAGGGTCACCTTGAGAAAGGGAACCTCATCCACCATATATGAACTCTGGAAAGGAAGAAAACCAACTGTGAAGTACTTCCATGTGTTTGGCAGCAAATGCTATATTCTGGCTGATCGTGAACAAAGAAGAAAATTGGACCCTAAAAGTGATGAGGGCATATTTCTAGGATACTCCTCAAACAGCAGAGCTTATAGAGTATTCAATTCCAGAACCAAAGCCATGATGGAATCAATAAATGTTATAATTGATGACTATCATGAAGAAATAAATGTTCTGTGTACTGTTGAGACTTTCTTTGAGACTTCAACCCAACAGAATGATCTACCCAACTCCACCACAACAGAATCTGAATCAAAGGAAGCTAGCAAGATCCCTTCCATCAGAATTCAGAAGGATCATCCAAAAGAGCTCATCATAGGAGATCCCAACAGTGGAGTCATCACAAGATCTAGAGAAATCATCTCAAACTCTTGTTTTGTGTCCAAAATGGAACCAAGAAATGTCAAGGAAGCTTTAACTGATGAATACTGGATTGGTGCAATGCAAGATGAACTGAACCAATTTAAGCAACATGAAGTCTGGGAACTAGTTCCTAGACCTGAAGGAACTAACATCATTGGGACAAAATGGATATTCAAGAACAAGTCAGATGCTGAAGGAGTTGTCACCAGAAATAAGGCAAGACTTGTTGCTCAAGGATACACCCAGGTTGAAGGGGTTGATTTTGATGAAACCTTTGCACCTGTAGCCAGGCTGGAATCAATCAGACTCCTATTGTCAATTGCTTGTCTTTTGAAGTTCAAGTTATTTCAGATGGATGTGAAAAGTGCCTTTCTAAATGGGTACTTAAATGAGGAAGCTTATGTGGAACAATCTAAAGGCTTTGTGGATCCAACCCACCCTGATCATGTCTACAAATTGAGAAAAGCTCTATATGGCCTGAAACAAGCTCCTAGAGCATGGTATGACAGGTTAACAAAGTTTCTCTCAGACAAAGGCTACAGAAAAGGAGGCTTGGACAAAACTCTCTTTGTCAAAACTGAAGGAGGGAAGTTGATGGTTGCCCAAATATATGTTGATGACATAGTGTTTGGAGGAATGTCAGAACATATGGTTAAACACTTTGCTGACCAGATGCAGGCTAAATTCGAAATGAGTCTAATGGGAGAACTAACTTATTTTCTTGGACTGCAAGTCTCACAGATGGAGGACTCAATCTTCTTATCTCAAAGCAAGTATGCTAAGAACATTGTAAAGAAGTTTGGTATGGAGAATGCAAGTCACAAAAGGACTCCTGCTCCTACTCATCTAAAGCTTTCCAAAGATTCAAGTGGGGGTTAAGGTGGATCAAAGTCTGTACAGAAGCATGATAGGAAGCTTGTGGTACTTAACTGCCAGCAGACCTGATATTGCCTTTGCAGTTGGAGTTTGTGCAAGATACCAAGCTGATCCCAAAGTCAGTCATATCAATCAAGTGAAGAGAATTTTGAAGTATGTAAGTGGAACTTACAACTATGGGTTGATGTATACTCATGGCTGTGAACCAGCTCTGACTGGCTACTGTGATGCTGATTGGGTTGGTAGTGCTGATGATAGAAAAAGCACCTCTGGAGGATGTTTCTTCTTGGGAAATAATCTGGTTTCCTGGTTCAGCAAGAAACAGAATTGTGTGTCTCTTTCTACTGCTGAAGCTGAATACATTGCAGCTGGTAGTAGCTGCTCTCAAATGATCTGGATGAAACAGATGCTCACTGAGTATAATGTCACACAAGATGTTATGACATTGTACTGTGACAATCTGAGTACAATCAACATTTCCAAGAATCCCATTCAGCATAGTAGGACCAAACATATTGACATACGACATCACTTTATCAGAGACCTTGTAGAAGAGAAGACAATCAAATTGGAACATGTTGCCACTGAGCTACAGCTGGCTGACATTTTTACCAAGGCTCTGGATGCAAATCAATTTGAAAACTTGAGGGGTAAGTTGGGTATTTGCCAACATGAGGAATTGTAGCAATTAATTTTGCTTAAAACAAGGATCAAAGGAGTTATGCTTGTTCTGATTGGGTTAAAATTATATTTTCCCATTTCCTTCAATTCTTTTAAGAAGTTGAATAGAAACATCTTTTCTTCCTTCCCCTCTCGTCTCCTCATCAAAACCCAGTCTCTCAATCAGAATTTTCTCTTCAGTTGCAGTTGGTCCTCTAAGACTGTCAAAATGTCTCAAACACCATCATCATCCAATACGACTATTTCAACCTCTTCCTCTGATCAAGATTCTAGGACAATCTCTTCCTGTCTGGACTCTGAAGTCCTGGAGATCTCTTCTCGTAGAAAAGTGGGAACTAACCCCACCAAGGTCAAAGAGTTGAAAACAAGACATGCAGGAAAGTCCCAAGCTTCTGCCTCTGGTAATCCATCTCATCCTTCTTCTTCAGTTCCCCCTGAAATTGCAAATAGGGAAGGGTCAGCCTATGTTAATCAAGCAATAGCAAGAATTGTTTCAAGAATTCTGAACGAGAACCACTCAGTTCCTGGCATTTCTGTTCCTTTGAATCAAGAAAGTTCAAATCCAGATGTCTCTAAGGATGTTGAGACATCAGACAAAGAGAAGAATGCTGATATTGCTCACAAGAAAAGGAAGAAGCCCGAATCCTCTGAGTCTGATGACAGTACTTGAAGGTTGGTTGTTGTTTGGTGGTGTTGCTGGTTGGTGCTGATATCTGGTGGAGTTTCGAAGTGTGTTCAGATTTTTTTTCTGCTGCTGCTATTATTATTTTGGATAACTGTATGATCTTATGAACATGTATCTTTGGCCCATTTGTGGCTAAAGAGGGGGAGAATATTTTGGTACTTACTTAATTAGTACTTGCTCAATTAGACATTCTATTTTTCTGCAGTCATCTCTTTCTGCTGCTATCTATCTCTGATTGCTTAGGGTCTTTAGCCAAAAATCTGCCAAAGGGGGAGTTTGTAGGTGTTTAGGTATTGGCTTGCATTTTTGGTAAAACCCAAGTGTGTATGTGTGAATGTCACGACTGATGTCATAACATTCTAGTTTAGTTTGTACTGATTCATTAGGTACCTTTGCAGAAAAATATTGTCATTCAGGTACTGATGTTTATAAGTGTGTATCTGAGCATTTTGCAAAATGATCACATTTTTCCTAAATCAGTAGACAGGTTTCTCAGATGTCATAACAGATTTTAAGACATCTTGTTCTAAACTAACAGGTTTGCAGGTTGGTTAAATTCTGAGTTTTTTCAGGAAAATAACTCAGTCTTTCCAGAACAGAATCCTGCGCTTTCTTTGGGTTAACCTAGCTCAACCCTAACCTGGTTAATAAAGTCCTGTGACCTAGTCTTAAGGTCAAACGGAATTAACCCTAGGTTTTTGTGGAAACCCTAACTGAAGTTGCAGCTGCTATATATTCAACAGAGCTGCTGTTTTGCAAGTAATCCCTTTTTGGTCAGAAGATCATTTGTAAACTGTATAGGTTTAATTATTGTACTCCAAGAAATTATGATTGTGATAAGTGACTTGGAATAGGTTTTTAATTGTAAGGGTTGTGTAGCACTCAAAGCTTTGAAGCAAGAGTGTTTGAATGTTTCTTGACTAAAGCTGTGAAGCAGAGTCAAGTTAAGTTTGTGTATCACTCAAAGCTGTGAAGCAAGAGTGGTTGTGTTACTTGATTAAAAAGCTGTGAAGCTTAATCAAGTGTATGTTTTTGAAGAGTGTCTTCATCAATTCATTAGTCAAATTGTTTTATGTATCACTGCTGTGATTGAGGGGGAGTGAGTAGGAACTCAGGTTTAAGTTGTACTTAGATTGAAATTGCATTGGGTAGGTCTTAAGTGAAGGAGATAAACTGGTTGGTTTATTCCTGAATTAACATCTCTTATAGTGGATTTCCTCCCTGACTTGGTAGCCCCCAGAGTAGGTGTTGTTGCACACTGAACTGGGTAAACAATTGACTGTGTTCTTTATTGTTTTTGTATTTACTGTCATATAGTAAGTCAGATACGGTGTCATAACATTGAACGTGACATTGAGTATCTGCAGCCAGAAATTCAAGTCTGATAAAGCTGTCCCATGGCATTATGGGGCCGACGTGTATGTGCTTGGAGTGAAGCAGGAGTTCAACACCAATACCAGTATCAGTAACATTACTGGTCCCGCCAAGATTACCCGTAGTGGCAGGCTTTTCTCGCCTGACATTGCACCGCCAGTTATCCGAAAACCTCTCACCATCACATCCGCAAGTGTGCATGTTCCAATTCAAGTTCCTGTGTCTACTACTGCCGCCGAGTCCTCTGATGCTCGGGGCAAAGAAGTTGCTACCGATTTGCCTGCCAGGACGGAGGCACCAAAAAAGACTGCTGTTGAAGCCTCCCAACAAGAAATGGAGGAAATCCTTAAAATCATCAAAAAGAGTGACTTCAATGTTGTTGAACAGTTGGGGCATACCCCCTCCAAAATCTCTATGCTATCATTGCTGCTATGCTCAGAGGCCCATGCAAAAGCCCTGATTTCATTTCTGAAAACGACCCATGTGCCGCAAGAGACCTCTGCAGATCAATTCACTGACTGTGTGGCTAATTTGACAGCTGATAATGGCTTGGGGTTCTCGAATGCTGACCTTACCGCCAAAGGGAAAAATCACAATGATGCCCTGCATGTTTCCATAGAATGCAGGGGCACTACTCTCGCACACGTGCTGGTGGATACCGGTTCTTCCCTGAATGTTTTGCCCAAGAAGGCATTGGATCGCTTGGATTGTGAGGGCCTGGAGTTGAAACCTAGTAACATCATTGTTAGAGCCTTCGACGGTTCTAAGAGGATGGTGCATGGCGAAGTAGACATTCCTATTCGTGTGGGTTCCCAAGTTTTCGACTCAACGTTCTATGTAATGGATATTCGTCCATCTTACTCCTGCTTGTTGGGTCGACCCTGGATTCACAAGGCTGGGGCAATAACATCCACTCTACACCAAAAGCTCAAATACCCTGTCAAAGGGAAAATTGTTACTGTGCAGGGTGAGGAGGAATACATGGTTAGTCACTTGAATTCATTCCGGTATATCGAGATGGACAGGGAGTTTATTGAAACCCCCTTTCAGCATTTTGAGGAAGTACCTCCAACGTTGGCATCAGCTGAAACAGTGGTTGAAGAAGACTTTCCGTTGAAGATGGCATCCTTGAAGGATGCCCGGGATGTAATCGAGAAAGGAAATTGTGCAAATTGGGGTCAGCTTCCAGACTTCACTCAAAAGAACGACAAGTTTGGGCTGGGCTTTACTGCAGAGGCTCAGAGGGCTATGCGCAAGGAAAAGATCAGAAAGGCTCTAGTGTTTATCACCAGCCCAAGGGTGAATGCCATCAAGGAGGACGTAGAGGAAGCAGAGTTTGACAGTTGGATCTACCCGACCACCAGAAACAGACCAAGCAATTGGACGACAAAAGATTTTACACCTATCACATTTGTCACGCAGTAATTAACTCTTTTGATTTCCAATTTGTAACAAATAATATGTTAAAACTTTGTTGGCTCGGTGTCCTACCCGGGGCATCGTAGCTCCATTTGTGAGGGCTTTTTGTATGACATTTCCATATATCATCAATCAAAACATTGGAAGTTTGTTGCATTTCAAATCTTGCGCTCTTTTTCTTTCTGTGTTATATATTGCAAAACAGCTATATTTACACACACTCACTTATACAGGTTTCAATCCACTCTGGATCTCACTGGTAACAGCTCTGCTACCACCAATTATGACTTCGAGAATCCGATCAACTCGGCCAAAGACGAAGGCGAAGATGATTGCGAAGTGCCTGGCGAACTCGCAAGACTGCTACTCCAGGAAGAGAGGGCTATTCAACCACATGAAGAGCCGGTGGAAACAGTTAACTTGGGTACTGAGACAGATAGGAAAGAGGTCAAGATTGGTGCCAATCTAGAGCTCAACGTGAAGCAACGACTGATCCAGATGTTGCATGATTACATGGAGATATTTGCTTGGTCCTACAAGGACATGCCCGGTTTGGATGCCGACATTGTAGTTCATCACCTACCAACCAAAGAAGACTGCCCTCCGGTAAAGCAAAAGGTCCGCCGTATGCGCCCAGAGATGTCCGAAAAGATCAAGGCTGAGGTTAGGAAGCAATTCGATGCCGGGTTTCTAGCAGTAACTTCTTACCCTCAGTGGGTTGCCAATGTGGTGCCAGTGCCAAAGAAGGACGGAAAAGTCAGGATGTGTGTCGACTACAGGGATCTAAACAGGGCAAGCCCCAAGGATAACTTCCCCTTACCTCACATCGACGTTCTTGTTGACAATACTGCTCAACACAAGGTGTTCTCCTTCATGGATGGTTTTTCAGGGTATAATCAGATCAAGATGGCTCTGGAAGATATGGAAAAGACCACCTTTGTGACTCAATGGGGCATCTTCTGCTACAAGGTCATGCCATTCGGATTGAAAAATGCTGGGGCAACCTATCAACGTGCCATGGTTGCTTTATTTCATGATATGATCCATCATGAGATTGAGGTATATGTTGATGACATGATTGCGAGGTCCCAAACTGAGGAAGAACACCTTGATCATCTGAGGAAGCTGTTTGACCGACTAAAGTTATACAAGCTGAGGTTGAATCCCAACAAATGCACCTTTGGGGTGAGGTCCGGAAAATTGCTAGGTTTCATTATAAGTGATAAAGGTATTCAGGTGGAGCCTGCCAAGGTAAAAGCCATACAAGAGATGCCGACTCCAAAGACAGAGAAAGAAGTCAGAGGTTTCCTGGGACGACTGAATTACATTGCCCGATTCATCTCACATCTGACTGCTACTTGTGAGCCAATCTTCAAATTACTGAAGAAAGATCAAGTAGTACGCTGGAACGATGAATGTCAGGCTGCCTTTGAAAAGATAAAGGAATATCTCCAAGAGCCACCCATTCTTATGTCACCAGTGGAAGGAAGACCTCTGATACTATACTTGACAGTGCTTGATAATTCAATGGGGTGTGTGTTGGGGCAGCATGAAGAGTCTGGCCGAAAAGAGCACGCTATTTATTACCTGAGCAAAAAGTTTACCGACTGCGAGTCTCGTTACTCACTGCTTGAGAAAACTTGCTGCGCTCTGGTATGGGCTGCTCGCCGGCTGAGACAGTATATGCTGACTCACACTACTTTTTTAATTTCAAAGATGGATCCCATCAAGTACATATTCGAAAAGCCTGCTCTGTCTGGAAGAACAGCAAGATGGAAAATGATCTTGACAGAATATGATATCCAGTATACAACTCAGAAAGCAATCAAAGGAAGTGTACTGGCAGATCATTTGGCACACCAACCTGTGGACGATTACCAATCATTGAACTTTGAATTTTCGGACGAAGACATCATGGTGGTAACTGATTGTGAAGTACCTGGACCGGATGAAGGACCTGAGGAAGGATCCCGATGGTCTATGCATTTTGACGGAGCCTCCAATGCTTTGGGTAACGGCGTCGGCGCTGTAATCATATCTCCCAAAGGAACTCATACTCCACTCACCGCCCGATTGTGTTTCAACTACACCAACAACATGGCAGAATATGAGGCATGTATCATGGGTCTGCAAGCTGCAATCGACTTAAGGATCAAATATCTGAGTGTCTTCGGAGATTCCACTCTCGTGATCAATCAGATCAAAGGCGAGTGGGATACGAAACACCCAAATCTTATTCCTTACAAGGAGTATGTGTTGACCTTGCTTCCCCACTTTGAAGAGATAACTTTTGAACACTTCCCAAGAGAGGAGAATCAGCTAGCGGACGCACTAGCTACGATGTCTTCAATGTTCAAAGTTAAATGGGACAATGAGGCTCCCCGGATCATTATCTGGAAGTTGGACGAACCGGCATACTGCTACGATCTTGAGGATGAAAAGGTGACTGAAAAACCCTGGTATCATGAGGTGAAGAGGTACTTGGAAGCTCAGGAATACCCTGAAGGTGCATCTGTCAATGACAAGAAGTTCATGAGAAGGTTTGCTGCAAAATTGTTCCTCAGCAACGACATTCTCTACAAACGGAATCATGATTCAACTCTACTACGTTGTGTGGATAAGGCTGAAGCAGAGAAGATCATGATAGAACTGCATGAAGGTACATTCGGAACACATTCCAATGGACACACCATGGCAAAGAAAATCCTTCGGGCAAGATATTTCTGGTCCACAATGGAAGCCGATTGTTACCAACACTCTCGAACTTATCACAAATGCCAGATCTATGCTGACAAGGTGCAAATCCCTCTGGTTCCTCTAAACGTCCTAACGGCACCTTGGCCTTTTGCAATGTGGGGCATTGATATGATCGGTGAGATCCGACCGACGGCATCCAACGGGCATCGCTTCATCTTGGTAGTGATCGATTACTTCACGAAGTGGGTTGAGGAAGCTTCCTACGCCATGGTAACCAAGAGCGTCGTGGCACGTTTCATCCGGCATAATCTGATCTGTCGATACGGTGTACCGGAGAGAATCATTACGGACAATGGTACCAATCTCAATAACAAGATGATCACTGAGCTCTGCGAACAATTCAAGATACAGCACCACAACTCTTCTCCCTACCGGTCGAAGATGAATGGGGCTGTAGAGGCAGCTAATAAAAATATCAAGAAAATTGTGCAGAAGATGACAGTGACCTATAAAGATTGGCACGAGATGTTACCGTTCGCTCTTCATGGGTACCGTACCTCAGCAAGGACGTCAACCGGGGTAACTCCTTTCTCCTTGGTCTATGGCATGGAGGCAGTCTTGCCAATTGAAGTCCAGATACCCTCTCTCTGGATAATGAAGGATGCAGACTTGAGTGAAGATGACTGGATCCAGACTCGACTTGATCAATTAAATCTGATTGACGAAAAGAGACTCACCGCTATCTGTCATGGTCAGACGTATCAAAAACGGATGATTAGGGCATTTAACAAGAAAGTCAGACCACAAGAGTATCAAGTTGGGGACCTGGTAATCAAACGCATCATCCTTCCTCAAAGTGATCCTCGGGGCAAATGGACCCCTACATACGAAGGGCCACTTATGGTTAAACATGTGTTCTCAGGAGGAGCCATGATCCTAACCACCATGGATGGTGACGACCTTCCTCACCCCGCCAATGCAGACATAGTGAAAAGATACTACGCATAAATAAAAGACCCGCTAGGTTGACATACCTAGGCAAAAATAAGGGCTTCCCGGCGAACCAAAAGGGTTCGGGCAAAAATAAGGGATGAAATAAAAAAATCTGTACACCCGGCAAGTTGAAAACCTGAAAAGGCAGCTTGGGCAAAAATGGGTATCCCGGTGGACTGAAAACCCGAAAGGGCGGTCCAGGTAAAAGTTAGGGATGAAGCGTAACACTATCTCTCATTGGATCACTTCGCATCCGGAATTCGGCATCAACTATCTGGCTCAGACTTCGGCATCGACCAATCAGCTTCATCTTCAACTAGGCAGCAAAGTGATGAGACGCTTGAAGACATAAAGGCGATAGCAGAGTTGGAACCCAGTGGGATTGTTCACATAGCTGTTTTGTTTCCTTTTCAAAATTGTAAATTCTATGTTATTCGGCGACATTCTCTTACTAGGATGTCAGCCTCTTGTACAAAAACGCCTATTCACAGGCAAAATTCAAATCAATACAAATTCACTTTTCCATACAAATTACCATTGTTTTTCCTTTTTCTGTTTTGTCTTGCGAAGAACGTCCAATGTTCATTTTTGATATATGCATTTGACATTAAATTGCTGATTCATAAATATTTGCATATGAAACAAAAGACTAATTACAGGTGACATCAGAAACAGGGGCAATGTGAAGTAGCCTGATGCAGTCTGGTTGCTTTGTCCGCCAAGGTACCAAGGTAGATTCGACTGAAGAATGTGACCAAATCATTCCAACTCCCCGCAGAGTAAGACAAGATTCAGCAATACTTTCCCCAAGCAGAGTTGGTTTCCCGTCAATCCTGAAAAGGCACAACATTCCCCGGCAGAATATCAGTACCTCAGTACAATTCCAAAAGTTTCCCTAGGAAGGTGGAATCCATATCCCCAGCAGGTCTTAAAGCTTATCTCCAATAGATTCCGGAAGCTTATCCCCTGCAGAATACGGACGTCTCTCCCGAGCTTTATTCAAAGTTATTCCTCATAAGGGCTTATAACTGGGTTATCCTCAGCTAACTGCCACGAAAGATCGCCCTCGGCAAAGTTCTTTCAATCCCCAGCGGAGTTTATCATCATTATCCCCAGCGGAATCCATCATTGAAGCCCTCAGCAGGCCTCTCATCAAAACTTTAGCAAAGTATCTCTTCCACAGAGCAATTCCCCGGCTGGTCGTCAAGGATTTATTTTCCTAAGACGAAAATACATTCATAAACATTTCACATTTTCATACATTTTGCTTACATACATGATAAAGTGCGTACAACACTATCTCATGTTAAACATCATGACATCATGCATATCATACATCATGACATTGTATACAACTTATGTTTTTGCCTTTTCAGGGAAAATACAATCCCAAAGACAACTACCTTCAACTACCACATTTCCAGACTCGATTCCTGCATCTAGCCAGGGCACGTCTGAAGAGTTCAAAGATTCGATTCCTGTATCTAGCCAGGGCATATCTATCAACTATCACAATTCCATATTCGAGTCCTGTATCCAGCCAGGGCATATCTGTTGACCACATTCCCAGACTCGATTCCTGTATCTAGCCAGGGCACGTCTGAAGAGTTCGAAGATTCGATTCCTGTATCCAGCCAGGGCATATCTGTTGATGACTATTTCCGGATTCGATTCCTGTATCCAGCCAGGGCATATCTGTTGACGACCATTTCCAGACTCGATTCCTGTATCTAGCCAGGGCACGTCTGAAGAGCTTGAAGATTCGATTCCTGTATCCAGCCAGGGCACGTCTGAAGAACTTGAAGATTCGATTCCTGTATCCAGCCAGGGCACATCTGTGAGCAACCAATTGTAGATTCGACACCTGTATCTAGCCAGGGAATATCTGCATGAGGAGATTAAAGATCAAACACCTGTAACAAGCCAGGAAAACATCTGTCTTTCTCAAATACACAAGTTCTCGCTAAGGAATCTCTTATGCGATCAACACTTCCAAATGGCATCTATAAGCCCATTCCCGACAAGGTTCTGTCGCATCTCCAGATGGCATCTATAAGCCCATCTCCCTATCCACCATCTCTCCAAATGGCATCTGTAAGCCCATTCCCGACATCACATTGCCGATACTTCAACATGCGAGTGCAAATTTCCGGGCACTATAGTGTCCAATCTCCTTTTACCCTCGAGTCACGAAAGGCAAACTTGCCAATCTAACTCTTCAGGTTCAAGAAGATTGAACAGGGGCAACTGTTGTACCCCAAAATTTTCCCTCCCATTTCCTCAACATTTTCTCACCAGACCCTTGAAGATCAAGATCCAGTTAGGGTTTCCTCTGCTCAAGACTTCTCCTTGCACTGTTGACCCAAATTAGGGTTTGTGTTTGCACAAAGATATTCTGACCTAAAATGCCTAAGATGACTTTCATGCTTAATGTTGGACTCCCAAGTTTATCCATACCAAGTTTCAAGTCTTGATTCCAAATTTTGCCCAGTCAATTGGACAGTTGACCTAAGAATCAACTGTATTGGGGAAAAAGTCAACTGTGGCCAATTGACAGTCTAACCTCATGAAAATTGACCCACATCAACATTATGAACTCACATGGACCTTTTGATCAAGTTTGGATCACAATTCCTCAAGAAATTTGATCAGATCACCAAAAGGGCAAAATGGTCATTTTTAGGGTTTTGACTGCACAAAGGCAATTTTTGACTGTTTGACCTAGCCAATGGCAAATCGAGCTCACATATGGACTCAAAGACCCCATGGAATTGTCTTGACATGCTCAACAAGTTCAAAAGATCCCAATTACACAAGATTGACAATTGAATTTCTCAGTCAATTGATCAATTTTGACTGTATACTAAAAAGTCAAACTTTGACTTTTTGGTCAAAATCAAGGGTCAAGATTCATTTTTCATCAAAGCATGCCAAATCATGAAACTTGTTCACCAAGAAATCAAAAAAATGCAAATTAGGGTTTGAAATGAGAATTTTTCATAACTTAGAATTTTTCTAAGTTATGAAAAACCTTAATTTTTCCCCAACTTTTCCCCACTTTCTCACCAAGATTCATTTGGATTCAAGAAAAAGTCAAAACATGAAAGTTGTAGCTTGGTGCATAATCTACAACTTTGATTCACAAATTTTTCCCAAAAGAGACTTGTATCTCAAGTTACAATTTTTGGAGCAAGGGTACTAAACCATTCTTAACTTAGTGAAAATTTGACCTATTTTGGCAAGGTTTTCTACCTAACTTCAAGACCATTTTCTATATACTTCCACTTGGAATTTAAATTTGAACTTCAAAGATGGATTGTAGTACACATTCCAAGCTTTCCAAAATGTCCAAGAACTCATCAAACAACCTCATGGTTAGAGAGAATCGAATTTTGCAATATGGCAAAAAGTCACTTTTGTTCTTGACCAAGACATGTTCATACACATTGCCATTTTCAAGTCAGCTTGGTTTATGCTACATTACAGGCCTCTAAACCATCCAACACTCAATAATTTAATGCAAAACCTTTGTGTCCTAGCATTATCTTGTTCATTAAACCATTACACAAGAGATTAACCTTAAAACGGAAAAAGCATTTTAGCCATTTTTGAAAAGATTGCTTTATGTCTAGTTCATATATCTTTGAAGTACAAAGAAATCTCAGAGGCACAAGTTATGAGACATATTGCACTGATCAAGACAAGGCTTTGCAGCAGGTTTAGGGGTCCTCTACCTGTCTAGAACATAAAGTGGCCATTGCTTGCTTAAAGTTCAAAGAAAGATAGCATAACATATACCAACTTCCATATCAGTCAACCAGGCCTTAGAAGAAGTGATCCAACACATTCCAAACATTGATCCTAAGCTGAAGCACGAGCCTTTCACCTCCAATACCTTCACAAACTCAGAATCACCATTAAACTGCACCAAAACAGGGCTTGCTGCAGATTGAGTTCCCTAGCTCAATCCTTTCATACACTCTTGCCCAAACCAGTTCACACACCTTCCCTAACATCAATGCAAGCTAACCAAAACCTAAGACACGGCCTGTAACACTCCCAGGCCACTTCACCATTTTCATTTTCTTGTTTTGCAGTTGAAGTTCTCTAGCACGATTCAAGAAGTTTAAGGACAAAGTAGAACTTGGAATAGCATCCTCACACTTCAAGGAAGTTGTACCAATCATCACCTTGCACTGAAAGCTTCTCCATTGCCAGATACAATTTCAACTGAACAGGTAAGTTCATGAACTCGTATCTCTCTTATTAGGCATTGTTAGCTTTATGTTTGTGAAGAGAATATGTCACATTCATAGCCCTGAACATGCCCATGTAATTAGATTTCATTTATATTATGTGTGCTGCAAGAATTTAAGGTTTGAACATTGATGAAAAACTAGGTCAGGAATTGGGGGAGAGGAAATTCTCCCTCATCTTAGAGAGTTAAGTCAAGTTTATTATATCCCTGGATTCGTCTTCTCATGCTCTACACTTTTCATGTTGAAAGTTTTGCTTAAAAGTCCAGGAATTGGGAGATAGAAAACGTGTGTTTGGCTTGAACAAAGGTGTTCTGAGGTTGAAGATGACTTGGTTCTGGGCTGGGCCTGTTTGACATTTCTTTTTGCACCATATTTTTACTTCTGCACCCCCTGAGCCCATTTTGTTCATTTTAATGTTTTTTTGACTTTTCTTTTTTTGGTTTGACTCATTTATTTTTCCTCATAATATAAAAAATATAAAAATAATTTTTTATACCATTTTTGAATTTATTAGGTATTTATTTGTTTAGATTAGCTTTTATGCATAAATAAATAAGTAAATACATTTTATTAAAGAATACTAAAAAATATGCAAAAACATTTTTATTTTCATTTTTATTTTGTTTTATCTTCTGAAAATATTTCACATAAAAAATACTTTTTTTTATAAATATTAAATATTATTATTTTGTATATATAATACATATTTAGAAAATAATACACATATATATATATATATATATATATATATATATATATATATATATATATATATATATATATATATATATATATATATATATATATATATATATATATATATATATATATATATATATATATATATATATATATATATATATATATATATATATATAGGTTAAATTACAAAATATATACACTTTTATTTTTCTTATTAATATTTAATATAAAAATATCTCTTGACAAATATATTTCATTTTATTTTATTTTTGTATACAATAAATAAATACTTGTAAATAATAAATAAATAATGCATTTATTTTAATAGAATTAGGGTTTAACCCTGAACATGAAAAACTCCCAAAAAATAATACTTTTATTTTTGTTTATTTTGACATATAAAAATACTTTTTTTCATACATACAAAAACCATTTTTTACATCTTGCATATTTATTCTTATTTTATTTAATTTGTGCAATTAAATTATCTTGTAAATAATTCAACATTGATGTAATAGTTTAGGTTTAAATTCCTTGTCAAAATCCCCATTTGAACATATGTACCCCCCTTCCCATATATATGGTATTGTAATAGCTTAGTAAATTTAATTTTCGCACTTTATTGCTTTCTAATTATACCATGCTAGAATTAGGGTTTGTATGCGAAAAACAACGAAAATAGTTTGACCTAATTTCAAGATAAACAAGCATGAAAATGGACACACCAATCACACTTGCACCCCCTAGGGTATTCCACTTGTTGCCTTCAATAAATGGGCCATATTGCATGTTAGGTCTCTTTGGGCAAAACAAACACCAATCAAATGATAATAGTCCCTCGATGACGCTTTCAAAATGTTGCCTAAACAAATGATCAAGTCCCTTAAAGAAAATTGCCCAAAGATGCTTAGCACTATTGCAATTATGGTCTAAACGATGACCCGTGCCCGTCCCTTTCACCTCCTAACACAAGATTGTCCACCAAATGCAATGGTGGAACAAAATTGTTAAAAGGGTTAAAACATAGCAATAATCTTTGAGAAATTTAGGAGTAGATAACCTCTTAGTTGCTTGAATCAAACTTGCAAAAACAAAACACTTGCCTATTTTCTAAAACCACACTTCACAACACTTTCAAAAAAAAAACTTTCAAAAACAAATGAAAACCTTTTCAAAGACATACACCTTTGTATACATCCCAACATGGATCATTACAAAGGTTGCCACCACATTGGCTTCTTTTCAAAACATTTTCAAACCCACACACACAAAGCACCATTTCAAACAATTGAAAACAAAAGGCAAGTGATCTAAGCAAGTAACTAAGAGCCCATGGATAACCATGGATAGAAAGGGTGCTAATACCTTCCCTTTCTATAATCTACTCCCCGAACCCAAGAAAACATCTCAAAAGGTTTTTGCTGTGCTTTTTAACCTTTCCTTAGGATAAAATAAAAAGTCGGTGGCGACTCTTGCTCAACCGAAACATTTGCGAAAACAAATGCAAAACCATAGTCAGTTCTCCCACCGTATCACAGTGTGTATCTTTTACTTTGAAGATGGATTTGAGTTTATTAAAGGTGTCTTAAGATTTTCCAAGAAAAGAAATTTTTGTTTTAAGATGCAAGAATGCAAAGGAAAAAAAAAACTAAGGGAAACTAGCCTAGCATTATCCCTAGTGTTATAAAATAATGGTTGACCCTAAGGTTGAGGATAAAGGGGAATCATATCCTATGTTCACATGCTAGAGGGAGCTTAACAAAACTGTCCTATAGGGAACATGTAATGAGAGTGAAGTCGTGATCTCAATATCTAAATTGAGTGACTCATCGATCAACAATTAAAGAAGAAAAGCAATAAATATCCTATAGGGAGCATGTAATGAGAGCGAAGTCGTGATCTCAATATCTAAATTGAGTGAATCATCGATCAATAATTAAAGAAGAAAAAAATAAATATCCTATAGGGAGCATGCAATGAGAGTGAAGTCGTGATCTCAATATCTAAATGGAGTGACTCATCGATCAATAATTAAAGAAGAAAAGCAATAAATATCCTATAGGGAGAATGCAATGAGAGCGAAGTCGTGATCTCAATATCTAAATTGAGTGACTCATCGATCAAAAGCTAACATAACACATGCCGTCAGAAAAAAACCAGAGGGCCTCTTGACATATATCAGCAACGGAGGTCCCATCATGTAATCAGAGTATTATGCAAGAAT
This sequence comes from Vicia faba, assembly GCA_948472305.1. NCBI lineage: Eukaryota > Viridiplantae > Streptophyta > Magnoliopsida > Fabales > Fabaceae > Vicia > Vicia faba. The sequence continues at coordinate 1,680,290,747 of OX451737.1, read as the reverse complement.
GAAAATGGGAGAAAAGAAGTAGTACAATACCAAACAGATAACTATCTGTAGCAATCAAGCAAGAATAAAAGAAACCCAGAGAAACTTCGAGCAAGTTGGCATCAACAAACAAATTGAGTCAGGAATCTATCAGATATGAGCAAGTCCCAGGGGCAATGTATGGAAATCACAATCACCTGTATATATATATATATATATATATATATATATATATATATATATATATATCCTGCATAAACCATCAAACATGCCAAACACAAAATAATGCCAGTATAATAAACTGTGTTCCACAAATAAAGTGGAACACAGAAGCCTCAAGCCAAAAGTGGCAACTTTCTCAGAGTACCTCGCACATTCAACAACCAAGTTAGTATTCCATAAGATGAAAAAGTGAGAACCAACATGATGACTTTAAACATGATAAACATGGAGAAACAAGCATATGCACAGATTAGGTCAAGAGAATCAGAGGAATGTTGCTATTTCCTATCACCATGTTGAATTGACAATTGAATGCCAATCAAGGATCATAAGAGCTTGAGAATAATGTGAACAAAAAAAAATGAAAGTTAGTAGCAACCAAATTTTAATCAAGCACAAATAATCATGCACAAATCATTCAAACTCCACTTTATTAACACAGTGAGAAATGAAACCTACATAATGAAATAAATGGTTCCAAACATTCAAGTATGGGGCATTAGGTAAAAATGGCTTGATGTTAATATGGACAAGTCAGAACCAACATGATCATTAGGTTCCCAATTATAGGCCTCACCCAAGCTCATTGGCTAACAAACAAGTTGCAGGAAAACATGCAAACATAATTAGATACCTTCACTTCAAAATTACACCAAAAATAGGAACAATGATCCATAATTCAAACCAAAAAGATCTTAACATCTTGGAAGTGTTTAGAAGTCAGAATGCAAGCCCTAAGTTCATGAATGATTGGGGAGAAGGCCAAATGAAGTGCAAAGTTTAAGACTAGTTGGCAAAACCGCCAAACTAGACAAGTTTTCAAATTATTTGTGGAAAAATGTCAAACCAAGTCAAATAATTCAATAAAAATATTTTCCAAATTCCCAATAAATTCATGAACCATGATCAAGACCTACAATCCAATAAAAATCCAAGGTACAAGGGTTTTGAACATGAAACTTGCACTATAATCAACAAAACCCTAGATTTTGATTTTCAATCCTAAATATTAACTAAATAGGATTAAAACTCAAACAAATCCAACCAAGGTCAAACCAAACACCAAGAAACCTTAGAAGTCAGGATAAATTTTTTTCATATTTTTTGAATTAAGAAAAGTCAAGAAAGAAATTAATATTCAAACCATTATGTACTTAACAAATATTCACATGTCAAAATGATATTTAAATCAAAAAGTCAGAAAAATGGCCAACTAAGATTTTAATCAAATAATAGGGATAAAAACATACACCCCTTAATTTTTGTGAATTTTAGGGATAAAAGGAAAATATTAAAAACAAAAAAACAAACAATTAATAATGAAATTATTATTTAAGGGCAAGAAAAAGCAAAACATAACCAAAAATCACAAAAAAGGAAAAACAAAAATATGATCAAGTTCTATGATTAAAACCAAGATTATATGATTTTTTTTTAGAATTTTTAAATTAATAGAAGTATTAAAAATAAAAATAAAAACAAGCAAATATTAAAAATAAACCTTGAAATTAAATTTTTAATCAAAAATAAGAAAAATGATGAACCAGAGTCAGAATCAATTATTACATTATTTTAGGAGTCTCAAATAATTTTTGTGGTTTTTTAGGTCACTAGAACTATTAAAATAAAAATGAATTTTGAAAGATTAATTAATTAAACCTAACAATTTTTGAACCAATCAATTTTTTTCAAAAAAAAATCAAAAAAATACACAAAGTCAGAAATATTATTTTGAATTTATTAGAATTTTTTCAGAATTTTCCAATCATTTTTTAGCAAGAAATAAAATTGTGGAAATCAAACTATAAAACAAAAATTCAAATAAATCTAAATTTCAAATGAACCAATCAGGATGCGCCAACACATCATCTTCAACCTCCGGATGTTAAAAAATGTGCGCATCTTCTCAGGATTAGGGCTCACTTTAAGAACAACACAACTCACTCAGTTTCACATCATTTTTCATGAAATTTTGTGCAAATCAAAGCGAGAAATGAGATCTACATTATGCTATTCGAATCACACTGAATGATTAACTATAGATCAAGAACAGATCTCATGAAAATTACAAAACACATTGAGCTGCAAATTTCCAGATTCATCATACATACATATCTCATCAAATCAAAAGCTCTAAAGTTGCAGAAACACTTAATGAACATCGAACAACATGATTCCAAACTCAAATCATACAATTCATGGCCAGAAATCAGGATTCAAAGTTGAGGATTCTAACCTTTGAGGCAAAAGTGTATCTACTGTCTCCTTCACTCCAGTTGCAAACTAAGTCTCGATCTGCAATCTTTAGCACTTAGAGAAGATAATGCAAGAAGAATCGCTCAAAATGCACAAGCAAGCTGGGAGAATCGAAGAAATGGATTTTGAGAGAAAAAGTGGTTTCAGATCTTGAGCTTCCTCTAGCCTTTTGTTCCCCTCCCTTTTTTTTCTCCTCCATTTGAATGAACAATTCGGTGTTTATATAGAGTGTTTAGAGTGAGGGTAATAGGGTCATAACCCATATAAATCCATTGGGGGGGAAATTTGGCCAAAACAGGCAAATGGGAATGTGAGATCATGTGCTTGTGTTTTGTTTGTTTATTTGGCTTTTTATGCCGTGTTTTGATGAGCTATGAGTTGTATGAGTGAGGCAAACACAACGTGAGGGGGTGAGGTGGCAAGGATTGCACATGGGACTGATTTGCTTGTGATGAAAGTTACCAATTTTGGCAAAAATGCAGAAAGCGTGGGGAGGCAAGGAAAGTGTGATTGTTTGGCCAAAAGGAGTAAGAAACCAAGTGTGTGGTTCGTGCCAAGCATGTGCAATATCACCCTAAAACCAAATAGAATCGAAGGATGTATAAAATCTGCAACTTGTATGACCCACGCATGCACCAAAAGTCATAATCGAAGGATGTAAAAACCTGCAACTTGCATGACCCACACGTGCACCAAGAGTCAATTGATTTCTAAATGAGGCCATAGAAAATTGGCTCGTGCGTTCTCAAATTTTCCTTGAGCCAATTAAAGAACATATTCTAAGCTTCGAAACAAGCTGAGGTTCAAAAGAAATGATGGAGGGATGAGCAAGATTTGAGGCTTAGGATTCCTGGGCAAATCCAACCAACTTGCCTAGAACTGCACGCGATGGCCTGCCTAAGATAACACTTTGATTGGTCCAAATTGAGAGCATGAATGAGGTTTAAACCAACCTATAAAGTGACACTTTGAATGTCCAAATGATGAGAGAAAAGTGAGGCTACGACTAGCCTTCAAGATAATGCTTCGAATGTCCAAACGAAAAGAGAACAAAGTAGGAAACCAGACGCTTCGACCAGCCCACAAAGCCACTTCGAATGGTCCAAACTGTAGGAAACTAAAAGGAGCAAAAGGAAACTTCGACCAGCCCTCAAGATAACACTTCAAACTGTCCAAACGAAGAGAGAAGAAATGAGGCTTCGACCAGCCCACAAAGCCACTTCGAATGGTCCAAACTGTAGGAAACTAAAAGGAGCAAAAGGAAACTTCGACCAGCCCTCAAGATAACACTTCAAACTGTCCAAACGAAGAGAGAAGAAATGAGGCTTCGACCAGCCCAAGTTACCACTTCAAATGGTCCAAACTGAAGCAAGATGAATGAGGCTTCGACCAGCCCACAGGATGACACCTCAATTAGTTCAATCGAAGATAGAAAAATGAGGCTTCGACCAGCCCACAAAGTCACACTTTGAATGGTCCATACTGAGGAAAATCAAAGGAGCAAAAGGAAACTTCGACCAGCCCTCAAGATAACACTTCAAACTGTCCAAACGAAGAGAGAAGAAATGAGGCTTCGACCAGCCCAAGTTACCACTTCGAATGGTCCAAGCGAAAGGAAATCAGAGAGAGCCACTCGAATCCAGTTTCAGCACCCAACTTCCTCAAACCACAACTCTTTCGAATTTAAATCAAATTGATTGATTCCAAGTTCAATGAGAAGCTTTCGTAGTGCCCTTCAAAATGCACGAGGCACATTTTTGAATTGTGCCTCAAACCAAAAGATATAGGCATGTTACCAACTATTTGATGAATTTACTAGCCCAAATGCCTTACCTTGCCTGGCCAGACGCCCAAGGTGCCTCAACAAATGCCCAACTTGCCTTAAACTTCAAAGGCTCATAACTTTTGATTTTGAGTATGAATTGTGATTTTTGTCCTCTGTGGGCCTTTGTAGAACTTTTCCCCCTATTCAATTGGCAAAAAGAACCACCAAAGTCCCCTGAAAAAAGAGAAAGGTATGCCCTTGCAAAGTCAGGCCAAAAATCAAGGACACTTAGTGAAATTTTCAATCACCAAGATAACTTTAAATCCAAGTAACCTCTCAAACTTGCAATTCTCATCAAAATCAAACATTAATGATCACCCCACATGAAAATACATGTCAAATACTTCATGTTGACCAAAAGAACACTTGGTCAACTTTGACTTTGTTGACTTTGAGTAAAATGACTGCTTTACCCCTTTGATTCAATTGAACCACTTCTCTTCAAAATTGATGATCAAAATTTCAAGCATATGATACTACAAATGCATAGAGGCTATGGAAGGAGTTTCCACTAAAAAAAAATTCCAAAGAAATCCCTGATTAAAACTCAAGCCTTAGTTTTGACTGATGAATCAAAAAGAAGTGATTCTCCTTATAACAGCACAATACTCAATCTTCTGATGATCCAATGAGGTGGATAAGATACATTGAGACAAAACACCTTGATCCCTACACAATGTATAAATGCAATGCAATGTGATGTTTATGATGAAACATAAGCCTGAATCAAGAGGGTAAATTTTGGGGTGCAACAGCTACCCCTATTCAAATATCTTCATCATGATAAGTGAGAAAAGTGATAACTTTCAAGCGTTCAGGGTTGAAGATGTTTGAATACGAAAGAACCCGAAAATTTACACTCTTGAAAGAAATGGAGAAAAAACTCCCAAGACATGTGTCAGAATGAAGCCATAATGTAGGTTAAAACAGAGCAAAAACAAAGAAAAGTAGTTGCAACTAAATTTTTGGACAAACGTGCCAGGGCAAAACTGGGCTTCAAAAGAAAGGGGTGAGACAAAACTCAACCAACAGAGTATAGATGAGACTAAGCTTTGTAATAGAAAATGTACGCGGGTGAGGAGACGAAACTTAGAGCTCGACCCAAAGCAAAGTGGCTAGAGTGCGTGATTCTAGAAGCATTTGTTAATCTAAACTAAGACAGACAGTATGAAGGAACTGAAATAATCTCAGAAATGAGGAGCAAAAATGAGACGAAACTCGACTCAATGACTAGTCAGACGAAACTAGACTAGATGAATACCAGGGCGAAACTGGATTTCACGCACGGGTAACGAGGCGAAACTCGACCCAAAGCGAAGTGATGAGAGTGCATGTTTCTTAGAGCACCTGCTGGTCTCAGATCAATGGATAAACAGTAACAAAAACTGGTAGGATAATCTAAGGAACAAGGGAGACTGATTTCAAACCAGGGACACAACACGAACACTGCACTCCATAAATGAACACCGTCAAAGAGTCCGAGGTAGGAAAGAAAACACTAGATGAAACTCGACTCAAAAACCAGTTAGACGAAACTAACCTAGATGAGTACCAGGAAGAAACTGGATTTCATGCACAAGGCGAGGAGACGAAACTTTGAACTCAACCCAAAGTAAAGAGATTAGGGCGTACACTTAAAAACCTGCTGAAAGCGAATATCAGGGTGAAACTGGTATTCGAAAGGTGCAACAACAGACATCGGAATGAACCAGAGAGGGTAGAAAAGATTAAACTCGAGAAAGATCATGCTAGGGTGAAACTGAACTACAGTCAAGAGTAGGCACTCAAACAAAATAAAAGATTGACGCCAGAAGGATATTGGTACGGGGTGGATAATGAGGACGAAGACCTCGCTGGGGATTAAATCCGAAGTATTAGCAAATCACTGGGGGTGACGGAAATAATAAAGGCTTATGTTCCGATGCATGTTGGAATCTTTTTATAGCGCAATGTTCTGGATAATGGAAATGCTACGCATTTTGGTAGATGCAATGTAATGATGTATGTTTAAAAGTTCCACTAGGGAATAGCCAAATAAGAAGCCAAAAAAAACCAAGAAGTCCGAATCTGACATGACTTGCAAAAATAAATTGCAAAATCCAAAGGAGAGGAGAAAATACGGGGAACCACTAGAGAAGGAGCCTCGAAGAGATGAAACTTTACGGAGAATAACAACCGAGCAACCAGCAGAAACGGGCCACAAACAAAGAGAGGAGCTGCAAAAATAAATTGCGAATTCCCAGGGAAGATCAGGTCGACACTGCAACTTCTGGAACAAGACGAAAACCTTTGCTGGGGGAACAAAGCCCTGCTGAAGAGGTGGGGACTTCACTGGAGAGATAGAACCTTGTTGAAGATTATCTTGCTGGAGAGATATTCTCTTGGAATGCAACCAAAGGATGAATCATGCAGATAGTCACATGGTATCAAGACCTTACTGGGGAATAAAAGCAGATCCTTAACAAAGGATGCCCCAGTCAACAGATCGGCTGGGAACTGGGGGGTCAAAGCGAGGGCTCCCGGCTTAACAACTCCATTGGGGATAGGCGACACATCCAAACTTGAAGCCTTGGAGCGAGGCTTTTAAAAGAAGATTCCTGGGGTAACAAAACTTCGCTATAGAAACGAAACTTCATCGGGGATAGGAAATTTCACTGGGGAAACGAAACTTCATAGCGGATAAGCAGAGTTCTAAACAAATATGGGCTCTGTCAAAACGGGAGAGAGCCGAACATTCCTTTCTTGACCATCATTAAGCTCTTTACAGGTGTTCCAAGTGTAAATTATTTTGATGTTAAACAGCTGCTTTGCATACAAAAAGATGTTTATTAAGAATGATAGACCTGATGCGATGATTATTTAAGCCTGAAAGTTGAAAACTTTAACAACAATGTCGCATATCTGTTGTGAACGAATCACTGGCTAGAGTGCAAAAAGGTTTTAAAACTTTTCTTCTTCTTTTGAAAAACAAGTCAAGATACGGGTGATAAGATACCAACACGGCCATGCAACACATATTCGGAGAGTTTAGGAAATACTATCCCGTTGCAGTATGCTTTCGAGTTAAACCCTTGTTTCAGTTAGGACTTTTAGAGGTTGTAACGTGGCCTGGTTCAAGGTTCTTTTGAAAAAAAAGTTTTCAAGGCTCAAATAATTTGGTGCCCACCCCCTTCGTGATATTCTCCTGTCCTATATTCAGTTGATTTATCACAAGAGTTCATCTTTCAAAAGGATTTATAATGGTTGAGTGATCACGACAAACCCTCCATCATGATTGTCGCTTAACTTTTGCTGCTTTGGTCTCTTTTTTTTAGACATTATTGTTCTTCCTTTGGTAAAAAAAACAAATTGAATATAATTTTTTGCCTTTTAGGCTCTCTTTTCCCTTACTTTTGCCTGGACAAAATCTTTTGAATTTCCATTTTTTGGGAGTCCAGCGGGATGCCCTAACTTTTGCCTAAGTGACTTGTTTTTGAGTTTCAACTTAGCGGGGCTTTTTGTTTCTTTCTTATTCATGCTTTCCATTTTGGACAAGTCAATGTGGCTATTGGTCTTTGAACTTTTCTTTCTTTTTCTTCTGAAAACAAATGCCTCATTCCTTTGTCAGCGAGGGATAGCCTTTATTGTATCGATTCGAACTCGACCTCAGGATTTTGTTTAGACATTTTTTCTGATCTCATGATATGAAAGATAAAATGTGGTGATCCTCAGATAGGACGTTCCTTCTAAAATTTGAATGCTTGGGAAAATAAACTGAACATCTACCCCGCCCCTGGTTAAAAAAGGTTTATTTTTCTTTTTCGAACAGAAAGAAGAACTCCTACTTCGAAGGCTCAGAGGGGTTAACGATGGTCTAACTCCCTTATATCTCCAGTGTTTAGGGGTTGAAACAATGCCTGTACATCGTCAACAAGGTTCTACTCAAAAGCATACCACACTACGGTCATCGTTTTTTATCTAAACTTTGTCCTCCAAATTTTTGTTCATGCACAAGAATTGGCACAGTTGGTATCAAAATGCCCGGAGCACAATTAAAGAGTGATTTTTTATGAAAAAATATATGTAGGCAAAAACATTCAACGCATCAAAACTGACATTCAGCTATAAACAAAATCCTATATGCAGACAATGCTTAAAACAATCAATCAAGATGACACATGAAAGCACGACAAAGAAACGTGACAAAAGCCATTATGGGGAAGAAGTATCTCCAACTAGGTTCGTCGGTCCCACCGACTTGCTGAAACCTTGATATTACCCTGACCCCTGATTTTTATCAACAACCTGGAGCTATGAAACAAAACCGCAAGGCGAAAAGCCTAAATGAGTGAAAGAGAAGTCCACCAATCAGAGAAACAAACATGCCCCTTGCACAGCAGTAGTGGTGTTTGTTATTCGTATATTTAGTGATCAGCCAATCGTGACTTAGATTATCATATCTATGTAAGGGCCACGAAGTTTATATGCTCATGCTTATCAAAAATATTGGACGTTTTTGCAAACAAAAAAAAAAAAGAAAAAAGAAAGGCATATGTATACTTGAAAGAAGATATTCTATTGATTTTGAGAAATCTGCTAGTGAAAAAGGAATTTACATTGGGAAGCAAGAAATTGCAAAATTAAAACAAAAAAGTGTTTTCAAATGGCAATGTGAATGTGAATATCCATCAAGTCCCAACTCTTCTATGACTCTTATCTTCGTACTTTCAGACAAATCATTCCTGGATTAGCCTCGAGCTTATGCCAGGTGAAAGAGTGAAGGAAAGAAACAAAGGATCACATGCTGAGCGTAGTCATTTGCTTTAAGTCCCTAACTTTTGCCTGAATCACCCTTTCGGGTTTTCGATTCACCAGGACACCCTCTTTTTGCCTAAACCGCCCTTTCGGGTTTTCAGTTTAGCGGGGTTTTTTTTATGAAAAGTATTTTTTAACTACGTCAGCATTCACAGGGAGAGGGAAGTACTCTCCATCCATAGTCGTGAGCATCATCGCCCCTCCAGAGAAAACTTTTCGGACCATGAAAGGACCTTCATAAGTCGGAACCCACTTGCCCCTGGGGAAGAATTATCCTTTTGAGCACAAGGTCGCCTGGTTTGTAACACTGAGGTTGCACCCTCTTATCGAAAGCTTTTCTCATCCTCTGTTAATACACCTGACCATGACATACAACCGTCAATCTCTTTTCATTAATGAGTTCCAGCTGATCCAATCGATTCTGTACCCATTCACTTCCATCTAGCTCAACATCTCTCATGACCCTAAGAGAGGGAATCTCGACTTCTACCGGCAGTACTGCTTCCATGCCGTAAACCAATGAAAATGGGGTTGCCCCAGTCGAAGTACGCACCGTGGTGCGATAATCATGCAAAGCGAAAGGCAGCATCTCATGCCAATCTTTATAGGTTACCACCATCTTTTGCACAATTTTCTTGATATTTTTATTGGCCACTTCTACAGTGCCATTCATCTTTGGTCTATATGGGGAAGAGTTATGATGCTTGATTTTGAAGGACTCACAAAGCTCCTTCATCATCTTCTTATTCATATTACACCCATTATCGATAATAATCTTTTCAGGCACCCCGTAGCGACAAATAATTTTATGCTTAATGAACCGAGTTACCACTTGCTTGGTGACATTGGCATAGGATGCAGCTTCGACCCATTTGGTAAAATAATCGACGACAACTAGAATGAAATGGTGCCCATTGGACGCAGTTGGTTCAATCTTGCCGATCATATCAATTCCCCACATCGCAAACGACCAAGGGTAGGTCAAGACATTCAAAGGCACTGGCGGCACATGCACCTTATCAGCGTAGACTTGACATTTGTGGCAAACCCGTGCATGATTGTAACAGTCAGTCTCCATGGTGGACCAATAATAACCTACTCGCAAGATCTTTTTAGCCATGGTGTGCCCGTTGGAATGGGTTCCAAAATCACCTTCATGTATCTCCTCAATGATTCTAGCCGCTTCTTTCTTGTCAACACATCTGAGCAGTAGACCATCATGATGCCTTCCGTACAACACACCACCACTAAGAAAGAACTTGGCTGAAAATCTTCTAAAAAACTTCTTATCTGTGACGAATGCCCCTTCAGGGTACTCTTGCCTTTCCAGATATCGCTTAACGTCATAAAACCAAGGATTACCATCTGGCTCCAAGCTGGCCTCAAAACAGAAAGTTGGCTCACTCAAACTCCTGATAGTAATGGAAGGTGCCTCATTAGCCCACTTAACCTTGAACATGGAGGACAAAGTTGCTAGTGCATCAGCTAGATTGTTTTCTTCTCTGGGAATGTGCTCAGACGTGATCTCTTCGAAGTACAGAATCAGCTTCATAACATGCTCACGATATGGAATTAGGTTCTAATGGAGAGTCTCCCAATCTCCATTGATCTGGCTGATAACAAGATTGGAATCCCCGTAAACTTTCAAGAATTTGATGCACAGGTCGATCGCCGCTTCAATGCCATATATGCAAGCCTCATATTCGGCCATATTGTTAGTACAATCGAAACAAATACGAGCCGTGAAAGGAATGTGGTATCCCTCAGGGGAAGTGATAATGGCTCCGACGCTGCTACCCATGGCATTAGAGGAACCATCAAAAACAAGCGTCCAACGTGATCCCGGCTCGGGTCCTTCGTCTGGGTCTGGCATATTACAATCCCGAATATACATAATTTCCTCATCTGGAAAATAAAACTTCATCGGTTCGTAATCATTCACAGGATGATGAGCAAGATGGTCGGCCAGTACACTACCCTTAATTGCTTTTTGAGTAGTGTATTGGATATCATATTCAGTGAGTATCATCTGCCAACGGGCTACCCTGCCTGTAAGAGTTGGCTTCTCAAAAATGTACTTGATTGGATCCATTTTGGATATCAAGTAAGTGGTGTGAGTTAGCATGTATTGCCTCAAACGTTTGGCGGCCCAGGCAAGCGCGCAACAAGTCTTTTCCAACAATGAGTACCTTGACTCGCATTCCGTAAACTTATTACTCAAGTAGTAAATGGCCTACTCTTTCTTCCATGTCTCGTCGTGCTGACCGAGGACACAACCCATTGAGATCTCCAACACAGTTAGGTACATGATTAGTGGCCTTCCTTCCACTGGAAGCATGAGTATCAGAGGTTCTTGCAAATATTCCTTTATCTTGTCAAAGGCCTTATGACAATCCTCATTCCATTTCATTGTTTGACTTTTCTTCAACAATTTGAACGTAGGTTCACAGGTGGCTGTGAGATGAGAAGTAAATATGGAAATATAGTTTAACCTCCCCAAGAAACCACGTACTTACTTCTCTGTCCTAGGCTCAGGCATTTCCTGTGTCGCTTTGACTTTGGCCCAGTCCACCTCGATACCTTTCTCACTTACAATAAAGCCTAAAAGCTTGTCGGATCTCACCCCGAAGGTGCACTTATTCAGATTCAACCTTAGAAAGAATTGCCTCAGTCTCTCGAACAATTTCTCCAAATGAACTAGATGTTCCTCTTCCGTTTCAGACTTAGAAATCATATCGTCTACATATACCTCAATCTCTTTGTGAATCAAATCATGAAAGAGAGTGACCATGGCGCGCTGATATGTTGCCCCAACATTTTTCAAACCAAATGGCATCACTTTATAACAGAAGGTTCCCAAAGGCGTGATGAATGTTGTCTTCTCCATATCCTCCGGAGCCATCTTAATTTGATTATAACCCGAAAAGCCATCCATGAACGAGAACACTTTGGAATGAGCAGTATTATCAACCAACACATCAATATGCGGAAGAGGGAAATCATCTTTGTGGATGGCCCTGTTCAAATCCCTATAATCCATGCACATCCTGACTTTACCGTCTTTCTTGGGCACGGGCACAATATTTGCAATCCATGGCGAATAATTGACAACCTTTAAGAAATTTGCGTCCAATTTCTTCTGGACCTCCTCCTTGATCTTCTTGGACATCTCAGGATGAGTTCTTCGGAGCTTTTGCTTGACAGGAGAACAACCTTCTTTGAGCGGTAGTCGATGCACCACTATGTCTTTATCCAACCCAGGCATATCCTCGTAAGACCAAGCGAAGATGTCAGAATACTTACGGAGTAGCTCAATCAATCTGGCTTTTACACTGTCTTCAAGATTGGCCCTTATCTTGACTTCTCTTCTTACCTCTTCGGTGCCAATATTTACCACCTCAATCGAATCCTGATTCGGCTAGATAACCTTCTCCTCTTGTTTCAAAAGTCTTGCTAATTCCTCAGGGAGATCACAATCCTCATATGCTTCTTCTTCAGCTTGATAAATAGGAGTATCAAAGTCATAATGAGCCATAGCAGAGTCGTTATCAATAGAATCGGGGGTGGAAGTGCATCTGCATGAATGATATTTTTGCGTTTTTTAGTGACAGTGTGTGGAAAGAGAAACATTGCCATTTAAAAAAGAAAAAGAAAAAGAAACAAGATTTTAATTGCAAAAACGTCCTTTATTTCATGATAAACTTGCAAAATAAACATGGTGGCCATACACAAATGATTCACTATGCTTTGGGAAGAGCGTAGAAATTATGATATGACAATAAAAGAAACAAGAAAATTACTCCTCAGCGCTTGAAACTTGGATAACATCCATAGAAGTCCAATTGTTGAGTGTCTGGCCTGGAACGCTCGGACGAATCCAATCTTCAACATTGTAGGCATCAGCCCTATCGGTCCCAACTGCATTGGTGTGTCCTTGAGTAGCACAAGGGCGGGAAAACTTCACAGGAGTAGATAAACTGGATGCTGTGGGAGCTGCACTCTGCTGACCTGGGCTAAAACCAAGACCAAATTTATCAAACTTCGGAGTAACATCCAGCACATGACCCCAACTTTCAGGGTTACCACCTTCCACTACAGCTTTCGCATCTTTGAGAGAAGACATAATAGTTTTCAATTTATTTTTCTGCTCTGGAGGAGGAAAATTGACAGCATGAATTGTCTCAAATGCCTGAAATGGAGTTTCATGAATTTCGCCTTCAACTTCAACATAGCGGAATGATGTAAAATGACTTACAATGTACTCTTTTTCGCTGAATACGGTTATCACCTTTCCTTCTGTAGGATACTTGAGTTTCTGATGGAGAGTAGAAGTGACTGCTCTTGCTTTATGAATCCACGGCCTCCCTAACAAGCAAAAATATGCTGGCTGTATATCCATCACAAAAAATGTGGCCGTGAAGGTGCGAGGACCAACCTTGATTGGTAACTCCACCTCCCCAAACACTGATCTTCGAGACCCATCAAACGCCTTCACCATCAAGTCGCTTGGGCGTAACTCCAACCCAAAATAATCAATCTTCATCAATACGGACTTGGGCAATACATTTAAGGACGATCTGGTATCTACCAAAACCCGGGATAAAGTAGTGCCGCGGAACTCCATTGAAATATGTAACACTTTATTATGGTCTGGTCCCTCTAGAGGAAGATCAAAATTGGTGAAGCCCAAACCATTCCCGACGGATATATTGGCACAAACATTTTCGAACTGATTGACTGTTATCTCATGTGGCACGAACGCATTCTTCAACAACTTCATCAGAGCATTTCTGTGAGGTTCTGAATAAATCAACAGGGATAAGATAAACATCTTAGAAGGAGTATGGCTCAGATGATCAATTATGCTATAATCACTCTTTCTGATAATCCACATTAACTCTTCAACCTTATCGGGAACTGAAGAAGCTTCTGGTATCGGAATTGGTTGAGTCGCATTGGCTGGCGTAACCCTTGGATTGCTAATTATTAACTGTTGTTGTCCTTTTTCTCTTGCAGAGGAATCTGCCGCGTCTTGCACATTGGAAGGACCAAATACTCTCCCGCTTCTAGTCATTCGACCCACACCAGAAAAGTTATGGACTTCCTCTTCATCACCTTCAACATGTTCTTTCTCAGACAAACGAGCATTAACCTCCTGCTTTAGCCCATGGTAATAAACATCAGCACCGTAATGCCACGGGACAGTCTTCTCACTAGTATACGGCATAGGACTAGGTATCGTAATCATCAGAGGGGGTGCCCTCCAAGGGGCAGGAATGTGCGCCGGGGTGTAAGGAATAGATATCACAGTAACATCTTCTTCGGCGACCTTGCGGTAGCACGGTCTTCTATCAAATTGCAGGGAGCCCTCACTTATCATCAGCTGGATACCAGCCTTTAGATCATCACAACCCTTCGGTTTCTCTCTACACTTGGCACACTCTGGACTACAACCTGGGAAAACAGAATTGTCAACAAATACTTCTTAACACAACTCAACAGAGTAGTTACTTGTTCCACATTCATGATTAAATTCAACATTTCACCATTATCATCAATCATGTTAACAACACCCTCTCCATGCCTAAGCATTGGGTTTTGAGTAACATTTGGACCATTTACCGGGGTAAACTCAATTGCCTTAGCATCCAACAAGTCTTGTACCTTGCACTTCAACGCAAAATAGTTGTCAGTAGAATGACCAACTCCGCCCGAATGGAATTCGCATCTTGCATTAACATCATAGTTAACAGGGAGTATTGCGGATGGCGGTGACATATTTCTCAAACTAATAAACTTCAAATTAAGCAGGTGGTGGAGCGCTTCAATAAGAGTTACCGGCAAGGGATCAAATTTTCTGGGTTGTCTCTGCTGTTGGTTATTATACTGACGGGGAGCATCTTGCTTCCTTTGCTGTTGCAGCACTGCATTTGGTCTCTGCTGCGGAGGAGCATTAATAGGAATAGGAACAACATTGATTTATTGATGCTGACGATCCTTTCTTCATCCTCTATGAGAGTAAACTGCGCTTGTGTCGCCTTCCCCTTTCTTAGGGTAAATTTTGAATGGTTTCTTACTACCCCCTGATGAGCTGCTAGAACCTCCAATCTGAATCTTTCCCAATTTTAAACCCACTTCAATTCTTTCACCAGCCATGACTAAGTCTGCAAATCCTGCCGAAGTGCTTCCTATCATGTGCTCATAGAATGGTCCTTGCAGGGTACTCATAAACATATCAATGAGTTCTCTCTCCATGAGTGGAGGTTGAACCCTCGCAGCCAACTCACGCCACTTTTGAGCATATTCCTTGAAAGATTCTTTTGGTCCTTGCGACATATTTTGTAACCGAGTGCGATTAGGCGCCATATCCACATTGTACTGATAATTTTTGACAAAAGCCCGAGCAAGATCATTCCAGCAGCGAACATGAGTTTTTTCCAGCTTCATGTACCATTCCAGGGATGCCCCAGGCAGGCTATCCTGGAAAAAGTGAATCAAAATCCCTTGATCCTCAGTATGTACTGACATCTTCCAGAAATAAGCAGTTGCATGAGTAATATGCCACAATATTCCGTTGTACTTTTCAAAAGTAGGAGGCTTGAATTTTGGAGGAACCTTCACCCTAGACACCAACCCGAGATCATTAGTATCCATACCAAGGACTCCTTGTCCTTCCACAACCTTCAGACGATCTTCCAATAAACGATACTTCATATCATCAAACTGAACCCCTGGCTCTGAACACCGCACAGAAAACTGATCTTTATCCTGGTCAAAATCGTAATCCTGCTCCTG
The DNA here is from genome assembly GCA_948472305.1 of Vicia faba. NCBI lineage: Eukaryota > Viridiplantae > Streptophyta > Magnoliopsida > Fabales > Fabaceae > Vicia > Vicia faba. The sequence continues at coordinate 1,680,274,876 of OX451737.1, read as the reverse complement.
ATAATTCCTTACACCACCCTGATTAGCTCTTATGTTCCCCACAAGACGGGGTCCAGGAGACGGAGGAAACTGCCCCACATTGCGCACAAAAGGGTTTCCCGACATCTCGTGAAAATTTCCAGCAGGTTGATCTTGCACATCTCCCACTCCTACAAAAATGTCCTGATAGAGCCCTTGATTTCCACCATCCCCTGGATGGCAGCATTGGTTGTTGACAACGGTAGCTAGCTCCTCCTGTCGGCGATTCACATTGGTGATAACCTCTATGAATTGAGTCATCTGAGTAGCCATCTGGGCTCTCATTTCAGCGAGTTCAGCTTGAACCTGTTCCATCTGTCTTGGCAAGTTAGTTCTGGTGGAATACTGATGAGTAGTCGTCTTGAATTTTGAAAAAGAAAAGCAGCAGAATAAGAAAACTGTCTTGAGATAACCTGTAATGTTATGAAATGCATGATGTGCATAATATGTTTGTCATTTCCAAGTATCCAAGAGTCTTTTTATTCATCAGTCACGGCGTGCAACCATACAATCAAAATAGAAAGGATAATAAGATGAACACTTCAATTATTTACAAACAAAAGAAACGATGTTTAAGTGACTTCGGGCAATTTAGGAGTAAAATGACAAACAGCTAAATACATGTCTTAACAATAAAACAAAAGGAACTGAATAATAACATCAATCAATTGGTCCCTTCCAACAATTCTGGGGGTGACCAAATACACCAAGAGCAAATAAAGGAACTAAATCTCCAGAACTAAGCACGCTTCAAGATGTTGACAGTACTCTTCAAGTCTGGATTTCTCCTTCAAAAGTTGAGATGCAACCATTTCACTTTCTTGGAACCGATTTTCCGCGACACGCTTCTGGGCCATTTCCTTCTCAAGTTGAGCGTATTTGTCTTTGAGCTGTTTTTCTAAGTTCTGAATCTTCTTCTTGTAACTATTTTCTGAGGCCTGAAGCTTCCGACACTCTCGGTGGATCTTACTCCATTCTTCTTTCATTTCAGCATGAGACCTCCTCTTAGAACCAGTTGCATCAGAAGTTTCCTTTTGAGCTTCCTTGAGTCTGCGAGCTAAGTCGGCCCTTTCTTGATTTTCCCAATAAAGTTTCATCCCCGCCTCACATTCTTTTGCACGAAGCTGAGTATTCTCAACATGAACTTGGGTGAATATCTCGGTGGGTACTGTGTTACTTAGAACAACAAGAGGTTGGTCGTGTAGAGGGGCCGACCTTGCAAATGGTAATCATAAGATCTTAACCCTGGCTTTAACCCACTCCATGTAAGGAATCCTAGAAATAGGAACCTTCTTACCCAAAGTAGTTATATCCTTCCTGTTAATTCCCTTCCAAGCACTTGTCAATTTTTTCAACATCTTAGGATCACTTCCCCTAGCTAAATATACTGATTCAGACACCTCCTCAACCTTTGGCGGACCATCCATTGCATATCCCAACTGACGATAAGCAAGCACCGGATTATAGTTGATACACCCCTTAGTTCCTATGAGGGGAACATTAGGGAAATCTCCGCAGCTAGTGACAATACTTTTCACTTCCCCCATGTCATAATTCCACCGGATATCAAAAGAAGTAAGGTTAACAAGCCTTGATGACCATCAGAGAGAAATCCTGGTATCCATGAAAGGTCCACTCACTGGTAGATGTAACTTAAGCCATTGATACAACATTGAATGGCATAAGTTCACATTACCACCTTTTCCGTGCCTGGAATGAATGGTGTAAAGAGTGTCTGCCAGGAGTGTCAGTATCGGGTTCTTGTTTCTGAAAACACAGATAGCCGTCAAATCCACAAAATTTCTCTTGTGAGGGAAGAGGACAATCCCGTATATCATGAGAGTGAACAAAGAACCGAAGTCACTCCAATTTCCTTTCTTTGCCCAATCTTCAGCTTTCTTCACTAAGAAACCCAAATAAAATCCTGCAATCACCTCACTGGACTTCAATTGTTTTTCACCTCTTTCAAACTCAAACGAAGAATCTCAACGATAACTTCGAACTTTGGCTTTTCCGGCACTTAGACAAAAGGAACTTCATCGGTCAATCTGATATTAAGCAGGTGCGCATACTCGTCTAGGGTAGGAACCAGTTGGTAATCTTGGAAAGTAAAGCACCTTAATTCTTTGTCATAGAACTGGAGAAGAGTGATCAAAGCCATCAGGTTAACCGGAGTGTTAAGGACTAGTAACAGGTTGCCATAATTTTTGTTGAAGTTGTTCAGAACATCACCCTTCAAATAAGAACCCAACCTCTTACACTCGGCCATATCAATGGTAGGAATCTGGTAAGAGAAAGTATGCATGGTGATCCCTTTAGCATGAACTGAAGCGAACTCAACTGGAGGGAGATCAGTCATTCTGACGGAAAGAAAACTCTTGAATGTCCCTGGAAAATGACATGCGCATGCTAGTTTTTTTTACATCATTTTTTTATAAATAAATATGCTATGATGCAATATGACAGGATCAAAGTTCACACTGGATCATGGCTGGACCATTACAGAACAACACCCATCAAGATCAAAGGAGAATCTTGAAGCTTTAAAGCTAACATGGGAACCTGAGTCACGTTCACAACACAAAGTCACCAACAGTACCTGTACCTGTAAGAAAAGTTTTCCCGCCCCTCTCACGGGTGTAGTCTAGGTCAAGGTAAGGTTCGAAGCCAAATCAGAGTACGAGAGCTTGAATGTCGGTAGTATCATATGATAACACCTATCCGAACTACCTCCGAAGTCATGGATCTCATGGTCAAGTCTACGAAGCATCCGCTTCATAGCTGCCATGGCTACTCTATTCCTAGTTCCTATGGAATTCACTCATAGCCTGGGTATGAGGCCTTTTACCTCATGGAACAACCCACCCACCAAGAAAATCCAGAAACCAAACAGTCCAGCCAAATCCAGTATGCAGAAAATAAAGCGCACATAGGATGCAATGCAAACAGATAAATATGCAAAGTGGTAAATAAAAACCCAAAAAGAAAACATACAAGATCTAGGATCGACTTCGGGATGGACCAGCAAGAGGTCAACCTGTCCCCAGTGAAGTCGCCAGCTGAAACCACGCGGCCGAAACCTGTCATCTGGATGTTAATGAAACATCAATGAAGTCGCCAGCTGAAACCACGCGGCCGAAACCTGTCATCTGGATGTTAATGAAACATCAATGAAGTCGCCACCGAAAGTCTTTTATCCCGCCGAGAGGGAAAGGTAAACATTGAGAAAACCTGAAAAGGGAGAAATCACGGTCTGTCGACCGAGAGATCGGGTAAGGGGGTCTGTTACGTGAGGGAAAGGTGTTAGCACCCCACACGCCTGTAGTACTCTACGATATCCACTATTGTTGTCTAATCTAATGGGTGTGTTCAAATCCTATGTCTATGGCTTACAGCTGAAAAGGGAATGCATGCGAGAGGAAAAAAGGAAATAATGTAGGGAAAATAAAAGATATGTTCGATTGGGCCCTACCCCAATGCCTACTTATCCCTTTTAAGGAATCAGAGCAGCCGTAGTTCGACTTATGTGTTTTGGTTGGTTTGTGTTTTTTAATTAAGACAAACAAAGATAGTCAAGATGGAAAAACATCAAATAAAACAACAAACAAATGAGATGGTAAAACATCAGCTAAATAATAACAAGATAACATGTCAAAGATGGTGAAACATCAAATGAAACAAATGACAAAATAATCACACCTAACAATGATATTGAGAATCAAAGTAGGATAACAAACATGTGTGATGGCGAAACATCGGCTTCAAACAAATACGAGATGGAGAAACATCGGCTAAATAATAACAAGATAACATGTCAAAGATGGCGAAACATAAAATGAAACAACTGACAAAACAATCACACCTAACAATGATATTGAGAATCAAAGTAGGATAACAAACATGTGTGATGGCGAAACATCGGCTTCAAACAAATGTGCGATGGAGAAACATCGACTAAAAGGTAACAAAGGTATCATGGCAAAGATGGCGAAACATCGATAAAATAGATGACAAAACATCACACCTAACAATGATATTGAGAATCAAAGTAGGATAACAAACATGTGTGATGGCGAAACATCAGATTCAAACAAATGTGCGATGGAGAAACATCGGCTAAGAGGATAACAAATAAAAAGAGTAAAGTTGGTGTGTATCTTTTAATTTGAAGATGGATTTGAGTTTATTAAAGGTGTCTTATGATTTGCCAAGAAAACAAATTTTTGTTTTAAGATGCAAGAATGCAAAGGAAAAAAAACAAGTAAGGGAAACTAGCCTAGCACTATCCCTAGTGTTATCAAACAATGGTTGACCCCAAGGTTGACGATAAAGGGGAATCCTATCTTATGTTCACATGCTAGAGGGAGCTTAACAAAACTGTCCTATAGGGAACATGCAATGAGAGCAAAGTCGTGATCTCAATATCTAAATTGAGTGACTCATCGATCAACAATTAAAGAAGAAAAGCAATAAATATCCTATAGGGAGCATGCAATGAGAGCGAAGTCGTGATCTCAATATCTAAATTGAGTGACTCATCGATCAATAATTAAAGAAGAAAAGCAATAAATATCCTATAGGTAGCATGCAATGAGAGCGAAGTCGTGATCTCAATATCTAAATTGAGTGACTCATCGATCAATAATTAAAGAAGAAAAGCAATAAATATCCTATAGGGAGCATGCAATGAGAGCGAAGTCGTGATCTCAATATCTAAATTGAGTGACTCATCGATCAAAAGCTAACACAACATATGCTGTAAGACAAAAACCAGAGGGCCTCCTGACATATATCAGCAACGGAGGTCCCATCATGCAATTAGAGTATTATGCAAGAATGAAAATGGGAGAAAATAAGTAGTACAATACCAAATAGATAACTATCTGTAGCAATCAAGCAAGAATAAAAGAAACCCATAGAAACTTCGAGCAAGCTGGCATCAACAAACAAATTGAGTCATGAATCTATTAGATATGAGCAAGTCCCAGGGGAAATGTATGGCAATCACAATCACGTGTATATATATATATCCTGCATAAACCATCAAACATGCCAAACACAAAATAATGCCAGTATAATAAACTGTGTTCCACAAATAAAGTGGAACACGGAAGCCTCAAGCCAAAAGTGGAAACTTTCTCAGAGTACCTCGCACATTCAACAACCAAGTTAGTATTCCATAAGATGAAAAAGTGAGAAACAACATGATGACTTTAAACATGATAAACATGGAGAAACAAGCATATGCACAAATTAGGTCAAGAGAATCAGAGGAATGTTGCTCTTTCCTATCACCATGTTGAATTGACAATTGAATGCCAATCAAGGATCATAATATCTTGAGAATAATGTGAACAAAAAAACATGAAAGTCAGTAGCAACCACATTTTAATCAAGCACAAATAATCATGCACAAATTATTCAAACTCCACTTTATGAACACAATGAGAAATGAAACCTACATAATGCAATAAATGGTTCCAAACATTCAAGTATGGGGCATTAGGTCAAAATGGCTTGATGTTAATATGGACAAGTCAGAACCAACATGATCATTAGGTTCCAAATTATAGGCTTCACCCAAGCTCATTGGCTAACAAACAAGTTGCAACAAAACATGCAAACATAATTGGATACCTTCACTTCAAAATTACACCAAAAATAGAAACAAGGATCCATAATTAAAACCAAAAAGATATTAACATCTTGGAAATGTTTATAAGTAAGAATGCAAGCCCTAAGTTCATGAATGATTGGGAAGAAGGCCAAATGAAGTGCAAAGTTTAAGACTAGTTGGCAAAATCAGCAAACTAGACAAGTTTTCAAAATTATTTGTGGAAAAATGTCAAACCAAGTCAAATAATTCAAGAAAAATATTTTCCAAATTCCCAATACATTCATGAACCATGATCAATACCTGCAATCCAATAAAAATCCAAGGTACAAGGGTTTTGAACATGAAACTTGCGCTATAATCAACAAAACCCTAGATTTTGATTTTCAATCCTAAATATTAACTAAATAGGATTAAAACTCAAACAAATCCAACCAAGGTCAAACCAAACACCAAGAAACCTTAGAAGTCAGGATAAATTTTTTTCATATTTTTTGAATTAAGAAAAGTCAAGAAAGAAATTAATATTCAAACCATTATGTACTTAACAAATATTCACATGTCAAAATGATATTTAAATCAAAAATCAGAAAAATGGCCAACTAAGATTATAATCAAATAATAGGGCTAAAAACATACATCCCTGAATTTTTGTGAATTTTTTTGGATAAAAGGAAAATATTAAAAACAAAAAAAACAAACAATTAATAATGAAATTATTATTTAAGGGCAAGAAAATGCAAAACATAACCAAAAATCACAAAAAAGGCAAAACAAAAATATGATCAGGTTCAATGATTAAAAACAAGATTATATGATTTTTTTTAGAACTTTTGAATTAATAGAAGTATTAAAAATAAAAATAAAAATAAGCAAATATTAAAAATAAACCTTGAAATTAAATTTTTAATCAAAAATAAGAAAAATGATGAACCAAAGTCAGAATCAATTATTAAATTATTTTAGGAGTCTCAAATATTTTTTGTGGATTTTTTAGGTCACTAGAACTATTAAAATAAAAATGAATTTTGAAAGATTAATTAATTAAACCTAACAATTTTGGAACCAATCAATTTTTATCAAACAAAATATCAAAAAAATACACAAAGTCAGAAATGTTATTTTGAATTTATGAGAATTTTTTCAGAATTTTCCAATCATTTTTGAGCAAGAAATAATATTGTGGAAATCAAACTATAAAACAAAAATTCAAATAAATCAAAATTTCAAATGAACCAATCAGGATGCGCCAACACATCATCTTCAACCTCCGGATGTCAAAAACGCGCGCATCTTCTCAGGATTAGGGCTCACTTTCAGAACAACACAACTCACTCAATTGATTTCTAAATGAGGCCATAGAAAATTGGCTCGTGCGTTCTCAAATTTTCCTTGAGCCAATTAAAAAACATATTCTAAGCTTCGAAACAAGCTGAGGTTCGAAAGAAATGATGGAGGGATGAGCAAGATATAAGGCTTAGGATTCTTGGGCAGATCCAACCAACTTGCCCAGAACTGCGTGTGCTGGCCTGCCTAAGATAACACTTCGATTGGTCCAAATTGAGAGCATGAATGAGGTTTTAACCAACCTATAAAGTGACACTTTGAATGTCCAAATGAAGAGAGAAAGTGAGGCTACGACTAGCCTTCAAGATAATGCTTCGAATGTCCAAACGAAGAGAGAACAAAGTAGGAAGCCAGAGGCTTCGACCAGCCCATAAAGCCACTTCGAATGGACTAAACTGTAGGAAACTAAAAGGAGCAAAAGGAAACTTCGACCAACCCTCAAGATAACACTTCAAACTGTCCAAACAAAGAGAGAAGAAATGAGGCTTCGACCAGCCCAAGTTACCACTTCGAATGGTCCAAACTGAAGCAACATGAATGAGGCTTCGACCAACCCACATGATGACACCTCAATTAGTTCAATCGAAGAGAGAAAAATGAGGCTTCGACCAGCCCACAAAGTCACACTTTGAATGGTCCATACTGAGGAAAATCAAAGGAGAAAAAGGAAACTTCGACCAACCCTCAAGATAACACTTCAAATTGTCCAAACGAAGAGAGAAGAAATGATGCTTCGACCAGCCCAAGTTACCACTTCAAATGGTCCAAGCGAAAGGAAATCAGAGAGAGCCACTCGAATCCAGTTTCAGCACCCAACTTCCTCAAACCACAACTCTTTCGAATTTAAATCAAATTGATTGATTCCAAGTTCAATGAGAAGCTTTCATAGTCCCCTTCAAAATGCACGAGGCACATTTTTGAATTGTGCCTCGAACCAAAAGATATAGGCATGTTAACAACTCTTTGATGAATTTCCTAGGCCAAATGCCTTGCCTTGCCTGGCTAGACACCCAAGGTGCCTCAACAAATGCCCAACTTGCCTTAAACTTCAAAGGCTCATAAATTTTGATTTTGAGTATGAATTGTGCTTTTTGTCCTTTGTGGGCCTTTGTAGATCTTTTTCCCCTATTCAATTGGCAAAAAGAACCACCAAAGTCCCCTGAAAAAAGAGAAAGGTATGCCGTTGCAAAGTCAGGCCAAAAATCAAGGACACCTAGTGAAATTCTAGTGAAATTTTCAATCACCAAGATAACTTCAAATCCAAGTAACCTCTCAAACTTGCAATTCTCATCAAAATCAAACATTAATGATCACCCCACATGAAAATACATGTCAAATACTTCATGTTGACCAAAAGAACACTTGGTCAACTTTGACTTTGTTGACTTTGAGTAAAATGACTGTTTTACCCCTTTGATTCAATTGAACCACTTCTCTTCAAAATTGATGATCAAAATTTCAAGCATATGATACTCCAAACGCATAGAGGCTATGGAAGGAGTTTCCACTCAAAAAAAATTCCAAAGAAATCCCTGATTAAAACTCAAGCCTTAGTTTTGACTAATGAATCAAAAAGAAGTGATTCTCCTTATAACAGCACAATACACAATCTTTTGATGATCCAATGAGGTGGATAAGATACATTGAGACAAAATACCTTGATCCCTACACCATGTATGAATGCAATGCAATGTGATGTTTATGATGAAACATAAGCCTGAATCAAGAGGGTAAATTTTGGGGTGCAACAACATGTTTGAAAATGTTTTTTATATATATATAGCGTAATGCTCCAAAGAATGGAAATGCTACGCGTTTTGGTAGATGCAATGTAATGATTCATGTTTGTTTAAATATTTCACCGGGGAATGGCTAATCGAGAAGCCAGCAACCAAGAAGTCAGGATTGGGCAAGACTTTGCAAAAATAAATTGCAGAATCTGCTGGAGAAAATCGAGTCAAAACTGATCAACTTCAAGAAGGAATGCCAAATGAAGATTGGGCGTTGTAGGAGAAGATCTGGGAGAGACTGTAATCTTTGGAAAAGATGGAATGCAGTCTTATTGAGGATGTTACCAAGATAACGAACCGGACGTGAGGGGTTAAAACCTTTGTAGGGGGATCAAAGATCTATTGAGATTTAACTGGGGAATCAAAACTCTATCGAAGAGCATTTTGTTGGAGATTATTGAACTTTTGGAATTCAACCATTGGATGGATCATGCAGATAGTCACACAGTATCGTCTTTACCGGGGATAAGAAAAGATCCTATCATAGGGATGCCCCTAGCAACAGATTAGCTGGGAGATGAGAAATTAAGATAATAAATCTCCAATCGGCAACTCCGCTAGAGAATTGAAACTTCTTCAGAATGTGAGTTCCCATTTAAACCACTCCATTGGGGATATGCGACATCTTCAGACCTGGAGTCTTAGTACAAAGCCTTTTTCTTGAAAAAATATTTCTGGGGCAATAAAACTCTGCTGAGGATGCGAAACTTCAATGGGGATATGGAAAGATCCTTTTCAAGAAACAAATGGCCCATGTTTAACATAATAGCCAAATCTTCTCCTCCTGCCCACTTTAAGCTCTTTACTGATGTTCATTGTGTAAGCTCTTTTTGATATCAAACAATTGTTTTGTATGCAAAAGGATATTTATTATGGGAATGACTACCCCTGATGCAAAAATTACGTAAACCTTGAAATTGAAAACCTTGAATGAAAACGATGTTGCACCCCTATCGTGAGTGAATCACTAGTTAGAGTACCTAATTTCAAAAACTTTATTTTTCTCCTTTAAAACAAACATGATGCCGGCGGTAAGATACCAACATATATATGTAACACATGTTTAGGAAGCGCTATCCTGTTGTAGTATGCTTTCAGGCTAAACCTATGTTTCAGTTAGGACTTTTGAGGGTTGTAACGTGGCCTGGATCTCGGGTTTTTTGAAAAAAAGATTCTAAAGGCTCGAAAATATTTGGTGCCCACCCATTCTCCATGATGTTCTCCAGTCCTACATTTAGTTAATTTGATGCGAGTACTCATTACTCAAAAAGAGGCTATAATGATTGAGGGATCTCAACAGTTACTTTGACACGACAGTCACTTTAATTCTTGTGGTTTTTCTTCTTCTTTTTTTTGAGGTGTTCAATTGCACGACTTTTCTTTCGATGAGGATTTCCATGGGATAATCCCTTTTTTTCCTTTCCGGCTTTTCAAGTTCCTCCCTTTTTATTTCCCTAACTTTTTCTTGGATCAATTCTTTTGAATTTCAATTTGGAAGTTCAGCGGGATGCCCTAACTTTTGCCTAAGCGACTTATTTTCAAATTTCGACTTAGCGGGGCCTCTTCTTTTTTTTTGTTTATTTTTTTTTTATATTCATACTTTCCTTTTTGGACAAGTCTTGTGACCCTAAGTCTTTGAACCTCTTTTTGTTTGGAAGAAAAGTGACTGCCCCATTTCTTGGTCGGCGAGGGATAACCATTATTGTATCGATTCTATCTCGACCTCGGGATTTTTTGTTGTGGGGAAATAACTATTGTTGCTTTGATATTTTTCCGACCTCATAATGCGAGGGATAAAATATGGTGATCCTCAGATAGGACACTCCTTCTGAAATTTGAATGCTTGATCAGATTAACTAAACATCTACCCTGCCCCGGGTTAAAAATAAGGGTTTTTCAAACAGAAAAGAAACTCCTACTTCGAAGGCTCAGAGGGGTTAACGAGGATCTATCTCCCTTATATCTCCAGTGTTTGGGGATTGAAACAAGGCATGTACATCGTCAACAGGGTTTTACTCAAAAGCATACAATCAGAGATATCACTCTTCCTCCAATCTATTGACTAGGCAAAAGTGTTGGCGCATTTGGTATCGAAAATGCCAGAAAATCATTTAAAGAGTGATAGTGAATGGTTTAAAACAAAAGAAACATTTCAAGGCAAACATATTCAACGCATCAGGGTTGACATTCAAAAACAAACAAGTTCCTGCATGCAGACAATGTTAAATTAGTCAATCAAAATACACATGAAAGTACATAAGAGAAAAAATGCCACCCCGGAGGAGAATCGTCTCTATCTGGACTTGTCAATGTACTGAAGACTTGCCACTATCTCGACACCTGATCTCTTTATTATGAAGGGAAATTGAGAATGGTTTTCCTTGTGTCTTTCCGAAGAAATGAGCATTCAAAAAGCGAGAGATAAACCTTTGCCCCAAGTATAGAGTCATGAAACGGCTTAGCAAAACATCCACAAGAAAAGTAGCTGAGTGTCAACAAGAAGAAAAATTAAAATGCCCCTTGCATAACAAGACAGTTGTAATCGTTATCCGTATTTCAAGCGATGATAACTTAGATTATCATATTCATGTGGGGCCCACAATGTTCATATGCACATGTTTATCAAAATATTGGACCTTTTTTTTGCAAACAAAGTAGTAAAAAGGGAGTTTAAGTGAACATTTTTGTACCCTAAAATTTGCCCTCTCATTTTATCAAACATTTCTCATCACAAGACTTTTGGAACTCAAGACCAAGCTAGGGTTTGCTCTGCTCAAGACACCTCCTTGCACTGTTGACCTAAATTAGGGTTTGAGTTTGCACAGGGATTTTTGAGCCTTCAATGCCCAAATTGAATTTCATACTTCATGTTGGACTCATAAGTTTTCCCATACCAAGTTTCAAGCCTTGAAGCAAATTTTTGCCCTGTTAATTAGACAGTTGACCTAGAAATCAACTGTATTGGGGAAAAAGTCAACTGTGGCCAATTTACAGTCAAACCTCATGAATTTTGACCCACATCAACATTATGAACTCATATGAACCATTTGATCAAGTTTGGACCACAACTCCACAAGAAATTTGATTAGATCACCAAAAGGGCAAAATGGTCATTTTTAGGGTTTTGACTGTACAAAGGCAATTTTTGACTGTTTGACCTAGCCAATGGCAAATCAAGCTCAACCATGGACTCAAGGACTCAATGACATTATCTTGACCTATTCAACAAGTTCAAAAGATCTCAAATGCATAGGATTGACGGATGAATTTTTCAATCAACTGATCAAAATTTGACTGTATACTGAAAAGTCAAACTTTGACTTTTTGGTCAAAATCAAGTGCCAAGGATCATTTTTCATCAATATGTGTCAAATTATGAAACTTGTTCATCAAGAAACCCAAAATTGCAAATTAGGGTTTGAAATTGAAAAAATTTCATAACTTCGAAATTTTCTAAGTTATGAAATTTTCTTAATTTTTCCTAACTTTGTCCCACATTTTCACCAAGATGAAAATGGATTTAAACAAAAAATACAACATGAAAGTTGTAGTCCATCACAAAGTCTACAACTTTAATTCACAAAGTTTTCTCAAAAGAAGCTTGGATCTTAAGTTATGATTTTTGGAACAAGGGTACCTAAAACTTTTAACTTAGAGAAATTTTGCCCTAGTTTAGGCAGGATTTTGACCCATCTTCTTGGCCATTTTTCACATAGTTCCACTTAGAGTCTCAAGTTGAATTTCAAAGATAGATTATATTACATGTTGCAAGCTTTCCAAATTGTCCAAGAACTCCTAAAACACATTTTTGGTTAGGTAGAATCGAATGCTTGAAGTTGGCAAAAATACACTTTGTAACCATGGCCAAAACATGTTCATACAACTTGCAAAATCTGACCAAACTAGCTTTGTACTTGATTACAGGTCTATAAACAAATTTACACTCAAAAATTGAATGCAAATACATTGGACATTAGTGTTATTCTGACCATTAGAGCTTGGCACAATGGATTAGTCCATTTTTTGGCATAAAGGTTTCACTTCCATTTTCATAAAGCATAACTTTTGCAAATTTGTTTCTCTTGAGCATTGGACCAAGCCTTTTGCTGCAAACAAAGTTCCCTAATCTCAGGCATAATACATCAACTATGTGCATGCTTGGAGCTAGCCTGTATAGGCCATAGCATGGTCACTTCTCACTTTTACTTCAAAAACAAGTCATTGTGCAAAAAGTCAATGACACACATATCTGATACATTCAACTTAAGCAAAGTTTTAAAACAAGTTTTACAGATCCTTGTAAGCCAGAAACACGAGCCTTTCACCCCTAAAACACCCTCATACTCAAAAACCACATTTTCTTGCAAAACAGGGCAGGACCTGCAAATCACAAGCCAAATCACATTCCACTCGTGCGTTTTGCTTGCAATCAGTTCCAATACCTTCCACTCAACTCACTCAAACTATCCCAAACCTCCATTGCCAACTGTAACTCCATTTACAGTGTTCACCATTTTTGTTTGGAAGCTTTGCAGGTTGAGTTCTGTAGAACGATTCAGGCCACTTCAAAACAAACTAAGCATTGGGAAAGGTTCAGGGAACATCAAGCACGCTCAAAAGAACCTCAGGCCTCACTGAAAGTTACTACATTGTCCAACTCGTGTTCAACTGAAACAGGTTTTTCATGAACTTCTATCTCTCTATTTAGGAACATTTAGCCTTAGGTTTGTGAATGAAAGATGTTGTATTCATTGCCCTGAAACCATACATATGCTCAGTTTTCATTTATATTAATCATGCTGGGAGAATTTCATCCATGAATATGCTGAAAAAACTAGGTTAGAAATTAGGGCCAGAGAAATTCTCTCTAGTCTTTGAGAGTTAGATTAAGTTTTTTATATGGTTAGAATCGTGGTTTGATGCTCTACAAGTTTCACGTTTTGAGTTTTGTCAAAAGATCACAAATACAGGAGATACGAGTTTGTGTAACAGGCGTGCGTTTTTCACAATGCTGGAGGAAGAAGATGAAGCTGATGGTCTGGGCTTGGCTTTTTGCTTCTAACACCTTCTTTTTCAGTTTCACACCCCCTGGCTCATTTCTTTGTATTTTTATTATTTTTGCATTTTTATTTCATTTTTGACTTTATTATTTTATTTCCAAACATAAAAAATACTTGAAAAATATTTTCATATTTTTTTTTTACATTTATTTGGTATTTATTTTAATTATTACTAGCATTAACGCATTTTTATATACTTTTATATTATTTTGTTTAAATGTAAAAATAATGTAAATAATACTCTTATTTTTATTTCTTAATTTTATTCACATTGGAAATATTTTCTTGAATATATTTTATTTTTTTGTAAATATTTTATCTTATTTTATATATATTTAATATATTTAATATATATATACATACATATATACTTTATTTTATTTAAAAAAACATAGATTAAAAGTACAAAAATAGTACATTTTATTTTTATTATTATTTTATACTAAAAAACACTTTTTTTAATATTTTTTTATTTTTGTACATATTAATATATTTTTGTATATAAATAATATGTAATATCATTTTCTTAAGAAAAATTAGGGTTCACCCCCTAATTAAATAAAATCAATTCTTTTTTTATTTTTATTTCTCTACACCTTTTTCTTTACATTTAAAAAATACTTTGCATACATAAAAACTTTTTTGCATAATACATTTTTATTATTTAATATTTACTTATTGTGTTTATTTAAATATTGCCTATTTAAATATTATGCATTGTAAATTCAATTTGGTTGTAATAATTTAGGGTTTTAATTTCTTGCAAAATAATCCCCTATTCAAAATTGTACCCCCTCCCTATATCAAAGTTGTAATAGCTTAGATTTATTTCTTACGCACTTAATGCTTTCAATTATGCCATGATTAGAGAATTATGGTTTGTATGCAAAATCAAAACCAACAAATAGTTTGACCTAATCAAAGACAAAAATGCATGAAAAACAAACATAATGCACACTTGCACCCCTAGGGTTACAATCCACTTGTTGCCTTCAAAAATGGGCCATAGTATGCATGTTAAGTACTTTGGCAAACAAAAACAAAACAAAAGATCATAGTCCCTCGATGACGCTATCTGAGTTGCCTAAACAAAATGATTAAGTCCCTCAAGAGAATTTTCCAAAAATACTTGACACCATTGCTATCATGGTCTATACGATGACCCGCGCCTGTCCCGTTTAACATCCTAACACAAGGTTGTTCACCAAATACAATGGTGAAGCAACACTGTTAAAAGGGTTAAGAACATAAGAAAGATCTTTGAGTAGAATAGGGTAGATAGCTCTTAGTTACTTGATCAAAAGCTTGCAAAACATCCTTGCTATTTTCAAAACACACTTCACAACACAATTTCAAAACCCTACTTTCAAACATTGAAAACATTTCAAAAGACAAAAACACCTTTGTATACATTCAAACAAGAATCATTACAAAGGTTGCCACAACAATGGCCTCTTTTCAAAACATCTTTCAAAACCACACACAAAGCACCATTTCAAACAATTGAAGAGCACCATTTCAAACAATTGAAAAGTAAAGCAAGTGATCTAAACAAGTAACTAAGAGCCCATGGATAACCATGGATAGAAAGGGTGCTAATACCTTACCTTTCTATAATCTACTCCCCGAACCTAAGAAAACATCTCAAAGGTATTTCCTGTGCTTTTTGACCTTTCCTTAAGATAAAATAAAAAGTCGGGGGCGACTCTTGCTAAACCGAAACATTTGCGAACACAAAACGCCAAATTCCAAGTCAGTTCTCCCACCGTATCACAAACATAAGAGAGGATATTTTGTTGATTTTGAGAAATCAGCCTGTAAAAAAGGAATTTACATTTAGGAGTAGCTAAATGCAAAAAACAAAACAAACAAGTGTTTACAAATGGCAATGCGAATACAAATATCTATTAAATTCCGACTCTGCTATAACTCTTATGACCTTAACACCTTTGTCTTCCTACTTTTAGCACAAGCGTCTTGGATTGGCTCCGAACCTCTTCCAGGTGACTGAAAGAGAGAAACAAAGGAAACCATGCTGAGCGTAGTCATTTTTCTTTAAGTCCCTACCTTTTGCCTGAATCTTCCTTTCGGGTTTTCGATTCACCAGGACACCCTCTTTTTGCCTAAGTCACCCTTTTGGGTTTTCAACTTAGCGGGTTTTCTTTTCTTATTTTTAAGCAAAGTATTTTTTAACTGCATCAGCATTTATAGGAAGAGGGAAGTATTCTCCGCCCATGGTTGCGAGCATCATTGCTCCACTAGAGAAAACGTTTCTGACCACGAATGGTCCTTCATAAGTCAGAGCCCACTTGCCCCTGGGATCCCCCTGGGGAAGAATTATCCTTTTTAGCTCAAGGTCACCTGGCTTGTAATACTGGGGCTGCACCTTTTTGTCAAAAGCTTTCCTCATCCTTTGTCGATATACCTGACCATGACACACAGATGTCAATCTCTTCTCATCGATGAGTTCTAACTGATCCAGCCGATTCTATACCCACTCACTTTCATCAAGCTCAACATCCTTCATGATCCTAAGAGAAGGAATCTCGACTTCTACAGGAAACACTGCTTCCATGATGTAAACCAGAGAAAATGGGATTGCCCCAATCAAAGTACGCATAGTGGCACGATAACCATGTAGAGCAAAGGGCAGCATCTCATGCCAATCGTTATAGGTTACTATAATCTTCTGTACAATATTCTTGATGTTCTTATTGGCCGCCTCAACAACGCCATTCATCTTTGGCCGATACGGGGAAGAGTTATGATGCTTGATTCTGAAGGACTCATAAAGCTCCTTCATCATCTTGTTATTCAAATTGGACCCATTGTCGGTAATGATCTTTTCAGGCACTCCGTAACGACTAATAATATTATGCTTAATGAATCGAGTTACCACCTTCTTGGTGACATTGGCATAGGATGCATATTCAACCCATTTAGTAAAATAATCGATGGCAACCTGAATGAAACGGTGTTCGTTGGATACAGTCGGTTCGATCTTACTGATCATATCAATTCCCCACATCGCAAACGGCCAAGGGGAGTTCACGACATTCATTGGTACGGGCGGCACATGCACCTTATCAGCATAGACTTGACATTTGTGGCAAATCCGTGCATGATTATAACAATCAGTCTCCATGGTGAACCAATAATAACCAGCTCACAAAATCTTCTTGGTCATGGTATGTCCACTAGAGTGAGTCCCAAAGTCACCCTCATGTATCTCCTAAATGATTCTAACTGCTTCTTTTTTTTCAACACATCTGAGCAGTAAACCATAATGATGCCTCTTATACAACACACCACCACTGAGAAAGAACTTTGCCGAAAGTCTTCTCAAGAACTTCTTATCTGTGACAGACGCCTCTTTAGGGTATTCTTGCATTTCAAGATATCTTTTGATATCACAAAACCAAGGTTTGACATCGGATTCTGAATTGGCTTCAAAGCAAAAATTTGGCTCATCCAACCTTCTGATGGTAATAAAAGGTTCTTCCTTAGCCCACTTAACTTTGAACATGGAAGACAAAGTTTCCAGTGCATCAGCTAGATTGTTCTCTTCTCTGGAAATGTGTTAGAACGTGATCTCTTCGAAATACGGAATCAACCTTATAACATGCTCGCAATAGGGAATCAGGTTCTGATGATGAGTCTCCCAATCTCTATTAATCTGGCTGATAACAAGATTGGAATCACCGTAAACTTTCAAATATTTGATCTGCAGGTCGATTGTTGCTTCAATGCCATAAATGCAAGCTTCCTACTCGGCCATATTGTTAGTACAATCGAAGCTTCCGACACCTTTGCCCATGGCATTGGAGGCACCGTCGAACACAAGCGTCCAACATGATGCTGGCTCAGGTCCTTCCTCTGGGCCTAGTATATTACAATCTCGAATGTACATTATTTCCTCATATAGAAAATCAAACTTCATTGGTTCATAAATGTCCATGGGCTGATGAGCAAAATGATCAGCCAATATACTACCTTTGATCGCCTTTTGCATGGTGTACTAGATATCATATTCAATGAGTATCATATGCCAATGGGTCACCCTGCCTGTAAGTGTCGGCTTCTCAAAAATATACTTGATTGGATCCATTTTGGATATCAAGTAGGTGGTGTGAGTTAACATGTATTGTCTTAAGCGTCTAGCAGCCCAAGCAAGCGTACAATAAGTCTTTTCCAGCAATGAGTACCTTGACTCGCACTCTGTAAACTTCTTACTCAAGTAATAAATGGCTTGTTCCTTCTACCCTATCTCGTCATGCTGACCAAGGACACAACCCATAGAGTTTTCTAACTCATATTGTCCACATATACCTCAACTTCCTTGTGAATCATGTCATGAAAAAGAGTAACCATGGCACACTGATACGTTTCCCCAGCATTTTTCAAACCAAACGGAATCACCTTATAGCAAAAGGTTCCCCAAGGCGTGATAAATGTTGTCTTTTCCATATCCTCCAGAGCCATTTTAATTTGATTGTAACCCGAAAATCTGTCCATGAAAGAAAACACTTTAGAGTGAGCAGTATTATCGACCAACACATCAATATGAGGAAGAGGAAAATCATTCTTAGGGCTGGCTCTATTCAAATCTCTATAATCCACGCACATTCAGACTTTACCATCTTTCTTAGGCACAGGCACAATATTCACGGTCCAAGGCGGATAATTGATGACTTTTAAGAAATTCACATTCAACTATTTCTGAACCTCTTCTTTAATCTTCTTGGACATCTCAGGATGAGTTCTTCGAAGCTTTTGCTTGACAGGGGAGCAACCTTCTTTGAGCGGCAGTCAATGCACCACGATATTTGTATCCAACCCTGGCATGTCTTCATAAGACCAAGCGAAGATATCAGAGTACTCATGAAGTATTTCAATCAATCTGACCTTCATACTTTATTCGAGATCTGCCCCTATCTTGACCTCTCTTTTCACCTCTTTTGTGCCAATATTTACCACCTTAATTGACTCTTGATTCGGCTGGATAACCTTCTCTTCTTGCCTTAACAATCTTGCTAATTCTTCAGGAAAATCATAATCCTCACACGCCTCTTCTTCAGCTTGATAAATCAGATTGTCAAAGTCATAGTGCGCAATAACATAGTCATTATCAATATAATCTGTGGTGGAAGTGCGTCTGCATAAATGGTATTTTCGTGTTTTAGTGATGGTGTGTGAAAAAGGGAACATTGCCATTTAAAAGAAAATAAACTAAAAGAATGTGATAAAATTTTTGGATGCAAAAACGTCCTTTATTTATGACAAACTTTTTGAAAATAAACATGGTGGCCCTACACAAATGATCCACTACGCCTTGGGCAGAGCGTAGGAATTATGATATGATAATAAAAGCAAACAAGAAAAATTACTCCTCATCGCTTGAAACTTGGATAACGTCTACAGAAGTCCAGTTGTTAAGAGCTTGGCCTGGAACGCTCAGACGAATCCAATCTTCAATATTGTACCCATCATCCCTATTGTCACCAATTGCATTGGTGCATCCTTCTTAAGTAGCATTAGGACGAGAGAATCTCACAGGATTAGATAAGCCAGAAGCTTTGAAAGCTGTATTTTGCTGACCCGGGATGTAACCAAGACCGAATCTATTGAATTTTTGGGTAACATCCAGCACTCGACCCCAATCTTCAGGGTTTCCGTTCTCTACCACCACTCTAGCATCTCTGAGGTAAGACATAACAGTTTTCGACTTCTTTTTCAGCTCTGAGGGTAGAAAATTGACTGCATGAACTGTTTCAAATGCCTGAAACAGAGTCTCGTATATTTCATCTTCGACTTCAACATAGCTGAATGATGTCAGATGACTCACGATATACTCTTCCTCGCCGCATACAGTTATCACTTTCCCCTCTGTAGGATATTTTAGTTTCTGGTGAAGAGTAGAGGTGACTGCTCCTGCCTTGTGAATCCACGGCCGCCCCAACAAACAACAATACGCTGGCTGTATGTACATCACAAAGAAGGTAGCATTGAAGGTGCAAGGACCCACTTTGATCGATAATTCCACCTCCCCAAATACTGATCTTCGGGACCCGTCAAAGGCTTTTACCATCAGATCGCTAGGACGTAACTCCAGGAAGGAATAATCAATTTTCATTAATGCTGACTTGGGTAGTACATTCAAAGACGACCATGTATCCACTAAAACTCAAGATAGAGTAGTGCCCCTGGTCTCCATAGAAATATGTAACACTTTGTTATGATCTCGCCCTCCTGGAGGAAGGTCAAAATCTGTGAAGCCCAAACCGTTCCCAGCAGATATGTTAGAACAAACATTCTTGAACTGATTGACTGTTATCTCGTGCAGCACAAACACATTCTTCAGCAACTTCATCAAAGAATTTATGTGAGGTTCTGAATAGATCAACAAAGACAAGATAGACATATTAGAAGGGATGTGACTTAACTGTTCAATTATGCTATAACCACTCTTCCTGATAATTTGCATCAACTCCTCAACTTCATCGGGAACTGAAGAAGCTTCTGGTACTGGAATTGGTTCAGCCACATTGGTTGGTGTAACCCTCAGATTTCCAATCATTACCTGTTGTTTTCCTTTTACTCTTGCAGAGGCATCTGCCACATCTTGTACATTGGAAGGACCAAACACTCTCCCGCTTCTAATCACTCGACCCACACCAGAGAAGTTATGAACATCCCCTTCATTGTCTTCAGTAAATTCTTTCTTGGAAGGACCAGGATTTGCCTCTTGCTTCACCCCATGGTAATAAACATCTGCACCATAATGCCATGGGATGGCCTTCTTACTAGTATATGGCATGGGACCAGGTATTGTAATCATCAAAGGAGGCGCCCTAGATGGAGTAGGAATACGCGCATGGGTGTAGATAATAGATACCACATCAATGTCTTCTTCGGTAACCTTTCGGTAACTTGGTCTTAAATCGAACTGTAGGGAACCCTCGTCCATCAAGAATTGGATGCCAGATTTCAAATCATCATAGCCCTTCGATTGCTCTCTACACATTGCACAGTCTGAAGCACAGCCCATGAAAATAGAATTTTCAAGAAGATACCTTTTAATATACCATAACAGAGTAGTCACCTGTTCTACATTCACAACTAGGTTCAACATTTCTCCATTATTGTCAATCATATTAACAACACCCCTATATGCCTAGGCATTGGGTTCTGGACTACATTAGGACCAGTCGCTAGAGTAAAATCAATTGCCTTGGCATCCAACAAGTCTTGTACCTTGCATTTTAACGCAAAACAATAATTGGTAGAATGACCAACTCCTCCAGAATGGAATTCACATCTTACATTAGCATCATAGTTATGAGAAAGTCTTCCAGTGGGTGGTGGCATATTTCTCAAACTGATCAATTTCAAATCAAGTAAATGGTGGATTGCTTCGGTGAGAGATATTGGCAGGGGATCAAATTTCCTCGACTGTCTTTGTTGTTGATTATTATACTGTCGGGGAACTTCTTGTTGTCTTTGTTGTTGAGGTGCCGAATTCTGTCTCTGCAATGGAGGAGCATTAACAAGAATAGAAACAACATTGATCTGTTGGTGTTGACGATCTTCTCTTCTTCTTCCATGAGAATAAACCGCACTTGTGTCACCTTCCCTTTTCTTAGGGTAAGTATTGAATGGTTTCTTACCACCCCCTGATGAGCCATTGGAGCCTCCAATCTAAATTTTCCCTAATTTCAAACCCATCTCAATTCTTTCACCATCCATAACTAACTCTGACAATCCGGCTGAAGCACTACATATCATGTGCTCGTAAAACGGCCCTTGCAAGGTACTCATAAACATATCAATGAGTTCTCTCTCCATTAGCGGAGGTTGAACCCTCACAGCCAACTCACGTCACTTCTGAGCATATTCCTTGAAAGATTCTTTTGGTCCATGTGACAGATTTTGTAACTGAGTGTGATTAGGTGCCATATCCATATTGTATCGATAATGCTTGACAAAATCTCGAGCAAGATCGTTCCAGCAACAAATATGGGTTTTCACTAACTTCATGTACCACTCCAGAGATGCCCCAGATAGGCTATCCTGGAAGAAATGGATCAAAATCCCCTGATCCTTGGTATGCACCGACATCTTTCGGAAATAAGAAGTTTCATGAGTAACGAGACATGACGAACCGTTGTACTTTTCAAATGCGGGTGGTTTGAACTTTGGAGGAACTTTTACCCTAGATACTAGCCCAAGATCATTAGCATCCATACCAAGGACTCCTTGTTTTTCCACAGCCTTCAATCGTTCTTCCAACAACTGATACCTCATATCCTCCACCTGAACCTCTGGATCAGAATGCCGAACAAAGAGCTGATCTTCATCCTGATCATAGTCATAATCCTGCTCTTGATAGTTTCTTATGCCGCCTTGATTATCTTTATTGTTCCCCACAAGATGAGGTCCTGAAGACGGGGGAAACTGCCCTATATTGCACACGAAAGGGTTTCCAGGAAGCCCATGAAAATTCCCAATGGGCTGATCTTGCACATCCCCCAGTCCCACAGAAATGTCCTGGTAAAGCCCTTGATTCCCACCATCCACTGGATAGCAGTGTTGATTGTTGACAATGGCAGCCAGTTCCTCCTGTCGGCGATTCACATTGGTGATGACTTCCATGAACTGGGTCATTTGAGTAGCCATTTGGGCTCTCATTTTAGCGAGTTCAGCTTGGACTTGCTCCATCTTTCTTGGAAAATTGTTTCTGGTAGAATACAAATGAGTAGTCGTCTTGAATTTTGAATAAGAAAAGCAGAATAATAAGAATACCATCATGAGATGACCTATCATGTTATGAGATGTATGATATGCATGATATGTTTTGTTATTTCTAGGTTATTTTACAAGTTTTGTCAATCATCAGGAATAACAACCAAGCACAAAATACAAATAAAAAGATTATAGAGCAAAACTTATTTATTTACAAAAACATTAAAATACCAATCCTCAAAATCCACTGAATTTGAATAAGATAAAAAGATCCCATCCAACAAGACTGGTGGTGATCACTTAACAAAAATGATAAAGAAAATCAAAGGGGGTGAATCTCCCATCCCCACATGAAATAAAGGTCCCTTCTCCTGGAAATGCTCCTCACTCCACTCCTTGATCTCCTGGAATAACTGTCTTGTCCTTGGGCAGTCATGCTCTTCAACAAGGCTCTTAATCACCATATCCTTTTGAAATAGTTGTTCCTCTAAGTACTGACATTTCTCCAGAAAGTGGTCACATCTTTTGCATTCTAGCGGAGAAATAAGTATAGGTGCATGCTCTAGCTCTTCTATTTGACTTTGGAGCTTGGAATTTTCTTCCCTTACACGAGTCATATGCTCTTCGTGCTTCTGATCTCTCAATCTGACTTCATTGAGTTACCTTTCCAATTCTTTAACCCTCTTGCTATGACATGCTTTTAACTTTGCTTTTTCTACTTGGAGACTCTTAACCTTTTATTGACTTTTAAGAAGTGCCATATCCTGAATATTAGTTAAGCTGGACTTCTCAATCCCCAACCTCTTTGATTTTTCATATGATCCAAGACCCTCCAGTATATAATCTTTCTTCTGATTCTCCCTCCAAAGTCTTCTCTTTTCTTGTAGATCAAAGGAAAGTTCAATATTCTTATCTTCTAGATCAGCTTGTAGCTTAATATTCTCAACTTTGGCATTTTTGAGGCACTCCATTGGTACAACTTCGGATTCTCCCAGCACGGATTACTTAGAAGATGTCCTACCATGAGAAAGGTGATCAACCCCCTTTTCATAAAATGGAAAATTATCTATCAGTGGATCATACATAGGTTGCGGGTGTGATCGGTGGATCTGGAACTGACTGTTTAACGCTGGTTCGCGAAATGTCGCGGAAGCAAGAGTCGCCACCGTCTTTTATTTTCTCCAAATGGAAAGGACAAAAGCACAGAAAAATTCCTTATAGAGATTGCTCTCGGTTCGGGAGGTAGATTATAGAAAGGGAAGGTGTTAGCACCCTTTCTATCCATGGTTATCCATGGGCTCTTAGATACTTGCTCATTTGTGTTTTCAAAAATGGTTTGTTTGTATTTCAATTGTGGGTTTTAAAAAGTTTCTTTGAAAATTCCAGTTCGACTCTTGTATCGGTCCTCAAGAGTGTTTGAAAAATTGCTTTCGAAAGCTTTTTGAAAGTGTGTTGGTGTGAAAAGTATTTTTTTGAATTTGTTTTGAAATTAGAGCAAGTATCTAGAGTCGTCTACCTACCCTAAGGAATTCGTCTGTGTAATTGTCCTTTAAAGTAGTGTCATCCCACCATTGAGAGGTAGGTAGCACTACCGTTGGAGGTGTTCGGGTCAATTCGAGGGTTCGGGACATGGTGATCACCAGAGCAATGGGAAGACACCTTAGAAGCTACCCTCATGCCAGGTTCCCGGATCATGAGGACTTACTAAGACATCCTCTACTCGACGATCACCTTTCGAGGCAAGGCAACAGTGAGGCGTACCCTAGGGGTGGTGTGTGCGAATTGTGTGTCGTTTTCATTTGTATTTATCTTGTCATGTTGAAGTGATCTACGCTTGATTTTATTATGGCCATTCATTCTTGCATGCTTTGTTTAACAATTTAAAATATTTGCGGGAATAGTAAATCTAAAGTTATTACAAATGGCGCGGGTCCACATCGCCAAATTAAACCGGACCCGATTTGACGGAAAATAAATAAAGCAAATAAAGTAAAGTGCGAGGAGTTTAGTTACATGGCTTCGGGAGAGATACATAATTATTTAAGCGAAATAAAATAAATGTACGAAATAAAAGAATTATCGAAGCGAGGGCGTTGGACCCTTTTGCAAAATTAAATTAATAAGGAATTAAAATTAAAATTAAAAGAAAATGTTTTTGGTATTTTAATGTTTTTTAATTTTTAATAGAAAAAGGATTAATTAAAACTAAAATAAAATGTTAAACCTAGTTCTAATTATTTTTAAATTTATTAAGAAGAATGTTGAAGTTTTTAACCTAATTTAAACCTAAGTTATTTATGTACAATTTGATTATAAAAATAAATAAAATAAATATTATTATGATAAAAAGAAAAATTAAAAGGAAATAAAAATTATCAATTAAACCTAATTCTACATTTTTTATTTTTATTGTGAAAAGAATTAAAATTGCAACCTATTTTAAACTAATTAAATTCCAAGCATTTATTTACAAGAAAATATTAAACTAAAATATTTATTGCATTTTTTGTCTTTTCTGTTTTTTATGATATTTTTATATTTTTTGTAAAAATAATTAATTAAATTAAAACAACAAAACAAATAAACAAATAATTGAAAATAAAATAAAACATAAAGAAAATTGAAAAAAACATTGCAAACCAGGGGGGGGGGGGGTTCAGACCCCAATTCTGAGGTATAAGCCCAGCAATCTAGCCCATTTAGCTTTGGTCCATTTGACTTTTTGAACAGCATACAGCAATGTTGACCTACGCCCATGGCGTACTTTCAATCTATGCCCTTGACTGGATCTCAGCGTGCACGTGGATGGTTGATCAGGAAGGTGTATGATGCGCCTTGACCTTTGAAACTGCATATGAACATTTATGGCAAAATAATATAGGAAATTGTACAGACCTGGGGTTCGAACCCAGGTCACGTGTGTTACCAACACCATCGCCTGCCACTAGACCAACTCAACGCATTTGATTAATAAATAAACGATAAATATTATAAAAGAAAAGAAAATGGTTAGTGGTTTAACGCGCCAATTTTCAAACGTGCCAATCAGTGTGTGACACGGCTTCATCTTCCTCACCATCCCTGTAAAACAAAACACAAAGGCAACGGTTTTCTGGGCGTGGCTTAAGGTCAGTTTCAAGAAAATAGCGACTAGCGCTATAGTGTCCATAAATTAATCGCGAGTGGTGCTTCCTGTTCGTCCAAGCTTGCTGAGTCTAATGGTGGTGGCCTTGAACCCTAATTTTTCCTTGGGTGAAAAAACCCAATTCAAAACTCTGAAAACCCTAGAAAACCAATTATGGCATAATCGCGTATGTAGCATAAAAATTCAATTAAACATAATGGTTAGTCTCAGAACTTCATAATGAACATGATTCAATGAATAAAAATGGCAAAATATGCACAAATCATGATGCATGATTCTGAAAATTTCTTGACACAGTTTGTGTTTGTTTTACCAGTTCTTGGAGTTTAGAGGGATGATTCTGATTGGAATACACTCAATAGACCTTGAGCAAGCTATTGAAATAATTTTTGTGCCTTGAATCAACCTCTAACAATGATTTCAGTTTTGAGTTTTATGGAGAAAATTTCAAGTTTCTACTGGCCTTTCTTGCGCAGCTGAGAGTCTCCTGGCATTAGGTTTATGATCAAGCATATGTAGTGAGGCTATTAGGTTAACAAAAGTAGAACAAATCCAATGAATTAATGGTTTTTGAAAATTTGATTTCTTAAGATTTTCCATATCTTTTTTTCATGTGTATTTTGTGTCGATTATGCTCAAATCAATCCAATTCTTTCCTATTTGACCTATGCACGAAATCTTGATGGCAAAACATGTATAAAAAGATTTGAAAACTTAGATTAGTATTTTTCCTATATTTAATTTGATTTAAATGAATTAATATAAATAATAATTCAAATAAATAAATAAAAAATGAAAAAAATACTTCCCTTTGGGCCAAGTGGTCGTGCACATGCTTAGAATGATGAACCATGGAAGAAAAATGGGCCCATTAGCAATTTTAGGTCATTTGAAGTAATGTTGACTTTTCAAAATATCCAAATATTTCCCAACTTCCACAAGGCATAACTTGCTCAATTTTTAAGCTTTTCTCATGTTCTTGGACATTTTGGAAAGGTCTTTGAGTCCTCTAACCAATGTCTTTGGTCCCATGTCATTTTGATATACCAATCGCAAGTGATGGCCTTTGACTTAAAGTCCCTTTTTGTTGACTTTTGAAAATGACCTATAATGTTGAAATTGATAACTTTTTGTGAGAGAATTTCTTGGACTTGAAGTATGAAGATGAGTTGTAGGAAATGTCTTTCTCTTCAAAATGAGCTTTGGATGGAATTTTTCTGATAATCCATGTGAAAGTTATGCCCTGGTCAATTTCAGTTGACTTTTTCAGCTGTCCAAATAAGGAAACTTTTGCATCTTTGATGATTTCTGAGCCAAATTTTGAGAATCATGATCAAGCATTGATCAAATGATGTTTGTGGCTTCAAAATGATATGTTGACCAAAAATTTGAACTTTTGACTGCCAAATGACCATTTTGCCCCTACAGTTGACTGTAGTGCAATTTAGGGTTTTGACTGTGCAATTTTGTGCTGAATGCCTTGAAACTTGATATGAGGATACTTGACCATATTTGTAGGCATGTGAGACTTGGTTGGGCCTTTGAAAACTTCAATTTCTTGATCAGAACACAAACCCTAGTTTTGACTGTATGAGAGCCCTTTGCACTGTGCAACCCTTGGGGAATTTTGTGACTTGACTTGGCAATCTTTTTGGAGAGTATGGGAGGGCAAATTTTGGGGTACAACAGTTGCCCCTGTTCAATCTTCTTAGACCTGAGGATGCAGATTGGCTGACGCGCCTTTCGTAATCCGAAGGTGGAAGATGATTGAACACTAAAGTGCCCAGAAATTTGCGCTCACATAGTAGCAGTGTGATGATGGGAATGGGCTTATAGATGCCATTTGGAGATTGCGGGATAGGATGATGGGCTTATAGATGCCATCTGAATGTTGATCGCGTAGGAGGTTCCTTAGCGAGAACCTGCATACCTGCAAAATAGAAAAATGAGTACCTGACACGTTGCAGGAGCTGGTTTTCAGATGCTTGATATATGTGTGTCCTGACTGGTTACAGGAGCTGAGTCTGGAGCTTCAAACGGCGATGAATGAACCAGGGATGGTTACTGCCTCAGCCTGAATGGTAAGAGAACCTTGGGTGATTTGAACTTCAACAATGCTCGTTGAGAAAATCTTGGTGGGAAATACCATCTTCGCAGGATCAGGACGAGAACCATAGGCCATTATAATCTGAAAGAGAATCACCTCACTCACCATCGGAGAGGGAACTATCTGGAAAGGAATTATCACCTCACTCGCCGTCGGAGAGGGAAACCTCTGCAAAAGGACTTACCACCTCACTCGCCGTTGGAGAGGGAACCATAGGAGACTATCACCTCACACTCACCGTCGGAGAGGGAAACATCTGAAAAAGGACTTACCACCTCACTCGCCGTTGGAGAGGGAACCATAGGAGACTATCACCTCACACTCATCGTCAGAGAGGGAAACATCTGAAAAAGGACTTACCACCTCACTCGCCGTTGGAGAGGGAACCATAGGAGACTATCACCTCACACTCACCGTCGGAGAGGGAAACATCTGAAAAGGAGACTATCACCTCACACTCACCGTCGGAGAGGGAAACATCTGAAGAAGGAATTACCACCTCACTCACCATTGGAGAGGGGACCATAAGAGACTATCACCTCACACTCACCGTCGGAGAGGGAAACATCTGAAGAAGGAATTACCACCTCACTCACCGTTGGAGAGGGGACCATAAGAGACTATCACCTCACACTCACCGTCGGAGAGGGAAACATCTGAAGAAGGAATTACCACCTCACTCACCGTTGGAGAGGGGACCATAACTTCTGCTGAGTCTTTATCAGAAAAATCTGTTGGGAGTCGATTTAGCTGGACTAGAGAAGGCTTTGAAATATGTTTAAGCATTTTAACTGCGCCTTTCCTGAAAGGTAAAGGTCAGTCATATGCAATGCATGATATGGATCAAGCAATGATGTTCTCAACATAAATGAGATTTGTATGATATGATGCGTCTATGCATGCTATAATGATGTATGTGATGTTTTATGAATGTTTTCGTCTAGGAAAGTAGATCCTTGACGGGTGCCGGGAAGTCATATCCTGGGCTGATGTTGGAGAATAAGCTTTTACTTCCGCTGGGGATGATAGTTGCAAGAATACTGGTAGGAGAAGATGACTCCGTTGCGGAATAAACTTGGCAAATGGAAGATTCTGCGGGGAGAAAAGATACTCTAGCGACCTTGCTGGGAAGTAATACTCTGTGGGAAGAGTGATGCCTTGCAGAGTGTTGATAATAGTTTGCTGAGGATAAGAAGACTTCGTCGAGGACACTCTTTCCGTGGCTTTTGGCTGAGGATAACCCAGTTATATCCTGTTAAGGAAATAACTCTTTAAATCAAGCCGGACGACGCGTTTGTGCTCTGCGAGGGGGTAAGCTTCCAGAATCTACTGGGGATAAGCTTACTGTTGGGGAGATGATTCAACTTTCCTGGGGAACTAGATTGGACTCTCTTGGGGAAGCTTTGAGCTGCATTTGGGGAGTGGCTCTGCTGAATGCCTGGTATACTGCCGGGGAACAATTTTTAGGTCAAGACTTCCGGGGATGCTTGTTAAGAATGTATATATGCTGCTGGGGAGTGCTGAGATCTGCGGGAGGATACCCAACTTCCTTAAGTTTGATAATAGCTTTGCTTGAGGAGAGTGTACTGGCTTGCTGGCTCACTCTCTGGGGAATTAGGATATCTGGTTATGTTCTTTAGCTAAACCTACCTTTATACTTTGATGGACAGGGCCATTAGATCGTTTGGACGACTCTTTATTGCCCCTGTTTCTGAGGTGGGAGAGGAAGACCTGTGAGGTGCTGATAGCCATTGATGGGAAAACCTTCTTCTGGTGGGCAGGTGACAAGATAACAGGACATAGTCGTACGCTTTGATCCCTAACTTTTGCCTGGACCGCCCTTTCGGGTTTTCAGTCCACCGGGATACCCATTTTTGCCCTAGCCGCCTTTTCAGGTTTTCGACTTGCCGGGTGTACAGATTTTTTTCATTTCATCCCTTCATTTTGCCCGAACCCTTTTGGTTCGCCGGGAAGCCCTTATTTTTGCCTAGGTATATCAACCTAGCGGGTCTTTGATTTTGCGTAGTATTTTTCGACTATGTCCATGTTCAGGGAATGTGGGGAGTTGCCCCTGTCAGAAGTGTTTTGTCATACCACCAGAAGGTGTTTGACCAGGCAAGATTTGTTGCTAGGATGCCCCAAGTGACTCAGGAGGAGATTTGCCCCAGGCTATTTGACCTTTGAGAGATTCTCCGGATCTTGATTGGATTGCCCCATAATTCTGCCATACCCCTTGAGTGGAAATGCTTTTGTTCATTAGGTATTCATCGTGTGAATTTCCCTGCTGTTCAAACAAAAAGTCATATGCAAACAAAGTTATGTTAAAAATGCAAAGCTTATGTTTGTCTTGAAGATTTTGAAAATGCATTCTTTTTTCGTAAAACAAATGAATGTTTGTAAAACGTGATGTCAACTCCGTATTTACCGTAGGCCTTAAAGAGTCAGGATACCTTTCGTAACAATATGCTTTCGAACTAACCCATGCTTCAGCTAGGACTTTTAAGGGTTATAACGTGGCCTGGTTCATGGTTTAAGAAACAAAGGATAAAGGCTCAAATTATATTTGTACCCACCCGCTCTTCGTGATGTTCTCCAAACCTAAACTCAGTTGATCATACGTTAGACCTTTGTTGAGTCTTTGCTCTTATTTTCCGGTGATGATTCGGATGTTGATAACTTATTTTGAATAGGCAGTCATTCCCCTTTTTTTTTGTTGAGGATTTATAGGACCTCTTTCTTTTGATTTCATTATCCCTTTCTTTTTTTTTTGCCTGAACTGTTTCCTTTTTGGAATTACAATCAGCGGGATGCCCCAGTTTTGTAAGTCTCCTTCATAGGTTTTGACTTAATGGGATTTTTTTGTTTATTTTGAAAGATAATGACTGCCTTTCTTTATTGATCATTCGGAACCATCACTGTCTTTCTTCGTTTTGTAAGGACCTCTTTGGTGTCATTCGTTACGCACTTGGATCAACTGAGAGACTACCCTGCCCCAGGTTATGATTAAGGGTTTTAGATTTCGAAAAGAAAAAAAAAACTCCTACTTCTTTGGCTCAGAGGGGTTGCTGAGGGATTATCTTCCTTATAACTCCAGTGTTTAGGAATTGAAACAATGCCTGTACCTCATCAGCGGGGTCTGTTCAAAAGCATACTGTAAAGATCGTGGTATCGTTTTCGTCATCCTCCCTCAAGAGGCTTAGAATTATTGATTGAGAGTTGATCATCAGAAAAAATATGAAAATAATTTGCGTATAGTGAATACGAATATATTGATTCAAAATAGACATAAGCGATGCATTAATGAAATAACAATGTTTTAACAATGAGTAAATGTTTGAACAAAAGAAAATTGCAACTTGAACATTCGAATGAACAAAAGTCTTTTCAGTCTTAGCCATGTTTTGGCAAGGGAGCAGTGATCACGTTGGGAGTCTCGGCGGGCTCGAACTCGATCTCTTTAGCATCGATCATGTTCTGAATCTTGTACTTCAGTGCCCAACAATCCTCAGTATCGTGCCCCGGGCTACCAGAATGGTAAGCGCACCTTGCTTCTGGGTTGTAATTTGGAGAGGAGGTCTTTGGATTTGCAGGAGGGTTGATCACCGCAATCAGGTTCATCCTTAACATGTGCTGCAAAGCTCGTGACCATGGCATGTTGATGTTGGTGAATTGTCTCTTAGGCTCGTCCGACCTGTTCTGATTAACCCGCTGTTTTTGGCGAGGTCGTTGTTGGACCTGTGAAGTAGTAGCAACTCGGGGAGGTCTATTCATTGGACCCGACCTTTGCCCTCTTAGAAGCTGTTCCATGACCTGGTCCCTGATTTGGGCTGGTTGCTTCATGCCTTGAGGAAGCTGACTGATCATGGCCCTCAGCTCTCCTTGCTCCTAAGCTAAACCTTGAATGAGGGCCCTTTGCCCCAGCATCTGGGTTTTCAATGTGTCTACCTCAGCTTGTAGACGTTTCAGCTGTTCGTCCTTGTCATCTTCAGGACTTTTTCTGATCAGATTCCCCATGAGGAGTGCCCTCAACTCTTCCTGCCCCTTGGATAGACCTAGGAAGA
The DNA here is from genome assembly GCA_948472305.1 of Vicia faba. NCBI lineage: Eukaryota > Viridiplantae > Streptophyta > Magnoliopsida > Fabales > Fabaceae > Vicia > Vicia faba. The sequence continues at coordinate 1,680,242,992 of OX451737.1, read as the reverse complement.
TTTCCCTGAACTGAGTCTCTTGAGCATGAAGACCCTGGTTACCTTGTTGGGAAGCCATTGCTGAAATAAACAGCGAGAAGGGTAAGTGACCTGCAACAAGGATACCTGCTATGCAATGATGTGTATGATATGCATGCAATGTTTTCAAGGATCTCGCGGGGTAAACAAGAAGTTTGTTAGAACTCGGGTCCGGTAGTTTGATTGAAGGAACTGCATGTGGTTGAGAGTCCTTCTTCAAAGGGTCAAAGGCTCACCATACCCAGTGGGTCATAGCCCCTGACTTTAGTCATCATGTTGGTTTTGATTTCCAAACAACCTTGGTTAGGGGAACCTTCTTCAGGAGTCAGAGCTCACCATGTCAAGTGGGTCATAGCCCCTGACAACCCTGGCTAGAGGAAAATAAATCCTCTTTGCCCCTTGTTGGGGTGGCTGATTCACCCTGACCTGCATCACAAGCCCTTGAGATCCTTGAAATAGGTTAGGATGTATGCAATGGTATGATGTTATGGTATGCATGGGGTAATATGAATAAACCCTGATAGGAGCCCTCATTAAGGACTATAAACAAAAACCTGCAAGAAACTTAAGTAAAACCTGTCATGAGTCCCAATTAAGGACTAAAAACAAAACCTGCGAGAATTTAGTAACCCTGTTATGAGTCCCAATTAAGGACTATAAACAAAACCTGCAAGGAAATCAAGTGTCAGATAACAAACATGCAAGTAGTCAAATACGAAGGCACACAAGTCACACAAGAGAGCCCTTAGAGTTTAGGCCAGCATGGGGTCTGGGAATTACCCTCTTTCAGTTGGTTGGTTCATACCTGTCCTATCAAAGTAACCAGATTCTTAGAGGATCCCAATATCATTGACTACCCTCAATCGGTCATAACTCCAACATCGCAATCTTTTCTTGCAGCCAGAACCATCACGAGAGTTTAGCCTCAATGGGCGTAGCATACTGCTACTGTTCTAATGGCCAAGTTGTGTCATTTAAGGTTCTAAGGTCTGTTGGTGCTTAATGACTCCTTGGAAGACCCATATTCTCCCCGTTTCAACACGAGGGATATCGGTGCAGACCAAGGCGCCACACCAACGTAGCCACTGCTTCACCCATGTCGGTATACGCCGGACAGGTCCCTCACAGCTTATGCTACCTAAACAGGGTATCCCCAGATCCGGGTTAGGATCTATGTAACTCCCATGCAACCCACAATAGTAAAGCAAGCAAGTCAATACAATTGAAAACACATTTATGAACTAACCCTAAGGTACAACTCACTTTAAGTTTAAGTCCCCAGCAGAGTCGCCAGTTCTGTGATCGGTGGATCTGGAACTGACTGTTTAACGCTGGTTCGCGAAATGTCGCGGAAGCAAGAGTCGCCACCGTCTTTTATTTTCTCCAAATGGAAAGGACAAAAGCACAGAAAAATTCCTTATAGAGATTGCTCTCGGTTCGGGAGGTAGATTATAGAAAGGGAAGGTGTTAGCACCCTTTCTATCCATGGTTATCCATGGGCTCTTAGATACTTGCTCATTTGTGTTTTCAAAAATGGTTTGTTTGCTTTTCAATTGTGGGTTTTAAAAAGTTTCTTTGAAAATTCCAGTTCGACTCTTGTATCGGTCCTCAAGAGTGTTTGAAAAATTGCTTTCGAAAGCTTTTTGAAAGTGTGTTGGTGTGAAAAGTATTTTTTTGAATTTGTTTTGAAATTAGAGCAAGTATCTAGAGTCGTCTACCTACCCTAAGGAATTCGTCTGTGTAATTGTCCTTTAAAGTAGTGTCATCCCACCATTGAGAGGTAGGTAGCACTACCGTTGGAGGTGTTCGGGTCAATTCGAGGGTTCGGGACATGGTGATCACCAGAGCAATGGGAAGACACCTTAGAAGCTACCCTCATGCCAGGTTCACGGATCATGAGGACTTACTAAGACATCCTCTACTCGACGATCACCTTTCGAGGCAAGGCAACAGTGAGGCGTACCCTAGGGGTGGTGTGTGCGAATTGTGTGTCGTTTTCATTTGTATTTATCTTGTCATGTTGAAGTGATCTACGCTTGATTTTATTATGGCCATTCATTCTTGCATGCTTTGTTTAACAATTTAAAATATTTGCGGGAATAGTAAATCTAAAGTTATTACAAATGGCGCGGGTCCACATCGCCAAATTAAACCGGACCCGATTTGACGGAAAATAAATAAAGCAAATAAAGTAAAGTGCGAGGAGTTTAGTTACATGGCTTCGGGAGAGATACATAATTATTTAGGCGAAATAAAATAAATGTACGAAATAAAAGAATTATCGAAGCGAGGGCGTTGGACCCTTTTGCAAAATTAAATTAATAAGGAATTAAAATTAAAATTAAAAGAAAATGTTTTTGGTATTTAAATGTTTTTTAATTTTTAATAGAAAAAGGATTAATTAAAACTAAAATAAAATGTTAAACCTAGTTCTAATTATTTTTAAATTTATTAAGAAGAATGTTGAAGTTTTTAACCTAATTTAAACCTAAGTTATTTATGTACAATTTGATTATAAAAATAAATAAAATAAATATTATTATGATAAAAAGAAAAATTAAAAGGAAATAAAAATTATCAATTAAACCTAATTCTACATTTTTTATTTTTATTGTGAAAAGAATTAAAATTGCAACCTATTTTAAACTAATTAAATTCCAAGCATTTATTTACAAGAAAATATTAAACTAAAATATTTATTGCATTTTTTGTCTTTTCTGTTTTTTATGATATTTTTATATTTTTTGTAAAAATAATTAATTAAATTAAAACAACAAAACAAATAAACAAATAATTGAAAATAAAATAAAACATAAAGAAAATTGAAAAAAACATTGCAAACCAGGGGGGGGTTCAGACCCCAATTCTGAGGTATAAGCCCAGCAATCTAGCCCATTTAGCTTTGATCCATTTGACTTTTTGAACAGCATACAGCAATGTTGACCTACGCCCATGGCGTACTTTCAATCTATGCCCTTGACTGGATCTCAGCGTGCACGTGGATGGTTGATCAGGAAGGTGTATGATGCGCCTTGACCTTTGAAACTGCATATGAACATTTATGGCAAAATAATATAGGAAATTGTACAGACCTGGGGTTCGAACCCAGGTCACGTGTGTTACCAACACCATCGCCTGCCACTAGACCAACTCAACGCATTTGATTAATAAATAAACGATAAATATTATAAAAGAAAAGCAAATGGTTAGTGGTTTAACGCGCCAATTTTCAAACGTGCCAATCAGTGTGTGACACGGCTTCATCTTCCTCACCATCCCTGTAAAACAAAACACAAAGGCAACGATTTTCTGGGCGTGGCTTAAGGTCAGTTTCAAGAAAATAGCGACTAGCGCTATAGTGTCCATAAATTAATCGCGAGTGGTGCTTCCTGTTCGTCCAAGCTTGCTGAGTCTAATGGTGGTGGCCTTGAACCCTAATTTTTCCTTGGGTGAAAAAACCCAATTCAAAACTCTGAAAACCCTAGAAAACCAGTTATGGCATAATCGCGTATGTAGCATAAAAGTTCAATTAAACATAATGGTTAGTCTCAGAACTTCATAATGAACATGATTCAATGAATAAAAATTGCAAAATATGCACAAATCATGATGCACGATTCTGAAAATTTCTTGACACAGTTTGTGTTTGTTTTACCAGTTCTTGGAGTTTAGAGGGATGATTCTGATTGGAATACACTCAATAGACCTTGAGCAAGCTATTGAAATAGTTTTTGTGCCTTGAATCAACCTCTAACAATGATTTCAGTTTTGAGTTTTATGGAGAAAATTTCAAGTTTCTACTGGCCTTTCTTGCGCAGCTGAGAGTCTCCTGGCATTAGGTTTATGATCAAGCATATGTAGTGAGGCTATTAGGTTAACAAAAGTAGAACAAATCCAATGAATTAATGGTTTTTGAAAATTTGATTTCTTAAGATTTTCCATATCTTTTTTTCATGTGTATTTTGTGTCGATTATGCTCAAATCAATCCAATTCTTTCCTATTTGACCTATGCACGAAATCTTGATGGCAAAACATGTATAAAAAGATTTGAAAACTTAGATTAGTATTTTTCCTATATTTAATTTGATTTAAATGAATTAATATAAATAATAATTCAAATAAATAAATAAAAAATGAAAAAAATACTTCCCTTTGGGCCAAGTGTTCGTGCACATGCTTAGAATGATGAACCATGGAAGAAAAATGGGCCCATTAGCAATTTTAGGTCATTTGAAGTAATGTTGACTTTTCAAAATATCCAAAACTTTCCCAACTTCCACAAGGCATAACTTGCTCAATTTTTACTCTTTTCTCATGTTCTTGGACATTTTGGAAAGGTCTTTGAGTCCTCTAACCAATGTCTTTGGTCCCATGTCATTTTGATTTACCAATCTCAAGTTATGGCCTTTCACTTAAAGTCCCTTTTTGTTGACTTTTGAAAATGACCTATAATGTTGAAATTGATAACTTTTTATGAGAGCATTTCTTGGACTTGAAGTATGAAGATGAGTTGTAGGAAATGTCTTTCTCTTCAAAATGAGATTTGGATGGAATTTTTATGATAATCCATGTGAAAGTTATGCCCTGGTCAATTTCAGTTGACTTTTTCAGCTGTCCAAATAAGGAAACTTTTGCATCTTTGATGATTTCTGAGCCAAATTTTGAGAATCATGATCAAGCATTGATCAAATGATGTTTGTGGCTTCAAAATTATATGTTGACCAAAAATTTGAACTTTTGACTGCCAAATGACCATTTTGCCCCTACAGTTGACTGTAGTGCAATTTAGGGTTTTGATTGTGCAATTTTGTGCTGAATGCCTTGAAACTTGATATGAGGATACTTGACCATATTTGTAGGCATGTGAGACTTGGTTGGGCCTTTGAAAACTTCAATTTCTTGATCAGAACACAAACCCTAGTTTTGACTGTATAGGAGCCCTTTGCACTGTGCAACCCTTGGGGAATTTTGTGACTTGACTTGGCAATCTTTTTGGAGAGTATGGGAGGGCAAATTTTGGGGTACAACAGCGGGTATAATGGTTCTTCCCTCTTATAAGGAAACTACAACACCTTCACTCGATCCTGAATCCACCTTGAATAGGCGCTAAGAGCCGCACCTCCGCTTCTATTAAAATACTGCTTTCCCTTTCGATGAATGTGTTTCCGGGTGACTTTTACTCTTTCAAACATAGTAGCATCCCCTCCTTTGCCGAAATAAACGGTTTCCCTCACCTCCTGCTCGATAGGTCCATTTGTCATTATGAATCCAAATTAGCGCCGTGCTAAAATGGGATTATAATTGATTTAACCTTTGGTTCCCATGAGTGTAACGTTAGGAAACTCACCACAACTCGTAATGAACTCCTTCAGAATTCCCATGCTATGCCAAACAATGTCATAAGAAGTGAGTCCCATGATCCTTGGTGCCCAAAGAGATGCTTCAGCAGTGTCGACAAATGGTTCCTTGGTGGGCATGTGCATCATGAACCATTTGTAAAGTAAAGTTGTACCGCATACCACATCCCCCCTCTTGCCATGTCGGGAATGAATAATAAAGTAAGTGTCAGCCAATAGTGTCGGTACTGGATTGTCATTCATAAAGATACACATTTCTTCCAAATCCACCACCCTTTCTGCCACAGGTAAGAGGACCAAACCATAAATTAGCATGGCTAATAACGCATTGAAAGTTGTCCACTTTCCTTCCTCTGCAAATCCATTGGCTTTGTTTATCAGATAATCTCGAGAAATACCCTGTACGTCACATTTCTTGATCCAATTGCCTTTTACTTTGCTAACGGTCAAATAAATAGATTTAGCGATAGCCAGGTAGTTGGGAATTTCAGGAACTTGAGAAAATGGAATATTTTCTGTGTCTTTATATCAATAATATATGCGTATTCTTCAAGAGTTGGTGCTAGCTGGTAGTCTTGAAAAGTAAAGCAACATAGTTGTGAATCATAGAACTGAAGAAGCACTCTTAACGCCCATTCTTCATAAAAATCATTCACCATTGGCAACAAGTTCCCATACTGTTTCTTGAAAATGTTTTCATTCGGACCATTCACAAGGGCTCCCAACTCTCGCAATCGACCCCCATAAAACACAAACTGATAGACAGCCTTCTTCCTAAGAGTTTATGCACTCGTGCTCATGTTGTTATTCGTCCGGACGCCAATGACAACTTCTAAATACCCTGGAAATAACATTCATATGTGAATTAGACATACATACATTTTTTCTCGCATTTTAAAAAAAAAAATGCCATGAGGTGATGCAAACACAATGGAATTAAGGTATCTGCTGTATTGTTCTGAATATGCCGGGAAACCAAGATTCAGAACTTTTTAAAATAACCAGTCATTCCTTTTTAGAAATCCAGTCACCAATGAAAAGAATCACCAACGGTACCTGTAAGGATCAACATTCCCTCCCTGCTCACAGGTGCAAACTAGGTCAGGATAAGGCAAGGGTAACTCAGAATCATGGGTATGCCTGAAGCCACTATCGTCGAAACACTGATGTGAAATGATAGCACCCCATTTGTAATCTCATCTGAGCGTGGACGACCTAACCGCACTAGCAAACTAGAGTCGACTAGCCGTTCATGTTCCACTCTATTCCTAAGGTTCCTATGGTTGTCACTTGGTCTGGGTATTGGGCCTTTTACCTCTTGTAACACCCACCCAACATGATAGTAGAGCCAGCACAACAGATAACCAAATATATGGAAAGTGATAAAGTGCATGCACAAGCATATGCAAACAGTATATACAAAGCTGGAAATAAATAAAACCCAAAGAAACAAGCCAACAAGGGCTAGGAACGACTCTGGGACGGACCGGCAATAGGTCAACCAGTCCCCAATGAAGTCGACGGCTGAAACAACATGGCTGAACCGTCATCTAATAATGAAATTAATGAAGTTGCCACCGAACATCTTTTATCCTGCAAGAAGGGAAAGGTAAACATCGAAAAAACCTGAAGAGGGTGAAATCACGGTCTTGCAACCGAGAGATCGAGTAAGGGAGTCTATTATGCAAGGGGAAGGTATTAGCACCCCACACGCCTGTAGTACTCTATGGTATCCACTCTTGTTGTCTAATCTAATGGGTTTATAAAAATATGTATCTAAAATGTACAGGGAATGCATGCAAAAGAAAGGAGAAAAGAATGTAGGGAAAATAAGAGTTGTGCTCGCTTGGGCCCTACCCCAATGCCTACGTATCCCTTTTAAGGAATCAGAGCAGTTGTAGTTTGGCTTATATATTTTGGTTGCTTTATGTTTTTTAGTTAAGAAGATAAAATCAACAATCAAGATGGCAAAACATCAGATAAAACAACAAATATCAACGATGATGATAAAATAACAAAAAGAGATGACAAGACATCGCATGGCTACACAAACTCAGATAAGGAAATAAAACGCAAGCATGATAGTAAAATATTAGACAGAATGATAAACATTACACCTAACAATGATATTGAAAATCAAAGTAGGATAACAAACACGTGCGATGGCAAAACACCGACTAAGAGAATGTGCGATGGCGAAACATCGGCTAAGAGATAGGAAGATAACATGGAAAAGATGGAGAAACATCAATAAACCAGATGATAAAACATCACACCTACTATGACATTAAGAATCAAAGTAGGGTAACAAACATGTGCGATGGTGAAACATCGGCTTCAAACAAATATGCGATGGTGAAGCATTAGCTAAAAGATAACATGATATCATGGCAAGGATGATGAAATATCAAACAGAAAGGCGCACAAGCAATTAAGACTGGTTTGTATTTTTTACCTTGAAGAAGGATTTAAGTTTATTAGAGGTGTTTTATGATTTGCCAAGAAAAAGTTTTAGTTTTAAGATGCAATATGCAAAGAAAAAGTAAACAACTAAGGGAGACTATCCTAATCTCTAGCCCTAATGTTATCATACAATGGTTGATCTTAAGGTTGAGGATGAAAGATGGGATCTTCTACCCTATGTTAGCATGCATGGATTCCTATCCTAAGGTCTAGCTCGAGGACTAACCCTACACGAGCAATCCTAAGGGAGCATGGTAAAAAACCAAACAAGTAAATAAACAAGTGTTTAAACATGAGTATCAAGGTACCTATGCAGAATTGCCTTAAACAGGTCTTTAAATAAACCAGAGAGACTCCTGACACATATCAGTAACGGAAGTCCCCATCATACATCTCTATTCCTACTTGACATGGAAAGGAAAGCAATGAAAACCCTACTTCTCAAGATCTCTAGAAAACAGTAAATGGAAGAGATAAGAGGGTAGTAGTGCAATACCAAACATATAACTGTCTGTAGTAACTAAATGAGAGAAAAAAACCCAAAGAACTTCAAGCAAGCTAGCATCAACAAATAAATCAAGTCAGAAATCACGCCATCAAATATCAGCATTGAGGCTCCAAATGTGAACATATCCCACAGGTGATGTATAGCAGTTACAATCACATATATCCTGCAAAAGAATAACAAATATGCAAAGCACAAGAATGGTTTAAGCACAACCAATTATGTTCCACAATTAAAGTGGAACACTGCAGCATCAAGTCAAAATGGAAAACTTTCCTCAGAGTACCTCACACATTCAACCAACAAATTAGTGATTTCAAAGAGAAATGATAAACCAATTTGACAAAGATAGGCATGTAATGAGAACTTGAATGGTTAAATGATGAACTCAAGTCTCTAAAATAGGGGAGAGGATGATAAAAAGAAAAGAGATTGATCTCTTATGGGCCCCACAAGTGCATTCCCTTTACCTCTAATACAAAAGAAAAGGAAGGCTTGATCATCAAATTTAAAATAGAATAAAATGATTCAAACATTAGAGGTCAAGTGATATCAAGTCTTTATGAGACTATCCTTGATGTATCATTCCCCAACATGTTATCATTTGTCATTTGATGACCTCAAACTCAAGACAAAAATTCAAAACTCAAAGCAAAATTCATAAAAAGAACATCTCTTAGGAGGTATGGATCACAAAGTGCTCATCAACCAATTATGAGAAGTAAAGAGGATTGACTTGAATTGGTGTGAGAAAACATAATAAATATGATCATTAAGTGCCAAACTATAGGCCTCTCATAAGTGCATTGGCCATGCAACAAATTGAAACAAAGAAATGCAACATCAATAGATCATTTTCACTTCAAAAATCCATCAAAAATAGAAAAGGACTTCAATAATTCAAACCAAAATTTCATTAACATTTTTGAGATGCATAGAGGTCATAGAACAAGTTTGAAGTTCATGGATAGTAGAGGCGAAGATCAAGAGAGGCTTAAGAATCAAAACTAGTTGGTAAAACTACCAAACTAGACAAGCTTTCAAAACAATTTGTGGAAAAATATTCAATCAAGTCAAATAATTCAAGAAAGATGGTTTTTAGATCCTCAATACATCCATGAACCCTAAACAAGACCCAAATTCCAATTAAAACCCATGGCAAATTGGTTTTGAAAATAAAACTTGCAATGTAAGTCACAAAACCCTAATTGTTTGAATTTTAATATTAAATATTAATTAGATGAGATCAAAATTCAAACAATTCAAACCAAGATCATACAAATCACAAGTAAACCCTAAAGATTAGAAGACACATTTTCCCACATTTTTAGAATTAAAGAAAAGTCAAAAATCAAATCAAATTCAAACCATTAAACAATTAAACAAATATTCACATTTTCAAAATAAAATTCTAATCAAAATTTATAAAAATATTCAACCAAAATTATATTCAAATACTAGAATTAAAAAAAAGCATCCATGACTTTTTGAGGAATTTATTACATTTTAACAATATGGTTAAAATAATTGACAAAACATAAGAAGTAATTAAATCTTATTAATTAATTAATCAACTAGAAAAAGGGTAATTCTAAAATAAAATTCATAAACCTAAAATAAATTGATCAAAGTGTCTAAAATATTTTTTATATAATTTTTGCACAAAGGAAAGGTCAGAAACAAAAATTAACAAAAATGTTATGCAAAAAAAATCAATTAACTAATGCACGAATTTTTTACCAATCAAATGATTTTTAAAAATTCCAGGAAAAATAAGACAAATACTAGAAATTGATATCAGCCTATGGTAATTCTTTTAGAATTTTTAAAATGTTTTGATCACAAAATAAAATCAGAGAAAACAATTAAAAAAGAAAATTATGAAAATGCATTAAAACTCAAATGGACCAATCAGATCCAGCCACGCCATCGTCTTCTTCCTTGAGACAACACTAAAACGCGCATTTCACGGTTTCAAGCTCCTATGTTCTACTCAAGATTTCTACTTCATTTCTTCACCAATATAAGTGATTTGAAGCTCAAAACAAAGCCAGATCAATCATCTTTATCATGTTACTTATAGATCTCAAAAAGATTGAATAGGTAATTAGAAATCTGGATGCGAAAATTGCAAAAACTCACTGAATATGAATTATTCAGAAGTTCATAAATGATCTATTCTTCAAATTCAAGAAAATTCATACGTCAAACCTATTGTTTGGCCAGCTATGAGCATGCATTCAAGATCTTAAACTCCAAATCAAACTACATTGAGAGAAATTGAGATCTGATTTTTACCTCTTGAGTTGGAAAATAAATCCAACTAGTGCCTCTGATCAATAAGAAAAACCTTGAATCCCTGCTCTTAAACTTCAATGAACACGAATAGAGGTAGAAATCATGACTGGAATGAAGGAGAATGAAGCTTTGAAGAGAAGAGTATTTTAAAGATAATGAGAAATTTTCAGATCTGGTCTTTGCGTATCTCTTGCGTGCCTTGAAATGAATGATGAAGTGTTCTTATATAGCCATCCTGGAGTGAGGGCAAGAGTGTAAAAATATTTTATAACCATTGGAGGGAAAGTGTGGCATTTCAAAATATTTGAGGACAAACAAAACAAGCTGCGTTTCAGCTTACTTTTGCCTACTACCTGGTGAGTGTGGAAAGAGTGTGCACATGGGCCAAAAATCAGATGAGATGATCTTGCTATTTTTGGCAAAACTTGGAAGAATATGGTCATGCCTCATGCGTGCCTTACTTGGACTTATTTGACAAAAAAAGAATGCAATCATTCGTGCTAGACACATGCTAATTGTAAATTGACATCAATCAAAACTGGACTTATGCAAATTCTGCAACATGGCCATGGTTGTCCATAATTTTGGCCAGCTGACTTTGTGCTTAGGCCAATTGAAAATCCTTCGTGCGTTTTGGGCCAAATAAAGGCCTTTAAAAAGACCTCTTGATAGAGAACAAAACGTGCCTTGAATTTTTAAAAATGATCACGAAATGAGTAAGATGTGCTATCACCAAGTTGGGGAAAAGGAACTGGTTGGCCTGTAGGGCGTGCGCGTGCATTGGCATGCACGGTGTGCATGAAATCAGCCTTGAGGTACCAACTTTGAGACATTATGACTCACTCAAATTTTAGCCAAATTGGATGATTCAAAGTTCAATGAGAAGCTCTTATGGAAAACAACAAAATGCTCTTCTTAATTTTTCAAATTGAGTCTTGTGTCACAAGAAATTAATTCCACAAAATGGCATGCCAAGTGTTTGATGAAATTACGCACGTGACTTGCCCAAAAGAAGTCATCTTGACACTTAGAATATTTTTAAAATTTTAAGTTACTTCTTGAACAAGTTACACTCCAATTCACCACTTCTCATGATTCAAAGATGAATTTGGGTATGGAATATGAAATGAGTATGTTTAAATTGATGGTTGACCAAAAGTCCACTTGGTCAACTCCTGATTTTATTGACTTTGGTCAAAATGACCAATTTGCCCCTTTTGATCAATTGAACCATTTCCAATCCAAATTGAACCTTAATTTTTCAATCATAGATGCTCAATAACATGTGGTGAATCATAGAAACAAGTTTTAGTGAAAAAGTCAGAGAAATCCTGATTAAATCCAAAACCCTAGTTTTGTACCCTGTGCTAGGAGGTAGCTGATCAAGCTTCAAAACCCTAATTCCACTGGGCATCATGAGAGACTCTTTGAACAAATTTGATTCCAATGATGATAAAAGAATGATGCTTCAAGAGTTGGCTTATCTAGACCACAATTACTTCAACTTGGACCAAATCCTAATTTTGACTGATTCCTCATTCAAATTAATACAAGCTTCAAACCTCTGCTAGATGTCAGGATATTGAGACATGAGGGCCCCTTGTCGCTTGAGAAATTCAAAGTTTGGGATAAAGAGATCCCTTCTTACTCCAATTGTCAAAACTATCAACTAGCACTTCTTGTAGACAATTTGAGAACCAAAGTATCTTGACTCTATCACAAAGTATGAGTGCAATGCCATATCTTGACCCCCTTTTACCATTCAACACCCAACCCATATATTTTTTATATCTTTATTTTTATTCATCTATTTATTTATTTTATTAAACCAAAAAAATACAAAAACATATATTTTATTAAATAATCTAATTTAAGCATTTTATTTTATTTTAATTAAAATAAGTTTTATTATTTCCTTTACATTATAGAATATTTTCTTAATTAAGATTACCAAAAATTATTATCTAAACAAATTAAATTAGATTTAGGTTTTATTTTAATTAACTTATATTTTAGGTTTTGATTAAATAATTAATTAACTTCTTATATAAATAATTAATTAGTTTAGTTAAGACTAATATTAAAACTTTCCATCAAATAAAGCCCTAAAAAGACAATTTCTTTTTCCTCTTCAATCTTTGCATTTTTGTACATTCTATTATTATTCATGTACAGTGGTTTGTAATAGTAATTAGGGATTTATTGCTTTCTCCCCCCCCCCCCCCCCCCCCCCCCCCCCCCCCCTCCCCCATTCATAAATGTAATTGCAAGCTTCTCAAGTCATATTTAAAGCATTTGTTTTGATGAAGACAACATGGATATCAACATTCAAAGGATGTGCAAAAAGCTTTATCAACATTATATACAAGTCTTGAAGATTAGAAGAAGAATTATTGAAGAATCAACAAATGTAAAATGGTATAAATAATTCTTAATCTTGAATATAGATGTTCACAAAAATTGCATTCATAATCATATACATATCCCACATTTTTAATGTTAAGAAAAAATATGTTTGGGATCTTTTTCAAAAGGTTTTTTAGAAAATAAATTTTCAGGAACCGGTTCCTCCCTAACAGGGAACCGGGTTCCAAACTTGTTTAAAAAACATGTCCCTGGAATTTGTACCAGGAACCGGGTTGTATTAATATGGGAACCGGTTGTTGTGTGATATTTTTGAATTCTGACTTATAACATTCACTAAGAACCGGGTTCTGTCTGTGTCAGAACCGGTTCCCAGCGAACTAGTGCAACTTTTCTTTTGGTTTTTGAACATATTTCATTTGGTACTCTTTCATGAATGCATTGGAACTTTTCATATGAATTGGCATGAATGAAGAGGTAATTGTGACTTTATAAAATGTGCAGATTTTCAGATTTAAACACAAGAACACAATCAATCATAACTTTCAAAAAAAAAAACAAATATACTTCTTCAAATAAACAATTTTTCATCATTCAAATTTGCTTAAACTTTCATGTGTTCATAAATTTTGTGAAACTTGCCATATACATTTTCATTAAGAAATCTTTACAAGTTTCATACATACATTGTGAACATTTATAATCATTGCTTGAGAATTGTTTTTTATCTTGAAGAAGAAGATCAATTGAAGATTGATAGTGCTATCCATATATTTCAAATAAATCATTGTATTACTTAAAGAAATTATTCCCTTACTATCCAGGATTATTGTAAGTAAGTGTTGTGATTTGAAGAGGATTGTTCTTCATTCACATTAGTGTTTGTTTGATCTTAAAGGTGTTAAGAACCTTTGATCACCCTATAGGTTAGATAGTAAGCATAGGTTGTACAATCATTCTAACTAAAGTGAAATCTCTTTCGTGTTGGAAAGGGGAGTGGAGTACTCTCAGATTGTGAGAGGAACTAGGATCTATCATCGTGTTCTTTACTTTTCCGCTTTTATCGCTTTCATCACCATAATCAAGAAAAGATAAGATATAATCAAAACCTTCAAACACTTAACCAAAAATTACTACAAGTATTCTCATAAAACCGAATAAATTTTTATAGACCTAATTCCCCCCCCCCCCCCCCTCTTAGGCACTCTTAGACTTACAATTGGCATCAGAGCAAGTTATAGGTAACTTGTTCCTAAAGATCCAGAATGGCTTCCGCAAATCCAAATCCAGTTTTCAAAGATGGTGGTAGTAACAACAAGCCTCCATTGTTTTGTGGTGAATACTTTGAGTTTTGGAAAATTCGCATGAAGGCTCATCTTGAAGCGCAAGGAGAAGAAATATGGAATGCTGTTGAGAATGGTCCATTTACTTCCGTTTGTGTTGTCAATGGTGTTGGGTCATCAAATCCTAAAGCATCATGGGATGATGATGACAAGAAAAAAGTTCTCTTTGACAAAAAGGCAGTCAATATTCTCCAAAGTGCTCTTAGTATGGATGAATTTTTCCGAGTATCGGCATGTACAACGGCAAAGGAAATTTGGGATACTCTTGTAGAAACTCATGAAGGAACCGCCGAAGTCAAAAGGTCTAGATTGAATACTTTGAGTCAAGAATATGAATTATTCAGAATGCTGCCCGGATATTCCATCCTTGACTTGAAAAAGAGATTCGTTCACTTGACAAACCATTTGAAGGCACTCGGTAAGACTTTAACTAACGATGAATTAAATCATAAAGTGCTTAGGTCTTTAACGAGGGAATGGCAACCAAAAGTGACGGCAATCTCCGAAAATAAAAGCCTAGCAACTATGACTTCCGCAACACTATTTGGAAAGCTTCAAGAATATGAGACGGAACTTGGAAGACTTGAAAAACATGAGAATCATGAGAAGAAATCCAAAGGCATTGCTTTTAAAGTTGATTCAAAAGAAAGTCAAGATAAAGATGCATCGGAAGAAGATGAAAATCTCTTGCTTCTTGTAAAAAGGTTAGGAAAATATTTTGGTCATAAAAATAATCTTCATAATGCTAACTTTGTCAAAAGAAATAAATTCTATAAGCATAAAGATAAAGAAGCTTCCACATCAACACAAGATGTCACATGCTATGAATGTGGAAAGCAAGGTCACATAAAGCCGGATTGTCCAAAACTCTCCAAGAAAAATTGATTCAAAGGCAAAAAGGAGTTCAAGAACAAAAAGGCTTATGTTTCATGGGAAGATAATGAGATAAGTTCTTCATCCGATTCGGAAAGCGACGAATGTGCAAATCTAGCATTGATGGCCTCACATCACTCCGACGATGAAGAAGAGGTTAGTAATGAATTTAATCTTTTTGATGATGATGTTCAAGGTGCTATTGATGAACTCTTGGAAGAATGCAAAAGTTTTTACAAAAAGGTGTCTAATCAAGAAAAAGAACTTCTAATTTGTCTAGAAAAAATTGACACCATGACTAAAGATTTTGATCTTCAAAAACAGAATTTTATTAAAGAAAAGGAAAACTTTGCATGCTCCAAGTGTGAATCAAATGTCTTTCAAATTGTTCAATTGAAAAGAGTCATTGAACGATATGAAAAAGGACAAATATGATTGGAAGGATTACTAAGCCAACAACGTTATCCAAATGATAAAAGAGGTCTTGGTTATGTGAATTCTAAGAAACCAAGTAACAATCCCACTGTTTTTGTAAAGGCTAGTAATAGTTCCAATCCCATGAAAGTAGAAAAGAAGCAAGTTGTTCATAATCATCAAAATAAAAAGGCTAATGTATCGAAAAAGAAAACATTTCCTAACAAGAAATCTTATCCTTCTAGATATAGAAGTAACTTTGAACCTACTTGTTTTTATTATGTTATTAAAGGCCATACACCTAATTCTTGCTATGTTAGAAACTTTAGTATGGCAAGTGGGCATTATGTGTGGGTGAAAAAGGGAACTAACTATGAAGGACCCAAGGCAACTTGGGTACCTAACAAAGAATAATTTGTTTTTGTAGGTATACTTGAAATCCACATCAAATGTTTGGTATCTTGATAGTGGGTGTTCAAAGCATATGACAGGAGATGTACACCAATTTTCATATCTAGTACATAAAGCCAAAGGGTATGTCACCTATGGAGACAACACCAAAGGAAAAATTATTGGCGTTTGAATAGTTGGCACACCTCCATCCATTCAAATTGAGGATGTTCTCTATGTTGAAGGATTAAAGCACAACCTTCTTAGCATAAGTCAACTTTGCGATAGAGGGTTCAAAATCAAATTCAACAA
Source organism: Vicia faba (assembly GCA_948472305.1). NCBI lineage: Eukaryota > Viridiplantae > Streptophyta > Magnoliopsida > Fabales > Fabaceae > Vicia > Vicia faba. The sequence goes on along the minus strand of OX451737.1, from coordinate 1,680,226,654 downwards.
AGAAGAATGCCTTATTATGGATGTGGCAACCAATGAGGTAAAACTCAAAGGTATAAGATCTAACAATATTTTTATGATTACTTTAGATGATTTATCTATGAAGGTACAATGTCTTATGGTAAACAACAATGGCGCTTGGTTATGTCACAAGAGGATTGCTCACATTCACATGGAGCACTTGAACAAATTGGTTAAGCATGACTTAGTTATTGGTCTACCAAAGATGAAGTTCATCAAAGAAAAATTATGTAGCGCATGCCAAAAGGGCAAACAGACCAAAACAACTTTCAAATCTAAGAATGTGGTGTCTACTACAAGGCCACTACAGTTGTTACACATGGATCTCTTTGGTCCATCAAGAACAAAAAGCTTCGGAGGTAATGTATACGCTTTAGTTATTATTGATGATTTTTCTAGATATTCTTGGACTTTGTTTCTTGTGCAGAAAAGTGATGCTTTTAAAGCTTTTAAGAAGTATGCTAAGCAAATCCAAAATGAAAAATCACTAAAGATTGTATCCATAAGAAGTGATCATGGTGGAGAATTCCAAAATGCACAATTTGAAGAATTTTGTGAAGAACATGGGATCTCTCATAATTTTTTAGCACCTAGAACTCCACAACAAAATGGAGTAGTTGAAAGAAAGAATAGGTTTCTAGTGGAACTTGCAAGAACAATGCTTAGTGATGCAAATCTTCCTAAATATTTTTGGGTGGATGCAGTTAGTACGGCATGTTATGTTGGAAATCGAGTTATCATTAGAACTATAATAAAGAAGACTCCATATGAACTCTTCAAAGGAAGAAAGACAAATATTGCTCACTTTCACATTTTTGGATGCAAGTGCTTTGTTCTTAACAATGACAAAGACAATCTCGGTAAGTTTGACGAGAAATCCGACGAAGGTATATTTCTTGGTTATTATCTTTCTAGTAAAGCATATAGAATTTATAATAAAAGAACTTTAACTATTGAAGAATCTATGCATGTATCTTTTGATGAAACTAACACCTCTAAGGAGGAAGTATTTGTTTGTGATGATGATGATCCTATAGATTTATCCCCGGAAGAACTTTCAATTGATCAAATTGTAAAATCACCGGAAAATCAAGAAAACATTGTACAACAAGATCCAAACCTCAATGATCTACCAAAAGAATGGAGAACTCATAGAGACTATCCTATTGACAAAATTATTGGTGACATTAGCCAAGGAGTATCAACAAGATTGAATCTAAAAGATGCTTGCTTAAACATGGCGTTTGTTTCTCAAATTGAACCTACCAAAGTTGATGAAGCCTTAGGAGATGATCAATTGATTATTGCTATGCAAGAAGAATTAAATCAATTCGAGAGAAATCATGTTTGGGAACTTGTTCCTAGACCAAGTGGTAAACACATCATAGGTACCCGATGGGTGTTTAAGAACAAACTTGATGAGAATGGTCTAATTGTTCGAAACAAAGCAAGGTTGGTTGCCCAAGGCTACAATCAAGAAGAAGGAATCGAATTTGAAGAAACATTTGCTCCAGTTGCAAGGTTAGAAGCTATATGTCTTTTACTTGCTTATGCTTGTTCAGTAAATTTTCAGCTTTTTCAAATGGACGTGAAAAGCGCATTCTTGAATGGATACATCAATGAAGAAGTCTATGTCAAACAACCTCCGGGTTTTGAAGACTTCAAACATCCTACACAGGTCTTTAAGTTGAGAAACACTCTTTATGGCTTAAAGCAAGCACCAAGAGCATGGTATGATAGACTTAGCAATTTTTTGTGTGAAAAAGGTTTCGAAAAGGGTAAGGTTGATAAAACTTTGTTCATTAAGAAAATCCAAAGTAACACTTTATTGGTTCAAGTCTATGTTGATGATATCATTTTTGGATCGACTAACAAAGAAATGTGTGAGGAATTCTCATTGATGATGCAAGGAGAATTCAAGATGTCTATGATGGGAAAGATGAACTACTTTCTTGGACTACAAATCAAGCAACTAAAAGATGGAATCTTCATCAACCAATCTAAGTATTGCAAAGAATTATTGAAAAAGTTTGATATGGACAATTGTAAAGCAATGAATACTCCAATGGGCTCCGGTACATATGTTGATCCACATGAATCCGGTACTCCAATTGATATTACAAAATACCGAGGTATGATTGGTTCCTTATTGTATTTGACGGCAAGCCGTCCTGACATCATGTTTAGTGTTTGTCTTTGTGCTCGCTTTCAAGCAAATCCAAAGGAATCACACCTCATGACAGTTAAAAGGATCATGAAGTATCTTAAAGGAACAACCAATGTCGGCTTATGGTATTCTAAAGGTAGTATTTGCACTTTAATTGGTTATTCTGACGCGGATTATGCAGGTTGTAAAATTGATCGTAAAAGCACAAGTGGTACTTGTCACATTATTGGAAATGCATTAGTATCATGGGCTTGTAAAAAGCAAGCATGTGTTGCTCTTAGCACGGCCGAAGCAGAATACATAGCAGCGGGTAGTTGTTGTGCACAAATTCTTTGGCTCAAGCAACAACTCTGTGATTATGGACTTGATCTCGGATGCATTCCTCTTCGATGCGACAATACAAGTGTTATCAATATTACAAAGAATCCGGTCATGCATTCAAGAACCAAACATATAGATATTCGACATCATTTTCTCCGTGATCATGTACTTAAAGGAGATGTCGAAGTCACTTTTGTGGATACTCATAACTAACTCGCAGATATCTTCACAAAACCGCTTGCTCGAGAACCATTCTTTAAAATACGAAGAGAACTTGGTATTTTGGATGAAGGTGATCTCTAAATGTTTCTCATAAGGTGCACGTCTTAATTTTTCTTCAAAAATTTTATGTTTCAGTACACTCTGCTTCTGCTCCTTCTTTTATATGTTTTCACGTCTTAATTTTTAAAATGAATTTATTTCACTCTTTTTCCCCATCCTTTTTGATGTTAACAAAGGGGGAGAAGAATATGCACATGTGTTGTTTTGTTTTAAAGAAATTGCAGGCCCAAATATCTATCATACTCACTCCAAAATTCAAAGAATCATGGACTTAGGGGGAGCATACAATTTAGGGGGAGCCTTGCATTTGCTCAACATTATTGCTACACAAAACAACATGAACATTTCAAGAATTGTTTTCAAGACTTGGTTGTCATCATCAAAAAGGGGGAGAATGTAATTGCAAGCTTCTCAAGTCATATTTAAAGCATTTGTTTTGATGAAGACAACATGGATATCAACATTCAAAGGATGTGCAAAAAGCTTATCAACATCATATACAAGTCTTGAAGATTAGAAGAAGAATTATTGAAGAATCAACAAATGTCAAATGGTATAAATAATTCTTAATCTTGAATATAGATGTTCACAAAAATTGCATTCATAATCATATACATATCCCACATTTTTAATGTTAAGAAAAAATATGTTTGGGATCTTTTTCAAAAGGTTTTTTAGAAAATAAATTTTCAGGAACCGGTTCCTCCCTAACAGGGAACCGGGTTCCAAACTTGTTTAAAAAACATGTCCCTGGAATTTGTACCAGGAACCGGGTTGTACCAATAGGGGAACCAGTTCCTGCATGATATTTTTGAATTCTGACTTATAACATTCACTAAGAACCGGGTTCTGTCTGTGTCGGAACCGGTTCCCAGCGAACCAGTGCAGCTTTTCTTTTGGTTTTTGAAAATATTTCATTTGGTACCCTTTCATGAATGCATTGCAACTTTTCATATGAATTGGCATGAATGAAGAGGTACTTGTGACTTTATTAAATGTGCAGATTTTCAGATTTAAACACAAGAACACAATCAATCATAACTTTAAAAAAAAAAACAACAAATATACTTCTTCAAATAAACAATTTTTCATCATTCAAATTTGCTTAAACTTTCATGTGTTCATAAATTTTGTGAAACTTGCCATATACATTTTCATTAAGAAATCTTTACAAGTTTCATACATACATTGTGAACATTTATAATCATTGCTTGAGAATTGTTTTTTTATCTTGAAGAAGAAGATCAATTGAAGATTTATAGTGCTATCCATATATTTCAAATAAATCATTGTATTACTTAAAGAAATTATTCCCTTACTATCCAGGATTGTTGGAAGTAAGTGTTGTGATTTGAAGAGGATTGTTCTTCATTCACATTAGTGTTTGTTTGATCTTAAAGGTGTTAAGAACCTTTGATCACCCTACAGGTTAGATATTAAGCATAGGCTGTACAATCATTCTAACTATAGTGAAATCTCTTTCTTGTTGGAAAGGGGACAGGAGTACTCTCGGATTGTGAGGGGAACCAGGATATATCACCGTGTTCTTTACTTTTCCGCTTTTATCGCTTTCATCACCATAATCAAGAAAAGATAAGATATAATCAAAACCTTCAAACACTTAACCAAAAATTACTACAAGTATTCTCATAAAACCGAATAAATTTTTATAGACCTAATTCCCCCCCCCCCTCTTAGGCACTCTTAGACTTACAATAAATTGTACCCCCCCCCCCCCCCATTCCAAAAGCGTTGTAATAGCATATGACATTTAAATTCCGCAATTTATCGCTTTTCTTATTATTACTAGTCATTAGGGTTTCCATGAAAAGATTCAAAATAAAATATTATACAATCCTAATTCAAAGATAAATACTTGAAATAAAACACTTTGCACACATGCACCTCTAGGGTAACCCACACTTGTTGCCTCGAATAAAAGCAGTCATGTCCCTCAAACGTGAGATGATTTTAGCAAAAGACCCTCGATTAAAAGATCGTAGTCCCTCGATGACCCTTCAATGTTGCCTTCGATAAACGATCTTAAGTCCCTTACAATAATTTCTGAAACATCTTACAAAGTTACCTTCAATAAATGTACGATGACCCACGCTCGTCCCTCACATTCAATGATATCGCTTTCTACTAACTAATAGTAGAAAAGCACTATCTAAAGGAGGAGGAAAATAACAAAGAATTTTTTTAGTAGGTAGATTGCTCATAATTTCTTGCTCATAAACAAAACCATTTCCACACTTCACATTTTCAAAACATCTTTCCAAATACTCCTTTCAACAAATATCTTCAAAACCAACACTTTGTATACATTCTCAACGATACAAGAATCATTGCAAATTTTTCCGAACCCAGGCGTTTTCAAAATAATTTCAAACTTACACAAAACACAAAGCATTTCAAAGTGGGCTAGAAATTAAGAGCCTATGGATAACTACAGATGAAAAGGGTGCTAACACCTTCCCTTTTCATAACCTACCCCCCGAACTCAAGAAAATTCTCAAAAGGTCTTTCATGTTCTTTTCACCCTTTCCTTTATTAGATAAAAGAAAAGTCGGTGGCGACTCTTGCTATCCGCAACATTTGCGATCAAACGCAAAACACCAAGTCAGTTCTCCCACCGTATTAGAATATTACCATTTTCCAAACTTTGTAATCATCTATGGAGTCTCTCCATTCTCAGACTACCATTCTATTAATAAAGTTTGAGCTTTTATCCAATTCTTTGCAATTCTTATTTTATTGTGCTTACAAAGACTCCATTTATTATTGATAGTAATTTTCAAAACAAAGAGATTTAATAATAAATTTGTTTTCTGAAAAAAATTTACAAATTACTTTTTACTTTAGATTTTGTGACTCAATAAAAAACAAAAATAATGATTCTGAGGATGGACGAACTCTGAAGTAGGTATTCCCCAGGAAAGTTCTTTCAGGTTGCTTTCGCTGATATGCGTATGATCTTCTTGTTATTTCTCAAATAGTTGGAGATGATACCAATTGATGTATGGTGTGGTGTTGGATTTGTGATCCCATTTTCCCAAGTCAGGTCTTGGTTCATTTTTTCCCTCCAGGTTGATAATTTTGGTTTCGGGTTCACATGGTTTGAAACCTCTATCCCATATTCCCTAGTGAGGTCTTCACTCATATGACCGAAGTTCCTTATCCCTTTGTGTGATGAGGTGGAATCATTTTCAAAACATAGCCCTTTTGCGGTGTCAACATTATTGTTGTTGTTTGGCAGCTAGACAAGGGCAGTATCTTTTCTAAGAAGTGTTGAAATAGTTGTCAACTTTTTGGGTTTTCTCCAACAAAGCGCTGGGTTTGATTTAAAATCCCCATAATTTTGATTTCTTGTTTTATTGTTTGACTTCTTAAATCTCCAAGTAAAGCTAAGGTAATGTTTCTCTCTGAAAGTTTTTATCCCCATGTGGTTTCATAATTTCTCCCCAGAAATTTATGTAATCATCACTCTTGGTATTGAAAAACGTATTTAAGACTCCACTCGATAATGTGGTATTGTCCTCCATAATAAAGTCAACATGGGATCCCTAATTGATATCTTAATGATGTGGTTTATCTTCCCCACTGAAGTCAGTATTATAATCTCCAGTGAAAGTCTAGACATTGACACATTGTTTTCCCCATTGAAGTCTGTGTGATATTCCCCGGTGAAGTCTGGAGGAGGATGTTATATCCATGTATTTGTATTAATTTACTATTTTGGTTTGTTTATTTTCGAATTATGTTTCTTCCCAGTGAAGTTAAGCTGTGAAATAGGAATTTATTTCCTCAGTTGGTTCTTAATTTCTTATGAAACTTTCCTCCTGGATGTGATTTATCCGGGTGTTAACATTACCCAAGCTGGTTTTGTTTGGTTATTCCTAGTGTTGTATGTCTATTTTGTCAGCATATACATGATACCATTCATACATACAACATTCATAGATGAATTTAACAATTCATTACTCATTTTCATTCATTAATTTTTTATTGGCATGTTACCATATCTCCAATAGATTTTCGACCTTAAGCAGAAAACGTATATCGTTTCAATTTCCCCACTGAGTTTCCACCGTGGAAGAATTTTTATTTATCCTTCCTATTCATCTCATTGTTTGGTTAGCTCTGTGTTTCCCTTTTGGGTTTATTCCTCATTAGATGCTATCTTGGTTGACTATTTCACTTCGATTTATTTCTGGTTTGAACTTGTGGTCCCCATCAATGTTATTATTTTGATTTTCGTAGGCTCCGAACTCTTGATTGAGGGTGTGCATTCATTTTGCACGAGAGGATTTTATCTTCTCAGCAGGAATGTGTTGGCACTTCCCCAGAGAAGTCATATTTCTTTGCCCAGAGGTTTTCTTATAACAACAAGTGGCAGGTCTCTTTATTTGGGCAACCTGTACTTCCCCAGTAAGTCTGTTAGTTCCCAGAGAAAATTCATTTTTTTACTCTGATGAATGGTAATCTCATCATTATGGGAGATAGCTCGTTGTTGAGATGTTTACTCCGGTGAATGGTAGTCTTGTCATTATGGGAGACAGTTCGTTGTTGAGATTTTGTCACTCCAATGGATGGTAGTCTCGTTATTATGGGAGGTAGTTCGTTGTTGAGATTTTTGTACTCCAATGGATGGTAGTTACTCCAATTGATGGTAGTCACATCATTATGGGAGATAGTTCATTGTTGAGATTTTGTTACTCCAATGAATGGTAGTCTCGTCATTATGGGAGATAGTTCGTTATTGAGATTTTTGTACTCCAATGGATGGTAGTCTCGTCATTTTGGGAGATAGTTCGTTGTTGAGATTTTCTTACTCCAATGGATGGTAGTCTCGTCATTATGGGAGATAGTTCTTCATTGAGATTTGTTACTCTGATGGATGGTAGTCTCATCATTATGGGAGGTAGTTCGTTGTTGAGACTCACTTTGCTCTGAAGAATTAGTATGTTTCCAGTCATAAGTACTGATGTTGGCCATTTGTGCCACCCTAATATTTGCATTTTCTACTATTAGCATACCATTTCTTTCCCCTTGTGGGTCTACGTTACTTTTTTTCTATCTTCTCAGTGAGTGGATAGTTTGCAGTCATCTGTCAATCGTTATCATCCCTTACCTCTCTCCTCAATATTTGAGTTGATGATGCTTTGTCTCCTCCTTGGGCCTTACCCCAATAGAGTCGAGTATTTTGTTCACCAGTAATTTATTTTCATGGTCGGGCTTTCTTTTTATCCTTTATTTTATATCTTTCTTCCCTAGTGATGTTCTATGTCACCTTTTGAGCCATTCATTTGCATTCATAGTCATAGGAATTACATGGCATCTTAGGGCCAAAAGTAGGGCTTGTTTTATATTGAAGTATCTTCAATCGCGTCGACACAAATATTTTAACCTTCATATCTCCGGATAGAAGACACTTAAATAAGGGCAGCTGTTGTACCCCGATTTTTGCCCATAAGATTCCTCTATCATCTCATATCAACTCAATCACAACAATATTACACAAGGGTTTGTATCTTCTCCATATCTTTAGGTTTGCTCATGAGGAATCACCAAGCACCTTGATTTGTATATTATGATCATCCATGTTTTGTATTGATTAAATTTTAACTAACAAATACTATGAATGTTTTCTCTAAATGATGATGCTATAGGTGAGGGCACAACCCATTTCATCAGGTGAATTCATAGGTTCATGAGTTTATTTCCATGCCTTCTTCAACAAAGCTTTATTGAGATTCACGTTTCATCACTGAATATTCTTTAAAGTAATATCATGACAAGGTCTACTATGATTCATCATGCCTCAATTTTTCAAATAAATTCAAAAGATGCAAGGGTTGATTGAAGAAGTTTGACCTAATTGGACAAGTTCTTGATTTCTTGACCACGAGTGCATAACTCTCTTAATTCTTAACATTTGGAAGTATTTTTGGGTGCTATGGTTTCTTATTATCATATACAACAACCTATATTCACATGGAAAAAGTTATTTTGCAAGAAAGTTTGTCAAAATTGAAAAGGCTTTCCAAGTCATTTTTGTGCTTTAGGAGTTAGGGTTTTGGACTTCTAAGGGCTATATATTGCTCATCTTTTGAGATTTTCGAGTGATTCTAAAGACATGCTTCTATTTAAAGGGTTATCAACTAATCACTTCATGAGTTTCAAGAAAATTTGGTGTGGAAGATTCCTAATGATGAAGAAAGATTACATGTCTTCTACATAGGCTATCAAATTCCCTTATGTGACTTCAAAAGATCATAACTTATTCCATTTTTATCTCCTTGAGCCTATTTATTTTCCACAATGATCTTAAGGATGTGAACTTCAATCCTTCTTTTATGTGAAAATCCTGAAAATGAGTGGAAGATGCCCTAAGAACTCAAAACATTATAGGTCACCTTATGGATTTTCACCAATTTCACAAGGCTATAAATTTTTCAATACTTAGTATTTTTGAGTGATTCAAGTTTCACAATGCTCTTTGTAAAGTCTAATTCAAGCTAGAATCAACGATAAAAGCTCAATTTTGGAGGAATGCCTTGTTTGAACTCAAAACATTATAGGTCACTTTTGAAGAAAAACATAGAATTTTTCTAAGTACAAAAAGTCGGCATCTTTTTCTCAACTTTGACTCATCACAACTTTTAGCTCAAGCATCCAATTGATCTCACTCTTTTCACATTGTAAAGTTTGTGACCTTATCTTTCATATGCTTCAAGAATCATGCCCTAAGACTCCTTGAGCTGTGAACACTATGGATTCAAAGATGGTACCTTGAAACTGAAGTTTTCTCCAAAGTCATAATTTTAAATTCATAATATGGCTTCTAATCACCAATTTAGCCCACGTTTTTTATTTAAACATGTTTAAAAAAGTTCCCAAAGTTGAATTAAGGATCAAAATGCAGGAATTAATTGAGTTTTGATGCACATGGGGTCACACTTTTTTCACTTTCGAGCTTGATCCAATTTCCCTCCAAAATTCAAATTTCCTTTTAATTCTTTGCACCATTCGCTTCCCTATAAATAGAGGACCTCACGCATCTCATTTTCTCATGTTTGAACAACCATAATCACCCTGCCAAACTCTTCCCTTAACCAACTTTTTTGCAACTTCGAATTTGGTTTTACAGCCTTCCTCAATCCATTTTCTTTGTTAATTTTTCATCCTTGAACTTCACTGAAGCTAACAGAAGAAGAACCAAACCCTATAGCATCCTAAATTGTGCTAGCTAAGTCAAGTTTCAGAGCTCTAAATTTAAACTTCAATAGGTAGATTCCTTCATAAAATCTCTCAAAATTTGTTACTACAATGAAGTTGTCATCATTCTAATATTACTCGCAACATTTGTTTTCAACTGGAAGTGAGTTTTAGCCATGAATTTTTCAAATCCCTATTCAAATTTTTCCTTCTGGTTTTTTGCAAATCGACTGCGCTACACCTTAAATAAATTTTTCGCGAGGGTACGGTTGTCTTCGTCTTGATGAGACGAAGCGAATGGCATAGGCCTGAGCTCCTGATTTTATAGTATGAGAGACCTGAAATTTAGGTGGCTGGAGGTTGAAGATGACAAACGTGTCATCTCTCAACCAATGATAATGCGCCACTTGTTTTTTTTTTAAATTTGATTTAATAATTTATCTAATGTTTTATTCACTAAGGACCATGATATGCACAACGTGCTAGGTCCCTTGGATCTGATTACTAACGTGTTTTAACATTCATCCAATGGTCTATATCTTTTTGTTTTATTTTTATTTTCTAATTTTTATATTTTAATTGATTTAAACTTCAAAAAATCATAGAAAATTCATTTTTGACACAAATTATGAAAAAATTCACAAAAATATTTTCAAATATTTTCTTTCTGATTTTTATTTTTTCATGATTTTATTTTCAGATTTGATATTTTTTATAATTTTTTATTTATTTTGATTTGTTTCTAAATATTTAAATATACTTTTTGATATTTTTAAATTTTAAAAATTTCTATAAAAATCATTTTCCTTATTTCTGACTTTTCTGAAGTGTTTCTAGAATTTTATTTTGACTTCTACTATTTTTTTTTATCTTTTTTCACTTATTTGAGTGATTTTAATTAGTTTAAAAATACTTTCCTATTTTAAAAAAACTACCAAAAATTTTATAAAAATATTTGAGATCATTTCTGATTTTTCTAAAGTCTCCTTAAATTTTTATTTGATATTTTGAATATAGTTTTCTATTTTAGCTTTTATTTTCATTTTAAAAAAACATTTTAAAAATCATTTTTCCTTTTTATTTTATTCATTAAATACAATTTATTTTATTTAATATATTCTGGCTATGTGATTGTTGATCATGAGCTTCATTAACATCATTGGATCTTGGGTGTTGAGTTTAACTCCACTAAAATGGATGGATGATTTTAATGATAGTTTGGTTAGATCTTTTTTATTCAAATATTTCCCTTCCCTCTTCATCTCATCCCCTTCTCTTTTGTGCTACATATTGTTAGAGGATGCTCTACATATCATTTCTCCAAACATATGGCACATAGATTGCTATTGACCGGTCTCGAAATAGGTACGACTTCTACATATGTCCACTTATGATTGCTTAACATAGCGCTAAATTTTGTCCCGATTCGAGAAATGATCATTTGTGGCCCAAACCTATATTAACAAGCCCAATAATGTTTAATTTGAAACCTTTGATCTAATAACCTTGAAGTTCATTGTTAGGAGGCTTTGGTCTTATCAATCCTCTAATGAATCATCATAAATTTTGGACTAAGTAAATCATTTAAACATCGTTGATCATTTGTTGTTGCCTTGAGAATTTGAAATGAATGATATACTTGACAAAAAGCAAATGAAACTTGTTGTTGAGAGTCTTTGATTTTATGAATCTTCTAATGAGTTTTCAAATGTAAGTTTCAAGATGGTCATTCAACTAACCTCTAATTTCTAACTCATTAACAATTGACTTTTATTTCTATGCTTTTACTTTATGCTTTTACTTTAAGCACCATTTATCTTAACATTTATATTTCATGCTATTTTCATCTTTGCTCACTTGACCATTTACCTTTATGTAATTTTGTTTTGCTCACTTCAGCTCTTCATTTTCTTTTTGAAGATACTTAATAACCAAATTGAACAATAAAAAACTTTAAGGTTACTTGGACTATTTGGTTACTACCCTTGGCATTTTAGGAGTTATGGACTTCTTGGACTTAGGATTAGAGACCTTGACCTACCTGGAGACCTTGTGACTTCTATTGTTATTTTGTCTAGAGTTCTTGGGGTTTACCCCAAGACACTGGGTTGTTTATTTTATTTGTGTGCAAGTTATTTTGATTATATGCTTTGTCTTCAATTGTAGATTTATCTGTATACAGTTGTTACTCTGCCTAATTTTTGTGAATACTTAATGCATTTGAAGCTTAGTTTTCTGAAGAGGTTTATTATCTTTGCTTGCTTGGTTTCAATCCAAAGGACGAGAATTCTACATTGAATCATTGTGTCAAGTGTTAGCTTCTTGTTGGTTAGATGGTTCTTTTCCCTAGCTTTTACCTAATGCTTTAGGATAGTCCCTTCATCTCCTCCCATCTTCTTTAATTTAAAAAATATTCTCCCTCATTTTCAAAACTATTCTTGTTTTCTAAACTTGAATCGCTTTCACAATAAACTTGGACTTAGGTCCATTCATTTTCAAAATATTTTCATAATCAAACTTTAACCAACTTAGTAATACCTTTACATTTTTGTGAGAAGACTAAAAGTCAATCAATCTCATTCAAACCATTTTTCCACTTTAGCTTTTTACTTTAAAACTTTTCTCAAAAGATTATACTCTTATTAATCCTTGTAGTGATGCGAGCTACTATACTTTTACGATATGTAGTGAAGTGAGATATTTTCCACTTGGGTGTTGAGTGAAGCTCTGTTGATTTTAAAATCCAAGCTATATCCTTCACTTTGATATGACGCAAATTCTCCTTTCTCATGATTGTGGGTAGTAAGTGTGCTTTCCACTCGGATAAGACGATGATGTCTCGTCTCTTAATTAACCAACACACTTGTGTTTTTAAATTTTTTAAAAGGTGAAGTATGAGTACCTTGATCCCCTATTGCACGGAAGGTGGTACGTAGGCACTAATGATTCGCAACCGCGACGGGTGAAAAAATTGTAAAATATATTTCTTTTCTCATCCCCACAATCTATTTTTGTATACAACACTTATAGATAAAATACACAAATTTTCAAAGAGGTTCCTTTGGAATACCGTAGATGTTTAGGGTGCTAATATCTTCCCCTTGCATAACAAACCCCTGAACTTAGATTCTCTCCCCCTCTATTTGGGTTATTCGCTCTTTTCCCATTCCTTTGGAAACAATAAAGCGTGGTAGCGATTTTTATTTTGAATTGTGCTAGTTAAGTCAATCCAATGGCTTAGTATCAATATTTCTACCACTACACCAAGGATAGTAACCAAATAGTCCAAGTAACCTTAAAGTTTTTTATTGTTCAAGTTGGTTATTAAGTATCTTCAAAAAGAAAATGAAGAGCTCAAGTGAGCAATACAAAATGACATAAAGATAAATGCTCAAGTGAGGAAAGATGAAAATAGTATGAAATGTAAATGCTAAGATAAATGGTGCTTAAAGTAAAAGCATAGAAATAAAATTCAATTGTTAATGAGTTAGAAATTAGAGGTTAGTTGAATGACCATCTCGAAACTTGCATTCGAAAACTCATTAGAAGATTGATAAAATCAAAGCCTCTCAATAACAAGTTTCATTTTCTTTTTGTCAAGTATATCATTCATTTCAAATTCTCAAGGCAAAAACAAATGACCCACGATGTTTAAATGATTCACTTAGTCCTAAATTTATGATGATTCATTAGATGATTGATAAGACCAAAGCCTCCTAACAATGAACCTTAAGGTTATTAGATCAAAGATTTAAAATTAAATATACTTGGGCTTGAAAACATAGGTTTGGGCCACGAATGATCATTTCTCGAATCAGGACAAACTTTAGCGCTATGTTAAGCAATCGTAAGTGGACTTATATAGAAGTCACACCTATTTTAAGTCCGGTCAATAGCAATCTATGTGCCATATGTTTGGAGTGATGATATGTAGATCATCCTCTAACAACATGTAGCACAAAAGAGAAGGGGATGAAATGAATAGGGAAGGGAAATATTTGAATCAAAAAATTTAATCAAACTATCATTAAAATCATTCATCCATTTTGACGGAGTTAAACTCAACACCCAAGATCCAATGATGTTAATGAAGTTTATGATCAACAATCACATAGTCAGAATATATTAAAAAAATTTCATTTAATGAATAAAATAAAATAAAAAGGAAAAAAGATTCTTAAATTCTTTTTAAAATGAAAATAAAAGGAAAAATAGCAAACAATATTCAAAGTATCAAAGAAAAATTTAAAGAGACCATAGAAAAATCAAAAGTGATCTCACATATTTTTATAAAATTTTTGGTAATTTTTTAAAATAGAAAAGTATTTTTAAACTAATTTAAATCACTCAAATAAGTGAATAAAAGATAAAAAATAATAAATTTTAAATAAAATTCTCGAAAAAATTCAGAAAGTCAGAAATGAGGAAGATGATTTTTATAAAAAAATTTAGAATTTAAAAAATATCAAAAAGTATTTTTAAAACAATTAAAATAAGGAAAACATAACAAAAATAATGAAAAATATCAAACGTTAAAATAAAAATATGAAAAAATATTCACAAAGTCTGAAATAATTCAAAATATTTTTGTATACTTTTTTCATAATTTTTGGATAAAGAATAAGAGAGTTATGAATTTTTGAAATTAAAAAAAAAAATTAAAACAATTTTGTAAAAATAAATAAATCAAAAATAATGTGAGGCATTGGATCTAGTTTATTAAAACATGCTGGCGCATCTGATGGATAAAAAATGATGATGTATGGTGGTGATCCACGGTCAACAAGCATGCACTGAAGTCACGAAAGTCAGATCAATCACAACATTTCAAATGTCTCGCTCTCATTGGTTGAAAAGGCCACATAGGTCATCTTCAACCTCCAGTTACCCTGCAACTAGGGCGAAACTATAATTCTTAAATATGTAAAATTAGGCGCTCATAGTGGTATCATCAGACGCGTCTCTTTAAGACGATCACAACCATATCCTCGCACCAAATTTATATAAAACACAACTTACTCAATTTGGAAAAAATCATTGATGTTTTGAAAATTTTGAAATCGAAAACAAAAGTATCAAATGAACATCATAAATCATTGAGTTAACAGTAAGCATCAGTGAACATCATAAATCATTCCAGTAATTTGAGTTAGAAGATTTGGTGCCTTAAACTATCTGAACGAAGTCAGATGAACTTGCTATGTAAATGGACTTGGATAGCATGATTCAGGACACCTCAAGGCTTGATTCTTCTTCTGTTAGCTTTAGTGAAGTTCAAGGATGAAGGATCATTGAAGAAATTGGATTGAAAAGTGGATAAAAGAGGAATTTGAAATCTCAGAAAAGTGAGTTATAGAGGGAGTTTGACAGAGTGATTTTGGCTGTTCAAGCTTGAGAAAATGAGAGGATTTAGGTCCTCTATTTATAGGGAAGCGAATGGTGCAAAGTATTAAGAGGAAATTTGAGGTTTGGAGGGAAATTGGATCAAGCTCGAAAGTGAAAAAAGTGTGACCCCATGTGCATCAAAACTCAATCAATTCATGTGTTTTGATCCTTAATTCAACTTTGGGAACTTTGTTAAACATGTTTAAATCAAAAACGCGTGCTAAATTGGTGATTAGAAGCCATATTATGAATTTCAAATTCTGACTTTGGAGAAAACATCAGTTTCAAGGTACCATCTTTGAATCCATGGTGTTCACAGCTCAAGGAGTCTTAGGGCATGATTCTTGAAGCATTTGAAAGATAAGGTCACAAACTTTACAATGTGAAAAGAGTGAGATTAATTGGATGCTTGATATAAAAGTTGTGATGAGTCAAAGTTGAGAAAAAGATGCTGACTTTTTGTACTTAGAAAAATTCTAAGTTTTTCTTCAAAAATGACCTATAATGTTTTGAGTTCAAACAAGGAATTCCTCCAAAATTAAGCTTTGATCATTAATTCTATCTTGAAGTAGACTTCCCAAAGAGCATTGTGAAACTTGAATCACCCAAAAATACCAAGTATTGAAAAAGTTATAGCCTTGTAAAAGTGGTGAAAATTCATGAGGTGGCCCATAATCTTTTGAATTCTTAGGGCATCTTCCACTCATTTTCAAGATTTGCACATAAAAGAAGAGTTGAAGTTCACTTGCTTAAGATGATTGTGGAAAAATAATGGGCTCAAGGAGATAAAAATTGACCAAGTTATGATCTTTTGAAATCACATAAGGGAATTTGATAGCCTATCTAGAGGACTTGTTATCTTTCTTCATCATTAGACATCTTCCACACCAAAATTTCTTGAAACTCTTGAAGTGATTAGTTGATAACTCTTTAAAGAGAAGCATGTCTTTGTAATTACTGAAAAATAGCAAAAGATGAGCAATATATAGCCCTTAGAAGTTCAAAACCCTAGCTCTTCAATCACATAAATGACTTGGAAACCCTTTTCAATTTTGACAAACTTTCTTGCACAATTACGTTTGCCATGTGAATAGAGGTTGTTGTGGATGATAATAAGAACCCGTAGCAACAATAACCACCTCCAAATATATAGGATTGAGAGAGTTAGGTACTTGTGATCAAAGAATCAAGAATTTGTCCAATTAGATCAATCTTCTTCAATCAACCGTTGCATCTTTTGACTTTCTTTAACAAATTAAGGCATGATAAATCATAGTAGACCTTGCCATGATATTACTTTAAAGAATCAATAATGATGAGGCTTGAATCTCAATGAATTTTTGTTGAAGGAGGCATGGAAATAAACTCATGAACCTATAGATCAACCTGATAAAATGTGTTGTGATTTCACCTATAACATCATTAATTAGAGCAAACATTCATTGTATTTGTTAGTTAAAAGTTAACCAATACAAAACATATATGTCCATAATATACGAATCAAGGTGGTTAGTGATTCCTCGTGAGTAAACCTAAGGATAGGGAGAAGAACCCAAACCCTAGTGTGATCTTGTTGTGATTGAGTTGATATGAGATGATAGAAGAATCTTAGGGGAAAAAATTAGGGTGCAACAACTGCCCTTATTTAAGTGTCTTCTATCCAAAGATACGAAGGTTAAAATCTTCGTGTCGACGCGATTGAAGATACTTAAATATAAAATAAGCCCTATTCTTGGCCGTAAGATGCCATGCAACGTTTATGAGATTGTGCATGCAAACAAACAAATCCAAAAGTGACACAGGACACCACTGGGGGAGCAGAAAATAAAGGATCAAAAGAAAGTCCGACCAGGAAAATAAATCACTAGTGAACAGAAGACTCGACTCTATGTAGGTAAAGCCCAAGGAGGAGATAAAGCAAAATTAACTCAAATATCGAGGAGAGAAAGTAAAGGATAACAGTGATTGAAAGATAACTGTAAACTATCCACTCACTGAGAAGATAGCAAAAAAGGAAACGCCGACCCACAGAGGGAAAGAAATGGTAGGACAATACCAGCAAAAATACAATATTAGGGTAGGCAACAAATGATTAGCATCAATACTTACGACTTGAAACTAATGAATTATTCAGAGCAAAATGAATCTCAACGCCGAACTATCTCCCATAATGATGAGACTACCATCCATCAGAGTATACATATCAACAACGAACTATCTCCCATAATGAGGAGACTACCATCCATTGGAGTAACAAAATCTAAACAATGAACTATCTCCCATAATGAAGAGACTACCATCCATCGTAGTACAAATCTCAACAATGAACTATCTCCCATAATGATGAGACTACCAACCATTGGAGTAACAAAATCTCACCAACAAACTATCTCCCATAATGACGAGACTACCATCCATTGGAGTAACAAAATCTCAACAACGAACTATCTCCCATACTGACGAGACTACCATCCATTGAAGTAACAAAAACTCAACAACGAACTATCTCCCATAATGACAAGACTACCATCCATTGGAGTAACAAAATCTCAACAACAAACTATCTCCCATAATAACGAGACTACCATCCATTGGAATAACAAAATCTCAACAACAAACTATCTCCCATAATGACGAGACTACCATCCATTGGAGTAACACAATCTCAACAAAAAACCATCTCCCATAATGACGACACTACCATCCATTGGAGTAACAAAATCTCAACAATGAACTATCTCGCATAATGATGAGACTACCGCCCATTGGAGTAACAAACTCTCAACACCGAATTATCTCCCATAATGACGTGACTACCATCCATTGGAGTAACAAAATCTCCACAGCATACTATCTCCCATAATTACGAGACTACAATCCATTGGAGTAATAAAATCTCAACAACAAACTCTATCCTATAATGACGAGACTACCATCCATTGGAGTAAAAAAATCTCAACAACAAACTATCTCCCATAATGACGAGACTATCATCCATTGGACTAACAGAATCTCAACAATGAACTATCTCCCATAATGACGAGACTACCATGCATTGGAGTAACAAGATCTCAACAATGAACTATCTCCCATAATGACGAGACTACCATCCATTGGAGTAACAGAATCTCAACAATGAAATATCTCCCATAATGACGAGACTACCATCCATTGGAGTAATAGAATCTCAATAACGGACTATCTTCCGTAATGACGAGAGTACCATCCATTGGAGTAACAGAATCTCAACAACAAACTATCTCCCATAATGACGAGACTACCATCCATTGGAGTAACAAATGAATTTTTTCGGGGAACTAACATACTTACTGGGGAAGTATAGGTTGCTCAAATAAAGAGACCTTCCACTTGTTGTTATAAGAAACCCTTCAGGTAAAGAAATATGACTTCTTTGGGGAAATTTCAATATATTCATACTGAGGAGATAAAATCTTCTTGTGCAAAAATAAATGCACACCCTCAATCCAGAGTTCAGACCCTACGAAAATCAGAATAATAATGTTTTCGGTGACAACAGATTCAAACCAGAAATAAATCGGAGTGAAACAGTCAACCAAGATAGCATCTGATGAGGAACAAACTCAAAAGGGAAACACGGAGCTAACCAGACAATGAGCTGAATAGGAAGGCTTGAAGAAAAATTCTTCCACGGGGAAAACTTAGTGGGGAAATTGAACGATATATGTTTTCTACTTAAAGTTGACACTCTATTGGAGAGAGGGTAACATAAATCTACAAAATAAGGTAATATGCCATCAAAATATTAATTAATGCAAATGAGAAATGAATTGTTAAATTCAGCTATGCATGATGTATGTATGAATGTATGAATGATATTATGTATATGCTGACAAAAACATACATACAATACTGGGGATGACAGGACAAAACCAACTTGGGTAAAGTCAACACTCGGCTAAATCACATCTAGAAGGAAAATTTCACAAGAAAGTAAGCACCAGCTGAGGAAACAAATTCCCATTTCACGGCTTAACTTCTCTGGGAAGAAACTCAAAACAGATACAAGGATATAACATCCTCCTTCAGGCTTCACTAGGGAACATCACACAGACTTCAATGGGGGAAACAATGCTTCAACGTCTAGACTTCCACTGGGGATTACAATACTGACTTCATTAGGGCAGATGAAAACCATGACGTCGAGATATCATGTGGGATCCCGTGCTGACTTCATTGGGAAGGTCAATACAACATCGTCGAGAGGATTCCAAAATACATTCTTCAATACCAAGAGTGATGATTACACAAACTTCTCTAGGGAGAAATCATGAAACCACATGTGGATAACAACTTTCAGAGAGAAACATTATCTTAGCTTTACTTGGGGATTTAAGAAGTCAAATAATACAGCAAGAAATCAAAATTATGGAGATTTTAAATCAAACCCAATGCTTGGCGGGAGAAAACCCAAAAATTTGACACTTGTTTCAACACTTCTTATAAAAGATATTGCCCCTGCCTAGTTGCCAAACAATAACAATAATGCCAATACTGCAAAAGTGCAATGTTTTGCAAATGATTCCACCTCATCACGCAAAGGGAGAAGGAACTTCCTTCATATGAGTGAAGACCTCATTGGGGAATCTGGGATAGAGGTTTCAAACCAGGCAAACCTGAAACCAAAATTAATAACTTGGAGGAAAAACTGAACCAAGACCTGACTGGGGAAAATGGGAACATAAATCCAACATTGCACCATACATAAATTGGTATCATCGCCATCTATTTGAGAAATAACAAGAAAATCATACACATATCAGCGAAAGCGGCCTGAAAGAACTTTCCCGGGGAATACCTACTTCCAAAAAAATTCAGAGTTCGTCCATCCTCAGAATCACTATTTTTTTGTTTTTTTTCTTGAATCACAAAATCTAAAGTTAAAGGTAATTTGTAAATTCTTTTCAAAAACAATTTTATTATTAAATCTCTTTGTTTTTAAAATTACTATCAATAATAAATGGAGTCTTTGTAAGTAGAATAAAATAAGAATTGCAAAGAATTGGATAAAAGCTCAAACTTTATTAATATAATGGTAGTCTGCGAATGGTGAGACCCCATAGATGATTACAAAGTTTGGAAAATAGTAATACATTGGAAAAGATACATTGAAACACAATGAACATTATTCTCCTTAACAACTTTGATTTCCTGAGCAGCAACTTCTGTTGAAGTATGGCAAGAAGAAGATTGTTGCTTCAATGATCAAGTCTTGTCTGACACAGTTACTTTCCAAGAAATTCCTAACTTTTGCCTAGGTTTCCCTTGCGGGTTTTCAACCTAGTAGGAGAATTTATTCTGTTTGTGTCTCTTATTTTTGCCTAGACAGCCCTTTCATGTTTTCAGCCTACCGAGACACTCTTTTTTGCCTAAGCCGCCCTTTCGGGTTTTTGACTTAGCGAGTTTTTCTTTTATTTCTTTTAGGTTAAGTATTTCTTGACTGCATCAGCATTCATAGGACGTGGGAACTCCTCACCACCCATACAAGAATCAATGCACCGCCAGAGAAGGCTTTCTTGACAACATATAGGCCTTCAAAATTGGGAGTCCACTTACCCCTAGAATCAGTGTTAAAAGACATGATGTTCCTGACCACGAGGTCGCCTTCTCTGAATTCACGAGGCTTGACCTTCTTATCAAAAGCTTTCTTCACTCTCTTCTGGTATAACTGGCCATAACACAAGGTCGTCATTCTCTTTTCTTCAATCAAGTTCAATTGGTGAAACCTGCTCTGGATCCATTCAGCCTCTGACAATTTTGGTTTCCATTATGACGCGTAAAGAGGGAATCTCAACCTCAAATGGGAGCACTGATTCCATACCATACACAAGAGAGAAAGGGGTTTCCCCTGTTGAAGTGTGGACAGATGTACGATACCCATGCAAAGCAAAAGGGAGCATCTCATGCCAAACTTTATAGGTAACAACCATTTTCTGGATGATCTTCTTAATGATTTTATTAGCAGCTTTAATAGCCTCATTCATCTTTGGCCTGTAGGGACATGAATTGTGATGGACAATCTTGAATTCTTCACAAATTCCTGCTTGGTACACCATATCGACATATAAGATTGTTCTTGATAAAGCGTACTACCACCTGCTTAGTAACATTAGCATATGAAGCTACTTCCACCCATTTTGTGAAGTAGTTAATTACCACCAAGATCAAACGGTGTCCCTTCGATGCCTTGGGTTCAATCATTCCAATCATGTCAATACCCCACATAGAAAAAGGCCATGGGGAAGAAATAACATTAAGAAGTGTCGGACTCACAAGAATTTTGTCAGCATAAATCTGGTACTTATGGAACTTCTTTGCAAATTTGTAACAGTCAGATTCCATTGTCAGTCAATAATAACCTTCCCTAAGCATCTTCTGTGCCATCGAATGTACATTGGCATGAGTACCAAAGGAGCCTTCATGGATTTCATGCATCAACATGTCTGATTCATGTCTATCCACGCATCTGAGCAAGACCATGTCATAATTTCTTTTGTATAACACATCTTCATTGACGAAAAAGCTACCTGTAAACCTTCTCAATGTCTTTCTATATTTGTTTAACACACCAGCCGAGTATTCCCGAGTCTAGAGAAAATGCTTGATATAATAATACCAAGGTTTTTTATCTGACGTTTCCTCTGTTGAAAACACATGAGTTGGTCTATCCAAACGTCGCACTGTGATACGAGGCATATCGTTCCAAGTATTTACTTGATACATAGAAGCCAAAGTAGCCAAAGCATCCGCCATCTGATTTTCATCTCTGGGAATATGATGGAATTCAACTTTATTAAAGAAGGGTAATAATCTTCTAGCATAGTCTTTGTAGGGAATCAAGCTATGGTAACGAGTATTCTATTCTCCTTTGATCTTATTTATTACCAAAGCTGAATCATCATACACATCTAGAATTTTGATTCTGAGATCTATAACCTCCTTGAGGCCCATGATACAAGCTTCATACTCTAGCATGTTATTGGTACAATCAAATGCCAACCTTGTAGTAAATGGGATATGCGATCCATTGGGAGTGATAATCACAACACTAATTCCTTTCCCATAAGTGCCCATAGCTCCATCAAACACCATGTCCCAACGAGATTCAGGATTAGAGCATTCCCTGGGAAAAGGTTCATCATAATATTTTATCTTCAAAAAAATTACATCCTCATCATGGAAATCATATTTAACAGACTGATAATCATCAACTGGTTGGTGAGCAAGACAATATGTCAACACACTGCTTTTTATAGCCTTCTAAGTATGGTATTCAATATCATATTCAGACAACAACATCTTCCAATGGGGAATTCTCCCAGTAAGAGCAGCCTTTTAAAAAATATACTTAATTGGATCCATTTTTGAAATCAACCAAGTAGTGTGATTCAACAAATATTGCCGCAACGATTTTGCCACCCAAGCCAAAGCACAACATGTTTTTTCTAGCATAGAATACCGCTACTCATAGTCAGTAAACTTCTTGCTGAGATGATAAATGGCATATTCTTTTCTCCTTGTTTCATCTTGTTGTCCCAAAATACAGCCCATAGAATTATCTAACACCGTGAGATACATAATCAATGGTCTTCCTTCAACAGGAGGGAGCAAGATAGGAGGTTCAAGAAGATAATCTTTAATGCTTTCAAATGCCCTTTGGCAATCATCTATCCATACATAACCTCGATCTTTCTTTAACAACTTGAAGACCGGCTCACACGTTGCAGTCATATGGGAAATAAATCTGGAAATGTAATTCAAACATCCAAGAAAACCTCTAACTTTCTTTTAAGTTCTTGGTGCAGGCATTTCTAGAACTTCCTTAACTTTATCAGGATCAACTTCAATTCCTTTTTGGCTAACAATGAAACCTAACAATTTTCCTGATTGAACACCAAAGGTGCATTTATTTGGATTCAAGTCGAGACGATAATTCCTCAAATTCTAAAAAAATTTCAACAAATCCTTTATATGCCCTTCTTGAGTCTGGGATTTAGAAATCATATCATCAACATATACCTCAATTTCCTTGTGCATTAGATCATGGAATAGGGTTGTCATAGCCCTCTGGTACATTGCACCAGCGTTCTTCAACCCGAAGGACATCACTCTGTAATAGAATGTTCCCCAAGGTGTGATAAACATTGTTTTTCCATGTCCTCGGTAGCCATTCAGATTTGATTATATCCGAAAAACTCGTCCATGAACGATGATACTTTGAATTTTGTTGTACTATCAACCAACATATCAATATGTGGTAATGGAAAGTCATCTTTTGGACTAGCTTTGTTTAAATCTCTATAATCAATGCATATGCGATCTTTTACGTCTTTCTTTGGTACTGGTACAATATTAGCAATCCACTGAGGGTACACTGATGTCACAAGAAAACCGGCATTAATCTGCTTTAAAACTTCTTCTTTAATTTTTACTACCATATCAGGGTGAGTTCTTCATAATTTCTGCTTGATTGGCGGGCATTCTGGCTTTAGCGGCAAATGATGTTCCACAATATCAGTATCGAATCCCGACATGTCTTGGTATGACCAAGCAAATATATCCACGTACTCTTTCAACAATTCAATCAACCTGCTCTTTACATATGAACAAAGTAATGGTCTGATCTTGACTTCTTTTGGATCTTCTACTGAACCTAAATTAATCGTCTCCAATGGCTCTTTATATGGGTGAATGGTACTTTCCTCGCGCTCAAGAAACCATGAAACCTCTTTTGGGATTTCATCATATTCTTCTTCTTTGGCCACATACGCAGGATATTCAAAGTTGGGAGAGGGTGCATGGTCATTGTACTCAACGGGTTTTTTAATTAATCTGCACATATGATTTATGATTACTTTTAGAAACTGACACATATAGCAAGTGACTATGCATATTTAATTATAGTAATTATTTATTTTGAAAGAATTTTTCTGATTACCATTTTCCAAGAAAGAGCAGAAAATAAAGACACGATTTGAGAATCAAAGACAACTTTTATTATTGATTTTAAAGATCAAAATAACATACATGCCCATACAATACCAATACTTTCACCTTGGACAGAGTGAAAGATTTTTGAAAATATTAACAAAAAACAAATGCCTTTGAGATATGAATGCAAGAGGGAACATCAATAGTGACCCAGTTTTGGACTCTGACTCCATGTGTCATGTAGTTCGGCATCTCTTACTCTAATTCACCTTCCAGAATAGCATTGATCCTAGGAACAGTTGGATGAAGGTAACCTCCACTGTGAAAGACGTCTTGATATTTGCCCAAATTAGACTTCGGCTTCATAATCTCACCTTTACTACTCTTCACAGAGAAACCAAAACCAACTCTCTTCTTATTTATAGGTGGATCAACAATCTTCCCCCATACCTTACTAGGTCCATTACGCATTATCTGTTGAGAATCCTTAAACAAAGCTATGAAATCCTTATTTTTCCTCACATTATCAATGGATAAAGCTTGGAATTGAGTTCCAACACAAGATTCATCCACTTCCACAACACTGAAAGAGGACAAATGAGATATTAACAACGTTTGTTCTCCATTTATGATGACCACTTTTCCTTCACGAACAAACTCCAACTTCAAGTGCAAATTTGAAGTAACAGCCCCTGCCTCGTGAATCCACAGTCTCCCCAGTAAACAAATGTAAGAGGAAACAATATCTATAACCTGGAAAGTAATCTGAAATAAATATGGGCCTATGTGAATAGAAAAATCTACTTCTCTGATGACAGACTTCCTCAATCCATCAAAAGCTTTCACAATTATGCCACTCGAGCACATGGGAGTTCCTTGGTACTTCGACGTCATGAGCATGCTCCTCGGTATGACATTTAAAGCGGACCCATTATCAATCATCACATTAGACAACGAATCATTCGTATAATTCATGGAGATATGGAGAGCTAAATTATGATTCCTTCCTTCATCGGGCAATTCGTCATCACAGAAACTCAGGTTGTTACATGATTTAATATTTCCTACCACACTACTGAATTGGTCTAGATACATGTCACTTTCCATGAAGGTTTGATCCAATACTCTCATCAAAGATTCCTTGTGGGCAGAAGAGTTCATTAGCAAAGCTAAAATGTATATCTTAGATAGCGTTTGCAATAAATGATCTATAATCCTGTAGTCGCTCATCTTGACAATCTTCAATATATCATCC
This sequence comes from Vicia faba, assembly GCA_948472305.1. Lineage (NCBI taxonomy): Eukaryota > Viridiplantae > Streptophyta > Magnoliopsida > Fabales > Fabaceae > Vicia > Vicia faba. Next base: position 1,680,201,035 of record OX451737.1, on the reverse strand, counting down.
ACATATTTTTCCAGAGTAGTACCGCTAGATTCCCCCACTGCTTTCTTAGGTTCAGTACTTTCAACAACCTTTTTAGAAGCATTAACATTCCCTTCAATGACAGGTGCGAAAACATAGCCACTGCGGGTCACTCGGCTAGCTTCAGCAATATTCTTGACATCAGAAAAAGGTTGGATGGGAACTTAAACACCATCCTCTAGGATTATAGCTTTGTATTTATATGGCATGACTTTGTCTGATTCGTAAGGAACAGGGTCTTGCCAGCAAATCACCACTGGAGAAACAACTGGCTTGCTATGGTATTTGTGATACGGTGGCAGAACCGACTGTTGATACTGAATTGTGTTTTTTGTTTGCAAAATGTCGCGGTAAGCAAGAGTCGCCACTGACTTTTATTTTATCCAATCAGGAAAAGGAAAAAGAACAGAAAAAACCTTTTTTCGAGATATTTCTGAGTACGGGGGAGTAGATTATAGAAAGGGAAGGTGTTAGCACTCTTTCTATCCGTAGTTATCTACGGGCTCTTAGGTACTTTCTCATCTTTTAAAGTTTCTTGTGTTTGTGTGCTTGGTTTTGAAAATGTTTTACTTCTTGATAACCCTTGTATCAGTCCTCAAGGGTGTGACGAAGTTGTTTTGAAAATTTGTTTGGAAAAGGTGTTAGTGTGAAAAGATTTGTTTTGAGCAAGTACCTAATAGCATCTACCTACTCGAAAAAAGATTGTTTTTGTTCTCGTTTCCTTTAGACAGTGCTATCCCATTATTAAGGAGTAGGTAGCACCGTCATTGGAGTTTGTAAGGGACAATTCGAAAGGGACGTGCGGTCACAAAAGCAATGTTAGGACACCTTAGTAACCATGCTATAGTCCTGCCGATCTTTTCCGAGGCGACAGTCGAATGGGTCATTTTAGATCTTTTGGGACATAGAGGATAGCCACTAAAACATCCTATGCTTCATGGCCGTTTAATTGAAGGCAACCGAAGTGAGAGTATACCCTAAGAGTGAGCATGTGCGAGTGTTTGATTTCAATTTATTATCTTTGCACATTAGGTATTTCTAACTGTATTAATTTTTCAAGCATTCTTGCCATACAATCCTATTAGCATACATCTAACAGTTAAGAATTTGCAGAAAGTAAAAAGCGGAAATAAACCTAGCTATTACATGGCTTTGACAGTTACATAATTTCCTTGATGGGAAATAAAAGTGTGGAATTTAAAACCCTAATTAAAACTATTACAACCTTGAAACAGTTACAATAATAATAAGAAAGAAAATTAAAAACGCATAGTAAATTAAAGGTGAGAGAAATCAGGGTTTTGACCCTTGACTAAACCTAATTGCAATTGATTAAAGAAAATCGTTTTTTGGTCGTTTTTTATTTAAGAAAATAAAGAATAATTAAATTGCAAAGAAAATACTAAGTTCTAATTAATGTTAATTTAGGAAAATAAATAAATTAATGATAAGCAATTACTTCTAAATAACCTATTTTTGTATTTTTATTTTTTTTGCAAAAAAAAAATAATTAAATCAAGAATTAAACCTAATTTTTCTAGTTAATTTTAATTGTAAAAATGAGTTAAAGTTACCCTAAATTAAATTAAGCTAATTAATTAAAAAAATAAATTTGATAATAATAAAAAAAAACTAATTCTAAATTTGTGAATTCTTGATTTTATGATTTTATAAAAACTGATTTTAAAAATAAATAAATAAATTGAAAAGAATAAAGAAAATAAAATAAACAAAAAAAGAAAGATTGAGAATTGGGCCTGTATGTGCTAGCAAATGGGGCGTGAGGATTTGAATATCTTGGACCAACAACACTCCAAGCCTACTCAACCGTTGGTGCCTTGTATCGTTGATCTAAGGGCGCACCATAGTCCCTCATTGTTGGAACGTTGGATCTGATGGCATGTGGGATCCAGTGGCTGGATGTTGATGGAGTATGGTAGACCCTTTGGTAAGGAGTGCATGCAATCTGCGTTTACAAAATTAGAAAATAACAAGCATGATAAAGTTATTGTGATGGTACTAATCAACTCGTCTTGGTCTCACGAGTGTCATGGTACCTCATTCATGGTCCAATTTTTCCTGTATAACAAAGCCCTAAAAACATCTCAGAAACCCTAACAATGGAAACTATGGATTCTTGCGCGGTAAATGCAATTAAAAGGTACAAATAGCTTTCAAACAAGATGATAAACAAAAATATATGATTAGCATGCGTTTAGGATGCGTAAAACATTGAAATCGAGTTTGAGTTTTAGGGCAAACCGTGATGCTTTTGGGGACGATTTATGGATGCTTTAAGGCTTGCAAATGATGATGTTAGCTTCCTGGGATGTCCAAGAATCGATTGGAAACATTGGACTGGCTTAAATTGGACTGTAGACAAAGATAGGTCTCACACTTTTCTTGCAAAATTTTGGTTTCTTTCTTGCTGTTTCACGCCTCCAATCCTTATGCTTATGGTCTGGAATTATTGTGTATATGTAGTAGACTGAATTAGGATAATAAAATTGGCATGAATCTTGAGAAATAAGGGAGATTTGATTTGATTTGCTCTTTGTATGATATCTTCCCAAAATAAGCTTCAATCCAATATTTTCCAATCCAAATGAATCTTGCATGAATTGGCCATCATGCTAGCTGTATATAGACTCAAAATGTGCACAAAAATCCCAAGATTTGATTTGATTTCATTATTTTAACATTTAATTTGATTTATTTTGATTTAAATGAATAAAAAAATCAAAATAAATGATAAAAATAATAAAATAAGAGGTGAATGAGCTCAGGGGTTGTGGGTCCTATTAGAAACATGTTTCAAGTAAGAAAACATGGGCCCCTTTGGAAAAAATGCAAATTTGATAAATGCTGACTTTTGACAATTTCCCAAAAATTGCCAACTTTGATAATGGACCACTCTCTCAATTTTGACCCTAGGGAGATGTTCTTGGACTTTTTAGAAATCTTAGGATGTCCCCTAAGCAACACTTTTGGTCTCATTTCAATTGAGTCTTCCATGTTCATGTATGAAGCTTTTACCCAAAAGGTATTTTTATTGACTTTTCAAAAGGACCTATAATGTCAAAATTCATATCTTTTTGTGAGTGCATATTTTGAAATTTTGGGATGAATATGAATTGTAGGGAATTGCAACCTCTTCAAAATTAGCTTTGGATGGAGAATTTCTGATAAGGTATGAAGAAGTTATGCTTGGTCAAAGTTGGGTTGACTTTTACTAAGAAACCCTAATTTAGAAACTTTTGGGTTTTGATGAATTGTGAGCAATCCCTGAGGAATCATGATCAACCATTGATCAAATGATGGATAAAACTTCAAAATTATGATGTTGACTAAAAATCTTGAAGTTTGAATGTATGTGGGCCACAATTGACTTTTGACCTAATATAGTCGATTCTCAAGCATCTGAGCAGTAGACTGAGCAAACTTCTTGTGCAAGGTATGAAACTTGACATGTATGATATTGGGAACATATTAGGACCTTGGAAGGAATTTGGGACCTTTGTGGTTCACCTATCTTGATGAAGAATGAAACCCTAATTTGAGATACATTGCCTTAGGAGAGAGCTTGTTTGGTCAACTCTTGGACTTCCTTGAGCAACTTGGGGACCTCAATTTCCATTGATTGAGTCAAATGGGAGGGAACATTTTGGGTTACAACAGCTGCCCTTGTTCAATCTTCTTAAACCTGAGGATGTAGATTGGCTCGTCTACCTTTCGTGATATAAAGGTGGAAGATGATTGAACACTAGAGTGCCCAGAAATTTTCACTTGCATGAAGTGGCACTTGATTTGGTAATATAGGGAATGGGCTTATAGATGCCATTTGGAGGTTGATGATAGAAGATTGTCGGAGGTGGGCTTAAAGATGCCATCCTGGGTGTGACGGAGAATTGTCGGAGATGGGCTTAAAGATGCCATCTAGAGAATGTGGATTTCCTGAGATATTCCTTTGACTAGAGTCCCAGTTGCTGTTGTTAAGGAGGAATCTACTGAGGGATGTTGGTATCTGTCTTGGGAGAAATAGAATTTTAGGAGCTTCGGTTGTCTGTTACTCTATTGGGGAAATGCGAAACTAATCGTGTTTGATTAGGTCCTGGTCTTACAGTGTTGTGGACCGCTGTTTGGGGATAAGAGAGGAGGAACCTGGATAGTAAGGTTATGAGAAGGAACCTGGATAGTAGGGTTGCTTCGATATGAAAGCCTGGATAGTAGGGCTGTGAGAAGGAACCTGAATAGTAGGGTAACTTCAATGTGAAAGCCTGGATAGTAGGGCTGTGAGAAGGAACTTGGATAGTAGGGTTACTTCGATGTGAATGCCTGGATAGTAGGGTTACTTCGATGTGAACGCCTGGATAGTAGGGCTGTGAGAAGGAACCTGGATAGTAGGGTTACTTCGATGTGAAAGCCTGGATAGTAGGGTTGTGAGAAGGAATCTGGATAGTAGGGTTACTTCGATGTGAAAGCCTGGATAGTAGGGCTGTGAGAAAGAACCAGGATAGTAGGGTTACATCAATGTGAAAGCCTGGATAGTAGGGCTGTAAGAAGGAACCTGGATAGTAGGGTTACTTTGATATGAAAGCCTGGATAGTAGGGTTGTGAGAAAGAACCTGGATAGTATGGTTACTTCGATGTGAAAGCCTGTATAGTAGGGCTATGAGAAGGAACCTGAATAGTAGGGTTACTTCGATATGAAAGCCTGGATAATAGGGTTGTGAGAACGAACCTGGGTAAGGTTTCTTTGTGAGGAGTTTGGGTAAAACTACATTTGAACCGAGAAGGAACCTGGGTAAGGTTGCTTTGGGATAAGTTCGTGTAAAACATCAGGAGGAACCGGGGTAAGGTAATAAGTTTGTGTAAAACTTTAGGAGGAACTGGGGTAAGGTTGCGTTGATATGATAATGTAGATTAGTTGACCCGTTTGATTTCGGGAACTGAGTTTCCATTAGCCGTCTGTAGATATAATCTGTATAACTGCTGAATTTGTTGAAACTAATCCTCTTTTCCTGAAAAGATATCAGGGTTAGTTATATGTGATGCATGAAATGCAGGGTGAGATGATGTTCTCAAAATAAATGAGGTTATGTTGTATATGGTAAGTATGCATATGTCATGATGTATGTTCATGAAATGCTATCGGGGTATGCTCGCGTCTGGGAAAATAAATCCTTGATTATTGCTGGAGAGTTGTAAATATTGTGTCAGGAAGAGATGCTGGGGAATAACTCTGCGGGGACCAAACTTTGAGGGAAGAGATACTCTGTTGGTGGACCTGCTGATCTGGAGGAAAAACTTAGCTGGGGATGAAATTTCGTTGCTGGAAGTGATGAGCTCTGTTGGAGATTGAACTTCTGTTTCTGTAGAAATAAACTTCGCTTGGGGAATAAAATTTATTGACTCGCCTGCGATTACGAACCTCGGCTGGGGATAGTTACGTCCTATTTCGGGGAAACTGACATCAATTCCTTTGGATACTTTTACTCTACGGGGAGTGTATGTACCAATAATGATGTTCCAAAGCTGACTCTATCCCGATACCTGCTGGGCAGAGGAACCGTCGGGTTTAGTACTTCTTGTTTTTCCCTGTTTCTGGCATCACGAGTAATTGTCTTTTTGTTTCTTATGCAAATATTTATGAGCAGCCATCATTTTCAAATGCATATATCAAAAATGAATCATTGAATGTTCTTGTAAAACAAAAAGAAAAAGAAAAATAACTTGAAGTTTCTTGTGAAAATGACTTGTATTGATTTTTGAAATTGGCCTGTAATAGGCGTTTTTGTACAAAGAGGCTGGCGTCCTAGTAAGAGAACTCCGCCGAAAGAAATTACAATTTGTAAAAGGAATAAAAACATCTATGTGAAACAATCCCACTGGGTTCCAACTCTACTATTGCCTTTATATCTTCAAGCGTCTCATCACTTTGCTGCTTGGTCGAAGGTGGATCAGATTGATTGACGTCGTCTGAGATTGATAGTCGATACTGAAGTCTGGTTGCAAGATGATCCAATGAGACGTAGTGTTACGCTTCAATCCATAACTTTTTCCTGGACCGCCCTTCGGGTTTTCAGTCCACCGGCATACCCCTTTTTTGCCCAAGCCTCCCTTTCGGGTTTTCGACTTGCCGGGTGTACAGATCTTTTTATTTTCATCCCTTACTTCTGCCCGAACCCTTTTGGGTCTCCAGGAAGCCCTTATTTTTTCCTAGGCCAGTCAACCTAGTGGGTCTTTGATTATGCGTAGTATCTTTTCACTATGTATGCATTGAAAGGGTGAGGAAGGTCGTCACCATCCATGTTAGTTAGAATCATAGCTCCTCCCAAGAAAATGTTCTTAACCATAAATGGCCCTTCGTACGTGGGAGTCCATTTCCCCCTAGGATCACCTTGCGGTAGTATGATGCGTTTGATCACCAGATCCTCAACTTGATATTCTTGACGCTTGACTTTCTTGTTAAAAGCCTTGATCATTCGCTTTTGATACGCCTGACCATGGCAGATAGCAGTAAGCCTCTTTTCATCGATTAGATTTAACTGATCAAGTCGGGTTTGGATCCAGTCGTCTTCGTTCAAACCCGCATCCTTCATAATTCTGAGAGAAGGTATCTGGACTTCTATGGGTAGGACTGCCTCCATGCCATATACCAGAGAGTAGGGTGTTTCCCCTGTTGACGTCCGTGCTAAGGTACGGTATCCATGAAGAGCGAATGGTAACATCTCATGCCAGTCTTTATATGTCACGGTCATCTTTTGTACAATCTTCTTGATGCTCTTGTTAGCAGCTTCAACAACCCCATTCATCTTCTGCAGGTAGGGAGAAGAGTTATGATGTTGTATCTTGAACTATTTGCAGAGCTTGGTGATCATTGTGTTATTGAGATTCGTACTATTGTTAGTAATAATCCTCTCTAGTACACCATATCGACAGATAAGATTGTGTCGGATAAATTGCGCCACGACGTTCTTGGTTACAGTAGCAAAAGAGGCTGCCTCAACCCACTTTGTAAAGTAATCAATGGCTACTAAGATGAAATGATGCCCTGTCAGGACGTTCAGAGGAACTGGAGGTACATGCACCTTATCAGCATAAATATGGAATTTATGACAAGTTTGAGAGTGCTGATAGCAATTGGCTTCCATGGTGGACAAGTAATATCCTGCCTGTAGGATCTTCTTAGCCATGGTATGTCCACTAGAATGGGTTTCGAAGGTGCCTTCATGTATATCTGTCATGATCCTCTCTTCTTCGCTCTTGTCTACACATCTTAGTGTGGAGTCATGGTTGCGTTTATAGAGGATCCCATTACTAAGGAAGAACTTTGCAACAAACCTTCTCAGAAACTTCTTATCATTGACAGATTCCCCTTCTGGATACTCCTGAATCTCGAGATACCTTTTGACTTCGTGAAACCAGGGTTTGTCTGCCACTTCTTTGGTGTCGTTCTCACAGTAGTGTGCTGGTTCATCCAACCTCTAAGTGGTAATTTAGGGAGCTTCATTGTCCCACCTAACTTTGAACATAGAAGACATGGTAGCTAGCACGTCCGCCAACTAGTTCTCTTCTCGTGGGAAATGTTCAAAGGTTACCTCCTCAAAGTGTGGGAGCAATGTCAGTACATACTCTCTGTAAGGAATGGGATTCGGGTGCTTCGTATCCCACTCGCCTTTGATCTGAATTATCACCAGAGCGGATTCCCTGAATACACTTAAGAACTTAATCCTCAGGTCAATAGCAGCTCGAAGACCCATAATACATGCTTCATACTCTGCCATGTTATTGGTGCAGTTGAAACATAATCTTGTAGTGAACAGAGTATGACAGCCCTCGGGAGATATGATTATAGCGCCAATGCCGTTACCTAGTGCATTTGAGGCTCCATCAAAATACATAGACCATCGGGATCCTTCCTCAGGTCCTTCGCCCGGTCCAGGTTCTTTGTAATCAGTCACCAACATGATATTCTCATCCGAGAACTCAAAGTTTATGGATTGGTAGTCATCCACGGCCTGATCTGCCAAATGATCCGCCAATACACTCCCCTTGATTGCTTTTTGAGTTGTTTATTGGATGTCGTACTCGGTTAAGATCATTTTCCATCTTGCTATTCTTCCGGATAGAGCGGGCTTCTAAAAAATGTACTTGATTGGATCCATCTTAATATCAACAAGGTAGTGTGAGTCAGCATATACTGTCTCAATCGGAGATCAGCCCATGCCAAAGCGTAACAAGTTTTCTCGAGCAGTGAGTATCGGGTCTCACAGTCGGTAAACGTTTTGCTAAGGTAGTATATTGCATGCTCTTTTCGACCAGACTCGTCATGCTGCCCCAACACACACCCCATAGAATTGTCTAGCACTGTCAAGTATAATATCAAAGGTCTTCCTTCAACTGGACGCATAAGAATTGGTTGTTCTTGAAGGTATTCCTTGATTCTTTCGAAAGTGGTCTGGCATTCATCATTCCACTTTACCACTTGATCTTTCTTCAGTAGCTTGAAGATTGGCTCACAAGTAGCAGTTAGATGTGAAATGAATCTGGCGATGTAATTCAGACGTCCCAAGAAACCTCTAACCTCTTTCTCTGTGCGGGGGACCGGCATCTCTTGTACGGCCTTTACCTTCGCAGGGTATACCTAAATACCCTTGTCACTAACGACAAAACCCAGAAGCTTACGAGATCTTACCCCAAAGGTACACTTGTTTGGATTCAACCTCAGCTTGTATGTCTTCAATCTGTTGAACAACTTTTGGAGATGATCAAGGTGCTCTTCCTCAGTCTGAGACCTGGCTATCATGTCATCAACATACACTTTGATCTCATGGTGAATCATATCGTGAAACAAAGCGACCATGGCGCGCTGATAGGTTGCCCCAACATTCTTTAACCCAAAAGGCATCACCTTGTAGAAGAAGGTGCCCTACTGTGTGACGAAGGTTGTCTTCTCCATGTCCTAAGGAGCCATCTTGATCTGGTTGTAGCCAGAGAAACCATCCATGGAGGAGAATATTTTTTGCTGCGCAATGTTTTTGACCAGAACATCAATGTGAGGAAGTGGGAAGTCATCCTTGGGGCTTGCCCGGTTCAGATCTCTGTAATCTATCCACATTCGTACCTTACCGTCCTTCTTAGGTACCGAAACAACGTTAGCAACCCACTGTGGATATGAAGTGACAGCTAAGAATCCTGCATCGAACTGTTTCATGACCTTTGCCTTGATCTTCTCTGACATTTCAGGGCGCATACGACAGACCTTCTATTTAACCGGAGGACAATCCTCTTTAGTCGGTAGGCGATGTACCATAATATCAGTGTCTAAACCAGGAAGGTCTTCGTAGGACCAGGCGAAGATCTCAACATAGTCGTGAAACATCTTTATCAACCTCTATTTGACGTTAAACTCCAAATTTGCACCTATTTTAACCTCTTTTATGTCTTCCTCAGTACCCAAGTTCACTGTCTCAACCGACTCTTCATGAGGACATATGGCCCTTTCTTCCTGCTGTAGTAGTCTAGCAAGTTCTCCAGGCACTTCACAATCATCCTCACCTTCGTCCTCGACTTGGTTGATCGCATTTTTGAAGTCATAATTGGCTATAGCAGAGTTGTTATCAATGGGATCCATAGTGGATATGGATCTGCATTGTGATACGTGAGTGTGTGTAAGAGAATAGCTGTTTTGATAAAGTGAAAAACAGAATGGAAAAATAAGGAGCGCAAAATTTGTATGCAAGAAACATCCAATGCTTTATTAATGATTATGAAATGACAAATAATAGCCCTCACAAGCAAAGCCAATGTGCCTCGGGCAAGGCACCGGGCCGTAAAAGTTTCAAATTGTTTGTTACAAATCTTAAAACAAATAAGTTAATTACTATGGAATTAAAGAAACAGGTATGAAGTCCCTAGCCGTCCAGTTACTCGGTCCACCGTTGGTAGTCGGGTAGATGCAGCTGTCAATGTCTGATTCCTCTTCGTTGTCTTCAATGGCGTTAATTTCACGATTGTTGAGGCGTAGGGGAGGTCCTCCATCCCGAGCGCGTCTAACAGCCCTTTGAGCCCCTGTAGTAAAGCCTAAACCAAATTTGTCAGTTTTATGAGTGAAATCAGGGAGCTGGCCTCAATTGGAACACCCACCTTCTACAACCACAGCCCTGGCGTCCTTGAGATAAGCCATCTTCAAAGGAGGTTTGTTGCTAGTAGTTTCAGTTGATGCCAAGATATGAGGGACCTCTTCAAAATTCTGACAAGGAGTTTCGATGAATTCCCTGTCCATCTCTACGTAGCAGAAGGAGTTGAGGTGACTCACCATATATTCTTCTTCACCCCGCACTGTGACAATCTTTCCTTTCACTGGATACTTCAGAATTTGGTGGAGTGTGGAAGTAACTGCCCCAACCTCATGGATCCAAGGACGACCTAGCAAACAAGAATACGACAACCTGATATCCATCACGTAGAAGGTAGACCCAAAAGTCTGAGAACCCACTTTGACAAGGATGTCCACCTCCTCGTGCACCATTCTCTTCGATCCGTCAAAAGCCCTTACCACAACGTTAATAGGCTTTAGAGTCAAACCCTCGCAATCCAAAAGGTCCAATGCTTATTTCGGCAGAACATTTAGTGAAGACCGGGTATCTAACAGTACATGAGCCATAGTGGTGTCGCTTCATTCAATCGAGAAATGCAGAGCATCATTATGCTTTCTTCCTTTCGGTGTCAGATCGGCATCTGAAAAACCCAGCCCATTATCAGCAGTCAGGCTAGCTACACAATCTTTGAACTGATCCGCTGAAGTTTCCTGCGGCACATGCGCAGTTTTGAGAAATGCAATCAAAGCCTTTGCATGGGCCTCAAAGCACAACAACAAAGACAACATGGATATCTACGATGGGGTCTGCCCCAGCTGCTCGACCACGTTATAGTCACTCTTCTTAATGATTTTCAGTATCTCCTCCATTTCTTGCTAGAGGCTTCCACAACAATTTTCTTAGGCGCCTCCGTCTGGGCAGGCTCACCTAGAATTTCCTTGCCGCGGGTCTCATATGATTCGCCGACAGGGGTAATAACCAGAGTAAGAACAGGAACATTAGCAGATGTACTAGCAGGAATGGCATATGGAATAATAATAGGCTTGTTGACAGTCTTAGGGGAAATCTCGGGAGATAAAACACTTCCACTTCAGGTAACTTTGCTGGTTCTGACAATGTTACCAATATCAAGATCAACCTCTTCATCTTTCAAGTCTTGTTTGATGCCATGATAGTACACATCGGTGCTATAATGCCACGGGACAGCTTTGTCCGGGACATATGGAACAGGACCAGGAACAATAATTATCGGCGAAGCAATTCTTGGAGTGAATGTAATCCTAACAGGTCTTCTCGAGGAGACCTTGGAAGGATTGGCGGAAATGGTTATAGTAGCGACATCTTCAGATGGAATAACGGGAACCAAGGTTTTCTCAAACATAATTTCTTTGCTATCTATCAGGCGTTGGACACCTAACTTCAGCAAACGGCAACCAGCAGGTAGAAACGGACACATGTGGCAACCTTCACCGTAACCCGGAAATAAATCGGCCAACAGCAAATTCTTCTTGACATTCATGAGAGGAGTAGAAACTTCATCGAAAGAGGTAACATACAAATCAGTATCAATAGCATTAAATCCACGGTCATGCTTAGGCATGGGAGCAGTTATGACATTCGGCTTCTCCGGAGCATCAAAATCTATCTCCTTAGCTTCGATCAAGTCTTGTATTTTGTTTCTCAGAGCCCATCGGTCATTTGTATCGTGGCCAGGACTTTCAGAATGATAGGCACACCGGGAATTATGATTATATCAAGGAGATATAGTATTTGGATTCTTGGGAGCCTCTCTCAAGGTTTCCAAGTTAGATCTCAGCAGATGAGGTAGAACTTCATCCAATATCATGTTGATGCGGTTAAACTGCCGCTGTGGTCTTTCCCCCCTTTGTTAACTGTTGTGTTATGGAAGAGTTGTAGGTCTAGGTATCATCACGGCACTTACTGTCTGACGTTGTTCAGCCTTATTTTGGCCGCTCGGGCTATAGATGGCACTGGCTTCCTTCTTACCAACAAAAGGCTTCTTTATTGAACTCGAAGAGGCATCCTTCTGTATTTTTCCGCTTCAAATCCCAACTTATACTCTTTCTCCAGTTAGAATCAGCTCGGTGAAACCAACTGATGAGTTGTCGATCAAATGATTGAAAAATGGACCAGATAGCGTCCCCAGAAACATATCAACCAACTCCCTATCAGACAACGGGGGTTGAACTCTCCCCGCCAAGTCTCTCCATTTTTGTGCATAATCTTTAAAACCTTCACCTGCACCCATGGACAACTCTGGAGTTGAGTACGAGTGGGAGCAAGGTCGGCATTATACTGATACCGCTTGTAGAAAGCAGCAACCAAATCTTTCTAGTTTCGGATATTTGCTCCCTCTAGCTGGTAGAACCATTCAAGTTGAGTCCCTGACAGACTATCTTGAAAGAAGTGAACCCACAGATTTCTATCAGCTGTATGGGGTTAGATCTTCCTGACATAAGAACAGAGATGGAGTTTTGGGCAGGACACCCCATCATACTTAGCAAAAACTGGAGCTTTAAACTTCTGCGGGATGACTACTCCCGACACGAATCCTAGTTCTTCAAAATCTAGTCCAGATATCCTCTGAACTTCCATGGCACTCAGACAGTCTTCTAGCTGTTTGTATTTATCCTCGGCAGGAGGATATTGTTCATTGTTATAATCAGTATCATTGTCAGAGACTGCAGGACTAGGGTCCTTCTCTTCTCCCTGATTCTCCCCTTCCTTGGATGAATAGGTCACATCAGTTTGTCGCTTCAACCGCTCTCAAAACCTTCTGCCCATATTCATAATACCGACAACCTTCTTCTTTTTCTTCTTCTCTTTCAGAATGAGGGATTTCAGATCCTCTTTCCCTTTTGCCAGACTGATGAACATTTGTTGGAACCGGGCATTCCATGCTTGGAGGTCCTTGATGCTTTGTTTAGAAGACATTTTTGCTGAAATAAATAGCGAAGAAGATGTGAAACTTGTGATGGTACTTGTAATGGTGTGCATGATAATGGGATGCGCATGCAATGATTTTAAAGACTTCGGGAAATTTAAATTTGCAAATCAAAATAAACAAAAACTTTATTAACCGAATTTGAAGTTCAAATACCTTTTAGGAGTTACAATTAAAAATAAAATCTGAAACTATAAAAGACATCAAAATTCCCATGGATGCTTCCTCTTTGTGCCAGGATAATCATCGAGTCCTATTTCTTCATGCAACTGCTTTGTGAGCTCTAAAACCTTCCTCTCCTGAGCATGGAATTGATCCTTGTAAGTATTCATCTCCTTCATCAACTGAATCCAAGACCTCTGTAATTCTCCAAGATCAATAGGCATATAAGGATAGAGAACTGTGTGAAGAATAACCTCCTTCGTAGTGGGTTCCACAATCACTGGAAAAACAGCCACATAGGGCATCATAAGCTGTTGGGCACGAGCTCGTACCCATTGTAGGTAAGGTTCCATAGAAATGGAAGTCTTTGGTCCCAAAGCCTTGGCTCCAGATCTGTTTACCATGCCCCAGGCTCCTATGAATCTCCGACGATACTCCTTGACATCATCCTCATAGTTAAATACAATACCCTCGATAAGTAACTCATGGGGACCATCCCTTCGAGCGTAACTAAATTGTCGCAAGGCTAAACAAGGGTTGTAGGTTATACCCCCTCTGATGCCAAGTAACGGGACATTAGGGTAGTCTCCGCAACGATCAATAATAGCAGTATTTTCCATAGCTCGAGAACACTAGAGAATATCTGTATGAGCGACCGACATTATCCTTTGCGACCAATCCAAACCTCCTTCATTATTCAGTGTGGACTTAGGGAGGTGAGAAATAAACCACCTTGACAGCAATGGCACACAGCACATAAGAATCCCTCTTCTCTTCATGGTACGAGTATGGAGAGCGTGCAAAATATCTCCGAGCAACGTAGGCACCAGGTTGCGAGAGATAAAGATCTTGATAGCATTCACATCTATGAATGAGCCCGGATTGGGGAATAGGACTAACCCATAGATTAGAAGAGCCAAGACCTCCTCGAAAGCCTGAAAATCCGTATCATCCCAAAACAGCTGGGCTTTATTTATCAAAAACATAGCTAGAAAACCCTTGACTCCGCTTCTTGTTTCCCAATTGGATACCACATCGATCCGTTTTAGGTGCAAAGCTGAGGCAATGACTTTTGGCTTAGGAGCTTCTTCTAAACCTGTGAAGGGTAACTGCTCAAGAATGGGTATATCCAACAACTGAGAGAATTCTTCCAAGGTAGCTACCAACTGATAGTTTGGAAAGGCGAAGTAGTGGTGCTTGGGATCAAAGAACTGAAAAAGTACACTTATCATCTTTTCATCAAAGTTTGAATTAACCAGGCCGAGAAGTCGACCATGTCTCTTGGTGAACACAGAAGTTTTAGAAACCCTTGATGCTAGCTCTTTGATTTGGGAAGGTATCTTCACAAACTGATTCGGATAGTGTTTCTATGAACAGAAGCCATGATCTGCAAAATAGGGCAAAGATCAATTCCCTTGGTCTTTGAAATAATTAGTGCAATAAGAATGGATGCTATGTTATGATGCATGATGTCATGATAAAACATAGGTATAGCAAACACAGGTATAGCAAGCACAGTCAAACCACACAAAGTCCTTAGGTTTAAGGCTTGCATGAGGTCAAAGTTAGTACCCTCTTAAAGTTAGTTGGTTTCAAACCTGTCTTAAAAAGTAACCGGGTTCTAGAGGATCTCAATATCATTCACCATCCTTTATCGGCATTGTCTCAGCTCACGCAATCTTTTCTTGCGGCCGGAATATCCCGAAAGTTTAATCTCAATGAGTGTAGCATCGAGTATCAACCAGTTCTCATGTCTACACCGAGGCCAGCTATCTCACTACTTCCTAATGGCCAATTTGGGCAATTAAAGGTTCTAAGGTCAGTTGATGCTTCACGACACCACGCGGCGGCCCCGTACTCTCCCTGATTGACTCAAGGTTTACCGATACCAACCAAAGTGCCACAATAACGTAGCTACTGCTTCAACTGTGCCGGTATACCCCAACATAATCCCCTCACAGTTTATTGCTACTTACCTAAAAGGTGTTCCCCAAATCCGGGTGTAGGATCAAATAACCCAAACAGTTCCCATAAATATAAAGCATGCATGACAATCAAGAGAAAGAAATTAAATATGACCTAGATACTAAGGTTTACCCCACTTTATATTTGATCCTCAGTAGAGTCGCCAGTTCTGTGATACGGTGGAAGAATCGACTGTTAATACTGGTTTGCGTTTTTTGTTCGCAAAATGTCGCAGTAAGCAAGAGTCGCCACTGACTTTTATTTTATCCAATCAGGAAAAGGAAAAAGAACAGAAAAAACCTTTTTTTGAGATATTTCTGAGTACGGGGGGGGGGGGGGGGGGGGGGGGGGTAGATTATAAAAAGGGAAGGTGTTAACACCCTTTTTATCTGTAGTTATCTACGGGCTCTTATGTACTTGCTCATCTTTTAAAATTGCTTGTGTTTGTGTGTTTTTTTTTGAAATTTTTTTACTTCGTGATAATCCTTGTATCAGTCCTCAAGGGTGTGACGAAGTTGTTTTGAAATTTTTTTGGAAAAGATGTTAGTGTGAAAAGATTTGTTTTGAGCAAGTACCTAATAGCATCTACCTACTCGAAAAAATATTATTTTTGTTCTCGTTTCCTTTAGACAGCGTTATCCCACTATTAAGGAGTAGGTAGCACCATCGTTGGAGTTTGTAAGGGACAATTCGAAAGGGACGTGCGGTCATAAAAGCAATAATAGGACACCTTAGTAACCATCCTAGAATCCTACGGATCTTTTCCGAGGCGACAGTCGAATGGGTCATTTTAGATCTTTTGGGACATAGAGGATATCCACTAAAACATCCTATGCTTTATGACCGTTTAACCGAAGGCAACCGAAGTGAGAGTATACCCTAAGAGTGAGCATGTGCGAGTGTTTGATTTCAATTTATTATCTTTGCACATTAGGGCTTTCTAACTGTATTAATTTTTCATGCATTCTTGTCATACAGTCCTATTAGCATACATCTAACAGTTAAGAATTTGCAGAAAGTAAAAAGCGGAAATAAACCTAGTTATTACATGGCTTTGAAAATTACATAATTGCCTTGATGGGAAATAAAAGTGTGGAATTTAAAACCCTAATTAAAACTATTACAACCTTGAAACAGTTACAATAATAATAAGAAAGAAAATTAAAAACGCGCGGTAAATTAAAGGCGAGAGAAATCAGGGTTTTGACCCTAAACCTAATTGCAATTGATTAAAGAAAATCATTTTTGGTCGTTTTTTATTTAAGAAAATAACGAATAATTAAATTGCAAAGAAAATACTAAGTTCTAATTAATGTTAATTTAGGAAAATAAATAAATTAATGAAAAGCAATTACTTCTAAATAACCTATTTTTGTATTTTTATTTTTTTTTGCAAAAAAAGAAAATAATTAAATCAAGAATTAAACCTAATTTTTCTAGTTAATTTTAATTGTAAAAATGAGTTAAAGTTACCCTAAATTAAATTAAGCTAATTAATTAAAAATATAAATTTGATAATAATAAAAAAAATAATTCTAAATTTGTGAATTCTTGATTTTATGATTTTATAAAAACTGATTTTAAAAAAAATAAATAAATAAATAAATTGAAAAGAATAAAGAAAAGAAAATAAATAAAAAAAAGAAAGATTGAGAATTTGGCCTGTATGTGCTTGCAAATGGGGGGTGAAGATATGAATATCTTGGCCCAACAACACTCCAAGCCTACTTAACCGTTGGTGCCTTGTATCGTTGACCTAAGGGCGCACCATAGTCCCTCATTGTTGGAACGTTGGATCTGATGGCATGTGGGATCCAGTGGCTGGATGTTGATGGTGTATGGTAGACCCTTTGGTAAGGAGTGCATGCAATCTGCGTTTAGAAAATTAGAAAATAACAAAATGCACACGCCTGGGATCAAACCCAGGACGTGTACATCAAAGGCGTGTCTCTCAACCATCTGCGCTGCTGATTCTTTATTAATACATATAAATGAAAAATAATATAATACAAAAAACGCACTAAGCCCAGAAAGCGCGCGAAAGTTCATACGAGCCAGTCACATGAAGCCAAGTCATCGTCTTCTTCATGAATTGCATCGTATTAGGTATTCACCTATACCTACGGACAGTGTTCGTTGCTAAAACCATGTGTTATTCCAAAATTCAATACAAGCATGATAAAGTTATTGTGATGGTACCAATCAACTCGTCTTGGTCTCACGAGTGTCATGGTACCTCATTCATGGCCCAATTTTTCCGGTATAACAAAGCCCTAAAAAAATCTTAGAAACCCTAACAATGGCAACTATGGATTCTTGCGCGGTAAATGCAATTAAAGGGTACAAATAGCTTGCAAACAAGATGATAAACACAAATATATGGTTAGCATGCGTTTAGGATGCGTAAAACATTGAAATTGAGTTTGAGTTTTAGGGAAAACCGTGATGCTTTTGGGGACGATTTCTAGATGCTTTAAGGCTTGCAAATGATGTTGTTAGCTTCCTGGGATGTCCAAGAATCGATTGGAAACATTGGACTGGCTTGAATTGGCATGTAGACAAAGATAGGTCTCATACTTTTCTTGCAAAATTTTGGTTTCTTTCTTGCTGTTTCACGCCTCCAATCGTTATGCTTATGGTCTGGAATTATTGTGTATATGTTGTAGACTGAATTAGGTTAATAAAATTGGCATGAATCTTGAGAAATAATGGAGATTTAATTTGATTTGCTCTTTGTATGATATCTTCCTAAAATAAGCTTCAATCCAATCTTATCCAATCCAAATGAATCTTGCACGAATTGACCATCA
The DNA here is from genome assembly GCA_948472305.1 of Vicia faba. Taxonomy (NCBI): domain Eukaryota; kingdom Viridiplantae; phylum Streptophyta; class Magnoliopsida; order Fabales; family Fabaceae; genus Vicia; species Vicia faba. The sequence goes on along the minus strand of OX451737.1, from coordinate 1,680,183,012 downwards.
TGCTAGTTGTATATAGACTCAAAATGTGCATAAAATCCCAAGATTTGATTTGATTTCATTATTTTACCATTTAATTTGATTTATTTTGATTAAAATGAATAAAAAATCAAAATAAATGATAAAAATAATAAAATAAGAGGTGAATGAGCTCAGGGGTCGTGGGTCCTATTAGAAACATGTTTCAAGCAAGAAAACATGGGCCCCTTAGAAAAAAATGCAAATTTGATCAATGTTGATTTTTGACAATTTCCCAAAAATTGCCAACTTTGACAATGCACCACTCTCTCAATTTTGACCCTAGGAAGATGTTCTTTGACTTTTTAGAAAGCTTAGGATGTCCCCTAATCAACCCTTTTAGTCTCATCTAAATTGAGTCTTCTATTTTCATGTGTGAAGCTTTGACCCAAAAGGTGTTTTTGTTGACTTTTCAAAAGGACCTATAATGTCAAAATTCATATCTTTTTCTGAGTGCATATTTTAACTTGTGGCCTTAAGATGAATTGTAGGGAATTGCATCCTATTCAACATGAGCTTTGGATGGAAACTTTCTGATAAATTATGAAGAAGTTATGCTTGGTCAAAGTTGGGTTGACTTTTACTAAGAAACCCTAATTTAGCAACTTTTGGGTTTTGATGAATTGTGAGCAATCCCTGAGGAATCATTATCAACCCTTAATCAAATGATGGATAACACTTTAAAATGATGATGTTGACCAAAAATCTTGAAGTTTGACTGTATGTGGGCCACAATTGACTTTTAACCTAATACAGTCGATTCTCAAGCATCTGAGCAGTTGACTGAGCAACCTTCTTGTGCAATGTATGAAACTTGACATGGATGATCTTGGGAATATATTAGGACCTTGGAAGGAATTTGGGACCTTTGTGGTTCACCTATCTTTATGAAGAATGAAACCCTAATTTGAGATACATTGCCTTAGGAGAGAGCTTGTTTGGTCAACTCTTGGACTTCCTTAAGCAACTTGGGGACCTCAATTGCCATTGATAGAGTAAAATGGGAGGGAAAATTTTGGGGTACAACAGTATTCAATTTCTATAGGGGCGGTAACACTAAAACAAGGCACAATAACATTCACCAATTCTTCAGAATACTTAGACATCACAGAATCATTACTGGAGAACACATCTTCATCTAAGGAAAAGAATTTATCTGCAGAAGCATACTCATCGTCTAACACAGTCTCAGGCAAGCAATCTTCAATAACGTTAATTCCATTTTAATCATCTATATTTCCCGAAAATGTGATAGTACCATTGTCCAATAACAACTGAACACCCTTTCTCACTATGGAACAACCACGAGAATCTTTGCAGCAGGCCTGGCAAGACCCATTATGGTGTTCTTCTTGACCATCCATGTGACAGAAGGTAGTATGCAACTGCACCAAATCATCATTCATATACTTCACGTCAAAAATCTAGAATTCTCCAGGACATCCAAAGACCATATTCGCATCTTCTTCTTACTCTACCCAATGCATGATTATATGAATGAGGCCCGCTTCCATCATTTCCTGAAGATCAGCTTTTATCTTATCACATCCTTGGATATATGTACTGCAAATACTACAACCAGCATGGTCGTGCGTATAGTAATTGAACTCGCAGAGGTCAGCATGCATCTTTACCAAATCTCCTCTAACCAGGTTGATATCAAAAAATTGGAAGTCCCCTGGACAACCAACAACCATGTTTACAGCACTTGCTCCTCCATTCTTTAGCAAAGGATTATCTTTCACGTTAGGGACAACATCTTTAAAGGATAGGAGGCCAGATCTCACCATCCTTTGTACTTCAGAATTCAAAGGATAACAGTTCACAATATTGTGCCCTGGTGCTCCATGATGAAAAGCACATGTCTAGTCTACCTTATAGTACCAGGGTAAAGGTGATGGTATAGCAGGGGGTGGCCTGGTCTGAACCAACTTCTTCTAAATCAAAGCCGAAAGTAACTCTGCATAGCTCATTGGAATAGAGTCAAAAGCCTCTCTCTTCTGACTTTCCCCTTGATGTCCCTGAGGGGATAGTCTCTGATAGGAAATAGTGGTTGGAGTTACATTGAAAATTGGAGTCATAGAAGCAACCTGTTGTTGGTATCGATGATATCTTCTAGTTGGCCTAATCTTCCTTTCCCCAATAACAGCATTCGTTTTACTTTCTTTCTTCCGAGAGAACCTGTATGATGACTTCTTTGTCCTTTCATCTTTTGTCAAGCGCCATTCTCTGAGAGCCTCTTCTAAACGAACACCCATGCTCACCATTTCGGTGAAATCACTTGGCGCACTAGAGACCATCCTTTCATAATAAAATGATCCAAGGGTTTTCAGGAATACCTTGGTCATTTCTTGTTCTCTCATAGGTGGCACCAATTGGGCAGCAATCTCGCGCCAACGCTGTACATATTATTTGAATGACTGCTTGTCTCTCTGAGCCATTGCCCTTAACTGGCAACGGTCAGTTGCCATGAACATATTGTACTTATACTGTTTGGTGAAGGCTTCCCCTAGATCATTGAAGGTACGAATAATACTACTGTCCAGACTCATATACTACTTTAGAGCAACACCAGTTAAACTATCTTGGAAGAAATGAATGAGCAAACTCTGATCATCAATATGGGTAGATATTTTCCTTATATACATTACCAGGTGGTCACAAGGACAATATTTTCCCTTGTACCTCTCAAATATTGTATACCATTGGTTGTAGGATAGATCCAGCTGTCGATATCTGAATCTTCTTCATTATCTTCAATTGCATTAACTCCCTGATTACTGATGTGAAGAGGAGGTCTTCCAATCCGTGTATGCCTAACAGCCCTTTGAGCCCCTGTAGTAAAGCCCAAACCAAATTTATCAGTTTTGTGCGTGAAATCAGGGAGCTGACCCCAATTTGTACATCCACCTTCTTCGATTACAGCCCTGGCATCCTTGAGAGAAGCCATCTTCATCAGAGGTTTGCCGGTAGCAACTTCAGTTGATGCCAAAGTCTGAGAGACCTCTTCAAAATTCTGACAAGGGGTTTCGATGAACTCCCCATCCATCTCCATGTAGCAAAAGGAATTGAGATGACTCACCATGTACTCCTCTTCACCTCGTACCGTGACAATCTTCCCCTTTACCGGATATTTCAACATTTGGTGGAGCATGGAAGCCACTGCCCCAGCCTTATGAATCCAAGGGCGACCCAGCAAGCAAGAATATGATGGTCTGATATCCATCACATAAAAGGTGGATGCAAAAGTCTGAGAGCCAACTTTAACAGGGATGTCCACCTCCCCGTGAACCATCCTTTTTGACCCATCGAAAGCCCTGACCACAATATTGCTCGGCTTTAAAATCAAACCTTCACAGTCCAGACGGTCTAATTCTTTCTTTGGCAGAACATTTAATGAGGACCCAGTATCCACCAGCACATGGGCCATAGTAGTGCCCCTGCACTCGATCGAGACGTGTAGAGCGTCATTATGATTTCTTCCTTTAGCAGTCAGATCTGCATCTGAGAAACCCAGCCCATTGTCGGCAGTCAAACTAGCTACGCAATCTTTGAATTGATCGACTGAAGTTTCCTGCAACACGTGCGCAGTTTTGAGGAATGCAATTCAAGCCTTTGCATGGGCTTCAGAACATAATAACAAGGACAATATGGAGATTTTTGACGGGGTTTGCCCCAGCTGCTCGACTACGTTGTAGTCGCTCTTCTTGATAATCTTCAGTATTTCCTCTATCTCCTGCTTAGAGGTTTCAACAATGATCTTTTTAGGCGCCTCTGTCTGGGAAGGCTCACTTGTGATTTCTTTGCCCCGAGTCCCAGATGGCTCAGCGACAGGGGTGATGACTAGAATAAGAACTGGGATAATAGCTGATGTACTAGAAGATGGAATGACAATAGGTTTGTGGACAGCCGGAGGGGAAATCTCGGTAGAAAAGAGTCTTCCACTTTTGGTGACCTTGCTAGCCCCAACAATATTGCTGACATCAACATCAGCTTCCTCACTTTTTAAGTCTTATTTAACTCCATGGTAATACACATCAGCACCATAGTGCCAAGGGACAACCTTATCCGAAGTGTATGGGATAGGCCCAGGGACAGTAATTATTAACGGAACAATTCTTGGGACGGGTGTAATCCTAACAGGTTTTCTCGAGGAAACCTTGGAAGGATTGGCGGAAATGGTTATGATGGCAACGTCTTCAATTGGAACTAACGGAATCATAGTTTTTTCAAACAGGATCTCTTTATTATCCATCAGGCGTTGAACACCTGATTTCAATAAGTGGCAACCAGTAGGAAGAATTGAACACATGTGGAAACCTTTACCATAGCCCAGAAATAAATTGGCCAACAAATTCTTCTTAACTGTCATTAAAGGAGCAGCAATTTCTTCCACAAAGGTCACAAATAAGTCATCGTCCACAGCATTTACTCCATGACCATGTTTGGGCATGGGAGCAGTTATGATGTTGGGCTTCTCCGGAGCGTCAAACTCAATCTCTTTGGCTTCGATCAAGTCTTGCACCTTCGTTTTCAAAGCCCAACAGTTGTTTGTATCATGGCCTGGACTTTCTGAGTGATAGGCGCAGCGGGAATTCGGGTTATAGTGGGGAGATGTGGTATTGGGGTTCTTCGAGGCCTCCCTCAGAGTTACCAGATTAGTCTTCAATAATTATGGTAGAATTTGAGTCAGGGTCATATTGAGCCGAGTGAATTACCTTTGTGGTTTTTCCATCCTTTGTTGATTGTTGCATTGTGGAGCAACTGTGGGTCTTGATATCACTACCGCATTTACTGCTTGACGGTGTTCAGGTCTACTTTGGCCCCTCGGGCCGTAGACTGCACTAGCTTCTTTCTTACCGGTTAAGGGCTTCTTTGCTTTACTTGATGAAGTATCCTTCTGTATTTTACCACTTCGGATACCAGCTTCTACTCTCTCTCCAGTCAAGATCAACTCAGTAAACCCAGATGACGAACTTCCGATCAGATAATTGAAAAATAGACCAGATAGCGTCCCTAGAAACATGTCAACCAACTCCCTGTCAGACAAAGGGGGTTGGACTCTTACAGCCAAATCTCTCCACTTTTGAGCATAGTCCTTAAAACCTTCACTTGCACCCATAGACATACACTGGAGCTGAGTACGAGTGGGAGCAAGGTCGGCGTTATACTAATACTGCCTGTAAAAAGTAGCAGCAAGGTCTTCCCAGTTTCGAACATTGGCTCCTTCCAACTGATAAAATCATTCAAGTTGAGTCCATGACAGACTATCTTGAAAGAAGTGTACCCACAAATTTCTATCAGCAGTCTGAGGTTCGATTTTTCTGACGTACGAGCGAAGATGGAGTTTTGGACAGGATACTCCAGAGTACTTGGCAAAAATAGGAGCTTTGAACTTATGAGGGATCACCACTCCCGATACCAATCCCAGCTCTTTGAAGTCCAAACTAGGGATCTTCTGAATCTCCATAGCACTCAGACGGTCTTCTAGTTGCTTGTACCTATCCTCAGCAGGAGGATATTGTTCATCATCGTAATCCGTATCATTATCAGAAACTGTTGGACTAGGGTCCTTTGTCCTTTCTTGGTTCTCCCTGTCCTTGGATTAGGAGGTCAAATCAGCTGATTGTCTTATCCTTTCTCCGAATCTTCTACCCATGTTCAGAATACCAACCTTCTTCTTCTCCTTCAGAATAAGGGTCTTCAGGTCTTCTTGCCCTTTAGCCAAACTTAAGAACATCTGTTAGAATTGGGCATTCTGTGCCTGAAGATCTTTGATGGCTTGATCGGAAGACATTTCTGCTGAAATAAATAGCGAAGAAGATGAGAAACCTGTAGGGGTACCTGTAATGGTGTTCATGCTAATGGGATGCGCATGTAATGATTTCAAAGACTTTGGGAGATTTAAATTTGCAAACCAAAAATAAACAAAACTTTATTAGCTTAAACTTTGAAAGGTTCAACAATGCCTTTAAGGCGTTACAAAGAAGTAAACGGAAAACAAATCTAAACTAGAAAAAGCAAAAATCAAAAGTCCCATGGACGCTTCCTCTTTGTGCTGACGTAGTCATTAATCACTCTTTCTTCCTCGAGCTGCCTGGTGAGCTTCAAGATCTTCCTTTCTTGCTCATGGTATTTTCTCGGTAAGTATCCCTCTCCTCTTTCAGCTGAATCCAAGACCTCTGCAATGCCCTAGGATCAGTGGGCATGTAAGGATAAAGAACTATGTAAGGAATTCCTTCTTCATTAGTGGGCTCTACAATCACTGGAAATACGGCTTCATAAGGCATCCCAAGCTTCTGGGGATGAGCTCGGACCCATTGGCGGTAAGGCTGCATAGGAAGGGAAGTCCTTGGTCCTAGCTCTTGGGGGTCAGATCTGTTCACCATGCCCCAAGCTCGTATAAAACTTCGGCGGTGCTCCTCAACGTCCTCCTTGTAGTCAAACGCAATATTCTCAAGAAGTAGTTCATGGGGACCATCTCTCCGAGCACGACCAAATTGTCACAAAGTTAGACAAGGATTGTAGGTTATACACCCTATGATTCTAAGCAATGGGACATTAGGTTATCCCCCACAACGATCAATAACAACAGTATCTTCCATGCCCGGGAACACCAAAGAATGTTTGTATGGGCAAGTGACATTATCCTGTAGGACCAACCCAAACCTTCTTCGTTCTTCAACAAAGACTTAGGTAGGTGCAAAATAAACCACCTTGACAGCAACAACATGCAACACATAAGAGTCCCTCTTCTTCGCACAGTACGAGTGTAGAGGGCATGCAAGATATCACCCAGCAGAGTAGGCACGGGATTGCGAGAAAGGAAAATCTTGACCGCATTCATATCTATAAAGGAATCTGGATTCAGGAAAAGGACCAAACCATAGATAAGGAGAGCCAAGATATCTTCAAAAGCCTGAAAATCCAAATTATCCCGGAATAGTTGAGCCTGGTCTATAAAAAATTTGGCTAAGAAACCTTCGACTCCGCTTCGTGTTTCCCAATTGGATACTATATCAGCCCGTTTCAGATGCAGAGCTGAGGCAATGTCTTCTGATCTAGGAACCTCTTCCATACCTGTGAAGGTACCTGCTCAAGGATGGATATGCCCAATAAGTGAGAGAACTCTTCCAAAGTGGGAACCAGCTGGTAATCTGGAAAGGTGAAGCAATGATGCACAAGATCGAAGAACTGGAAAAGTACACTCATCATCTGCTCATCAAACTTTGAGGTGACCAGGCTAAGAAGCTGACCATGTCTTTTAATGAACATAGAAGTCTCAGAAACTCTTGAGGCTAACTCTTTAAGTTGAGCAGGTATTTGCACAAAGTTAACTCGGATGGTATTTCTGCGCATGGAAGCCATAATTTGCAAAACAGAACAAAGATAAATTCCCTTGGTCTTTGAAATGGTTAGTATAATGAAGTATGAATGCCATGTTATGATGCATGATGTCATGATAAAACAAACAACATGTATAGCAGATAACAGGCATGGAAAAGACAAACAAGTCACACAAATCCCTTAAGTTTAAGGCTTGCATGGGGTCAAAGGTAGTACCCTCTTGAAGTTCAGTTGGTTTCAACCTGTCCTAGCAAAAGTAATCGGCTTCTAGAGGATCTCAATATCACTGACCATCCTCCATCGGTCATGGTTTCAGCTCACGCAATCTTTTCTTGCGGCCGGAACTATCTCGAGAGTATGGTCTCAATGAGTGTAGCATCGAGTATCAACCAGTTCTTAGCTTTATACTTAGGCCGACTATCTCACTACTTTCTAATGGCCAAGTTGGTCGATTAAAGGTTCTAAGGTCAGTTGATGCTTAACTACACATGCAGCGGCCCCGTATTCTCCTCGTTTCTCCATAAGGGATACCGATACCAACCAATGTGCCACATCAACATAGCTACTGCTTCAACCGTATCGGTCTACGCCGTACAGGTCCCTCACAATTTATTGCTACTTACCTAAAAGGTGTCCCCAGATCCGAGTTAGGATCTATAGTAACTCCCAAACAAAGCCCTTAAAAGTAAAGCAACCAAAACAAACAAGAGAAGAAATTTATGATGAACTAAATCCTAAGGTATACCCCACTTATAGCCTCCCCACAAGAGTCTCCAGTTCTGTGGTACGGTGGCTGAACCGACTATTTTGAAAATGCTGGTTTGTGTTTTGCGTTTTGTATTCGCAAAATGTTGCGGTAAGCTAGAGTCGCCATCGACTTTTATTTTATCCAACCGAAAGGAAAAAAGCACATAAAAAATCCTTTTTTGAGATATTCTGAGTACGGGGGGTAGATTATAGAAAGGGAAGGTGTTAGCACCCTTTCTATCCATGGTTTTGTAATTGCAAGCTTCTCAAGTCATATTTAAAGCATGTGTTTTGATGAAGACAACATGGACATCAACTTTCAAAGGATGTGCAAAAATCTTATCAACATCAAATAAAAGTCTTGAAGATTATTGAAGAATTATTGAAGAAATCATCAAATGTCAATATGGTATAAATAATTCTTAAAATCTTGAATATAGATGTTCACAATATGCATTCATCAACATATACATATTCCATAACTTTAACATCAAGAAAAACTTTGTTTGAAATATCTTTCAAAATGTATTTTTGAAAATAAATCTTTAGGAACCGGTTCCTCCCTAACAGGGAACCGGGTTCCAGCTTTTCTCAAAAAACATGTCCCTGGATTTTGTACCAGGAACCGGGTTGTACCAATAGGGGAACCGGTTCCTGCATGATAAATTTGAATTCCAACTTATAACGTTCACTAAGAACCGGGTTCTGTCAGTGTCGGAACCGGTTCCTAGCAAACCAATGCAGCTTTTACTTTGTTTTTTGAACATTTTTCAAATGGTATCTTTTCATGAATGCATTGCAACTTTTCATATGAATTGGCATGAATGAAGAGGTTCTTACAACTTTATAAAATTCATATTTTCTTATTTTCAAACAATGTTCAATACTTCAATTTTCAAATTAACAAATATACTTCTTCATTAACAATTTTCTCATTTACTCATTTGAATTTAAACTATCATGTGTTCATAATTTTGTGAAACTTTCCATATACACTTTCATTATCATTTCAAGTTTCATTCATACATTGTGAACATTTATATACATTGTTGAGAATTGTTTTTATCTTGAAGAAGAAGATCATTGAAGATTGATAAAGCTCTCCATATACTTCAAACTAAATCATTGTATTACTTAAAGGTTTTCCCTTACTATCCAGGATTGTTGGAAGTAAGTGTTGTGATTTGAAGAGGATTGTTCTTCATTCACATTAGTGTTTGTTTGGTCTTAAAGGTGTTAAGAACCTTTGATCACCCTATAGGTTAGATAGTAAGCATAGGTTGTACAATCATTCTAACTATAGTGAAATCTCTTTCGTGTTGGAAAGGGGACTGGAGTACTCTCGGATTGTGAGGGGAACCAGGATATATCACCGTGTTCTTTACTTTTCCGCATTTATCGCTTTCATCACCATAATCAGGAAAAGATAAAGATATAATCAAAACCTTCAAACACTTAACCGAAAAATTACTACCAAGCATTCTCATAAAACCGAAGAAATTTTATAAGACCTAATTCACCCCCCGCCCCCCCTCTTAGGCACTCTGAGACTTACAATTGGCATCAGAGCAAGTTATAGGTAACTTGTTCCTAAAGATCCAGAATGGCTTCCGCAAATCATCAACCATATTTCAGAGATGGTGGTAGTAACAACAAGCCTCCTCTATTCTGTGGTGAATATTTTGACTTCTGGAAAATACGCATGAAGGCGCACTTAGAAGCACAAGGAGAGGAAGTATGGGATGCTGTTGAAAATGGTCCATTTATTCCAATATCCGTAATCAATGGCATTGGTTCTGTAAAACCCAAAACTGCATGGGACGACGATGATAAAAAGAAAGTTCTCTATGACAAAAAGGCAATAAACCTTCTTCAAGGTTCACTCAGTATGGACGAATTTTTCCGTGTCTCGAACTGCAAGACAGCAAAAGAAATATGGGATACCCTGGTTCAAACTCATGAAGGAAAGGCTGAAGTAAAAAGATCAAGGCTAAATACCTTGAGTCAAGAATATGAACTATTTCAAATGCAGCCCGGAGAATCCATTCTTGACTTACAAAAGAGATTTGTGCATTTGACAAATCACTTAAATGCTCTTGGTAAAACCTTGACAAATGATGAACTCAACTTGAAAATCCTTAGATCATTGACTAGGTAATGGCAACCAAAGGTAACGGCAATCTCGGAAAAGAAGAGTCTCTCCGTAATGACTTCCGCTACATTATTTGGCAAACTTCAAGAATATGAAACGGAACTCGGTAGACTTGAAAAACATGAAAATTTAGAGAAGAAATCCAAAGGCATTGCCTTGAAAGTTGATTCAAAAGAAAGTCAAGATAAAGATGCATCGGAGGAAGATGAAAACTTCTTGCTTCTTGTAAAAAGGTTAGGAAAATATTTTGGTCATAAAAATAATCTTCATAATGCTAACTTTGTCAAGAGGAAGAAATTTTATAATCATAAAGATAAAGAAGCCTCCACATCAACACAAGATGTCACATGTTATGAATGTGGAAAGCAAGGTCACATAAAGCCGGATTGTCGAAAACTCTCCAATAAAAATGGATTCAAAGGCAAAAAGGAGTTCAAGAACAAAAAGGCTTATGTTGCATGGGAAGATAATGAGATAAGTTCTTCATCCGATTCGGAAAGCGAGGAATGTGCAAATCTAGCATTAATGGCTTCACATCACTCCGACAATGAAGAAGAGGTTAGTAATGAATTTAATCTTTTTGATGATGATGTTCAATATGCTATTGATGAACTCTTGAAAGAATGCAAAAGTTTATACAAAAAGGTGTCAAATCAAGAAAAAGAACTTCTAAGTTGTTTAGAAAAAATTGACACCATGACTAAAGATTTTGATCTTCAAAAACAGAATTTTATTAAAGAAAAAGAAAACTTTGCATGCTCCAAGTGTGAATCAAATGTCTTTCAAATTGTTCAATTGAAAAGAGTCATTGAACGATATGAAAAAGGACAAATAGGATTAGAAGGATTACTAAGCCAACAACGCTATCCAAATGATAAAAGGGGTCTTGGTTATGTGAATTCTAAGAAACCAAGTAACAATCCCACTGTTTTTGTAAAGGCTAGTAATAGTTCCAATCCCAAGAAAGTAGAAAAGAAGCAAGTTATTCATAATCATCAAACGAAAAAGGCTAATGTATCGAAAAAGAAAACATTTCCTAAGAAGAAATCTTATCCTTCTAGATATAGAAGTAACTTTGAACCTACTTGTTTTTATTGTGGTATTAAAGGCCATACACCTAATGCTTGCTATGTTAGAAACTTTAGTATAACAAGTGGGCATTATGTGTGGGTGAAAAAGGGAACTAACTATGAAGGACCCAAGGCAACTTGGGTACCTAACAAAGAATAATTTGTTTGTGTAGGTATGCTTGAAATCCACATCAAATGTTTGGTATCTTGATAGTGGATGTTCAAAGCATATGACAGGAGATGTACACCAATTTTCATATCTAGTACATAAAGCCAAAGGGTATGTCACCTATGGAGACAACACCAAAGGAAAGATTCTTGGTGTTGGAATAGTTGGCACACCTCCATCCATTCAAATAGAGGATGTTCTCTATGTTGAAGGATTAAAACACAATCTTCTTAGCATAAGTCAACTTTGCGATAGAGGATTCAAGATCAAATTCAACAAAGATGAATGTCTCATTATGGATGAGGCAACCAATGAGGTAAAACTCAAAGGTATAAGAACTAACAATATTTTTATGATTACTTTAGATGATTTGTCTCTGAAGGTACAATGTCTTATGGTAAACAACAATGACGCTTGGTTATGGCACAAGAGGATCGCTCACATTCACATGGAGCACTTGAACAAATTGGTTAAGCATGACTTAGTTATTGGTCTACCAAAGATGAAGTTCATCAAGGACAAATTATGTAATGCATGCCAAAAGGGCAAACAGACCAAAACAACTTTCAAATCTAAGAATGTGGTGTCTACTACAAGACCACTACAATTGTTACACATGGATCTCTTTGGTCCATCAAGAACAAAAAGCTTCAGAGGTAATGTATACGCTTTAGTCATTATTGATGATTTTTCTAGATATTCTTGGACTTTGTTTCTTGTGCAGAAAAGTGATGCTTTCAAAGCCTTTAAGAAGTATGCTAAGCAAATCCAAAATTAAAAATCACTAAAGATTGTATCCATAAGAAGTGATCATGGTGGAGAATTCCAAAATGCTCAATTTGAAGAATTTTGTGAAGAACATGGTATCTCTCATAATTTTTCAGCACCAAGAACTCCACAACAAAATGGAGTAGTTGAAAGAAAGAATAGGGTTCTAGTGGAACTTGCAAGAACAATGCTTAGTGATGCAAATCTTACTAAATATTTTTGGGCGGATGCGGTTAGTACGGCATGTTATGTTGGAAATCGAGTTATCATTAGACCTATAATAAAGAAGACTCCATATGAACTCTTCAAAGGAAGAAAGCCAAATATTGCTCATTTTCACATTTTTGGATGCAAGTGCTTTGTTCTTAACAATGACAAGGATAATCTCGGTAAGTTTGACGAAAAATCCGACGAAGGTATATTTCTTGGTTATTCGCTTTCTAGTAAAGCATATAGAATTTATAATAAAAGAACTTTAACTATTGAAGAATCTATGCATGTATCTTTTAATGAAACTAACCCCTCTAAGGAGGAAGTAGTTGTTTGTGATGATGATGATCCTATAGATTTACCCCCGGAAGATCTTTCATTTGATCAAATTAAGAAATCACCGGAAAATTCAGAAAACATTGTTCAACAAGATTCAAACACCAATGATCTACCAAAAGAATGGAGAACTCATAGAGACCATCCTATTGACAAAATTATTGGTGACATTAGCCAAGGAGTATCAACAAGATTGAATCTAAAAGATGCTTGCTTAAACATGGCGTTTGTTTCTCAAATTGAACCTAACAAAATTGATGAAGCCTTAGGAGATGATCAATGGATTATTGCTATGCAAGAAGAATTAAATCAATTCGAGAGAAATCAAGTTTGGGAACTTGTTCCTAGACCAAGTGGTAAACACATCATAGGTACCCGATGGGTGTTTAAGAACAAACTTGATGAGAATGGTCTAATTGTTCGAAACAAAGCAAGGTTGGTTACCCAAGGTTACAATCAAGAGGAAGGAATCGACTTTGAAGAAACATTTTCTCCGGTTGCAAGGTTATAAGCTATACGTCTTTTACTTGCTTATGCTTGTTCATTAAATTTTCAGCCTTTTCAAATGGAAGTCAAAAGCACATTCTTGAATGGATACATCAATGAAGAAGTCTATGTCAAACAACCCCCGGGATTTGAAGACTTCAAACATCCTTCACATGTCTTTAAGTTGAGAAAGGCTCTTTATGGCTTAAAGCAAGCACCAAGAGCATGGTATGATAGACTTAGAAATTTTTTGTGTGAAAAAGGTTTCGAAAAGGTTAAGGTTGATAAAACCTTGTTCATTAAGAAAATCCAAAGTAACACTTTATTGGTTCAAGTCTATGTTGATGATATCATTTTTGGATCGACTAACAAAGAAATGTGTGAGGAATTCTCATTGATGATGCAAGGATAATTCGAGATGTCTATGATGGGAAAGATGAACTACTTTCTTGGACTACAAATCAAGCAACTAGAAGATGGAATCTTCATCAACCAATCTAAGTATTGCAAAGAATTATTGAAAAAGTTTGATATGGACAATAGTAAAGCCATGAATACTCCAATGGGCTCCGGTACATATGTTGATCAAGATGAATTCGGTACTCCAATTGATATTACAAAGTACAGAGGTATGATTGGTTCTTTATTATACTTGACGCCAAGCCGTCCTGACATCATGTTTAGTGTTTGTCTTTGTGCTCGCTTTCAAGAAAATCTAAAGGAATCACACCTCATGGCAGTTAAAAGGATCATGAAGTATCTTAAAGGAACAATTAATGTCGGCTTATGGTATCCGAAAGGTAGTATTTGCACTTTAATTGGTTATTCTAACGCGGATTATGCAGGTTGTAAAACTGATCGTAAAAGCACAAGTGGTACTTGTCACATTATTGGAAATGCATTAGTATCATGGGCTTGTAAAAAGCAAGCATGTGTTTCTCTTAGCACGGCCGAAGTAGAATACATAGCAGCGGGTAGTTGTTGTGCACAAATTCTTTGGCTGAAGCAACAACTCCGTGATTACAGACTTGATCTCTGATGCATTCCTCTTCGATGCGACAATACAAGTTCTATCAATATTACAAAGAATCCGGTCATGCATTCACGAACCAAACATATAGATATTCGACATCATTTTCTCCGTGATCATGTACTTAAAGGAGATGTCGAAGTCACTTTTGTGGATACTCATAACCAACTCGCAGATATCTTCACTAAACCGCTTGCTCGAGAACCTTTCTTCAAAATCCGAAGAGAACTTGGTATTTTGGATTAAAGTGATATCTAATGTTTCTCTTAAGATACACGTCTTAATTTTTATATGTATCTATTTCACTCTTTTTCCCCATCCTTTTTGATGTTAACAAAGGGGGAGAAAAGTATGCATGTGTGTTGTTTTGTTTCAAGAAATTGCAGGCCCAAATAAATATCAAACTCTCTCCAAAATTCAAAGAATCATGGACATAGGGGGAGCATACAATTTAGGGGGAGCCTTGCATTTGCTCAACATGTTTGCTACACAAAACAACATGAACATTTCAAGAAATCATTTTCAAGACTTGGTTGTCATCATCAAAAAGGGGGAGAATGTAATTGCAAGCTTCTCAAGTCATATTTAAAGCATGTGTTTTGATGAAGACAGCATGGACATCAACTTTCAAAGGATGTGCAAAAAGCTTATCAACATCAAATAAAAGTCTTGAAGATTATTGAAGAATTATTGAAGAAATCATCAAATGTCAATATGGTATAAATAATTCTTAAAATCTTGAATATAGATGTTCACAATATGCATTCATCAACATATACATATTCCATAACTTTAACATCAAGAAAAACTTTGTTTGAAATATCTTTCAAAATATATTTTTGAAAATAATTCTTTAGGAACCGGTTCCTCCCTAACAGGGAACCGGGTTCCAGCTTTTCTCAAAAAACATGTCCCTGGATTTTGTACCAGGAACTGGGTTGTACCAATAGGGGAACCGGTTCCTGCATGATAAATTTGAATTCCAACTTATAACGTTCACTAAGAACCGGGTTCTGTCAGTGTTGGAATTGGTTCCTAGCGAACCAATGCATCTTTTACTTTGTTTTTTGAACATTTTTCAAATGGTATCTTTTCATGAATGCATTGCAACTTTTCATATGAATTGGCATGAATGAAGAGGTTCTTACAACTTTATAAAATGCAGATTTTCTTATTTTCAAACAATGTTCAATACTTCAATTTTCAAATTAACAAATATACTTCTTCATTAACAATTTTCTCATTTACTCATTTGAATTTAAACTTTCACGTGTTCATAATTTTGTGAAACTTGCCATATACACTTTCATTATCATTTCAAGTTTCATTCATACATTGTGAACATTTATATACATTGTTGAGAATTGTTTTTATATTGAAGAAGAAGATCATTGAAGATTGATAAAGCTCTCCATATACTTCAAACTAAATCATTGTATTACTTAAAGGTTTTCCCTTACTATCCAGGATTGTTGGAAGTAAGTGTTGTGACTTGAAGAGGATTCTTCTTCATTCACATTAGTGTTTGTTTCGTATTAAAGGTGTTAAGAACCTTTGATCACCCTATAGGTTAGATAGTAAGCATAGGCTGTACAATCATTCTAACTATAGTGAAATCTCTTTCGTGTTGGAAAGGGGACTGGAGTACTCTCGGATTGTGAGGGGAACCAGGATATATCACCGTGTTCTTTACTTTTCCGCATTTATCGCTTTCATCACCATAATCAGGAAAAGATAAAGATATAATCAAAACCTTCAAACACTTAACCGAAAAATTACTACCAAGCATTCTCATAAAACCGAAGAAATTTTATAAGACCTAATTCACCCCCCCTCTTAGGCACTATGAGACATACAGGTTTTCCATGGGCTCTTAGGTACTTGCTCATCTTTTTAAATTGCTTGTGTGTGTTTGTTTTGAAAAGTTTTATTTTACTTCGTTTTAACCCTTGTTTCTGTCCTCAAAAGTGTTACGAAGTTGTTTTGAAAACTTTGTTTGAAAAGTGTTTGGTGTGAAAAGTTTGTTTGATTTGAGCAAGTACCTACTAGCATCTACCTACTCAGAAAAAAGATCGTTTCTATGCTCGTTTCCTTTAGACAACGTTATCCTACTATTGAGAAATAGTTAGCACCGCTGTTGGAGTTGTAAGGGTCAATTCGAAAGGGACGTACGATCACTAAAGCAATATTAGGATGTCTTAGTAATAACCCTAGAGTCTTAAGATCATATTCGAGGCAACATTTCCGAAGAAACATTTCCGAGGCAACATTTCCGAATGGGACATTTGATCTTTGTTTAGACAGGAGGGTAACCACTAAGACCCCATATACTTAATGATCGTTTACCGAAGGCAATCGAAGTGAGAGTATACCCTAGGAGTGCCCATGTGCGGGTGATTTGTTTTCAGTTATTATCTTTGCACATTAGGGTTTTCTAGCCGTTTTAAATTATCATGCAATCTTATCATACAATCCTATTAACATACATCTAAACAGTTAATATTTGCAAGAATTAAAATGCGAGAAATAAAACCTACGCTATTACAAGTCTTCGGGGTAGGGATTAATTACATAGCCTAAAAACCCGTAAAAGACGATAAATAAAAGAAAAGTCATAAATTAAGCTATTACATACCGTGGACAGTTACATCAATATTGCAAAAAATAATAAACACACGCGATGAACCGAAAACGAGAGATTTAGGGTTTTGACCCCAACTACCTAATTGTAATTTAAAGGAGAATCATTTTCTTGGCGTTTTTGTGTTATTTGAGAAAACAAAGTTCAATTGAATAAAAATAACCTAATCACTAATTAATTTTAGTTAAGAAAAATAACTAAATTAACCTATTTTTTTATATTTTTTATTTTGAGAAAGAAATAAAAATTAAATTAAATCTCAATCCTAACCCTAATTCTTATAATTGATTTTAATTATATAAAAAAAATTTAGAATTACCCTTGATTAAATTAAACTAATATTAAATTAAATTTGATAAAATAAAAACCTAATTCTAATTTTTGTGAAAGTTGATTTTACATTTTTTTTGTGAAAAAAGAAATTTATTTTGTTTTAAAAAAAATTGAGCAAATTAAATAAATAAAAGAAAAAGAATAGAGAAAAGAAAGGAATGGGCCTAATAGCATTAGCAAAAGGGGAGTGCTATTTGCAAATCTGAGCCCAACAAGCTCTTGGCCCCTTTGACTTTTTCCAATCCCATGTGCTTGCTTGACTCAGGCGCATGGTGTACCTTCATTGGATAGCCTTGGATCTGGGGTGTTGATGATCTGATGGTTGGATGCTGATGATGCATGGTAGACTCATGGGATACTAGCACACCTGATTATGTAAAGAAAAATAATATGAAGCTAAAGTTGGGACCCGGGGATCGAACTCAGGTCCATGAGCATTATCCCCTTGCCACGCTGCCAGCTGAGCCAGAATGATTAGTTGTCATTACAATAACAAATAATTATTATATAACATAAACAAAATATTAGTCCTTAAAATGCGCTAAATTCAAACTGGCAAGTCAGGGAGTGCCACGTGACCATCTTCTTCCTCCCACCGTCGTGTTAGCCCTGGAGGTTTTTACCTACGCACATTTGAGTGTAAATACATGCCCCTGTTCATTCCAAAATTTTGTACACACATGATAAATGAAAACCAATGGTACCAATCAACTCGTTGCAACCTTACGAGCATCATGGTACCATTATTAATGGCCAATTTTCCCTGTACACAAAACCCCTAAAAACAAAGCACGAACCCTAGCCATGGAAGTTTCATGTTTAGTCATTAAAATGAATCGAATATAACCATTAGCTTGCAAACATCTCAAGGATTATAAATATGTCAATTAATCATGCTAAATATGCAAGAATTAAGGTATTCAAATTCAAGAAAATATGCAAACCGTGTGACTCTTACATGGCGTTTCAAGGTGTGGGGAAGCTTGCTAGCGATTGAAACATGATCCTGGGGAGTCCAACAATTGATTGGTATGATAAGAATGGCTTGAGATGGCCTGAAATTTGGAAATCAGTTTGCACTTTTTTCTTAAATTTCTGCAATTTGTTCTTTGCCTTTGCACGCCTCTAGCCTCTTTTTTTTTATCTGCCTTTTTTCCTTATGTATACTAGAGTGTATTAGGGTTGCAATTTGGTATCAAATCTCTTCCAATTATGAATATTGATTCATGATACAATCTTTGCACCAAAATTTTCCAAAACAAGCAAACTCAGTCTTTTTGTGTCCAAATGGAGCCTTGCACGATTTAATTTTGTCTCCAGCTGTGTAGTGGACCTAATCATGCACAAAATCTCAAGTTTTAATTAGTTTTTGATATTTTCATTATTTTATATTGATTTTATTTGATTTAAATGAAATAAAATCAAAATAAATAACAAAAATAAAATAATGACAAGTGGACGGGCTCATGGGTCGTGGGTCACATTACAAACTCAGTGCAAGCATAAAAAGTTGGGCGCATTTGACAAAAAATGCAATTTTTGACACTTTTGACTTTTGGCAATTTTGCAAAAAGGGTCAACTTGGCAAATGCATAACTCTCTCAATTTTGACCCTAGAGATGTGTTCTATGACTTTTTAGAAAGCTTAAGATATCCTCTAAGAAACCCTTTTGGTCTCATCTCAATTGAGTCTTCCATGTTCATGTATGAAGCTTTGACATAAAAGGTGTTTTTGTTGACTTTTCAAAATGACCTATAATGTCCAAAGTCATATCTTCTTGTGAATGCATATTTTGAACTTGGGAGATGAAGATTAATTGTAGGTAATCACATCCTCTTCAAAATTAGCTTTGGATGGGTCATTTTTTATAAATTATGAGAAAGTTATGCTTGGTCAAAGTTGAGTTGACTTTTCCTACAAAACCCTAATTTAGTAACTTTTGGGTTTTGATGAATTGTGAGCAATCCTTGAGGAATCATGATCAACCCTTGATCAAATGATGAATAATACTTAAAAAGGATAATGTTGACCAAAAATCTTGAAGTTTGACTGTATGTGGGCCACAATTGACTTTTACCCTAGCACAGTCGATTTTCAGGCCTTTGAGCAATTGACTGAGCAAATTTCCTCTGCAAGGCTTGAAACTTGACATGGATGATCTTGAGAACATATTAGGACAATCGTGAGAATTTGGGATCTTTTGGACTCAAGCATCTTGATGCAAAATGAAACCCTAATTTGGGGTAGCCTGCCTTAGGAGAGAGTTTGTATGGTTAACTCTTGGACTTCCTTGAGCAATTTGAGGACCTCACTTGACATGTATTGAGGATTATGGGAGGGAAAATTTTGGGGTACAACAATATGCAATTCACATGATTTATTTATTTTTATTAATAATTTCAATGGACTCAAAGAATTATAGACGATTTGCAAATACTAAAGTACTAATACATTTGAAATACTGAAAATCTCATTATAATAACTTCAAAATGGATTACAACATTTAGTTTAAGTTTCAACAATCCTAAGTACAAGAGAAGATAGAATCTAAAATCCTAAGAAGGAAAGGCTGATGAAGATCTCTCTGCACACTGATGTTTTCCCGTGAATCTTGCAAACTGAGCCTTCAACCGCTTGTTCTCTTATGCATACTTGTCGGCAACCCCTTTCCAATCACCAGAGTCGGGAAGTGAATGACTAAGTCCTGATCAAGCACTAGAGGAAAATAAATCCTCTTGCTTCTCCATCATCTCTACAATATGACTCTCAAGAATCTCAATTAGGTCATCCTTTTGCTTCAAGTCTTCCCGGTAGGACGTTTCCAAAGTCTGACACTTATTTTTCCAGGCCTCCTTCTCCTGCTGTATCTTGACTAGGGAAAGCTGAAGCTCTTCTACAACATCTAAAAAGGGAGGAGTGGTCTTCACAAACATATCAGGTAAAGGTTCCTCACGGGAATATGGCATCTTCAACTGAATTTTCCTTGCCTTTATCCACTAGAGGTAAGGCTCCAAAGAAACAGCTCCTCTAGGTCCCAAGTCCTTTCTACTCTTCCTGTGAATCTGGCGCCAAGGCTTTTCAATTTCCTCCTTATCTTTCTTATGATCCTCTTCCTCTTTGAGAAAGAAACCACTCAGATGAATAATATTTAGCTTATCTCTCATCGGATATCCAAGTTGTCGTCATGCAAGAACAAGATTGTAGTTAATTCCTCCCTTTGTACCGAGAAGAGGTACATTGGGGAAACTACCATAACTATTAATAATCTCCACATTATGGTAAGCCTGATGATACTAAACAATATCTGAATGAGTGAGGGCCATAATCTTCGGAGCCCAACGAGGTTCCTTCTTGATATCCCAGAAAGCATCGGCCCGAGGTAAGTGAGAAATAAACCACTGATACAACAAAGGCGTGCAACAAATGATCATCCCTATGTAGTCGTGGAAATGTTGAGACTAAGCCATTGGATTGACTTAACTCGCACAGATCAAAATAAAAATTTCCACCGCGCTTTATCGTTCTCCAAAGGAATGGGAAAAGAGTGAGAAACACAAAAAGAGGGGGAGAGAATCTAGGTAAGGGGGTTGGTTATGCAAAGGGCAGGTATTAGCACCCTAAACATCTACGGTACTCCGCAGGAATCTCTTTGTAAATCTGTATGTTTTGGCTAGAAAATGTTGTATATATAAAATAGATTGTGGAGATGAGAAAAGAAATATTTTTTTATGATTTTTGCACCCGCCGCCGTTGTAAGCCTTTAGTGCCTATGTACCACCTTTAGTGCAATAGGGGATCAGGGTACACGTAGTTCACCTTTGAAAAGTTTAAAACACAAGTGTGTTGGTTAATTTTAAGAGACGAGACATTATCGTCTTATCCGAGTGAAAAACACACTTACTACCCACAATCACGAGGGAAGAGAATTTGCATCATCTCAAAGTGGAGGATATGGCTTGAATTTTAGAATCAACAAAGCCTCTCTCAACACCCAAGTGGAAAACATCTCACTTTATTACATATTGTAGAAGTATAGTTGTTCACATCACTTCAAGGATTTGACAAGAGTCTAATCTTTAGAGAAAAGTTTTAAAGGTAAAAAGCTGAAGTGGCAAAGTGGTTTGAAATGAGATTGATTGACTTTTAGTCTTCTCAAAAAATGTCAAGGTATTATTAAGTTGATTAAAGTTTGATTAATAAAATGTTTTGAAAAATGCATGGACATAAGTCCAAGTTTATTATGAAAGCGATTCAAGTTTAGAAACAAGAAGAGTTTTCAAGAGGGGGAGGATATTTTTGAAATTAAAGAAGATGGGAGCAGATGAAGGGACTATCCTAAAGCATAAGGTAAAAGCTAAGGAAAAGAACCATCTAACCAACAAGAAGCCAACACTTGACACAATGAGTCAATTTAGAATTCTTATCCTTTGGATTTGAAACCAAACAAGCAGTTACAAAAAAAAACCTCTTAAGAAAACCAAACTCCATTTGCATTAAGTCTTCACAAAAATTGGACAGAGTAACATCTGCATACAAATGAACTCCAGATCACAGACTAAGCAAGTAATCACAATAACCTGCACACAAAACAAACAAACAACCCAATGTCTTGGGGTAAATCCCAAGAACTCAAGACAAAATAACAGTTCAGGTCACAAGGTCTCCAAGATAGGTTAAGGCCCCTAATCCTAAGTCCAAGAAGTTCATGTCTCCAAAATGCAAAGGATAGTAACCAAGTAGGCCAAGTAACATTAAAAAAATTTATGGTTCAAGTTGATTATTAAGTATCTTAAAAAAAACAAATGAAAAAGCTCAAATGAGCAAAATAAAAATGTCATAAAAGTAAATGCTCAAGTGAGCAAAGATGAAAATAGCTTGAAATGTAAATTCTAAAATAAATATGCTTAAAGTAAAGGCATAAAGTAAAAGCATAAAATAAAGTCAATTGTTAGAAATTAGTGGTTAGTTGAATGACCATCTTGAAAATTGCATTTGGAACTCATTAGAGGATTGGTAGGACCAAAGCCTCTCAATAACAAGTTGAATTTTCTTTTTGTCAAGTATATCATCCATTTAAGAATTCTCAAGGCATCATTAAATGATCAATGATGTTTAAGTGATCCACTTTCACAAAAGTTGATGAAAATTCATTAGAGGATTGGTAGGACCAAAGATTCCTAATAATGAATCTCAATGTTATTGGATCAAAGGATTTAAATTAACATACTTGAGCTTGTAAACATAGGTTTGGAATACGAATGATCATTTTCTCAAATCGGTATAAAATTTAGCATTATATTAAGCAATCGTAAGTGGACTTATATAGAAGTCACACCTATTTTAAGGTCGGCCAGTAGTAATCTATGTACCATATGTTTTGAGACATGATATAGAAATTATACTCCAATAACATTTAGTACAATAAGAATGGGATAAGATGAAGAGGGATGGGGTGAGGAATAAACCACATTTGAACTAAATATTTAATCAAACTATTATTAAAATCATTCATCCATTTTTATGGAGTTAGACTCAACACCATAGGTCCAATCATGTTAATAAAGTTTATGATCCAAATTTCATAGTCCAAGATCAGCCAGAATATATATAAAAAATAAAATTGCATTTAAAATAAGAAAAAAAGATTTTTAAAATGATTTAAAAATAAAATAAAGAGGAAAAATAGAATATATTCAAAATAATCAAGAAAAATTAAACAAGACCGTAGAAAAATCAGAAATGAGCTCAAATATTTATATAATTTTTTTTGGTAATTTTTTAAAGTCAGAAAATATTTTAAGCTAATTTAAATTGCTCAAATAAAGAAAAAAAGATCAAAAATAGTAAAAATTAAGATAAAACTCCACAAAATTCAGAAGGTCAGAAGCAACGAAAATGATTTTTATAAAAAAATTTAGAATTTAAAAATGTCAGAAAGTATTTTTTTAAACAATTAAAATAAAGCAAACAAAGCAAAAATTATGAAAATTATCATACATTAAAATAAAAAAATGAAAAAATATTCATAAAGTCAGAAACAAATCAAGGTATTTTTGTATATTTTTTTTCTTAATTTTTGGATAAAAAATAAAAGAGTTATGAATTTTTGAAATTTAAAACAATTAAAATATGAAATCAGATAATAAAAATAAACCAAAAAGATGTGGACCATCAGATCAGAGTCAAAACGTGTTAGTAAGCTGATCAAGTGGGCCAGACGTGATGTGCTTGATATGGGCCTTATTTAAAACCACGCTGAATCAAAAAATAGCCAACCAATAAAAATAAAACAATTGGCGTACTATCATTGGTTGAGATGAGACATGTCATCATCTTAAACATCCAGACACCCTGTAATTGGGATTTTGTGAGTTTCTTCAAACAAAAAAGTTAGAAATTCATACTAGCATCATTGGATTCGTCTCTTCAAGACGATCCTAACCCCCATCGCGCCAAATTTATGTATAGTGTGCAAAGAGTTATAAATCAAAAACACAGGAAATAGCGAGCACAATTAGGTTGAGATTTCTCACTCAATTCTCAATGATTTTAAAAATTGTAAGAAGTATGAGGATCAGAAGGATGATTAAAGTAAGTTATTGCTTCATTTGGATCCAAATGGTTAAGAATTCTACCTAAAGGAAGTTCAACAATGACGCTCTGAAACTGGCTTCTGTAGCATGAAATGTGGCTTGATTTACTTGGTTCAAGTGCTGGAGAGCTTGTGTGATGATGGAGAATGATGAATGTGAACAAAAATTTGGAGAAGGAAGCTTGAAATTCAGAAACCGATTTCAAAAATGTGGAGCTCGAATGAAGTTATGGCAGGGTGTGTTTGGCTCTCAAAGCTTGTCTAAAAGTATGTAATAAGGTCCTCTATTTATAGGGGATTGAATGGGATAGATAATTGGAGGAAACAATGAAGTTTGGAGGGAAATTGGATGGAGGTTGAGCACGAGTGAAGTGTGACTTGATTTTTATCAAAACTCAGTTATTCTTTACGTTTTGAGGTGCTAATCAATTCTGGAGGTTCACTAAACGTGATTAGAAGCAAAAATGTGCAGTAATTTTATGCTTAGAAGCCAAAACAAGGATTTCAAATTCTGACTTTTGGAGAAACTTCAGTTTCAAGTTACCAAATTTAAATAAATGGAAATTTCAACTCAAGGGGTCTTAGGACATGATTCTTGAAGCTTTATAAAGATGAGATTACAAGCTTTACAATGTGAAAAGAATGGGATCAAATGGATGCTTGAGCTGAAAGTTGTGATGAGTCAAAGTTGAGAAAAAAAGGTTAACTTTCTATACTTAGAAAATTAGTTTTTCTTCAAAAATGACTTATAATCTCTTGCATCCAAACATGGCCTTCCACTTGAAATTTTCTCTTGATAAAAAAAGATGGCATGAAGTATACCTCTTGAATGGAATTTTGAGACTTAAACCATTCAAAACTTCCAAAAATTGAGGAATTTATGACTTATTGAAATTGGCAAAAATTCATAAAATGACCTATAATCTTTTGCATCCTTAGGGCATCTTCCATCCATTTTCACATTTTTAACTTAAAAGAAAGGTTGAAGTTCACATCTCTAAGATCAATGTGGAAAAATAATGGGCTCAAGGTGATAAAAATTGACCAAGTTATGATCTTTTAAAATTACCTAATGGAATTTTAGGGTTCATCTGGAGGACTTGTAATCTTTCTTCATCATTAAGTTTCTTTCACACAAAATTTCCTTGAAACTTTTGAAGTGATTTGTTAATAACCCTTTAAAGAGAAGCTTGTATTTTGAATCACTCAAAAATACCAAAAGATGAGCAAGATATACCCCTTTGAAATTCAAAACCCTAGCTCCTAGAGCAACAAAATGCTTTGGGAAGCCTTTGCAATTTTGATCAACTTTCTTGCATAAAGACTTTTGTCATGTAAATAGAAGTTATTGAGAATGATAAGGAGAAACTATAGCAGATAACATGACTTCCAAATCTTGAGAATTTCAGGAGATATGCACTTGTGATCAATGGAAACAAAGACTTGTCCAACTATGTCAAACTTCTTCAATCAACCCTTGTACCTTTGAACTATTTTTGACAACTTGAGGCATGGTGAATCATAATAGACTTTATAATGATGTTATTTCAAAATATCTTTAATAGTGAAGCTTGAACCTCAGTGAAGCTTTGTTGAAGAAGGCACATAAATGAACTCATGAACCTATAGATCAACTTGATGGAGTGCATTGTGCTTTCACCTACAACATCATCAATTAGGGAAAACATTCCTTGTATTTGTTAGTTAAAAGTTAATCAATACAAAACATAGATGATCACAAAATACAAGTCACGGTGCTTGGTGATTCCCCATGAGCAAAACTTAAAGATAAGGAGAAGAGCCAAACCCTAGTGTGATCTTGTTGTGATTGAATTGATGTGATGTTATAGATGGATCTTAGGGGGGAAAATTGGGGTACAAGACCCTCCATGATAGGAATCCAGAAGATGAATGGAGTAATAGGCATATCCTAATAATGTAGGGACTGGGTTTCCAATCAAAAAGATCATGATGGCGTTGACATCCATAAATTTGTCAATGTTAGGAAATAAGAACAACCTATAAGCAAGTAGATCAAAGATAGCCTCAAAATCAATTGTACTCTTCATCCTAGCAAAGTAGCAAGCTTTCTCCAATAAAAACTGAGCGGATAATCCTCTAATTCCTCCTTTGGTATTCATGTGAGCCTCAATCTCAGACTTCCCCAAATAAACCATAGCAGCTATCTCATGGGACTTGGATTCTCCCTCCAATGTAGGCATCAGCTGATAATCAGGGAAAGTAAAACATTGATGCAACGGATCATAGAACAAGATCAAAGTAGAAAGAATACCCTCTTTCATCCTGGGCTTTATAAGTGACACGATGGATCCATACTTCTTTCGATAATCAGCAGAATTCTCGATCTCGGGAATCAGACTCATCAAATCATTTATCTTAGGATCCTTGAAACTGTACTTCTGAGTCTTTCTTTTCCAGAATCCATGGTCAGACACTACCTGAGATATTCTCAAAAAAAGTAAACTTTAAGTTCCTTGAAACACATGTTTTAAAGGATGCTCATGGGTGCATGAATGCATGATGCAATAATCACACATAAGGTCACAAACATGGGGGTTCATAGGTTTGAGGTCACGAGCATGAAGTCAAAGGTACTACCCACAAGGTATGGTCTAATATTTTATCACCTACCTAACAAGGTTCTAAGAGGTTCCCAAAGTCTACATCCTTACTTCGGATATTACCAACATCCTGATTGACTCGGTAATTAGTAATATTCTCAGGAAAAACTAGTCTGAGTGTAGTATCGCGTGACAACCACTTCCGGATTACTCCGTCATAGCTTCTGCACTACACCTAAAAGGCCAAGATAGTTTAAAGGTTCTATGGTCCTCATTTTCAGCAGGCTCCCAGGTAGAAAGCAGAACGTCTTCCTGATTACTCGGTAAATGACACTACAGTCAAAGGGGCCTCCACTGAGTGGGGGATTTCATACCTCCTTTTTTGGGATTACTCCCTCAAAGTTAACATGACTATATCGTCCATCCTATCTTAAGTTTTCCCAAGTCCGGGTAGAGGACTTATGAGAAATCACCAAGCACCCTGAAAACCAGGAAAATGCAGACAAACATATATACGACACATAATATACAAACGATAATAACACATACACAAATAAACAAAGATAGGATCAACCCACTTAGGGATGGACCAGCAATTGGTCGATCTTTCCCCAGTGAAGTCTCCATTTTTTCGATAGCGGTAGAATTGTTGAGACTAAGCCATTGGATTGACTTGACTAGCACAAATCAAATAAAAATATCCGCCGCGCTTTATTATTTCCAAAGGAATGGGAAAATAGCGAATAACCCAAAAGAGGGGGAGATAATATAAGTTCAGGGGTTGGTTATGCAAAGGGAAGGTATTAGCACCCTGTACATCTATGTTACTCCACAAGAACCTCTTTGAAAATTTGTGTATTTTGGCTATAAGTATTGTATACAAAAATAGATTGTGGGGATGAGAAAAGAAGTATTTTTTACAATTATTGCACCTGCCGCGATTGTGAACCTTTAGTGCCTACGTACCACCTTCTGTGCAATAGGGGATAAGGGTACTCGTAGTTCACCTTTAAAAAATTTTAAAATACAAGTGTGTTGGTTGATTTTAAGAGATGAAACATCATTGTCATATCTGAATGGAAGAACATACTTACTACCCACGATTATGAGAAATGATAATTTGCGCCATCTCAAAGTGGAGGATATGGATTGTATTTTAAAGTCAACAAAGCCTCTCTCAACACCCAAGTGGAAAATATCTCGCTTCACTACATATCACAGAAGTATAGTAGTTCGCATCACTACAAGGATTGGCAAGAGTCTAATATTTTGAGAAAAAGTTTTACGATAAAAAGCCAAAGTGGAAAAATGGTTCGAATGAGATTGATTGACTTTTAGTCTTCTCATAAAAATGTCAAAGTATGATTAAGTTGTTTAATGTTTGATTAAAAAAACATTTTTGAAAATGCATGGACCTAAGTCCAAGTTTATTATGAAAGTTGTTCAAGTTTAGGAAACAAGAATATTTTTGAAAAAAGGAGGGAGAGATTTTTGAATTTAAAGAAGATGGGAGGAGATGAAGGGACTATCCTAAGGAATAAGATAAAAGCTATGGAAAAGAACCGTTTAACCAATAAGAAGCCAACATTTGACACAATGAGTCAATGTAGAATTTCTATCCTTTGGATTGAAACCACACAAGCAAAGATATTAAACCTCTTAAGAAAACCAAGCTTCAAATGCATTAAGTCTTCACAAAAATTGTGCAGAGTAACGGTTGTATATAGATGAATTCCTAATCAAAGACAAAGCACATAATCAGAATAACATGCACGCAAAGAAAACTAATAACCAAATGTCTCGGGGTAAACCCCAAGAACTCCAGATAGAATAACAATAGAAGTCACAAGATCCCAAAGTAGGTCAAGGTCTCTAATCCTAAGTCCAAGAAGTCCATAACTCCGTCATGCCAAGGATAGTAACCAAATAGTCCAAGTAACCTTAAAGTTTTTTATGGTTCAAGTTGGTTATTAAATATCTTCAAAAAGAAAATAAAGAGCTCAAGTGAGCAAAATAAAATAACATAAAGATAAATGTTCAAGTGAGGCAAGATTAAAATAGAATGAAATATAAATGCTAAGATAATGGCGCTTAAAGTAAAAGCATAGAAATAAAAGTCAATTGTTAATGAGTTAGAAATTAGAGGTTAGTTGAATGACCGTCTTGAAACTTTCATTTGAAAACTCATTAGAAGATTGATAAAATCAAAGCCTCTCAATAACAAGTTTCATTTGCTTTTTGTCAAGTATATCATTCATTTCAAATTCTCAAGGCAACAACAAATGATCAACGATGTTTAAATGATTCACTTAGTCTAAAATTTATGATGATTCATTAGAGTATTGATAAGGCTAAAGCCTCATAACAATGAACCTCAAGGTTATTAGATCAAAGGTTTCAAATCAAACATACTTGGGCTTGCAAACATAGGTTTGGGCCACGAATGGTCATTTCTCGAATCGAGATAAAATTTAGGGCTATGTTAAGCAATCGTAAGTGGACTTTTATAGAAGTCACACCTATTTTGAGTTTGTTCAATAACAATCTATGTGTCATATGTTTGGAATGATGATATGTAGATAATACTCTAACAACAAGTAGCACAAAAGAGAAGGGGATGAGATGAAGAGGGAAGGAAAATATTTGAATCAAAAAATTTAATCAAACTATCATTAAAATCATCCATCCATTTTGGTGGAGTTAAACTCAAAACCCAAGATCCAATGATGTTAATGAAGTTTATGATCAACAATCACATAGTCAGAATGTATTTAAAAAATTACATTTAATGAATAAAATAAAATAAAGGAAAAAATAGATTTTTAAATTGTTTTTAAAATGAAAATAAAAGGCAAAATAGTAAAGTATATCCAACGTATCAAAGAAAAATTTAAAGAGGCCATATAAAAATCATAAGTGATCTCAAATATTCTTATAAATTTTTTGGTAATTTTTTAAGACAAAAGAAAAGTATTTTTAAACTAATTAAAATCACTCAAATAAGTGAAAAAAAGATCAAAAATAATAGAATTCAAAATAAAATTCTAGAAAAAAATATAGAAAGTCGGAAATGAGGAAGATGATTTTTATAAAAAAAATTAGAATTTAAAAAATATCAAAAAGTATTTTTAAGACAATTAAAATAAGGCAAACAAAACAAAAATTATGAAAAATCGGCCTTGGAGCACCCCCGTTTGGCAAGCACGCCGAGCATCACTTGTACTCCTCGTGCAAAATCGGCCTTGGAGCACCCCCGTTTGGCAAGCACATCTTAAAGTCATCACTCCTCTGCCTAGAATCAATGACTTGGGGGCTCCTGTTCTTGACTAGCCCAATGACTAGAATTGGCCTAATCTGTTTCTACCCTTGTCGCGGCCTAATAACACCGACCTAACATCTTTGGTCGACCGTGCCCCAAGAAGTGCGACTAACGATGCCTGATATGCACACCTGTTCAAGTCAACGACTATCTCTTTGTCTACCAGAAAACGTCCAAAATGCCTCTCTTCCCGTAACCAGCCTCCTCCTCAGAACAAATGGCTACGTTTTGACCAAGTCCCGACAGTTACCTATTTTTGTGGATCCGTATATCTAGGCCCAAAAATAGGGACAAATGGCTACGCATTGGGGAAACTATATAAACCCTCACACATGTGAAGGCCAGGTATCCAATATTCAAACCTTAAACCCTAATATTCATCTTTTATCTCTTTGCAACCATTCTTACTTGATCGTCGGAGTGGCTTGCAGGAACAATCCCCCTTTCTCCTCAACTTTCCAACAAACCAGACGTCATCCTTCAGCCCATTTACAGGTTCTAATCAAATGGTAAGATCAATAACATAGGACACGACAAGGTTTTAATTTTTATAATTGAAGTGGTAAAATAATTTGAATTTGTGGTGAAAGTGACATATTACAATTGCATGGGTTGGATTTAAATTATCAACGCAGAAATTAAATAAACTATAAATTAAGTTGTAATAGTTTTATTTTTATTTTTATTCACAATAGACATGACAATGTAGTTTTTAAAATATTATTGACCATTCTTTTTTCGTAGCTATATGCCACTTTTTGATTTGGACCAAATGCAATGTTTGCTCCTTTAAATTTATATATGTAACAAATTAATTGTTTTGTGTCGCCTGCAAGACGCACGGAAAAATCTCAATATCAAGTGTTAAAGAAGAAAACATATTGAATAGATGAAATATTATCTCTGTTAAGGATATACAATTACACTCTTGATCACATTTCTCATCGTTGATATTTAATCAAATGATTATCTGTACAAGGTGTTGAGACATACACAAGTGTTTTTAACCGTCCATACTATATAAAGATATATCACACCATTTCAAGTATTAAATTTATTTTCACTCTCATACTACTTTTTACTCAGTATCTAACTTGGACGTTGAAATGTTAATATTGCAGGTTCACCTTTCTCTATCGTACTGAAAGCTTACTCCACCGTAATAAGACCCCATTTCACTGCTCAAATACATATTTCTAGTTCCATAATAGAATATTGATGTCGATTGTGGGGAACTAAAGAAAAATATCATAATAGATAAAGACAATGTTAAGTAAACAAAAATGAGAAAATGCCACGAAGCAACAATTATGAGATTCATTTACAACAAATATTTAATTGGGAAACTATTCTTGTGCAAAAAAACAAAAAAGAATTTACGGCTGCAACCTTAGATGTCAGGCTTCCTAGAGAAACGAACTCGAGGATCTAAAGAAAAACCATAACATGTAAAAACTATTAAGTAAACAAAATGAGAAAATATAACAAAACAACAATTTGAGAGTCATCAACATCAAATATTAATGTCAGTGTTACAAGTAGATTTATGGAGAAACCGAAGGTTTCTCACGTAGCAGAAGTCAAGAGAATCCTAAGATATGTCAAAGGATCTATTGGCTGCGAAATTCTCTTTCCCGCGGTGGATACGGGCAAATAATGAAATTTTCTCGGTTTTACCATTCGAATTAGTGCGGAGATAAAGATTGTCGAAAGTCTATAGTAGGATACATCTTTATGTTCGATGGAACACCAATATCATGGTATTTAAAGAAGGAACGGTAGTGGCACTCTCACCTTGTGTTGTCGAGTATATTATTGCTTCATTATGTGTGTGCTAAGCCGTGTGTCTAATGAATCTATTGAAGGAGCTGAGCAGCAGTGAGGGTGAAGCTGTTAAGCTCTTGGTAGCCAATGTTTCCACTCTTAATCTTGATAAAAACCTAATTGCACATGGGACGAGCAGCACATTAAGATGAAGTTTCACTACTTGAGGGAGCTTGTTAGTGAAGGAAAGTTAAGGTTGGGATATCGTAGAAGTGGAGACCAAGTCGCTGAATTGCTGACTAAGGGAGTCATAAATGATGTGTTTAAAAGATTGAAGATGAGCATGGTCATGGAAGACTTGGAGAACTTTAATTAAGGTGGTGTGTTAAGAGATTTTGATAATTCAAGTTGGTGTAATTAGTTAACACGGGATGTAACAGATTATAGGCATAAAAAAAGAGTCAAATAAGCTGCAGAAAAGCACTTTTGGAGTTGGCATAACCAGTTACACATTCGCAGTAACCGGTTACACCTTATTGCATTTTTCTAGTATTTGTCAGTTATAACTTATTACATGTTTTGTGTAACCGATTACATATTTTGTGTAACCGATTACATGCCCGACATTTTGTTTTTTCTAATTTTTAGCTTAATGTTTTTATATCCCAACACTTGTATAAATACCCTAGTGGTATATTTGTAATAAACCAATTAATGAAATTATTAGTTCTCACCTTTAATTATCTCTCTAATTATCTTATCTCACACTATCTCTTTTTTCACATACTCAAATTCTCCATTGTTTTTCAATTTTGTGATTGCATATCCAACATTAATTATTAAATAAATAAAAAATAATTAAATTTATTTATAATAGTAATCTTACCAATTGATCAGAACCTGAAAGTGGACCAAGTTCATAACGTCTTCTTGGCTGGAAATTTATGGATAGGAGGGGGATGTACCTCTAAGGTATTCTGACGATCTAGTAAGAAAGCGTGCAAAGAGATAGAAGAAAGAGATTAGGGTTTTACGAATGAATAATTGATACATGGCCCTCACAAGTGTGAGGGTTTATATAATATCTCCGACACATAGTTATTGGTCCCTATCTTTGGGCCCAGATATGCAGGTCCGCAAAAATAGGTAACTGCCAGGACTTGGTCAAAATGGGTGGTCGTACCTGTAACTAGTTATTTCATCGAGCAAAGATGATATGAGGGGCAGAAGCGTTTATGAGTGTTTCCTGGGCGTCTACTCTTTGTGTGTTGAACAGAATGAGAGGTAGTTACCCGTACAAGAAGGTGTGCGTTTCAGGTGTTGTTGATCATGTCGTTCGAGGGCACGATCGACCAGAGATGTTGGGCCAGTGTTGTTGGGCCGTGCCAAAGGTGGAAGCGGATTGGGCCAATTCTAGTCATTGGGCCAGTCTAGAACAGGTTCCCCTAAGTCGTTGCTTCTTATCAGGGAGTAATGACTTAAGGCGTGCCCCAAAGAGGGGGACGTTTCATGGGAAGTTATATGCGAAGAGCTCGAGCGATGCTTGTTGTGCCTGTCTCGCGAGGAGAAGAACAATTGATTGGATCTAGAAGAGATAACATGTTTTGCTTGCATCGAGCCATACATTGTCGTAAAAATTTAATGATGGAAATCCTAGGGACTAGGGCATAATGATGATGACTCTTAGGTTCCTCTAGGCGCGTGCCCGCTCAAGCGCTAGCAAAGTATGTCTATAAAAGGGAGAGAGGAAGCTTTATTTGTATTTTTCGCTTTCTCTCCTTCTTCTCGTTATTATTTAGTTCCGCCCGACATTGTTGTTCTGTGAATCTCTCGCTTGTTCCATCATTCGCCGCTGATAATCATCAATAATCTGGTAAGTCTCTCAATTTTTCCTTGTTTTAATGGATTTTTCCTCTATTATAGGATAAATTTTCTTCTTCTTTTCCTAGAAATGATATTGCTAGGGTTTAGAATAGATTAGTGTAGGAATTCCAGGCTTTTGGCCATTGTCTGACGAAAATTTTGTCACCTGAGGATAGTCGCTCCTCCGTGAGCTTTTTAGAGATTTTTTAGACATATGGTTAGTGACGGTGGTTCGTGATGAACTTTTCAGTGATTTTTGGGTCTGTTTCTCGGTTTATGCTATGGTTTTACAAAGAACGATGAATCATCATAACAGAGACCCAGAAGTGTCGAGAGATAACTACCCACGAATGCATCTGATGAGAGAGTTTGTCTATTACTGTTTGATTGAGGGCTTTGGTCAGAGACAGGGCCCTTGTTCCTTTGCGCCCTTTCACTTGATTAGTGGTGGAAGGATGGATTTGATTTTGATGTCAAATTCACTTTTGTCCTCTAATTTTCAGGTATAATGGCCAACAGTACCGATGATGATTCCATGGGCGAACCCAATGATTCCTCTATAAGCTTATATGAGTACTCCCCGACAGAGGGGAGCACCTTAGGAATGCCTGATCCTAAACTATTCGTTCCAGAACCAGGCGAGGCCGAGCAGGATGCGCCTGTAGTTCAGGATACAACCGTGGTTCCAGCGGATCCTTTAGATTGGGTCGCGTCGGGCCACTTGGAACATATCTCTTATTTTTGTGAGCTTCAGGATGAATGTTCACCTTGGTGGCTCTAGGGATGGAGTCAGAGGGCGTCGAGGAGGAATGGTCAATATATATCCTCGGGAAGAGCCACCGAATCTATTCAAAGTTTAAAGCGAACCATATTCACATGTACGATATTCCCTTTCGAGAGATGGGTTTCTGACTTCCTTTCACCGATCTTGAGATGGTCGTTTTTTGGCACCTTCTCCTCTCTCCACCGCAGCTACATCCCAACTCGATTTCCTTCCTGTGGGCTTTCAAGATTGTGTGCGACTATCTATCGATATGGGCCATAATTTCTTTGTTCTTCTACTGCTTCTATCTTTAGCGGGGCACTTCTGGAACTGGGTTTAGATGGGTCCCTCTCAAGCAGGAGAACGGGAAGTTGTTCAAAGCCTATCTTGATTCAGTCTGAGATTTTAGAGATATATGTTGATCCATCCCGTATCGGGGAAGGCGTTACTGAACATTTTCAGGAGCATCCCACTGGTCAACGAGGCTGGCGGACCCGTGCTGAACGAGGTAGAGGACCCGATGGCGAATCTGGTGTCGAAGTTTCATTTTCATTGGTCGAGGAGACATTATACCCAAGGGACCTGCCATTATTTCTAGAAGAAGGGCCAACTGGGTGTCGAGGATCAGGCTAGCCATGATCGTTTATCGACCTTTGTTGTAGGGATCCCCCCAGTACAATGTATGGGAAAAGGGGGAAGGCCGTTAGCTGATGAAGATGGAAATTTGATTTTCGAACATGGTCTTATAAATGTTAAGGAGCTCCTCGAGAGCGAGGATCCTGTGGCGTACTTAGGTAGTTTATCCTTTATTTCGACTTGATTTGTGTGCGAGATTCTTTATATTTGTTTGTTGACCCTAATTTTTTCTTGTGCATGAAGAATGAATCCTGCCAAGAAGCGTATGGCCAGATCATTACTTTAGACAACAAGGAAGGGGAAGAAGTATTTTAAAGGTTCTCAAGTTGATACGAGGACGGCTCCTCAAACGGGCTCTGGAACATCGTCGACTAGCCATGTTGTTGGGCATATCTCTCATCAGCAGGTCCCTTCGAGGTTCAAGAGGTCACATAGCGAGGGTACTATCGAATTGACCGGTGAACATAATAAGGGGAAGTTTGAGTTTCCTCCTTTCTATCATGATAAGGCTTTCTTGGAAGGCTCCACCTTGCAACTTCATCAGGACGAGTCCCTTATGCTCAGAGAGATGGATCATATGAGCAAGAGGGCGATGTTGGCTGGGGATGTCGGCACCGTTATGAGGGTACTGGGAATGATCGTGGCGTACACCAAGGAAGGAACCTCTCTAGAGATCGAACTGAAAAAATCTCAGGCTAAGTTAACGAATCTCAAGGAGAAGATCGCCAATACGAATGTTGCAAACAATGCATCAATAGAGAAACTGGCCAAGCTGACTGTAATACGGTGGAAGAAATGACTTTTTGGTTTTATCTAAATATGCGGATAGCT
This sequence comes from Vicia faba, assembly GCA_948472305.1. Lineage (NCBI taxonomy): Eukaryota > Viridiplantae > Streptophyta > Magnoliopsida > Fabales > Fabaceae > Vicia > Vicia faba. Next base: position 1,680,147,357 of record OX451737.1, on the reverse strand, counting down.
AGAGTCGCCACTGAATTTTATTTTATCCAATATTTAGGAAAGGTGAAAAGACCAGGAAGGACCTTTGATAGATTTTGAGTTCGGGGGGGGGTAAGATATAAAAAGGGAAGGTGTTAGCACCCTTTTCACCCATAGTTATCTACAAACTCTTAATTACTTAGCTCACTTTTAAAAACTTGCTTTGTGTGTGTGATTTGTTTGAAAATATTTTGAAAATTCTAATGTAAGGCTGACTTTGTAATAATTCTTATATCAGTCCTCAAGAATGTATACAAAGTGTTGTTTTTGAAGAAATTTTTTTTTGAAAGTGTAATGTGAGAAAATGTTTTGGGAAAAGTTGTGAGCAAGCAATTAAGAGTTTCTTACCCACTAAAGTATTTCTTATTCTTTTCCTTCTTCTTTAGAGATAGTACTATCCATACCATTAGTAGGTAGGTAGCCTTATCTATTGGATGTAAAGGGACAGGCGTAGGGTCATCGTATGGTCATCAAAGGCAACAAGTAAGAATACCTTAGAAATTTGAAAGGACTATCATCATATTATTCGTAGGGACTATATCATTTTTTCGAAGGCAACTTGAGGGGCATTGAAGGAATATGATCTTTGTATCATAGGGACTATGATGATTTAATCGAGGGTCTTTTGCTAACGTATCCCCATATTCGAGGGACGTGACCAATACTCGTAAGGCAACAAGAGAGGTTACCCTAAAGGTGAAAGTGTGAAGAGTGTTTTGATTAAGTTATTTTATCTTGAGATTAGGATTATCTATGTTTGATTTTTAGTCTTTTCATACAAGCAATTGAATATGTACAGAAAAATAAAATGTGTTATGTAAAATGCGGAAATTTAAACCTAAGCTATTACATCCTTTGAGCGGTTACATAATAGAAAAAATGAGAAAAAAGAAAATTTACGCTATTGCATAGGGAATGCGTCATATACATTTGATCTAGGAAAATTAAATAAGAAATAAGAAAAAAGAAAATAGAAAAAGAATGTAGAAATGTTTTTTTGTGATATTGTAGAAAATAATTTAAATGATAATAATTAAATAGACCTAAATTCTAATTGATTTTAATTTCTAAGAAAAAACCAATTGAATTAATTAATTAATTATATCAAGAAAATTAAATATTAGTTTTAAAACACAATCCTAATTTATTAGTAAAAATGTTAGTTTGATAATTAGTTAAAAGAAATTAGGTTTAGGGTTAGAAAAATCAAGGAAATTAGGTTAAATAAAAAAAGGGTAAAGTTGCATGGGGTGAGTGTTGAACCCACACCCTCTAGCTTCATGCGCTGCACTGCTTGCCACTAGGCCAGTGACTCATTTGTGTTTGGAAATAGAACTGAATTATAATATATGAAACCTGCATGAATTTGAAAAAATAGCAAAAAAAACATTGCAAAAGGCAGGGATCGAACCCACGCCCTTAAAATTATACGCCTTCGCCTTGACCAGCAGTGCTATGCTCTCATCCAGTTAAATAATAGAAACCATTAAATATAATATAAAATAGGTGGACCGGAGAGGCGCTGAGCCCTAGCTCTGGTCGTCTTCTCCGGCAAGGTGATTTATCAACCTGCAAAAATAGAAAACATTAGAGAGTGAAAAGAACTCTATCCCCCTAAATTGACCCTTGCAAATCCATTGGTAGCATTAGTTTTGGCCAATTCGACCTGCACAATGAGATACAAACAAAACAATGCAAAACAGATCAATGATGGTGATAGGCTATCCTGGCGTTATGGGCCTCATACAAGGGATCACACTTGTGTTGTTTTGTCTGAAGAACACAATGCAATCGTTAGGTTTAATCAAAGCATAGTAAAAATTAAAATACGAATTTCTCAAAAAATGCAAAACCGGTGATACATGTAATGCATGTTTTAGGCATATTCGACCATCAAGAATGATCCCAACTTACTCTATGGTATCTCATGAATCGATTTGAGTGGATGGTTGGCCTTGAGGATGAATGTATGATGGATTTCAAGTTTGCCCTAGTTCTTTCAAATTTTAATCTCCAACACCTTGTTTCTTGCACAACTTTTTCGTTCCCTATTGTCTGAATATGAAGGGTATATATAATGGAAGATATTAGGTTAAGAGATGGGCTTGGACATCATGTAAAACCTATCTTTTGATTTTGTTTGAAAATAGGTTGAAATCTCACAAACCATGATGATTTGATTCACAAATAAGTTCACACAGTTTTTACATGATCTTGGGCCCCCAAACAAAATCAAATCTCAAGCCTTTTATGCTTTGTACATTATTTGATATTTATTTGATTTAATTTTGAATTTAATTGAGTAAAATAAAAATAAAAGAAATAAAGATCACAAAAAAAATGAATGTACTTAGGAGTCTCTTATGAGGTCAGGAACACGTTTGGACCCTAGAAGATAGGCCCATTAGCCCAAAAATTCAAATTTGCTTAATTTGGATTTCATGCCTTTTCTCAAACTTGTCCAACTTGCTCAAATCATATCTCACTCAATTTATATCATATGAAGGTGGTATTAGACTTTTTAGAAACCTCAAGAAGTCCCCTACAATCTTCATGTTGGTAACATTTCAATTTGAATAATTTATCTTGATGTAAATTGCTTTGACAAAAAATGTCTTTTTGTTGACTTTTAAAATGACCTGTAATATTTTGGCCCATATCTCTCAAATGAAGTGTTTTTTGCCATGAGCTTAGGGAGACAAAGTTATATAGAATTGAATTTCCTTCAAAATGAGCTTTGGTTGAGAAATTTATGATGAAGTGTGTGAAAGTTACGCTTGGTCAAAGTTCTGTTGACATCTCCTTAAGGAAACCCTAATTTAGTAACTTTTGACTTTTGATGAATCTTCAGTTTTCTTGATGAATCATGATCAAACCTTGATGAAATGCTGAATGTGACTTCAAAAATTTTATGTTGACAAAAAATATTGAAGTTTGACTGTAAATTGGTCAAAGTTGACTTTTTGCCAAATATAGTTGATTTTCAATCATCTGACTAATTGACTGAGCAAACTTGTGCTGCAAGGCTTGAAATTTGGTATGAGGATTATTTGAGACATATGAGAAACCATTAAATACACTTGAGGCATTAGAAGTCCAATTTTCCTTGAGATAAGATAAACCCTAGTTGTAGGTCAACTACTTAGGAGGAGGGTTTATCTGATCAATCCATGAGTGGTCTTGAGCCATTGAGGACCCTATCAGCATGGGGAGACCTATTAAAGTAATTTGTCTTGAATAATGGGAGGGAAAATTTTGGGGTACAACAACTGCCCCTGTTCAATCTTCTTAGACCTGAAGAGTTAGATTGGCATGCTCGCCACTCATGATTTGAAGGTGGAAGCGGATTGAACACCTATGTGCCCAGAAATTTGCACTCACATGTGCACGAAGTAATATTGTTGGTTAATTTTATTGCTTGAATAGGCTTAAATATGCCATTCAGAGAGGTGATAGAGTGTCGTCAAAGATGGGCTTATAGATGCCATCCAAAGTAACCATTGATAGGAGTATTAGAATGAGTTAATGTTTGATTGTATCTGAGAAGTATACTAGAATGAGTCTATATTCAACTGTATCTAGAAGATGTGTTGGGTAGTGTCAGAATGAATCTTATGTCTCAATTGCATCTGAATGATGTTCTAGAATGAGTCTACGTCTTGATCGTATCTAAGAGAGGGTCAGAATGAGTCTTCGCCCGACTGTATTTGAGAGGATCAGAATGAGTCTTCGCCCGACTGTATTTGAGAGGATCAGAATGAGTCTTCGCCTAACTGTATCTTAGATCCGTATTAGGATGATTCTACGCATGACTGTATCTAGAAGATAATCAAAATGATTCTCTGCCCGACTGTATCCGAGATCCATATTAGAATGAGTTTACGCCTGACTGTGTCTAAAGATATATCAGAATGAATATCAGAATGAATATCAGAATCGATCTACGTCTTGATCGTATATGAACTATATCTGGAATATATACTGGAATGAGTATCAGAATTAATCTATGTCTTGATTGTATCTGAACTATCTCTAGAAGATGTACTGGAATGAGTATACTCTTGACTGTATCTAAAGGAGTATCAGAATGAATCATCGATTGATTGTATCTGAAGGATGATAAATTGTTGACAGTATTTATCTGTTTGTGAACTAACATGAAGAAAAAAACAAAGTTAGTCTTATGAAATGTCATGATGTGTGTAATGCATTGCATAATGATGCTCTCAAAATAAATGATAATACACTATGTGTTTCGTATGCCTATGCTAGGGTTTTCTGTAAATGATGTATGGATTCAATATGTCGCTGGAACATATCGGTAGCTTAGTATAACATCTTTGGCTGGGGAAAATAAATCCCTGATAGTTGTTGTGGATGAAGATAGTAGCTTCTCAATTTTGTTTATAACGTCTTTGCTGGGGATTCCCTCTTTCTGTTTGAGGAAACTCCGTTGGGGACGTTCCACTTCTGCTTAGGGATAGAATAATTCTAGGAAAATTGGTTGTTCATTGTTTTTTTGAAGGATGTGATTCTTATGTACCCTGACTGGGGATAAAAGAGATGGATAATCCTCTGATGTGTTGTCTGACCAAGTTTTAGATATGAATGTCAACTCTTCTGGGGAGGACAAAGTTGAATGACATCTGGCTGGGGAGGAGCATCCTGTCGGGGAATTACAACATCGGGAAAATAAACTCCATTAGGGAAATAAACCCTGATGGAGAAGAGATAATCTCTGATGGGGATCAAGATTTCATAGGTTGCACTGAGGAAGTTTCCACCGTATGCTGGGGAAATGATCAAACTTCCTTACCCGCTAGGAGGCCTATTAGAGAAGATGATCATGTCGAGCTATCCATCAGGGATATAGAGGTGAACTGCTGGAAGATGCCCCAGTTTCTATCTGATGGCATATTAGATTTTCTGGGGAATATATCTTTGTTGGGGATGAGCTTGTGAAGATAGCTCTGTAGAGATGGTTCCATGGAGATTGCTCTGTGGAGATTTGTGGATGACTTAAACATTATCCCAACTTCTAGAGTCTTCAGTAAATGCTAATCCTATTTTTATGCATATATTTTGTTAACAGTAACCATGTTCAAATGCATATGTTCATTCAATGTAATCATTGGACATTTTTTGCAAATAAAACAGAGGAAGTAAAATGATTTTGAATTTTGAAGTCTAATTGCATTGATTCTGAAAGTTTGCCAATAAGGAATCGATTTTATAGAAAGAGACAAAAATCCTAGTAAGAGGAAATCATCGTAAGAATAAAGAAAAACAAGGAAAAACAGCTATGTGGAAACGATCCCGTCAAGTTTCAACTCTGCTATTGCCCCTATGTCTTCAAGCATCTCATCACTTGTTGTTGGAAGAAGATGATTGAATTGTTTTGTACCGTTTAAACTTGACTCTAGTGATGAAGTTGGTTTTAAGTAGATGGGTGATCCAACGGGACATAATCGTACGCTTTAATCCCTAACTTTTTCCTGGATCACCCATTCGGGTTTTCAGTCCATCGGGATATTCTTTTTTGCCCAATTCCCCTTTTCAGGTTTTCGACTTGCTGGATGTACAATTTATATATATATATATATATATATCCCTATTTTTTGCCCAAACCCTTTTGGTTCATCGGGATGCCCTTAATTTTGCCAAGGCCTGTCAACCTAGCAGGTCTCTTTTATGTGTAGTATTTTTTAACTATGTTCGTATTCACAGGGTGTGGGAAATCTTCACCGTCTATGGTAGTAAGTATCATCGCAACACCAGAAAATATCTTTTTGATAACAAATGTCCCTTCGTATGTGGGAGTCCATTTGACCTTGGGATCACCTTGTGGTAGGATAATACGCTTTATTACCAAATCACTAGCCTGGTATACTCGATGTTTGACTTTCCTGTTAAAGGCTTTGATCATGCGTTTCAGATACATCTGACCATGAGAAACAGCTGCATGCTTTTTTTCATCGATCAAATTTATTTGGTCCAGTCGAGTTTGAGTCCATTCGTCTTCATCTAAACCTGTGTCTTTCATAATCCTTAGGGAAGGAATCTGGACTTCAATAGGTAAGACAACCTCCATATTGTAGACTAGAGAGAACTAATTATCTCCAGTTGATGTACGTAGTGAAGTGCGATAACCATGAAGACAAAATGGTAACATTTCATGCCAAACTTTGTATGTCCCTGTAATCTTCTGAAATATCTTCTTGATATTCTTATTGGTTTCTTCCACTGCGCCATTCATCTTTGGTCGGTACGGAGAAGAATTGTGATGCTTAATCCTGAACTGTGTGCAGAGTTTCATGGTCATAGTATTGTTAAGATTGGTACCATTTTCTGTGATGATCCTTTCATGGATGCCATACCAACATATAAGGTTGTATTTAATGAATCGAGCCACAAAATTCTTGGTAAGGGAAGCAAACGAGGTTGCTTTAACCCACTTCGTGAAGTAATCAATAGCGACCAAGATGAAACGATGCCCATTGGAGGCAGTAGGCTTAATCTCTCCAATCATATCAATGCCCCACATTGCAAACGGCTAAGGAGCAGTCAAGATCTTCAAAGGAACTGGAGGCACATGTACTTTTTCAGCATAAATCTGGAATTTATGGCAAGTTCTGGAATCATGATGGCAATCAGTTTCTATAGTATACCAATAATAACCCGCTCTCAGAATCTTCTTAGCCATTGTATGACCAGTGGAGTGAGTACCAAAGACTCCTTCGTGCATATCTTCCATAATTTTCTCAGCTTCCTTCTTATCTACACAATGAAGCAAAGTCAAATCGTGGTTGCCCTTGTACAGGATTATGTTACACAGAAAGAACTTGGCAGAGAACCTCCTTATAAATTTCTTATCATCGATAGATGCTTCTTCCGGATATTATCAAGTTTCAAGGTATCCTTTTACTTCATGGTACCAAGGCTTTTCCTCTGCTCCATCAGTATCAACTTCGTAGCAATGCGTCGTTCCGTCTAGTCTCTCAATAATAATTCGAGGAGCTTCATTATCCTATCTGACTTTGAACATAGATGAAATGGTAGCTAATGCGTCTGCCAATTGATTCTTTTCTCGTGGAGTATGTTCAATAGTGATTTTCTCAAAGTACGAAATTAATGTCAACACATGCTCTCGATAAGGAATGAGATTTGGATGCTTCATATCCCATTCTCCCTTAATCTGACCGATCACTAGGGCTGAGTCCCCATATACATTCAAGAATTTAATTCTCATATTGATGACAACTTTGATACCCATGATACATGCTTCATACTCGGCCATGTTGTTGGTACAGTCAAAACACAACCTGGAGGTGAAGGGCGTATGGCAACCCCTGGGAGAGATAATCATAACACTGATTCCATTACCAAGCGCGTTGGAAGCACCATAATAAACCATAGTCCATAGGGATCCTAATTCACGTCCTTCATACGGTCCAAGTTCTTCATAATCAGTAACTAGCATAATATTCTCATATGGGAACTCAAAATTCATAGATTGATAGTCATCTACAGCTTGATGAGCCAAATGATCTGCCAATACACTTCCTTTAATTGCCTTCTGAGTAGTATACTGAATGTCATATTTTTTCAAGACAATTTTCCATCTTGCTATTCTTCTAGAGAGAGAGGGTTTCTCGAATATATTTTATTTGATCCATCTTAGAGATCAACAAAGTAGTATGAATCAACATATACTGTCTTAGTCGGCGAGCAGCCCATGCCAAAACGCAGCAAGTTTTCTTGAGCTGTGAGTATCTTGTTTCACAGTCGGTAAACTTTTTGCTAATGTAGTATATTGCATGCTTTTTTCGACCAGACTCGTCATGTTACCCCATAGAGTTCTCTAATACCGTCAGGTACATGATCAAAGGTTTTCCTTTAGCCGGTGGCATCAGAATTGGAGGTTCCTGGAGGTACTCCTTGATTTTATTTAAGGCTACCTGACAATCGTTGTTCCACTTCACTACTTGATATTTCTTCAACAACTTGAAGACTGGCTCACAAGTAGCAGTCAAATGGGAAATCAATCTGGAAATGTAGTTTAATCATCCTAGGAAACCTCTGACTTCCTTCTCAATACAGGGAGCTGGCATTTCTTGAATGGCTTTAATCTTGGCAGGATCAACTTCAATACCTTTACCACTAACAAAGAAACCTAGGAGTTTACCGGATCTTTCCCCAAAGGTGCACTTGTTTGGCTTCAACCTCAACTTGTATTTCTTCAACCTCTCAAATAGCTTCTGCAGATGGTCGAGATGTTCTTCTTCAGTCTGAGACCTGGCTATCATGTCATCAATGTAAATCTCTATATCATGATGGATCATGTTATGGAACAAAGCTACAATACCATGCTGATATGTTACGTCGGCGTTCTTCAAACCAAAAGGCATAACTTTGTAACAGAAAGTGCCCCACTGTGTGACAAAGGTAGTCTTCTCCATGTCTTCAGGTGCCATCTTGATTTGATTATAACCAGAAAAACCATCCATGAAGGAAAATACTTTATGTTGAGAGGTGTTTTCAACCATAACATCAATATGCGGAAGTGGAAAGTTATCTTTGGGGCTTGTCTTGATCAAATCCATGTATTCTATACACATACGCACCTTGCCATCCTTCTTAGGTACTGGCACCACATTTGCAACCCAGTGAGGATAGGACGTAACAGCTAAGAAACTGGTATTGAACTGTTTCATAACCTTAGCTTTGACCTTTTCAGACATCTCGGGACGCATACGAAGAACTTTCTATTTTATAGGAGGACAACCTTCCTTCATTGGTAGAGGTGAACCACAATGTCAGTATCAAGCCTTGGCATGTCTTTTTACGACAAAGCAAAGATCTCAACATAGTAATACAACATCTAGATTAATCTGTTCTTGACACTGTCTTCTAGGTTGGCACCTATCTTGACTTCTTTCTTATCCTCTTCAGTACCCAAGTTCACAACCTCAACTGGATCTTCATGCAGTTGTATGGCTCTTTCTTCTTGCATTAATAGCCTATCAAGCTCTCCGGGTACTTCACAATCTTCCTCACCTTCATCCTCGGCTTGGTAGATCGGATCTTCGAAGTCATAATTGGTATAGCAGAATTGTTATCAATGGGATCCAGGGTGGATATGGATCTGTAATTTGTTGTGTGGGTGTGTGTAAGAACACATATCTATTTTTAAAGCAATAAAGTAAAATAAAGACAAGGAGCACAAAATTTGAATGCAAACATCCAATTATTTATTAAATGAAAATATGTGTATGAAAAATGACAACCCTAAAAAATGGACTGTTGTTCCCCGGGTAAGGCACAAGTGTAGCGGTAGAAATGTTCAATACTAAGCCATTGGATTGACTAGACTTTATACAAATCAAAATAAAAATCTCTACCGCGCTTTATTGTTTCCAAAGGAATGGGAAAAGAGCGAATGACCCAAAAAGAGGGGGAAAGATTCAAGGTAAGGGGTTTGGTTATGCAAATGGAAGGTATTAGCACCCTAAACATCTATGGTACTCCGCAGGAACCTCTTTGTAAAATCTGTATATTTTGGCTATAAAAATGTGTTGTATATAAAATGGATGGTGGAGGTGAGAAAAGAAAAAAATTTATGATTTTTGTACCAGCCGCGGTTGCGAACCTTTAGTGCCTACGTACCACCTTTCGTGCAATAGGGGATCAGGGTACACATAGTTCCTCTTTGAAAATTTGAAACACAAGTGTGTTGGTTAATTTTATGAGATAAAACATCATCCTCATTGTCCGTGTGGAAAACATACTTACTACCCACAATCATGAGAAAGGAGAATTTGCATCATCTCAAAGTGGAGGATATGGCTTGGATTTTAAAATCAACAATGCCTCACTCAACACAAAAGTGGAAAATATCTCTCTTCACTACATATTGTAGAAATATAGTTGTTTGCATCACTACATGGATTGACAAGAGTCTAATCTTTTAAGAAATATTTTAAAATAAAAAGCCAAAGTGGCAAAAATGGTTTGAAATGAGATTGATTGACTTTTAGTCTTCTCACAAAAAATGTCAAGTTATTATTAAGTTGATTGAAGCTTATTGATGAAAATGTTTTCAAATACATGGACCTAAGTCCAAGTTTATTATGAAAGTGTTTCAAGTTTCAAAAACAAGAAAAGTTTTCAAAAGGAGGGAGAAGATTTTTGAAATTAAAGAAGATGGGAGGATATGAAGAGACTATCCTAAAGCATAAGGTAAAAGTTAGGGATAAGAACCATCTAACCAACAAGAAGCCAATACTTGACATTATGAGTCAATATAGAATTCCCATTCTTCAGATTGAAACCAATCAAGCAAAGATACTAGACCTCTTGAGAGAACCAAACTTCAAGTGTATTAAGTGTTCGCAAAATTTGGGCAGAGTAACGATTGTATACGGGTGAATTCCAGATTACAAGCAGAGAATGTAATCACAAAAACCTGCACACAAAAACAAACAAGCAACTCAATGTCTTGAGTTAAATCTCAAGAACTCCAGACAAAATAATTAGATAAGATCACAAGGTCTCCAAGATAGGCCAAGGTTTCTAATCCTAAGTCCAAGAAGTCCAATACTCCATAATGCCAAGGATAGTAACCAAATAGTCCAAGTATCATTAAAGTTTTTTATGGTTCATGTTGATAAGGTGTCTTTAAAAGGAAAAGAAAATCTCAAGTGAGCAAAATAAAAATGACATAAAAGTAAATTCTCAAGTGAGCAAAGATGAAAATAGCATGAAATATAAAATGCTAAAAGTAAATGGTACATAAAGCATAAAAAATAAAAGTATAAAGTAAAGTCAATTGTTAGAAATTAGTGGTTAGTTGGATGACCATCTTGAAACTTGCATTTGGAACTCATTAGAGGATTGGTAGAACCAAAGCCTCCACACAACAAGTTGCATTTTCTTTTTGTTAATTATATCATCCATTTTGGAATCCTCAAAAAGTAACATTTAATGATCAATGATGTTTAAGTGACCCGCGTTGACCAAAGGTGTTGTAGATCCATTAGAGGATTGGTAGAACCAAAGCCTCCACACAATGAATCTCAAGGTTATTGGATCAAAGAGATCAAATTAAAATACTTGGGCCTGCAATCATAAGTTTGGGCCACGAATGATTATTTATCCGAATCGGGACAAAATTTAGTGATATGTTAAGCAATCGTAAGTGGACTTATGTAGAAGTCGCGCCTATTTTGAGGTCGTTCAATAGCAATCTATGTACTTCATGTTTGAATAAATGATATAGAGATCACCATCTCTTAACATGTATCACAATTAAAAAAAATAAAGGGATAAGATGAAGAGGGAGGGGAATGATAAGCTAATTTGGATTACCACCTCAAAATTCTTTCATCTTTAAATTCAACCACTCCTCTAGATGGATTAAAGCACTAAACATATCATTAATCCAAAGAACAAAAAATGAATTAAATAATTCACTCTTAGGTAGATTTGAATTGATGAACATTTATCCAACTTCATCTACATCATAAAGTCCATTGAGTTTAAAGAGAAATTGGACATTTAAAATTGCAATCCAAACCAACAATCAAAAGGAGTGAGTAGAAAAAACATTTTGGATCAAAGCTTCCCCAAAACAAGGCAAAAAAAATGAATTATGTCCCTGTGTAAATCGATTTCACTACTGTGTAAATCAATTTACACAGTACAATTTTCAAAAATCTACGCGAAATTTCTTCTGTGCCATCGATTGCACTGTTACTGCAATCGATTGCACGCTGTTACAGACAGCAAAACAGCATTTTAAAAGGCCAAATTCTTGTTCAAATTTTCCATCAAATACCTTATGATCATGGATCCAATTGAACACGAAAATTCCATCAAATTATGAGAAAATAACACTATTGGAATCACAAAATAATGCTCAATGAATCAAACCCAAAGATCAACAAGAGATCACATTGTGAAAGATGAATTATCCAACTTACCAAAGGTAGATCTAGAGAATTTATCAACACAACTTCAAGAATTTACTTCAATTCAACCACAAGAATCAATTGCCAAGCTTGGATGTAGAGAATTGATGAAGAAAAATTGTTTGGATGAAGGTTTAGCTCAAAGGTTAGTAAGCTTCAATGCAAAGCTTACTAACTTTTTGAAAATGGAGCTTTGAGTGAATTTGGTAAATGGAGAGAATTGAGAGATTTTTTAGCAAGGTGGATTTGGCTATCAAAAGCTTGGAATTTGAATAAAATTAGGGCTCTATTTATAGAGTTTAGGATTGGGATTAGTGGTAATTTGGTAATTTATTCTTGGAGCTAAAATTTGAATTAATGACAATTCTTTCAAATACTAGAGCCAAAATTTGACAAGTTTAAATTGCTGATTTTTTTCAAATTTAAACGTTGTGCAATCGATTGCACTATAGTGCAAATCGATTTGCACAATGTATTTTTTCAAAAATGGCGCAAAATGCACTATGTGCAATCGATTTCACTCTAAGAGCAATCAATTGCATTAGTGACAAAAATGAATTTTTGTTAATTTTTCCTTTTCAAATAGAGATTTTAGGAAAATAATACCAGAAATCCTTATTTCTCAGATGCTTCGACTTGGTACCTACAAAACAAAAATATACAAAGAGAAACATTTTTTTATTTTGATTAGAAGTTAGTCAACAACACATATACAAAATACACAACTAAGGTGCTTGGAGATTCCTCAAGAGAAAACTTAAAGATAGGAGATAGAAAAAGAGGAAGAACCAACCCTAATGTGATCTTGTTATGATCGAGTTGATATGATATGATAGAGGAGTCTTAGGGGAAAAATAGGGGTACAACAGCTTCCCTTACTTAAGTGTCTTCTACCCGGAGATACGAAGGTTAAAAATCTTCGTGTCGACGCGATTGAAGATACTTAAATATAAAACAACCCCTATTTTTGGCCCTAAGATGCCATGCAAATGCTTATGCATATGAATGCATATGGACAAATCTAAAGAGACGCAAGGTATCACTGGGGATGCCACAAAAATGAAGAAACAAAGGAGCAACCCCACCAGGAAAATAAATCACTGGTGGACCAAAAGAATTGAATCAGAGAGGAAGATAAATAGCATCGACGTTCACTACCGATGGCCTACCAACATTCACTGAAGGTAGAAAGAGAAACAATAGCATATCACCACCGTTCACTGACGATGAACTATCAACATTTACTGAAGATAGAAAAAAGATAACAAAGACCGACGTTCACTGCCGAAGTACTACCAACTTTCACTGAAGGTAGAAAGAGAAAATATATCATATCACCGCCGTTCACTGACGATGAACTATCAATGTTCACTGAAGATAGCAAAAAGATAACAAACACCGACATTCACTGCCGATGTACTACCAACGTTCACTGAAGGTAGAGAGAAAAAATATCATATCATCGCTGTTCACTGACGATGAACTATCAACGTTCACTGAAGATAGAAAAAAGATAACAAACACCAACGTTCATTGCCGATGTACTACCAACGTTCAATGAAGGTAGAGAGAAAATATATCATATCACCACCGTTCACTGACGATGAACTATCAACGTTCACTGAAGATAGCAAAAAGATAACAAACACCGATGTTCACTACCGATGTACTACCAACGTTCACTGAAGGTAGAGAGAAATTATCATATCACCGCTGTTCACTTATGATGAACTATCAACGTTCACAGAAGATAGAAAAAAGATAACAAACATCAACGTTCACTGCCGATGTCCTACCAACGTTCACTGAAGGTAGAAAGAGAAAATATCATATCACCGTCGTTCACTGACGATGAACTATCAACGTTCACTGAAGATAGCAAAAAGATAACAAACACCGACGTTCACTGCCGATGTACTACCAACGTTCACTGAAGGTAGAAAGAGAAAATACCATACCACCGCCTTTCACTGATGATGAACTATCAACGTTCACTGAAGATAGAAAAAAAGATAACAAACACAGACGTTCACTGCCAATGTTCTACGAACGTTCACTGAAGGTAGAGAGAAAATATATCATATCATCGCCGTTCACTGACGATAAACTATCAACATTCACTGAAGATAGCAAAAAGATAACAAACACCGACGTTCACTGCCAATGTTCTACAACGTTCACTGAAGGTAAAGAGAAAATATATCATATCACCGCCATTCACTGACGATGAACTATCAATGTTCACTGAAGATATAAAAAAGATAACAAACACTGATGTTCACTGCCGATGTACTACCAACATTCACTGAAGTTAGAGAGAAAATATCATATCACCGCCGTTCACTGACGATGAACTATCAACGTTCACTGAAGATAGCAAAAAGATAACAAACACCAACGTTCACTGCCGATGTCCTACCAACGTTCACTGAAGGTAGAAACATAAAATATCATATCACCTCCGTTCACTGACGATGAACTATCAACGTTCACTAAAGATAGAAAAAAGATAACAAACACTGACGTTCACTGCCGATGTACTACCAACATTCACTAAAGGTAGAAAGAGAAAATATCATACCACCGTCGTTCACTGACGATGAACTATCAATGTTCACTGAAGATAGCAAAAAGATAACAAACAACAACGTTCACTGCCAATGTTCTACCATCGTTCACTGAAGGTAGAGAGAAAATATATCATATCACCGCCGTTCACTGACGATGAACTATCAATGTTCACTTAAGATAGAAAAAAGATAACAAACACCGACGTTCACTGCCGATGTACTACCAACATTCACTGAAGGTAAATAGAAAATATCATATCACCATCATTCACTGACGATGAACTATCAACGTTCACTGAAGATAGCAAAAAGATAACAAACACCAACGTTTACTGCCGATGTCCTATCAACATTCACTGAAGGTAGAGAGAAAATATATCATATCACTGTCGTTCACTGACGATGAACTATCCACGTTCACTGAAGATAGCAAAAAGATAACAAACACCGACGTTCATTGCCGATGTACTACCAAAGTTCACTGAAGGTAGAGAGAAAATATCATATCACCTCCGTTCACTGGCGATGAACTATCAACGTTCACTGAAGATAGCAAAAAGATAATAAACATCGACATTCACTACCGATGTACTACCAGCGTTCACTAAAGGTAGAGAGAAAATATATTGAGTTATCCCAAAATTCTGGCGTTTTACCTAAAATGGGTATCAAATTCTTCTTTAGCCAAGGCACTCTGCATGGAAAGGGTAATATTTAAGCTTATCTCAAATAAAGAGACTCCCACTCATTGTCAAGGGGAATTTCAAAGAGAAATGACTTTCTGGGGATAGAAATATGGCTTTCTGGGGAAAGAGATATGACTTCCTGGGGAAACAGATATGACTTCCTGAGGAAAGAGATATGACTTCCTGGGGAAATGCCACGATTATCCTGCTTAGGAGATAAAGTCTTCTCGTGCAAAATAAATGCACAAACAAAAACTCAAAGTTCTTATAAATCTAAAGTAAATAATATTCTCATGCAACCACAAATCTAATTCATAAATAAACTGGAGCAAGACAGCCAACGAAGATACATCCTTCAAGAAATAAACTCAAGAGGGAAAACCAAATCCACCTAAGCAAGGAGCGCTGCAGGAAGGTTAGAACACAATGTCAATGAAAAATTATTTGTAGCAATGCATGATGTATGTATGAATGTATGAGTGATATCTTGCATATGCTGGTAAAAGGATACATAATCAGTACAAGCAAACAAAATCGCCTCAGGTACTAACAACATTGGGCTAAACTTCAACGAGAAAGATCAATCCAAGAAAGGTAAAAGCAACTGCAGAAAACCAAACCTATTTCATGTCCTAACTTCACTGAGGAGAAACATAATCCAGATGTAGCTAAATCAAATAGATACCGGGATAGAACATCTTTCTTCCGGTTTCATCGGAGAAACCCGTTTTTCAAAAGCAGCATGCCTACTGGAGATTGCAAGACCAGCCTCAAATAAATCAGACTGACGCCGAGACAATCAAACCTCACTGGGGAATTCATGCCTACCCCCCTTGGGAAAGATGTGGATTGAAATTTTACATCATGAAAACCTATTCTGACAAAAGATGCCCTGGGATAGCCTTCCCGGGAAATCAAGAAGTCAACACTAATGTCAATACTTCAAAAAGAGCGATATCTTAGCACACCAAGGGAATAAAACCTTTCATCATATGAGGGAAAACTTCGCTGGGGAATCTGGGACGGAGGCTTCCGACCATGCAAACCCAAAATCAAAAGCGAACCAAGACTTGGCTGGGGATAATGGGACCACAAACCCAATACTGTACCTTGCACCCACTGGTATCGTCTTTAACTACCTGAGAAACATTCAAAGATCATGCGCATACCAGCAAAATGACCTGAGAGAACTTTCATGAGGGAAATAAAACTTCTCAAAACAATCGGAGTTTGTTCATTCCTGGGATCACCATATTTGTTGTCATTGTTTCATCATAAATCCCAAAGTAAATTGAATTGTGAAGATCTTCTCTTCTTTTATTTTGAAAAGTAAATTTTGCTATTTAATCTTTTTTCTTTGAAAGTTATTATCAGTAATAAATGGAGTCTTTGCAAGCTAAATAAAATAAGAACACAAAGAATTGGGTAAAAGCTCGAATATCATTAATAGAATGGTAGTCCGCATATGGCGAGACTCCATGGATGATTACAAAGTTTGGGAAATGGTAATACATAATGGAAAAGATACATTGAGATGCAATGACCACTATTCCCCCTAACAACTTTTGAAATCCTGAGCAGCAGCTTTTGTTGAAGTATGGTGAGGATCCGAGAAGATTGTTGCTTCAACGATCAAGTCTTGTCTAACGTAGTTACTTGCCAAGAAAAATCCCTAACTTTTTCCTAAGTTGCCCTTGTGGGTTTTCAACTTAGCGGGAAGTTTATTCTGTTTATGTCTCTAATTTTTGCCTAGACCGCCCTTTCGGGTTTTCGGCCTACCGAGACGCTCCTTTTTGCCTAAGCTGCCCTTTCGGGTTTTCAACTTAGCGAGCTGTTCTTTTATTTCTTTAGGCGAAGTATTTCTTGACTGCGTCAGCATTCATGGGACGTGGGAACTCCTCACCATCCATAGTTTCAAGAATTAATGAACCACCAGAGAAGGCTTTCTTGACAACATATGGGCCTTCAAAATTGGGAGTCCACTTGCCCCTAGAATCAGTGTTGAAAGACATGATCTTCCTGAGCACGAGGTCGGCTTCTATGAATTCACGAGGTTTGACCTTTTTATCAAATGATTTCTTCATTATTTTCTGATATAACTACCCATGACATAAAGTTGTCATCCTCTTCTGTTCAATCAAATTCAATTGGTCAAACTTGTTATGGACCCATTCAGCCTGTGTCGACTTGATTTCCATTATCACACACAACGAGGGAATCTCTACCTCAACAGGGAGTACAACTTCCATTCCATACACTAGGGAGAACGGGGTTGCTCCTGTTGAAGTGTGAACAAATGTTCGATATCCATGCAGTGCAAAAGGGAGCATTTCATGCCAATCCTTATAAGTAACAACCATTTTCTGGATAATTCTCTTGATATTCTTATTAGCAGCCTCAACATCCCCATTCATCTTTGGCCTGTATGGAGATGAATTGTGATGGACAATCTTGAATTCTTCGCAGAGTTCTGTCATCATCTTGTTGTTCAAATTCGAGCCATTGTCGGTGATGATTCTGCTCGGCACACCATACCGGCATATAAGATTTTTTTTGATGAAACGCACAACCACCTGTTTGGTAACATTGGCATATGAAGCAACTTCTACCCATTTGGTAAAGTAGTCAATTACTACCAAGATGAAACGGTGCCCATTCGAAGCTTTGGGTTCTATCATCCCGATCATGTCTATACCCCACATAGAGAAAGGCCATGGGGAGGAAATCACATTGAGAAGTGTCGGAGGCACATGGACCTTATCTGCATAAAGTTGGCATTTATGGCACTTCTTTGCAAATTTGTAACAGTCAGATACCATTGTCAACCAATAATAGCCTGCCCTTAGCATCTTTTTAGCCATCGAATGTCCATTAGCATGAGTGCCAAATGAACTTTCATGAAGCTCATGCATCAACATGTCTGCTTCGTGTCTATCCATGCATCTGAGAAAGACCATGTCATAATTTCTCTTGTATAACACATTTTCACTAAGGAAGAAACTGCCTGCCAATCTTCTCAGTGTCTTTCTATCTTTCCTCGACGCACCAAACGGGTATTCCTGAGTCTGAAGAAAATGCTTGATGTCATAATACCAAGGTTTTTCATCTACTAGCTCCTCTGTTGCAAACATATGAGCGGGCCTATCCAGCCGTCGAACTGTAATTCGGGGTATATCATTCCAAGTATTTACTTGGTACATGGAAGCCAAAGTTGCCAGAGCATCGGCCATTTGATTTTCATCTCTAGGGATGTGATGGAATTCAACTTTGTTGAAGAAGGGTAGTAACCTTCTTGCATAATCTTTGTAAGGGATCAAGCCAGGGTGACGAGTGTCCCATTCTCCTTTAATCTGATTTATTACCAAAGCTGAATCACCATACACATCTAGAATTTTGATTCTGAGGTCAATAGCTTCCTCAAGACCCATGATGAAAGCCTCATATTCTGCCACATTATTAGTGCAATCAAATGTTAGCCTCGCAGTAAAAGGAATGTGAGATCCATAAGAAGTGACGATCACATCACCAATTCCTTTACCATAAGTATTCACCGCTCCATCAAAAATCATACTCCAACGAGATTCAGGGCCAGGGCCTTCCTCAGGCAATGCTTCATCATAATCTTTCACTTTCAGAAACATCACATCCTCATCGTGGAATTCATATTCTGCAGACTGATGATCTTCCACCGGCTGGTGAGCAAGGTAATCTGCCAACACACTACTTTTAATAGCCTTTTGAGTGCGGTAATCAATATCATATTCAGATAACAACATCTTCCAGTGGGAAATTCTCCCAGTAAGAGTAGGCTTCTCAAAAATATACTTGATTGGATCCATTTTGCAGATCAACCAAGTGGTATGATTCAACATATACTACCGCAAACGCTTTTCCGCCCAGGCCAAAGCACAACATGTCTTTTCCAGCATGGAATACCGCGACTCACAATCAGTGAACTTTTTGCTGAGATAATAAATGGTGAACTCTTTCTTTCCCATTTCATCCTGTTGTCCCAGAATACAACCCATAGATTTATCTAACACTATTAGATACATAATCAACGATCTTCCTTCTACGGGAGGGAGCAAGATAGGACGTTCAAGCAGATACTCTTTAATACTCTAAAATGCCCTTTGGAAGTCATCCGTCCACACACAACCTTGATCTTTCTTTAACAACTTAAAGATCGGTTCGCATGTTGCAGTTATGTGGGAAATGAATATGGAAATATAATTCGAATGCCCAAGGAAACCCCTGACTTGCTTTTCAGTTCTTGGTGCTGGAATTTCTTGAATTGCTTTGACTTTATCAGGGTCAACTTCAATTCCTTTCTGGCTAATGATAAAACCCAACAATTTCCCTGATCTAACTCCGAAGGTGCATTTATTTGGATTCAAGCGGAGACGATATTTCCTCAAACGCTGAAATAACTTCAACAAATCTTCTATATGCCCTTCTTAAGTTTGGGATTTGGAAATCATATCATCAACAGATACTTTGATTTCTTTGTGCATCAGATCATGGAATAGGGTTGTCATAGCCCTTTGGTACGTTGCACCAGCGTTCTTCAACCCGAAGGGCATCACTCTGTAACAGAATATTCCCCAGGGTGTGATAAACGTTGTTTTTTCCATGTCCTCTGGATCCATTCTTATTTGATTATACCCGGAAAATCCGTCCATGAATGAGAATACTTTGAATTTTGATGTGTTATCCACTAACATGTCAATGTGAGGAAATGGAAAATCATCTTTTGGACTAGCTTTATTTAGATCTTTGTAATCTACGCACATGTGGACTTTTCCGTCTTTTTTCGGTACTGGGACAATATTGGCAATCCATTGAGGATACACTGACGTCACAAGAAAACCAGCATCGATCTGCTTTAGGACCTCCTCTTTGATCTTTACTGCCATATCTGGGTGGGTTCTTCTCAACTTTTGTTTAACTGGCGGACACTCTGGCTTCAACGGAAAATGATGCTCAACAATGTCTGTATCTAGACCATGCATATCTTGATAAGACCAAGCGAAAATATCCACATACTCTTTCAACAGCTCAATCAACCCGCTCTTTACATTAGGACGCAACGATGCTCCAATCTTAATTTACTTCGGATCTTCTTCTGAACCCAAATTGATCACTTCCAAAGGCTCCTTATATGGTTGAATGGTATTTTCCTCGTGCTCAAGCAACCGTGAGACTTCTTCTGGAATCTCACCATAATCTTCTTCTTCAGCCCCAAACACAGGACAATCTAAGTTGGGAGAGGGTGCAGGGTCATTGTATTCAACGAGTTTTTTAATTAATCTGCACATAGAATTTATGATTGTTTTTAGAGACTGACACATATAACAAGTGATCATGCAGATTAATTTTCAGTTATTATTTATTTTGAAAGGTTTTTTTATTATTACCATTTCCCAAGAAAAAGCAGAAAATAAAGACATATTTTTTGGAAGCAAAGACAACTTTTATTAATGATCTTAAAAGTCAAAGCAAACAGATAAGCCCATACAATACTTTCACCTTGGGCAGAGTGAAAGCTTTTCAAAAGAAAGAAAAAGATTAACAAAACAATTTACTTTGAAACATGTATGCAAGAAGGAACATCAATGGTGACCCAGTTTTGAACTCAGACTCCATGCGTCACATAATTCGGTACTTCCTGCTCTGCTTCATCCTCTTCAATAGCATTAACTCCAGAACCAATTGGATGGAGGTAGCCTCCGCTGCGGAAAACATCATGATAACTGTTCACAGAAGACTTTGACTTCAAACTTTCGCCTTTTCCATTCCTCGAAGAGAAGCCCAAACCAGCTCTATTTTGTTCATGGGTGGATCCACAAGTCGTCCCTAAACTGCATTATGACCATTGCGCACAACCTGCTATGCATCCTTCAGGGAAACCACAAAATTCTCATTCCTTCTTATGTTGTCAATAGACAGGGCTTGGAACTGGGTTCCAACATCAACCTCATCCGCTTCTACAATACTGAAAGAGGATAGATAGGATATCAACAACGCCTGCTCCCCGTCATGATGTTCTTCAGTCCTAAGTTCAGTTAACTTGACACGAACATTCATCTCTCAAAATAAATTTTGAGATTGTTGAGGAATCAAACAAGGTTTTCTTTGGACATTCAAGTCACTCATTCCTACTTCTTTTGGTTTTCTTGTCACGCGACTCTGTTCTTTGCTGAGGATTTTGCACTGTAATCCTTTATCACATTTCAGGCTTTCCATTTCTTCCTTGCCTTCTGGACAAATTCCTTTTGACTTTGACTCTGAAGTGCAGCTGGATGCCCTGACTTTTGCCTAAGCGACTTGTTTTTTCAAGTTCCGACTTAGCGGGGCTTTTTGTCTCTTTCTTTTTCATCATAATTTTTTTATTCATGTCATCTTTTTTTCTTTTGAACATGTCGCGTGACTTCGATTCATTTGTGACTTGTTGGAAGAATTGTGACTGCTCTATTTTTGGGTAGATGAAAGATAACCATTGTTGTATCATCATCTGCTGATCTCCTGGTATGTGAGAGATACCCATTGGGATAACATCTTCTTTTGATGCACACTTCTGATATGCGGAGATTAAACACTGCGGTTTTGAATTCCCTTAACCTCTTGAAGGATAACCATTATTGTATCCTTAGATGAACACTCTTGATGAGATTTGAATACTCAATCAGATTAACTGAACACTACCCTTCCCTGGGTTAAAAATGAGGGATTTTTCTGAATAGAAAAAGAAACTCCTACTTCAAGGCTCAAAGGGGTTAACGAGGGTTTCACTCCCTTATACCTCCGGTGTTTGAGGATTTGAAACAATGCATGCACATCATCAACAGGGTTTTATCCAAAAGCATACAACCAGAAAATATGTGTTTAAATATCATCATCCTCCTCCCAATCTCTGCCTAGGCAAGAGAATGGGTAACAAGTTGGTATCATAAAGCAATTTAAAATTGAAAACAAATACGAGTGAAACGAATGAATTTCTTCAAGACAAACATACTCATTGTATTAAGATTAAACATTCAAATGCAAACAAGTTCTTACATGCAAACAGTTCAATGATAAACAAGAAAAATTACAAATGAGAAAGCAGTAAAAAATGCTAATAAACTGAGAAGGCTAATCATCCTTAAACTCCGGGGAATTCTTCAATCACGTACATCACTAGATGAGCACGAGGGCAAGTGTTTCCCTTATACTTTTCAAACTCTGGGACCTTAAACTTAGCAGGTATCTTAACATTCGGGACCAAACACAGCTCATTCACATTCTTCCCAAATGACTCTTTTCCCCTAAGAGCCTTCATCTCTCTTTGCATTTTGTCAAACTGCTCTTGAAAATCATCTATTCTGTCATAAAGACCCAAGTCTTCACTCGGCGGAAGGAAAGGACGACAAATATCTTCATTGACAAACAGAACCAAATTCACCGAAGGAGGTGCAGCAGGAGCAGTATGCACCACAGGAGGTGCAGGAGTAACAACAGTCTGAACCACTGGAGCATCTTGAGGGCCCAAATTGAAACCTTCAGGTGCAAAATTATCTGGCATTCCCCATGGATAACCTTGAGGCATACGGTTTTGAACAACAGCTGGAGTAGCGGATACAGGAACAGTTGGAACTTCAGTACTTGCCCTTGATGGTTGAGGTTGAAAACTCGGTGGCTGATTCTGAGCAACCACCAGAGCTTCCATCAGAGTAGTCAAGTTGTCCAAGCCAGCCTTCAAAGCAGAAACTTCTTCGCGTAGCTCGCGATTCTCCTGTTCCAAGTTGTCCATCTTCTTTTTGAAGTTAGCCCGAGTGTTGTAGTGATGAGTCAACTTACTGAATGGAGTAAAGATGTTGGGTAATACACCTGGGTATGTGTGCAAGAAATATGTGCAATATGATGCATGATATGCAATGCATATGATTATTTTTACTTTGTCATTTAATATTTCAAGGGATTTAACGTTTATAGACATATTGCAAACATCAAAAATAATAACTCATTTGAAATACTGAAAAGTTTTATTATAATAACTTCAAAATGGATTACAAGTTTCAATGATCCCAAGTACAAGACGAGAATACAATCAAAAATCCTGAGAAAAGGAACTGATAGAGATCAATATGTACGTTGGCGCTTCCCTGTGAGCCTGGAAATCTGAGCCCTCAACCTCTGGTTTTCTTCCACATGCCTGATGGCAACTTCCTTCCAATCATCTGAAGCAAGAAGTGAGTAATCAGCACCTATTTGAGGCTTAGGGGAAAATAAATCCCCTTGCCTCTCCATAGACTCCACCGCTTGACTCTCAAGGATCTCGATCAAATCTTCTTTCTCCTTCAAGTCGGCTCTATAGGAAATCTCTAAAGTCTGGAACTTGTTCTTCCAAGCATCCCTTTCTTGTTGCATCCTAACCAAAGCAAGCTGCAGCTCCTCTAGATCATCTAGTAACGGAGGAGTGGTCTTCTCCTTCCTTCAGAAAGAAACTACTCAAATGAATACTGTTTGGTTTATCCCTCATCGGATAACCAAGATGTCGTCGTGCAAGAATAGGGTTATAGTTAATTCCTCCCTTTGTACCAAGAAGAGGCACATTGGGGAAACTACCACAATTGTCAATAATCTCCACATCCTGGTAATCTCGATGATACCAATCAATATCCGAGTGAGTAAGTGCCATAATCTTAGGAGCCCAACGGGGTTCCTTCTTGACATCCCAAAAAGTATCAGACTGAGGCATATGAGAGATGAACCACCGGTATAACAAAGGCGTGCAACAGATAATCATCACCCCATGATAAGAACTCTGAAGATGAATAGAGTAATAAGCATCACCCAACAGTGTAGGAACCGGGTTTCCAATCATGAAAATCCTGATAGTGTTAATGTCGACAAACTTGTCCATATTAGGGAATAAGAATAATCCATAAGCAAGTAAAGCGAAGATGGCCTCAAAAGAAACCGTACTCTTCATCCTTGCAAAGTAACGAGCTTTCTCCAATAAGAACTGAGCTGGTAATCCTCGAATCCCTCCTTTGGTAGTCATATGGGCTTCCACCTCAGACTTCTCCAGATGAATCAAAGCAGCAATCTCATGTGGTTTTGGCTCACCCTCCAAACCAATAAAAGGAACACGATCGGTAACAGGTAAATCCAATAGATAGGAATACTCCTCCAGTGTAGGCATCAACTGATAATCGGGAAAAGTAAAGCAGTGATACACCGGATTATAGAACTGGACCAAGGTCGAGAGAATACCCTCCTTCATCTTCAGCTTCATGAGAGGAATAATGGATCCATACTTCTTCCGAAAGTCTGCAGAACACTCGATCTCTGGAATTAGACTGATCAACTTATCTATCTTGGGATCCTTGAAACTGTATTTCCTGGTCTTTCTCTTTCCAGAATCCATGGTAAAAGGTACCTGAGATATTCACAAATAGTCAACCTTTAAATCCCTTGAAATATTGTTTTCTTCAAAAGATGCTTATGAGTGCATGGATGCATGATGTAACAATCACACACAAGATCACACATATAGGGTTCATAGGTTCCACGTCATGAGCATGAGGTCGAAGGTACTACCCATAAGGTGTTAGTCTAAGAGTTATCACCTTCCGAACAAGGTTCTAGAGGTTCCCAGAGTCTACATCCTTCCTTCGGATATTACCAACTTCCCGATTAACTCGATAATTAGTAATATTCTCAAGAAAGACTCGTCCGAGCGTAGTATCGCGACAAATATTTCCGGATTACTCCATCATAGCTTCCGCACTACACCTAAAAGGCCAAGATGGGTTAGGTAATCTACGGTCCTCAGCTTCAGCAGGCTCCCAGGTTGAAAGCAGTACATCTTCCTGATTACTCGGTAAACGACACTACAGTCAAAGGGGTCTCCATTGAGTAGGGGATCTCATGCCTCCTTTTTTGGGATTACTCCCTCAAAGTTAACATGACTATACCGCCCGTCCTATCTTAAATTTTTCCCAAGTCCGGGTATATGACTTATGAGTAATCACTAAGCACCCTGAAAACCAGGAAAATCCAGACAAACATATATACAAAATATAACACATAAACACAATAACACATATACATATATAAAAAAAGATAAGCTCAACCCACTTAGGGATGGACCAGCAAGAGGTCAATCTCTCCCCAGTGAAGTCGCCATTTTTTCTGTAGCGATAGAAATGTTCAAGACTAAGCCATTAGATTGACTAGACTTTATACAAATCAAAATAAAAATCGCCACAACGCTTTATTGTTTCCAAAGGAATGGGAAAAGAGCGAATAACCCAAAAAGAGGGGGAAAGATTCAAGGTAAGGGGGTTGGTTATGCAAAGGGAATGTATTAGCACCCTAAACATCTACAGTACTCCGCAGGAACCTCTTTGTAAAATCTGTATATTTTGGCTATAAAAATGTGTTGTATATAAAATGGATGATGGAGGTGAGAAAAGAAATTTTTTTATGATTTTTGTACCCGCCGCGGTTGCGAACCTTTAGTGCCTACGTACCACCTTTCGCGCAATAGGGGATCAGGGTACACGTAGTTCCTCTTTGAAAATTTGAAACACAAGTGAGTTGGTTAATTTTATGAGATAAGACATCATCGTCATTGTCCGTGTGGAAAACATACTTACTACCCACAATCATGAGAAAGGAGAATTTGCATCATCTCAAAGTGGAGGATATGGCTTGGATTTTAAAATCAACAATGCCTCACTCAACACCCAAGTGTAAAATATCTCTCTTCACTACATATTGTAGAAGTATAATTGTTTGCATCACTACAAGGATTGACAAGAGTCTAATCTTTTAAGAAATATTTTAAAATAAAAATCCAAAGTGGCAAAAATGGTTTGAAATGAGATTGATTGACTTTTAGTCTTCTCATAAAAAATGTCAAGGTATTATTAAGTTGATTGAAGTTTATTGATGAAAATGTATTGAAAATACATGGACCTAAGTCCAAGTTTATTATGAAAGTGTTTTAAGTTTCAAAAACAAGAAGAGTTTTCAAAAGGAGGGGGAATATTTTTGAAATTAAAGAAGATTGGAGGAGATGAAGAGACTATCCTAAAGCATAAGGTAAAAGCTAGGGATAAGAACCATCTAACCAACAAGAAGCCAATACTTGACATTATGAGTCAATATAGAATTCCCATTCTTCGGATTAAAACCAAGCAAGTAAAGATACTAGACCTCTTGAGAGAACCAAACTTCAAGTGTATTAAGTCTTCGCAAAAATTTGGCAGAGTAACGGCTGTATACAGGTGAATTCCAGATTACAAACAGAGAATGTAATCACAAAAACCGGCACACAAAAACAAACAAGAAACCCAATGTCTTGAGGTAAACCTCAAGAACTCCAGACAAAATAATCAAATAAGATCACAAGGTCTCCAAGATAGGCCAAGGTTTCTAATCCTAAGTCCAAGAAGTCCAATACTCCATAATGCCAAGGATAGTAACCAAATAGTCCAAGTATCATTAAAGTTTTTTATGGTTCGTGTTGATTATTAGGTGTCTTTAAAAGGAAAAGAAAAGCTCAAGTGAGCAAAATAAAAATGACATAAAAGTAAATGCTCAAGTGAGCAAAGATGAAAATAGCATGAAATGAAAAATGCTAAAACTAAATGGTACATAAAACTTAAAAAATAAAAGCATAAAGTAAAGTCAATTGTTAGAAATTAGTGGTTAGTTGGATGACCATCTTGAAACTTGCATTTGGAACTAATTATAGGATTGGTAGAACCAAAGCCTCCACACAACAAGTTGCATTTGCTTTTTGTTAAGTATATCATCCATTTTGGAATCCTCAAAAAGTAACATTTAATGATCAACGATGTTTAAGTGATCCGCGTTGACCAAAGGTGTTGTAGATCCATTAGAGGATTGGTAGAACCAAAGCCTCCATAAAATGAATCTCAAGGTTATTGGGTCAAAGAGATCAAATTAACATACTTGGGCTTGAAAACATAAGTTTGGGCCACGAATGATCATTTATCCGAATCGGGACAAAATTTAGCGCTATGTTAAGCAATCGTAGGTGGACTTATGTAGAAGTCGCACCTATTTCGAGGCTGGTCAATAGCAATCTATGTACTTCATGTTTGAATAAATGATATAGATATCACCATCCCTTAACATGTAGCACAATTAAAAAAAAGAAAGGGATAAGATGAAGAGGGAGGTGAATGATAAGCTAATTTTGATTACCACCTCAAAATTCTTTCATCTTTAAATTCAACCACTCCTCTAGATGGATTAAAGCACTAAACATATCATTAATCCAAAGCACCAAAAATGAATTAAATAATTCACTCTTAGGTAGATTTGAATTGATGAACATTTATCCAACTTCATCTACATCATAAAGTCCATTGAGTTTAAAGAGAAATTGGACATTTAAAATTGCAATCCAAACCAACAATCAA
Source organism: Vicia faba (assembly GCA_948472305.1). NCBI lineage: Eukaryota > Viridiplantae > Streptophyta > Magnoliopsida > Fabales > Fabaceae > Vicia > Vicia faba. Next base: position 1,680,119,671 of record OX451737.1, on the reverse strand, counting down.
AAGGAGTGAGTAGAAAAAACATTTTGGATCAAACTGCCCCAAAACAAGGCAAAAAATGCATTATGTCCCTGTGTAAATTGATTGCACTACTGTGTAAATCAATTTACACAGTACAATTTTCAAAAATCTGCGCGAAATTGCTTCTGTGCAATCGATTGCATTGTTACTGCAATCGATTGCATGCTGTTACAGACAGCAAAACAGCATTTTAAAAGGCCAAATTCTTGTTCAAAATTTCCATCAAATACCTTATGATCATAGATCCAATTGAGCCCTAAAATTCCATCAAATTATGAGAAAATAACACCATTGGAATCACAAAATAATGCTCAATGAATCAAACCCAAAGATCAACAAAAGATCACATTGTGAAAGATGAATTATCCAACTTACCAAAGGTAGATCTAGAGAATTATCAACACAACTTTAAGAATTTACTTCAATTCAACCACAAGAATCAATTGCCAAGCTTGGATGTATATAATTGATGAAGAAAAAGTGTTTGGATGAAGGTTTAGCTCAAAAATTAGTAAGCTTCAATGCAAAGCTTACTAACTTTTTGAAAATGGAGCTTTGAGTGAATTTGGTAGATGGAGAGAATTGAGAGATTTTTTAGCAAGGTGGATTTAGCTATCAAAAGCTTGGAATTTGAATGAAATGAGGGCTTTATTTATAGAGTTTAGGATTGGGATTAGTGGTAATTTGGTAATTGATTCTTGGAGCCAAAATTTGAATTAATGATAATTCTTTCAAATATTAGAGCCAAAATTTGACAAGTTTAAAATTGCTGATTTTTTTCAAATTTTCACGATGTGCAATCGATTGCACTATAGAGCAAATCGATTTGCACAGTGTATTTTTTAAAAAATGGCGCAAAATGCACTATGTGCAATCGATTGCACTCTAAGAGCAATCGATTGCATTAGTGACAAAAATGAATTTTTGTTAATTTTTCCTTTGCAAGTAGAGATTTTAGGGAAATAATACCAGAAATCCTTATTTGTCAGATGCTTCGACTTGGTACCTACAAAACAAAAATATACAAAGACAAAGACAAACATTTTTTTATTTTGATTAGAAGTTAGTCAACAACACATATACAAAATACACAACTAAGGTGCTTGGAGATTCCTCAAGAGCAAACTTAAAGATAGGAGAAAGAAAAAGAGGAAGAACCAACCCTAATGTGATCTTGTTATGATCGAGTTGATATGATATGATAGAGGAATCTTAGGGGGCAAAAATTGGGGTACAACAACAAGGTTTAAAGTTATTGTTTAAATTACATAAACAAAAAATTGAAAGCAAGAAAACAGAAAATAACATTTACTCCTGACTAAAGGAGAATGGTAAAAAGTCTTCAGCCTTCCAGTTGTTGATCCCATTGCCGGTAGTAGGGAAAATCCAATTGCTTATGTCATAGTCGTTATCAGCATCTTCTACAGTGTTAACGGTCTTGTCATGACTAGGCATAGGAGAAGTAATCACAATAGGAGTCTCATGAGGATCAAATTCAATCTCCTTAGCATCAATCATGTCTTGGATCTTATTCTTCAGAGCCCAACAGTTGTTAGTGTTATGTCTAGGATTGTTGGAGTGATATGCACACCTTGCATTAGGATTGTAACTGGGAGAGGAAGTACTAGGATTCTGAGGAGGATCCTTCTATGTGAGCAGTTCCTCCTTTAACATGTGCTGCAATGCTTGAGACAATGGCATGTTGATTCTGGTGAACTATCTTCTGGGTTCGGCCTGCTTACGTTGATTATTCTATTGTTGTTATTGTTGTCGTGGTACTGGCACGTGATTAGTGATTAGAACTGCCTCCACAGACTAGTTGTGGTCACTCTTATTACGACTCTCCTGGATGTACACAGCATTGGATTCTTTCTTTCCATTATAATACTTCTTCAAAGTATTTGAAGATGTAGCCACCTGAATTTTACCATTTCTGATTCCATTCTCAACACGTTCTCCTGTTAATATCAGTAAAGTGAATCTGGATGAAGAACTTCGAAGAAGGTGATTATAGAAAGGACATGTTAGCATGCTCATGAACATGCCAACCAATTCCCTATCATCCAAAGGAGGTTGAACTCTACCTGTAAAATCTCTCCATTTTTGTGCGTACTCTTTAAAGCATTCCTTGGAACCCATGGACATGCTCTGTAGTTGCATGTGGGTTGGTGCCAAATCAGAATTGTATTGATATTATTTATAGAAAGCTGCAGCCAAATCTTCCCAGGTATGGATATTGGTACCTTCAAGTCTATAATACTATTCTAGTTGTGTCCCAGACAGACTCTCTTGAAAGAAATGTGTAATACGGTGGGATAACTGACGTTACTGGTTTTACATTTTATTCCAAATGTTGCGGTTAGCAAGAGTCTCCATCGAATTTTCATTTATCTAACAAAGGAAAGGGTGAAAAGAACAGGAAAGACCTTTTAAAGATTTTGAGTTCGGGTGCTAGGTTATGGAAAGGGGAGGTATTAGCACCATTTCCATCCGTAGTTATCTATGGGCTCTTAGTTGCTAGCTCACATTTGAAAATGCTTCTTTTTTGTATAAGTGTATTTGAAAATATTTTGAAAAATACGCCATAATGCGGAGAACTTTGTAATGTTTCTCGTATCTTTGAGAACGTATACAAAGTGTTTTTTGCCTTTGAAAATATTTTAGAGAAAAGTTTGTGTATGTGTGAAAAATTGGTTTATTTGTTTTTTGTAAGTAAGCAACTATAAGCGGTCTACATACTCGAAAGATTTTTGTTCTTTTCCTCTTTTCCTTTAGATAGTGATATCATACTATTAGTCAGTGTGTAGTCCTATCGTTGGATGTTTTGAGGGACAGGCGAGGGTCATCGTATAGTCACGAAATCAACTCGTAAGATACTTTAGCAATTACCCTAAGGTTTTAAGACCATTTACTGAGGCAACATTGAAAAGGTCATCGAGGGACTTATGATCTTATAACCAAAGGGTTACTGCTAAAATCTCATACGTTCGAGAGACGCGACTATTTATTCTGAAGGCAACAAGTGAAGGTACCTTAGAGGTGTGCGAGTGCGAGTATGTTGTGTTTCAGTTATGTTTATCTTCAGTGTTAGGTTTTCTAGCGTTTGCTTTTAGTCTTCCCATAAAAGCCTATTAGCATACATCTAGCAATTAATTGTATATAAGTACGGGAAATAAAGTGCGGAAAATGAATCTACGTTATTACATCGCTTCAGGATGGGGGGAATTACAAACCAAAAATGGGGAATGAAAAGTAAAAGGTCCTAGTTTAACTATTACATCCCATGTGCAATTACATAATTTTATGAAAATAATGCAAATATAAATAAATGAATGTGCGGAGGAGAAAGAAAGAAAGATGTAAAGAACCCTGAAAATCTAAGTGGAAGAAAATGTTTTTTTGTTGTTTTTAATTTTTGTTTAGAAAAATAATTAAATTATGAGAACCTAATTCTAATTAGTTAATTAATTAAAAAAAGATGATTAAATGATTGATCAAAATTAATTTAATTAATAAAAACTTTAATATACTATTTTTGTGATTTTTATGAATTTTTAATAAAAAAATAATTAATTGAAAGAAAAGAATAAAATAGTAAATGAAATAATAAAATAAAAAAGAAATATAAATGAGCTTCTGCAAAAAAATGTTAGGGGGTGAATAATCAGATTTTTGCAAGGCCCAATATCTCAGGCCCAGGCGTTTTCAAAAGGAAATGGGGGATGCAGTCCCGAGTTTGGCTAGGCCCAAGACAACTGAGCCCAGGAGCTTCATTTGATCCAATAAATCTGAATTCTTGCGTCTATGCTTACATGTAACATATTATATCCGCTCAAAACATCAATAGTAATAAGAATTAATGCATAAAATTGATTTAAATTATATGGTAAGAGAGTTTGAGATTCAAAATTTTACCAAAATTGTGGGATGGTTATGAGGATGATCTGGGATGCTTAGGGGTTGAATCTGGACTCTAGAAGACTCCTGGGGATCTCAGCAATGTATTAGTGGTCTTGGTTTGGATTGATAGCACCTGGAAGTGAAGTTACATATTTTTCAATTTTTCTTTGATTTTTGAGAATTTTGAGAGAGCTCTTGTATGCAAGGATTTCGTGGTCCATTGCTTCTACATGTATTATGTATTTATAGAGTGAAATATGAGGGTGAGGTTGAACCAATATGGAAGAAAACAATTCATTCATGGCTTATGAAACAAAAATCCAACAAATTGAAAACTTGCCATCTTTGAGATATTGCTTGCCTCTTTTGAATTTGCATGAACCTGGATATATTTTGGCATGGCTTTCACGAATTTGCTGGGCTTGCAAAAGTTTGTTGGGCTTGAAAAAGGTTTTAAATCCAAAGGCCCAAGTCTTCACACTCTATTTTCATCTTTTTATTCAATTTTATTCATTTTTAAATGAATAAAAAAATAAAATAAAAGCAATAAAAGTCATGATCATGTGTGAATGTTTTTTAGAGGTCCTATCACATCTTATAAACATGTTTGAATATCAAAAACTAGGCCCATTAGTTCAAAATTGCAATTAACTTGCTCAATTTGCATCTTTTGAATATGATCTTGGACTTTTTAGAAAGCTCAAGATGTTTTCTACCATCTCTATGTTGATAATTTTTGCTTTTGAAGATTCATCTTGACGTAAGTTGCCTTGACAAAAATTGTTTTTTGTTGACTTTTGAAAATGACCTATACTGTTTTAGCTCATATCTTTCAAATGAAGCATTTTTTGGACTTGAGCATAAAAACAAAATTGTATAGAATTGATTTTTCTTCAAAATGAGCTTTGGTTGGGTAAAATTTGATGAAGCATGTGAAAGTTATGCCTAGTCAAAGCTCAGTTGACTTCTCCTAAGGAAAATCCTAATTTGGCAATTCTTGACTTTTGATGATCTGAGGACTTTCCTTGAGGAAACATGATCAACCCTTGATAAAATGATTAATATTACTTCAAAATGTTGATGTTAACCAAAAATCTTGAAGTTTGACTGTATGTTGACCATATACGACTTTTTGACCAATACAGATGATTTTCAATCATTTGAGTCATTGACTGAGCAAACTTGTGATGTAGGGCTTGAAACTTGACGCAAACCTTGTTAAGGACCTATGAAGAACCATGGAAGCCACTTGTGATCTTTGCAAACCAAATTTCTTTGAGAAAATCCAAACCCTAGTTGTAGACCTTTGGTTTAGGAGGTGCATCTTGACTATGAAAGAATTTCTTGAAGAAAATGGGAGCGAAAATTTTGGGGTACAAAAAATGAAACCACAATTTCTTGATAGCAGTGTATGGTTGAATTTTCCGAACATAGGATCTCAAATGCAGCTCCGGGCAAGAAACATTGTCATACTTGGAAAAAGTATGAGTTTTGAACTAAGGAGGAATGACGACTCCTGAGACTAAACCCAATTTTTCAAAGTTCAAGGCAGGCACCTTCTGGATCTTCATATCTTTCAAACGCTCTTCTAACAACTTATACTTCTTGTCAGCAGGGGGATATTGTTCATCCAAATAATCCTCTTCCTCTTCATCAGGAAACTTGTCAGAACCAAGGTTGTTTCTTTAAGTTTTAACACTTTTACAATCTTCATCCTGGTTGTCATATTCATTTGATGGGATATCAAAAGTTTGAGCTCGCTTGACTAGACTTATGAACCTCCTCCCCATATTAAGGATGCCGATTGGATTCTTTGTCTTCTTCTTCTCTTTGGCGATGAGCGCTTTCAGTTCTTCTTGTCCCTTGGCTAAGTTCAAGAACATTTCTTGGAATTGAGCATTCTGAGCCTGGAGATCTTTGACTGTCTGTTCAAGAGCCATTTTCTGCTGAAATAAACAAGAAGAAAATGAGAAAACCTGTCTTGGAAACCTATTATGTAATGATAATGTATGGTATGTAGATGCGTATGCAATGTTTTCAAGGACCTCGTGGGATTTAAATTTGTTAATAAAAAGGAAACAACAACAAAGATTCTTGTTAGTAAGTTCAGATTATAAACGCCTTTTAGGCTTTCAATGAAAACAAAAAGAAGGGTTACAAAGGAATAAATTACAACTCAAGTCTCCCATGGATGCTTCCTCTTTGTGTTGACGTATGCATTAAGTCTCTGCACTTTGTGAAGGCGTTTGGTCAGCTCCAATACTTTCTTCTCACTAGCATAAAACTCAGTCTCAAAGGTGTCCCTTTCTTATTTCAATTGAATCCAAGAATTTTGTAGCTCTTCAAGGTTAGTAGGCATATCTGGATAAAGAACAGTATGAGGAATATATCCTTCAGTAACAGGATCCACAATTACTTGTAGAACAGTGGGATATGTCCTTATAAGATTTTGAGCATGATATCACACCCATTTGAGGTAAGGCTCCCGAGGGATGGAGTTTTTGTGTCCCAAAGTCTTGCTATCAATCTTATTCACCATGCCCCAAGAACATATTAACCTTTAATGGTAACCTTGAGGATCATTCTCGTAATCGAATATAATACCCTGGATGAGCATATCATGAGGACCATCTCTTAGAGCATAACAAAGTTTACATAGAGCTAGAGAAGGGTTGTAAGTAATACCTCCCCTTATCCCAAGGAGTGGCACATTAGGGAATTCCCCACAACGGTCAATAATAGTTATATCCTCATGATATCGGGAACACCAATAGATATCTAAATGAGAGAGTGACATCATCCTTTACCTCAAACGTTGTCCATTCTTCATCACTGATCGATGAAGGTGCAAAATAAACCCCCTAGATAGTAAAGGTATGTAACACATAAGAGTCCCTCGCTTTCTCATAGTACGAGTGTGAAGAGAATGTAAAATATCTCCAAGAAAATTAGGCACAGGATTATGAATAAGAAATATTTTGATGGTGTTCTCATCTATGAGATGGTATGGATTAGGAATAGTACCAAACCATAGATAAATAGAGCCAGGATCTCCTCGAAAGCATGAAAACTCATAGCATTCAGAAACAATTGAGCCTTCTCTATCAGAAATTTAGCAAGAAGGCCCTTGACTCCACTTTTTGTTTCCCAATTAGATACAATGTCGGCCGCTTCAGATGTAAGGCTGCTGCAATATCTTTAGATTTTAGAACTTTCTCTAAACTGGTGAAGGGTATATGATCAAGAATAGGTACTCCTAGTAGCTTAGATAACTCTTCCATTATGGGTACTAGCTGATAATCTGGAAAGGTAAAACAGTGATGCTCGGGATCAAAGAACTGGAACAGAACACTCATCATGTATTCTTCAAAACATGAGGTAACCAAACTGAGTAGATAACCATTTATTTTGGTGAATTGAGAGTTTTCGGAAACCTTTGAGACTAACTCCTTAAGCTGGGAAGGTACCCTTACAAAGTTAACCCGGATAGTGTGTCTGCGAGCGGAGGCCATAACCTACAACAAAGAACAAAGATAAATCCCTAGGCCCTTGAAATGGTTAGTGAAAATGTTATGTTATGATGATATGATATTATGATGTCATGTTCATGTTAGATAATTAGCAAACATAAACAAGTCACACAAGAGCCTTAGGTTTAAAGGCTTGCATGAAGTCCATAGGTAAGTACCCTTCCCCATTAAAGTTATGTTGGCTCAACCTATCCTAAAATAGTAACCGGATTCTAGGAATCTCATATCACTGATCTTTCTCGCGGGCTTTATTTTAGCACGGAAACTGGCTTACCACCAAAACATCCCGAAAGTCAAATCTCAATGAGCATAGTTTCAAGTATTAACCAACCTTGAACTGCACCAAAGTCGGCTATCTCACTACCTTCTAATGACCAAGATGGGTCAATTAAGGTTCTAAAAGTCAGTTAGTGTTAATGACACCGCGCGGAAGCCTAATGTTATCCTTGACTGACTCAAGTAACATCAGTACAAACCAAAGTGTCGCATTAACATAGCCATCATATCATCCATATCGGTCTACGTCGTACAACCTTTATGATCTATTGCTACTTAACTAAGGCATCCCTAGATCCGGGTGTAGGATCTTACAAACAATTAAACAAAAGCAAACTCTTAAAGTAAATCAAGAAAAGCATATAATTAAAATTAAGTAAAGTGATCTTAAACTCTAAGGCAACCCCTCTTTTTTAAGTAGTAATCCCCAACAGAGTCGCCAGTTCTGTAATACAATGGGAGAACTGACTTTTTGGTTTTATCCAAATGTGAAAATATCTAGTCGCCACCGATTTTATTTTATCCAATATTTAAGAAAGGTGAAAAGAATAGGAAAGACCTTTGATATATTTTGAGTTCGGGGGGTAAGATATGAAAATAGAAGGTGTTAGCACCCTTTTCATCCATAGTTATCTACGGACTCTTAATTATGTAGCTCACTTTTAAAGACTTGCTTTGTGTGTGATTTGTTTGCAAATATTTTGAAAATGCCAATTTAAGGCTAACTTTGTAATAATTCTTGTATCAATCCTCAAGAATGTATACAAAGTGTTGTTTTTGAAAATATTTGTTTGAAAGTGTAATGTGAGAAAATGTTTTGAGAAAAGTTGTTAGAAAGCAATTAAGAGTTTCTTACCCACTAAAGTATTTCTTATTCGTTTCTTTCTCCTTTAGAAATAGTACTATCCATACCATTAGGTAGTAAGTAGCCTTATCTATTGGATGTGAAGGGACATGCGTAGGGTCATTGTATGGTCATCGAAGACAAAAAGTAAGAATACCTTAGTAATTTGAAGGAGCTATCATCATATTATTCAGAAGGACTAGATCATTTTTCCGAAGGCAACTTGAGGGACATCGAGGGAGCATGATCTTTGTATCGTAGAGACTATGATGATTTGATCGAGGGTCTTTTGCTAAAGTATCCCGACGTGAAGAATGGAAAAACACAAGAAGGGGGGTTGAATTGGGATCTTAAAACTTAAAGAAAAGAACACGTTGGTTATCCTGGTTCGTTTAAACTCAAACTACTCCAGTCCACCAGCAAAGGTGATTTAGCCTCTCTCAAATGAGGTCTTAATCCACTAATCAAACTTGATACAATGACAACTGTCAATGTCTTCTTGAGTCTAAAACCACAATCCGGTTTTCTCAAGGAATTACAAAGTGAAAGTGTGTAGAAATATGTTTTCTCAATAAAACACTATCACAACAGTTATGTATTACACAATTTAAGATAACTAGGTAGAATTGAGTTAATGTGATTTTATTTTTCGTGCACAGCAGTTCGTCACTGGATTTCTTTTATACGTCTTCTTTATATAGGCCATGCAAGAGTGACATAAGAAGATGCTTTTGGAAGGAGATAAATAGGAATAAATGAACTTTCTAAACAAGGAGGTTCTTGTCCTCTTTTAGCCCTTACATTTGATATGTATTTATTAAAATGTAACACTTCATAACATGCTCATATCAGAAGATGAAAGTTACCGTTGGGAGTCCCTTAGTTCTTGTTTCAGAACTTTACAGATCAGAGTATCAGAGATCCTGTTTCACAGTGTTGGTGCATTCAGAAGTTGTAACAGAACTTCTTCATATAAGCGTGTCACGTAGAATTACTTCCAAGAAGGATGTGTCTGATTATATCATAATGCTCTCATCTTCTATGCTCCCATAATCAGAACTTCTAGGGATGTAGATCAACAATGTGTTCTAACAGATCTTCTCTCATCATAACTTCCCTGCATATTAAGATACTTTATTAGCGAGCATATATATTCTTTATATATATCATGTGTTTATTATCATTAAAACTCTTACAGGGATGTAGAACACAACTATATTCTAACACCACATTCGAGGGACGTGATCAATACTTGTAAGGCAACAAGAGAGGTTACCCTAAAGGTGCAAGTGTGAAGAGTGTTTTGATTCAGTTATTTTATCTTGAGATTAGGATTATCTATGTTTGATTTTTAGTCTTTTCATAAAAACTCTAATTACTAGTAATTGAATATATACAGAAAAATAAAGTGTGGAATGTAAAATGCAGAAATTTAAACCTAAGCTATTACATCTTGTGAGCGGTTACATAATAGAAAAAATGCGAAAAAAGTAAATCTACGCTATTACACAGGGAATGCGTCCTATACATTTGATCTAGGAAAATTAAATAAGAAATAAGAAAAAAGAAAATAGAAAAAGAATGTAGAAATGTTTTTTGTGATTTTGTAGAAAATAATTTAAATGATAATAATTAAATAGACCTAAATTCTAATTGATTTTAATGTTTAAGAAAAAAAACCAATTGAAATAATTAATTATATCAAGAAAATTAAATATTAGTTGAAAAACATAATCCTAATTTATTAGTAAAAAGGTTAGTTTGATGATTAATTAAAAGAAATTAGGTTTAAGGTTAGAAAAATCAAGGAAATTAGGTTAAACAAAAAAGGGTAAAACTGCATGTGGTGGGTGTTGAACTCACTCCCTCTAGCTTCATGCGCTGCATTGCTTACCACTAGGCCAAGCGCTCATTTGTGTTTGGAAATAGAACTGAATGATAATATATGAAACCTGCATGAATTTGGAAAAATAGTAACAAAAAAAAACATTGCAAAAGGCAGGGATTAAACCCACGCCCTTAACATTATACACCTTCATCTTAACTGTAACGCCCATAACTTAATTAATTATTTAATTAAATTATTTTTAGAATATTTGTGAAGATGTGTTGTGATTAGTTGGATTTATTTATTTTATTAAGTGGTGAAATAATATTAGAAGGATAATATTATTTTACGTGGGCTTGTTTTAAAGGATAGAAGTAGTATTAAGGGGGTGTAGTAGTCTTAAGCCCATTAAGGAATAAAGAGAATAATAGGGTTATTTTTATTATTGTCAGAATAAGGAGAAAAGAAGAAGCAGTAAGAAGAAAAAGGGTTAGAAGAGAAAGAACGTGAAAGCTGTTGGAAAAGAGGAAAGAGGCAGAACGGGAATCAATTGGAGATAGTATAGAGCAACCTTCAATCCAAGGTAAGGGTGGGGTTCTGACTCTATAATAGGGTTCATGATAATTGGTATGTGGGGTTAGAGCTGAAAGATTATTTGGTTTATGATTGAATTATATATGATGTTGTATGATGAGAATCGATGGATTATAGATGAATAACGATGTCCCGATGTTGTATACATGATGTAAAATTATAGGATAATTATAGTTGATGATTTTCTATGATTAGAGGATGTTTTTAGGGCTTAAAGTATGGAACCCGTAGTGAAAACGTAGAGAAATCGCAAAACTCATACATGACAGTGTGTCGATATTTGAGGGCTTTTAGACTCAGGATGAGTCGATACGTAAGGGCATGTGTCGATACATGCAGTGTGGCAGACTCAGTATGAGTCGATACAAGAGAGTATGCGTCGACTCATGAAATGTGTTAAACCCAGTAAGCGTTGACCCAAGGCATTACGCGTTGATCCATGTTGTCTGGTTTTTGGCAGAATCAGTTTGAGAAGGCTGTAACTTGATTTTTCAGAATCCGTTTGAGGTTCCGTTCGAAGCGTTGAATAGCTAACGCGATGAACCTCATTCTTAAGGATTAAAATGAAGAATAGGAAGGATAATCCTAGTGTCCAAGTTAGGAATCAGATTAGTTCTCGTGTTGATCATTATGTTGATTTTTATGAAGAATTATGAGGATGAAACGTTTATAGATTACTGTCTGAGTTGTAATAGTAGGATTAATGATGATACTGATGTAGTATTACAGAATAGTAAACTGCAGAGGTTTGGTAATTTAGAAGCAAGCCTTAGTTGATTAACTAGTTATAGGCGAATCATGTTGTAGGCCTATGGCCAACGTTGCGAGATTTACGAATTGTTGTTGTAATGTTGTTGTGGCTGAATTGTTGGGAAATATATGATATATATATATATATATATATGTGTGTGTGTGTGTGTGTGTGTGTGTGTGTGTGTGTGTGTGTGTGTGTGTGTGTGTGTGTGTGTGTGTGTGATGTTTGATGAGTTATGATGTTGATGTATGATATTGATGAAAGATGTTGAGATGCCTTTAATAATTGGCAGCCTTTAAGATGTAGGCTTTTGGCCAACGATGATGTTGTGTTGAGATGTTGATAATCATGGTGTTGTCATTACATTCATGATTGTGTCGCATACATTGCATTTCAAGATGGAGCTTATGCTCGTTAAGATGGCCTATATTGGTGAATATTAAGATGAAGGCTTATGCCTTGTTGATGCCTCTATTTATTGGAAGGTTTTTAATATGGGAGTTCTGCTCCAATGGTATCACATGTATTTGCATAGTGTTGAGTCGCATTATATGATTGCATAAAGAAGTTGCATATTGATGTTGTGAATGTGTATTATTGTTGTGATTATGGTTGATTATAAGATGAGAATTGGTGATGTTGTGTGATCTAATTTAATATATTAATTATCATACACTTTATTATATTGTTAGATATCCCACCCCTTCTGTTTGAATGTTACCCTTACGTTGGTAACATGCAGATAATCGAGAGTGAAGGCTGTATACCTTCAATAGTTTGAGTCGGTGTCATTACTCTGATATGTAATACTCGGGGGGGATAAACGCTTGTTGCTTTTGATTGTTGATTATTCAGTTGTTGAACTTTAAGTTGATAATTATTATGTATGTGTTGTTTTGAAGTTGTTGTAACGATGATAAAGATGTTATTAAGAATTCCGCTGCGTAGATGTTTAAATTGTTGAAATAAGAGATTAAGTTATTATGATGATGGTTCATCCGAAGTTTATAGTTTTATGTATCCACAATAAATGAAATGTGTTTTTAAAGATGAATTTGTAGCATCCCGATTCGTTTGCGTGAATGATTATAACTGTGATTTGCTTATATAATTTCCGGGTAGAATTGGGGTGTTACAAAGTTGGTATTAGAATAAAAGGTTAGTCTGACCTTGTTGTCGAGTCGTAGTTGTCTAACAATCGAGTATTGTTAATTTGAGTTCTAACCGTTGTTTATGTTGTAGTGATAAGTTGGGATGGCCGGAAGGAATGGTGTTGCAGTTGTTGCTGCTTTAGAAGCAATGGCTTATGCGATGGAGAAGAAGCCGAATGCTGACGGGAATGTTCGATCTCGTAGTTTGGCGACTTTCCAGAGAGAGAATCCGCCTATGTTCAAGGGAAAGTATGATCCTGATGGAGCATTGGATTGGTTGAAGGAGATTGAGAGAATCTTATGTGTGATGGACTTCACTCCAGCGCAGAAGGTTCGATATGGTACTCATATGCTTGCAGTCGAATTTGATGACTGGTGGCTAGAGACTTGTCAAAGATTGGAAGTTGCATGTGAGAATGTCACTCGGGCTGTGTTCCGTAGGGAGTTTCTGAGGAAGTACTTTCCTGAAGATGTTCATGGTAAGAAGGAAGTTGAGTTCCTTGAGTTGAAGCAAGGGAATATGTCGGTTGTTGAGTATGCTGTAAATTTTTTGGAGTTGGCTAAGTTTTATCCGCACTATGTTGAGGCAGATGTTGAGTTTTCGAAGTGTATCAAGTTTGAGAATGGGTTACGCCCAGAGATCAAGAAGGCGGTGGGATACTAGAAGATCCATGTCTTTGCTGATTTGATTGATAGTTGCAGGATTTATGAGGAGGATAATAATTCTCATTACAAGATTATCAGTGAGAATAGGGGTAAGCCCCAACAGAATCGTGGTAAGCCTTATGATATCCCAGCTGGTAAAGGTAAACAGAAAGTTACTCAGGGTCAGAGGACTAGTGGGGGAGATGCTCCTGCTGGTGTGGTTTGTTTTAAATGTGGGAAACCTAGGCATAAGAGTAATGTGTTTACTACTGAAGTAAAGAGGTGTTTCCATTGTGGTAAGAACGGACATGTTGTATCTGAGTGCAAGCATAAGGATGTGATTTATTTCAATTGTAGCAAAGAAAGGCACATTGGTAGCCAGTGTTAGAAACAAAAGAGGGTGTAGACAAATGGTAAAGTGTTCTCTTTGGTTAAGGATCAGACAGCTGCTGAGGACAGACTTATCAGAGGTACATGTTTCATTAATAGTACTACTTTAATTACTATTATTGATACCGGTGCTACTCATTGTTTTATTGCTGTTGATTGTGTTGAAAGATTGGGTCTTATGTTGTCTTCTATGAATGTAGAAATGGTTGTTGATACTCCAGCCAAGGGGTCGGTGACTACTTCTTTTTTGTGTGTAAAGTGTCCCTTGCCGATCTTCGACAGAGACTTTGCTGTTGATTTGGTTTGTTTACCGTTAAGAGGTTTGGATGTGATTTTGGGTATGAACTGGTTGGAGCATAACTATGTTCATATTAACTGTTATGACAAGTCTGTGAGGTTTTCTACTCCTGAAGAAGAGGAAGATAGTCTGTTGTCTTCTAGATAGTTGAGGAAGTTGATGCAAGAGGAAGCACAGATGTTCTCGTTGATTACGTCGCTATCTGTAGGGACTCAAGCTATAATTGAGGAATTGCAGGTGGTGTGTGAATTTCCTGAAGTTTTCCCTGATGAAATTCCTGATGTACCACCGGATAGGGAAGTTGAATTTTCTATTGATCTTGTACCTGGTACCAGACCTGTGTCTATGGAACCATACAGTATGTCTGCATCAGAACAATCAGAGTTAAAGAAGCAATTGGAAGAGTTACTTGAAAATAAGTTTGTAAGACCAAGTGTATCGCCATGGGGAGCTCCAGTGTTGTTAGTAAAGAAGAAAGATGGAAGTATGAGGCTTTGTGTTGATTATAGACAGTTGAATAATGTGACGATTAAGAACAAGTATCCGCTTCCAAGAATAGAAGACTTGATGGATCAATTGGTGTATGCTCGTGTATTTAGTAAGATTGATTTTAGGTTGGGTTACCATCAGATTAAAGTGAAGGATGAAGATATTCAGAAGACGGCTTTCAGAATGCGTTATGGACATTATGATTATTCGGTGATGCATATCGGTGTCACTAATGCGCCGGGAGTATTCATGGAATACATGAATCGTATCTTTCATACTTATTTGGATCGGTTTGTAGTGGTGTTCATTGATGACATTTTGATTTACTCTAAGTTAGAAGAAGAGCATGCAGAACACTTAAGAGTAGTGTTGCAAGTTTTGAAAGAGAAGAAGTTGTATGCAAAGTTGTCCAAGTGTGAGTTCTGGTTAAAGGAGGTTAGTTTTCTTGGTCATGTGATTTCAGGTAGTGGCATCACTGTAGATCCATCGAAGGTTGATGTTGTGTTGCAATGGGAAACTCTGAGGTCAGCTACTAAGATTAGAAGCTTTTCGGGATTAGCTTGTTACTATAGAAGGTTTATCGAAGGTTTTTCTAAGTTGGCACTTTCATTGACTAAGTTAACTTGTAAAGGTAAATCTTTTGTATGGGACGTTCAGTGCGAAGAAAGTTTTATGGAATTGAAGAAGTGGTTGACGTCGGCTCCGATTTTGACGTTGCCTAATCCAGGAGAGCCTTTTGTGGTGTATTGTGATGCTTCTAAGATGGGTTTAAGAGGTGTGCTTATGCAGAATGATAAGGTAGTTTCTTATGCGTCAAGGTAGTTGAGGACTCATGAGAAGAACTATCCTACGCATGATTTAGAGCTTGCTGCAGTTGTATTTGTGTTAAAGATTTGGAGGCATTATCTTTATGGTTCTAGATTTGAAGTGTTTAGCGACCATAAGAGCTTAAAGTATTTATTAGATCAGAAGGAGTTGAATATGAGGCAACAAAGATGGTTGGAATTGTTAAAGGATTATGATTTCGGATTGAATTATCATCCAGGAAAAGCTAATGTGGTAGCTGATGCGTTGAGTCGAAAGACTTTACATATGTCGGCAATGATGGTTAAAGAGTTGGAATTAATTGAACAGTTCAGAGATATGAGCTTAGTTTGCGAGGCTACACTGCAGAGTGTTATGTTGGGTATGTTGAAGATTAATAATGAATTTCTAGACAGTATCAGAGAAGCTCAGAAGTTGGATGTGAAATTGGTAGATTTGATGGTTGGAATCGATCAATATGAGAATAATGATTTTAAGTTAGATGCGCAGGGTGTGATAATATTTTGTAACCGGATTTGTATTCTTGATGATGTAGAGATGAAGAAAGTGATACTTGAAGAGATTCATAGAAGTAAGTTGAGTATCCATCCAGGAGCTACAAAGATGTATCAAGATTTGAAAGGTTTGTTTTGGTGGCCTGGAATGAAGAGTGATGTGGCTCGGTTTGTGTATGCATGTTTGACTTGTTAGAAGTCGAAAGTTGAACATCAGAAGCCAGCAGGATTGATGCAACCGTTAGAAGTTCCATAATTGAAATGGGATAACATTTTGATGGACTTTGTGACGGGGTTACCTAATACTATAAAAGGACATGATTCGATTTAGGTGATTGTTGATAGTCTTACGAAGTTGGCTCATTTTATTCCTATTAACATCAGTTTTCCAGTGTCGAAGTTGGCTGAGATTTACACTAGTGTGATCGTGAAGCTGCATGGTGTTCCTTTATGCATTGTGTCAGATAGAGATCCAAGATTTACTTCTGATTTTTGGAAGATTTTGCAAGAAGAGTTGGGTTCTAAGTTGAGGTTGAGTTCAGCGTATCATCCTCAGACAGATGGTCAGACTGAACGGACTATTTAATCGCTGGAAGACTTGTTGAGGGCTTGTGTTCTTGAGCAGGGAGGTTCGTTGGATACTTACCTTCCGTTGATAGAGTTCACTTATAATAATAGTGACCATTCCAGTATTGGGATGGTACCTTTTGAAGTGTTGTATGGTCGAAGATGTAGAACTCCTTTATGTTGGCATGAATCTGGTGAAAGTGTAGTACTTGGACCTGAACTTGTCCGTGAGACTACCGAGAAGGTGAAGTTGATTCGAGAAAAGATGAAAGCTTCCCAAAGTAGACAAAAGAGTTATCATGACAAGCGAAGGAAAGACTTAGAATTTCAAGCGGGTGACCATGTGTTTTTGAGAGTTACACATGTGACTAGTGTATGGAGAGTGTTGAAGTCTAAGAAGCTCACTTCTCGTTTTATTGGACCATATCAGATTTCGGAGAGAGTGAGGAATGTTGCTTATAGAGTGGCTTTACCGCAGAATATTTCAAATTTGCATGATGTGTTTCATGTGTCGCAACTCCGGAAGTATATTTCAGATCCATCTCATGTGATCCGTATGGACGATGTGCAAGTACAGGATAATCTTAAGGTTGAGACGATGCCTGTACGGATCACGGATCGTGAAATAAAGACTCTGAGGGGCAAAGAGATTGCTTTGGTTAAAGTGGTTTGGCTAGGAGCTACTGGAGAAAGCATGACTTGGGAGTTGGAGAGCAAAATGCGAGACTCATATCCTGAGTTGTTTGGTTAAGGTAAATTTTCGAGGACGGAAATATTCTAAGTGGGAGAGAGTTGTAACGCCCGTAATTTAATTAATTATTTAATTAAATTATTTTTGGAATATTTGAGAAGATGTGTTGTGATTAGTGGGATTTATTTATTTTATTAAGTGGTGAAATAATATTAGAAGGATAATATTATTTGATGTGGGCTTGTTTTAAAGGATAGAAGTAGTATTAAGGGGGTGTAGTATTCTTAAGCCCATTAAGGAATAAAGAGAATAATAGGGTTATTTTTATTATTGTTAGAATAAGGAGAAAAGAAGAAGCAGTAAGAAGAATAAGGGTTAGAAGAGAAAGAACGTGAAAGCTATTGGAAAAGAGGAAAGAGGCAGAACGGAAATCAATTGGAGATAGTATAGAGCAACCTTCAATCCAAGGTAAGGGTGGGGTTCTGACTCTATAATAGGATTCATGATAATTGGTATGTGGGGTTAGAGGTGAAAGATTGTTTGGTTTATGATTGAATTATATATGATGATGTATGATGAGAATCGATTGATTATAGATGAATAACGATGTCCCGATGCTGTATAAATGATGTAGAATTATAGGATAATTATAGTTGATGATTTTCTATGATTAAATATGTTTTTAGGGCTTAAAGTATGGAATCCGTAGTGAAAACACAGAGAAATCGCAAAACTCATACATGACAGAGCAGTATGTGTCGACCCCAAACACTATGTGTCGATACAAGAATGTTGTTAGACTCAGTATAAGTCGACACGAAGGAGTCATGAGTCGATACATGAGGGCTTTTAGACTCAGGGTGAGTCGATACGTAAGGGCATGTGTCGATACATGCAGTGTGGCAGACTCAGTATGAGTCGATACAAGAGAGTATGCATCGACTCATACGATGTGTTAAACCCAATAAGCGTCGACCCAAGGCATTACACGTCGATCCATGTTGTCTGGTTTTTGGCAGAATCAGTTTGAGAAGGCTGTAACTTGAGTTTTCGGAATCCGTTTGAGGTGTCGTTCGAAGCATTGAATAGCTAATGCGATGAAACTTCATTATTAAGGATTAAAATGAAGAATAGGAAGGCTAATCCTAGTGTCTAAGTTAGGAATCAGATTAGTTCCTGTGTTGATCGTTATGTTAATTTTTGTGAAGAATGATGAGGATGAAACGTTTATAGATTACTGTCTGAGTTGTAACAGTGGGATTAATGATGATAATGATGTAGTATTACAAAATAGTAAAATGCAGAGGTTTGCTAATTTAGAAGCAATCCTTAGTTGATTAACTAGTTATAGGTGAATCATGTTTTAGGCATATGGCCAACGTTGCGAGATTGATGAATTGTTGTTGTAATGTTGTTGAGGCTGAATTTATGCGAAATATATAATATATATATATATATATATATATATATATATATATATATATATATATATATATATATATATATATATATATATATATATATATATATATATATATATATATATATATATATATATATATATATATATATATATATATATGATTGATGAATTATGATGTTGATGTATGATATTGATGAAAGATGTTGAGATGCCTTTAATAATTGGCAGCCTTTAAGATGTAGGCTTTTGGCCAACGATGATGTTGTGTTGAGATGTTGATAATCATGGTGTTGTCATTACATTCATGATTGTGTCGCATACATTGCATTTCAAGATGGAGCTTATGCTCGTTAAGATGGCCTGTATTGGCGAATATTAAGATGAAGGCTTATGCCTTGTTGATGCCTCTATTTATTGGCAGATTTTTAAGATGGGAGTTCTGCTCCAATGGTACCACATGCATTTGAATAGTATTGAGTCACATTATATGATTTCATAAAGAAATTGCATATTGATGTTATGAATGTGTATTATTATTACGATTATGGTTGATTATAAGATGAGAAGTGGTGATGTTGTATGATCTTATTTAATATATTAATTATCATACACTTTATTATATTGTTAGATATCTCACCCCTTATGTTTGAATGTTACCCTTACATTGGTAACGTGCAGGTAATCGAGAGTGAATGATGTATACCTTCAATAGTTCGAGTCGGTGTCATTGCTCTGATATGTAACACTCGGGGGGCATGAACGCTTGTTGCTTTTGATTGTTGATTATTCAGCTATTAAACTTTAAGTTGATTATTATTAAGTATGTGTTGTTTTGAAGTTGTTGTAACGATGATAAAGATGTTATTAAGAATTCTGTTGCGTAGATGTTTAAATTGTTGAAATAAGAGATTAAGTTATTATGATGATGGTTCATCTGAAGTTTAAAGTGTTATGTATCCACGATGAATGCAATGTGTTTTTAAAGATGAATTTGTGGCATCCCGATTCGTTTGTATGAATGATTATAACTCTGATTTGCTTATATAATTTCTGGGTAGAATTAGGGTGTTACATTAACCAGCGGTACTACACTCTCATCTGGTTAAACAACAAAAACCATTAAATATAATATAAAATAGGTGGACCAGAGAGGCACCAGAGCCCTAGCTCCGGTCGTCTTCTCCAGCGAGGTGATTTATCAACCTGCAAAAATAGTAAACGTTAGAGAGTGAAAAGAACCTTATCCCCCTAAATTCACCCTTACGAATCCATTGGTGGCATTAGTTTTGGCCAATTCGACCTACGCAATGAGATACGAACAAAAATGAAAAACAGCTCTGTTGTACCCCAATTTTTGCCCCTAAGATCCCCCCATCATACCATGTTGATTCAATCACAACAAGATCACATTAGGGCTTTTGGTTCTCCTCCCTATCTTTAGCTTTGCTCTTTGAGGAATCACCAAGCATCTTGACTTGTTTTCTTTTGTGATCATGAATATTTTGTCTTGATTCTTCTTTTAATTAATAAAATGCAATGTTGGTTTGTCTTACTTATTAATAATGTAGGTAAAGGCAATGAGGCTTAGCAAGTTGCTCCATGGGTTCATGAGTTTATTTCCATGCCCTAGGCAATAAAGATTGAGAAGTCCAAACTTCAATATTGAAGTTGTTTTGCAAGGGATGGCATGGCAAGGTTATTTTGGTTCACTATATTTCCAAGTTATCAAGATTGGTTCAAAAGTGCAAGGGATTGATTGAAGAAGTTGTCATGGTTGGACAAGGTCTTGTTCCCATTGATCACAAGTGCATATTTCTCTCAATTATCAAGATATTAAAGTGGTTTTGATGGCTATCAATTCTTTTTTTCATCCTCAATAACTTCTGTTTACAAAGCAAGAGTGTTGGTACAAGAAGGTTTTTCAAAATTGTCAAGGTTCCTCGAAGCATTTTCTTGATCTAGGAGTTAGGGTTTTGAACTTCAAAGAAATATGTCTTGCTCATATTTTGGTATTTTTGAGTGATTCCAAATACATCCTTCTCTTTAAAAGGTTATTAATAATTCACTTCAAAAGTTTTAAGGAGTTTTCGTGTGGAAGAAACTTGATGGTGAAGAAAGATTACAAGTCCTCCAGATGAACCCCCAATTTCTCATGTGTAACTTCAAACGATCATAACTTGGTCAATTTTTATCACCTTGAGCCTAATATTTTTCCATAATGATCTTGAGGATGTGAACTTTATCCCTTCTTTTATATGCAAAGTGAGCAAATGGATGGAGTATGCCCTAAGGATACAAAATATTATAGGTAATTTCTTGATTTTTTTCCAACTTCAACGATTCATAACTCTCTCAATTTTTGGAGATTTTGAATGGTTCGGGTTTCAAAGTGTCATTTAAGAGGTCTATTTCATGCCATCTTTTTTGGTCAAGAGCAAATTCCAAGTGGAAGGCCATGTTTGGATGCAAAACATTATAGGTCACTTTTGAAGAAAAATTTGAAATATTTCTAAGTGTGGAAAGTCAACCCTTTTTCTCCAACTTTGACACAATGCAACTTTCATCTCAAGCATCCATTTGATTTCATTCTTTTTCCATTGCAAAGCTTGTAACATCATCTTTCTAAATCATCAAGAATCATGCCCTAAGACCCCTCGAGATGAGAATGCCATTGATTTGAACTTGATAACTTGAAACTGAAGTTTCTTCAAAGGCCAGAACTTGAAATCATCGATATAGCTTCTAAACACTTTCTTTCTGCGCGTTTTTGCCTCTAAACATGTTTAGTGAACTTCCATAAGTGATTAGCACAATAAAACGCGTATTTTGGATGAGTTTTGATCAAATTAGAAGTCACACTTTTCTTGTTTGCAACTTCACACGATTTCCCTCCAAACTTCATCATTTCACACGTTTGGATATTCCATTTGAATCCTTATAAATAGAGGGTCATCCCTCATTCATTTTCTCAAGCTTGGATAGTCAGAATCACCCTGCCAAACTTGTTCCATAACTCAAATTTCTGCAACATCAAAATCTATTTTCAAGCCGTTTTCAATCCAATTTTTCTATCAATTTACCTTCCTTGATCTTCCCTGAAGCTAACCATATAATTACCTTCAAGAATCGTGCCCTATATTGCTCCATAGAAGTCCAGTTTTAGAGCTCTACAACTCCACTTCAATAGGTAGATTTCTTCATCAATTCTTCAAAACTTTGATATCATTGTGATGCTCTCATTGCCCTGGTTCTAGTCGCAACACTTAATTTTATCTAGAAGCATGTTTTGACCATGAAATTTCAAATCCCTTTTCAAAACTTCCCTTCCAAATTGCTTGAGCTACAATTTATATAAATTTATCGCAAAGGTGTGGTTGTCTTCGTCTTGAAGAGACAAAGCGAATGGCATAAGTCTCGTGCTCTAATTTTACAGATTGAGCAACCTGGTTTTGGGACTGGCTGGAGGTTGAAGATGACCAACGTGTCATCCTTCAACCAATCAAACAGAGCCATTTGTCTTTTTTGAATTTCTGATTTATATTTAATTCAGTGCAATATTCACTAAAGTTCATAACATGCACAGCGCACCAGGTCCACTTGATCTGTTTACTAACGCGTTTTGACATTGATCAGATGGCCCATAATTTTTTGGTTTTTATTTATTTCTTCTGATTTTTATATTTAATTGTTTTAAATTTCAAAAAATCTGAAAAAATTATGAAAAGTATTTTTAAATTTTCTCTTTCTGATTTTTATTATTTCACAATTTTATTTTGTATTTTGATATTTTTTTTATAAATTTTCACTTTATTTGATTTGTTTTAAATGTTTAAAAATACTTTTATGCATTTTTTAATTCTGAAAATATTATGGAATGATCCAATGATATTGTGACAAATATTGGTGACCTCATTCATTTTTTATTTTTGACTTTGGTATTTTTTTAATCATTTTTGGTTCATTTTACTCATTTCTTTTAATTTTAAAAAATAGTTTCTTACCTTAAAAAATTACCAAAAATTTTATAAAATCATTTTAGTTCATTTATGATTTTTCTATGGTCTTACTTTTTATTTCTTTATTAATTTGAACATAGTTGATATTTTTCTCTTTTATTTCTATTTTAAAAAATATTTTAAAACTTTTTTAATGTATATATTAAATGCAATATTATTTTGTGATTATTTTCTGGCTGATCTTGGGTTGAATTTTTGATTATGAACTTTGTTAACATCATTGGATCCATGGTGTTTAGTTTAACTCCATAAAAATGGATGA
The DNA here is from genome assembly GCA_948472305.1 of Vicia faba. NCBI lineage: Eukaryota > Viridiplantae > Streptophyta > Magnoliopsida > Fabales > Fabaceae > Vicia > Vicia faba. The sequence goes on along the minus strand of OX451737.1, from coordinate 1,680,096,676 downwards.
ATGATTTTAATAATAGTTTAATTGAAATTTAATTCAAATATGGTTTGTATGTTCTTTCCCACTCCTCTTCATCTTATCCCTTTCTTATTGCACTAAATGTTATTGGAGCATGGTCTCTATATCATGTCTCAAAACAAATGGTGCATAGATTGCTATTGACGGGCCTCAAAATAGGTGCGACTTCTAGATAAGTCCACTTATGATTGCTTAACATAGCGCTAAATTTTGTCCTGATTCGAACAAATGATCATTCGTGGCCCAAACCTATGTTTGCAAGCCCAAGCATGTTAATTTGATCTATTTGATCCAATAACCTTGAGATTCATTGTGTGGATGCTTTGGTTCTACCAATCCTCTAATGGATCTACAACACTTTTGGTCAATGCGGATCACTTAAACATCATTGATCATTAAATGATACTTGTGAGGATTCCAAATAGATGATATACTTGACAAAAAGCAAATGCAACTTGTTGTGTGGAGGCTTTTATTCTACCAATCATCTAATGAGTTCCAAATGCAAGTTTCAAGATGGTCATCCAACTAACCAATAATTATTAATTTATTTCACTTCGTGCTTTTATGTTTTATGCTTTATGTACCATTTACTTTAAGCATTACATTTCATGTCATTTGTATTTTTCTCACTTGAGCATTTATATCTTTGTTATCTTTATTTTGCTCATTTGAGACTTTCTTTTCTTCTTTCACGACAACTAATAATCAACATAAACAATAAAAAGTTTGATGATACTTGGACTATTTGGTTACTATCATTGGCATTATGGAGTATTGGACTTCTTGGACTTAGGGTTAGAGACCTTGATCACATGTTGGAGACCTTGTAACCTTAATTGATATTTTGTCTGGAGCTCTTGAGGTTTACCTCAAGACACTGGGTTGTTTGTTTGTTTTGTATGCAGGTTATTGTGATTACATTCTTTGTTTGTAATATGGAATTCACCCGTATACAGCCGTTACTCTGCCCAATTTTTGTGTAGACTTAATACACTTGAAGTTTGGTTCTCTCAAGAGGTCTAGTATCTTTGCTTACTTGGTTTCAATCCAAAGGATGAGAATTTTATCTTGGCTCATAATGTCAAGTATTGGCTTCTTGTTGGTTAAATGGTTATTATCCCTGGCTTTTACCTTATGCTTTAGGATAATCTCTTCTTCTCCTCCCATCTTCTTTAATTTCAAAAATCTTCTCTCTCCTTTTGAAAACTCTTCTTGTTTTTTAAACCTAAACCATTTTCATAATAAACTTGTACTTAGGTCCATGCATTTTCAAAACCTTTTCATAAATAAACTTCAATCAACTTAATAATACCTTGACATTTTTTTTTGAGAAGACTAAAAGTCAATCAATCTCATTTCAAATCATTTGGCCATTTTGGCTTTTTATTTTAAAACCTTTCTCAAAAGATTAGACTCTTGTCAATCCTTGTAGTGATGCAAATAACTATACTTCTACAATATGTAGTGAAGAGAGATATTTTCCACTTGGGTGTTGAGTGAGGCATTGTTGATTTTAAAATCCAAGCCATATCCTCCATTTTGAGATGATGCAAATTCTCCTTTCTCATGATTGTGGGAAGTAAGTATGTTTTTCCACATGAATAATGACGATGATGTCTTATCTTATAAAACCAATTAACATACCTATGTTTTAAAATATTTCAAAATAGGAACTACGTGTACCCTGATCCCCTATTGCACGAAAGGTGGTACGTAGGCATTAAAGGTTCGCAACCGCGACGGCTGCAAAAATAATAAATAATATATTTCTTTTCTCACCTCCACCATCTATTTTTTTATATACAACATGTTATAGCCAAAATATACAGCTTTTTTCAAAGAGGTTCTTGCGGAGTACCGTAGATGTTTAGGGTGCTAATATCTTCCCTTTTCATAACCAACCCCTTTACCTAGAATCTTTCCCCCTCTTTTTGGGTTACTCACTCTTTTCCCATTACTTTGGAAATAATAAAGCGCAGTGGCAATTTTCATTTTGATTTGTATAAGGCTAGTCAATCCAATGGCTTAGTCTTAAACATTTCTACCGCTACAGAAAAATGGCGACTTCACTGGGGAAAGATTGACCTCTTGCTGGTCCATCCCTAAGTGGGTTGAGCCTATATTTGTTTATATCTGTATATGTGCTATTGTTGTTTATGTGTTATATGTTGTATATATGTTTGTCTGGATTTTCCTGGTTTTCAGGGTGCTTGGTGATTACTTATAAGTCCTATACCCGGACTTGGGCAAACTTTATGATAGGTCGGGCGGTATAGTCATGTTAACTTTGAGGGAGTAATCCCAAAAAAGGAGGCATGAGATCCCCCACTCAGTGGAGCCCCCTTTGACTGTAGTGTCGTTTACCGAGTAATCGGGAAGACGTACTGCTTTCGACCTGGGAGCCTGCTGAAGTTGAGGACCGTAGAATACCTAACCCATCCTGGCCTTTTAGGTGTAGTGCGGAAGCTATGACGGAGTAATCCGGAAATAGTTGTCACGCGATACTATGCTCGGACGAGTTTTTCTTGGGAATATTACTAATTACTGAGTTAATCTGGAAGTTGGTAATATCCGAAGGAAGGATGTAGACTCTGTGAACCTTTAGAACCTTGTTCGGCAGGTGATAACTTTTAGACCATACCTTATGGGTGGTACCTTTAACCTCATGCTCGTGACATTGAACCTATGAACCCTATATGTGTGATCTTGTGTGTGATTGTTGCATCATGCATCCATGCACTCATAAGCATCTTTTGAAGAAATTTTATTTCAAGGGACTTGAAAGTTGACCATTTGTGAACATCTCAAATACTTTTTGACCATGGATTCTGGAAAAAGAAAGACTGGAATATACAGTTTCAAAGATCCCAAGTTAGATGAGTTAATCAGTCTAATTCCCGAGATTGAGTGTGCTGCATATTTTCGGAAGAAGTATGGATCCATCATTCCTCTCATGAAGCTTGGGATGAAGGAGGGTATTATCTATACCTTGATCCAGTTCTATGACCTGATCTATCATTGCTTTAATTTTCCAGACTATCAGTTGATGCCTATACTAGAGGAGTATTCTTATCTGTTGGATTTACCTATTACCGATCATGTTCCTTTTACTGGTTTGGAGGGTGAGCCAAAACCACATGAGATATCTGCTTTGATCCATTTGGGGAAGTCAGAGGTTGAAGCCCATATGACTATTAAAGGAGGGATTAAAGGATTACCAGCTCAGTTCTTATTAGAGAAAGCTCGTTACTTTGCCAGGATGAAGAGTACAGTCGCTTTTGAGGCCATCTTTGCTCTGATTGCTTATGGGTTGTTTTTATTTCCTAATGTGGACAAGTTTGTTGACATTAATGCTATCAGGATCTTCATGATTGGAAACCTAGTTCCTACATTGTTGGGTGATGCTTATTACTCTATTCATCTTCGAAATTCTTATCATGGGGATATGATTTTCTGTTGCACGCCTCTGTTGTACCAGTGGTTTATTTCTCATATGCCTATGTCTGATGCTTTCTGGGATGTTAGGAAGGAACCCCGTTGGGCTCATAAGATCTTGGCACTTACTCACTCGGATATTGATTGGTATCATCGGGCTTACCATGATGTAGAGATTGTCGACAGTTGTGGTAGTTTCCCCAATGTACCTCTTCTTGGTACAAAGGGAGGAATTAACTACAACCCTGTTCTTGCACGACGATATCTTGGTTATCTGGTGAGGGATAAACCAAATAGTATTCATTTGAGCAGTTTCTTTCTGAAGGAGGGAGAAGACCATAAGGAAGCTAGGGAGAAGATTGCAAAGGCCTGGCATCACATTCATAAGAAGAGTAGGAAAGACTTGGGACCTAAGGGGGTTGTTTCTTTAGAGCCATATCTTCAGTGGGTCCAAACGAGAGTTATTCAGTTGAAGATGTCGTATTCCCGGGAAACACCTATTCCTGATTTGTTTGTGAAGACCACTCCTCCCTTATTGTATGATATAGAAGAGCTACATCTTGCTTTGGTCAGGATACAATAGGAAAAGGACGCTTGGAAGAATAAGTGCCAAACTTTAGAGATTTCCTATAGAGCAGACTTGAAGGAGAAAGACGACTTGATTGAGATTCTTGAGAGTCAGGCTGTAGAGATAATGGAGAGGCAAGGGGATTTATTTTCTCCTAAGCCTCAATCAGATTCTAGTTGCTCACTTCCTGATTCAGGTGATTGGAAGGGGGTTGCCACCAGATATGCGGAAGAAAACCAGAGGTTGAAGGCTCAGATTGCCAGACTTATAGGGAAGCGCCAGCGTATAGAGTGATCTCCGTCAATTTTTCTTATTAGGGTTTTAGACTTTATTTTCATCTTGTACTTGGGATTATTGAAACTTGTAACCCATTTTGAAGTTATTATAATAAAAAATTTCAGTATTTAAAATATGTTATTACTTTGATATTTTCAATGTGTCTATAAATCTTTAAGTCCCTTGAGATATTAATAATAAAATAAATCATGTGCATTGCATATCATGCATCATATTGCGCATATTTCTTGCATTTCTTTGCATATCCAGGTGTCTTACCAAGCTTCTTTACTTCGTTCTGCAAGCTGTCTCACCACTACAACACTCAAGCCAATTTCAGAAGGAAGATGGACAACTTAGAACAAGACAATCGCGAGCTACGCGAGGAGGTTTTTTCTTTGAAGGCCGGCATGGCCAATCTTAATGCTCTGATGGAATCTCTGGTGGCTGCTCAAAATCAACCATCGAGTGTCCAACCTCAACAAGCAAGGGTTACTACTGAAGCTTCAACTGTTCCTGTATCTGCTACTCCAATTGTTTCTCATAATCGCATGCCTCAAGGTTATCCATGGGGAATGCTAGAGAAATTTGTGCCTGAAGGTTTCAACCTCGATCCTCAAGATGCTCCCGTTGTTCAGAATACTATTACTCCCGCACCTTCTATGGTGCACATTGCTCCTGCTGCACCTCCTTCGGTGAACATGGTTCTAATTGTTAATGATGATATGTGTCGTCCTTTTCCTACATCAAGTGGAGACTTGGGTCTCTATGATATAATGGATGATTTTCAAGAGCAGTTTGACAAGATGCAGAGGGAGATGAAGGCCCTCAGGGGAAAGGAATTGTTCGGGCAAAAAGTGAATGATTTATGCTTGGTCCCGAATGTTAAGATACCTGCGAAGTTTAAGGTCCCGAAATTCGAGAAGTACAAGGGCAACACTTGCCCTCGTGCTCATCTTGTGATGTATGTAAGGAGAATGTCTACCCATACTGATGATCAGCGTTTGCTGATTCACTTTTTTCAGGATAGTTTGACTGGTGTTGTGTTTAAATGGTATATGAGTTTGGACAGCATCAATATCCATACTTTCAATGACTTTGGAGAAGCATTTATCAGATAATACAAATACAACGTGGACATGGCGCCTGACCGTGATCAACTCAGGGCCATAGTTCAGAAAGACAGGGAATCATTCAAAGAATACGCACAAAGATGGCGTGAGGTAGCCGCCCAAGTAATTCCTCCCATGGAAGAGAAGGAGATGACTAATATTTTCTTGAAGACTATGGGTGTTTTCTACTATGAGAGGATGGTAGCAAGTGCACCAAGTGACTTTACTGAAATGGTAGGCATGGGTATCCACTTAGAAAAGGTTGTAAGAGAGGGACGTCATACGAAGGGTGAATGTTCTGGAAGTACGAAGAAGCCATCCTATGGGTTTACCAAAAAGAAAGAAGGATATACGAATGCTGTTATGCAAGAGAGGAGGGTTAACACTCCTAGAAGAAATTATCAGCGTCATCAACAAGTCGCCTCGGTAACTCTAGTTGTTGGTGTAGCTCCAACCACCGTTGCTTATTAGAGACCACCCCATCAGGGAAATCAAGGGTATAATCAGAGAAGGGAGAGTTATGACCCTATCTCTGTGAGTTATACAGAATTACTCCCAGTGTTAATTCAGAAGAAGCTGGTTCAGACCAGACCACCTCCCGTTGTACCATTATTGTTGCCTTGGTATTACAAGGCGGACCAAACATGTGCTTTTCATCAGGGAGCATCAGGGCATAATGTTGAGAATTGCAATCCTTTGAAGACTGGGGTGCAGAAATTAGTGAAGTCCTGTATTCTATCTTTCAAGGATGCGGGCCCTAATGTGAAAAACAATCCTCTACCCAAGCATGGAGGAGCAAATGTTGTAAACATCGTGGCCGGTTATCCAGGCGACTTCCAGATTTTTTATATTAATCTGGTTAGAGGAGATTTGGTGAAAATGCATGCAGACCTATGTGAATTTAGCTATTATACGCTTGACCATGCCGGTTGTGCTATTTTCAGTACAGACATACAGGGTTACGATAAAATAAAGGTTGATTTGTAGGAGGTGATGGATGAGGGCCTCATCCACATAATCAGGCCAAGGGCAGAGTATGAAGAGGAAGTAAACATGGTTTCTGGATGTCCTGGAGAGTTCAGAATATTTTATGTAGAACATATGAATGAGGATCTTGTACAAGTGCACGCTACTTTTTGCCACATGGCTGGTCAAGTGGAACATCAGTATGGATCTTGCTGAATTTGCTGCCAGGACTCCCGAGGATGTTCAGTTGCAAGAGAAGGTGCTCAGTAGTTGTTGGATAATGGAACTATCAAGGTTACGGGTCAAAGGGATGATTACCATGAAGTTGATATGATTGAGGTTTGTTTGGTTGAAGAAGAGTCGAGTGATGAGTATGCCTCTACAGATGAGTTATTTTCCTCGGATGAAGATTTGATTTCCAGAGATGACTCTATAATGACTGATTTTGTTGAAGAAGAGGTAAACGTCATTGTGCCTTGTTTTGGTGCACCCGCCCCTTTTGAAGTTCTATATTATAGCAAGCCAGCTATTGCTTCACTGGTGATTAGTTCGCCGAATTATGTCCCCTACAAGTCAGATAAGGTTGTACCCTATAAATATAATGCTACAATCTTAGAGAATGGAGTAGAAGTTCCCATCCAGACAATTCCTGATGTTGGAAATATTGCTGAGACTAGCAGAGTGACCCGCAGTGGTCGTGTATTTGCATAAATTATTCCTGGAGATGTTAACGCTGGAAAGAAAATTGATGAGAATGTTGAACCCAAGAAGGTAGTGGGTGAATCTAGTGGGGCTACGTTTGAGAAAGAAGTGGATGATATTTTGAAGATAATCAAGATGGGCGACTATAGAATTGTGTATCATCTACTACTGACTCCTTCAAAAATATCCATCTTGGCTTTATTGATCAACTCCTTTGCTCACATAGAATCTCTGATAAGGGTATTGGACCAAGCTTTTGTGGAAAGTGACATGCCTATAGACCAATTCAGCAGTGTAGTAGGTAACATTACATCATGTAATAACTTGAGTTTCTGCGATGATGAATTGCCAGATGAAGGAAATAATCATAACTTGGCCCTCCACGTCTCTATGAACTGCAAGAATGACTCACTATCCAATGTGCTGATTGATAATGGATCCGCTTTGAACGTCATACAAAGAAGCACGCTTATGAAGTTGAAATATCAAGGAACGCCGATGCGCCCAAGTGGCATTATTGTGAAAGCGTTTGATGGATCAAGGAAATATGTTATTGGTGAAGTGGACTTGCCTATTCATATAGGCCCACATTTGTTTCAGATTACTTTCCAGGCCATGGATATTGTACCCGCTTATAGCTGCTTTCTTGGACGGCCATGGATACATGAGGTAGGGGTTGTCACTTAAACTTTACACCAAAAGCTGAAGTTTGTATGTGAAGGAAAAGTGGTCATCATAAATGGAAAACAAGCATTGTTGATATCTCATTTGTCCTCTTTCAGCATTGTAGAGGCGGATGAAGCTGCTCTTGGAACCTAGTTCCAAGCTTTATCCATCGATAATATAAGGGGAAATGAGAATTCCATGGTTTCACTTAAGGATGCGCAGCAAGTTGTGAGTAATGGTCATAGTGAAGTTTAGGGACAGATTATGGATCCACCTGTAAACAAGAATAAAGCTGGCTTGGGGTTCTCTTTGAGGAATGATAAAGGTAAGGGCATGAAGCCGAAGTCTTCTGCAGGCAAGTATCAAGACATCTTCTGTAGCAGGGGCTATCTTCATACAATTGTTTCTGGGATTAATGCCATTGTGGAAGATGAAGCTGAGCCGGAAATGCCGAATTACGTGACGTATGGAGTTAGGGTTCAGAACTGGATCACCATTGACGTTCCCTCTTGCATACATGTTTCAAAGTAATTTGTCTTGTTAATCTTTTTGAAAAAGCTTTCATTCTACCCAAGGTGGAAGTATTAATATTGTATGGGCTTATCTGGTTGTTGTGACTTTTTAAATCAATAATTAAAGTTGTCTTTGTTTCCCAAAATTGTGTTTTTATTTTCTACTTTTTCTTGGAAAATGGTAATCAGAAGAAAAAAAACCTTTCAAAATAAATTATAACTGAAATTCAGTCTGCATGATCACTTGTTATATGTGTCAGTTTCTAAAAACAATCATAAATCATATGTGCAGATTAATTAAAAAACCGTTGAATACAATGACCTTGCACCCTCTCCCAACTTTGAATGTCCTGTGTATGGGGCCGAAGAAGAAGACTATGATAAGATTCCAGAAGAGGTCTCACGGTTGCTTGAGCGCGAGGAAAATTCCATTCAGCCATATAAAGAGCCATTGGAAGTAATCAATTTGGGTTCAGAAGAAGATCAGAAAGAAGTCAAGATTGGAGCATTATTGCATCCTAATATGAAGAGCAGGTTAATTGAGTTGTTGAAAGAGTATGTGGATATTTTTTCTTGGTCTTATCAAGATATGCCTGGTCTAGATACAGATATTGTAGAGCACCATTTACAGTTGAAGCCAGAGTGTCCGTCAATCAAATAGAAGTTGCAAAGAACTCACCCGAATATGGTAGTGAAGATCAAAGAGGAAGTTCTAAAGCAGATTAATGTCAGTTTTCTTGTGACATCAGTATACCCTTAATGGATTGCAGATATTGTCCTAGTACCAAAGAAAGACGGAAAAGTTTGCATGTGCGTAGATTACAGAGATCTAAATAAAGCTAGTCCAAAAGATGATTTTCCATTGCCACACATTGACATGTTAGTGGATAGCACAGCAAAATTCAAAGTATTCTCGTTCATGGACGGATTTTCCGGGTATAATCAAATGAGAATGGCTCCAGAGGACATGGAAAAACAATGTTTATCACACACTGGGGAACATTCTGTTACAGAGTGATTCCCTTCGGGTTGAAGAACGCTGGTGCAACGTACTAGAGGGCTATGAAAACCCTATTCCATTATCTGATGCACAAGGAAATTGAGGTATATGTTGATGATATGATTGCTAAATCCCGGACTGAAGAAGGGCGTGTAGAAGATTTTTTGAAGTTATTTCAGCAATTGAGGAAGTATCGACTCTGCTTGAATCTAAATAAATGTACATTCGGTGTTCGATCAGGGAAATTATTGGGTTTCATTGTTAGCCATAAAGGAATTGAAGTTGACCCTGACAAAGTCAAAGTAATTCAAGAGATGCAAGCACCGAGAAATGAAAAGCAAGTCAGAGGGTTCCTCGGGCGTTTGAATTATATTTCCAGATTCATTTCTCACATGACGGTAATGTGTGAACCGATCTTTAAGTTTTTAAAGAAAGATCAAGGTTGTGTGTGGATGGATGACTGCCAAAGGGAATTTGAAAGTATTAAAGGATATTTTCGTGAACCTCCTATCTTGCTCCCTCCTGTTGAAGGAAGACCATTGATTATGTATCTGACAGTGTTAGATAATTCCATGGGTTGTATTCTGGGACAACAAGATGAAACGGGGAAGAAAGAGTATTCCATTTATTATCTCAGTAAAAAGTTTACTGATTGTGAGTCACGATATTCCATGCTGGAAAAGACATGTTGTGCTCTGGCCTGGGTGGAAAAACGTTTGCGGCAGTATATGTTGAATCACACTACTTGGTTGATCTCCAAAATGGATCAAATCAAGTACATTTTTGAAAAGCCTGCTCTTACTGGGAGAATTGCTCGCTGGCAGATGCTGTTATCTGAATATGATATCGAATACCGTACTCAAAAATCTATTAAGAGCAGCATGTGGGCAGATTATATTGCTCACCAACTAGTTGATGATCATCAGTCTGTGAAGTATGATTTTCCCGATGAGGATGTGATGTTTCTGAAAGTGAAAGATTGTGAAGAACCATTGCTTGAGGAAGGTCCTGATCCTGAATCTTGCTAGAGTATGATATTTGATGGAGCTGTGAATGTTTATTGTGATATGGTGGGTGAACTGACTTGAGGTTTTGAGTTTTGTCGCAAATGTCGCGGTTAGCAAGAGTCGCCACCGACTTTTCTTTTATCCAAAAGGAAAGGTAAAAAAGCACAGGAAAGACCTTTGAGATGTTTTCTTGAATTCGGGGGTACATTATGAAAAGGGAAGGTGTTAGAACCCTTTTCATCCATGGTTTTCCATGGGCTCTTAGTTACTTGCTTAGATCACTTGCTTTGCTTTGTTTGAAATGGTGTTTGGTGTGGTTTTGAAAGTATTTTGTAAAAGAGGCACTTCGTTTAGGAAATCTTTGTAATGATTCTCGTTTGTAAGAATGTATACAAAGATGTTTATCTTTTGAAAATGTTTTCAATGTTTTGTAAGATGTTTTGAAATGTGTGTGTGTGTTTGTTTTTGAAAATTACAAGGATTGTTTGAAAAGGAGCAAGTAACTTAGAAGCTATCTACCTACTCAAATGTCTTTCTTGTGCATTTTCTATTCCTTTGATATTGTTGACTTACCATTGATTTGGTAAGCAACCCTATCTTTGGATGTAAACGGGACGAGCGTGGGTCATCGTATGACCATGATAGCAATGTTGTCAAGTATCTTAGCATTTTTGAGGGACCAAGATCATTTTGTTTTAGGCAACCTTTGAATAGCGTCATCGAGGGGCTATGATCTTGTATTTTTTTTGCTTTGCCAAGATACTTCGCATACATAACATGGCCATTATATTTTAGGCAACCAAGTGGGAGAAACCCTAAGGGTGCTTGTGTGCAAAGTGTGTCATTTTCATGCTTTTGTCTTGCATTTAGGTTTTTTCTATTTGTTTTGTTTTTTGTTCTTGTCATGCAAACCCTAATTACTAATCATGGTATATGAAAGCGATAAATTGCGTAAATGTAAATATACTAAGCTATTACAACAATTATTATGGGAGGGGGGATACAAGTTTGAATGGGGATTTTGCACAAATATAAACCTAAATACATTATTACAACCAAATCGAATATTGCGCGAATTAAATAAATATAAGGCAAGTATTTAAAATGCAATGCAATGTTTATGTAAAAAATGTTTTATGTTTTTGTATGAGAAAAATAATTAATTCAAACCCTAGAAAAAATAATATTATTTTTGGAGGGGGTTAAACCCTAGTTTTTTAATTAAAAGAAAACAATGTTCTATATTTACTAACTTGTATATTTTTGTATAAAAAATAATAAATAATATTATGTTTAAATATTAAAAATTAAATATGTATAAAAAATAAGTATTTATGAGTATAAATAGTATAATAAAAATATTAAGTATTTTTAAATATATTTATAAGTTATTTAAGAAAAAAAATCTATTTGTCAAAATAAACTAATTTTTATGTAAAAAAATTAATAAAAATAAAATAAAATAAAATTGCAAAAAATAAAGAAATTATATTTAGGATTTTTTTATTATTCAGAAAAACTAATCAAAAGCAATAAATATAAAAATATGAAAAAAATATGAAAAATATAAAAAATCAGCCAGGGGGTGTAATAGTAAGTCAGGGGGTGCAAATGGAAAAAACAAAAAGGCCCAAAGCACAAAAAGCCCAGAAGCGCTTCATCCCTGTCCTTGGTCAGCTTCTTGCGCTCGCTTCCATGTTCAAACTGTATCTTGCTTATGCTTGCATAAAAACAAAAACTCATAACATGAAAAATGTGGCATTTGAGCTCACGATTCCAGCCATATAAATTATGTGACCTAACTCTTAAAGATCAAGGAGAATTTTCAAATCCCTAATTCGTGACCTAACTTTTTCAGAGTTTTCAATCTTCAAATTCTCTTAGCACAAGTAACATAAATGAAAAGTAATGATATGTACAGCTTCGTTATGATGAGAGCTACATTTATTCTTCACAAATCGTGGCTTGAAGTTGCCTATATACAGAGATAGAGTTTAAGAAAATACCTCCTTCAGCTGGATTCGAGTAGGGCAATGTAGGGACTTTAATGAAGGCCTGGTGATTGTTTAAGCTTCCTTGAACTTCATTGAAGCTATTCCAATGCTTATCTTACTTTGAGGATGGCTGGAACTCTCTGACCAAGTCCAACTGCAAGCTTCCAAAGTGAAAATGGAAAATACTGAAACAAGGGTTACAGAACCAGGGTGATGGCTTGGATTGATTAGTTATCAAATGTATGAGATGTTTGAACTGTTTAAACACAAAACGCACGAGCCAAATGAGAGTTGGATGTGCTTTTGTAAAAATTCTGTGTTTTGGGCAGTTTTGAGTGTTTTTGAGTTTTACAGAGTTTTAAGTTCAATCCAAGCGTGCTATGCCTTGTAACAAGTTTGCGTATTTGTATAGAAGTGATCCAAAGTCAGCTCTTCACTAGCTGTGCAAGCCTTAGACCTTTTTGCCACTTTTCGTGCATTTGAAGTAAAGTGAAGTGACCAATCCCACATGCTTGTACTAGCTGGCTTTAGGGCTGATAAGAGTTGGTACATATTGCTTGAGAGCTGTAGAGTTTGTATGCATCAAGGGGACGGGTTCAATGCTTAAGATTGACAAAGTTGCAAAAGTTCATCTTTATGAAAATGGCAATGTGAACTTTTTGCCCAAAATGGAAATGCATCTTGTGTAAAGCTTAAAAAGCAAAGATAAAGGCTTTAGATTCTGAGTATGCATTTAATTATGGAGTTTATAGCAAGCTTAGGACCTGTAAAGCAAGATATAACCATCATAGACTTGATTTGCAACTTGATGCTATGTAAAAATGGCTTGATCAAAAGTGAGAAAATGCCAACTTCCCTTCTTCGATTCTCCCTACTCAAAAATGATCTTGGAGATTTCTTGGACATTTTGGAAAGCTTGATATATGCTCTATAATCCATCTTTGAAATGAAATTTGATATACATCTTGGAACTAGGTGAGAAATGTCCATGAAGTTGGGTCCAAAACCTGCCTAAATTAGGGCAAAATTTCACTAAGTTAAGAAGTTCATGGACCTATATTCACAAATTCATAACTTGAGATCCAAGAATCTTTTGGGAAAAGTTTGTTAAGAAAAGTTGTAGATTTCATGGAGGACTAGAACTTTCATGTTTGGAACTTTTCTTGAATCAAAATGCATCATGGTGAAAAAGTGGTGAAAAGTTGGGGAAAATAAGAAAATTTGTATACTTAGAAAAATTCGAAGTTATGAAAATTTTCAAATTAAAACCCTAATTTTCAAATTTGAGTTTCTTGGTGAACAAGTTTCATATTTTGACATATCTTGATGAATTATGACCCTTGGTACTTGATTTTGACCAAAAAGTCAAAGTTTGACTTTTCAAAATATAGTTGACTTTTGATCAGTTGACTGCAAATTCATCTGTCAATCCAATGAACTTGAGTTCTTTTGAACCATGTAATTAGGTCAAGATGATGCCATTGAATCCTTGAAATCATGATTGAACTCAATTGGTCATTGGCTAGGTTAAAAAAATCATAAATTTCCCTTTCTCAGTCAAAACCCTAATTTTGACCATTTTGCCCTTTTGATGATTTGATCAAATTTCTTGAGGAGTTGTGATCCAAACTTGATCAAATGATACATATGACTCTAAAATGTTGTTGTAGATCAAAAATAATGAAGTTTGACTGTAAATTGGCCATGGTTTACTTTTCCCCAATACAGTTGATTTTTAGGTCAACTGTCCAATTGACTGATCAAAAATGTGGTTCAAGGCTTGAAACTTATCATGAGCAATTTTAGGGATCCAAAATGATGTATGAAAGTCACATGAAGCATTGGTGATCCAAAAATCCTTGTGCAAACTCAAACCCTAATTTTGGGTTATCAGTGCAAAATGAGATGTCTTGAGCTGATCAAACCATAATCTTGTCTTGAGTCCAAGAAGTCTTGTGAGAAAAGTCTTGATAAATGAGAGGGCAAATTTTGGGGTACAACAGTTTCCCCTGTTCAATCTTCTTGTACCTGAAGAGTTAGATTGGCGAGCTTTTTCGTTCGTGACTCGAAGGTAAAAGATGATTGGACACTAGAGTGCCCATAAATTTGCACTCGGCAAAGTGTAGTTGAGAGAATGGGCTTAAAGATGCCGTTTGGAGAGGTGATAGAAACTTGTTGGAGATGGGATTGTAGATGCCATCCAAGAATGTTTGTTGAATTGTAAGTTGTAAGTCAAAAGAATAAGTATCAGAATGGTGTCCGTATCTGGAACGTATTTGAACTGTATCTGGAGACTGAATTTGTATGAGCAATGGAATAGCGTCCGTGTCTGAAGCGTCTCTGAGCTGTATCTAAACTAGAATTTGAATGAGTAACAGAATGGCAACCGTGTCTGGAGCGTATATGGACTGTATCATGAACTTGGAATCTGAATAGGTAACAGAATGGCAACCGTGTCTGGAGCGTATTTGAATTTAAATATGAATGAGTGACAGAATGACTTCCATGTCTGGAGTGTATATGTCCTATATCTGAAAGATGTTGAGATCTGAATGAGTATCAGAATAGCATCCTTCTCTGGAGCGTATCTGAACTGTATCTAGAAGTCTAAATCTGAATGAGTATAAGGATGGAATCCGTGTCTGGTGCGTATCTAAACTGTATCATGATTGCATATTGTTAATGGTAGCTTGTTAATCTTATCCTGAAAAGGGTAAAATGTTAGCTGAAACACAAAGTTATGTTGCATGAAATGTATGATGCAATATATGTGCTTTATCAATGTTTATGATATATGGATATAATGTATGCGCATGTAAGCTGATTTGCTGTATTACTGAGGAAAATAAATCCTTGACTGCTGCTGAGGATATGTGGATTCTTCATGTCTTGAAGTTGGAGTACTGACAAAAAATTTGTTGGGAGAGTAATGCCATGTACTGCTTGAGGAATCTGCTCGGGGAATCCAAAGAACTTTGATGGTTTCTACTGGGGATTAACAATGAGAATCTTCATTTTGTTGGGGAGCAATAAAAACTCTGGGGAAAAATCTTATTCCTGTTTGAAAAAAGTTCAGGAGTTTCGGTCATCTGCAACTCTACCAGGGAGTTATCCTAGGTTGGGGAGAAACAAAAGTTAGTTGTTATCTGGTTGCTTTTCAGACTTCAAGACAACTTGCTAGGGAATTTGGAGAAACTAAATGGTTTCCACTGTGGATTAATAGTTTGAAGTTTTGTCTCCGTTGGGGATCTTAATGACGTACTGTAGGGATTGTTCATGGAATAGCCTAAAGACGTTTTCCTATTCTTTCAACCTGACAGTAATTGTTCTTTTCCATTTCGTTTATTTGTAAACAATAATTATGTTCAAATGCATATGTTCATTAATAAATCATTGGACTTTTTTGCAAATAAAACACAAGTGTAAAAAGAAAAGGACAAATAGTTTTTTTTGTACTTTAAAGAGATATCTTTGTATTTACTTTGAATAAGTATTTTGTACAAAGGAGACAGACATCCTAGTAAGAGAATGGTGTCATGAAAATAAGAAAAATTTATACAAAGAAAGATAGCTATGTGTAAAAAATCCCATTGGGTTCCCATTCTGCTATAGCCTCCGTATCTCCGAATATCTTGTCCATTTGTTGCTTCGTCCGAAGATGATTGAATTAATCAGAAGTTCCGAGTTTGTTAGTGACGAGATTGTCCTCAAATTGATCCGACGAGACATAGTCATACGCTTTAATTCCCTAACTTTTTCCTGGAAGGCCCTTTCGGGTTTTCGATCCACCGGGAAACCCTTTTTTGCCCAAGTCGCCCTTTCGGGTTTTCAACTTGCCGGGTGTACAGACTTTTTTTATTTTATCCCTAATTTTTGCCCGAACCTTTTGGTTCGCCGTGATGCCCTTGTCTTGCCTAAGTGTGTCAACCTAGCGGGTCTCTTATGCGTAGTATCTTTTGACTATGTCTTCGTTCGCAGGGTGTGACAGGTCGTCGCCGTCCATGGTGGTTAAGATCATTGCCCCACCAGAAAACATGTTCTTGATTACAAATGGTCCTTCGTAGGTAGGAGTCCATTTGCCCCTGGGATCACTTTGTGGCAAGATGATGCGCTTGATCACTAGATCTCCAACTTGATACACTTGGCGTCAGACTTTCTTGTTGAAAGCTTTGATCATCCGTTTTTGATACGTCTGACCATGGAAAACAACAGTAAGTCTCTTTTCATCAATTAAGTTCAACTGATCAAGTCGGGTTTGAATCCAATCGTCTTCAATCAAACCTGCATCCTTCATGATCCTTAAAGAGGGGATCTGAACCTCAATAGGTAAAACAACCTCCATGCCATAAACCAAAGAATAGGGTGTTGCCCCAGTTGATGTGCGAGCCGTGGTACGGTACCCATAGAGAGCAAACAGTAGCATCTCATGCCAGTCCTTGTAGGTGACTATCATTTTCTGTATGATCTTTTTAATGTTTTTATTAGTAGCTTCGACTGCACCATTCATCTTTGGCCGATATGGGGATGAATTGTGATGTTGAATCTTGAATTGCTCGCACAAGGCGGTGATCATAGTATTGTTAAGGTTCGTACCGTTATCAGTGATGATCCTTTCTTGGATACTGTACCGACAAATAAGATTCTGCTTGATGAAGCGGGCAACAACATTCTTAGTAACGGATGCGAAGGAAGATGATTCGACCCACTTTGTGAAATAATCAATGGCCACTAGAATGAAGCGGTGTCCATTGGAGACTGTAGGCTTGATCTCCCCAATCATATCGATTCCCCACATAGCAAAGGGCCAAGGAGTTGTTAAGACATTTAGAGGAACCGGAGGCACGTGCACCTTATCTGCATAGATTTGACACTTATGACAGGTCCAGAAGTGTTGATAGGAGTCTGCTTCTATGGTAAACCAATAATAGCCTGCCCGCAGGATTTTCTTCTCCATCGTATGCCCACTAGAGTGAGTGCCAAAGGTACCTTCATGTAATTCAGCCATGATCTTTTCAGCTTCAATCTTGTCCACACAGCGAAGCAGAACAGAATCATGATTACGTTTGTACAGGATGTTATTACTCAGGAAGAACTTTGCGGAGAATCTCCTTAGGAACTTTTTATCATTTATTGAAGCTCTTTCTGGATATTCTTGAGCCTCGAGATACCTTTTGACTTCATGAAACCAAGGCTGGTCCACTACTTCTTCAGTATTAATCTCGTGACAGTGTGCTGGTTCGTCCATTCGTTCAATGGTGATCTGGGGAGCCTCGTTATCCCAATTAAATTTAAACATAGATGACATTGTGGCTAGAGCATATGCTAGCTGATTTTCTTCTCGTGGGAAGTGCTCGAAGGTAATCTGCTCGAAATGTGGTAACAATGTCAAAACATGTTCTTTGTAAGGGATAAGGTTTAGATGCTTAGTGTCTCATTCTCCTTTGATCTGACTGATGACCAAAGCTGAATCTCCGAACACAACTAAAGATTTGATTCCTAAGTCTATGGCAGCCTTGAGACCAAAGATGCATGCTTCGTACTCTGCCATGTTGTTCGTACAATTGAAGCAAAGTCTGGCCATAAAAGGAGTATGGCATCCTTCCGGAGATATGAGTACAGCGCTGATACCATTACCAAGTGCATTGGATGCCCCATCAAAGAACAAAGTTCATCGGGATCCTTGTCCAGGTCCGTCATGTGGCCTGATTCCTTCACAGTTGTCTAATGTCATGATGTCTTCATCCGGGAATTCAAACTTCATGGACTGATAATCCTCTACAGCTTGGTGAGAAAGATGATCAGCTAGCACATTGCCCTTTATAGCTTTTTGGGTTGTGTACTGTATGTCATATTCTGTTAGGATCATCTGCCATCTAGCTATCCTCCCAGACAGAGCAGGCTTCTCAAAGATGTACTTTATCGGATCCATATTAGATATCAGAAAAGTGGTATGAGTCAACATATATTGTCTTAGCCGGCGAGCATCCCATACCACAGCGCAACAAGTTTTCTCGAGCAGTGATATGGTTTCACAGTCCGTAAACTTTTTGCTCAGGTAGTAAATAGCGTGCTCTTTTCGGCCAGACTCGTCATGCTGCCCCAATACGCACCCCATTGAGTTCTCTAAAACGGTCAGATACATGACTAGCGGTCTTCCCTCGACTGGAGGCATCAAGACAGGAGGCTCTTGTAAATACTCTTTGATTTTGTCGAAAGCAACATGACATTCATCATTCCATCTGACTACTTGATCTTTCTTCAACAGCTTGAAGATTGGTTCACAAGTAGATGTTAGGTGAGAAATGAATCTGGCAATATAGTTCAGGCGTCCCAAGAATCCTCTGACTTCCTTCTCAGTGCGAGGAGCAGGAATTTCTTGTATTGCTTTGACCTTAGCAGGATCAACCTCGATGCCTTTGTTGTTGACAATGAAACCTAAGAGTTTACCGGATCGGACTCCGAATGTGCACTTGTTCGGGTTTAACCTTAGTTTGTACTCCTTCAATCTGACAAATAGCTTTTGCAAGTGATCAAGGTGTTCTTCTTCAGTTTGTGATCGGGCTATCATATCATCTACATAGACCTTTATCTCATGATGTATCATATCATGAAATAAAGCTACCATGGCGCGTTGATAGGCTGCCCCAGCATTCTTCAGTCCGAATGGCATCACTTTGTAGCAGAACGTACCCCACTGTGTGACGAATGTAGTTTTCTCCATGTCCCAGGTGCCATTTTGATCTGGTTATAGCCTGAGAATCCGTCCATGAAAGAAAATGCTTTGTGCTAGGCTGTATTTTCAACCAGGATGTCGATGTGTGGAAGTGGAAAATCATCTTTAGGGCTGGCCCTGTTTAAATCTCTATAGTCCACGCACATTCTTACTTTGCCGTCCTTTTTAGGCACGGGAACAATGTTAGAAACCCATTGTGGATAGGAAGTAACAGCCAGAAATCCAGCATTGAACTGCTTTATAACTTCTGCTTTGATCTTCTCTGACATGTCAGGTCTCATGCAGCGGACTTTTTGCTTCACTGGTGGACAGTCTTCTCTTGTGGGTAGACGGTGTACCACAATGTCTGTATCGAGTCCCGGCATGTCTTCGTATGACCAGGAAAAGATCTCAACGTAATCATGCAACAGCTAAATTAGGCGCTCCTTAACACTCGGCTCTAGATTGGCACCCACTTTGATTTCCTTTTTATCTTCATCGGTACCCAAGTTGATTGTATCCAACAGCTCCTCATGAGGTTGAATAGCCTTTTCCTCTTGTTGTAGTAGTCTGGAAAATTCCCCTGGCACCTCACAATCTTCCTCACCTTCGTATTCGGCTTGGTAGATCAGATCTTCAGAGTCACTGAAGGCTATAGCAGTATCGTTACCCATGGGATCTGGAATGGAAGGGTACCTGCATTTGTGAGTGTGAGTGTGTGTAAGGGTATAGCCATCTTAAAATAATAAAATGTAAAAGAATGACAATGAACACAAAAGGTTTATATGTGAAAAAGCGTCCATGATTCATTGAATGTCATATGAAAATGAAATAAAAACCCTTACAAATGGAACATTGTGCCTCGGGTAAGACAGAAGGTTGAAAATGTACGTATTGTTTGTGAATATTACAAGTCCAACAGAAATGTAAAAGATAAATTACTGAGATATGAAAGTTATCGGGACAAAGTCTTTTGCTTCCCAAGCAGACATGTTGATGCATGAGATTCATGAAGGTTCATTTGGCACTCATGCCAATGGACATTCGATGGCTAAAAAGATGCTAAGGGCAGGTTACTATTGGCTGGCAATGGAATCTGATTGTTACAAATTTGCAAAGAAGTGTCATAAATGCCAGATTTATGTGGACAAAATTCATGTGCCTCCGACACTTCTAAATGTTATTTATTCCTCGTGGCCTTTCTCTATGTGGGGTATTGACATGATTGGAATGATAGAACCCAAAGCTTCGAATGGACATTGTTTTATCTTGGTATCATTTGATTAATTCACCAAATGAGTGGAAGCTGCTTCATATGCTAATGTTACTAAGTAGGTGGTAGTTCGCTTCATTAAGAATAATCTTATATGTCGGTATGGTGTACCGAGAAGAATTATCACCGACAATGGCTCGAATCTGAACAACAAGATGATGACAAAACTTTATGAGGAATTCAAGATTGTCCATCATAATTCATCTCCGTACAGGCCGAAGATGAATGGGGTTGTTGAAGCCGCTAATAAGAATATCAATAAGATCGTCCATAAGATGGTTGTTACTTATAAAGATTGGCATGAAATGCTCCCTTTTTCTTTACATGGATATCAGACATTTGTCCGCACTTCAACAGGAGCAACCTCGTTCTCCCTTGTGTATGGAATGGAAGTGGTGCTCCCAATCGAGGTTGAGATTCCCTCTTTGCGTGTGATTATGGAAACCAAGTTGTCATAGGCTGAATGGGTCCAGAACAGGTTTTAACAATTGAATTTGATCTAAGAGAAGAGAATGACAGCTTTGTGTCATGGGCAGTTATATCAGAAGAGAATGAAGAAAGCTTTTGATAAGAAGGTCAAACCTCGTGAATTCAGAGAAGGTGACCTCGTGCTCAGGGAGATCATGTCTTTTAACACTGATTCTAGGGGCAAGTGGAATCCCAATTTTGAAGGCACATATGTTGTCAAGAAAGCCTTCTCTGGCGATGCATTAATTCTTGAAACTATGGATGGCAAGGATTTCCCACGTCCCATGAATGTTGATGTAGTCAAGAAATACTTCACCTAAAAGAAATGGAAAAGCAGCTCGCTAATTTGAAAACTCGAAAGGGAGGATTAGGCAAAAAGAGCGTCTCGGTAGGCCGAAAACCTAAAATGGCAGTCTAGGATAAAATTAGAGACATAAACATAATAAATTTCCCGCTAAGTTGAAAATCCGCAAGGTCAGCTTAGGCAAAAGTTATGGACTTTCTTGGCAAGTAACTACATCAGACAAGACTTGATAATTGAAGCAACAATCTTTTCAGATCCTCATCATACTTCACTGGAAGCAACTGCTCGGGATTTCAAAATTTGTTAGAGGGGATAGTGGTCATTGTATCTCAATGTATCTTTTCCATTATATATTACCATTTTTTGAATTTTGTAATCATCCATGGAGTCTCACCATTCGCATACTACCATTCCGTTAATGAAATTTGAGCTTTTACCCAATTCTTTGTATTTCTTATTTTATTTAGCTTGCAAAGACTCCATTTATTAATGATAATAATTTTCAAAGCGAAAATATTAAATAACAAAATTGATCTTCAAAAAGAATTTGCAATTTGCTTTTACTTTAGAATTTGTGATGCAAGAGAAAAAAAAAAGTGGTGATCCCAGGAATGGACGAACTCCAGTTGTTTTGAGAAGTTTTTGTTTCCCCCGAAAAGGTTTACTCAGGATGTTTTCGCTGTATTGGGTTTGTGACTCCAGCGTCCCCAGTCAAGTCTTGGTTCATTTTCTTTCTTCTTTTCTGAGTTTGCACGATGTGAAGACTCAATCAAATATTTCTCCAATGAAGGTTTCGCTTGTTTCATAGAAGTTCTTTCTTCCCAGAGAAGTTGGTACAATAATTACTCTCGAAGAACACGTATCTCTGGTTTCTCCAGTGAAGAACGTATATTGGTTTTCCCTTTGAGAATATGGTGTTGACCTCCCCAATGAAGTTAGCACAAAATTCCCAGTTAATGTCTCAATGATGGGGCATTATATGCCTTAGCGAAGTTTGTGTATTCTTCCTCCTACAAAATGGGCCTGAATTCCCCAGTGAATGTTTTGATGATTTGGTGTCCATCTGCTTTACTTGAAATTGATTTTGCAATCCCCAGTAGAAGCGTTACATTTGAAAACATTTATTTCCCTGTTAAAGTATGAGTGTTACTCCTTGGTGAAGCCTGAAGAAGGATGTTATATCTCTGTATTTGTATTGTTTCATCCCTATACTATGTTTCTCCCCAGTGAAGTTAAGCCGCGAAATAGGATTTTGTTTCCTCAGTTGGTGCTTAGTTTTTCTTGGAATGTTTATCTTGGATGTTATTTAGTTGAGGGTTGTTGGTGCCCAAGTTGGTTTTTCCATGTTACTCCCAGTGTTATATGTCTGTTTTGTCAGCATATGCACGATAGCACTCATAGATTCATACATACACCATGCATAGTTAAAATTTGGCAAATCATTGCTCATTCACATTCGTTATTATTTTGTGGACGTATTGTCCTGTTTTGTAGAGTTGTGTTGTCCTCTCTCCAATAGAGTTTCAGTCATAAGCAGAAAGTATATGTTCTTTCAATTTCCCCATTGAATTATCCCTCGTGGAAGATTTTTACTTTAGCCTTCCTGCGCAGCTCTTTGTTTGGATGATTTGGGTTTCCCTCTTGAGTTTATTTCTTAAAAGATATATTTTGGACGACTGTATCATTCCAGTTTATTTCTGGTTTTAATCTTTGATCCTCGGTAATATTATTACTTACGATATCTGCAGACTTCGAGCCTTGGTTTGAGAATGTGCATTTATTTTGCACGAGAAGACTTTATCTCCTCGGCAGGAATATATTGGCATTTCCCCAGGAAGTCATATTTCTTTCCCCATAAAGCCATATTGTTCTCCCCAGGAAGTCATTTTTTTAATCCTTCCCATAACAACAAGTAGCAGGTCTCTTTATTTGAGCAACTTGTACTTCCATGTAAGAGTCAACGTAACTTTTTTGCTATCTTCTCTATGAGTGGATAGTTTGCAGTCCGTTGTCAAATTACTCCAGTGGATGGCAAGACTTTCAATATCACAGAGACAGTTCATTGTGAAATATTTGCAAATGGTAATCTCTTTATTTGAGACAGCTTATATATTACCCTTTCCAGGAAGAATTCCTTGGTTAAAGAAGAAGTTGAGACCCGTTCTAGATGAAATGCTAGAATTTTCGGGAAACTTGTTATCTTTTTGCTACCCTCAGTGAACATTGGTAGTTCATCGTTAGTGAACGGCGATGCTATGATATATTCTCTTTCTACCTTCAGTGAAAATTGGTAGGTCACCTTCAGTGAAAGTTAGTGCTTGTTATCTTTTTACTACCCTCAGTGAATGTTGGTAGTTCATCGTCAGTGAACAACGGTGTTATGATATATTCTCTTTCTACCTTCAGTGAAAGTTGGTAGGTCACCTTCAGTGAAAGTTGGTCATTGTTATCTTTTTTTACCTTTAGTGAATGTTGGTAGTTCATCGTCAGTAAACGGCGGTGCTATGATATATTCTCTTTCTACCTTCAGTGAAAGTTGGTAGGTCACCTTCAGTGAAAGTTGGTGATTGTTATATTTTTGCTACCCTCAGTAAACGTCGGTAGTTCATTGTCAGTGAATGGCGGTGCTATGATATATTCTCTTTCTACCTTCAATGAAAGTTGGTAGGTCACCTTCAGTGAAAGTTTGTGACTGTTATCTTTTTTCTACCTTCAGTGAATGTTGGTAGTTCCTCGTCAGTGAACGGCGGTGCTATGATATATTCTCTTTCTACCTTCAATAAAAGTTGGTAGGTCACCTTCAGTGAAAGTTGGTGATTGTTATCTTTTTGCTACCCTCAGTGAAGGTCAGTAGTTCATCGTCAGTGAAAGGCGGTGCTATGATATATTCTCTTTCTACCTTCAATGAAAGTTGGTAGGTCACCTTCAGTGAAAGTTGGTGCTTGTTATCTTTTTGCTATCCCCAGTGAACGTTGGTAGTTCATCGTCAGTGAACGGCGGTGCTATGATATATTATATTTCTACCTTCAGTGTAAGTTGGTAGGTCTCCTTCAGTGAAAGTTGGTGATTGTTATCTTTTATCTACCCTTAGTAAAATTTGGTAGTTCATCGTCAGTGAACGGAGGTGCTATGATATATTCTCTTTTCACCTTCAGTGAAAGTTGGTCCTTGTTATCTTTTTTCTACCCTTAGTGAACATTGGTAGTTCATCGTCAGTGAACGGTGGTGCTATGATATATTCTCTTTCTACCTTCAGTGAAAGGTGGTAGGTCACCTTCAGTGAAAGTTGGTGCTTGTTATCTTTTTTCTACCCTCAAAGAACGTTGGTAGTTTATCGTCAGTGAATGGCGATGCTATGATATTTCTTTTCCTTCTACCTTCAGTGAAAGTTGCTAGTTCATCGTCAGTGAACATCGATGATTCTTTCTCTCTACCTTCAAGGAACGTTGGTAGCTCACCGTTAGTAAGCGTCGGTGTTGTTATTTCTTTCCTCTTTTTACCTTCAGCGAATGTTGGTAGTCTCTCTTTCAGTAAAAGTTGGTGTATCCTTTGACTTTTTTATCATCCTCTATATGTCAGGTCTTTTTATCCACCAGTGATTTATTTTCCTCGTCGAGTTTTGGCGCAGTTTTTATTCGCAAGTGTACAAATTGCATCAGAGTAATATAAAAGATTATTGATCCACAGAGACCAATTGTCAATCTATCGTTTCCTATTGTTATGGTGTTTAGCTAAGTCAAAATCAAACAGGGAATTCAGCGTGCAAGAAAGTAAAGTACGGTGAAATAAACTTCAGATATAAAAGCAGGGTCGAATGTAATTAACATAGTCAGATGATATTCGCAATGCTTCGGAATAGAACTACTTATAGGGAAATATTTTCTACTAAAGAAAAGAACTAATTTAATAGGAACTGTCACTTTCGCGTAATCAGAACCGAGTTTACTCTCTAATCAGACCTTCTTATCGTCACTTATAAAAAGGCGCTGTAGCGGTAAAAAACGGAGGTCGAGCTATTAATTAACTCGACTCGCAAAAGCAAGAGTCGCCACCGCGCTTTATTATTTCCAAGGGAAAAGGGAAAAGAGCGAAATAAAACCCTAAAACATGCAATGTAAAATAATACTTAAAAGTAATGAAAATACAATGCGTTTTTTGAAAGAGATCAAGAGTTCGGGGGTTGGTTATGCAATGGGAAGGTATTATCACCCAATGCATCTGCGGTACTCCGCAGGAACCTTTTGAGATATCTGTTTTTTATTAAAATTGTTTGTTATATACAAGGGAGTATTTATCTACAACTATGTTTGCTTAAGGGGAAAGAAATGAGTTTTTATTATTGCGTTCGTGAGGGTTTCGCGACCCTTTGCCTACGTATCCAATGAAGGAATCAAAACACCGTAGTTCCTCTAGAAAAAAGTTGATTTGTTTGTGTTTTTTAGTGGGCGACATTAACGCACGCATTCTAGCAATAGGCATGGCCGGTATCGCGGTAGAACGGGGATAACATGCCCTTGGGGGAGTTTTGATTTGTTGAGTGTTTTTGCATGTTTTAAAGTATGTTCAAGTAATGATTAAAGAGTGTTTTTTTTTTGGATTTTTTTTGGTTTGTTTACTTGTTGATTTTATCTTGCCATACACGCCTAATTACTAGCATTTGTACAAAGTAAATAAAATGCAGAAAGATAAAATCCTACGCTATTACAAGCATATCGAAAGGCATAAAAAATATGAAAACATATGACAAAAGTAAGAAAAATGAGTGTCTTTCGACCCAGGCAGTAGCACACTTCGACCTGCATTTTGTTGGCCTCCTTCGATTGGGGCTGGCAACAGCAAAGTCACATCTTTCGATTGGGCCTTGGCAGGGGCGAGGTCCTGTACTTCGATTGGAGGATGGCACCAGTGAGGTTCTGTCCTTCGATTGGCCTGGAAGTCAGTGTATGGCGAAGTCTGCCTTGTTGCCTTCTTCGACTGGAGGTTGAAAGCAGTGAGGGAATGCCTTTTGATTGGACATGGTTTGCCTTCTGATTGTCTCTTTCGTTTGACTTGGAGAAAGATGGTAGAAGCCAGAAGCTTCGTTTCCTATTTCCTGTTTCTTTCATTTAAAGCATTAAATGACAACATGGCCTGAGGCCATGCTAGTATTTATCTTTCAAACAGTTTAATAATTAAAGCTAGTTCAGGTAAACAGAAAGCAAAACGAAAGGGCTCAGTTCTAAAAAATATGTTAAAAGGGTGGAATCAAAGGAACAGTGGTATGTACATGTTTGAAACGAACAAAAGTATTATTTACATGTTATGGCGTGAAATGAAAGGTTCAAGGGTAAGAGTGACTTACCTTGATGGAGGCTTTGAATGGGTATGGGACCTTGAGTGGTGGCTCTGGATGCTGGATTCGAAAGAGGGGTCACAGGCTGTGCTTGGAGCGCTGCATTTGAAGGAAAATAAAAAATCAAGTGTGATGCTTCTTTGATTCGAAGGAGACTGAAGTGTGGTTGTTCTTCAGAGTCGAAGGAGATGAATGTGATTCTGGTTTTTTGTGATTTCTCAAGTGTTGATGAACTTTGAGAATTTTTTTGTGTTTGAGAAAATTTGGGGGATTCGTTCCTCTGGTCCCAAGATCCTCCCAAAAATATGTGTTGGAGCCTCTTATTTATAGGCGAGCTTTGATATGGTTTTGGGGGGAAATCAAATAATATTTGAATTATTTGGGTATATTGCCCCCTTGTTTTCTTCAATGCAGCTCTTGTGCACTCCTTTTTTGTGCAAGTACATGACTGACACAACGCAGGCTTATCAGTATTTTGGAGCTTAGTGGCAGGTTGGTGCAGGACTGCTGCATAGCAGCACAACTGGCTTGAGTTTGGCAGTATATGGGGCTTTAGTCAACAAACTCCTTGAATACTTCCCCCTTTCATTTTGATGACTTCTACCAACTTCATGATTACATAAAAATGTTCGTTTCCAAACAATGCATGCTCTAAGTACGTTGCTTTGAAGGGTTTAGTGGTCCAACTTATGAATCGAAGGAGACCACCTTGAAGGAAATCACATGTCCAGCTTGTGGATCAAAGGGGGTCACTTTGAAGGAAACTACATGGCCAAATCGAAGCTTGTGACTGAAGGGAGATTGTATTGCCTAATCGAAGCTTGTGACTGAAGGAAGAAATGTTGCCCAATCTAAGCATGTGGATCGAAACAAACATATTGCCCAATCGAAAGCCCGTATTCGAAGGAAGCAATGTTGCCCAATCGAAGCATGTGGATCGAAACAAACATATTGCCCAATCGAAATCCCGTGTTCAAAGGAAGCAATGTTTCCCAATCGAAGCATGTTTGCAGGCAGTAAACTTGTCCAGTCGAAGTAGGCTTGCAGGCAGTAAACTTGTCCAGTTGAAGCAGGCTGAATCGAAGGAGACCTGTCAGCACATGAAATCAAAGAAACAAAAAAAAACACACATTTCGTGCTTGATTAGAAGTTAGTGATACATAGGCTAAGAATGTTCAAAACACTTGACAATTTCTCCATAATCAATGCTCGAAGGTGAGAGGTTAAAACCAACTGTATTTAGTGACCTTGACTTTTGTATAGAAATGAAAAAATGAAAATGGGATCTTAGGTCAAAAATTGGGGTATGACAGGCGCGCATTGCGTTAAAGTAATAAACCTATTTTTAAGAAATAAAGTACTTGACCAAGTTGAAAAGTATTTTGATTTGGAATTTCTAATAAAAATGGGACCTAACTTTGACCCTATAAAATTGTCCGAAAATAGTTTCAAAATTGATTTCTTTCATAATAAAAATCCCTACCTAACCGGACAAAGCGCTTTCGCGTCCTTTAACCAGTCAAAACTAACCGAGTTTAACAAAAGGTTGGACGGATTTCGATCTTACCCAACAATAATAAAGTACAGAAAACTCGTGTTAAAAACCAAAATAGCCCATAAGCATTTCTATTGACACATTATTTGGAATATCGATCTAACTAGATTCCTTACATTCTAGCCCAGTAAGGTTTAGCCTGACATGGGAATGTAAACAGACATGTTAAAGTAAATAATTTAAAGCGCGGTGAGGAAAATAAACAAAGTAAAAGCAGGTGCAGGAAATAAACAAAGTAAAAGCAGGTGCGCGAAATAAACAAAGTAAAACCAGTGCAGAATATATAAATAGAAACCTGCTCCAAACGGGGAGGTTTTAAATCTAGTACAAACTGGAAGTAAAATGCGTCTGGAAATAAACAGCAGTTGAAAATAAATATGGCAAGATAAACTTCTATCGAAGTGCTCCAAACTCGATTACAAACTCAATCTACGAAGTCGATCACAGACTTAATCAACAATGCAATAATTCCCCGATGTGAAGAATTATTGCTTTACAATGGTAAAATTATATGGCTTAAGTTCGCAACTATGGTTGGATCAAGTTTGCAACTAAGCTTGAGTGATTTGAAATGAAATCATGAACTTCTATTTATAGAGGATGAAGAATGCAGGAAATCACAGGAATGCCCCCCAACTCCTTTTAGGGGGGGAAACATCATCCAAAGGTTGTGCCCGCCATGGAGGCCATGGCGCCCGCCATGTGTGTAGATGAAAGGGAAGTGGGGAACATGGCAGTTGAGGTCAGCAGGAGGTGGTCCACGTCATGGTGTACCCTATGGCTGGCGCCATGGTGGACGCCATGAGTGCAAATTTGTCCTAAACTCCTATTTATCAGCTTGTTTTTCCTTCATTTCTTCAGGGGAGCTCTGGATAATTGAAATACCTGAAAAGGAAACAAAAGATAGGCATAATACGAGAAAACAATAATAAAAAACCTAAATAACATGTGAAATCAGAGTCAAAAACAAGTGTAAAGTAAGTGTTATCAAATTCTCCCATACTTAAACCTTTGCTTGTCCTCAAGCAAAAACTCTAAATAGATTAAGAAGAAAAATGGTGTTAGTGAACAATTTAGGATGCAAGGGGCCTCTGGAATTAAAATAGGGATGTATTGATAGGTACTGGCTGATTCAAACCAAGGATATCATAGTGACACTCTTTCGTAAAACCGACATAAGCTTCGTTCTTTTACGAACCAATCCATATCATGCCACTATGCTTAGGCCTATATTTTTCCTATTTTCAAATCCTATTTCATTCAGGCGCAATCACATTAAGCCCGTTATTCGTACATGGTCATAGTAAAGTGACCGAGTAGTGATTCTGATCATAAAATGCAGGGTTCTGGTACAAAAAGTTTGTGTAACCCCTTTTATTGACCCATTTATAGTTGTGGGGGATCAGATCGTAATCCACCCTACCAAGTTCAGCACCAGATACCTCTGAACCAACTAAAGATGGGTAAAAAAAATTCTTTTTCTTTTTCTTCTTCTTTTGCTTTTACTTTTGCTTTATTTTTCAACATACAACTTTTGTTGAGTTAAATGACTTTGTGAGGGACACCTAGCCCGGGGTTGTAGTTTATAATAAGAACATAGCATATAGATCATTCACTTCTCTTCAGTCCCCTACGTAGAGCATGCTTAAACCGGAGTTGACTGCTAGGATAAACTATTCAAGGATTTAAGAATGAAAATTTTAAGGCCACGACATAGGGGGTATCGGGATCGAATTCCTAAATTAACGAAGCTTAAGGTGTAAAAACAATGTTGATGCTTCAAAAGGGCTTTCCCAACATACTACATCCTATCTCAACCAGGTCTTATAGCCCAACTAAGTTCAAAACACAGTGTTTTTCTTAGAAAAATTTTCGGTTAGGCTCAAGAAATGGGGGAGTGGACATACACTAAACCATACAGATATAGATGACTCGTCAAACACATGTATTATTTTGAAAAGAAAGCAAACAAGAAAACTAAAGCAAATAAATAAGTAAAATAACGAGAAGGAAAATGCAGGAAAGGAAAAATAAAGCAAGAAAGCAAGTAAATCTCCTCCCATACTTAAATCGAACATTGTCCCCAATGTAGCGAAATAAGATAAGGAAAGAGTCACCTGGTAAAGTACTAAGGCTGGTTGGGTCCCTCTCCATTATATGGTGAATGTCTAGGATGACGGGATTGGCTACATCGACGACTGCTCTAAGAATCCTCGAACCGGTCGATCTGGCGGACAAGGAAATCTGTGAACTCTGAATCTCGTGAAGGTTGCCTAAAAGGGAACCTTGAGTGGCCTCCATAAGGGCGGAGTGCCTCTGAAACTGATCTTGTTGCCTACGTTGCTCACGAGATATCTCCAATTGAGATTCCATAAGACTTTGAAAAGAGCGGTTCGTCTGCTCTCGGGATGCCTCCATAAAACTCGTGTTATCTTCCAGCTGTTGTTGGATGGCAGAAAGTAAACCATCTCTTCTCTCCTCCCGGGCTAGCTGGTCACGCCATATCTTTTCAGTGATGTAGAAGCCAGGAGTCGTACCTGCAAAAGTGTTAGAAGTAGAAGGTGCAGTGTGTGCGGGTGAAGCATGGTGGGGGGACACAGGTGGGGTATGAGGTTCATCCCTCTACTTGTATTCTTCATCAGTCTCGTGTCCGTCCCCAAGTGGAACATTAGGAGGTAATGGACCCGTAAAAGGTGGAGCATCTAGATCGTAGGTCCAGTTCCTTGCAATTCATACATCAATATGTCTAGTGCAAGGCAAAACGACTGATGGGATAGCAACACCCCGAACCATAAGTTCAAAGCCACCCGCTCTCCACACCTTGCACAATTTCATATCTTTTAGAAATTTTAAATTAATTGTGCGGGGAGGCAGGGGTGCTAGTGTAGTTATCTCAGCGTCAAGGTGAAGAGCTCTAGCAATAGATGTACATAGTCCTCCAAAAGCTATGGTCTCTGTGTGTCTCAAGACAACAATCATGTGAGCAATCATAAATGGGACTGAATTAATTCTTCTATTAGTGAGACTACCCTTCAAAAATAGAAGTTCTCTAGCATTTACCTTGTTTGGATTCTCCCGTCCAAAAATAGTACAGGCGAGCATATATCGAAAAATTTGAATAGCCTGGTTATGGATCAATGATGCTAAAATTCCTTCAAAAGAATTTATAGAAGAGTTTGACAATTGACGCCAAAAGGAAAATGCATCAGTGGACCATTCATAATCCAAAGGGGTCTCATAAATAGCACCATCACCATGAGGAATACCCAACAGAGGTACTAGTTCATCAGTGCTATATTCATATTCAAGATTAAACAGATGGAATTTAACTGTACCGACGGTACTAGCTGTGTCGGGGTGAACCACATAAATTAGGGAACTTAATAATTCCCGAGTTAGCCTCTCAAAGGTGGGCTCTTTTCTAGTAAAAATGTTATGCAATCCTAGGATGTCAGCTAAATAAAAACAAACTATGATAAAGTTCTAAAGTATACAGACAGTCTTCATCGACATACCTGGTTGAGACAATTTCTCGTCCTTGCAATTTTTCAAGGATTTTCCGTTGTCGGTCTCCGGGTTTGCCTTCACGAAGAATGTATCCGTTGAACTCCATTATTGCTCTTTTGGAAGAAAATTGAAAAAAGAAATGGGTTTCAAAAATGGGTGTTGGAGATTGGGAGGAGAAAGTTTGAATTTTTATGAAGGTTTAGAAAAATGGATGTTTGGAATGGTTAATGGGGTAGTAGGTGGTTGATAAAATGAGAGTTGTTGGATGGTTTTGGGGTGGAAGGTGGTTAAGAAAAGGAGAGTTTTTTGGTGGTTTTGGTGTTGAAAATGGAGAAAGTAGGAGGTTTTTGAAAATCTTCCAGTTATAATCCCAGACCCCATGGCGGGCGCCATGGTCTTGGTGGCGGGCGCCATGTTTGAAAATTGGGCTGGGCTCAAATTTCTTTGTTTTGTTGGTTTGGGCTTCTTATTCCAATTTCTTCTCGTAGGTGCAAACAACAATTCTTCATTTGATGCTTCCAAGGATTGGTGTATTGAATTTTTTTTGTTTTCTTTTATGTTTATAACTTGAAAATAATAAACTCATAAAAAATAAAATAAACAATTAATTAAAGAGAAAAAAAAATATACTTAATCATGGTAAGTCGCAAAAAATAAAAAGAAAGTAGAATGCAAGAGTTAGGCATAAAAATAAATAAGTCTGAAAAAGGAAAGAACATGATAAAAGAAACAACAAAACAACAAAAACAGTGCAGATATGAATCAAGATCATCAAGGAGTAGTAGGGTCCTTGGTCGACTCAGAATCACGAGCTATAACTAACTTACTGCGAAGATCGTCAATTTCCTGCTGTAGGAGGTCTGCCTCAGTAGAGTGAGTAGCATCGGAAACCATAACTTGGAGAGAGAAGTCTTCATCTGTCTGGCGAAGTTGGGCTACCTCTCTATGCAGATCAGCAACCTCTGCGTAGATGTCGGGTTACTGCAAAGAGAAACTATTAGAGAATACAGTGGTCCTTTTTGGCGATGGACATGGATGATACTCAGGTAACGGAGGTGATTTTCGCTCGTCCACGGTCTCTCCAAGACCTTCTAAGGCATATGTCCAATTGGCAGGGTTATGGACATTGGTCATCATGGGATCAGGCAAGGTAGAATATTGAATGGTTTCATTAGCAATCAGGAGTCTATACTGGTTGGGATTAAAGTAGACTCTTCTCATTAGCCCATGATCCAAATAGAAATCAATTTCCATTGTAGTATATCCACAGTAGGAGGTAAGGTGAGATAACTTACTTGTATGACCCAAAGCATAAGCAATCTGAGTCACTGTCCCTCCCACATGGTGGATACCCTCAGTAGACTTGGAAGTCATCATTAGATTCCACAACAGAAAATTTCCACAGGCTACAGGGCGAGATTGGGTCGCACAGTAGAGGAAAAAGATCTCCTCCTCGCTAACATGGGTATCAGTGTCGGCCTTCCCTAGGAAAGTGTGAGCAATAACCATCTGAAAATACCTGAAGGCGGGGTTGTGAATAACAGAGGATAGTTGAGTGGAAGGATCAAGGCTCCCTCCAGCAGTAATATCTCTCCAGAATTTCTCTATGTCCCTAGTCATGAAATATCCAACTGGTAGCTCAGGTATAGCATCGGGTGTGGTCTGGAAGCCTAGCAAGTCGCCAAACTCCCTCTGGGTAAAACAGTATTCTATCCCGAATAGTCTGAAAGTGAGATATCCATCCTGGCTATTATAGGGCTCAAACTCGAATGAACTGAGGAATTCTAAGGTGAGGTTCCTGTAGGTCACATTTAGGTCATCTGCATACTTATCCCACTTTAGTTGGTTGCATAGATACTTGATACTAGCTTCAAAGCCAAGAGCTTCCATGCAAATCTGGTCTGGATATCTAGTCGGTGCCATGGGTTGCTGTGAAAGGACCGCATAGCATTGTCTCTGAGTGTCGTCTCGGAAGGAAACATGCATGTCATCGAAATGCCCCATCTTGAAAAATGTAGTTAGAAAAGACGACTAGCAGGTGATGCCTGAAATCACAAATTTTGGAACTGTTAGTATAAAGATAAAAATAAAATTTGATAAAGTAAAAAATTAAATAAATGCAAAAAATAAAAATAAACCCATGGGTTTCCTCCCATGCAGCGCTTGTTTAACGTCGTTAGCTTGACGAGTAAACTTCATATAACAGAAACTGGTACTGGTGGATCAATCAGAGTGTGGCTGGAGTAGTTGGTGGGAATGTAACCTTCTTCATAGTGCTTCAACCTATGCCCATTGGCGATGAATAGGCTACAAGAATTGTTCTTGATCTCGACTGCTCCAGATCTTAGGATTCTAGAGACCTCAAAAGGACCAGTCCATCTTGAACGTAGCTTGCCAGGAAAAAGTCGCAACTTGGAATTGAAAAGGAGAACAAGGTCGCCTATATTGAAATATTTCTTTACAATTCTTCTGTCATGCCAAGTTTTGTTTCTTTCTTTATATATTATAGCATTCTCATAGGCAGACTGGCGGAATTCCTCCAATTTATGAATGTCAAGGATGCGCTTTTCACCAGCAATCAAATATTCCAAATTCAGGGTTTTAATGGCCCAATAGGCTTTATGCTCTAACTCGAAGGGTAAATGACAAGATTTTCCATAGAATAATTAGTAAGGGGTTGTTCCAATAGGGGTTTTAAAAGCTGTTATGTAGGCCCATAGTGCTTCATGTAGCTTCTGAGATCAATCTTTTCTGGAAATTGAAACGGCTTTTTCTAAGATTTGTTTAATCTCACTGTTAGACACTTTTACTTAGCCGTTAGTCTTTGGATGATAAGGTGTTGCTACTCTGTGCTTTACTCCATACTTACTCAAGAGCTTATCAAAGATTCTGGATATGAAATGTGATCCTCCATCACTTACAACGAGACGGGGTGTTCCAAACCTTGGAAAAATGATATTCTTAAATAACTTGACTACCACTCTTGTGTCGTTTGTGGGTGATGCAATAGCCTCAATCCATTTATACATGTAGTACACATCTACCAAAATGTACCTATTTCCCATTGAAGGTGGAAATGATTCCATAAAGTCTATACCCCAAACATCAAAGAGTTCAACTTCCTGGATATTCCTCATTGGCATCTCAACACGTCTCGATATGTTCCCGGTGCGTTGGCATCGGTCGCACTTGACAATGTAGGCATGAACATCGCGACATAAAGTTGTCCAATAGAGGCCTTCTTGAAGAATCTTGGCATGCGTTTTAGATATACTTGCATGTCCACCATAAGGTGAAGAATGACAGTGTCTGATGATGTCTTCTATTTCCTCTTCTGGGACACAACGCTTGAAAATATTATCTATTCCTCTCTTGGATAAGAGTGGTTCATCCCAGTAGAAATGTTTAACATCTTTGAAGAACTTCTTTTTCTGTTGGTAATTTAGATCAGGGGGTACGATATTTGCATCTAGGTAGTTTACAAAATTAGCGTACCAAGGTACGCTCTTCATTACTAAAAAAAATTCAAAATCTTTATCTCTGTAAGGCTCGAAATCATCAGTCTTAGCTATAAGTCTGTCATAGGTGAAATCATCATTTATAGGTAATAAGTCAGGTTTTAAGTGTTCTAATCTAGAGAGGTGGTCAGCGACAACATTCTCTGTGCCTTTCTTATCCTTAATGTCTATATCAAACTCTTGGAGTAACAAGATCCATCTAAGTAACCTAGGTTTAGCGTCCTTTTTATTTAATAGATAACGTATGGAAGCATGATTAGTGTAAACAATGATCTTTGCTCCAACTAGGTAGGACCTAAACTTATCTATCGCAAAAATTACTACCAGTAATTCTTTCTCTGTTGTTGCATAGTTGAGCTGGGCGGTATCTAGGGTTCTACTAGCATAATATATAACATGTAATTTCTTGTCTTTTCGTTGTCCTAGAACAGCACCAACTGCATAATCGCTGGCATCGCACATGATTTCAAAAGGTTGTGTCCAATCTGGGGGTTGCATGATCGGAGCTGAAATTAGTGCTTGTTTAAAAAATTTAAAAGATTCGAGACATTTCTCGTCAAAAACAAATTCAACATCCTTCATTAGAATATTAGTCAAAGGTTTTGTTATCTTAGAGAAGTCTTTTATAAAACACCAATAAAAACCAGCATGTCCAAGAAAACTTCTAATTTCCCTAATGGTTTTAGGTGGGCTGAGGTTTTCTATAACTTCAATTTTGGCTCTATCGACCTTAATGCCTCTTTCAGAGACAATGTATCCTAATACTAAACCTTCATTAACCATAAAATGGAATTTTTCCCAGTTTAGCACTAGGTTCACCTCTACGCATCTTTCAAGGATTTTTTCGAGGTTGGAGAGACAATCTTTAAAATTGAATCCACACACCGAGAAATCGTCCATGAAAACTTCCATTATTCCATCTAGGTAATCTGCAAATATAGACGTCATACAACGTAGAAAAGTGGAAGGGGGCATTACAGAGTTCGAAGGGCATTTGTCTATAGGGGAACGTTCCATAAGGACAGGTGAAGGTTGTTTTCTCTTGATCCTCAGGGTGAATAGGTATTTGAAAAAAATTCTGAGTATCCATCTAGATAACAAAAGTGCGAGTGTCTGGCAAGACGTTAGAGCATTTGATCTATAAATGAAAGAGGGAAATGATCCTTCCTGGTTGCTTTGTTTAATTTTCTATAATTTATACACATACGCCAACCTCCTTCTGTTCGTTTAGAAATATGCTCACCTTTCTCATTTTCTATGACTGTGATGCCTCCTTTCTTTGGCACCACATGCACAGGGCTCACCCAATTACTATCTGTTATTTGGTAAATAATACCAGCCTTTAGTAACTTAAGAACTTCTCTTTTAAAAACATCGCTCATTATAGGGTTTATTCTTCTTTGATGTTCTCTTAAGGGTTTTGAGTTTTCCTCTAACAAGATCCGGTGCATACACACTGATGGACTTATCCCTTTTAAATCGGAGATGTTATACCCTAAAGCTGAGGGATATTTTCGTAAGATCTCTAAGAGTTGAGTTATCTCGTCTTGACTTAAAATAGTGTTAACTATAACAGGACGATTCATCTCTTTATCTAAGAATTCATATATGAGGTTCTTGGGAAGTTCCTTCAATTCTAAAGATGGTTTCAAAGGGTAAGGCATGGGATCGGGAGTAAGCGATAAACATTCATAGAGGTCGTCATCAATGTAAGGTTCTAAACTTTTAAATCCATCGTCCTTCATAATGGGGGTCGAAGGTAACTTGATATTTTTGTTAGATTCCTCTCTCTTAAGTTCCAATATACACTCATCAATGATGTTGATGGCATAACAGGCATCTCCTATGACTGGTGTCATTAAGAACTTTGAAAGAATAAATTCTATCTTTTCATCACCCACCTCAAATGTTAATTTTCCTTTAACATCAATTATGGCTCCGGTTGTTGATAGGAATGGTCTACCTAAGAGGATTGGGATTTCTTCGTCTTCTTTAATATCCATAACCATGAAATCAATTGGGATATATAGGTGACCGATCTTAACTGGTATGTCTTTAAGTATGCCTATAGGATACTTAACTGATCTATCAGCCAGCTGGAGAGACGTTTTAGTCAGATGCAATTCTCCTAAGTTTAACCTTCTACAAACTTCTAAATCCATAAGGCTGACGCTAGCTCCTAGATCTAAGAAAGCTTTGTCAATAGTATGATTTCCTAAGATACAAGGAATGGAAAAACTTCCTGGATCCTTTTCTTTCTTAGCAAGTTTATTTTCTGAAATAAAATTGCATTTGATAGGTTTGGGATCATCAACTCTACACTTGTTGGTCAGGATGTCTTTTAGGAATTTAGCATAAGATGGTATCTGAGTGATGGCTTCAGTGAAAGGAATCTCTA
Organism: Vicia faba; assembly: GCA_948472305.1. NCBI lineage: Eukaryota > Viridiplantae > Streptophyta > Magnoliopsida > Fabales > Fabaceae > Vicia > Vicia faba. The sequence goes on along the minus strand of OX451737.1, from coordinate 1,680,059,353 downwards.
CATGGAGTTTTTCTATAACTGTAACGAATCTCTGGTATTAATTTTCAAGTTTGGTTTGTTTAAGTCTTTGCGGAAATGGGACTGGGAGTTTGTATAGGGGTGGTGATTTATTAGTTTTAACTTTTAATTCTGGTTCTTTTTGCTTTTCGGGTTCCTCTGGTTCCTCCACTTGATCTGTAGGCAAAAAAATTGTCTTAGGTTGTGAGGGTGTACTCATGGATAGATTCTTGGGTCCATCGTAAGTAGTCCCACTTCGTAAGGAAATGGCATTAGCTTTCCCTTTAGGATTTGTTTGAGGTTGTCCAGGGAATTTTCCTCCAGGTGTAGTTTGTGGGGCTTGTGTTTGGGTTATCTGTGAGATCTGGGTTTCAAGCATCTTGTTATGCGTAATTAACTGATCAACCTTAGTTCCTAATTGTGTGATTAGTTTGTTTACCTGAATATTCTGATTTAGGAACTCTTTGTTTTGCTGGGTTTGAGCTGAAACTAAAATTTCCATGATTTTCTCAAGGTTTGGTTTGGGTGCCACAACTTGCATAGGTAGATTTGGTCTTTGGGCTTGGAAACCTGTAGGTCTCGGAGGTGCAGAGTTTTGTATTGGGCTATTGGTTTTATAAGAAAAGTTTGGGTGATTCCTCCATCCAGGGTCGTAAGTGTTTGAAAATGGGTTTCCTTGGGTGTAGTTTACTTGGTCTGAGCAAGGCTCATTCAACAAGTTACATTCTGCAGGTTGATGTTCTTGGGTCCCACAGAGTTCGCATTTTGAAGCTACTGTGGCTACAGTATTAGGGTTTTGAGACATGTTTTGAGCTTTTAAAGCAAGAGCGTCCATTTTAACTTGCATCATGTCTAGAGAACTTATCTCATGTTTTCCTCCTTGGGTATCCTTTTTCTCTACTGTACCTCGTTCTATTCCCCATTGGTAATGGTTTTGGGCCATGTCCTCAATGAGAGCACAGGCTTCTATTTAAGGTTTATTCATCAATGCGCCACCAGCGCCAGCATCGATAGACATCTTTGTGTTGTAATGGAGTCCATTATAGAAGGTGTGGATGATTAGCCATTGTTCTAGGCCATGGCATGGACAGGCTCTTAACAGGTCCTTATATCTCTCCCATGCTTCAAAAAGTGATTCTCCCAGGTTTTGGTTAAATCTAGTGATTTGGTTTCTAAGGACGTCAGTTTTGTTGGGCGGAAAACATCTTGCGAGAAATACTCTCCTAAGGTCTTCCCAGGATGTTATTGAATTGGGTGGAAGGGAATCTAACAATCTCGTGCTTTATCTCTGAGGGAAAAAGGGAATAATCTTAGTCGTATTGCCTCACGCGAAGCACCATTACATTTTAAATTGTCTGCTAATTGTATAAAAGTTTTTAAGTGTTGATTCGGGTTCTCAGTAGCGAGACCACCGAATTGGTTTTGTTGCACCAATTGTAGCAATGAGGGTTTTAGTTCGAAATTATTCGTGGTTATAGCTGGGTTTACGATACTTGAACTAGGTTCCTCATATGATGGTTGGGAAAATTCCTTAAGGGGTCTTTGGTTACGATTCTCGGCCATAGTTTTTCTAATTCTATGGAGAAAATGGATGTAATGTTCAGGTTCCGCTAAAGGATTGAATAAGGTTCTGGTGCTGCGAGATCTTCGCATCACCGGGACTGTAAAACTTAGTCTAGACGGTGCGACTATAGGGTACGAAATTTAACGAAATTGTATCCCCGGCAATGGCGCAAAAAACTTGGTGCATTTTTTATTCGCAAGTGTGCGAATTGCATCAGAGTAATATAAAAGATTATCGATCCACAGAGACCAATTGTCAATCTATCGTTTCCTATTATTACGGTGTTTAGCTAAGTAAAAGTCAAACAGGGAATTGAGCATGCAAGAAAGTAAAGTGCGGTGAAATAAACTTCAGATATAAAAGCAGAGTCGAATGTAATTCACATAGTCAGATGATATTCACAATGCTTCGGAATAGAACTACTTATAAGGCAATATTTTCTACTAAAGAAAAGAACTAATTTTACAGGAACTGTCGCTTTCGCGTAATCAGAACCGAGTTTACTCTCTAATCAGACCTTCTTATCATCACTTATAAAAAGGCGCGCATTGCGTTAAAGTAATAAACCTATTTTTAAGAATTAAAATACTTGACCAAGTTGAAAAGTATTTTGATCTGGAATTTCTAATAAAAATGGGACCTTACTTTAACCCTATAAACGCGTCCGAAAATAGTTTCAAAATTGATTTTTTTCATAATAAAAATCCCTAACTAACCGGACAAAGCGCTTTCACTTCCTTTGACAAGTCAGAACTAACCGAGTTTAACAAAAGGTTGGACGACTTTCGATCTTACCCAACAACAATAAAGTACAGAAAACTCGTGTTAAAAACCAAAATAGCCCATAAGCATTTCTATTGACACATTATTTGGAATATCGATCTAACTAGATTCCTTACATTCTAGCCCAATAAGGTTTAGCCTGGCATGGGAATGTAAACAGACATGTTAAAGTAAATCATTCGAGAAACTAAATAATTTAAAGTGCAGTGAAGAAAATAAACAAAGTAAAAGAAGGTGCGGGAAATAAACAAAGTAAAAGCAATGAGGAATATATAATAGAAACTTGCTCCAAACGGGGAGGTTTTAAATCTGGTACAAACTGGAAGTAAAATGCGATTGGAAATAAGCAGATGTTGAAAATAAATATGGCAAGATAAACTTTTTCCAAAGTGCTCCAAACTCGATTACAGACTCAATCTACGAACTTGATCACAGACTTAATCAACAGTGCAATAATTCCCCGATGTGAAGAATTATTGCTTTACAATGGTGAAATTATATAGCTTAAGTTCGCAACTATGGTTGGATCAAGTTTGCAACTAAGCTTGGGTGATTTGAAATGAAATCAGGAACTTCTATTTATAGAGGATGAATAATTCAGGAAATCACAGAAATGCCCCCCAACTCCATTTGGGGGGGAAAACATCGTCCAAAGGTGGCGCCCGCCATGTGTGTAGATGAAAGGGAAGTGGGGAACGTGGCAGTTTAGGTCAGCAGGAGGTGGTCCACATCATGGCCTACCCTATGGTTGGTGCATGGTGGACGCCATGAGTGCAAATTTGACCTAAACTCCTATTTTTCAGCATGTTTTCTATCATTTCTTTAGGGGAGCTCTGGATAATTGAAATACCTGAAAAGGAAACAAAAGATAGGCATAATACGAGAAAACAATAATGAAAAACCTAAATAAAATGTGAAATCAGAGTAAAAAACAAGTGTAAAGTAAGTTTTAGCAGGTTTCTCCTTTGTTTCTTTATTTCCTTTGTTACATCCCCAGCGGTGTTTTGCGTCTCTTTAATTTTGTTCATGTGCGTTCATGCTCATAAGCATTGCATGGCATCTTAGGGCCAAAAATAGGGTTCGTTTTATATTTAAGTATCTTCGATCGCGTCGACATGAAGATTTTTAAAATTCATATCTCCAGATAGAAAAAACTTAAATAAGAGCAGCTGTTGTACCCCAATTTTTCCCTCTAAGATCCCCTCATCATACCATGTTGATTCAATCACAACAAGACCACATTAGGGCTTTTGGTTCTCCTCCATATCTTTAGCTTTGCTCTTTGAGGAATCACCAAGCACCTTGACTTGTTTTATTTTGTGATCATGAATATTTTGTCTTGATTCTTCTTTTAATTAATAAAATGCAATGTTGGTTTGTCTTACTTGTTAATAATGTAGGTAAAGGCAATGAGGCTTAGCAAGTTGCTCCATGGGCTCATGAGTTTATTTCCATGCCCTAGGAAATAAATCCCTAGAAGTCCAAACTTCACCATTGAAGTTGTTTTGGAAGGGATGGCATGGCAAGGTTATTTTGGTTCACTACATTTCCAAGTTATCAAGATTGGTTCAAAAGTGCAAGGGATTGATTGAAGAAGTTGTCATGGTTGGACAAGGTCTTGTTCCCATTGATCACAAGTGCATATTTCTCTCAATTCTCAAGATACGAAAGTAGTTTTGATGGCTATGAATTCTCATTTTCATCCTCAATAACTTCTATTTATAAAGCAAGAGTGTTGGTACAAGAAGGTTGTTCAAAATTGTCAATGTTCCTCGAAGCATTTTCTTGATCTAGGAACTAGGGTTTTGAACTTCAAGGAAATATATCTTGCTCATCTTTTGGTATTTTTGAGTTATTCCAAAGACATCATTCTCTTCAAAAAGTTATTAACAATTCACTTAAAAAATTTCAAGGGATTTTAATGTGGAAGAAACTTGATGGTGAAAAAATATTACAAGTCCTCTAGATGAACCCCCAATTTCTCATGTGTAACTTCAAATGATCATAACTTGGTCATTTTTTATCACCTTGAGCCCACTATTTTTCCATAATGATCTTGAGGATGTGAGATTTATCCCTTCTTTTATATGCAAAGTGAGAAAATGGATGGAAGATGCCCCAAGGATACAAAAGATTATAGGTCATTTCATGATTTTTTGCCAACTTCAACAATTCATAACTCTCTCAATTTTTGGAGATTTTGAATGTTTAAAGTTTAAAAGTGTCATTTAAGAGGTCTACTTCATGCCATCTTTTTTGGTCAAGAGCAAATTCCAAGTGGAAGGCCATGTTTTGATGCAAAACACTATAGGTCACTTTTGAAGAAAAATTTGAAATATTTCTAAGTGTGGAAAGTCAACCCTTTTTCTCCAACTTTGACTCAATGCAACTTCCAGCTCAAGAATCCATTTGATTTCATTCTTTTTCCATTTCAAAGCTTCTAACATCATCTTTCTAAAGCATCAAGAATCATTCCCTAAGACCCCTTGAGCTGAGAATGCCATTGATTTGAACTTGGTAACTTGAAACTGAAGTTTCTTCAAATGTCAGAATTTGAAATCATTGATTTAGCTTCTAAACACTTTGTTTTTGTGCGTTTTTTCCTCTAAACATGTTTAGTGAACTTCCAAAAGTGATTAGCACAACAAAACGCACGTCTTGGATGAGTTTTGATCAAATTAGAAGCCACATTTTTCTTGTTTGCAACTTCACACGATTTCCCTCCAAACTTCATCATTTCACACGTTTGGACATTCCATTTGATTCCTTATAAATAGAGGGTCATCCTTCATTCATTTTCTCAAGCTTGGATAGCCAGAATCACCCTACCAAACTCGTTCCATAACTCAAATTTCTGCAACTTCGAAATCCGTTTTCAAGCCTTTTTCAATCCAATTTTTCTATCAATTCACCTTCCTTGATCTTCCCTGAAGCTAACCATATAATTACCTTTAAGAATTGTGCCCTATATTGCTCCATTGAAGTCCAGTTTCATAGCTCTGCAACTCAACTTCAATAGGTAGATTTCTTCATCAATTCTTCAAAACTTTGATATCATTGTGATGCTCTCATTGCCCTGGTTCTAGTCGCAACACTTACTTTTATCTGGAAGTATGTTTTGACCATGAAATTTCAAATATCTTTTCAAAACTTTCCTTCCAAATTTCTTGAGCTACAGTTTATATAAATTTATCGCGAATGTGTGGTTGTCTTTGTGTTGAAGAGACGTAGCGAATGACATAGGTCTCGTGCTCTAATTTTACAGATTGAGCAACTTGGTTTTGGGACTGGCTGGAGGTTGAAGATGACCAACTTGGTTTTGGGGTACAACAGTTTCCCCTGTTCAATCTTCTTGAACCTGAAGAGTTAGATTGGCAGGTTTGCCTTTCGTGACTCAAAGGTAAAAGAGGATTGGACACTAGAGTGCCCGTAAATTTGCACTCGTCAAAACATAGATGCGGGAATGGGCTTAAAGATGCCATTTGAAGATGGTAGAATCTTGCTGGAGATGGGCTTAAAGATGACATCCAAGAATCTTTGTTGAATTGCAATGCTGTAGGTCAAAAGAATGAGTATCAAAAGGGTATCCGTGTCTGGAATGCACTTGAACTATATCTGGAGACTGAGTTTGTATGAGCAAAGGAATGGCGTCCGTGTCTGGGGCGTATCTGAGCTGTAACTGTGTTTGAACGTTGAATGAATATCAGAATGACTGTCGTGTCTGGAGTGTATCTGTATTGTATTCGGGTAATAGAGAAACATCTGTGTATGGAGCAACTGTGTGTTGGGGATAAACTCTGAATAAGTGACAGAATGGCAACCGTGTCTGGAGCGTATCTGGATTGTATCTGAAGTTGAGATCTGTATGAGTAGTAGAATAACTTCCGTGTCTGGAGTGCATCTGAGACTGTAACTGGGATCTGAATAAGTGATATAATGACTTCTGTGGCGATTGCACTGGGGAGAGTCAAGCTGCTTGTGTAAGGGCCAGAATGGCATCCGTGTCTGGAGCATATCTGAACTTTGAAGTTGATAATTGAATCTGAATGAGAGATAGAATGGCCGCCGGGTCTGGAGAGTATCTAGTCTGTATCGGATTACTAAAGTCTGAATGAGTAGTAGAATGACCGTTGTGTCTGGGGTGTATCTGCACTGTATTTGACTTGAAATTCTGAATTAGTAATAGAATGACCGCCGTATCTGGGGTGTATCCATATTGTATCTGAACAATTGTTAATGATAGCCTTTTAATCTTATCCTGAAAATGGTAAAATGTTAGCTAAAACACAAAGTTATATTGCATGATATGTACGATGCAATGAACTGTATTTCATTAATGTTTATGATATATGAATGTAATGGATGTGCATGTAGGCCGAGTAGTTGTCTTGCTGAGGAAAATAAATCCTTGATAACTGGAGATAATGAAATCTTTGATTGCTGTCGGGGAAAGTAAATCCTTGACCAATGTTGGGGATTCCAAAATCTTTGAATACTGAAGATGAGAAATCATTACTGACTGCTTGGGGATTTAAAGATCTCTGATTGTTGAGAATGAGAAATCCTAGGACCAGTGCTGGAGATTGAAAATCTTCGGCGATTTGAGGGGATTCACAAGGCCTTTGACAATTTCTGCAGGGAATGAGAATTCTTCATGACTAAGGGAAACTCTGGAAATCTCTTATGGGGAATGGAAACCTTGGAGGCTTCTTCTTGGAGAAAATAGACCGAGGATCTTCGATCTGGCTGGGAGATAACTCTGTGGGGAAATGTTCACTATTCTCGCTCCGTTGGGGATAAGATTTTCAGGGTTTTCGGGCTCCACTGGGGGTCTTGAAACTTAACTCTGATGGGAATTCTGAAACCTAACTCAGATGGGGAATCAAGTTTTAGAATGAACTGGCTCTGCTGAGAATCTTGAAGCTTAACTCCGCTGGGGAAATATACTCCAAATTTTAGCTTTGTTGAGGATCTGAATGATGAATCGTAGAGGATTCCTTCTGAAATGGCATAAAGATATCTTCCCACACCTTCAATCTATCAGTAATTATCTTTTTTCAATTTCGTTTTATTTGTAAGCAGTGATTAAATTCAAATGCATATGCCTATTTAACAAAACATTGGACGTTTTCAAATAAAACATAAGTGTAAAAAGAAAAGAAAGGCAAGCAAATTTCTGCACTTTGAAGTATATTTGTATTTAACTTTTGTGAGTATCTTTGTACAAAGGAGACAGACATCCTAGTAAGAGAATGTTGTCATAAAAATTGGAAAATTTTATACAAATGAAAGATGGCTATGTGTAACAATTCCATGGGATTCCCATTCTGCTATAGCCTTCACAACTCTGAATATCTTGTCCGTTTGCCGCTTCGTCCACCGATGACAGGATTGATCAGAACTTGGAGCTTGTTGGTAAAGAGATTGTTCTTAAAGTGATACGACGAGACATAGTCATACGCTTTAATTCCCTAACTTTTTCCTGGACCGCCCTTTCGGGTTTTCGATCCACCGGGAAACCCTTTTTTTCCCAAGTCGCCCTTTCGGGTTTTCAACTTGCCGGGTGTATAGATTTTTTGTTTTATCCCTAATTTTTTCCCGAACCGCCCTTTCGGGTTTTCGATTCACCGGGATGCCCATTCTTTCCCAAGTCGCCCTTTCGGGTTTTCAACTTGTCGGGTCATTTTATGCGTAGTATCTTTTGACTATGTCTGCATTCGCAGGGTGCAGCAAGTCATCACCATCCATGGTGGTCAGAATCATTGCCCCACCAGAAAAGATGCTCTTGATCACAAATGGTCCTTCGTAAGTAGGAGTCCACTTGCCCCTGGGATCACTTTGTGGTAAGATGATCCGCTTGATTACAAGATCTCCGACTTGATATACTTGACGCCTAACTTTCTTGTTGAAAGCCTTGATCATACGTTTTTGATACGCCTGACCATAACAAACAGCATTAAGTCGCTTCTCGTCAATCAAATTGAGTTGATCAAGCCGGTTCTGAATCCAATCGTCTTCACTCAAACCAGCGCCTTTCATGATCCTTAAGGAAGGAATCTGAACTTCCATGGGTAACACAGCTTCCATGCCATACACCAAGGAAAATGGGTTTGCCCCTGTTGAAGTATGTGTCATGGTACGATATCCATGCAGAGCAAACGGTAACATCTCATGCCAGTCTTTGTAGGTGATTGTCATCTTTTGAATGATCTTCTTGATATTTTTGTTTGCAGCTTCAACAACATTGTTCATCTTCGGCCGATAGGTAGATGAATTGTGATGATAAATCTTGAACTGTTCGCATAGAGCGATGATCATAGTATTGTTCAAATTTGTACCGTTGTCTGTGATGATCCTGTCGAGGACACCATACCGGCATATGAGGTTCTGCTTGATGAAGCGGGCAACCATATTCTTTGTAACAGAGGCAAAGGAAGCTGCTTCGACCCACTTGGTAAAATAATCAATAGCGACCAAGATGAAACGATGTCCATTGGACGCCGTGGGCTTGATCTCTCCAATCATGTCAATGCCCCACATTGCGAATGGCCAAGGAGCTGTCAGGACGTTGAGAGGAACAGGAGGAATATGTACCTTGTCGGCGTAGACTTGTCATTTGTGGCAAGTACGGGAATGTTGGTGACAATCAGCTTCCATGGTAGACCAGTAGTAGCCTGCCCTTAGAATCTTCTTAGCCATCGTATGTCCGCTCAAATGGGTGCCAAATGTACCACTGTGTATCTCAGTCATGATCAACTCTGCTTCAGCTTTGTCCACACATCGAAGTAAAACACAATCATGGCTGCGTTTATAAAGGATGCCATTGCTTAGGAAGAACTTGGCAGTAAATCTCCTTAAGAACTTTGTGTCATTGACGGAAGCTCCTTCGGGGTATTCTCTAGTCTGGAGATACCTTTTGATTTCATGAAACCAGGGTTGTTCCATTACTTCTTCGGTATTAATCTCATGACAGTGCGCAGGTTCGTCCATTCGCTCGATGGTGATTTGGGGAGCCTCGTTATCCCAGTTAAGTTTAAACATGGAAGACATTGTAGCCAGAGCATCTGCTAGCTGATTCTCTTCTCGTGGGAAATTCTCGAAAGTAATCTGCTCGAAATGAGGCAACAATGTCAGGACATGTTCTTTGTATGGGATAAGATTAGGATGTTTGGTGTCCCACTCTCCTTTGACTTGACTGATAACCAAAGCCGAGTCCCCAAATACGATCAAAGATTTGATCCCCAAGTCTATAGAAGCCTTGAGACCAAAGATGCAAGCTTCATATTCCGCCATGTTGTTGGTACAGCTGAAACAAAGTCGGGCAGTGAAGGGTGTATGGCAACCTTCCGGAGAGATGAGTATCGCACCGATACCGTTTCCAAGTGCATTTTAAGCACCATCAAAGTACAGGGTCCATCGGGATCCTTGTTCAGGTTCGTCATACGGTCCGTTACCTTCGATGTTGTCCAAAGTCATGATGTCCTTGTCAGGGAAGTCGAATCTCATAGACTAGTAATTTTCGACGGCTTGATGAGCTAGATGGTCAGCTAGCAAACTCCCCTTTATAGCTTTTTGGGTAGTATACTGGATATCATACTCATTCAGGATCATTTGCCATCTAGCGATTCTTCCAGATAAAGCAGGCTTCTCGAAGATATACTTGATCTGGTCCATTTTGGAAATCAGCAAAGTGGTATGAGTCAACATATACTGCCTTAGCCGGCGAGCAGCCCATACCAAAGCGCAGCAAGTTTTCTCGAGCAGTGAGTAGCGAGTCTCAAAGTCGGTAAAATTTTTGCTAAGGTAATAAATAGCGTGCTCTTTTCGACCAGACTCGTCATGTTGGCCTAGCACACACCCCATTGAGTTGTCCAAAACAGTCAAATACATGATTAACGGCCTTCCTTTGACGGGTGGCATCAGAATAGGAGGTTCTATCAAATACTCCTTGATCTTATCAAAAGCAACTTGACAATCGTTGTTCCATTCAACTACCTGATATTTCTTTAACAGTTTGAAAATTGGCTCACAGGTAGACGTCAGGTGAGAGATGAACCTAGCGATATAGTTCAAGCCTCCCAAGAATCCTCTAACCTTCTTTTCAGTACGGGGGGCAGGAATTTCTTGTATAGCCTTCACTTTAGCTGGGTCAACCTCAATACCTTTGTTGCTGACAATAAATCCCAAAAATTTTCCATACCTGACTCCAAAAGTGTACTTGCTTGGGTTCAGTCTGAGCTTATACTCCTTCAACCTGGCAAACAGCTTTTGCAAATGATCAAGGTGTTCTTCTTCTGTTTGTGATCGAGCTATCATGTCGTTTACATAAACTTCGATCTCATGATGTATCATATCATGAAACAAAGCTACCATGGTGCGTTGATAGGTTGCCCCTGTGTTCTTCAGTCCGAACGGCATCACTTTGTAGCAGAAGGTACCCCATTGCGTGACAAAAGTAGTTTTCTCCATGTCCTCGGGAGCCATTTTGATCTGGTTATATCCCGAGAATCCATCCATGAAGGAAAATACTGATAACGAGAAATCGTATCATATATTTACCATGAAATTAAACCGCTTTATATCATACTGACCCGATTAACTCCCGAATACTCCGAGTTTTGTATGATTTTATGTAGGTACAACATATCTTAGCTCAAACTAGAAAGAAACATGAAATGTACAAGATCGCGGCCAAGACCAGAAGAGAAGAGATAAATCTGTCAAAAATCCAAGATTTGTTGCTATTACGGTCGTCACGCCCTTGCCACGACCGTAAGACACTTCAGAAGCATGTTACGACCTTCATGCATCAGCCATGACCGTAACGCGCTAATTCATGAAATCTGCACGTAACGCACCAGCCACGACCGTAACAAGCATATTATTAGTTGTTTTGAACGTGCAGGACGTGGTCAATAACGAAGCATGCATATGTGCCTTATTTTTCTCCAACTTCCAAGACCACCTTCTCCTTATTTTTCTCAGCAAACCAAGAATCTAGCAACGTGAAATATAATTCCAACTGTATTCATTCTCTATAAATAGCTTGGACTTCAAAGAAGAAAAGGGGGGAGAGTTCAGTTCAGAAAATTCTTGCGGAAGCTCTGCCGATTTAAAACCCGATTCTATTTTCGCATTTTGTTTATTTAATTTTCATTCCGACGTTCCAATCTTGCCGGCTTGTGGAAGAAGGATCTAGGATATTATTTCTTTTCAGGTTTTTATTGTATTCAATATAATTGCAATTTATTTATGTTAAATTTATGTTCTTTATTTATAATGCATGTGTTATTGTTTTCTGATTTTATTTCCTGCATTTTAATTCTGAGCATTATGAGTAGCTAAATACCCGTAGTCGGGGCGTGATGAAATAACCGAATGAATTAATGTATTTCTAAGCTAAAACCTTAATTAACTTAATTTCTGGCCGTGACTTTTTATAATTAAAAATTAAGCTTTTTGTTACGAGAGTAAGGAAAGTAAAATAGGGAGAAATCAAGACCACGAGAGTGTGAGGTTTTAACCGGATAGCTAAAGTTAGGCATTCGATTTAAATACAGCGAGAGCGCTTTAAAACGAATTAGATTTATTTAGTTTTCAAAAAGATGCTTTCTAAACACTTATGGGCTAGCGAGAGCAGACATTTGGCTTTAGGAGTATGATCCGAGGTAAGACCACGAGAGTGTGAATCGAGGGTTTTTAAACTTATAAGTACTACAGAACAATTTAAGTTAAATATTTTTATATACTTAGGTACAATTTAATTCGCATAGGTTCAAAACATTACGCTCCGACCACTTTAATATTATAATTCTTTTAATTGAATTTAGTTTCTCCTTTAGTTTTAAACTTCTAAAAACCAAACGTGACAATTTCCGCCTTAGCTAAACTAACCTGTTTTATAACACTAGAGTGATTACAAAGTCCCTGTGGGTTCGACATCTTTTTATTACTACCGCGATAGACTGTGCACTTGCAGTTAAGATACTGTTAGACACATTAGGTCAAACGCACATCATGTTTTTGGCACCGTTGCCGGGGACTTTAGTTTAGTCACTAGTGTATTCTGAAAACAACGCTGTCTAGACTAAGGCAACTTTTTATATTTCCCTCTGTTGTATGCCAAACACTCGTTCTCAAAACGAGCCTTTGCATCTACAAATTAACGATATCGAGCGTTACTTAAGATTAAGACGCCGAATTCAAGAATAACCGATCTCTCAACAATCTTCCTCCGACTAAAATTCCTGATATCCTGTTACCAGAATTTATCGAAGAATCGACAATGGTTGACGTACCAAATCCGCCTCGCGCTCTTAAGGACTACGCAGTTCCTTCGCAAGCGGAACCTCACAACAGCATTTCCGCTCCTGCTATTACTCGAAACGATTTCGAGCTGAAACCTTTGCTTTTATCTGCCGTTCAGCAGAACCAATTTTCTGGATCTCCTACTGACGACCATAACCTACATCTGTCAGTGTTTGTGCAGTACGCAGACACTATAAAAGAGAATGGTGTAAAACCTTAGGTGATACGATTGCGCCTATTTCCTTTTTCTTTAAGAGACAGAGCCCGAGCCTGACTCCAATCTCTTCCTTCAAATTCAATCACCACATGGGATGAATTGAAGAAAGTCTTCTTGGCTAGATATTTCCCACCAAGCAAAACTGCTATGCTTAGAGCTAACATCAATGGTTTTAGACAAAATGATAACGAATCACTTTTCGAAGCATGGGAACGTTACAAGGATATGATTAGACTCTGTCCTCATCATGGTTTAGAAGAATGGCTAATCATTCATACGTTTTATAACGGTCTCTTGTATAACACAAGATTGACTATAGACGCCGCTGCTGGTGGCGCACTGATGGATAAACCATATGCCGAGGCAAATCAACTTATCGAAAGTATGGCCCAGAACCACTATCAATGGGGAAGCAAAAGAGCTAATATGGAGAAATCCCAAACCAAAGGTGGAATGTATGAAGTGAATATTCTAGACCAAGTCAATGCTAAAGTGGAAGCTCTTACCCAAAAGTTAGAAAACCTTACCACTACTCCTGCAGCTACCGTAGCTGCAGTTGTCCAAACTTGCGATCTATGTGGTCTTCAATCACATCCTGCTCCAGAATGCCCACTTCTAACGGGAGTTCCAGCTGAACAAGCAAATTACGTACAAGGGAACCCTTATAGCAATACATATAACCTTGGTTGGAAAAATCATCCGAATTTTTCATACAAAAATTACAACGCGTTATACGCGCCTTGACAAGCTCCTGCCACACCACCTGGTTATCAAAAAGCTATCCCAAATCATCCTGGTAATGGACCTAATACTCCTAGGAAGTCTAACCTAGAAATCATGATAGAACACTTCATTGCTTCCCAAGCTTAAACTAATAAAGACGTTATGAATCAGAATTTACATACTAACGAGCAGATAAAACAATTAACTAGCAAAGTTGATGCTTTAGCCACCCATAACAAGATGCTTGAGACGCAAGTTTCACAGGTAGCTCAACAACAAGCACCTACTGCAGCACCGGCTGGAATTTTTCCTGGTCAACCACAGCCCAACCCAAAAGGACATGCTAATGCTGTGATACTGAGAAGTGGAAAGGAACTCGACGGACCTGTTGACCCAAGACTAGAAAGTCCAGCCATGTACCAAAAATAGAGAGAGCCGACTGAAAAAGCCAATGAACCTAAAGAAAAAGAAAAGGAAAACGAAACTAAAGAGGCAATGGAGCAAGAGAAGCCTTATGTACCTCCACCACCTTATAAACCACCAATTCTGTATCCTCAGAGACTTATAAATTCCAAAACGATGGGCTAATTCAAGAAATTCGTTGAACTTCTGAAACAACTCAATATCACAATACCTTTTACAGAATCCATCACTCAGATGCCCTCGTACGCTAAATTTCTCAAGGAAATTCTATCTAACAAGAAAAAGATAGAAGATAACGGAACAGTTACACTCACTGCCGAGTGTAGCGCGATCATTCAAAACAATATGCCTCCTAAGTTAAAAGACCCAGGTAGTTTCTCTATACCTTGTAATATTGGAAAGTTTGTCATAGACAAAGCTCTATGTGACTTAGGAGCAAGTATTAGCGTCATGCCCCTATCTATCTGCAAAAAGCTAGAGATGGGAGAACTCAGACCCACGAAAATGTCCGTTCAATTAGCTGACCGATCAGTTAAATACCCTGTAGGTATACTGGAAAACGTTCCAGTTAGGATAGGTCAATTCTATATCCCGACCGATTTCATCATCATGGACATAACCGAGGACTCAGTTACCCCTATCATATTAGGAAGACCCTTCCTAGCCACCGCCGGAGCTATAATTGATGTAAAGAAGGGCAGACTAACATTCGAAGTTGGAGAAGAAAAAGTGGAATTCATCCTTACTCAATTCTTACAAGCACCAGCCATGAACGACACATGCTATCTTATAGATGTCATAGACGAGTGCGTAAGAGAAATGGAAGTAGAACAGACAAAATATTCTGAGATAATGGAAATCCAAACCCCTCCAATATTCCAAAACGATGACAGTCTAAACGAAAGCTTAGCACTCACGCCCGATCATGTGCCATGCCCGAAGAACCCCAGTGTAGAATTGAAAATCTTACCTAAGAATCTAAGATATGAATTCCTTGATACTGAACACATGCGACCAGTAATAGTAAACTCCAACTTAGGAAAGCTCGAAACTGAAAAACTTTTAGACGTCCTAAGGAGATACCCAACTGCACTAGGTTATAACATATATGATTTGAAAGGAATATTCCCTTCAATTTGTATGCACCGTATTTTGCTAGAAGAGAATTGTAAAACCTCTAGAGAACCTCAAAGAAGGATTAACCCGATTCTTAGCACTATAGTCAGAGATGAAATTACAAAGCTTATGGAAGCCGGAATCATATACCCGATCTCTGATAGTAAGTGGGTGAGCCCAGTACACGTGGTTCCCAAGAAAGGAGGTATCACCGTTGTTAAGAACGCAAAAGGCGAACCAATAATGCAAAGAGTAGTCAATGGACATAGAGTGTGTATAGATTATAGAAAACTAAACAAAGCCACTCAGAAAGACCATTTCCCTCTACCCTTCATAGACCAAATGCTAGAACGGTTAGCCAAACATTCCTATTTCTGCTATCTAGACGGTTACTCTGGATTCTTTCAAATTCACATTCACCATGACGATCAAGAAAATACTACTTTCACGTGTCCGTATGGGACATTCGCACATAGACGAATGCCTTTCGGATTGTGTAATGCCCCAGCTACCTTCCAACGATGTATGATGTTAATCTTTGCAGATTTTATAGACAACATCATGGAAGTGTTCATGGATGATTTCTCAGTGTGTGGGGGAAGTTTCGAAGGATGTCTATCAAACCTAGAGAAAGTCTTAGAAAGATGTGTAAAAGTAAACCTCGTGCTCAATTGGGAAAAATGCCATTTCATGGTCAGAGATGGAATCGTACTAGGACATGTCATATCCAATAAAGGGATTGAAGTTGACAAAGCCAAAATAGAAGTCATAAAATAACTTCGACCACCTAAGACCGTTAGAGAAATATGAAGCTTTTTAGGACACGCCGGTTTTTACCGGCGATTCATTAAAGATTTTTCAAAAATTACTAAACCACTTATCGGTTTGTTAATGAAAGACGCTGAGTTCGTATTCGACGATGATTGTCATAAAGGGTTTGAAACTCTAAAATCAGCCCTTATCACCGCACCAATCATGCAACCGCCCGATTGGAATTTACCCTTTGAAATCATGTGCGACGCGAGTGATTACACCGTAGGCGCAGTTCTTGGACAAAGGAAGGACAAGAAACTACACGCCATTTACTACGCTAGTAGAACGCTAGACCCAGCCCAAATGAACTATGCCACGACTGAGAAAGAGTTGTTAGCAGTCGTCTTCGCGCTTGACAAATTCCGTTCCTATCTAGTAGGAGCGAAAATCATCATCTACACGGACCACGCTGCTATAAGATATCTATTAAATAAGAAAGATGCAAAACCAAGGCTCCTCAGATGGATCCTACTTTTGAAAGAATTTGACTTAGAGATTAAGGATAAAAAAGGGACCGAAAATGTCGTAGCAGATCACTTGTCGAGATTGGAAGATATAAAACCCGAACAAGTGCCGATTAACGACGATTTTCCATATGAACAACTGATAACCCAAATAAGGAGCGACCTAGCTCAGTTAAACCTAAACGAACCAAAACCCAAGGAAGCCATAAAAGCAATCCATGCAACCATGGGATTGCCATGGTATGCCGACATAGTTAACTATCTAGCTGCAAACGCGCTCCCACCAGACCTTACCTACCAACAGAAAAAGAAATTCTTCCACGATCTCAAACACTGCTATTGGGACGAACCCTTACTGTTTAAAAGAGGACCAGACGGAATCTTCCGTCGATGCATACCCGAAGAAGAGATAGAAGATGTCATTTCCCACTATCATTCATCTCCTTACAGGGGACACGCAAGCACTTCCAAAACTTGTGAAAAGATCTTACAAGTCGGCCTATTCTGGCCTAATCTATGGAAAGATGTCCACATCGTTGTTAGAAATTGCAATCGGTGTCAACGCACCGGTAATATTTCAAGACGCGATGAAATGCCTCAAAGAGGAATCCTAGAGGTAGAAATCTTCGACGTATGGGGAATCGATTTCATGGGACCCTTCCCATCTTCTTTTGGAAACAAATATATACTCGTCGCAGTCGATTATGTTTCAAAATGGATCGAGGCCATAGCCTCTCCTACAAATGACACACGAGTGGTAATCAAACTCTTTAGAAACATAATCTTTCCAAGATTCGGTGTACCGAGACTCGTCATTAGTGACGGTGGCTCCCATTTCATCTCAAAGATATTCGACAAATTACTATTTAAGTATGGAGTGAGACATCGTATAGCGACACCATACCACCCACAAACCAGTGGACAAGTCGAAGTCTCAAACAGAGAAATTAAGCAGATCTTAGAAAAAACTGTAGCCACAACCAGGAAAGATTGGTCATCAAAGCTCAACGAAGCTTTATGGGCCTATAGGACGGCCTACAAGACCCCTATAGGAACTACACCCTTCAAGCTCGTATACGGAAAATCTTGTCACCTCCCAGTAGAATTAGAACACAAAGCGTATTGGGCAATTAAAACGCTCAACATGAACTACACTATTGCGGTAGAATTTAGTGTGGGAGATGTCGTACTATTATTTAACTCAAGACTTAGGCTTTTCCCTGGTAAATTAAAATCTCGATGGTCAGGTCTGTATCAAATTACAAAAGTGTTTCCTAGCGGAGCAATAGAAATTAAGGGTAGAAATACTGACCCATTTACAGTAAATGGGCAGCGGTTAAAAATATACAATAACATTGAAAATAGAGACTATACGAATAGTCTAAGACTTTTAAAACTGCCCAATATTTCACCCGAATAATCTGCTGCTAGGCACTATGACAGGCTTTTGACGTTAAAAACAGCGCTAAGTGGGAGGCAACCCACCTATTTGTTAATCGTTATTTGTTATTATACTTTTCGTTTTTACATTTATTCCTGTTTAAGTTTTATTTTTTTTATTTTCTTTCTTTTGTTATAATTTTCATAAAACTGCTGCTGACTTCAAAATAATTTTAATTCCCACAGGATTTCTGAAACGTTTTTGGTTCTCTTCTACCTTCTCTCCTGACTTGTTTCCCTGACTAACAATAACCATGGAACCAAAACCACATAATTTCTTGGAAACCACCTTTAGAGGTAGAAACCAAAAGAGAAAATTCGAGGAATTATCAAAAAGAAACATTGGTATGACACTTTATTATGATGAACACACTATGAATGCTTTAGGTATATTGGATAGTGTTCTGTACTTGTTTAACCAGCTGGGGTGGGAAAAAGCCCACCTTAAGATTAGGTTTGCCACCTACCGTGAGCTCACCTTTGAATTTCTAAGCTCACTAGTCCATATACCCGAACATGGAAAAGGAACCCAAAAAGGATTTATAAGTTTCCGTCTCTTTGGCATTGATTTTGTTTACACTCATAAGGAACTAGCTGACCTGTTAGGATTCCCTAGCGGCCCTTTTGCTTACTCTACTACCCAGGTTGAACTGATGGATATTGAGCTAGACTACTTTTGGGGAACTTTAATTGGTAATTATCACCCTGATCCGGATAACATGGATAATGATGAGATACATAACCCTGCTATCCGTTATTTTCATAAGATTCTAGCCCATACTGTATTCGGGAAAGAGAAGAATCGTACTGCAGTGTCTAAGGACGAGATATTTTTACTATATTGTATGCACCAAGGCCACCCTGTTAATGCCGTGCCATTCCTAATGCAAACCTTTTACCGCATTATCGATAACCCTGATGAACCAATCATCATAGGTGGCCGGGTCACAATGATTGCACATGCCCTCGGCCTCAGACACCAGCTGAATAGGTGCCCACATTTTGGTACGATTCGTCCCATGAATATTGCTTTTTGCTTTGACCGCCGTATAATAGCAAACCATGATTACCCACCTTATGAGTATTTGATAAGAGATGAAGTTGTAAACCTATTCACCCTTCCAAACCATAACAAAGTAAGTTTCCATAACCGTGATAACTGGCTTTATGAACTAAACCCACCCGACCACCCTCCTACACCTGAGACACCGTAAGATTATCAAATTTATGATGATGTTATGTCCGACATTGGTGACCCTGAGACTCCTCCTGGTTACTATGAAAACTTCAACATGGCAGAGGCCCGTGAAGCCTCTGAAACAACCAAGAAGGATTACACTAATAATCTTAATAAAATTGTTACCACACTTGATACCTACCAGACTAACATTAATGGAATAAAAGATGAAATAAAAAGCATGCGTCTGGAGATAATCGGATTAACTGACATAACCGTGGAGCAATTTTACCACATTCATAATTCACTCGAAGACATAAAAGCAAAGCTTGGATGAACTCACAAAAAGCAGCTCTAGTTTTATATTTCCTTTTGTTTTGTTTCTAGGAAGTTTCCCATTTTCGCATATTTTCAGTTTCATTTTAATTTGGAACAAATTTACTTTTATGTAGTTTTTGAATTTCTGGTGTTGAACAAGAAAATTTATGGAATCAAAGTTTCAGTTATTTAGTATTCAATTGCTAGTTTCATTTATGCCAATTATAATGCTATACATAAATTGCGAGCTTTGCTCTGATCGATTGATGTTGTGGTGTTTTGGAATATATATGTTTGCATTTGCTTGGTATAACACTGAATGTATACTGCTATTGAAATGCCTCTGTGTAAAGATAGGATGTTGCAGAATTGGTACAGAACTGTCTGCTAAAAATTGCATATTTTGCTGCTGTTACGACCGTCACAACCCCCTTACGATCGCCACACGCCTTTTAGCCTGTTACGACCGTCATGCCTGTGTTACGACCGTAACACGAGTTATATCAGTAACCCCTATAGCAGACAGAAGCTCTTCTTCTTCAACCTTTCCCTCTTCTTCCACTACTTCAAAACCGTTCCACTACCTCCATCAATCCCCATTCACACCACTTAACTCACCATTATTCTCCACTAATTTTCAAACTTCCCATTACTTTCCCTCATTATATCTACATCTCATAAATTGTATCCCTCACCAATCACAACCCACAACCCACTCTCTCTAACACTACTGCATTCAAAAAATGGCAAACGTAAACCAGCAAATCCCAGGCATCTACTTACGCGATGGTGAACAAGGTGAAACCCAGCGCACGAAGTTCTTGAAGTTCCAACGCCGAGGCCTCCATCCCACTAGGTACGTCGACGTTGACTGCCTCAGAGACCTTGGATTGCTTCAAAGTGTCCAACATCTCCTTCAAAATGTCAACCTTTGGACCCTCTGTAGCCAGCCCCAACCCACGTACGAGAATCTCACCCTCGAGTTCCTCAGTTCCTTCTGCTACATCACTCATAATGGTCCAACAAATCAACTTACTGGTGCGGTAAGGTTTCGCATTTTTGGAACCGAATACGACTTCTCTCAGAATGCATTCGGTCGATTACTTGACTTCTTTACTGATGAAGGCGCTCACCTCCGTGTACCTGACACCTTCCATGAGGAATCCTTTAATTTATGGCATAGCCTGACCAACAACCGTGCTAACTCCTACGATCACCTCAATGCCACACAAATCCATAACCCCGCCATTCGCTATTTCCATTGCATCCTGTGCAACACCATTTTCGCAAGGGATAGTAACCATAAGCTCAACTCCAAAGAGCTATTCTTCATGCACTGTGCGTTCACCGATCAGAAAATCAACGTTGCACCCTTCCTCTTGGACCATATTCATTCCATTTGCACTCGAGGCGGCAAACCTTTCTACTTCGGAGGGCTTGTCACTTCTATTGCCTTGGCTTTGAATCATGGGGACACCCTTGCGCATCTTCCCTCCAAAGCACCGGTTTTGCTCACCTTAGACCATTACAAATTTGCTCATCTCATTCACGAGCGGGACGACGGCAAGTTCAATCCAGTGATCCATAACGTTGTTTATTCTAACCTTGTTCTGCCTTGCAGGGACCGTATCGATCCGCATAACTGAGCCAATTGGCTATTTGATGCCCCTGACGGCCATGCTCTCGTGCATGATGCCCAGCCAGATGCTCCAACTGACGAGATCCAGGAGGAATTGGACCACGAAGCTCCTGCTCCCGACATTCCTGAGTCCTCTTCTGCACCACCTCCTTTCACTATGGAGGACATCCTCAGAGCCCTCCATCAGCAAAATCAGATGGCTGTAGCTCTTGAAAGGAAGCATCAGGAGCAGTACGACACTCTACATGCACAGAACGTCCAAATTCTGAGCGACCAGCGCAACATCAACAAGAAGCTGGACGAGGTTTTCTCTGAGCTTAACGCCTTACAGATGCACGTAACCGCTCTTGGCTCGCATGATACCGACCTTGAGGCCACACCTACTCGAAGCTCTCGCACCCGAAGCAGAGGAAGAGGTCACAAGTAGTTTTCTTTTGTTTTTGTTTCTGTATTACATTCATTTCCCTTTCCGTACAGTTTTTCTATTTGTACTCCTTTTGTTGTACCCCAAAATTTGCCCTCCCATATTCTTCAAAGTTTGTCAAGATCAACCTTCAAATGGTTCAAAATCTCTCAAGGGTTGCACAGTCCAATTGCCTCCTAACACAATCAAAATTAGGGTTTTGGTTCTTGCAATGAATCTGAGGTTTTAAAAGGCTCAATCAAGTCTCATATGCCTATAAACATTGCCAAGCATCTACATGTCAAGTCTCAGGGCTCACAGGGTCAAATTGCACAGTCAAAAGCCCTATTTGGTTCACAATCAACTGTAGGGGAAAAATGGTTATTTGGCAGTCAAAAGTCAAAATGTTTTGTCATTATCTTATTTTGAAGCCACAATCATCATTTGATCAAGTCTTGATCATGATTCCACAAGCATGGCTCAAATATCATCAAAGATGCAAAAGTTTCTATTTTTGGACAGCTGAAAAGTCAACTGTAACTTGACCAAGGCATAACGTTTTCATGGTTCATCAAAAAAATCTCATCCAATGCTCATTTTGAAGGGGATGACATTTCCTACAACTCATCTTCACATTCCAAGTCCAAGAAATGCTCTCACAAAAAGTTATCAATTTCTACATTATAGGTCAATTTCAAAAGTCAACAAAAAGGCACTTTAAGTCAAAGACCATAACTTGAGATTGGTAAATCAAAATGACATGGGACCAAAGGCATTGGTTAGAGGACTTCAATACCTTTCCAAAATGTCCAAGAACATGTTCCTATGATCAAAATTGAGCAAGATATGCATTGGAGAAGTTGGGAAATGTTTTGGGAATTTGCAAAAGTCAACTTTGCCCAAAACACTTCATTTTTGCTAATGGGCCTCAAATTCTTTCTTGAAACTTTGTCCAAGGCCTATGCACGACCCATTGAGATTAAATTGAATTATTTTCTTATTTTTATTAATTATTTGGATTTTTAATTGATTATTAATTCATTTAATTCATTTAAATGTAGGAAAATATGAAAATATGGTTTTCAAATCTTTTTATGAAGCCAATAGGCTCAAGGAAAGCTGGCAAATTCGTGTGCCAATCAAAGATGTCAAAAACTCCAAAATTGGCAAGGTTTCTCAATCAAAAAGATGCTAAAAGATTTGATTGAAAATCAAATATACAATCTTCAATACAATGGATTTCATGTGCAAGATTTACCCTAGTTTCATTCCACTATATGTACTAAAGCAAACCCTAAAGCCTTGGACGTGCAAAAGCTGCTGCAGAACCATAGCCAAATTCCAAAATATTCAAAGAAAACCAAAAACTGTTTTTCATATTTCAGCATAATTCAAACCCTTTTCTTGATTCCAATACCTTGTTGGGACATTCAGGAACGCATTGCAATTACAAACAAGCCTTAACACTCAAAGAATCACTCGCTTCAGTCACACGGTTTGCTTAATTTTTCTAGAATCAAAACTCAAGTTTTATGCATCATTAACATGATATAATTATTGCTTTGCATTGCTAACATCATTCTGAAGCTAATGGTACAGATTAATTGTATTATGGTGCCCTGAAACGTAAACCACCATTGTTGAATTCTAGGGTTTCAAAGCTTCCAATTTGGGGGTTTACAGCATAGGTAAAATCAGAACCAATGATACCCATGGTTGAACTCAGAAGGACAAGACGAACTTAAAGCAACCCTCGCGCCCTATTTATATGATGCACAGACCTAATCGCTATTTTTGGCATTTGCACTTTGTGAGGGTTAAAAAGCCCCGCTATTTGATATGTTTTATGTAGGTTTCATGAAGAAGATGACTGACGTGTTGAACGATGGTTGGAGCATTCAAACGTAGCGCGCGTTTTTTTGTTAATTTCCAGCATAGGCGTTGTTTTTATATTTTATGTTTATTGACCATTATAATATCAAAGTAAGCAGGTGGTTGAGTTGGTGGAAGGCGCGTCTAATAACCATTGGGACCTGGGTTCGATTCCCAGGTTCCCCAAACCTTGTTTCTATTTTTTCTAATGTTATCTCATACAGCTTTCCAAGAAATATTCCACCATGCAACCTCACAAATCAACGTGCCATGTGTCCCTGTGCATCTATCTAATGGTCCAGATGGAAGGACTATGATACTCTCCAGTCAACGCGTACATGGACAATCTCAGAAGTCAACAAAGGCTTTAGGCTTAATGGACTGGGACTTGCAACTCACACCTCCAATGGGTCCAGCAAAACCCCCCTGGTTTTACTATTTTTTATTTTATTTTCTTTTTCCTTTTAACTCTTTTAATTATAATCATTATTATTATTAACCAATAAACTAATTTTTATATAAAAATTCAGGGATCAAAAACTGTAAATATTTTTATTATTTGTAATTTTTACTATTAACTGTTATTTTTGTAAATAAAATGTAAATTAATTAAATTAGTTTAATTAGGTAATTTTAATCTTTTTTACAATAAATAAAATTAGCTTAGAATTAGGGTTTTGTTTACTAACTTTTTAATTCCTTTTATTTTATTTTCATTAAAATATAAAAAACATAAAAAACATTTTTTTCTTGTTTAATTAATTAATTAATTAATTAGTACTAGGTTTAATATTTTAATTAATTGCAAAAAGGACAAGTTACTACTATTCTCTCAGAAAAGGGTCAAAACCCTAAGGACGTCCCGATTCTATTTCTTTTCGCACATTATTCTTATTTTGATTATTTATGTAACTGTTTCCAAGGATGTAATAGTTAATTAGGGTTTACCACTTTCTTTACTTTCCGCATTTATTTTCCAAAACGGGTTTTGTTTTTTTGGCGATGTATAGACCCGCGCCTTGTAATAGCGTAGCTTTACCTTTCCGTATTTTATTTCCGCACTCTTAACTGTTAATATGCATGCAAGACTTGGATGAAAATTAAAAACAACTCATAGCTCACAAATAACATGTTCAAAGATAAACATAAACTGAATTGAACACACAAGCACATGCCACTCTTAGGGTACGCCTCACTGGTTGCCTCGAACGTGGTCGTCAAGTATAGGGTGTCTTAGAGGTCGCCCTCCTGTCTAAGATCCAGTTGCCTCGAAACAGTTGCCTCGGATAAAAAGGATCTAGGACATTAGGGTTACTTCTAAGGTGTCCTACTATTGCTTCGGTGACCACACTGTCCCTAATAATCGAATTGACCCGAATACCTCCGACGATGGTGCTACCTATCTCTCAATGGTGGGATAGCACTATCTAAAGGACTCTTACACAGCCTAATTCCTTAGAGTAGGTAGATCTCATGGGTACTTGCTCTTTTCAAATAAACAAAAACAATTTTTCACACTGACACTTTCAAAAGTTTTCAAACAAATTTTTCATACACTCTTGAGGACAGATACAAGAGTTACTTAGAAATTTTTCAAACGAAACTTTTTCAAAACCCACACACATTTGAAAAGCAAACATCTTTTGAAAACATAAGAGCAAGTACCTAAGAGCCCGTGGATAACCACGGATAGAAAGGGTGCTAATACCTTCCCTTTCTATAAATCTACCTCCCAAACCGAGAAACATTCTCAAAGAAGGAATTTTGCTTTGCTTTTGTCCTTTCCATGTTGTAGAACATAAAAGACGGTGGTGACTCTTGCTTACCGCGACATTTCGCGAACCAGCTTAAAAAACGGTCAGTTCTATTTCCACCGATCACAGAACTGGCGACTCTGCTGGGGACTCTTATAAAAGTGAGGGGTACCTTAGGATTAGACCACTCTTATGTTTTCAATTGCCTGTTTTGATTGCTTTAATATTGTCGGCCTGTTTTGGGAGTTTCATAGATCCTAACCCGGATCTGGGGGATACCCTTTAGAAGTAGCAACAAACTGTGAGAGAACTGTGCGGGGTATACCGACACGGTTGAAGCAGTTGCTACGTTGATGTGGCACTTTGGTGAGTACCGATAAACCTTGAGTCAAGTCAAGCAGAGTACAGGGCCGCCGCGTGGTGTCGTGAAGCATCAACTGACCTTAGGAACCTTACTTGACCATCCTGGCCTCTTTAGGGTAGTGAGATGACCGACTTTGGTGCAGTCTGAAGTTGGTAGATACTCGATACTACACTCATTGAGGGTTGTTTTCTTGGAATATTTTGATCGCCAGTCTAGTGGCTAAATCAAAACAATGAACATAGAAAACAACCCAATGATATTGAGCCCCTTAGAACCCGGTTACTTTTGATAGGAAAGGTTTTGAGCCCACCAACTTCAAGAGGGTAGTACCTAGACCTCATGCTGGCCTAAACTCTAAGGGCTGTCTGGTGTGACTTGTGTGCCTTATCATGTTTGCTTTTTGTGGATACTTGTGGTGTGTTTTTATCATAACATCATAACATCATACAACATCATATGCATTTACTAACCACTTCAAGGGTTCGAGTCTTCATCTGTGTTCTTGTTTTGTAGGACATGGAAACTATCCGCAGAAAGACAATTCAGATCAATCTTGTAAGGATCCCTCCTCAGCTTAAGGAGCTTACATCCAGGATTCCCGAGAACTCTTCCTTCAGTGAAAGGTATGGTAGACTCATCAGCTTGGTCAACACCAACATTGAAGAAGATATGATAAAAGTTCTCTTCCAGTTCTTTGACCCTTTGCACCACTATTTTAGTTTCCCAGATTATCAATTGGTGCCTACCTTGGAAGAGTTTTCCCAGCTTCTGAGGGTTCCTATTCTCAGTCAACTACCCTATAACGGTACAGAAAAGAAGCCAAAACTTGAAGAGATTGCTAAAGCATTACGCCTACAACCATCTGACATCAAGGGACATTGGGAAGTTAGAAGTGGTATCAAAGGATTCTTGGCAAAGTTCCTGTTTGAGAAGGCCCAAGAATGTTGGAATTCCCTTGACCTACAAGCTTTTGAAGAAGTTGTGGCACTCCTTGTCTATGGGTTGGTGTTGTTCCCGAATCCAGATCAGCTCATAGATATCAATGCTGTCAAGATCTTCATGTCCAGGAATCTCATACCTATGGTGCTTAGGGACATCCTTCACTCATGTTACACTCAAACCATGAGAAAAAGAGGTGTTCTCATGTGCTGCACTCCTCTCCTGGCAAGGTGGTTTATTTCGCACCTTCCACAATCAGTTTTGAAAAATGAACGGGGTTTGAGATGGTCACAACGGTTAATGACTCTTACACAAGCTGATATACATTGGTGTTCTCGGTCCAGAGAAAATGTCACTATCATTGATCGTTGCGGAGAGTATCCTAATGTTCCTTTACTTGGAATCATAGGAGGTATTACTTACAACCCCTGTCTGGCTTTGAGACAGTTTGGATATGCTCGGAGGGACGGCCCTCATGACATGTTGATTCCTGACATAGTTTTTGACTTTGACAACGATGCGCAAGGACTTCGCCAGAGATTCATCAGAGCTTGGAGGATGCCCAACAGGGTAGATAGTAAGACTCTGGGGCACAAGAATTCCATTCCCCTTGAACCTTATCTCAAGGGGGTACGAGCCCGCTCCTAGAAGCTGGTGATGCCATATCCTCATGTTCTCCCCGTGATCAAAGAGCCAGTTGTGGAAGGAGAGGTTCCGTACACCATTCAGCATCCTGACATGCCAACATCTTGGGAGGAAATGCAAAAGAGCTGGATCCAACTCAAGGAAGAACGGAATTCTCTTGAAACCAGTCTACATGCCAGTGAGAAGAAGGTCTTGGAGCTCACCCGGCTACTTCACGAGGAAAAGACTCTCAACACCTACATCGCTCCAAAGAGGATGCGCAATATCTTTTGGGATTAATTATTTCGTAATGTGTTTCCCATGAGGCCTTGATGTACTGAACATATTATTTCTTAATATAACGTGTGTTCCTGTTTTGTCTACAACGAATTTGAACTTTCGAACCCTTGAATACATTGCATAAATAGCATCTCATGCATCATGTGCATAACAGGTACTCTTTTCTACAAGTTGCTTAATCTTCTTCGCTGTTTATTTCAGCAATCATCATGAATTCTGAATCATCCAATGAACAAGCCATCAAGGCCCTCCAGGCCCAGAACGCCCAGTTTCAAGAGCTGGTCATGAGCTTAGTCCAAGGTCAAGAGGAATTGAAGGCTCTGCTGGTGAAGAAGAAGAAGAAGAAGAGAACTGTATTGTTCAACACTGGACAGAGGTTTAGGAATACACTGCAGAATGAGGCTGATCAAGCTACTTCCTCTGTAGGGAAAGACAGCCCCCAAGGGGGAAGAGTTCCTAGTCCTGTGGTCTCCGACAACGAGACATATTTCAATGATGAGCAGTACCCTCCCGCTGAAGACAGGTACAAACAACTAGAGGACCGTCTGAGTGCTATGGAGATTCAACAGGTGCCTGGGTTGGATTTTGGAGATCTAGGTCTATCTTCTGGGGTGGTGATCCCACACAAGTTCAAGGCGCATTCTTTTGCGAAGTATGACGGAGCTTCCTGCCCTAAGCTGCACCTCCGTTCTTATGTGAGGAAGATCCAACCTTACACTGCAGACAAGAACCTATGGATCCATTTCTTCCAGGATAGCCTTTCAAGGGCTCAACTCGAGTGGTTCTATTAGCTGGATGGAACCAGTATTCGTAATTGGGAGGACTTGGCTACTGCATTTTATAAGCAGTATCAGTACAATACCGACCTCGCTCCTACACGTACCCAACTCCAGGGTATTTCGCTAGGATCGGGAGAAGGTTTTAAGGAGTACGCGCAAAAGTGGAGAGACCTGGCTGGCAGGGTGCAGCCACCTTTGACTGACCGTGAACTCGTGGACATGTTCTTGGGGACCCTGTCTGGTCCATTCTTTAACCACCTGATTGGTAATTCTTCTGCTGGGTTCACAGACCTGATCTTAACCGGTGAGAGGATAGAAGCTGGTATTAAGTCGGGGAAGATACAGAAAGGTGCATCCTCAAGTTCTGAAAAGAAACCCTTCAAAAAGGAATCTAGTGATGTCTATGGGTCGAGGAAACAGAATAAACCGGAACGCCACCAAGCTGTCAACGCGGTGGTAATTTCAAAGCCTGTTGCCGCTCCTCGGCAATATAACCAACCAACGGGTGAGAGACCCAGAAGGGAGTACACTCGGCTCAGTATGACCCTGTCTCAGATTTTGCCGCAACTGCTGTCAACCAATCTGGTAACTATCAAGGAAGCTCCGAAGGTAGTGAATACAACCTCTCCAAAATACAACCCCAATGCCCGCTGCGCTTATCACTCTGATAGCCCGGGGCATTCTACGGATGATTGTTGGGCTCTAAGGAATAAGGTTCAGGACCTTATTGATGCTAAAGAAATACAGTTTGAGGCGCCCGAGAGGCCCAATGTTGTGACTGCTCCCATGCCCCAGCATGGAGTGAGTGTTATGGAAGAAGACCGGTATGTAGCCTCTGTGGAAGATATTGTTACTCCGTTGTTGACTGTCAAGAGGAACCTGTTGCTAGCCGGTTTATTTCCGGGATGTAGTAAAGGTTGCCTTCTATGTTCTGTTTCACCTGCTGGTTGTCCTTTTTTGAAGTCAGGCGTCCAAAACCTGATGGATAACAAAGAGATCTTGTTCGAGAAGGTTGTTGTTCCTGTTACCCCTGCTGAAGAAGTTTCTATTGTTACTATTTTCAACAACTCTCCTAAGGCTCCCTCAAAGAAGCCTGTCAAAATCATGTCTACTCAGAAGATTGCTCCTATCATCATTACTGTTCCGGGGCCCATCCCCTATAAGTCTAACAAAGTTGTCCCGTGGCACTATAGGGAAGATGTTTATGTGCTGGGAGTTAAACAAGAATTTGATACTAGTACCGGTGTCAGCAGCATCATCGGGCCTGCCAAAGTCACTCGCAGTGGTAGGCTGTTCTCACCAGATATTGCGCCACCAGCCATTCAAATACCTCTTATCATCACACCTGCCAGTGTGCCTGCTTCCCTTCCTGATCAAGTTCCTGTTTCTACCCCTGCTGCCGAGTCATCTGGTGCTCGGGGCAAAGGGATTGCTACTGATGTGCCTGCCTAGATGGAGGCACCAAAGACCGTCAATGTTGAAGCTTCCCGGCAAGAGATGGAAGAGATTCTCAAGATCATTAAGAAGAGTGATTTCAATGTAGTTGAGCAGCTGGGGCACACCCCCTCTAAGATCTCTATGCTATCACTGTTGTTGTGTTCAGAGGCCCATGCCAAGGCCCTGATTTCCTTCCTGAAGACGGCCCATGTGACACAAGAAACGTCTGCTGATCAATTTACTGATTGTGTGGCCAACTTGATTGCTGATAATGGGTTGGGTTTCTCTGACGCTGATCTGATCGCCAAAGGAAAGAACCATAACGACGCCCTGCATGTCTCCATTGAATGCAGGGGCACTACTCTTGCCCATGTGTTGGTAGACACCGGTTCTTCGTTGAACATGTTGCCCAAGAAAGCTCTAGACAGGCTGGATTGTGAGGGTTTAGAGCTCAAGCCTAGTAACATTGTTGTCCGGGCCTTTGACGGGTCGAAGAGGATGGTACATGGCGAAGTTGACATTCCAATCAGGGTTGGTTCTCAAGTTTTTTATTCTACTTTCTATGTGATGGACATTCGACCATCCTATTCTTGTTTGCTGGGTCGTCCATGGATCCACAAGGCTGGAGCTGTGACCTCAACTCTACATCAAAAGCTTAAATACCCAGTCAGAGGGAAGATTGTTACAGTGCAGGGGGAGGAAGAATATATGGTCAGCCACCTCAACTCCTTCCGGTACATAGAGATGGACGGGGAGTTCATTGAGACCCACTTTCAACATTTTGAAGAGGTTCCTCAGACATTGGCGTCAACAGAGACTGTGACTGAAGATAATTCTCCTTTGAAGATGGCTTCCTTAAAGGATGCTCGGGTTGTTATTAAGAAGGGTGAGTGTGCAAACTGGGGCCGACTTCCTGATTTCACTCTGAAGACTGACAAATTTGGTTTGGGTTTCACTGCAGAAGCTCAGAGGGCTGTTCGTAAGGCAAGGATTGGAAGACCTCCTGTGTTAATCACCAACCTGGGAGTGAATGCTATTGAAGACGATGTGGAGGAATCTGAATTTGACAGCTGGATCTACCCAACGACCAACGGTGGACTGAACAACTGGACTGCCAAAGACTACATACCTATTACTTTTGTCACTCAGTAATGAACTCCTTTGTTTTGAATGTGTAACGAACAATAATTTGAAACTTTATGGCTCGGTGTCTTACCCGGGGCACCGTGGCTTCATTTGTGAGGGCTTATTATTTGTCATTTTCATATATCATGAATAAAAGCATTGGACGTTTTTCGCATTTCAAATCTTGTGCTCCCTTTCTTTCTTTATATATTGCAAAACATCTATATTTACACACACTCACCTATACAGGTTCCAATCCACTCTGGATCTCACTGGTAACGACTCTGCTACTGCCAGTTATGACTTCGAAAATCTGATCAACTTAGCCGAAGACGAAGGTGAAGATGATTGTGAAGTGTCTGGTGAACTTGCAAGACTGCTACTCCAGGAAGAGAGGGCCATTCAGCCACATGAAGAGCCAGTGGAAACAGTAAATCTGGGTACTGAGACAGACAGAAAGGAAGTCAAGATTGGTGCCAATATAGAGCTTAATGTGAAACAACGGATGATTCAAATGTTGCATGATTATGTGGAAATCTTTGCCTGGTCTTACAAAGACATGCCTGGGTTGGATACCGACATTGTGGTTCATCACCTGCCTACCAAGGAAGAATGCCCTCCGGTAAAACAGAAGGTCCGCCGTATGCGTCCAGAGATGTCCGAGAAAATCAAAGCTGAGGTTATGAAACAATTTGATGTCGGGTTTCTAGCAGTGACTTCTTACCCTCAGTGGGTTGCCAACGTGGTTCCAGTGCCGAAGAAAGATGGTAAGGTCCGAATGTGTGTTGATTACAGGGATTTGAACAGGGCGATCCCCAAGGATGATTTCCCTCTACCTCATATCGACGTTCTGGTTGACAATACTGCTCAGCATAAGGTTTTCTCCTTCATGGACGGTTTCTCCGGTTATAATCAGATCAAGATGGCTCCTGAAGACATGGAAAAGACTACCTTTGTTACTCAGTGGGGCACCTTTTACTACAAGGTCATGCCTTTTGGGTTGAAGAACGCCGGGGCAACCTACCAACGTGCCATGGTTGCTTTGTTTCATGACATGATCCATCATGAGATAGAATTATATGTCGAAGATATGATCGCAAGGTCCCAAACTGAGGAGGAACACCTTGACCATCTATAGAAGTTGTTTGACCTTCTGAAGTTGTACAAGCTGAGGTTGAACCCGAACAAGTGCACCTTTGGGGTGAGATCTGGAAAATTGCTAGGCTTCGTCGTGAGCGACAAAGGTATTCAAGTGGACCCTGCCAAGGTGAAGGCCATACAAGAGATGCCAACTCCCAAGACAGAGAAAGAAGTCAGACGTTTTCTAGGACGGCTGAACTATATTGCCCGATTCATCTCGCACCTAACTGCTACCTGTGAACCAATCTTCAAGCTACTGAAGAAAGATCAAGTAGTATGTTGGAACGATGAATGTCAGACCGATTTCGACAGAATCAAAGAGTATCTCCAAGAACCACCCATTCTTATGCCACCGTTTGAAGGGAGACCTCTAATATTATACTTGACAGTACTGGACAACTCAATGGGGTGTGTACTGGGGCAGCATGACGAGTCTGGCCGAAAAGAGCATGCTATTTATTACCTTAGCAAAAAGTTTACCGACTGTGAGACCCGATACTCATTGCTCGAGAAAACTTGATGCGCTTTGGTATGGGCTGCTCGCCGGCTGAGACAGTATATGTTGACTCACACTACTATGTTGATCTCAAAAATGGATCCAATCAAGTATATATTCGAAAAGCCCGCCTTGTCTGGAAGAATAGCAAGATGGCAGATGATCTTGACAGAATACGACATCCAGTACACGACTCAAAAAGCAATCAAGGGAAGTGTATTGGCAGACCATTTGGCACACCAGGCAGTGGATGACTACCAGCCCATGAACTTTGAATTTCCAGACGAGAATATCATGGTAGTGACTGATTATGAAGTACCTGGACCGGATGAAGGACCTGAGGAAGGATCCCGATGGTCTATGCACTTTGACGGAGCCTCAAACGCTTTGGGTAACGATATTGGCGCCGTGATCATATCCCCTAAAGGCACTCATACTCCACTTACTGCCCGACTATGTTTCAACTGCACCAACAACATGGCGGAGTATGAGGCATGCATCATGGGTCTTCAAGCTGCAATTGACTTAAGGATCAAGTTTCTGAGTGTCTTCGGAGATTCCGCTCTCGTGATCAATCAGATCAAAGGCGAGTGGGATACGAAACACCCAAATCTTATTCCTTACAAAGAGTGTGTGTTGACGTTGATCCCCCATTTCACGGAGATAAATTTTGAACACTTCCCAAGAGAGGAGAATCAGTTGGCGGACGCGTTGGTTGCGATGTCTTCTATGTTCAAAGTCAAATGGGACAACGAGGCTCCCCGGATCATTATCTGGAAATTGGATGAACCTGCATATTGCTGTGATCTTGAGGCTGAAGAGGTAACTGAAAAACCCTGATATCACGAAGTGAAGAGATACTTAGAAGCTCAAGAATACCCCGAGGGTGCATCTGTCAACGACAAGAAGTTCCTGAGACGGTTCGTTGCAAAGTTCTTCCTCAGCAATGGCATTCTATACAAGCGAAACCATGATTCAACTTTACTGCGTTGTGTGGATAAGACTGAAGCAGAAAAAATCATGGCAGAGTTGCATGAAGGTACCTTCGGAACGCATTCCAGTGGACATACCATGGCAAAGAAAATCCTTCGGGCAGGATATTTCTGGTCCACAATGGAAGCTGACTGTTACCAACATTCTCGGACGTGTCACAAATGCCAGATCTATGCAGATAAGGTGCACATTCCTCCAGTTCCTCTGAACGTCTTGACAGCACCTTGGCCTTTTGCAATGTGGGGCATTTATATGATCGGCGAGATTAGACCTACGGCATCCAACGGGCATCGCTTCATCCTGGTAGCGATTGATTACTTTACAAAATGGGTTGAAGCAGCTTCCTTTGCCACCGTAACAAAGAATGTCGTGGCACGGTTCATTCGGCACAACCTGATCTGTCGATACGGTGTACCTGAGAGGATCATTACAGACAATGGTACCAATCTCAACAACAAGATGATCACTGAGCTCTGCGAGCAATTCAAGATACAGCACCACAACTCTTCTCCCTACCGGCCGAAGATGAATGGGGCTGTCGAAGCAGCAAATAAGAATATCAAGAAGATTGTGCAGAAGATGACAGTGACCTATAAAGATTGGCACGAGATGTTACTGTTTTCTCTTCATGGGTACCGTACCTCAGCACGGACGTCAACAGGAGCAACACCCTTTTCCTTGGTCTACGGCATGGAGGCAGTCTTGCCTATTGAAGTCCAGATACCCTCTCTCCGGATAATGAAGGATTCAGGTTTGAGAGAAGATGACTGGATCCAGACTCGACTTGATCAATTAAACCTAATCGACGAAAAGAGACTCACCGCTATTTGTCATGGTCAAACGTACCAAAAACGGATGATCAGGGCATTTAACAAGAAAGTCAGACGACAAGAGTATCAAGTCGGAGACCTGGTAATCAAGCGCATCATCCTTCCTCAAAGTGATCCCAGGGGCAAATGAACCCCTACGTACGAAGGGCCATTTGTGGTTAAACATATCTTCTCAGGAGGAGCTATGATTCTAACTACCATGGAGGGTGACGACCTTCCTCACCCCGCCAATGAAGACATAGTAAAAAAATACTACGCATGAATAAAAGACCCGCTAGGTTGACACACCTAGGAAAAAATAAGGGCTTCCCGGCGAACCAAAAGGGTTCGGGCAAAAATAAGGGATGAAATGAAAAAATCTGTACACCCGGCAAGTCGAAAACCTGAAAAGGCGGCTTAGACAAAAATGGGTATCCCGGTGGACCGAAAACCCGAAAGGGCGGTCCAGGAAAAAGTTAGGGATAAGCGTAATACTATGTCTCATTGGATCACCTTGCATCCATAATTCGGCATCAACTATCAAGCTCAGACGGCATCGATCAATCAGCTTCATCTTCAACTAAGCAGCCAAGTGATGAGACGCTTGAAGACATAAAGGCGATAGCAGAGTTGGAACCTAGTGGGATTATTTTTTTCACATAGCTGTTTTGTTTTTCTTTTCACAAAATTGTATAAACTCTATGTTGTTCGGCAGCGTTCTCTTACTAGGACGTCAGCCTCCTGTACATAAACGCCTATTTACAGGAAAATTCAAAAATCAATACAAATTCACTTTTCCAGACAAATTGCCAATTATTTTTCCTTTTTCTGTTTTGTCTTGCGAAGAACGTCCAATGTTCATTTTTTATATATGCATTTGACACTAATTGCTAACTCATAAATACTCGCATGCGAAACAAAGGATTAATTACAGGTGACATTAGAAACAGGGGCAATAATGAGTTGTCTAAGCGATCTAGTTGCTCTGTCCGCCAAGGTACCAACGTAGGTTCGGCTGAAGAATGTAACCAGGATACCTTCACTCCCCACAAAGTAAGACCAGCGAGTCAGCGATACTCTCCTCAAGCAGAGTTGGTCTCCCATCAATCCTGAAAAGGCATAGTATCTCCAGCAAGTCAGCAACACTCTCCCCAAGCAGAGTAGCCTACTGTCAGCCTTAAGGAAGTTGGATATCCCCAAAAGATCTCAGCATTCCCCAGCGGAGTATACAGATGTTCCTAAGCAAGCATCCCCGGCAGTCTTGATCTAATATTGTTCCCCGGCGGAACACCAGACACCCCAGTGGAGCCATCCCCCAGTACAGTTCAAAAGTTTCCCCAGGAAAGTTGAATCAATCTCCCCAGTAGATTTCTAGAAGCTTATCCCCAGTAGATTCGGGAAGCTTATCACCTGCATAGTACATATGTCTCTCCTCGACTATATTCAAAGGTTATTCCCCACCAGAGCTTATAACTAGGTTATCCTCAGCTAATTACCACGGAAGGATCGTCCTCAGCGAAGTTCTTTCTATCCCCAGCGGAGTTATCATCAAAACCTCAGCGAAGTATCTCTTCCCACAGAGTAATCTCTTCGCCAAGTTTATTCCCCAACGGAGTCATCTTCTCCTACCGGTTTATTCTTGCACTCATAATCCCCAGCGGAAACGAAGAACTCTACTCTTCAAATATCAGCCCAGGATTCAACAAGCTCCCGGCACTCGTCAAGGATTTATTTTCCTATACGAAAATACATTCATAGACATTTCACATTTCATACATCCTGCTTACATACATGATAGAGTGCATACGACACGATCTCATTTATTTTGAGAACATCATGACATCATTTTATACATCATGACATTGCAGACAACTAACGTTTTGCCTTTTCAGGAAAAGGACAATCCAAAGATGATTACTATCAACTGTCACAATCCCATATTCGATTCCTGTATCTAGCCAGGGCATATCTGTGAGTGACTGATTGTAGATTCGATACCTGTATCTAGCCAGGGCATGTCTGCATGAAGAGTTTAGAGATTCGATTCCTATATCCAGCCAGGGCATATCTGTAGACGACCAATTCCAGATTCGATTCCTGTATCTAGCCAGGGTATATCTGTGAGTAACTGATTGTAGATTCGACACCTGTATCTAGCCAGGGTATGTCTGCATGGAGAGTTTAGAGATTCGTTTCCTGTATCCAGCCAGGGCATATATGTAGACGAAGAATTCCAGATTCGATTCCTGTATCTAGCCAGGGCATATCTGTGAGTATTTTATTGTAGATTCGATACCTGTATCCAGCCAGGGCATGTCTGCATGAAGAATTCCAGATTTGATTCCTGTATCCAGCCAGGGCATATCTGTAGACGACCAATTCCAGATTCGATTCCTGTATCCAGCCAGGGTATATCTGTACACGAAGAATTCCAGATTCAATTCCTGTATCTAGACAGGGCATATTTGTGAGTATTTGATTGTACATTCGATACCTGTATCCAGCCAGGGCATGTCTGCATGAAGAGTTTAGAGATTCGATTCCTGTATCCAACCAGGGCATATCTGTAGACGAAGAATTACAGATTCGATTCCTGTATCTAGCCA
This sequence comes from Vicia faba, assembly GCA_948472305.1. Lineage (NCBI taxonomy): Eukaryota > Viridiplantae > Streptophyta > Magnoliopsida > Fabales > Fabaceae > Vicia > Vicia faba. Next base: position 1,680,022,730 of record OX451737.1, on the reverse strand, counting down.
GGGCATATCTGTGAGTATTTGATTGTAGATTCAATACCTGTATCCAGCCAGGGCATGTTTGCATGAAGAGTTTAGAGATTCGACACCTTTATCCAGCCAGGGCATGTCTGTAGGCGACCAATTCCGGATTCGATTCCTGTATCTAGCCAGGGCATATCTATGAGTGATTGATTATAGATTCGATACCTGTATCTAGCCAGGGCATATCTGCATGAAGAGTTTGAAGATCAACCCCTGTAACAGGCCAGGTAATTATCTTTCTTTCTCAGGTACGCAAGTTCTCGCTAAGGAATCTCTTACGCGATCGACATCTCCGCAACTATCCATTACATTTCCAGATGGCATCTATAAGCCCATCCTCCTATCCACCACCTTTCCAAATGGAATCTGTAAGCCCATTCCCGACATCACGTTGTTGATATTCTACTATGCGAGTGCAAATTTCTGGGCACTCTAGTGTTCAATCATCTTCCACCTTCGGATCACGAAAGGCATGCAAGCCAATCTACATCCTCAGGTATAAGAAGATTGAACAGGGGCAACTATTGTACCCCAAAATTTTCCCTCCCATATTCTTCAAAGTTTGTCAAGATCAACCTTCAAATGGTTCAAAATCTCTCAAGGGTTGCACAGTCAAATTGCCTCCTAACACAGTCAAAATTAGGGTTTTGGTTCTTGCAATGAATCTGAGGTTTTCAAAGGCTCAATAAAGTCTCATATGCCTATAAACATTGCCAAGCATCTACATGTCAAGTCTCAGGGCTCACAGGGTCAAATTGCACAGTCAAAAGCCCTATTTGGTTCACAATCAACTGCATGGGAAAAATGGTCATTTGGCAGTCAAAAGTCAAAAAATTTGGTCATTATCTTATTTTGAAGCCACAATCATCATTTTATCAAGTCTTGATCATGATTCCACAAGCATGGCTCAAAAATCATCAAAGATGCAAAAGTTTCTATTTTTGGACAGTTGAAAAGTCAACTGTAACTTGACCAAGGCATAACTTTTTCATGGTTCATCATAAAAATCTCATCAAATGCTCATTTTGAAGGGGATGACATTTCCTACAACTCATCTTCACATTCCAAGTCCAAGAAATGCTCTCACAAAAAGTTATCAATTTCTACATTATAGGTCAATTTCAAAAGTCAACAAAAGGCACTTTAAGTCAAAGACCATAACTTGATATTGGTAAATCAAAATGACATGGGACCAAAGGCATTGGTTAGAGGACTTCAAGGCCTTTCCAAAATGTCCAAGAACATGTTCATATGATCAAAATTGAGCAAGATATGCATTGGAGAAGTTGGGAAATATTTTGGGAATTTGCAAAAGTCAACTTTGCCCAAAACACTTCATTTTTGCTAATGGGCCTCAAATTCTTTCTTAAAACTTTGTCCAAGGCCTATGCACGACCCATTGAGATTAAATTGAATTATTTTCTTATTTTTATTAATTATTTGGATTTTTAATTGATTATTAATTCATTTAATTCATTTAAATGTAGGAAAATATGAAAATATGGTTTTCAAATCTTTTTATGAAGCCAATAGGCTCAAGGCAAGCTGGCAAATTCGTGTGCCAATCAAAGATGTCAAAAACTCCAAAATTGGCAAGGTTTCTCAATCAAAAATATGCTAAAAGATTTGATTGAAAATCAAATATACAATCTTCAATAAAATGGATTTCATGTGCAAGATTTACCCTAGTTTCATTCCACTATATGTACTGAAGCAAACCCTAAAGCCTTGGACGTGCAAAAGCTGCTGCAGAACCATAGCCAAATTCCAAAAAATTCAAAGAAAACCAAAAACTGTTTTTCATATTTCAGCACAACTCAAACCCTCTTATTGATTCCAATACCTTGCTGGGACATTCAGGAACGCATTGCAATTACAAACAAGCCTTAACACTCAAAGAATCACTCGCTTCAGTCACACGGTTTTCTTAATTTTTCTAGAATCAAAACTCAAGTTTTATGCATCATTAACATGATATAATTATTGCTTTGCATTGCTAACATCATTTTGAAGCTAATGGTACAGATTAATTGTATTATGGTGCCCTGAAACGTAAACCACCATTGTTGAATTCTAGGGTTTCAAAGCTTCCAATTTGGGGGTTTACAGCATAGGTAAAATCAGAACCAATGATACCCATGGTTGAACTCAGAAGGACAAGACGAACTTAAAGCAACCCTCGCGCCCTATTTATATAATGCACAGACCTAATCTCTATTTTTGGCATTTATACTTTGTAGGGGTTAAAAACCCCCGCTATTTGATATGTTTTATGCAGGTTTCATGAAGAAGATGACTGACGTGTTGAACGATGGTTGGAGCATTCAAACGTAGCGCATGTTTTTTTGTTAATTTCCAGCATAGGCGTTGTTTTTATATTTTATGTTTATTGACCATTATAATATCAAAGTAAGCAGGTGGTTGAGTTGGTGAAAGGCGCGTCCAATAACCATTGGGACCTGGGTTCGATTCCCAGGTCCCCCAAACCTTGTTTCTATTTTTTCTAATGTTATCTCATGCAGCTTTCCAAGAAATATTCCACCATGCAACCTCACAAATCAGCGTGCCATGTGTCCCTGTGCATCTATCTAATGGTCCAGATGGAAGGACTATGATACTCTCCAGTCAACGCGTACATGGACAATCTCAGAAGTCAACAAAGGCTTTAGGCTTAATGGACTGGGACTTGCAACTCACACCTCCAATGGGTCCAGCAAAACCCCCCTGGTTTTACTATTTTTTATTTTATTTTCTTTTTCCTTTTAATTCTTTTAATTATAATCATTATTATTATTAACCAATAAACTAATTTTTATATAAAAATTCAGGGATCAAAAACTGTAAATATTTTTATTATTTGTAATTTCTACTATTAACTGTTATTTTTGTAAATAAAATGTAAATTAATTAAATTAGTTTAATTAGGTAATTTTAATCTTTTTTACAATAAATAAAATTAGCTTAGAATTAGGGTTTTATTTACTAACTTTTTAATTCCTTTTATTTTATTTTCATTAAAATATAAAAAACATAAAAAACATTTTTTTCTTCTTTAATTAATTAATTAATTAGTACTAGGTTTAATATTTTAATTAATTGCAAAAAGGAAAAGTTACTACTATTCTCTCAGAAAAGGGTCAAAACCCTAAGGACGTCCCGATTCTATTTCTTTTCGCACATTATTCTTATTTTGATTATTTATGTAACTGTTTCCAAGGATGTAATAGTTAATTAGGGTTTACCGCTTTCTTTACTTTCCGCATTTATTTTCCAAAACGGGTTTTGTTTTTTTGGCGATGTATAGACCCGCGCCTTGTAATAGCGTAGCTTTACCTTTCCGTATTTTATTTTCCGCACTCTTAACTGTTAATATGCATGCAAGACTTGGATGAAAATTAAAAACAACTCGTAGCTCACAAATAACATGTTCAAAGATAAACATAAACTGAATTGAACACACAAGCACATGCCACTCTTAGGGTACGCCTCACTGGTTGCCTCGAACGTGGTCGTCAAGTATAGGGTGTCTTAGAGGTCGCCCTCCTGTCTAAGATCCAGTTTCCTCGAAACAGTTGCCTCGGATAAAAAGGATCTAGGACATTAGGGTTACTTCTAAGGTGTCATACTATTGCTTCGGTGACCACACTGTCCCTAATAATCGAATTGACCCGAATACATCCGACGATGGTGCTACTTATCTCTCAATGGTGGGATAGCACTATCTAAAGGACTCTTAAACAGCCTAATTCCTTAGAGTAGGTAGATCTCATGGGTACTTGCTCTTTTCAAACAAACAAAAACAACTTTTCACACTGACACTTTCAAAAGTTTTCAAACAAATTTTTCATACACTCTTGAGGACAGATACAAGAGTTACTTAGAAATTTTTCAAACGAAACTTTTTCAAAACCCACACACATTTGAAAAGCAAACATCTTTTGAAAACATAAGAGCAAGTACCTAAGAGCCCGTGCATAACCACGGATAGAAAGGGTGCTAATACCTTCCCTTTCTAAAAATCTGCCTCCCGAACCGAGAAACATTCTCAAAGAAGGAATTTTGCTGTGCTTTTGTCCTTTCCATGTTGGAGAACATAAAAGACGGTGGTGACTCTTGCTTACCGTGACATTTCGCGAACCAGCTTAAAAAACAGTCAGTTCTATTTCCACCGATCACACCTTCTTACCATATATCATGACATTGAGGCAATTTCTGATATAGTGTGGGAGAGGCACTATGCTTTTCATTCCGCATTTTCTTCATGTTGCAAATTCTAGTAATTTTATGGTAATTCTGTGATATTTTCAAGTTTTTCAAGTTTTCCCCGTATTATAAGCCATACCAAAAAATTCTCTGCTCGCATAGCTCGACATACCTACCTTAAACGGAAACCTAGTTGGGAAGACGAGAACGAGTAAACAAAATCAATATGATTATGACACCGAAAACATCCTGCTTATGCAACCCGTCTAAACGAAACGTTATACCTACACCTCGATTTTTAAGTTCTGAAGTAACCCCTAGTAGTTTATACTAGCAGTCAGCACCGTCTGGACACAAACCACGTGGGGAGCCAATGAATATAAGTGTTTGATGCCTAATCAATGAAACACCCTTCTAATCTCGATGCTAAGCAAAGAAAATCTTGTGCCAAAAGACAAAGATCGCATACGAGACATAAGTATAAGAGAAGATGTCCATTGTTGGTTGGTTCAGAGGTATCTGGTTCTGAACTTGGTAGGGCGTGCTACGGCTCGATCCCCCGCAACCTCAGATTTGGAAAAATATAGGGTAAACACATCCGTGTACCAGACCCCGTGACAAAAATAGGATCAAAGTCACTAACCGGCTACTCCATTACGTGCGTGCAAAGACAAAAGGCTTAATGTGATTGCGCCAGAACGAAACCGGGCGAAAAAGCACGAGAGGATCGAGGTTGAAATGTGACGAAATGATTAAGCGGTTTGTTAAAGTGTAAATACGCGACTCAATTGTGTCATTGGCGTATCACTGACGTTTTACTCAAGTATCGGTCGACTGACGATTGGTTTCATGTGTTTTATCTCGAAAATAAAAGGTATGTCGTGCATGTGCGCCTGGCGAACACTTGTCCGATTTTTACGACTAATTGCTTGAGGACAAGCAAAGGTTTAAGTATGGGAGGATTTGATAACGAGAAATCGTATCATATATTTACCATGAAATTAAACCGCTTTATATCATACTGACCCGATTAACTCCCGAATACTCTGAGTTTTGTATGATTTTATGCAGGTACAACATATCTTAGCTCAAACTAGAAAGAAACATGAAATGTACAAGATCGCGGCCAAGACCAGAAGAGAAGAGATAAATCTGTCAAAAATCCAAGATTTGTTGCTATTACGGTCGTCACGCCCTTGCCATGACCGTAAGACACTTCAGAAGCGTGTTATGACCGTCATGCATCAGCCACGACCGTAATGCGCTATTTCATGAAATCTGCACGTAACGCACCAGCCACGACCGTAACAAGCATATTATTAGTTGTTTTGAACGTGCAGGACGTGGTCAATAACGAAGCATGCATATATGCCTTATTTTTCTCCAACTTCCAAGACCACCTTCTCCTTATTTTTCTCAGCAAACCAAGAATCTAGCAACGTGAAATATAATTCCAACTATATTCATTCTCTATAAATAGCTTGGACTTCAAAGAAGAAAAGGGGGGAGAGTTCAGTTCATAAAATTCTTGCGGAAGCTCTGCCGATTTAAAACCCGATTCTATTTTTGCATTTTGTTTATTTAATTTTCATTCCGATGTTCCAATCTTGCCGGCTTGTGGAAGAAGGATCTAGGATATTATTTCTTTTCAGGTTTTTATTGTATTCAATATAATTGCAATTTATTTATGTTAAATTTTTGTTCTTTATTTATAATGCATGTGTTATTGTTTTCTGATTTTATTTCCTGCATTTTAATTCCGAGCATTATGAGTAGCTAAATACCCGTAGTCGGGGCGTGATGAAATAACCGAATGAATTAATGTATTTCTAAGCTAAAACCTTAATTAACTTAATTTCTGGCTGTGACTTTTTATATTTACAAATTAAGCTTTTTGTTACGAGAGTAAGGAAAGTAAAATAGGGAGAAATCAAGACCACGAGAGTGTGAGGTTTTAACCGGATAGATAATGTTAGGCATTCGATTTAAATACAGCGAGAGCGCTTTAAAACGAATTAGATTTATTTAGTTTTCAAAAATATGCTTTCTAAACACTTATGGGCTAGCGAGAGCAGACATTTGGCTTTAGGAGTATGATCCGAGGTAAGACCACGAGAGTGTGAATCGAGGGTTTTTAAACTGATAAGTACTACAGAACAATTTAAGTTAAATATTTTTATATGCTTAGGTACAATTTAATTCGCATAGGTTCAAAACATTACGCTCCGACCACTTTAATATTATAATTCTTTTAATTGAATTTAGTTTCTCCTTTAGTTTTAAACTTCTAAAAACCAAACGTGACAATTTCCGCCTTAGCTAAACTAACCTGTTTTATAACACTAGAGTGATTATGAAGTCCCTGTGGGTTCGACATCTTTTTATTACTACCGCGATAGACTGTGCACTTGCTGTTAAGATACCGTTAGACACATTAGGTCAATCGCACGTCAAATACCTTGTGCTAAGTTGTGTTGTCAACCAAGATATCGATATGTGGCAGTGGAAATCGTCTTTAGGGCTATCCCTGTTTAGATCTTGATAATCCACGCACATTCTGACTTTTCCGTCCTTCTTAGGCACGGGCACGATGTTAGCAACCCATTGTGGATAGGAAGTAACAGCCAGAAAGCCAGTGTTGAATTGCTTCATTACTTCAGCCTTAATCTTTTCAGACATGTCAGACCTCATTCGTTGGACCTTTTGCTTGATCGGTGGGCAATCTTATCTTGTAGGAAGACGGTGAACCACGATATATGTGTCTAACCCTGGCATGTCTTCATAAGACTAGGCAAAGATTTCAACGTATTCGTTCAACAACTGCACTAAGCGTTCCTTGACACTCGGTTCCAGGTTGGCACCCACTTTTACTTCCTTCCCGTCTTCCTTTGTCCCTGAGTTGATGGTTTCTAGCAACTCTTCATGAGGAAGAATGGCCCTCTCTTCTTGTTGTAGAAGTCTGGCTAACTCTCCCGGCACTTCACAATCTTCATCAACTTCATACTTAGCATGATTGACCAAATCTTCAGGGTTATCGAAGGCTAAAGAAGAATAGTCACCCATGGAATCTGTAATGGATGGCTACCTGCATTTGTGAGTGTGGGTGTGTGTAAGGGATAGCCATCCTTAAACAAACAAAAATGCAAAAGGAAAGAAAATGAACACAAAGTTTATAGATGAAAAATGTTCAATGATTCATTAAAACATGGCATATGATTATGAAGAAAATCAAGCCCTTACAAATGGACCTACATGCCCCGGGCAAGGCATGAGGTTAAAATAGTGTGCGAATTGTTTTAGTTATTATAGACCATAAAAATGGGAAATTGTTCAAAGATAAAATTATTGGTTGATAAAGGTGATGGGAACAAAATCCTTTGTTTCCCAGTTTCTCAAACCCCCTTCGACGGTCGGAAAGATCCAATCTTCAAAGTGGCTCTCTTCATCTTCATCTTCTACAACATTGATTCCATGGTGTGAGATCTTGACGGGTGGCCCTCCAGCCTTGGAGCGACGCATAGCCCTCTGTCCTGCAGCAGTAAACCCTAAACCAAACTTGTTCGTCTTATGGGGAAAGTTAGGCAATTGTCCCCATATTGTATTCTTCCCTTCTTTAATCACAGCCTCCGCGTCCTTGAGAGACGCCATCCTAGATGCATGCTTGGGAACGACAGGTACCTCAACCATTGTCTTCGCAGCTGCTACCTCGGGAGAAACTTCCTCAAAATGTTGGAAAGGCGTTTTGATGAAATCGCCATCCAACTCCACATATCGGAAGGAGTTGAGGTGGCTTATCATGTACTCTTCCTCGCCGTGCACTGTTATAATCTTACCCTTAACAGGATATTTCAGCATTTGGTGCAAAGAGGAGGTAACTGCCCCGGCATAATGGATCCACGGTCTTCCTAGCAAACATGAGTATCACGGACGGATGTCCATCACGTAGAAGGTGGAGTTGAAAACTTCGGTGCCTACCTTGATAGAAATATTAACCTCTCCGTGAACCATTCTTTTGGAACCATCGAAAGCCCTAACGACGATGTTACTAGGTTTGAGGGTCAAACCTTCGCAATCCAAACGGTCTAAGGCTTTCTTTGGCAGCACATTCAGGGAAGAACCAGTATCAACCAAGACATGGGCGAGAGTAGTTCCCCGGCATTCAACTGAAACATGTAATGCATCATTGTGTTTCCTTCCTTTGGGAGTTAAGTCAGCATCGGAAAAGCCAAGGCAATTATCAGCAGTAAGACTCGCCACACATTCCTGAAACTGGTCAGTCGAAGTCTCTTGGGGTACATGTGCCGCTTTCAAGAATTTGATTAGGGCCTTGGCATGGGCCTCAGAACAGAGCAGAAGAGCCAACATTGAAATTTTAGAAGGGGTCTGCCCCAGTTGTTCTACAACGTCGTAGTCACTTTTTCTGATTATTTTCAGGATTTCATCCATTTCTTTTTGAGTGGTTTCGGGGATAACCACAGCATGAGCCTTCATCCTGACAGGCATTTCCAGTATCCCCTTACCCTTGTCGGTATTATCAATAAATGGTCTTACTTCAGGAGTATCCACTTCTTCAATCACTGGGCCTTGCACAGAGGGTCCAACAGGTGTAGAAGCTTTTAAGGGTCTGAAAACTACTCGAGGGGGAGCAATCTCCGGAGAAAAGATCCGGCCACTGCAAGTTATCTTGCTTGTACCCGCGATGTTCCCTATATCAGGGTCTTCTTCAGAAATCTCTTGGACTGTTTGGATTTGTTTGATGCTGTGGTAGAAGATTTCTCCCCCATAGTTCCACGGTATCATTTTGCTTGATTGGTACGGGACAGGTCCCGGCATGGTCATCTTTAAAGGTACACATTCAGAGTTGGGTGTAATCCTGACAGGCCTTTTGCAAGCCTTGGGAGGATTGTCGGAAATGGTTATGATAGCAATATCGTTGGTTGAAGTATCACAAGTATCAGGAGTAATCGGATTGAAAGTGTTAACAGGGGTTTTCTGGAAAAGTATCTCTTGAGTATCCATCAGGTGTTGGACACCCGACTTCAACATAGGACAATCGCCTTGAATGTTCAAACAAAAATAACAGTCTTTACCACAACCAGGAAAGATCCCGGCTCTCAATAAATTTTCTTTAATCACAAGCAAAGGAGTCAACAGATTGGCAACATCAGTAACATGGAGGTTTTCCAAAATGGCATGCACATTGTGGCCGTGCTTGGGCATCGGAGCAGATATAACATTGGGCTTCTCAGGAGCGTCAAATTCAACCTCTTTGGCGTCAATTAAGTCCTGAATTTTGTTCTTAAGTGCCCAGCAATTATTGGTATCGTGCCCAGCACTGTCGGAATGGTAAGCACACTTGGCATTAGAGTGGTAGTACGGAGAGGAGGTGTTAGGGTTTTTTGGTGCCTCTTTCAAACTGGTTAGATACAGCTTCAACAAATGGGGAAGGACCTGAGCGGGCGTCATGTTGATGCGAGTGAACTGCCGTTGTGGCCGTTCTACCCGTTGTTGATTAGGTCTCGACTGATTGTTACGAGGGTGATCACTTGACGAATTTTGAATCATCACGGCCCCTACAGTCGGTCGGCGCTCAGTTCTTCCCAATCCCTTCTGAGAGTACACAGCAGATGCTTCCTTCTTGGCTGGGAAAGGTTTCTTAATAGCTGTGGATGCGGAAGCATCCTTTTGAATCTTTCCACTTTTAATACTGGCCTCCACCCTTTCGCCGGTCAAAATCAGTTCAGTAAATCCCGCAGAAGAGCTCCCGATTAGATGGTTGAAGAAAGGGCCAGACAGGGTCCCCAGAAACATGTCAACTAATTCCCTATCTGATAGCCGTGGCTGCACCCTTCCAGCCAGATCACGTCACTTCTGGGCGTACTCCTTAAACCCTTCATTTGAAGCCATCCCCATACTTTGTAACTGAGTACGAGTGGGCGCCAAATCAGCATTGTACTGATACTGACAATAAAAAGCAGCTGCCAAGTCTTCCCAATTGTAAACCTCTGATCTCTCGAGCTGATAAAACCAATCTAACTGAGTGCCAGACAAGTTGTCTTGGAAAAAGTGTACCCAGAGATCTTTATCGGGCGAATGAGGTTGGATCTTTCTAACATACGACCTCGAGTGCATCTTAGGGCAAGACAGACCATCGTACTTGGCAAATGTTGGCACCTTGAACTTGGGAGGGATAACAATCCCAGCTACCAACCCTAGTTCCTCAAAATCCAATTCGGGCACCCTCTACAACTCCATAGCTGACAATCTGTCTTCAAGGTTCTTATATTTGTCATCCGCTGGTGGATACTGTTGTTCGGAATAGTCCTCGTCTTCTTCCTCTTCCTCCTCTTCTACCTCAGACTCAGAAGGTACAGTAAATCCTTTCCCCTTGATAGCCCCTTCGTCAGACGTCGAAGGGAACTTAAGAGTCCTCCTAGCATCGCTCTCAAACCTTCTTCCGAAAGTGGCTACCCCCGGTCTCTTTTTCTTTTTCTTCTCTTTATTCTTCTCTAGCAGAACTTTGAGATCCTCTTGACCCTTTGCCAAGGTCATGAGGAGTTGCTGAAATTGTGAATTTTGTGCCTGTAGATCCTTTATTGTTTGCTCCAAATCCATCTTGCTGAAATAAACAGCATAAAGATAAGGAAACCTAGCTTGAAGACCTGTTTATGCATATGATGAATGGTATGTTATTCATGTAATGCATTCAAGGGTTCAAAATTTCAAATTTGTTGCAAACAAAAAGAACGCACGTCATATTAAGAAGAAAATTATTAGTACATAAATGCCCCATGGGCAAAACATTACAAAATTCTTAATGTATAAAGACATTACGCATCCTTTTTGGTGCGATGTAAGTGTTGAGAGTCTCCTCCTCGTGAAGTCGGCGGGTGAGCTCCAAAACCTTCCTCTCACTGGCATAGAAGCTGGCTTCAAAAGTATCCTGTTCTTCTTTGAGTTGGATCCAACTCTTTTGCATTTCTTCCCATGATGTTGGCATGTCAGGATGTAGGATGGTGTATGGAACTTCTCCTTCCATAACAGGCTCTTTGATCAAGGAGAGAATGTGAGGATATGGCATCATAAGATTTTGGGAGCGGGTTCGTACCCACTTGAGGTAAGGCTCAAGGGGGATGGAATTCTTGTGCCCCAGTGTCTTACTATCCACCTTGTTAGGCATCCTCCAAGCTCTGATGAACCTTTGTCGAAGTCCTTGCGCATCGTTGTCGAAGTCAAAAACTAGGTCAGGGGTCAGCATGTCATGAGGGCCATCCCTTCGAGCATATCCAAATTGTCTCAAAGCTAGACAGGGGTTGTAGGTAATGCCTCCCCTAATGCCAAGTAATGGGACATTATGGAATTCCCCACAACGATCAATGATGATGATATTTTCTCTGGACCGAGAACACCAATGTACATCAGAATGTGTGAGGGTCATCAATCGTTGTGACCACCTTAAACCCTGCTCATTCTTCAAAACTGCTTGTGGAAGGTGATAAATAAACCGCCTTGCTAAGAGAGGGGTACAACACATGAGAACACCTCTTTTCCTCATTGTTCGTGTGTAAAATGAGTGTAGGATGTCCCCAAGCACTATAGGTATGGGATTTTTGGACATGAAAATCTTGACAGCATTCACATCTATAAGCTGGTCAGGATTTGGGAACAAGACCAACCCATAGATAAGGAGTGCCACAATCTCTTCAAAGGCTTGTAGATCAAGAGAATTCCAGCATTCTTGTGCCTTCTCAAACAAAAACTTTGCCAAGAATCCCTTGACACCACTTATGGTTTCCCAATGCCCCTTGATGTCAGATGGTTGCAAGTGTAATGCTTGAGCAACATCTTCAGGCTTTGGTTCTTTTTTCGTACCGTTGTAGGGTAGTTGATTAAGAATAGGAATTCTCAGGAGTTGAGAAAATTCCTCCAAATTAGGCACCAACTGATAATCAGGGAATGTGAAACAGTGGTGTAGGGGTCAAAGAACTGGAAAAGTACTTTCACCATGTCTTCTTCAATGCTGGTGTTGACTAAGTTGAGGAGTATACCATGTCTTTCACTGAAGAGAGAATTCTCTGGAATCCTGGAAGTAAGCTCCTTCAGTTGAGGAGGGATCCTCACAAGGTTGATTTGAATTGTTTTCATGCGAAGAGATTCCATGACCTACAAAAAAAGAACAAAGATGAAGATCCAAACCCTTGAAATGGTTAGTGGATGCATATGATGCTTTATGATGTTCATGATGTATGCACAAGCACATGTACAGGCAAGTCACACAAAACCCTAGTTTCAGGCTTGCATGATGTTTCATAGGTAAGTACCCTCTTGAGTTTAGTTGGCTCAAAACCTGTCCTATAAATAGTAATCGGGTTCTAAGGAGCTCAATATCATTGGATTATTTTCTATGTTCATTGTTTTGGTTTAGCCACTTAACTAGCGACCAAAATATTCCAAGAAAACAACCCTCAATGAGTGTAGTATCGAGTATCTACCAACTTCGGACTGCACCAAAGCCGGTCATCTCACTACCCCTAATAAAAGGCCAAGATGGTCAAGTAAGGTTCTAGTTCATTAGTGCTTCATGACATCACTCAGTGGCCCCGTATTCTCTTTGATTGACTCAAAGGCTACCGGTACTCACAAATATGTCGCACTAATATAGCTATTGCTTCAACCGTGTCGGTATACCCCGCCCAGTTTCCACAACGTATTGCTATCTATGAATGTTTCCCAAATCTGGGTGGAGGATTTCAAGCCCAAACAAGAGAACCAAAATGTAAAGCAATCAAAGCAAACAATAATCATGCAAAGGGTGATCTAAGCCCTAAGGTTACTCCATTTTTAAAGAATTTATCCCCAGCAGAGTCGCCAGTTCTGTGATACGGTGGGAGAACTGACTTGGGATTTTGCGTTTTGTGTTTGCAAATGTTTCAGTTTAGCAAGAGTCGCCACCGACTTTTTATTTTATCCTAAGGAAAGGTCAAAAAGCACAGGAAAAACCTTTAAGGTGTTTTCTTGGGTTCGGGGAGTAGATTATAGAAAGGGAAGGTATTAGCACCCTTTCTATCCATGGTTATCCATGGGCTCTTAGTTACTTGCTTAGATCACTTGCTTTGCATTTCTATTGTTTGAAATGGTGCTTTTCAATTGTTTGAAATGGTGATTTGTGTGTGATTTTGAAAGATATTTTGAAAAGAGGTCATCGTTGTGGCAACCTTTGTAATGATTCTTGTTTGAATGTATACAAAGGTGTTTTTTTTTTGTCTTTTGAAAAGCTTTCAATGTTTGAAAGTAGGGTTTTGAAGTTGTGTTATGTGTTTTGAAAAGTAGCAAGGAGGTTTTTTCAAGCTTGATCAAGTAACTAAGAGCTATCTACCCTATTTTACTCAAAGATCTTTCTTATGTTTTTAACCCTTTTAACAGTGTTGCTTCACCATTGTATTTGGTGAACAACCTTGTGTTAGGATGTTAACGGGACAGGCGCGTGTCATCGTATAGACCATGATAGCAATAGTGTCAAGTATCTTTGGCAATTTTCTTGAGGGACTTGATCATTTTGTTTAGGCAACTCAGATAGCGTCATCGAGGGACTATGATCTTTTTGTTTGTTTTTGTTTTGCCAAAGTACTTGACATGCAACCATGGCCCATTTTTTGAAAGGCAACAAATGGATGAAACCCTAGGGGTGCAAGTGTGCATTGTGTTTGTTTTTCATGCATATTTATCTTGGATTAGGTCAAACTAATTGTTGATTTTATTTGCATATAAACCCTAGGTCTAAGCATGGCATAATTGAAAGCTTTTAAATGTGCGAGAATTTAAATGTTACACTATTACAACATGATATAGGGAGGGGGTACAAATTTGAATTGGGGATATTTGACAAGAAATTAAACCCTAGATTACTATTACAATCAAATTGAATGTACAAGATACAATATTTAGATGTACAATAATTAAATAAAAATACAGCAAATAAATATTAAATAAAACATGTTATACAAATAAAAAAGATCTTTATGTATGTAAAAAGTATTTTTTTTTAATGTGAAATATAAATAAATAAAAAAGGTCAATTTATTATTATTTTTTGTTATTTAGGGCAAAACCCTAATTTTTGAATAAACAAATATCATTTATTAATTATATACAATAATATATTAATTTATGCATAAAATGAATGTGTATTATGAAAAAAGATATTTTTTTAGTGTAAAATATTAATAAAAGTAAAAATGTAATATTTTTATATTTTTAACCTAATTATTTAATAAAACAAGTATATAAGTGTGTGTATATATATATATATATATATATATATATATATATATATATATATATATATATATATATATATATATATATATATATATATATATATATATATATATATATATATATATATATATATATATATATATATATATATATATATATATATATATATATATATATATATATATATATATATATATATATATATATATATATATATATATATATATATATTAAATATATTAAATATATAAAAATAAAAATTAATTATTTACAAAAAAAATGTGTATTTTCAAGGAAATATTCTCAAATATAAATAGAAATAATGGATGAAAATAAGTGTATTTTTTATATTATTTTTTGAGTTTTATTAAAAAAGAAAATAGTTTATTTACATATTTATACTTAGTAAAATAAAAATAAATGTCAAATAAACATGAAAAATATAGAAAATAAATTTTTGGCATTTTTTATATTTTGACAAAAAATAATAAAGTCAGAATAAAAAATAAAAACATTAAAATGACAAATATTCAAACAAATGGGCCGGGGGGTGTAAACTGAATAAAGGGGTGTCAAAAGCAAAAGAACCCAGGCCCAGCCCAGAATCACTTCTTCTTCTTCCTTGGGACAAAACCTGCGCGCGCTGTGTACCAAAACTGTAACTCCTGATTCTTTGATCTTTTGACAAAACTCAGAACATGAACATTGTAGAGAATTAAACAATGAATTCAAACATATAAAAAACTTGGATTAACTCTCAAAGACCAGAGAGAATTTCTCTGGCCCTAATTTCTAACCTAGTTTTTTCAGAAAGTTCATGAGTGAAATTCTCTTAGCACGATTAATGTAAATGAAAACTAAGCATATGTATGGCTTCAGGGCTATGAGTACAACATATTTCATTCACAAACCTAAGCCTAACAATTCCTAAATAGGGAGATAGAAGTCCATGAAATACCTGTTTCAGTTGACTTCGAGCTGGACAATGCAGCAACCTTCAATGGTGTTTGAGCTTCTTTTAAGTTTGCCTGAGGTCCAAGGAAGCTTCTCCAATGCTTGGCTTGCTTTGAAACAACTTGAATCATGTTGTAGAACTCAACCTGCAGAGCTTTAAAATGAAAATGGCAAAGTGTGTTAGAGGTGTTACAGCTTGCAATGGGGGCCTGGGATAGTTCAGGTGAGTTGATTGGAAGGTGTTTGAACTATCTTTGGACAAAACGCACGATGGAATTTGGTTGTGGCTTGCAAATGCAGAACTTGCCCTGTTTTGCAGAAAAACAGTGTTTCTGAGTATGAGCAGGTTTGAGTGATGAAAGGGCCGTGTTTTAGGCTTGTTGGGAGTATGGAACTTGTCTACAATGTTTGTCTAAGCTTGTCTTAACAGATATGAGAGATGGATATGTTTTGCAACTTTTCTTCTTTTTCAAGCAAGAGTGCGTGTCCTCCCAATGCAGGCTTGTGCAAGCCCTATATCATGCTGCACATTGTGCTCTTGGCTACTGGAATTAGTGGATTTGATCCTGCCTCAAAGATATGGCCCCATGCCTCAAGGATTTGGTTTTGACATAAAGTGAAGTTTAGGCAAAAATGGCATTGTTGCTTTTTCCTTTTAAGGCTTAAACTAGTGTATAATGCCCTAATGACCAAGATAATACCCTAATTCAATGGGTATGTATTAAATTAAGGAGTGCAAATTGGTTTTGAGGCCTGTAATGGTGAACCAAGCTAGCTAGATCAGAATTGCAAATTGTTATGAACATGTATTGGCCATGGACAAAAGTGAGTTTTTGCCAACTTCAAGCATTCGATTCTCTCTAACCACAAGGGTATTTGAGGAGTTCTTGGAAAATTTTGGAAGCTTGGAACATGTATTATAATCCATCTTTGCAATGCAACTTGAAATTCCAAGTGGAACTATGTGAAAAGTGGCCAAGAAGATGGGTCCAAATCCTGCCTAGATTAGGGCAAATTTTCTCTAAGTTAAAAGTTTTAGGTACCCTTGTTCCAAAAATCATAACTTGAGATAAAAGCTTCTTTTGAGAAAACTTTGTGAATCAAAGTTGTAGACTTTGTGATGGAATACAACTTTCATGTTGTAAGTTTTCTTTGAATCCATTTACATCTTGGTGAAAAATGGGACAAAGTTAGGAAAAAATAAGAAAATTTCATAACTTAGAAAAATTCTAAGTTATGAAATTTTTCCATTTTAAACCCTAATTTGCAATTTTTGGGTTTCTTGATGAACAAGTTTCATAATTTGACATGTCTTGATAAAAAATAACTCTTGGCACTTGATTTTGACCAAAAAGTCAAAGTTTGACTTTTCAGTGTACAGTCAAATTTTGATCAGTTGACTGAAAAATTCATCTGTCAGTCCTATGCATTTGAGATCTTTTGAACTTGTTGAATGGGTCAAGACAATGTCATTGAGTCCTTGAGTCCATATGTGATCTTGGTTTGCCATTGGTTAGGTCAAACAGTCAAAAATTGCCTTTGTGCAGTCAAAACCCTAAAAATGACCATTTTGCCCTTTTGGTGATCTAATCAAATTTCTTGTGGAATTATGATCTAAACTTGGTCAAATGGTTCATATGAGTTCATAATGTTGATGTGGGTCAAATTTCATGAGGTTTGACTGTCAATTGGCCACCGTTGACTTTTTCCCCAATACAGCTGATTTCTAGGTCAACTGTCCAATTGACTGGGCAAAAATTTGAATCAAGGCTTGAAACTTGGTATGGGAAAACTTGTGAGTCCAACATGAAGTATGAAAGTCACTTTGGGCATTGTAGGTCAAAACATCCCTGTGCAAACTCAAACCCTAATTTAGGTTAATAGTGCTAGGAGGTGTCTTGAGCAGAGCAAACCCTAGTTTGATCTTGAGTTCCAAGAGTCTTGTGATGAGAAAATGTTGATGAAATGAGAGGTAAAATTTTGGGGTACAACATATGGGTTTAAAGATACCATCCTAAGGAGTGTCGATCGCCTAAGAGATTCCTTAGTGAGAGCCCGTATACCTGTTGTTGAGGAAGATTTCGCTGGGGAATGTTGTTCTCTGTCTTGGGAGAAATAGAATTTTAGGAACTTCAGTCATCTGTTATTCTACTGGGGAATTATCTCATAGTCGAAGAGGTGAAACTGAACTACTATCTGGTCGTGATCCGGGCTTCATAGTGATAAAATCGACTGCTATCTGGTCATGCTCCAGGCTTTACAGTGACTTATTAAGGAGATGAGATTAAACTTGTTATCCGGTCGTAATCCAGGCTTTGCAATTTCTCAATTCTTATCTGGTCGTAATCCAGGCTTCAGAAGGAATTAAATTGTTATCCAGTCGCGTCCGAGCTTCAACTTGAATTTAGGGCACACTAATATTCGGTCGACTCCGGGCTCCTTAGTAATTGTCCAGGTAAACTGCTATTTGGTTGAAATCCAAGCTTCGCAGTGTCCTTTACTGTTATCTGGTCGTAATACAGGCTTCAGTCTCTTTTACCGCTATCTGGTCGTAATCCAGGCTTCACGATGTTTCATACCGTTATCTGGTCGAATTCAGGCTTCATGGTGTCATGTACTGCTATCTGGTCGGTTCTAGGCTTCATAATACCTTACTTCTTATCTGGTCGTATTTCAGGCTTCAGAAGAAAATCAAGTGGTTATCCAGTCGCATCCGGGCTTCCATTTGATTTTTAGGCCTACTAATATCTGATCGACTCTGGGCTTCATAGTAATTGGCCGGGTAGACTGCTATTTGGTTGAAATCCAAACTTCGCAGCGTCCCTTACTGTTATCTGGTCGTAATCCAGGCTTTAGTGTCTTTTACCGCTATCTGGTCGTAATCCAGGCTTCACGATGTATTATGCCATTATCTGGTCGAATCCAGGCTTCATGGCATTCGGGGAAATCAAGATATTATCCAGTCGAATCTGGGCTTCATAACTTGCATTAAAGATATACCACTATCTGGTCGACTCCAGGCTTCGTAGTATTCTTGGCTGCTATTTGGTCGTAATCCAGGCTTCACAGTACCTTGTTAAGTTGTTATCCGGTCGATTTCTGGGCTTCACGACTTGTGTTTATGATGTACCACTATCCGGTTGACTCCAGGCTTCATGGTGTCTTTGTATTGCTATCTGGTCGTTCTCCAGGCTTCACAATAACTTGTTGGGGATTAAACTATTATCCGGTCGAATTCGGGCTTCATAGCTTAAATTTAAGATAAACCACTATCTGGTCGATTCCAGGCTTTGCGGCATCTTGATACTGTTATCCGATCGTTCTCTGGGATTCACAATATGATGGAGAAATCAAGATACTATCCGGTCGGACCCAGGCTTCATAGCTTGAACTGGAATAGAAATCTTAGCATCGATTTGGCTGAACCAGAGAAAACTTGTAAGAATTTTGATTGCATCTTTCCCTGAAAGGTAAAGAGTTAGTCATATGTAATGTCATGATGTATGAAATGTATTGTGCAATTATGTTCTCAAAATAAATGAGATTGTGTTGTATGATGCGTATGCGTATGCCATGATGTATGGATATGCAATGTTTTTATGATGTTCTTTAGTTGGGGAAAATAAATCTCGGACTGCTGCTAGAGAATATAAAGAGTTTCGCCCGCTGGGGATAATGACCGAAGATGATTTGAGAATAAATTGGCGGGAGAATAACTCTGCTGGAGAATAAACTGGCGAGAGAATGACTCTGTGGGGAAGAGATACTCTGTTAGAAGATCTGCTGATTTGGAGAAATAACCTCGGATGGGGATGAATTACTGTTGCTGGTGATAATGAATCCTGTTGGGGATTGAGTTTCTGCTTGTGGAAGAAATAAACCTCACTGGGGATAATCTTCTAGTGCTGGTGATAAATAAACTCTGCTTGGGGAGAATTAACACCACTGTTTTTTAGATACCCTTTTACTATGCGGGGAGTGTATGTTCCTTTAGTCATATCCTCCAGCTGGGTCTATCGTTGTACCTGGTGGGCAGAGCAACTGTAAGGTTTGGACATTTCTTGTTTGCCCCTGTTCCTGGTATTACGAGTAATTGTCTTTGGTTTCGCATGTAAATATTATTTTCAAATGCATATATCAAAAATGAATCATTGGACGTTCTTGCAAAACAAAACAGGAAAAGAAAAACAATTTTGAAATTTATTGTAAAATGAATTGCATTGATTTTTGAAGTTGGCCTGTAATAGGCGTTTTGTACAATAGGCTGACGTCCTAGTAAGAGAATGTCGCCGAAAGATAGAAGTTATACAATTTGTGAAAAACAAAGAAAAACAGCTATGTGAACAATCCCATTGGGTTCCAACTCTGCTATTGCCTTTATATCTTCGAGCGTCTCATCACTTTGCTACTTGGTTGAAGGTAGATCCGATTGATTGGCGCCATCCGAGCTTGATAGTCGATACTGAAGTCTGGTTGCAAGATGATCTAATGAGACATAGTGTTACGCTTCAATCCCTAATTTTTGCCTGGACCGCCCTTTCGGGTTTTCAGTCCACCGGGATACCCCTTTTTGCCCAAGCTGCCTTTTCAGGTTTTTGACTTGCCGGGTGTACATATTTTTTCATTTTCATCCCTTACTTTTGCCTGAACCCTTTTGGTTCGCCGGGAAGCCCTTATTTTTTCCTAGGCCAGTCGACCTAGCGGGTCTTTGATTATGCGTAGTATTTTTTCACTATGTCTGCATTGACGGGGTGAGGAAGGTCGTCACCATCCATGGTGGTTAGAATCATAGCTCCTCCTGAGAAAATGTTCTTATCCACAAATGGTCTGTCGTACGTGGGGGTCCATTTTCCCATGGGATCACCTTGTGGCAGTATGATGCGTTTGATCACCATATCCCCGACTTGATATTCTTGTCGTCTAACTTTCTTGTTAAATGCCTTGATCATCCGCTTTTGATACGTCTGACCATCACAAACAGTGGTAAGTCTCTTTTCATCGATTAAGTTCAGTTGATCAAGTCGGGTTTGGATCCAGTCGTCCTCACTCAAACCTGCATCCTTCATAATCCGGAGAGAGGGTATCTAGACTTCAATGGGTAAGACTGACTCCATGCCATACACCAGAGAGTAGGGTGTTGCCCCAGTTGACGTATGTGCTGAGGTGCGGTACCCATGAAGAGCGAATGGTAGCATCTCGTGCCAGTCTTTGTATGTTACCGTCATCTTCTGCACAATCTTCTTGATGTTCTTATTAGCCGCTTTAACAGCCCCATTCATCTTCGGCCAGTAAGGAGAAGAGTTGTGATGATGTATCTTAAACTGTTTGCAGAGCTCGGTGATTATTGTATTGTTGAGATTTGTACCATTGTCCGTAATGATCCTCTATGGTACACCGTATTGATAGATCATATTGTGTCGGATGAACCGCGCCACGACGTTCTTGGTTACTGTAGCGAAGGAAGCTGCCTCAACCCACTTTGTAAAGTAATCAATTACTACCAGGATGAAACGATGCCCGTTAGATGCAGTAGGTATGATCTCGCCAATCATATCGATGCCCCACATTGCAAAGGGCCAAGGTGTTGTCAAAACATTCAGAGGAACTGGAGGTACATGCACCTTATCAGTATAGACTTGGCACTTATGACAGGTCCGAGAATGCTGATAACAATCGGCTTCCATAGTAGACCAATAATATCCTGCCCGTAGGATTTTCTTTGCCATGGTATGTCCACCGGAATGAGTTCCGAAAGTACCTTCATGTAACTCTACCATAATCCTTTCTGCCTCGTTCTTTTCCATACATCGTAGTAAGGTTGAATCATGGTTACGCTTGTAGAGGATACCATTACTGATGAAGAACTTCACTGCGAACCTTCTCAAGAACTTCTTATCATTAACAGATTCACCCTCGGGGTATTCCTGAGCCTCAAGATACCTCTTTACCTCGTGAAACCAGGGTTTATCTGCTACCTCTTCAGTCTCAATGTCACAGCAATGTGCGGGTTTGTCCAACTTCTCAATGGTAATCTGGGGAGCTTCAATGTCCCACCTGACCTTGAACATAGAAGACATGGTAGCTAGCACGTCCGCTAACTGATTCTCCTCTCTTGGGAAGTGTTCAAAGGTTATCTCCTCAAAGTGCGGAAGCAACGTCAGTACATATTATTTGTAAGGGATACAATTTGGGTGTTTCGTATCCCACTCGCCTTTGATCTGACTGATCACTAGAGTAGAATCTCCGGATACACTTAAGAACTTAATCCTCGGGTCGATAGCAGCTCGAAGGCCCATGATGCACACTTCATACTCCGCCATATTGTTGGTGCAGTTAAAACATAATCAGGCGGTGAACGGAGTATGACATTCAGGAGATATGATCACAGCGCCAATGCCATTACCCAACGCATTTGAGGCTCCATCAAAATACATATACCATCGGGATCCCTCCTCGGGTCCTTCATCCGGTCCAGGTTCTTCACAATCGGTCACCAACATGATGTTCTCATCCGGGAACTCGAAATTCATGGATTGGTAATCATCCACGGCCTGATGCGCCAAATGATCTTCCAATACACTCTCTTTGATTTCTTTTTGGGTTGTTTATTGGATGTCATACTCAGTTAAAATCATCTGCCATCTTGCTATTCTTCCGGACAAGGCAGGCTTTTCGAAGATATACTTGATTGGGTCCATCGTTGATATCAATAGGGTAGTGTGAGTCAGCATATACTGTCTCAGCCGACGAGCAGCCCATGCCAAAACGCAGCAAGTTTTCTCGAGCAGTGAGTATCGGGTCTCACAGTCGGTAAAATTTTTGCTAAGGTAGTAAATAGCATGCTCTTTTCGACCAGACTCGTCATGCTGCCCCAGCACGCACCCCATTGAATTATCCAGCACTGTCAAGTATAAGATCAAAGGTCTTCCTTCCACTTGAGGCATCAGAATAGGTGGCTCTTGGAGGTATTCCTTGATCCTTTCGAAAGAGGTCTGACATTCATCATTCCATTTTACCACTTGATCTTTCTTCAGCAGCTTGAAGATTGACTCACAAGTAGCGGTCAAATGTGAAATGAATCAGGCAATGTAATTCAGACGTCCCAAAAATCCTCTAACTTCCTTTTCCGTTCGGGGAGCTGGCATCTCCTGTATAGCCTTCACCTTTGCAGGATCCACTTGAATACCTTTATCACTAACGACGAAACCCAGCAACTTACCGGACCTTACCTCGAAGGTGCACTTGTTCGGGTTTAACCTCAGCTTGTACATATTTAACCTGTCAAACAGTTTCTGGAGATGGTCAAGGTGTTCTTCCTCAGTCTGGGACCTTGCAATCATGTCGTTAACGTAAACCTCAATCTCATGGTGAATCATGTCGTGGAACAAAGCGACCATGGCGCATTGATAAGTTGCCCCAGCATTCTTCAACTCGAAAGGCATTACCTTGTAACAGAAGGTGCCCCACTGCATAACGAAGGTTGTCTTCTCCATGTCCTCGGGAGCCATCTTAATCTGATTGTAACCAGAAAAACCATCCATAAAGGAGAAGATCTTATGATGCATGGTGTTGTCTACCAGGACATCGATATAAGGAAGTGGGAAATCATCCTTGGGGCTCGCCATGTTCAGATCTCTATAGTCCACACACATCCGTACCTTACCATCCTTCTTAGGCACTGGAACAACATTGGAAACCCACTACGGGTAAGAAGTAATAGCTAGAAATATGGTGTCAAACTGTTTTATGACCTTAGCTTTGATTTTCTCAGACATCTCAGGGCGCATACGGCGAACTTTCTGCTTTACCGGAGGACAGTCTTCTTTGGTTGGTAGGAGGTGTACCATAATGCCAGCGTCCAAACCAGGCATATCTTCATAAGACCAAGCGAAGATCTCAACATAGTCGTGTAGCATCTGTATCAACCGTTTCTTGACACTAGGCTCCAGATTTGCACCTATCTTGACCTCTTTCTTGTCTTCCTCTGTACCCAAATTCCCTGATTCCACCGGCTCCTCATGAGGCTGTATGGCCCTCTCTTCCTGTAGTAACAGTCTAGCAAGTTCCCCAGGAACTTCACAATCATCCTCACCTTCGTCCTCGGCTTGGTTGATTGGATTTTCAAAGTCATAACTGGCAGTAGCAGAGTTGTTATCAATGGGATCCAGAGTGGATGTGGATCTGCATTATGATATGTGAGTGTGTGTAAGACAATAGCTGTTTTGATAAAGTGCGAGATTGAAAAGAAAAACAAGAAGCGTAAAATTTGTAATGCAAGAAAACGCCCAATGCTTTATTGATGATATATGAAAATGAAAAATAATAAGCCCTCACAAACAAAGCCAAGGTGCCTCAGGCAAGGCACCGGGCCGTAAAGTTTCAAACTGTCTGTTACAAATCTCAAAACAAAAGTCAATTACTGTGTAATAAAAGAAACGGGCACGAAGTCCTTCGCCGTCCAGTTGTTTAATCCACCGTTGGTAGTCGGGTAGATCCAACTGTCGAAATCTGACTCTTCTTCATCATCCTCAATTGCATTCACTCCCTGATTACTGATATGCAGAGGAGGTCTTCCAATCCGCACGCGTCGAACAACCCTTTGAGCCTCTGCAGTAAAGCCCAAACCAAACTTGTCAGTTTTGTGTATGAAGTCAGGGGCCTGACCCCAATTTGCACACCCAACTTTTCCAATTATAGCCCTGACATCCTTAAGGGAATCCATCTTCATCGGAGGTTCGTTAGCAGAACCTTCAGTCGACGCCAGAGTCTGAGGGACCTCTTCAGAGTTCTGACACGGGGTTTTGATGAACACCCCATCCATCTCCATATAGCGAAAGGAATTCAGATGACTCACCATATACTCCTCTTCTCCTTGCACCGTGACAATCTTCCCTTTTACTGGATATTTCAACATCTGATGGAGCGTAGAAGTCACTTCCCCAACCTTATGAATCCAAGGGCGACCCAACAAGCAATAATATGATGGCCTGATATCCATCACATAAAACGTAGATGCAAAAGTCTGAGAACCAACTTTAACAGGGACGTCCACTTCCCCGTGCACCATCCTTTTCGACCCGTCGAAAGCCCTAACCATAATATTACTCGGCTTCAGAACCAAACCTTCACAGCCCAGACGGTCTAATGCTTTCTTTGGTAAAACATTCAATGAGGACCCAGTATCCACCAGTACGTGGGCCATAGTAGTGCCCCTACACTCGATCGAGACGTGCAGAGCATCATTGTGATTTCTTCCTTTAGTAGTCATATCTGCATCTGAGAAACCCAATCCATTGTCGGCAGTCAAACTAGTTACACAGTCTTTGAATTGATCAGCAGAAGTTTCCTCCGACACATGCGCAGTTTTGAGGAATGCAATTAAAGCCTTTGCATGGGCTTCAGAACACAATAACAAGGACAACATGGAGATTTTTGACGGGGTATGCCCCAGCTGCTCGACTATGTTGTAGTCGCTCTTCTTCATAATCTTCAGAATTTACTCTATCTCTTACTTAGAGGTTTCTACAATGATCTTCTTAGGCATCTCCGTCCGGGCAGGCTCACCTGTGATTTCTTTGCCCCGAGTGGCAGATGGCTCGGCGATAGGGGTGATAACTGGAATAGGAACTTGGACAATAGATGATGTACTGGCAGATGGAGTAACAACAGGTTTGTGAACAGTCGGAGGGGAAATCTCGGGAGAAAAGAGTCTTCCACTTCTGGTGGCCTTTCTAGCCCCGACAATATTGCTGACATCAGCATCAGCTTCTTCAACCTTTAAGTCTTGCTTAACTCCATGGTAATACACCTCGGCCCCATAATGCCAAGGGACAACTTTATCCGAAGTGTATGGGATAGGACCAGGGATAGTAATGATTAACGAAGCGATTCTTGGAACGGGTGTAATCCTAACAGGCTTTCTTGAGGAAGCCTCGGAAGGATTGGCGGAAATGGTTATGATAGCAACATCTCGAATTGGAACCAACGAAATCATAGTCTTCTCGAACAGGATCTCTTTTATATCCATCAGGCATTGAACACCTGATTTCAATATATGGCAACCAGCAGGCAGGATTGAACATAGATGGCACCTTTCGCCACAGCCCGAAAATAAACCGTCCAACAATAGATTCTTCTTAACTGTCATCAAAGGAGTAGAAATTTCTTCCACGGAGGTCAAAAATAAGTCATCGTCCACAGCATTTACTCCATGACCATGCTTGGGCATAGGAGCAGTTATGACGTTGGGTTTCTCTAGAGCGTCAAACTCAATCTCATTAGCTTCAATCAAATCTTGCACCTTATTCTTCAAGGCCCAACAGTTGTTCGTATCATGACCTGGGCTATCGGAGTGATAGGCACAACGGGCGTTCGGATTATATAGCGGAGATGTAGTGTTAGGATTCTTCGGGGCTTCCCTCAGAGTTACCAGGTTGGTCTTCAACAATTATGGTAGAATTTGAGACAAGGTCATATTAAGCCGAGTGTACTGTCTCTGTGGTCTCTCCATTCTTTGTTGATTGTTGCATTGTGGGGCAGCGGTGGGTCTTGATATTACTACCGCATTTACTGCTTGACGGCGTTCAGGTCTGCTTTGGCTCCGCGAGCCGTAGACTGCACTAGCTTCTTTCTTACCGGTGAAAGGCTTCTTTTCTGCACTTGATGAGGTACCTTTCTGTATCTTACCACTTCGGATACCAACTTCTACTCTCTCCCCAGTCAAAATCAATTCAGTAAACCCAGATGACGAACCGCCGATCAGATGATTAAAAAATGGACCAGACAACGTCCCCAGAAACATGTCAACCAACTCCCTGTCAGACAAAGGGGGTTGGAATCTTCCAGCCAAATCTCTCCACTTCTGAGCATAGTCCTTAAAACCTTCACTTGCACCCATAGACATACCCTGAAGCTAAGTACGAGTGGGAGCAAGGTCGGTGTTATACTGGTACTGCTTGTAGAAAGAAGCAGCAAGGTCCTCCCAGTTTCAGACATTAAATCCTTCCAATTGATAAAACTATTCAAGCTGAGTCCCTGACAGACTTTCTTGAAAGAAATGCACCCACAAATTTCTATCAGCAGTGTAAGGTTGGGTTTTTCTGACGTACGAGCGAAGGTGGAGTTTTGGGCAGGAAACTCCATCGTACTTGGCGAAAACTGGAGCTTTGAACTTATGAGGGATCACCACCCCAAATGCCAGTCCCAAATCTATGAAATCTAAACCAGGGATCTTCTGAATCTCCATAGCACTCAGCCTGTCTTCAAGTTGTTTGTACCTATCCTCAGCATGAGGATATTGCTCATCATCAAAATCAGTATCATTATCAGAGACTACAGGACTAGGACCCTTTTCTTCTTCTTGGTTCTCCTCTCCTTTGGATGAAAGAGACAGATCAGCTTCCTGTCGCAACCTATTCCCAAATATGTTACCCATATTCAGAAGAACCACCTTCTTCTTCTTCTTCTTCTCCTTCAGGATGAGAGTCTTCAAATCCTCTTGCCCTTTAGCCAAGTTCAAGAACATCTCTTGGAATTGGGCATTATGTGCCTGAAGAGCTTTGATGGCTTGATCGGTAGGTATTTCAGAAGACATTTCATTCTAAAATAAACAGCGAAGAAGATGAGAAACCTGTAATGGTACCTGTAATGATGTGCATGATAATGGGATGCGTATGTGATGATTTCAAAGACTTTGGGAGATTTAAATTTGCAAACCAAGAAATAAACAAACTTTATTAGATTAAACTTGTAAAAAGGTTCAACAATGCCTTTGAGGCGTTACAAAGAAATAAACTGAAAACAAATCTAAACTAGAAAAAGCAAAAAATTAGAAATCCCATGGACGCTTCCCCTTCGTGCTGACGTAGTCATTAATTGTTCTTTCATTCTCAAGTTGCCTCGTGAGCTTCAAGATCTTCCTTTCTTGCTTGTGATACTTCTCCCGGTAGGTATCCCTCTCCTCTTTCAGCTGAATCCAGGATCTCTTCAATGCCCCAAGATCAGTGGGCATGTATGGATAAAGGACTGTATAAGGAATACCCTCTTCACTGGTAGGCTCCACAATTACTGGCAACATAGCTTCATAAGGCATCCCTAGCTTCTGGGCTCGAGCTCGGGCCCATTGGAGATAAGGTTGCATAGGGAGAGAAGTCTTTGGTCCTAGCTCTTGAGGGTCAGACCTGTTCACCATACCCCAAGCTCGTATACACCTTCGGTGATGCTCGTCAACGTCTTCCTTGTAGTCAAAGAAAATATTTGTAAGAAGTAGCTCATGAGGACCGTCTCTCCGAGCACGACCAAACTGTCGCAAAGTTAAACAAGGACTGTAGGTTATTCCCCCTTTAATTCCAAGCAACGGGACATTAGGGTACCCCCCCCCCCACATCGATCAATGACAGCAGTGCTTTCCATAGCCTTGGAACTCCAAAGAATGTTTGTATGGGCAAGGGACATTATTCTGTAGGACCATCCTAAACCTTCTTCATTCTTTAGCACGGACTTGGGGAGGTGCAAAATAAACCACCTCGCCAACAGCGGCATGCAACACATGAGAGTCCCTCTTCTTCGCACAGTACGAGTGTAGATGACATGCAAGATATCACCCAATAGAGTAGGAACAATATTGTGAGACAAGAAGATCTTAACCGTATTCACATCTATGAAGGAATCTGGATTCGAGAAGAGGACCAAACCGTAGATAAGGAGAGCCGAGATGTCTTCAAAAGCCTGAAAATCCAAGTTATCCCATAATAGTTGAGCTTGATCTATCATAAAATTAGCTAAGAAACCTTCAACCCCGCTTCGTGTCTCCCAGTTGGATACTACATCAGCCCGTTTCAAATGTAGAGCTGAAGCAATGTCTTCTGGTCTAGGAGTCTCTTCCAAACCTGTGAAGTGCATTTGTTCGAGGATGGATATGCCCAATAAGTGATAAAAATCTTCCATAGTGGGAACTAGCTGATAATCCGGGAAAGTGAAGCAATGATGCACCGGATCGAAGAATTGGAAAAGCACACTCATCATCTGCTCGTCAAACTTTGAGGTAACCAAGCTAAGAAGCTGACCATGTCTCTTAATGAAGGAAGAAGTCTCAGACACTCTTGAGGCTAACTTTTTGAGTTGAGCAGGCATTTGCACAAAGTTAACTCGGATGGTGTTTCTGCGCATGGAAGCCATAATCTGCAAAATAGAACAAAGATAAATCCCCTGGTCTTTGAAATGGTTAGTATAATGAGATATGCATGATATGTTATGATGCATGATGTCATGGTAAAACACACAACAGGTATAGCAGATAACAGACATGGTAAAGGCAAACAAGTCACACAAGAGCCCTTAAGTTTAGGCTTGCATGGGGTCTAGGTACTACCCTCTTGATGTTCAGTTGGTTTCAACCTGTCCTAATAATAGTAACCGGGTTCTAGAGGTTCTCAATATCACTGACCATCCTCCATCGATCATGGTTTCAGCTCACGCAATCTTTTCTTGCAGCCGAAACTATCTCGAGAGTATGGTCTCAATGAGTGTAGTATCGAGTATCAACCAATTCTCATCTTTACACTGAGGCCCGCTATCTCACTACTTCCTATGGCCAAGTTGGTCAATTATAGGTTCTAAGGTCAGTTGATGTTTAACAACACATATAGCAGCCCCGTATTCTCCTCGTTTCTCCACAAGGGATACCGGTATCAACCAATGTGCTACATCAACGTAGCTACTGCTTCAACCGTATCGGTCTACGTCGTACAGTTCCCTCATAGTTTATTGCTACTTACCTAAAAGGTGTTCCCCATATCCGGGTTAGGATCTATAGTAACTCCCAATACAAAACCCTCAAAAGTAAAGCAATCAAATCAAACAAGAGAAGTAATTTTATGATGAACTAATCCTAAGGTATACCCCACTTATTAAATCCCCAGCAGAGTCGCCAGTTCTGTGATACGGTGGCAGAACCGGACTGTTTTAGGAAAATGCTAGTTTGCATTTTGTGTTTGTGTTTGCAAAATGTTGCGGTAAGCAAGAGTCGCCACCGACTTTTATTTTATCCAACTGGAAAGGACAAAAGCACAGAAAAATTCCTTTTTTTGAGATTTTGAGTACGGGGGGTAGATTATAGAAAGGGAAGGTATTAGCACCCTTTCTATCCTTAGTTTTCTACGGGCTCTTAGGTACTTGCTCATCATTTTTTTTAAAATTTTCTTTCGTGTTTGTGTGTTTTGAAAAGTTTTTGTTTTACTTCGATTTAACCCTTGCTTCTGTCTTCAAGAGTGTTACGAAGTGTTTTTGAAATCTTTGTTTGAAAAAGAGTGTAAGTGTGGAAAAGTTTGTTTTGAGCAAGTACCTACTAGCATCTACCTACTCGAAAAAAGAATGTTTCTGTTCTTGTTTCCTTTAGACAGCGCTATCCTACTATTAGAGAGTAGGTAGAACCATCGTTGGAGTTGTAAGGGTCAATTCGAAAGGGACGCACAATCACTAAAGCAATGTTAGGACGTCTTAGTAATAACCCTAGTGTCTTAAGATCATATTCGAGGCAATATTTCCGAGGCAACCTTTCTGAGGTAACATTTCTGAGGCAACATTTTCGAGCGGGACATTTTATCTTTGTTTAGACAAGAGGGCAACCACTAAGACACCCTATACTTAATGATCGTTTACAGAAGGCAACCGAGGTGAGAGTATACCCTAGGAGTACGCATGTGCGAGTGATTTGATTTCAGTTATTATCTTTGCACATTTAGGGTTTGCTAACCATTTTAAAATTAACATACATTCTTGTCATGCAATCCTATTATCATACATCTAACAGTTAATATTTGCGAAAATTAAAATGCGAGAAATAAAACTACGCTATTACAAGGCTTCGGGGAGGGGGATTAATTACATAGCCAAAAACCCGTAAAACGATAAATAAAAGAAAAGTCCTAATTAAACTATGACATCCCATGAGCAGTTACATCAATATTTGCAAAAATAATAAACGCGCGATGAATCAAGAACGAGAGAGAAATTAGGGTTTTGGCCCTGTCTAACCTAATTAAAAGAAAAATCATTTTTTGGTTGTTTTTGATTATTTTGAGGAAAAAATAAGGTTTTAAATTAAATAAATACAAACCTAATTACTAATTAAATTAAATTAAGAAAATTAATTATTTTTGACCTATTTTTGTATTTTGGTTATTTTAAGAAAAGAAAGTAAAAGATTAAATTAAACAAAACCCTAATTTTCTAATTGATTTTAATTTATTTACAAAAGGTTAAAATTGCCCTAAAATTAAATTAAACTAATTAAATTAATTTTGACAAAATATATAAAAAAACCTAAATTTGATGAAATTGATTTTTATGAGTTTTTTGTAAAAAAATATTAAATTTGTGTGAGAAATAATTAAAACCAAGTAAATTAAATAAAGAAAATATATAAAATAAAAAAGAGAATTGGGTCTGGTATGCTAGCAATTTGAGGGGTGTCCATAACAATTTATGAGCCCAAAAGCCTCGGGTCCACGTTGACTCCCATGATCCAATGCGTTGGCTTGACTAAGATGCATGGTAGACCTTCAAGGATGAGCTTTAGATTTGGCCTTCTGGAGATCTAGTGATTGAACGTTGAGGGCATATGGTGAGACGCTTGGGTCAAGGGTGCATTGAATCTGTAACAAGATTTTGTTGGGACCTGGGATTGAACCCAGGTCCTCATGCTTTAAACCATCACCTTGTTGCCATCTGTGTCAAGCTGTTTATTTGTATAAGGAACAATAAACAAAAATTATATTAAAAAACACAAAATGCCAATTGTACAGCGCACGAATTTTTGAATGGACGAATGGTGTGTTGCCACGCCACCTTCTTCTTCCTTCTTCCGTTGGCAAAAGTCCAAGACTTTTACCTACGGACACAGTCTGTAGCTATAGCCCCTGTGATTTCCAAAATCTAACACAAGCATCATAAACGAAAACTAAAGGTACAGATCAACTCGTCTTGACCTTGTGAGCACCATGGCATCCCTCTTTTGGGCCAATTTTACCTGCAATCAAAACCCCTAAAAACAAAACCTAAACCCTAACAATGGTGGATCTCAGTATGGCTAACAAAAACGAATTTGATCATTACCATTAGCTTGCAAATGTTTCAATGAACAAGAATATATAAATAATTCATGCTGCAAATGCCAAATTCATGAGATTCGATTTCAAGAAGGTAATGGTATCGTGAGGCGCTTACAGTGAGTTTTGTGCACGAAAATGCTTGCTAAGGATTGGGATGGACTCCTTGAATGCCCAGCCATTGAAAGGAGTGTTTGGAATGGCTTGAAAGCGCCTGGAACTATGAAAATAGATTGCTACTTTTTCTTGATTTTTTGAAAGTTCTCCTTCTCTTTTCACGCCTCTAACCCTTCTGCATTTGGTCTGCCAATGTTCTATATGTAGCCTTGAGTGAATTAGGTTTACAATTTTGCTCCAAATCTTTTTCAATTAAGGTGATTGAATCAAGATTTGATTCTTATTCAAATCTTTCTAAATCAAGAAAAACTCAATATTTTTGTGTACAAACATGCCTTGCACGATTTGATCTCCTTGCCAGCTATTCATGGACCTAAAGTATGCACAAAATCTCAAGGTTTAAATGATTTTGATATTTTCATGATTTTATTTTGATTTAATTAAAAAAAATCAAAATAAATGACAAAAATAAAATAAAGGCAAGTGGGAAGGATCATGGGTCGTGGACCATGTTACAAACTCAATACAAGCACAAAAACTTGGGCCCATTTGACAAAAATTGCAATTTGAGGCACATTTGACTTTTGGCAATTTTGCAAAAAAGGTCAACTTCACCAATGCATAACTTCTTCAATTTTGACTCTATGAGGGTGTTCTGGTACTTTTTAGAAAGCTTAAGATGTCCTCTAAGCAACCCTTTTGGTCTCATCTCAATTTAGTCTTCCATGTTCATGTATGAAGCTTTGACAAAAAAGGTGTTTTTGTTGACTTTTCAAAATGACCTATAATGTCCATATTCATAACTTCTTGTGAGTGCATATTTTGAACTTGGGAGCTGGAGATGAATTGTAGGGCATTGCATCCTCCTCAAAATGAGCTTTGAATGGGTCATTTCTAATAAAGTATGAGAAAGTTATGCTTGGTCAAAGTTGAGTTGACTTTTCCTATAAAACCCTAATTTAACAACTTTTGGGTTTTGATGAATTGTGAGAGATCATTGAGGAATCATGATCAACCCTTGATCAAATGATGAATAACACTTAAAAATGAAGATGTTTACCATAAATCTTGAATTTTGACTGTATGTGGGCCACAGTTGACTTTTGCCCTAGCACAGTCGATTTTTAGGCCTTTGAGCAATTGACTGAGCAAATTTTCTCTACAAGGCTTGAAACTTGACATGGATGATCTTGAGAACATATTAGAACAATAGTGAGCATTTGAGATCCTTGGGACTCAAATATCTTGATGCAACATGAAACCCTAATTTGAGGTAGGCTGTCTTAGGAGAGAGTTTGTCTGGTCAACCCTTGGACTTCCTTGAGTAATTTGAGGAACTCACTTGAAATGTTTTGAGAAATATGGGAGGGAAAATTTTGGGGTACAAAAATCGCCTACAAAGATTCCTCTGACTTGGGATGTCGGCGAGATACCGTGAAGTGCATGGAAAATTGTCTTCCCAAGTTCTTCCATGATGTGATGGATTCGTTTGAAAGGCTCTTATACCACGTCATGGCTCCTTTCCTGAGTGTCGTAGGAAAAAACCGACATTTGATTGCTCCATGAACCCCCCTATAGTTGAGTAGCGCGTCAATGTTCTTGATGTGCTCGTCAGGGTCGGTTGTTATGTCGTATGTCCTCAACGGGGGAGGTTTCTCTAGGCCGACAGGGAGTGTGGTCTCCATGATCTCTCTTGATAATGGTCCGGGGGGCTCATCATTGTCGCTTTGTTCGGGATATGGTGGTGGAGAATAATGATTCCTTCGTCGTCGGAGGAAGTTGTTCCGGTGGGGAGACGTGCTTCATTGTTGTTGCTTTGGCTTGGGCAACGACGAACGGTCGCGGTCAAGTCGGCGGTTGCTCTTTGTCTTCTTGGAAGGTGGGGAGCTTGATCTTTCTGGGGAGGTGTGCGGTCGTGTTTCTTGGGGAACGAAACATCTTGCCTCTCCCTTCTGGTTGGTTGACTACGCCTTGGTAGAGATAGGCTCGGGGAGTTGTATCGTCGATGTCTCTGTAGGGGAGAATTTGATATCTTTTTCTCTCATGCTTATATCCCATTGCTCTATTGTTGGATGAGAGCGTTGGTTTGGTTAAGGGCAGCGAGCATGGCTGCCATGACCGAATTGATGTTGGCCTGAATCGAAACTTCCTGGAGGATAGCGGGAAGTTCCTTAGTGGGCTTCTTCGATCTCTGATCCTCCAGGAGCTTCTCTAGAAAATGGGGGTCTTTGCAATCTGTGTCGACTGAATCAGGAGATACGGGCTGACCATTTCTGAGGTCAGGAATATCATCCAGGCGAGGAGGCCCTCCGTTCGCGTCTGCCTTGCGAACGAAGGAGAGTACGGTTTTTCAAGAAAGAAGGAAGACAGAGAAGATTGTTTCCCACAGACAGCGTCATTGATCTTACCGGTTGATCAGAACTTGAAAATAGACCGAGTTGATGACGTCTGCTTGACTAGAAAGATAGAAACATAGAATTTATATTAATAAGTTATAAACATAGAATTTAAAATATAAATAACTAATAAGTTATGAACATTGCACACAATGGATAGCCTAGGAAACCTCATCATACCAAAACTCGTGAGTATAGTTGCATTGCATGATTTGATATTATCATAATTGTACATATATGTTGGGTACAAATCATAATTGTATATTATTATGCATTTTGCATTATTAGTACTTTGAATTGATGCGATTCGATATTATACAACGCATTAATCAATTGCCTTACATATATATATATATATATATATATATATATATATATATATATATATATATATATATATATATATATATATATATATATATATATATATATATATATATATATATATATATATATATATATATATATATATATATATATATATATATATATATATATATATATATATATATATATATATATATATATATATATATATATATACTATTATGATAAAAATCATAAAATAATTGGATAGTGAATAGTGCACGTGTTCTGTTTACTCAACAGCCATAAAAGTCAAATAAATAATGAAATACTAGTAGAAAGATACATTACGCAAATCATAAGGACAAACACATTAGTATGCAAGGTAGCTAGTGACTATATCAAAAGACTTCTGTTTGAGAAAACATAATTATTATTTAAAGTTAATTTAGTATTTTAGTATATTGTTTACGTGGTCTTAATTTTTTGTGTATAAATAAATTAGTAATAGTTGTTTTTTAAAAAAATTTGCACTTTTGTAGTTATTTATTGCAGAATAATAAATTTATTTTTTTTTAATTCTTTCTGTCATCATCATCTTGTGCACTAACAATTGATATCTAGAATTTCGGTTTGAATCCACTAGAAACATGGGAAATACTGTGTTTAGTGAGATCTGAGAGTTTTGTACAAGGTTGAAGATGAACGGAAACGGTAATCTGAGCACCAAATTTTTTATTTTTGATGGCAAGAACTATAATAGATGGATGATTTAGATGCACGTGTTATTCAGTGCACAAGATGTTCTTGAGCTTGTTACCGAAGGTTACGTTCCGGTTGCAGCAGATGCTGCGGAGGAACAGAGAAAGGCATTGTTCTACATTCATCAGTGTGTGGATGTGAACGAGTTTGAGAAAATCGTTGATTCGACGATGGTGAAGGCTGCGTGGGACACACAGGTTAGGTGTTACAGTGATGACACATCAGTGAAGAAGGTGAAGTTTCAGTTCATACGAAAGCAGTATGAAAATCTCAACATGAAGGACAACGAGAAGGTATTTGAGTACATCTCCAGAGTGATTCTGATCACCAATGAGATGAAAGCTTATGGAGAAACCCTTTCTGAACAAGTAATCATTGAGAAGATATTGAGGTCTCTTACTCCTCAATTTGATTACATTGTTGTAGCAATTGAACATTCTAAAGATCTGGATACCATGAGAAATAAGAGTTGCAAAGTATTCTAGAGGCGCAAGATTTGCGTCAGACTGAAAGAACTTTTGAGAGGGAGGTTGAGCAGGATCTGAAAGTTTCTTTTGTCAAGAAGGACCAGAAGCAGAAAAGACGTGGTAATAGATTCCAGAAGTCAGAAACTTCCACTTCTTATGAGAAGAAACATCAGAAAGAAAGGGAAAAGTTTGACAAGAAGAAGGTTCAATGTTACGGTTGTAAGCAGTTTGGCCATTTTGCTAAAGATTTTTGTCAAAAAAGGGAAGAAAATCAGAAGAAGCAAATATAGCCAGAGGAGATTCTGATGATGAACCTGTGATATTGATGGCTTCTGAGTCTGATGGAAGATGTTTGGCAGACTAGTGGTATATAGACACTGG
The DNA here is from genome assembly GCA_948472305.1 of Vicia faba. Taxonomy (NCBI): domain Eukaryota; kingdom Viridiplantae; phylum Streptophyta; class Magnoliopsida; order Fabales; family Fabaceae; genus Vicia; species Vicia faba. The sequence goes on along the minus strand of OX451737.1, from coordinate 1,679,986,739 downwards.
TTGCTCAAATCACTTGACTGAAAACAAACAATGGCTGATAGATTTTGACTCCAAAAGGAGGACAGAGATCAGATGTGTTGATGATAAGTACCTTAATGCAGAAGGTATGGGAAATGTCAAAGTTAAAGTAAAGACTGGGAAGATTGTTCTGCTCGAGGGTGTTTGGTATGTTCCTGGAATTAAGAGCAATCTGATGAGTGTGGATCAGCTCATTGAGAAAGGTTTCTCAATCATTATAAAGAACAGTATCTTGAAGTTGTATGATTCCAATCAGAAGCTAGTTATGCAATATGAATAGGGAAGCAACATAACATTCAAGGTGAATTTGGAGACAGCTGAAACAAAATGCCTTAGTACAGAAGACGCTGAAGGTGATAGTAAGTTGTAGAATAAGAGGCTGGGGCATCTGAACTACAAAAGTTTAGGTAAACAGAGTTCCAAGAAGCTTGTGCATGGCATTCCAAAGATTGTGAAGCCTGAGAAGTCATGTGAGGTATGCATGAAAGGAAAGCAACCCAGATTGCCATTTGTGTCAGAAGTAGCCCCGAGAGAAATACATGTTTTGTGAGTAGTGCATTCTGACGTGTGTGGACCATTTCCAGAACCTTCACTTGGAGGAAATAAGTATTTTGTGTCTTTTGTGAACGAGTTCACAAGAATTATATGGGTAACACTCATCAAATTTAAACATGAGGTGTTTACCAAGTTCTAGAAGTTCAAGATGAAGGCTGAGAAACAAAGTGGTCAGAAACTAAGGATTCTCAGAACGGATGGTGGATGTGAGTATAACTATTATGCCCTAAAATTTCCCTCTCTTTTCTCAAGACATTTCTCACAAAGGATCTTCAATGCTCAAGGATTCTCAAAAATTGATCAAACAAACTCATATCCTAAGCACTGAGGCCACAAATTAGGGTTTTGGTTTTCATAAGGAAAATTGGATTTCTAATGACTCAAAAGACTTTTATGGTTCATTATGGGTCTCCAAGAATACCATTCCAAGTTTCAAGTCTTAGATCACAATTTTGCTCAGTCAATGGATCAGATGACTAAAAATAAGCTGTATTGGGTAAAAAGTCAATTGTGGTCAACCTACAGTCAAACTTCAAGATTTTCGACCCATATCAATATTTTTAAGTCATATTCATCAATTGATCAAGGTTTGATCACAATTCCTCAAGAAAAACATTCAAATCATCAAAGGGGCAAAATGGTTAAATTTAGGGTTTTGATTGGGATTGACCAATCATTGACTTTTGACCTAATACATGACTTAATGGTTTGAAGCACGATCTTAAGAATTAAAACAAAATATCTTGACCTAATTTCATGGCTCAAATTATTTCTCAAGATTAAACAATTGATAGTTGAAATTTGATCAACTCATTGAAAAGTCAATTGTTACACCAAAAGTCAAACTTTGACTTTTTGGTTAACATTGAGTTTCAAAGATCAAGATTCATCAAGAAATTCAAAAATATGAAGTTTGATCATCAAGAATCAATAAAATCAAAAGTCCATAAAAAGTCAAACTTTTCAAGATTTAGAAAAATTTCTAAGTGTTTTAAACCTTGATAATTTCACTACTTCATGGCAATTTTTCACCAAGATGCAAGATGATTCAAAAAAAAATTTCAACATGAAAGTTGTAGATCTTGATGAAATATACGACTTTTATTTTCTGATAAAGTCCTAAAAATGCTTGTATTTTGAATTATAAGCTCATGAAGTCATGACTTTTTTTTCTGAAACACTTAGTGAAATTTTCACCTAGTTTAGGCAGATTTTTGTCCCAACTTCTTGGCCAATTTTCATATAGTTCCAATTTGATTTATCCAAATTGGAGAACATGAAAGTTATAGACAATATTTCAAGATTTCCAAAATGTCCAAGAACTTTAAGAGATCATTTTTGAGCTAAGAGAATCGAAGGCAAGAAGTTGGGCATCCATTCTTGAATTACAAGTCATTTTGATGATGAACCCTTGGCCAAATCTCATAGCTATGCTGCATAATCTTACTTTGCAAGCTTCTAACTTGCAATTTACTCCATAATTAATGGTTTACACAATTTTTAGAGCTATGATCCAAGCATTAGAGCCATTGTCCAAGAGATTCATCCATTTTTGGCACAAAGTAACATTGTTATTCTCGTAAAGTTGCTTTAATCACAAAGTCAACTTGTATTGAGCCTCTAACTTGCTCCCTCTGCATACACTCAACATAAAAAGTCAAATGAACATGTTGAAAGCTTCTAACCACACTAGATATCCTTGTACGATGCCTTGGAAAGATGTTTGTCAAGCTTGCTTCAAAAATAAGTCAAAAATCCATAACTTGTGATCTTGTGATTCTGAACACTCCAAGCTTCCAAACCTTTTCCTATAAGTAGAAGCACTATTTTGCAAGATAGCACATGATTTAGCAATCTAAGAAACTCCCCCAAACTCTCTCAAACTTGTAATTGCTCACAGACCTCATTTTTGTGCCATTTTTAACCTTACACCTCAAACTCTCATTTCACTCATGCGTTCTTCCTCAAAATCAATCACAAAGCATCTATATAACTAAACACTTGTTATACTACTGTAACACCTCCATCACCTTCCTCCATTTTCAAAAATAGCACCTTGCACATTGACTTCTCCAGCACGATTCAAGCACTCTCAGCTCAAAGTAACCTTTGCATTAGCTTCCTAGAGGTCCATTGAAGATAACCAGATCATCACAACACTTTGAAAAGTGCTCAAACTCAAAACACGATCTCCATTTGCAAGGTGAGTTTTCTAAACTTCCATCTCTTCATACAAGCATCATTTGGCTTTGATTTTAAAAGATAAAATGTAGACATCATAGCCCTGAAACTAACCATATCCTTAGAATTCATTTATATTTCCTGAGCATGAGAATTTTAAATTTGAACTTTCTGGAAAAACTAGGTCAGATTTGGTACCAGATAAAATTTGTGCTAATCTTTAATACATTGTTTAATTTATTTACATATTTGAGATTATGGTGAAATTTCTAACAAGTTTGATGTTTACAATTTCTGAAATGGTTGAGAAATGAGCAAGATACGAATTTCATATTTGTTGTTCTGGTTATGGCGCGAGGAAAGAGATGAAGTTGTCACTAGAACTTGGTATATTTTATATTTTAGTTATTGTTCTTATACCGGATGAAACAGCCACCCCAGTGGCTGAGAGCGCGCGCTAAAGGCATTAGTATGAAGGGTCCTGGGTTCGAGCCCCAGCGTCCCCTTTTGTTTCTTCTTTTCATATTTTTTTGTTTCTTTTCCACTCTCAAGTGCGCCTGGGCCTTCCAGTGTTGGGCCTACTTCTTTTTACTCACTACCACCCCCTATTTGCTCAACAACACTGGCTCATCATTTTTATTTATTTTATTTTTCTGATACAAACAAAAATAAACCTTGGGCCTAAACCAAAAAAAGTTTCTTCTCTCAAAAACCTCCCTGCTTTCTTTTCAAACTCACTGACCCTATTTTTATATTTTATTTTATTTTCTTTCTTTTCTTTTATTATTTATTTTTAATCAAAATCCCAAAAATATATTTTTCTTAAATAATTATATTTTCCCATTTTATTTTATTTTTATAGGCAAAAATAGTAAAAATATTTCTCTTAGGCTATTTTATTTCTTTTTCTTATTTAAAATAATTTAGACTTAGGTTTTCATATTAATTTTCTCTTTTAATTAAATTAACTTAGACTTTAGGGTTTTTATTAATTAACTTCTCTTATAATTAATTAGTTTAATTAGGTTAATTAATACATTTCCTTGAAAATACGGAAAAAAATGATTTTTCTTTTCTCTTTTCTTTATCTTTACATTTTTGTACATTTTATTATTCCGCACTATAATTTATGTAATTGTCAAAAACTTGTAATAGTAATTAGGGTTTATTTTACTTGTCATCCCCATTTGTAATTTGTACCCCCATCCCCTAAAATATTGTAATAACGTAGGACTTTTAATTTCCGTAATGTATCGCTTTCCATATTATTGCTAGTAAATAGGGTTTGTATGGCAAGACTTAAAACCAAACAATAGAAAACCCTAATTCAACACAAATTAAATGAAAATAATACACTTTGCACACATGCACCTCTAGGGTAACCCACACTGGTTGCCTCAGATAAAACAGTCATGTCCCTCGAACGTGGGATACTTTATCAAAGACCCTCCATTACAAGATCGTAGTCCCTCGATGACCCCTCGATGTTGCCTTTGGTAAACGATCTTAGTCCCTTACGAAAAATTGCTAAAATATCCTATAATGTTGACTTCTATGACTGTACGATGACCCACGCTTGTCCCTTCACACTCAATGATATGGTTTCTTACTAACTAATGGTAAGATAACACTATCTAAAGGAGGAGGAAAAGAACAAATACTTTCTTTTGAGTAGGTAGAACGCTCGTAGTTTCTTGATCACAAACATTTCGAAACAAAACATCTTTCAAATACACCAAACTTTCATGAAATATTTTCTAAAGTCAACACTTTGTATACATTCTTATAGAGACGAGAATCATTATAAAGTTCACCTAAACGAAGGCACTTTTCAAAAATACTTTCAAACAAACACAAACACATTTATAAAGCATTTCAAAAGTGAGCTAGCAATTAAGAGCTCGTAGATAAATACGGATGAAAAGGGTGCTAACACCTTCCCTTTTCATAACCTACCCCCCAAACTCAAGAAAATTCTCGAAAGGTATTTTTTGTTCTTTTCACCGTTTCTTTTATTAGATAAAAGAAAAGTCGGTGGAGACTCTTGCTATCCGCAACATTTGCGATAAAACACAAAACACCCAAGTCAGTTCTCCCACCGCATTACAGAACTGGCGACTCTGCTGGGGAGAAATCTAAAAGTGGGGTTACCTTAGAGATTAGTTCACATTTAAAATGCTTTCTTTGCCTAACGTGTATGCTTTACTCTTAAAAGGGTTGTTTGAGTTTTGAATAAATCCTCTACCCAGATCTGGGGGCATTGTTAGGTAAGTAGCAATAGATCATGGAGAATGTACGGTGTAGACTGATATGGTTGAAGTGATGGCTATGTTAGTGTGACACATTTGTTGGTACATGTATCCCTTGTGGTGAATCAAGGAGAATACAGGGCCGTTGTGTAGTGTCATGAAGCACTAACTGACCATAGAACCATTAGTTGAACAACTTGGCCATCAGGAAGTAGTGAGATAGCCGACTTTGGTTCAGTCCAAAGATTGGTTTATACTCGATACTACACTCATTGATATCAGACTTTCAGGATATTTCGGCCGCAATTTGATGCTTGTGCTGAAACAATGCCCGATGAAGAAAGATCGATGATATTGAGATTCCCTAGAACCCGCTTATTTTTTAGGACAGGTTGAACCAACAAAAACATCAAGAGGGTACTTACCTATAAACCCCATGCAAGCCTAAACCTAAGGACTTGTTTTCTTTGCTTGTATATGTTTATTTGTTCATAACATCATGACATCATGCCATAGCATTTTCATTTACCATTTCAAGGACCTAGGGATTTATATTTGTTCTGTTTTATAGGACATTGCTTCCACTCACATACATACCACCCGAATCAGCTTCATAAAAGTGCCTCCTCAACTCAAAGAGTTAGCATCAAGGGTTCCTGAAAATTATCCATTCACCAAAAGATATGGTCGACTTCTCAATTTGACTACCTCAAGCTTTAAAGAGATATGATGAGTGTGCTCTTTCAGTTCTTTGACCCTAAACATCATTGTTCACCTTTCCCGATTATCAATTGGTGCCCACAATGGAATAATTCTCTCAACTATTAGGAGTTCCTATTCTTGATCAAGTGCCTTTCACTGGTCTAGAGAAAGATCCACAACCTGAAGAGATTGCATCAGCCTTACATTTGCAACGGTCCGATATTGTGGCTAATTGGGAAACAAGGAGTGGTGTCAAGGGTTTTCTAGCTAACTTTCTGTTAGAGAAGGCTCAACTGTTTTGGGATGCTCTGGATTTGTAAGCTTTTGAAGAAGTCTTGGGTCTTCTAATCTATGGTTTGGTAATGTTCCCTAATCCAGACCAACTAATATATGTGAATATGGTCAAAGTTTTCCTCTCTCGTAACCCCATGTCTATATTCCTTGGAGACATTTTACATTCTCTTCATACTCGTACCATGAGGAAGAGAGGGGTTCTTATATGTTTTATGCCATTGCTATCTAGGTGGTTTATTTCGCACCTTCCTCGATCAGTTTTGAAGAACGAACAAGGCTTGAGGTGGTCTCAAAGAATGATGTCGCTCTCACACTTGGATATTCGTTGGTGTCCCCGATCTTTGGAGGATGTTACCATCATTTACCGTTGTGGGGAATTCCCTAAGGTCCCACTCTTTGGCATTAGGGTAGGTATTACTTATAATCCTTGTTTGGCTTTACGACAGTTTGGTTATACTCGAAGGGATGGTCCTCATGACGCGCTTATCCAGGGTATTGTATTTGACTATGAGAACGATGCCCAAGGTTATCATAAAATATTTATACGAGCTTGGGGCATGGTAAACAAGGTTGATAGCAAGACTTTGGGGCATAAAAACTCTATTCCTTTAGAGCCTTATCTCAAGTGGGTGAGAGCTTATGCTCAAAATATCATGATGCCGTATCCATCCATCTTACCAATAACTATGGAGCCTATTGCTGAAGGAGACGTTCCAGATACCATTCTTCATATTGACATGCCTACTAATCTCGAGGAATTGCAAAGGTCGTGGATTCAACTCAAGGGAGAACGAGACACCTTTGAAGCCCAATTCTATGCAAGCGAGAAGAAAGTGATGAACACAAGGCAACTTCACGAGGAGCAAATCCTAAATGCATACACCAGCCCAAAGAGGAAGCTTCCATGGGAGACCTAAATCTTTATTTTATAGGTTCATTTTGTTGTCTTTCTTTCATTGTAAGCCCAAGAGGCAATTTGTAACCTTTGAGCTTATTAATACAATTGTTGTTTTGTTTCATCTTTGGTTAAGCAAATTTAAATCTCTTGAAGGTCCTTGAAAACATTGCATTTGCATAACATGCATCATATCATAACCAACTTTTCCGACACAGGTTTCCTCATCTTCCTACTGTTTATTTCAGTATAAGATGGATCTCGAGCAAACCGTCAAGGACTTGCGGACTCAACACTCTCAATTCCAAGAGACTCTGCTCAACTTAGCAAAGGGTCAACAAGAAATGATGGCGCTTCTCGTCACGAAGAAGAAGACCAAGAAGAAAGTTGTTATCAACATTGGGAAGAGGTTCAAAGGCCCCGCTCGACAAGTTCAAATTGAAGAAGACTCCTTCGAGGAGGATGACAATCAAGATGAAGATGCTAGTGTAAGTTCAGATGCGCCTAAGAGGGGGGGTGAATTAGGTTCTTTAAAACTTTTTCTGAATTGTATGAATATTTTTGCAAGTGTTTCTTTTCTTTATTTTTCTGATAAGTGATGAAAGCAGTAAAGGCGGAAAGTAAAGAACACAATGATGTATCCTGGTTCCCCTCACAGTCCGAGAGTACTCCAGTCCCCTTTCAACATGAAAGAGATTTCCTTATTGTTGGTAATTTTTACAAGACTACCTAACAACCAAGAACAATCCTCTTGGACCAAGAATAATCCTCTTGGATTTTCACTAAGACCACAAAGAGAACAATCCTCCCTAAGTGTCTTTCTTGTTTCCAACAATCCTGAAAACAAGTATACAATAGTTTGTTTCATTTGTATAATAGTTTGAATGATGAAAGAGCAATGTCAATCACTTGATTGATATTTTCTATTCAATATGAAATTTAAGATGGAGTACTCTTCTAAGTGCTCAAGAACAATTTTCAGTATGCATATGAAAATGATGAACAAAAATCTTGAGTATAAAGAGTACAATCAAAAGAATAGAAAGTTGTTAGTGATTGTTGTTGATTTTTGTTTTTGATTAATTTGATGTGTTTTTCAAAATTCTAAATGAAAATAATTTATAGTGTAGTAATACCTCTTCAATGAAACATAGCAATGTTTAGACCATTTTTACTAAAACAATGTATATGAAAAGATACAAGGATTGCCATGAAAAGGTGTTACCAAAGGTTGCTGGAAAAATAAAAAATTTCAACATTTAAGGCACAACAACCGATTGCACCAGAGCAGCAATCGATTGCAGCATAACAATGTTTTAAAAAATTGAAAATTATAACTAGGACAACCGATTGTCATTGAGGAGTAATCGGTTGCTCTAAAGCCAACGTTCAAAAAATTTGAAAATAAAACACATGACAATCGATTGCTGCCAGACGAAAATTGATTGCATGTCAAACAGAATCAAATGTTTCTTGGATGCAACTGATTGTCGTTTTATGACAATCGATTGCTTCAGTACAAAAATTGAAAAAACATTATTTTCAAAGATTTTAAACAATTTAAACTATCCTTCTTTAATCATACTTAGTATATACTCAAAATATTATTTTAATAAATTAAATGCATGATTAAAAATAGTTTTGAGCACTAAGAGCATAAGATCAAAAATTTCATATACCTTAAGCCATAAGTCTTGAAATGTTGATCTTGATTAATGAATCTTTGCTTGAGATAAATCTTCTATCTTGATCCATTCATTTTTGCATGCTAGCTTGTCTTCATCAAAACATTTGGAAAGCTTGATTTTACATTCTCCCCCTTTTTGATGATGACAACCATTGCTTGAAGTTTGGAGTGCATCTTGGTTTTCTCTAATCAAAGTTTCTTAAAAACTCCACCTAAATCAAAGACTCCCCCTTGATCTATTGCATGAGGATTTTGAAATTTGCTTGCTTGCTGCAATTTGGGTTAGAGAAACACAAAAGAAACTACAAAGTCTTCTCCCCCTTTGTCATTAGCAAAAAGGAATTGGAAAGAAGATCATAACATTGCACATAGAAACAACATAGCATAAATAAAGTTTGCATACATAGACATAACAGAAACAAAGTGCACAAAACAAAAAGGATCACAATACACGAAGTGTCCTAAACGAAACTAAAAAAAACGACATAAAACATAAGAACATAAAGTACTAAAAACATAAAAACTTAAAAACTAATCATCCATGCCTTCAACAAAGTCTTCATCATCTTGACCTTCACCATCATTGCCTTCATTGGTTTGAGGTTGAATGAAAGGGTAATGATAAGGTTGAGCTTCATAAGGAGGGAAATTGGTATGGGCATAGAGATGAGCAAATTGATTGTTCATGTTGTTGTTCATGTATTGAAGGTAGTCAAAAACATGATTGTAAGAGTTTTCCATTGGTTGTGGAGGTTGGTTTTGAAGTGGTTGTTCTTGTGGAGGTTGGTTTTGTGGAGGAGTATGAATGTATGTGATGGTTCTATTAATTGGATCAAATTTGACGCCGGTTTTGGTATTACATACTTTCTTCGGAGTGATTTCATGTTTGGGGTCAGACATAGGCACCATGTGTTCACCAGACAAGGGAACATTGAACTTCTCAAAAACAAGGGTAAGCCAGGAGCCATAGGGCAAAGCAGAAGCATTTTCATTATGTAGTGCCATATGATGTAGAATCACATAAGACCAGTTGATTTGAATCCCATTCTTCATCGCATACAGAATCTCCATCTCACAATCATTGACATTGGAAATATTTGAGAACTTTGGCATAACCACATACGCCAAAAAGTAGTGGATCAAACGATCATCGATAGTGAGAATTCCTGCAGACCAAGAGTTCCTCTCCGGAGTACCACCAAGTAGTATTTGCCTTTTCTGAATAAAATCACGCTCGGGAATTCTTGCAATTCCATAGTAGAAGTCTCTTTTGTTGTAGCCAGGCAGATTTGCATTTGAGAGAAGTTTAATGCAAGCACCATCATTTGGAATACCCAAAGCTTCACCAAAGTTTTGCACTGTGAGTTCTATAAGAACCCCTTTGACATTTGAAATCATGCAACCTTTATAAATGGTTAGATTTTTGTAGAAAATCCTTACCAAAGTGGGGTAAATGGGTCCATTAACACCAATCAAGTTGTATATCCCTTGAGATCTAAATAATGCTGGAAAACTAAAGCATTCGGAATAAAAGTTGTCAAGATTACCGAACCTTGGAAAAAGAATCGTCATCTTCTAAAAGTGAGACACAAATCTTTCCCTTTAGCTTCTTGATGGAATGAGTCTTGAGATATCATCACCTTGAGATGAGGAGGAAGTTTTTCCCTTGCCTTTCTTTGATGTTGACATGGTGAGAAATGAGAGAATTGGAAGGGGAAAGGTTTTTTGGTGTTTGTAGGGTTTCTTGAGATAAAAGAGGATATGTGAGGCTTAAGTTTTGGTTGAGCTTTTATAGAGAGATAAGAATTGAATGGTTAGGTAAGGCATGCAATGGTTTAGTCAAAACAATAAAGACTTGTACCATAGAGATTCTTGAGTGTGTAAGCATCCAAAAAAATTTGTCATAGGAAAGGACTATGCATTTAAAATTTGTTGACTAAACACTTAAAACATTCAAAAGAGAATAAGAATCTTTGTACAAAATAAATATTAGTAATGGCAATGGAAAAGAAATGAATAAAAATAGTGTAACTGAAAAAAATTCAAAAAATTCAAAAAATTGAACTGTGCAATCGATTGTCGTGGAGTGACAATCGATTGCATCCTTTGTAAAATGCAAACAGAGGAGAAAATATTGAAGAAGCAACCGGTTGTCGTGGAGTGACAACCGATTGTCATGAAGACAGAATCTAAAAAAATTTAGATACAACCAATTGTCACTCTATGACAACCGATTGTCATTAGCAAAAAAGTGAAAAATACTTAATTTTTGTGCATTTCATGGGCTTATATCATAAGTTTAGTAATAAAAACATGGATTGAGACATATTATCATAAAGTTAAGATTAAAATCATAGCCATGTACCTTAATTAGATAATGTCATTTTCGTCCAAGATACCTAGCTCTCTTCGGATCTTGAAAAATGGTTCTCTTGCCAACAGTTTTGAAATTCTGGCTGCAGATACTTAATGTCACGGTGAATGTTATGACACCGTATCTGACACTCTTCAAGACAGTAAAACTAAAAGCAGTAAATAACACAGTCAATTGTTTACCCAATTCAGTGTGTAACAACACCTACTCTAGGGGCTACCAAGCCAGGGAGGAAATCCACTATAAGAGATATTAATTCAGGAATAAACCAACCAGTTTATCTCCTTCACTTAAGATCTACCCAATGCAACTTCAATCTAAGTTCACCTTAAACATGAGTTCCTACTCACTCCCCCTCAATCACAGCAGTGACATTAAACAATTGACTAATGAAATTATGAAGACACTCTTCAGAACATACACTTGATTTTGCTTCACAGCTTTTAATCAAGTAACACAAACACTCGTGCTTCAAAGCTTTGAGTGATACACAACCCTAACTTGACTTTGCTTCAAAGCTTTAATCAAGTGACACAAACACTCGTGCTTCAAAGCTTTGAGTGATACACAACCCTTACAATCAAATCCTACTCCAAGTCACTTATCACAATGATAATTTCTTGGATTACAGTAGTTACAACTATACAGTCCCTTATTGATCTTCTGTCAAAAGTGTCTTCCACCAACAGTCTTCATGAGGAATATATAGGCTGCTATTCTTCAGTTAGGGCTTCCACGAAAATAGCTAGGGTTAATTAGGTTTTACCTCAAGACTTGGTCATGGGACTTTAACAACAAGATTAGGGTTAAGCAAAGTTAACCTAAGTCCACGTGAGAATCTGATCTGGACTGAATAACCAGATTCCTAAAACTTCTCAGAAAATAATAAATCTGCACAAGTGTTAGTTCAGTACAGGATGTCTTAACATTGGTTATGAAAACAAGAATCCTGTTTACAGATTTTGGTAGAATGCAATAAAAATGATCATTGCATAATGATCAGCTGAACACTCATATTGAGCAGCTCCTGTATGACATTCTTTTTCTGCAGAATGTGCCTTGTGTCCCAGAATGTTATGACATCAGTCATGACATTCACACAACTGGTTTTACCAAAAAACATGCCAACATCCAAACACTTACAAACTCCCCCTTTGGAAAATTTTTGGCTAAAGCTCCTAAACAATCAGAGATTAGAAAGCAGCAGAATTAATAATATCCACCAAGTCTAATTCTACCAAAATAAATTATCACACAAATTCTTCTCCCCCTCTTTAGCCATAAATAGGCCAAAGATACATGTACTTTTAGGTTATATAGTCATCCAAAAAGAATAATAAAAACACAGAAAAAATTCAAAAGTCATTTGCAGTATCAGGTACCAGCAGCAAACTTTTCAACTGCAATGATCTTCAAGCACTGTCATCTTCAGAGGAGGCACTGTCTTCAGCATGAAGCTGGTCTTCAGCAGCATCCTCTTCCCTTCTTTGTCCTTCAATCTCCTCATGTTCTAGTCTAGCAATCAGGTCCTCAAGAGTCCTTTTCCTTGTGTCAAGCTCTTTGCAGGTTTCCTTCAGCACAGCTATAACATCAGTTTTCTTGGAATGAGATTTCACATTTGATGTCTCAGTTGATGTCATGATAATTTCAGGAACATGTGTTCCCTGAAATAGCTTATAGTGCAACCCAAGAGCAGGGGCTCTTTTGCATACAATATCTTTTTCAACTAGAATGTCAGGATACTGAGTAAGGACTATACCACATGGGAGAGAGGGAAAGGCAATAGGGCCTTTAATAGCATAGCTTCCAGCATGTTTTAAAGTTTGATCAAAGATATACTTGCCATAGTCAAGGTTTGTCCTAGTTCCAACAGCATAAATGAATCTTCCCAAGCCTGTGGAGATGGTTGATTTATGGTTGGTGGGAACCCAGTTAGCTGCACCAATTTTGTGCAGAATGGAAAATTTCATGCTCAGCTTGCTTGCATTTAGTTTCCCTTTTAAGGGCCAGCTCTTGACTTGGTTTGCAGTGATGGTTTGGCACACTTGGTTGTCAGTAACCTCTAGCTCAGGGCAATCATCATCTGGTCTTCCTAGGAATTTGTTTATTTCAGAGGGAGAGAATTTTACCTTCCTTCCTCTCACATATACACACTTAAAGTCAGCTGACTTTCCATCAGCACACCCTTCAGATAAATTCACTATGAATTCTTTGACAAGAACTTCATAGCAGTTGGTAAACTTTACCACAGTATTTATTAGACCAACAGTTTTGATTAGATCCATGATCTCTTTACATTCCATGGCACTGGTGTTCAGTTCTCTTTCCAAGGCTATCCTTTTCAAACTTACATACTTCCACCTGTTTGCATTCTCAGGATGGTGAAAGGAAATGTTGTCAGTGGGGACTTCAGGGACTTTAGGAATTTTGCTTGACGAGATTTTCCTTTTGAGAGGAATGTTTTCAACATCAAATTCAAATTTTGATTCCTCATCAGATTCAGAGGGTTCAGGTTCTTTCCTTTTCTTTGCTATTGGTTGTCTCACAGGTTTTGAGAGACTACCAGCAGGTACTCGAGTTTTCACCTTCCCTTTTGACAATCCAGCCTTCACAGTTTCTACTCCAGTCTTGTTCTCAGACCTGGTTTTCTTATGAACAATATCAGCAGTCTTTTCTTTGGAGATGCTTTTGGCAGCATCCTGCTTTCCTTTTCTGTTCATCATTCTTCTAGCTATGCTAGGGTTGATATTTGCAATTAAGTCATTATCAGAGTGTTGTACCCCAAAATTTGCCCTCCCATTTCCTTAACATTTTCTCACCAGACCCTTGAAGATCAAGACCCAGTTAGGGTTTCCTCTGCTCAAGACTTCTCCTTGCACTGTTGACCCAAATTAGGGTTTGTGTTTGCACAAAGATATTCTGACCTAAAATGCCTAAGATGACTTTCATGCTTCATGTTGGACTCCCAAGTTTATCCATACCAAGTTTCAAGTCTTGATTCCAAATTTTGCCCAGTCAATTGGACAGTTGACCTAAGAATCAACTGTATTGGGGAAAAAGTCAACTGTGGTCAATTGACAGTCAAACCTCATGAAAATTGACCCACATCAACATTATGAACTCACATGGACCTTTTGATCAAGTTTGGATCACAATTCCTCAAGAAATTTGATCAGATCACCAAAAGGGCAAAATGGTCATTTTTAGGGTTTTGACTGCACAAAGGCAATTTTTGACTGTTTGACCTAGACAATGGCAAATCAAGCTCACATATGGACTCAAAGACCCCATGGAATTGTCTTGACATGCTCAACAAGTTCAAAAGATCCCAATGCACAAGATTGACAGTTGAATTTCCCAGTCAATTGATCAATTTTGACTGTATACTGAAAAGTCAAACTTTGACTTTTTGGTCAAAATCAAGGGTCAAGATTCATTTTTCATCAAAGCATGCCAAATCATGAAACTTGTTCACCAAGAAATCAAAAAATGCAAATTAGGGTTTGAAATGAGAATTTTTCATAACTTAGAATTTTTCTAAGTTATGAAAAACCTTAATTTTTTCCCAACTTTTCCCCACTTTCTCACCAAGATTCATTTGGATTCAAGCAAAAGTCAAAACATGAAAGTTGTAGCTTGGTGCATAATATACAACTTTGATTCACAAAGTTTTCCCAAAAGAGACTTGTATCTCAAGTTATAATTTTTGGAACAAGGGTACTAAACCATTCTTAACTTGGTGAAAATTTGACCTATTTTGGCAAGGTTTTCTACCTAACTTCAAGACCATTTTCCATATACTTCCACTTGGAATTTCAACTTTCACTTCAAAGATGGATTGTAGCACACATTCCAAGCTTTCCAAAATGTCCAAGAACTCATCAAACAACCTCATGATTAGAGAGAATCAAATTTTTCAATATGGCAAAAAGTCACTTTTGTTCTTGACCAAGACATGTTCATACACATTGCCATTTTCAAGTCAGCTTGGTTTATGCTACATTACAAGCCTCTAAACCATCCAACACTCAATAATTTAATGCAAAACTTTTGTGTCCTAGCATTATCTTGTTCATTAAACCATTACACAAGAGATTAACCTTAAAATGGAAAAAGCATTTTAGCCATTTTTGAAAAGATTTCTTTATGTCAAGTTCATATATCTTTGAAGTACAAAGAAATCTCAGAGGCACAAGTTATGAGACATATTGCACTGATCAAGACAAGGCTTTGCAGCAGGTTTAGGGGTCCTCTACCTGTCTAGAACACAAAGTGGTCATTGCTTGCTTAAAGTTCAAAGAAAGATAGCATAACATATACCAACTTCCATATCAGTCAACCAGGCCTTAGAAGAAGTTATCCAACACATTCCAAACATTGATCCTAAGCTGAAGCACGATCCTTTCACCTCCAATACCTTTACAAACTCAGAATCACCATTAAACTGCACCAAAACAGGGCTTGCTGCTGATTGAGTTCCCTAGCTCAATCCTTTCATACACTCTTGCCCAAACCAGTTCACACACCTTCCCTAACATCAATGCAAGCTAACCAAAACCTAAGACACGACCTGTAACACTCCCAGGCCACTTCACCATTTTCATTTTCTTGTTTTGCAGTTGAAGTTCTCTAGCACGATTCAAGAAGTTTCAGGACAAAGTAGAACTTGGAATAGCATCCTCACACTTCAAGGAAGCTGTACCAATCATCACCTTGCACTGAAAGCTTCTCCATTGCCAGATACAATTTCAACTGAACAGGTAAGTTCATGAACTCGTATCTCTCTTATTAGGCATTATTAGCTTTAGGTTTGTGAAGAGAATATGTCACATTCATAGCCCTAAACATGCCCATGTAATTAGATTTCATTTATATTATGTGTGCTGCAAGAATTTAAGATTTGAACATTGATGAAAAACTAGGTCAGGAATTGGGGGAGAGGAAATTCTCCCTCATCTTAGAGAGTTAAGTCAAGTTTTTTATATCCCTGGATTCGTCTTCTCATGCTCTACACTTTTCATGTTGAAAGTTTTGCTTAAAAGTCCAGGAATTGGGAGATAGAAAACGCGTGTTTGGCTTGAACAAAGGTGTTCTGAGGTTGAAGATGACTTGGTTCTGGGTTGGGCCTGTTTGACATTTCTTTTTGCACCATATTTTTACTTCTGCACCCCCTGAGCCCATTTTGTTCATTTTAATGTTTTTTTGACTTTTCTTTTTTGGTTTGACTCATTTATTTTTCCTCATAATATAAAAAATATAAAAATAATTTTTTATACCATTTTTGAATTTATTAGGTATTTATTTGTTTAGATTAGCTTTTATGCATAAATAAATAAGTAAATACATTTTATTAAAGAATACTAAAAAATATGCAAAAACATTTTTATTTTCATTTTTATTTTGTTTTATCTTCTGAAAATATTTCACATAAAAAATACTTTTTTTATAAATATTAAATATTATTATTTTGTATATATAATACATATTTAGAAAATAATACATATATATATATATATATATATATATATATATATATATATATATATATATATATATATATATATATATATATATATATATATATATATATATATATATATATATATATATATATATATATATATATATATATATATATATATATATATATATATATATATATATATATATATATATATATATATATATATATATATATATATATATATATATAGATTAAATTACAAAATATATACACTTTTATTTTTCTTATTAATATTTAATATAAAAATATCTCTTGACAAATATATTTCATTTTATTTTATTTTTGTATACAATAAATAAATACGTGTACATAATAAATAAATAATGCATTTATTTTAATAGAATTAGGGTTTAACCCTGAACATGAAAAACTCCCAAAAAATAATACTTTTATTTTTGTTTATTTTGACATATAAAAATACTTTTTTTCATACATACAAAAACCATTTTTGCATCTTGCATATTTATTCTTATTTTATTTAATTTGTGCAATTAAATTATCTTGTAAATAATTCAACATTGATGTAATAGTTTAGGTTTAAATTCCTTGTCAAAATCCCCATTTGAACATTTGTACCCCCCTTCCCATATATATGGTATTGTAATAGCTTAGTAAATTTAATTTTCGCACTTTATTGCTTTCTAATTATACCATGCTAGAATTAGGGTTTGTATGCGAAAAACAACGAAAATAGTTTGACCTAATTTCAAGATAAACAAGCATGAAAATGGACACACCAATCACACTTGCACCCCCTAGGGTATTCCACTTGTTGCCTTCAATAAATAGGCCATATTGCATGTTAGGTCTCTTTGGGCAAAACAAACACTAATCAAATGATCATAGTCCCTCGATGACGCTTTCAAAATGTTGCCTAAACAAATGATCAAGTCCCTTAAAGAAAATTGTCCAAAGATGCTTAGCACTATTGCAATTATGGTCTAAACAATGACCCGTGCCCGTCCCTTTCACCTCCTAACACAAGATTGTCCACCAAATACAATGGTGGAACAAAATTGTTAAAAGGGTTAAAACATAGCAATAATCTTTGAGAAATTTAGGAGTAGATAACCTCTTAGTTGCTTGAATCAAACTTGCAAAAACAAAACACTTGCCTATTTTCTAAAACCACACTTCACAACACTTTCAAAAAAAAAACTTTCAAAAACAAATGAAAACCTTTTTAAAGACATACACCTTTGTATACATCCCAACATGGATCATTACAAAGGTTGCCACCACATTGGCTTCTTTTCAAAACATTTTCAAACCCACACACACAAAGCACCATTTCAAACAATTGAAAACAAAAGGCAAGTTATCTAAGCAAGTAACTAAGAGCCCATGGATAACCATGGATAGAAAGGGTGCTAATACCTTCCCTTTCTATAATCTACTCCCCGAACCCAAGAAAACATCTCAAAAGGTTTTTGCTGTGCTTTTTAACCTTTCCTTAGGATAAAATAAAAAGTCGGTGGCGACTCTTGCTCAACCGAAACATTTGCAAAAACAAACGCAAAACCATAGTCAGTTCTCCCACCGTATCACAGAACTGGCGACTCTGCTGGGGATTAAATTTAAAAGTGGAGTAACCTTAGGGCTTAGATCACCTTTGTTTTCAATTGTTTGCTTTGTTTGCTTTTATATTTGTGGGTTTTGCATCGGAGTTTTATAGATCCTAACCCGGATCTGGGGAATACCCTTTTTAGGTAGCATAATCTGTGAGGGACCTGTCCGGCGTAGACCGACATGGGTGAAGCAGTGGCTACGTTGGTGTGGCACCTTGGTCTGTACCTATATCCCTTGTGTTGCAATGAGGAGAATATAGGTCTTCTAAGGAGTCATTAAACACCAACCAACCTTAGAACCCTAAATTAACCAAACTTGGCCACTAGAACAGTAGCAGTATGCTACACTCATTGAGGCTAAACTCTCGTGATGGTTCTGGCCACAAGAAAAGATTGTGATGCTGGAGTTATGACCGATTGAGGGTAGTCAATGATTTGAGATCCTCTAGAACCCGGTTACTTTTGATAGGACAGGTTTTAACCAACGAAACCAAAAGAGGGTAATACCTAAACTTCATGCTGGCCTGAAACCTAAGGGTTGTCTTGTGTGACTTGTGTGCCTTATCATGCTTGCCTGTGTGAATACTTGTGGTGTGCCTCATCATAGCATCATGCCATCATACCATTGCATGCATCCTGTATAAAGGACTAACCCATTTCAAAGACAGAAAAGTTTCATCTTTGCTCTGTTTTGTAGGACATCATGATGCCCGTGCGTAGGAATACTATCCGGCTCAACTTTGTTCAACCACCAACTTTGCTCAAGGATTTGGTTGGTAGGATTCCAAACACTTCTTCCTTCATTAACAGGCATGGTTCTCTCCTTGGCTTGATCACTGCAAAATGGGACCAACAACTGATAAGTGTTCTGACCCAGTTTTATGACCCCCTGTATCATTGTTTCACCTTTCAAGACTTCCAGCTGGTTCCTACCCTGGAAGAATTCTCTTATTTGCTTGGGATCCCTGTCTTGGAGAAAACTCCTTTCACTGGTTTGGAAAAGACTCCTAGGCCTGAAGAGGTTGCTGCAGTTCTCCCCTTGACCAAAGAAGAGGTATTGGCTAACTGGGAAACTAGAAGTGGAGTTAAGGGCTTTTTGGTCAAATTTCTGGTTGGCAAAGCTAATGATTTCTGGAATGACTTGGACTTCAAGGCGTACGAAGATATTCTAGCTCTTTTGATCTATGGTCTGGTATTGTTTCCCAATCCTGACACCTTTATCAGTATCCATGTCATAAGGATCTTCATGTCTCGGAATCCTGTACCCACTCTTTTGGGTGATATCCTGCAACAACTCTATGCTCGTACTGCCCGAAAACGGGGAACTCCGTGGTGTTGTGCTCCTTTGCTAGTGAGGTGGTTTATTTCGCACCTTCCTAAGTTCGTGCTGAAGAATGAAGAAGGAAAGGGTTGGGCTCAGAGGTTAATGTCTCTCACTGATAATGACATCACTTGGACTCTCAGAGGTTTGGATGAGGTAGCTGTCATTGATCGTTGCGGATAGTACCCTAATGTTCCGTTGATTGGTATCCAAGGGGGAATCTCTTATAATCCATGCTTAGCTCTCCGCCAGTTTGGAAAAGCCAAAAGAGTTGGGCCTCATGAAATGTTGGTTCCCCACTTCTATTTTGAGTTCCAGGCAGACAGTGACAAACTACGCCATGGATTCATTAAAGCTTGGGACAGAATTCACAAAGCTGACCCACATGAGTTGGGACCAAAGACTTCTCTACCAATGGAACCCTATTGCAAATGGGTCCGCATCCGTGCTCAGAAGTTAGGTATGCCATACGAAGCTGTCCGACCTATCATTCTTGAATCTCCTGATGAAGATGGGGTTCCTCCAACTGTCCTCCCTCCTCAGATACCCACTGATTTTGATACAATGAAGAGATCTTGGGCGCAGCTAAAAGAGGAACAGGATTTTTATCGGGAAAAGTTCAACGAACAGGAGCGGAAGATCCAGAGGCTGACTAAGCAATTGGAGGAGGAGCGGGTTCTGAATAACTACATCAACACTGAGAAAAGGAGGCCATGGGAGCACGGATGGGCTTTGGATATTTCCTTTTATAGCTTTTATTTCCTTTCCAGTATTTTTCATTCCTGTAATGCCTAAGGGCAAGTTGTTGAACAATTAAAATTTTAATCTAATGAAGTGTGTTTCCCTTTTGTCTACAAAGTTGAATCTTGTTTGTCTTTAAAAACATAAAACATACGCATCTCATTGCACCATATGCATAGCAGGTACCCTTTTTCACGGGTTGCTTAATCTTCTTCGTTGTTTATTTGAACATTCATCATGAATCCAGACTCATCCAGTGAGCAAGCAATCAAGGCCCTTCAGGCCCAAAGTGCCCAGTTTCAAGAGATGGTTCTGAGCCTGGCCCAAGGTCAGCAAGAGTTGAAGAGCCTACTCCTGAAGAAGAAGAAGAAAAAGAGGACTGCGTTATTCAACACCGGACGCAGGTTTGGGAACACACTCCATAATGAAGCTGAACCAACTACTTCTTCTGCTGAGAAAAACAGTCCCCAAGGGGGAGGAGCTCCTAGTCCTGCCGTCTCTGACAACGAGACGGACTACAATGACGAACAATATCCACCTGCTGCCGACAGATACAAGCAGTTGGAGGACCGCTTGAGCGCCATGGAGATCCAGAATGTGTCGGGGCTGGATTTCGGAGATTTGGGGTTATCTTCTGGGGTAGTAATCCCACACAAGTTTAAGGCGCCTGCCTTTGCCAAGTACGACGGGGCTTCCTGTCTAAAGCTGCATCTAAGGTCGTACGTAAGGAAGATCCAACCTTACACGGCAGATAAGAACCTTTGGATTCACTTCTTCCAAGATAGCCTTTCGGGGTCACAGCTTGAGTGGTTCTACCAACTATATGGAACTAGCATCCGACACTAGGAAGATTTGGCAACCGCATTCTACAGACAATATCAATACAATTCTGATCTTGCTCCTACGCGTACCCAACTTCAGGGTATGTCTCTAGGAACGGGCGAAGGGTTCAAAGAATATGCACAAAAATGGAGAGATTTGGCTAGCAGGGTGCAGCCTCCATTGACTGATCGTGAGCTGGTTGATATGTTTCTAGGGACTTTGTCTGGTCCATTTTTCAATCATTTGGTTGGTAACTCCTCCGCCGGGTTTACGGATTTGATTCTGACGGGAGAAAGAATTGAAGCTAGCATCAGGTCAGGAAAGATACAAAAAGCTGCCTCCGCAAGTACTGAGAAGAGACCTTTCAAGAAAGAAGCAAGTGCAGTCTATGGTCCTAGAAGACAAGTCAAGCCAGAAAGTCGCCAAGCCGTCAACGCCTTGGTCATTTCAAAGCCTGTTGCTGCTCCTCAGCAGTACAATCAACAAAGAGGTGAAAGGCCCAAGAGACAGTATACTCGGTTGAGTATGACCTTGTCACAAATTTTACCGCAACTGTTATCAACCAACTTGGTGACCATCAAAAAAGCTCCTAAGGTCGTTAATACTACATCTCCTAAGTATAACCCAAATGCCCGTTGTGCTTATCATTCCGATAGCCCTGGACATACTACTGATGATTTCTGGGCCTTGAGAAACAAAGTTCAAGATCTTATCGACGCAAAGGAAATTCAGTTTGAGGCGCCTCAGAGGCCAAATGTTGTAACTGCTCCTATTCCCCAGCATAGAGTAAATGCCATCGAGGAAGATTTGTATGTTGTTTCGGTGAATGATGTTGTTACCCCTCTTTTGACTGTTAAGAGGAACTTACTACTAGCCGGTTTATTTCCGGGTTGTAGCAAGGGTTGCCTCCTGTGTGCTGATATCCCTACCGATTGTCCGCTGCTAAAATCAGGCATCCAAAGCCTGATGGATAGCAAAGAAATTATGTTCAAGAAAATTGTTGTTCCGTTTGTTTCCGCTGAAGAAATATCTGTTGTCACAATTTACAATC
This sequence comes from Vicia faba, assembly GCA_948472305.1. Classification (NCBI taxonomy): domain Eukaryota; kingdom Viridiplantae; phylum Streptophyta; class Magnoliopsida; order Fabales; family Fabaceae; genus Vicia; species Vicia faba. The sequence goes on along the minus strand of OX451737.1, from coordinate 1,679,964,757 downwards.
CTGCCAAGGCTCCCCCGAGGAAGCCGGTCCAAATTCTGTCTGTTGCACCCATTACTATTACTGTTCCGGGGCCTCTCCCCTATGAGTCTGATAAAGCTGTCCCATGGCATTATGGGGCCGACGTGTATGTGCTTGGAGTGAAGCAGGAGTTCAACACCAATACCAGTATCAGTAACATTACTGGTCCCGCCAAGATTACCCGTAGTGGCAGGCTTTTCTCGCCTGACATTGCACCGCCAGTTATCCGAAAACCTCTCACCATCACACCCGCAAGTGTGCATGTTCCAATTCAATTTCCTGTGTCTACTACTGTCGCCGAGTCCTCTGATGCTCGGGGCAAAGAAGTTGCTACCGATTTGCCTGCCAGGACGGAGGCACCAAAAAAGACTGTTGTTGAAGCCTCCCAACAAGAAATGGAGGAAATCCTTAAAATCATCAAAAAGAGTGACTTCAATGTTGTTGAACAGTTGGGGCATACCCCCTCCAAAATCTCTATGCTATCATTGCTGCTATGCTCAGAGGCCCATGCAAAAGCCCTGAGTTCATTTCTGAAAACGGCCCATGTGCCGCAAGAGACCTCTGCAGATCAATTCACTGACTGTGTGGCTAATTTGACAGCTGACAATGGCTTGGGGTTCTCGGATGCTGACCTTACCGCCAAAGGGAAAAATCACAATGATGCCCTGCATGTTTCCATAGAATGCAGGGGCACTACTCTCGCACACGTGTTGGTGGATACCGGTTCTTCCCTGAATGTTTTGCCCAAGAAGGCATTGGATCGCTTGGATTGTGAGGGCCTGGAGTTGAAACCTAGTAACATCATTGTTAGAGCCTTCGACGGTTCTAAGAGGATGGTGCATGGCGAAGTAGACATTCCTATTCGTGTGGGTTCCCAAGTTTTCCAATCAACGTTCTATGTAATGGATATTCGTCCATCTTACTCCTGCTTGTTGGGTCGACCCTGGATTCACAAGGCTGGGGCAGTAACATCCACTCTACACCAAAAGCTCAAATACCCTGTCAAAGGGAAAATTGTTACTGTGCAGGGTGAGGAGGAATACATGGTTAGTCACTTGAATTCATTCCGGTATATCAAGATGGACGGGGAGTTTATTGAAACCCCCTTTCATCATTTTGAGGAAGTACCTCCAACATTGGCATCGGCTGAAACAGTGGTTGAAGAAGACTTTCCGTTGAAGATGGCATCCTTGAAGGATGCCCGGGCTGTAATCGAGAAAGGCAATTGTGCAAATTGGGGTCAGCTTCCTGACTTCACTCAAAAGAACGACAAGTTTGGGCTGGGCTTTACTGCAGAGGCTCAGAGGGTTGTGCGCAAGGAAAAGATCAGAAAGGCTCCAGTGTTTATCACCAGCCCAAGGGTGAATGCCATCGAGGAGGACGTAGAGGAAGTAGAGTTTGATAGTTGGATCTACCCGACCACCAGCAACGGACCAAGCAACTAGACGGCAAAAGATTTTACACCTATCACATTTGTCACGCAGTAATTAACTCTTTTGATTTCCAATTTGTAACAAACAATATGTTAAAACTTTGTTGGCTCGGTGTCCTACCTGGGGCATCGTAGCTCCATTTGTGAGGGCTTTTTGTATGACATTTCCATATATCATCAATCAAAACATTGGACGTTTGTTGCATTTCAAATCTTGTGCTCTTTTTCTTTCTGTGTTATATATTGCAAAACAGCTATATTTACACACACTCACTTATACAGGTTTCAATCCACTCTGGATCTCACTGGTAACAGCTCTGCTACCACCAGTTATGACTTCGAGAATCCGATCAACTTGGCCAAAGACGAAGGCGAAGATGATTGCAAAGTGCCTGGCGAACTCGCAAGACTGCTACTCCAGGAAGAGAGGGCTATTCAACCACATGAAGAGCCGGTGGAAACAGTTAACCTGGGTACTGAGACAGATAGGAAAGAGGTCAAGATTGGTGCCAATCTAGAGCTCAGCGTGAAGCAACGACTGATCCAGATGCTGCATGATTACATGGAGATATTTGCTTGGTCCTACGAGGACATGCCCGGTTTGGATGCCGACATTGTAGTTCATCACCTACCAACCAAAGAAGACTGCCCTCCGGTAAAGCAAAAGGTCCGCCGTATGCGCCCAGAGATGTCCGAAAAGATCAAGGCTGAGGTTATGAAGCAATTCGATGCCGGGTTTCTAGCAGTAACTTCTTACCCTCAGTGGGTTGCCAATGTGGTGCCAGTGCCGAAGAAGGACGGAAAAGTCAGGATGTGTGTCGACTACAGGGATCTAAACAGGGCAAGCCCCAAGGATGACTTCCCCTTACCTCACATCGACGTTCTTGTTGACAATACTGCTCAACACAAGGTGTTCTCCTTCATGGATGGTTTTTCAGGGTATAATCAGATCAAGATGGCTCCGGAAGATATGGAAAAGACCACCTTTGTGACTCAATGGGGCACCTTCTGCTACAAGGTCATGCCATTCGGGTTGAAAAATGCTGGGGCAACCTATCAACGTACCATGGTTGCTTTATTTCATGATATGATCCATCATGAGATTGAGGTATATGTTGATGACATGATTGCGAGGTCCTAAACTGAGGAAGAACACCTTGATCATCTGAGGAAGCTGTTTGACCGACTAAAGTTATACAAGCTGAGGTTGAATCCCAACAAATGCACCTTTGGGGTGAGGTCCGGAAAATTGCTAGGTTTCATTGTAAGTGATAAAGGTATTCAGGTGGACCCTGCCAAGGTAAAAGCCATACAAGAGATGCCGACTCCAAAGACAGAGAAAGAAGTCAGAGGTTTCCTGGGACGACTGAATTACATTGCCCGATTCATCTCACATCTGACTGCTACTTGTGAGCCAATCTTCAAATTACTGAAGAAAGATCAAGTAGTACGCTGGAACGATTAATGTCAGGCTGCCTTTGAAAAGATAAAGGAATATCTCCAAGAGCCACCCATTCTTATGCCACCAGTGGAAGGAAGACCTCTGATACTATACTTGACAGTGCTTGATAATTCAATGGGGTGTGTGTTGGGGCAGCATGACGAGTCTGGCCGAAAAGAGCACGCTATTTATTACCTGAGCAAAAAGTTTACCGACTGCGAGTCTCGTTACTCACTGCTTGAGAAAACTTGCTGCACTCTGGTATGGGCTGCTCGCCGGCTGAGACAGTATATGCTGACTCACACTACTTTTTTAATTTCAAAGATGGATCCCATCAAGTACATATTCAAAAAGCCTGCTCTGTATGGAAGAATAGCAAGATGGCAAATGATCTTGATAGAATATGATATCCAGTATACAACTCAGAAAGAAATCAAAGGAAGTGTACTGGCAGATCATTTGGCACACCAACCTGTGGACGATTACCAATCATTGAACTTTGAATTTCCGGACGAAGACATCATGGTGGTAACTTATTGTGAAGTACCTGGACCGGATGAAGGACCTGAGGAAGGATCCCGATGGTCTATGCATTTTGACGGAACCTCCAATGCTTTGGGTAATGGCGTCGACGCTGTAATCATATCTCCCAAAGGAACTCATACTCCACTCACCGCCCGATTGTGTTTCAACTGCACCAACAACATGGCAGAATATGAGGCATGTATCATGGGTCTGCAAGCTGCAATCGACTTAAGGATCAAATATCTGAGTGTCTTCGGAGATTCCGCTCTTGTGATCAATCAGATCAAAGGCGAGTGGGATACGAAACACCCAAATCTTATTCCTTACAAGGAGTATGTGTTGACCTTGCTTCCCCACTTTGAAGATATAACTTTTGAACACTTCCCAAGAGAGTAGAATCAGCTAGCGGACGCACTAGCTACGATGTCTTCAATGTTCAAAGTTAAATGGGACAATGAGGCTCCCCGGATCATTATCTGGAAGTTGGACGAACCGGCATACTGCTGCGATCTTGAGGACGAAAAGGTGACTGAAAAAACCCTGCTATCATGAGGTGAAGAGGTACTTGGAAGCTCAGGAATACCCTGAAGGTGCATCTGTCAATGACAAGAAGTTCATGAGAAGGTTTGCTGAAAAATTCTTCCTCAGCAACAGCATTCTCTACAAACGGAATCATGATTCAACTCTACTACGTTGTGTGGATAAGGCTGAAGCAGAGAAGATCATGATAGATTTGCATGAAGGTACATTCGGAACACATTCCAGTGGACACACCATGGCAAAGAAAATCCTTCGGGCAGGATATTTCTGGTCCACAATGGAAGCCGATTGTTACCAACACTCTCGAACTTGTCACAAATGCCAGATCTATGCTGACAAGGTGCACATCCCTCCGGTTCCTCTAAACGTCCTAACGGAACCTTGGCCTTTTGCAATGTGGGGCATTGATATGATCGGTGAGATCCGATCGACGGTATCCAACGGGCATCGCTTCATCTTGGTAGCGATCGATTACTTCACGAAGTGGATTAAGGCAGCTTCCTACGCCACGGTAACCAAGAGCGTCGTGGCACGTTTCATCCGGCATAATCTGATATGTCGATACGGTGTACCGGAGAGAATCATTACGGACAATGGTACCAATATCAATAACAAGATGATCACTGAGCTCTGCGAACAATTCAAGATACAGCACCATAACTCTTCTCCCTACCAGCTGAAGATGAATGGGGCTGTAGAGGCAGCTAATAAAAATATCAAGAAAATTGTGCAGAAGATGACAGTGACCTATAAAGATTGGCACGAGATGTTACCGTTCGCTCTTCATGGGTACCGTACCTCAGCAAGGACGTCAACCGGGGCAACTCCTTTCTCCTTGGTCTATGGCATGGAGGCAGTCTTGCCAATTGAAGTCCAGATACCCTCTCTCCGAATAATGAAGGATGCAGACTTGAGTGAAGATGATTGGATCCAGACTCGACTTGATCAATTAAATCTGATTGACGAAAAGAGACTCACCGCTATCTGTCATGGTCAGACGTATCAAAAACGGATGATCAGGGCATTTAACAAGAAAGTCAGACCACAAGAGTATCAAGTTGGGGACCTGGTAATCAAACGCATCATCCTTCCTCAAAGTGATCCTCGGGGAAAATGGACCCCTACATACGAAGGGCCATTTGTGGTTAAACATGTGTTCTCAGGAGGAGCCATGATCCTAACCACCATGGATGGTGACGACCTTCCTCACCCCGCCAATGCAGACATAGTGAAAAGATACTACGCATAAATAAAAGACCCGCTAGGTTGACATACCTAGGCAAAAATAAGGGCTTCCCGGCGAACCAAAAGGGTTCGGGCAAAAATAAGGGATGAAATAAAAAAATCTGTACACCCGGCAAGTCGAAAACCTGAAAAGGCGGCTTGGGCAAAAATGGGTATCCCGGTGGACTGAAAACCCGAAAGGGCGGTCCAGGAAAAAGTTAGGGATGAAGCGTAACACTATGTCTCATTGGATCACTTCGCATCCGGAATTCGGCATCAACTATCTGGCTCAGACTTCGGCATCGACCAATCAGCTTCATCTTCAACTAGGCAGCAAAGTGATGAGACGCTTGAAGACATAAAGGCGATAGCAGAGTTGGAACCCAGTGGGATTGTTCACATAGCTGTTTTGTTTCCTTTTCAAAATTGTAAATTCTATGTTATTCGGCGGCATTCTCTTACTAGGATGTCAGCCTCTTGTACAAAAACGCCTATTCACAGGCAAAATTCAAATCAATACAAATTCACTTTTCCATACAAATTACCATTGTTTTTCCTTTTTCTGTTTTGTCTTGCGAAGAACGTCCAATGTTCATTTTTGATATATGCATTTGACATTAAATTGCTGATTCATAAATATTTGCATATGAAACAAAAGACTAATTACAGGTGACATCAGAAACAGGGGCAATGTGAAGTAGCCTGATGCAGTCTGGTTGCTTTGTCCGCCAAGGTACCAAGGTAGATTCGACTGAAGAATGTGAACAAATCATCTCAACTCCCCGCAGAGTAAGACAAGATTCAGCAATATTTTCCCCAAGCAGAGTTGGTTCCCCGTCAATCCTGAAAAGGCACAACATTCCCCGGCAGAATATCAGTACCTCAGTACAATTCCAAAAGTTTCCCCAGGAAGGTGGAATCCATATCCCCAGCAGGTCTTAAAGCTTATCTCCAATAGATTCCGGAAGCTTATCCCCTGCAGAATACGGACGTCTCTCCCGAGCTTTATTCAAAGTTATTCCTCATAAGGGCTTATAACTGGGTTATCCTCAGCTAACTGCCACAAAAGATCGCCCTGGGCAAAGTTCTTTCAATCCCCAGCGGAGTTTATCATCATTATCCCCAGCGGAATCCATCATTGAAGCCCTCAGCAGGCCTCTCATCAAAACTTCAGCAAAGTATATCTTCCACAGAGCAATTCCCCGGCCGGTCGTCAAGGATTTATTTTCCTAAGACGAAAATACATTCATAAACATTTCACATTTTCATACATTTTGCTTACGTACATGATAAAGTGCGCACAACACTATCTCATGTTGAACATCATGACATCATGCATATCATACATTATGACATTGTATACAACTTATGTTTTTTCCTTTTCAGGGAAAATACAAACCCAAAGACAACTACCTTCAACTACCACATTTCCAGACTCGATTCCTGTATCTAGCCAGGGCACGTCTGAAGAGTTCAAAGATTTGATTCCTGTATCCAGCCAGGGCATGTCTATCAACTATCACAATTCCAGATTCGACTCCTGTATCCAGCCAGGGCATATCTGTTGACCACATTTCCAGACTCGATTCCTGTATCTAGCCAGGGCACGTCTGAAGAGTTCGAAGATTCGATTCCTGTATCCAGCCAGGGCATATCTGTTGATGACTATTTCCGGATTCGATTCCTGTATCCAGCCAGGGCATATCTGTTGACGACCATTTCCAGACTCGATTCCTGTATCTAGCCAGGGCACGTCTGAAGAGCTTGAAGATTCGATTCCTGTATCCAGCCAGGGCACGTCTGAAGAACTTGAAGATTCGATTCCTGTATCCAGCCAGGGCACATCTGTGAGCAACCAATTATAGATTCGACACCTGTATCTAGCCAGGGCATATCTGCATGAGGAGATTAAAGATCAAACACTTGTAACAAGCCAGGAAAACATCTGTCTTTCTCAAATACACAAGTTCTCGCTAAGGAATCTCTTATGCGATCAACACTTTCAAATGGCATCTATAAGCCCATTCCCGACAAGGTTCTGTCGCATCTCCAGATGGCATCTATAAGCCCATCTCCCTATCCACCATCTCTCCAAATGGCATCTGTAAGCCCATTCCCGACATCACATTGCCGATACTTCAACATGCGAGTGCAAATTTCCGGGCACTCTAGTGTCCAATCTCGTTTTACCCTCGAGTCACGAAAGGCAAACTTGCCAATCTAACTCTTCAGGTTCAAGAAGATTGAACAGGGGCAACTGTTGTACCCCAAAATTTGCCCTCCCATTTCATCAACATTTTCTCACCAGACCCTTGAAGATCAAGACCCAGTTAGGGTTTCCTCTGCTCAAGACTTCTCCTTGCACTGTTGACCCAAATTAGGGTTTGTGTTTGCACAAAGATATTCTGACCTAAAATTCCTAAGATGACTTTCATGCTTCATGTTGGACTCCCAAGTTTATCCATACCAAGTTTCAAGTCTTGATTCCAAATTTTGCCCAGTCAATTGGACAGTTGACCTAAGAATCAACTGTATTGGGGAAAAAGTCAATTATGGCCAATTGACAGTCAAACCTCATGAAAATTGACCCACATCAACATTATGAACTCACATGGACCTTTTGATCAAGTTTGGATCATAATTCCTCAAGAAATTTGATCAGATCACCAAAAGGGCAAAATGGTAATTTTTAGGGTTTTGACTGCACAAAGGCAATTTTTGACTGTTTGACCTAGCCAATGGCAAATCAAGCTCACATATGGACTCAAAGACCCCATGGAATTGTCTTGACATGCTCAGCAAGTTCAAAAGATCCCAATGCACAAGATTGACAGTTGAATTTCCCAGTCAATTGATCAATTTTGACTGTATACTGAAAAGTCAAACTTTGACTTTTTGGTCAAAATCAAGGGTCAAGATTCATTTTTCATCAAAGCATGCCAAATCATGAAACTTGTTCACCAAGAAATCAAAAAATGCAAATTAGGGTTTGAAATGAGAATTTTTCATAACTTAGAATTTTTCTAAGTTATGAAAAACCTTAATTTTTTCCCAACTTTGCCCCACTTTCTCACCAAGATTCATTTGGATTCAAGCAAAAGTCAAAACATGAAAGTTGTAGCTTGGTGCATAATCTACAACTTTGATTCACAAAGTTTTCCCAAAAGAGACTTGTATCTCAAGTTACAATTTTTGGAACAAGGGTACTAAACCATTCTTAACTTAGTGAAAATTTGACCTATTTTGGCAAGGTTTTCTACCTAACTTCAAGACCATTTTCCATATACTTCCACTTGGAATTTAAATTTTCACTTCAAATATGGATTTTAGTACACATTCCAATCTTTCCAAAATGTCCAAGAACTCATCAAACAACCTCATGGTTAGAGAGAATCGAATTTTGCAATATGGCAAAAAGTCACTTTTGTTCTTGACCAACACATGTTCATACACATTGCCATTTTCAAGTCAGCTTGGTTTATGCTACATTACAGGCCTCTAAACCATCCAACACTCAATAATTTAATGCAAAACCTTTGTGTCCTAGCATTATCTTGTTCATTAAACCATTACACAAGAGATTAACCTTAAAATGGAAAAAGCATTTTAGCCATTTTTGAAAAGATTGCTTTATGTCAAGTTCATATATCTTTGAAGTACAAAGAAATCTCAGAGGCACAAGTTATGAGACATATTGCACTGATCAAGATAAGGCTTTGCAGCAGGTTTAGGGGTCCTCTACCTGTCTAGAACACAAAGTGGCCATTGCTTGCTTAAAGTTCAAAGAAAGATAGCATAACATATACCAACTTCCATATCAGTCAACCAGGCCTTAGAAGAATTTATCCAACACATTCCAAACATTGATCCTAAGCTGAAGCACGAGCCTTTCACCTCCAATACCTTCACAAACTCAGAATCACCATTAAACTGCACCAAAACAGGGCTTGCTGCAGATTGAGTTCCCTAGCTCAATCCTTTCATACACTCTTGCCCAAACCAGTTCACACACCTTCCCTAACATCAATGCAAGCTAACCAAAACCTAAGACACGACCTGTAACACTCCCAGGCCACTTCACCATTTTCATTTTCTTGTTTTGCAGTTGAAGTTCTCTAGCACGATTCAAGAAGTTTCAGGACAAAGTAGAACTTGGAATAGCATCCTCACACTTCAAGGAAGTTGTACCAATCATCACCTTGCACTGAAAGCTTCTCCATTGCCAGATACAATTTCAACTGAACAGGTAAGTTCATGAACTCGTATCTCTCTTATTAGGTATTGTTAGCTTTAGGTTTGTGAAGAGAATATGTCACATTCATAGCCCTGAACATGCCCATGTAATTAGATTTCATTTATATTATGTGTGCTGCAAGAATTTAAGGTTTGAACATTGATGAAAAACTAGGTCAGGAATTGGGGGAGAGGAAATTCTCCCTCATCTTAGAGAGTTAAGTCAAGTTTTTTATATCCCTGGATTCGTCTTCTCATGCTCTACACTTTTCATGTTGAAAGTTTTGCTTAAAAGTCCAGGAATTGGGAGATAGAAAACGCGTGTTTGGCTTGAACAAAGGTGTTCTGAGGTTGAAGATGACTTGGTTCTGGGCTGGGCTTGTTTAACATTTCTTTTTACACCATATTTTTACTTCTGCACCCCCTGAGCCCATTTTGTTCATTTTAATGTTTTTTTGACTTTTCTTTTTTTGGTTTGACTCATTTATTTTTCCTCATAATATAAAAAATATAAAAATAATTTTTTATACCATTTTTGAATTTATTAGGTATTTATTTGTTTAGATTAGCTTTTATGCATAAATAAATAAGTAAATACATTTTATTAAAGAATACTAAAAAATATGCAAAAACATTTTTATTTTCATTTTTATTTTGTTTTATATTCTGAAAATATTTCACATAAAAAATACTTTTTTTTATAAATATTAAATATTATTATTTTGTATATATAATACATATTTAGAAAATAATATATATATATATATATATATATATATATATATATATATATATATATATATATATATATATATATATATATATATATATATATATATATATATATATATATATATATATATATATATATATATATATATATATATATATATATATATATATATATATATATATATATATATATATATATATATATATATATATATATATATATATATATATATATATATATATATATATATATATATATATATATATATATATATATATATAGGTTAAATTACAAAATATATACACTTTTATTTTTCTTATTAATATTTAATATAAAAATATCTCTTGACAAATATATTTCATTTTATTTTATTTTTGTATACAATAAATAAATACTTGTACATAATAAATAAATAATGCATTTATTTTAATAGAATTAGGGTTTAACCCTGAACATGAAAAACTCCCAAAAAATAATACTTTTATTTTTGTTTATTTTGACATATAAAAATACTTTTTTTCATACATACAAAAACCATTTTTGCATCTTGCATATTTATTCTTATTTTATTTAATTTGTGCAATTAAATTATCTTGTAAATAATTCAACATTGATGTAATAGTTTAGGTTTAAATTCCTTGTCAAAATCCCCATTTGAACATTTGTACCCCCCTTCCCATATATATGGTGTTGTAATAGCTTAGTAAATTTAATTTTCGCACTTTATTGCTTTCTAATTATACCATGCTAGAATTAGGGTTTGTATGCGGAAAACAACGAAAATAGTTTGACCTAATTTCAAGATAAACAAGCATGAAAATGGACACACCAATCACACTTGCACCCCCTAGGGTATTCCACTTGTTGCCTTCAATAAATGGGCCATATTGCATGTTAGGTCTCTTTGGGCAAAACAAACACCAATCAAATGATCATAGTCCCTCGATGACGCTTTCAAAATGTTGCCTAAACAAATGATCAAGTCCCTTAAAGAAAATTGCCCAAAGATGCTTAGCACTATTGCAATTATGGTCTAAACGATGAACCGTGCCCGTCCCTTTCATCTCCTAACACAAGATTGTCCACCAAATGCAATGGTGGAACAAAATTGTTAAAAGGGTTAAAACATAGCAATAATCTTTGAGAAATTTAGGTGTAGATAACCTCTTAGTTGCTTGAATCAAACTTGCAAAAACAAAACACTTGCCTATTTTCTAAAACCACACTTCACAACACTTTCAAAAAAAAAAAACTTTCAAAAACAAATGAAAACCTTTTTAAAGACATACACCTTTGTATACATCCCAACATGGATCATTACAAAGGTTGCCACCACATTGGCTTCTTTTCAAAACATTTTCAAACCCACACACACAAAGCACCATTTCAAACAATTAAAAACAAAAGGCAAGTGATCTAAGCAAGTAACTAAGAGCCCGTGGATAACCATGGATAGAAAGGGTGTTAATACCTTCCCTTTCTATAATCTACTCCCCGAACCCAAGAAAACATCTCAAAAGGTTTTTGCTGTGCTTTTTAACCTTTCCTTAGGATAAAATAAAAAGTCAGTGGCGACTCTTGCTCAACCGAAACATTTGCGAAAACAAACGCAAAACCATAGTCAGTTCTCCCACTGTATCACACAGAGTATTCTTCATCAACATCAATAATCGGAGGTTCAACATCCTTCTCATTAGGATTCTGGTGATCATCAAGGTTTTCAGGAGATTTCCTAATGTTATCATCTGGTGTCTCAACATTCTGAGTGACATCTGGATTTATTTCAACATTTGGACTAGCAGATTCTTGATTCAAGGGTATAGAAATGCCAGGTACAGAGTGATTCTCATTTAGAATCCTAGTGACAAGTCTAGCTATAGCTTGATGAACATAAGCTGAGCCTTCCCTATTTGCTATTTCTGAAGGAACAGAAGATGATGGTTGAAAGGGTTTACCAGATGAAGAATCTTGTGACCTCCTTGCATGTCTGGTTCGCAGCTTCTTAACCTTAGTGGGGTCAGCTGCCAGTTCACGAAGAGGAGTTATCTCCAGAACATCAGAATCCATGCAGTTTGTGATTGCCCTAGGTTCTTTATTAGAGGATGCCAAAGAAGAAGTCGTCTTTGAAAAGGATGAAGTCATGGATAGTTGAGACATTTTGAGAGTTTTAGAAAATAGGTAGTAGTAATAGTGCAGTCTTCGTTTGAGAGATTGAAGATTTTTGCAGAAACGCGAGAGGAGTGAGATATATGAGCGTCTATTCAACTTCTTAAAATCTTGGAAAGAAATAAAGAAGTAGATGCTTAGCCCAATCAGAGTAGACTTAACAAAAACATCTCTCTCATCCCTTGTTTTGAGCAAAATTAATTTCTACATATCTTCATGTTAGAAAATACCCAGCTTGCCCCTCAAATTTTCAAATTGATTTGCATCAAGTGCCTTGGTAAAAATGTCAGCCAGTTGTAGTTTTGTGGCAACATGTTCCAGTTTAATCGTCTTCTCCTCTACAAGATCTTTGATGAAGTGATGTCTAATGTCAATATGCTTGGTCCTGCTATGCTGAATAGGATTCTTAGAAATGTTGATAGTGCTCAGATTGTCACAGTATAATGTCATAACATCTTGTGTGACATTATACTCAGTAAGAATCTGTTTCATCCAGATCATTTGAGAACAGCTACTACCAGCTGCTATGTATTCAGCTTCAGCAGTAGATAGAGACACACAGTTCTGTTTCTTGCTGAACCAGGAAACAAGATTATTTCCTAAGAAGAAACATCCTCTAGAGGTGCTCTTTTTATCATCAGCACTTCCAGCCCAATCAGCATCACAGTAACCAGTCAGAGTTGGTTCACATCCATGAGAGTACAGCAAGCCATAGTTGTGGGTTCCACTTACATACTTCAGAATTCTCTTCACTTGGTTGATATGACTTACTTTGGGTTCAGCCTGGTATCTTGCACATACTCCAACTGCAAAAGCAATGTCAGGTCTGCTAGCTGTTAAGTATAGCAAACTTCCTATCATGCTTCTGTATAAGCTTTGGTCCACCTTGACCCCACTTGAATCTTTGGACAGCTTTAAGTGAGTAGGTGCAGGAGTCCTTTTGTGACTGGCATTCTCCATCCCAAACTTCTTGACAATGTTCTTTGCATACTTGCTTTGAGACAAAAACATTGAGTCTTCCATCTGTGTGACTTGCAGTCCAAGAAAGTAGGTCAATTCTCCCATGAGGCTCATTTCAAATTCAGCTTGCATCTGGTCAGCAAAATGTTTAACCATTTTATCTGACATTCCCCCAAACACTATGTCATCAACATAGATTTGAGCTACCATTATCTTTCCTCCTTCATTTTTGACAAAAAGAGTTTTATCCAAGCCTCCTTTCCTGTATCCTTTGTCAGAGAGGAATTTTGTCAACCTGTCATACCATGCTCTAGGAGCTTATTTCAGGCCATATAAAGCTTTCCTCAATTTGTAGACATGATCAGGGCAGTTTGGATCCACAAATCCTTTAGGCTGTTACACATAAACTTCCTCATTTAAGTACCCATTTAGGAAGGCACTTTTTACATCCATCTGAAATAACTTGAACTTGAGGAGACAAGCAATACCCAATAGGAGTCTGATTGATTCCAGTCTGGCTACAGGATCAAACGTCTCATCAAAATCAACCCCTTCAACTTGAGTGTATCCTTGAGTAACAAGTCTTGCCTTATTCCTGGTGACAACTCCTTCAGCATCTGATTTGTTCTTGTAGATCCATTTTGTTCCAATGATGTTTGTTCCTCCTGGTCTAGGAACCAACTCCCATACTTCATGTTGCTTGAATTGGTTCAATCCATCTTGCATTGCTCCAATCCAGTATTCATCAGTTAAAGCTTCCTTAACATTTCTTGGTTCAATCTTAGATACAAAACAAGAGTTTGAGATGATTTCTCTAGATCTTGTAATGATTCCACTGTTAGGATCTCCTATGATGAGTTCCTTAGGATGATCTTTTTGAATTCTGATGGAAGGGTCTTTGTTAGCTTCCTTTGATTCAGATTCTGATGAAGTAGTTTTAGGAATATCATCCTTTTGAGTTGAAGTTTCAAAGAATGTCTCAACATCATATGGGACATTTGTTTCCTCATGGTAATCATCAACTATGACATTTATAGATTCCATCATAACTTTGGTCCTGGAATTGAATACCCTATAAGCTCTGTTGTTGGTAGAGTATCCTAGTAATATTCCTTCATCACTTTTAGGGTCCATCTTTCTCCTTTGTTCACGATCTGTCAGAATATAGCATTTGCTTCCAAATACATGGAAGTACTTCACTGTAGGCTTTCTTCCTTTCCAAAGTTCATAAATGGTGGATGATGTTCCCTTTCTCAAGGTGACCCTGTTATAGACATAACAAGCTGTATTCATAGCTTCAACCCAAAAATGAATAGGAAGTCTTTTGGCATGGATCATTGCTCTGGCAGATTTCTGTATAGTTCTATTTTTCCTTTCCACAACTCCATTTTGTTGAGGAGTTATGGGTGAATAGAATTCATGATTAATTCCTTCTGAGGAGCAGAACTCATCAAACTTACTGTTTTCAAATTCCTTGCCATGATCACTTCTGATTCTGACAATGTATCATTCTTTCTCTCTTTGAATTCTTTTGCACAGTTCCTTAAATACTTCAAATACATCAGACTTTTCTCTAATGAAGTTAATCCAGGTGAATCTGGAAAAATCATCCACAACAACATATGCATATCTTTTTCCACCAAGACTTTCTACCTGCATTGGTCCCATCAGATCCATGTGTAGAAGTTCTAACACCTTAGAGGTAGTCAGATGTCTTGACTTTGTATGCGACATTCTAGTCTGCTTTCCAACCTGACATTCACCACAGACTCTCCCTTCATCAATTTGCAACCTTGGAATCCCTCTGACTGCTTCCATGGATATAATCCTTTTCATTCCTCTTAGATGTAAATGACCAAGTTTTTGGTGCCACAGTTTCACTTCTTTTTCTTCTTTGGCAATAGAGCATACAGAAGAATAATTAGTGATCTCAGACTCCCATAAGTAGCAGTTGTCTTTAGATCTGACACCTCTCATTATAACTTCTTGTTTCTCATTAGTTACAAGACATTATGACTTGGTGAAGTTGACCTTGAATCCTAGATCACATATTGACTGATACTTATAAGATTAGCAGTCAAGCCTTTTACTAGCAATACTTCATTTAGGTTTGGAACTCCAGGGCAGTCCAAGTTTCCAACTCCTTTGATTTCTCCTCTAGCACCATCTCCAAAAGTCACATAACTAGTAGTGTGAGGTTTAACATTATTGAGAAGATTCTTGATTCCAGTCATGTGTTTAGAACACCCACTGTCAAAGTACCAGTCTTCCTTTACAAAGACTCTAAGGGAGGTGTGAGCTATCAGGGCAGTAACCTTTTTCTTCCACTGTTGAGTATATGGTATCTTGTTAGACCTAGGTTTGACAACTGGGGTCTGATTAGGATATCCATATAATTTGAAGCAGAATGGCTTTATGTGACCAAACCTCCCACAATGATGACATATCCATCTTTGATACTTTTTCTTCATATTTCTCTGTTCGCGATGTTAAGTGCTATGTTGTGACATCTGCTTTGACATTTGTTTATCAGGCCTGATCTTCTTCTTGTCTACAATAGATTTCTTTGCTGCCACAAATCCCAGAGCAGACTTGTCTCCCACATTTTGTCCAACCTGAAGGATTTCTTCTAATTTGTCAGTTCCATTTGTCAACATCTTGACATATTTGGTCATCTGGTCAAGTTTTGAGTTTAGTATTTGAACTTCCCCTTCTAGATAACTTATAGTATCAACGCATGCCTTCTTCTCAGCCTCCAGCTTTACTATGAGTTTTGTTTGTCTCTCATTTTGCTGACAGACTTCAGCACTTCTGATACATAACTTCTTGTAGGAGTCAGCCAGTTCTTCAAATGTCACTTCCTCATCACTAGAGTCACTATCAGAGTCACAAATACCAGTTAGTGCAGTAACTAGTTTGGCAGATTCTTCTTCAGAATTACTTTCTGAGTCACAGTCAGACCAAGTAACAGACATTCCTTTCTTTTGTTTCTTCAGAAAGGTTGGACATTCAGCTCGAATGTGCCTATATCCTTCACATCCATGGCATTGAATTCCTTTGCTTTGATTTCCCTTCTCTTCAGACTTTGGTCTTCTGCTGGAGTCATATGATCTATTGATGTCAAAAGGAATGTTCTTAACATTTGACCTTGACTTTGGGTCCATTCTCTTGATGAGTTTGTTGAACTGTCTTCCAAGCATGGCTATAGCTTCTGAAATATTTTCTTATTCATCCTCCTTGTTTTCATCTTCAGTATTAGATACAAGTGCTATGCTCTTGTTTTTCTTGTCAACATTGTCACTGATCCCCATCTCAAAGGTCTGAAGAGACCCAATGAGTTCATCCACCTTCAAGTTGCAGATATCCTGAGCTTCCTCTATAGCAGTCACCTTCATTGCAAATATTTTAGGCAAGGATCTGAGAATCTTTCTCACCAGCTTTTCTTCTGACATCTTTTCTCCCAATGCTCCTGAGGTGTTGGCAATTTCCAAGATGTTCATGTGAAACTCATGAATGGTCTCATCTTCCATCATCCTTAGGTTCTCAAATTTGGTAGTCAGCATCTGAAGCCTTGACATTTTTACTTTGGATGTGCCCTCATGGGTAGTTTTGAGAGTGTCCCAAACCTCCTTGGCCAGTTCACATTGATGTACTAGTATGAATATGTTTCTATCAATTCCATTGAACAAGGCATTTAAAGCTTTGGAGTTACCCAGGGCTAACTCATCTTCTTCTTTTCTCCATTCTTCCTCAGGTTTCAGACTGATTGTCCCATCTTTCCCAGTTATGGTGGGATGGTTCCATCCTTTGTCAACAGCTCTCCAAGCCTTTTTGTCCAGTGATTTTAAGAAGGAAATCATACGAGGTTTCCAGTAGTCATAATTTGATCCATCCAGAATGGGTGGTCTGTTTCCAAAACCTCCTTCTTTGTCCATAGCGCCAGAAAATAATATCCCTATATCTCACCCAGTAAGACAGGCAGGGTGCCTGCTCTGATGCCAATTGAAATTCTGGCTGCAGATACTTAATGTCACAGTGAATGTTATGACACCGTATCTTACACTCTTCAAGACAGTAAAACTAAAAGCAGTAAATAACACAGTCAATTGTTTACCCAGTTCAGTGTGTAACAACACCTACTCTGGGGGCTACCAAGCCAGGGAGGAAATCCACTATAAGAGATATTAATTCAGGAATAAACCAACCAGTTTATCTCCTTCACTTAAGACCTACCCAATGCAACTTTAATCTAAGTTCACCTTAAACCTGAGTTCCTACTCACTCCCCCTTAATCACAGCAGTGACATTAAACAATTGACTAATGAAATTATGAAGACACTCTTCAGAACATACACTTGATTTTGCTTCACAGCTTTTAATCAAGTAACATAAACACTCGTGCTTCAAATCTTTGAGTGATACACAACCCTAACTTGACTTTTCTTCAAAGCTTTAATCAAGTGACACAAACACTCGTGCTTCAAAGCTTTGAGTGATACACAACCCTTACAATCAAATCCTACTCCAAGTCACTTATCACAATGATAATTGCTTGGATTACAGTAGTTACAACTATACAGTCCCTTATTGATCTTCTGTCAAAAGTGTCTTCCACCAACAGTCTTCATGAGGAATATATAGGCTGCTATTCTTCAGTTAGGGCTTCCACGAAAATAGCTAGGGTTAATTAGGTTTTACCTCAAGACTTGGTCATGGGACTTTAACAACCAGATTAGGGTTAAGCAAAGTTAACCTAAGTCCACGTGAGAATCTGATCTGGACTGAATAACCAGATTCCTGAAACTTCTCAGAAAATAATAAATCTGCACAAGTTTTAGTTCAGTACAGGATGTCTTAACATTGGTTATGACAACAAGAATCCTGTTTACAGATTTTGGTAGAATGCAATAAAAATGATCATTGCATAATGATCAGCTGAACACTCATATTGAGCAGCTCCTGTATGACATTCTTTTTCTGCAGAATGTGCCTTGTGTCCCAGAATGTTATGACATCAGTCATGATATCCACACAACTGGTTTTACCAAAAAACATGCCAACATCCAAACACTTACAAGTTTAGTGAAGATATCTGCTAGTTGATTATGCGTATCCACGAAGGTGACTTTGACATCTCCTTGAAGTACATGATCGCGAAGAAAGTGATGTCGAATGTCGATATGCTTTGTTCTAGAATGCATCACAGGATTTTTTGTAATGTTTATTGCACTTGTGTTGTCGCATCGGAGTGGAATGCATCCAAGGTCGGGTCCGTAGTCACGGAGTTGTTGCTTGAGCCATAGAATTTGCGCACAGCAACTACCCGTTGCAATATATTCCGCCTCGGCCGAACTAAGAGCCACACAAGCTTGTTTCTTGCATGCCCAAGAATCTAATGCATTTCCAAAAATGTGACAAGTGCCACTTGTACTTTTTCTATCTATTTTACATCCTGCATAATTAGCGTCAGAATAACCAATTAAATTGCATATATTACCTTTTGGGTACCAGAGGCCGACATTGGTTGTTCCTTTGAGATATTTCATGATTCTTTTTACCGCCATGAGGTGAGATTCCTTCGAATTTGCTTGAAATCATGCACACAGACATACACTGAACATGATGTCAGGATGACTTGCCGTCAAGTATAATAGTGAGCCAATCATGCCTCGATATTTAGTAATATCAATGGAAATACCGGATTCATCTTGACCAACATAAGTATCGGAGCCCATTGGCGTGTGCATTGATTTGCAATTATCCATATCAAACTTTTTCAAAAGTTCTTTGCAATATTTCTTGAACGCCTTGAATGCATCATTTTTATGCACTAAAAAGAGTGTCCAAGTATATCTAGAAAAGTTATCAACGATAACTAGAGCGTATACATTACCTCCGAAGTTTCTTGTTCTTGAAGGGCCAAACAAGTCCATATGAAGCAATTGTAATGGCCTAGTAGTTGATACCACATTCTTGGATTTGAAAGTTAATTTTGTTTACTTTCCCTTTTGACATGCATCACAAAGTTTATCTTTGATGAACTTTATCTTAGGCAGCCCAACAACAAGGTCATGCTTAATTAATTTGTTCAAATGCTCCATATGAATATGAGCGATTCTTTTGTGCCATAGCCATGAGTCGTTGTTGTTTGCCATGAGACATTTAACCTTCAAAGACAAATCGTTAAGGGAAATCATAAAAATATTATTTACTCTTTTACCTTTAAGTTTAGCCTCATGTGTGACTTCATCTTCTATTAGACATTCATCTTTAGTGAACTTGATCTTGAAGCCTTTGTCACATAGTTGGCTAATGCTTAGAAGATTGTGCTTTAGTCCTTCGACATAAAGAACATCTTCAATTGATGTGAAAGATGGACCACCAACTTTGCCTATGCCAAGAATCTTTCCTTTGTTGTTATCTCCATACGTCACATAACCCTTGGCCTTAAGCGTTAGATGTGAAAATTTGTCGATATCTCCCGTCATATGCTTGGAACAACCACTATCGAGATACCATAGATTTGAAGTGGTCGTCAAGCTTACCTCATCATCTTCGCTTTCAAAGTGGTGTGATGCCATTAATGCAAGATTAGCACTTTCGTCGCTATCGGAGTCGGATGACAAACTTAGTTTAACATCTTCCCATGCAACATATGCTTTCTTATCTTTTGATTCCTTCTTGCCTTTGTAGCCACTTTTCTTTGAAAGTTTTGGACAGTCCGATTTGATGTGACCTTGTTTACCACATTCATAACAAGTAACTTCTTGTGTTGATGAGGATCCTTCCTTCTTCTTGAAGTGTTCCTTTTTCTTTGAGTGCGAGAAGGCTTTGTCATTTTTACCAAAGAATTTTCCAAGTCTTCTAACGAGAAGCATGAAGTTTTCATCTTCATCAGGATTATCTTTCTTTTTGTCTTCCTTGGAGTCAATCTTCAAGGCAATGTTCTTAGACTTCTTTTCTTGATTTTCACGCTTTTCCAATCTACCAAGTTCTGTCTCGTATTCTTGAAGTTTTCCGAACAAGGTTGCAGATGTCATAGTAGCGAGACTCTTCTTTTCTGAGATTGTCGTTACCTTTGGTTGCCATTCTCTAGTCAAGGATCTGAGCACTTTTAGATTCAATTCATCATTAGTCAGTGTTTTTCCAAGTGCCCTTAGATGATTTGTTAGATGCACAAATCTCTTTTGTAAATCAAGAATGGATTCTCCGGGTTGCATGCGGAACAATTCATATTCTTAACTTCACATATTAAGTCTCGATCTCTTAACTTCAGTTGTTCCTTCATGTGTTTCAACCAGTGTATCCCAAATTTCTTTTGCCGTTGTACATGCTGAGACACGGAAGAATTCATCCATACTAAGTGCGCTTTGAAGGAGGTTTATTGCATTTTTGTCATACAAGACCTTTTTCTTATCATCATCATCCCATACAATTTTAGGTTTTGATGAACCAACGCCGTTTACTACAGTTATCGGAACAAAAGGACCATTTTGGACAGCATCCCATATTTCTTCTCCTTGTGCTTCAAGATGAGCCTTCATACGGATCTTCCAGAAATCAAAATATTCACCATAGAATAGAGGAGGCTTGTTGCTACTGCCACCGTCTCTGAACACAGAATTGTTGTTTGCGGAAGCCATTCTGGATCTAATAGGAATAGGTTACCTATAACCTGCTCTGATACCAATTATAAGTTCATATGCGCCTAAGAGGGGGGGTGAATTAGGTTCTTTAAAACTTTTTCTGAATTGTATGAATATTTTTACAAGTGTTTCTTTTCTTTCTTTTTCTGATAAGTGATGAAAGCAGTAAATGCGGAAAGTAAAGAACACAATAATGTATCATGGTTCCCCTCACAGTCCGAGAGTACTCCAGTCTCCTTTCAACATGAAAGAGATTTCCTTATTGTTGGTAATTTGTACAAGACTACCTAACAACCAAGAACAATCCTCTTGGACCAAGAACAATCCTCTTGGATTTTCACTAAGACCACAAAGAGAACAATCCTCCCTAAGTGTCTTTCTTGTTTCCAACAATCCTGAAAACAAGTATACAATAGTTTGTTTGATTTGTATAATAGTTTGAATGATGAAAGAGCAATGTCAATCACTTGATTGATCTTTTCTATTCAATATGAAATTTAAGATGGAATACTCTTCTAAGTGCTTAAGAATAATTTTCAGTATGCATATGAAAATGATGAACAAAAATCTTGAGTATAAAGAGTATAATCAAAAGAATAGAAAGTTGTTAGTGATTGTTGTTGATTTTTGTTTTTGATTAATTTGATGTGTTTTTCAAAATTCTAAATGAAAATAATTTATAGTGTAGTAATACCTCTTCAATGAAACATAGTAATGTTTAGACCATTTTTACTAAAACAATGTATATGAAAAGATACAAGGATTGCCATGAAAAGGTGTTACCAAAGGTTGCTGGAAAAATAAAAAATTTCAAAATTTAAGGCACAACAACCGATTGCACCAGAGCAGCAATCGATTGCAGCATAGCAACATTTTAAAAAATTGAAAATTATAACTAGGACAACCGATTGTCATTGAGGAGCAATCGGTTG
Organism: Vicia faba; assembly: GCA_948472305.1. Taxonomy (NCBI): domain Eukaryota; kingdom Viridiplantae; phylum Streptophyta; class Magnoliopsida; order Fabales; family Fabaceae; genus Vicia; species Vicia faba. Next base: position 1,679,942,907 of record OX451737.1, on the reverse strand, counting down.
CTCTAAAGCCAACGTTCAAAAATTTGAAAATAAAACACATGACAATCGATTGCTGCCAGACGACAACCGATTGCATGTCAAACAGAATCAAATGTTTCTTGGATGCAACCAATTGTCATTTTATGACAATCGATTGCTTCAGTACAAAAATTGAAAAAACATTATTTTCAAAGATTTTAAACAATTTAAACTATCCTTCTTTAATCATACTTAGTATATACTCAAAATATTATTTTAATAAATTAAATGCATGATTAAAAATAGTTTTGAGCACTAAGAGCATAAGATCAAAAATTTCATATACCTTAAGCCATAAGTCTTGAAATGTTGATCTTGATTAATGAATCTTTGCTTGAGATAAATCTTCTATCTTGATCCATTCATTTTTGCATGCTAGCTTGTCTTCATCAAAACATTTGGAAAGCTTGATTTCACAGCTAGAAGCACCCGTAATGGAGTTGGGAATAACCAAATTTCAGAGGATGAGGATTATTCTGATGAGCAATACCCACTAGTCGACGTTAAATACAAGCAACTAGAAGACAGACTAAAAGTTGTAGAGATCCAAGTAGTGTCTGGCTTGAACTTTGGAGACTTAGGTTTGGTTCCTGAGGTGGTTATTCCCCACAAATTCAAGATCCCTATCTTCGCTAAGTATGATGGTGTCTCCTATCTGAAGCTTCATCTAAGATCATATGTCTAAAAGATTCAGCCTCACACCGCCGATAGGAAACTATGGATGCACTTTTTCTAAGAGAGTTTATCTAGAACGCAGTTGGAGTAGTTTTGCCAATTGGAAGGGACCAATATCCATACTTGGGAGGATTTGGCTGTTGCCTTTTACCGCCAATATCAATATAACGCTGATCTTATACCAACTCGGGTGCAACTACAAGGCATGACCATGGGTTATGTGATACGGTGGCAGAACCGACTATTAATACTAGTTTGTGTTTTTTGTTTGAAAATATCACGATAAGCAAGAGTCGCCACCGACTATTATTTCATCCAACAAAGGAAAAGGAAAAAGAACAGAAAAACCTATTTCGAAATTTTTCTGAGTACGGGCGGGTAGATTATAGAAAGGGAAGGTGTTAGTACCCTTTCTATCCATGGTTTTCCATGGGCTCTTAGGTACTTGCTCATTTTGAAATTGCTTGTGTGTGTTTTGAAAAGTTTTTGTTTAACTTCGTGGTAACCCTTGTATCTGTCCTCAAGTGTGTGACGAGGTTGTTTTGAAAACTGTTTTGAAAGTGTTTGTGTAAAAGAGTTTTTATTGTTTTGAGCAAGTACTTAAGATTTTCTACCTACTCGAAAAAAGACTGTTCGTTCTCGTTTCCTTTAGACAGCGATATCCTACTATTAAGGAGTAGGTAGCCCAATCGTTGGAGTTTTAAGGGACAATCAAAGGGACAAGTACGGTCACAAAAGCAACGGTTAGGAAACCTTAGTAGTTACCTTAAAGTCCTAAAGATCTTTCCGAGGCAACATTCGAATGGGTCATTTTGATCTTTCGGGACTGGAGGACGACCACTAAAATTCCCTATACTTCATGACCGTTTACCGAAGGCAACCGGAGTGGGATAAACCCTAGGAGTGAACATGTGCATGTGTTATTTTTCAGTTTATTTATCTTTTCACAATTAGGGTTATCTACCATTTTAATTTCATCTGTCTTTCGCATACAAGCCTATTATCCATACATCTAGACAGTTTATAGTTGCGGAAATTTAAAAGTGTGAAAAATTAAAGTCCTAACTATTACAAGGCCTCGGGGAGGGGGTATATAACCAAAACTTGGGGAACGGAAATAGTAAATGAAAAGCGGTAAAATAAACCCTAATTAAAAACTATTACAAACCTTGAAACAGTTACAATAATTGGAATTATAAATAAGTAAATACGCGCGAGATGAAGTAAATACGGGAATCTAAGTCTAAATTTGAAGGAAATCAAAGAAAATATTTTAGTTGTTTTTTGATTGAGAAAATTAAATATTTGCAAATTAAACCTAATTTTCTAATTGATTTTAATTATGGAAAAAGAATTTAAATTACCCTAATTAAATTAATCTAATTAATTAATGAGATAAAACATTTTATAAAAAAAATCGGATTTTAATGTTTTTTGTGATTTTTTGATTTAATAAAAAAATGATTAATTTTGTAAAAAATAATTAAACAAACAAATAAAACAAAAGAAATAAATTGGGCCTGTTAGGAGCAGCAATTTGGGGGTGCATGGGTGAATTTGCAAATCCCATATGCTGGCCCAAGATCTGTGTGTGATCCAGTGTAGCTGGCCTCTAGGGGTCCACCATGGTCTGGATGTGCTGAGTGTTAGATCTGGATATGATGAGATCTTGTGGTATGGAGATGGAAGTGCATGAGGAGTGCACAGTGACCTAGAGCATTGGATCTGAAGACACAAATTAGTGAAAATCAATTTTGCAAAAGGGTTGGATCGAACCCACTCCCTTTTGGACTAAAGCCTTATCATGCCCTACCTTGCCAACTGAACCAAGCGTTTTAATTGTTAAGAAAATAATACAAAATAAATATAAGGTAAATAAAGATCTATGGCCACATGTCAAAAACGCGCGCGCTGTGGATCCCCAATGGTTTGAATGGACAAATCAGTGAGCACCACGACATCACCTTCTTCATGGATCCGTCGTTTTAGGTGGGGGAACCTTTACCTACAGCGGTTTTCCGTCACTATAGGTTGTAGTGACGAATTTTGTTCGTAACTAAAAACCTGTAAAATTCAAAAATGCAGCACAAGCAGAATAAATTCAAACCAAAGGCATGGATCAATTGCAAATCATCTTCTGAGCATGATAGTACCACTAATTTTGTCCAATTTTGCCTCTATATAGAATTCCCAATTTGGGACCTCAAAACCCTAACAATGGCATCGTGTCATTCCTGCACTTAAACTTCAATCAAACCAATCAAAAACATTGCAAATATGATAGCAAACATGGATATATGATCAAAACATGTTTATGATGGATAAATCATTAAAAATGAATCTTGAAAAAAGATGCAAACCGTGGCACTGTGAGGCGTGATTTCTGAAGGTTTTAAGGCTTGAGGATGATTGGAATGGCTTCATAAAATGTCCAAGAACGTATTTCTGGCCTTAGAATTGCTTGAAACGGCCTATAGAATCAAAATTGACCTACACTTTTTTCATAAAAATTTGAAACTTGTTCCTTTGTTTTCACGACCCCATCCTCTTTTTTATGCTTTAGGGATGTTATGTATATATGATAGAGTGATTTAGGTTAACAAAAACTGATCATATCTTTACAAATTATGGAGATTCGATTTTATTCTTTGTCTTGTATGATTTGTTTCTAAAATAGACCAGATTAAGATCTTTTCCAATCAATTAGATTTTGCACGAATTTGGATGATTTGCTAGTTGTTCATTAACTCATAATATGCTCATAAAATCAAATCTTGGATTTTATTTCATTATTCTACCATTTAAATTGACTTATTTTGATTTAAATGGATAAAAAATCAAAATAAATAATAAAAATAATAAAATAATAGGTGGATAAGCTCAGGGGTCATGGGCCATCTTAGGAATAAGTTTCAAATAAGAAAACATGTGCCCATTTGGGAAAAAAAGTCATTTTGATCAATGTTGACTTCATGCACATTTCCAAAAATTGGTCAACTTTGACAATACATATCTCCCTCAATTTTAACCCTAAGAAGGTGTTCTTAGACTTTTTAGAAAGCTTAGGATATCCTCTAAACAACCATTTTAGTTTCATCTCAATTTGAACTTCCATGTTCATGTAAGAAGCTTTGACCCAAAAGGTGTTTTTGTTGACTCTTTGAAATGACCTATAATGTTTGAATTTATATCTTTTCATGAGTTCATTTCTTGAACTTGAGGGATGTTGATTAGTTGTAGGTAATTGAATCCCCTTCAAAATGAGCCTTGGATGGGAAATTTTTGATAAAGTATGAGAAAGTTATGCCTGGTCAAAGTTTGGTTGACTTTTCCTATAGAAACTGTAATTTAGCGACTTTTGAGTTTTGATGAATTTGGGGCATTCCCTGAGGAATCATGATCAAAACTTGATCAAATGATGGATATTACATCAAAATGTTGATGTTGACCAAAAATATTGAAGTTTGACTGTATGAGGGTCACAGTTGACTTTTGACCTAACATAGTAGATTTCCAGGCATTTGAGCAATTGACTGAGCAAACTTCTTGTGCAAGGCATGAAACTTGACATGAATGATCTTGAGGATATATTAAGGAAATGGAGACCAATTAGGACCCTTGGAAATCAACCATCTTGATGAAAATGGAAACCCTAGTTTGAGGTTCATTGCCTTAGCAAAGAATTTGTCTGATTAATTCTTGGGCATCCTTGGGCAAGTTAAGGATCTCTAGGAGTATGTTTTGAGTAAAATGAGAGAGAAATTTTGGGGTACAAAAGCTGCCCCTGTTCAGTCTTCTTAGACCTGAGGATGTAGATTGGCTTGTCTGCCTTTCGTGATCTGAAGGTGGAAGATGATTGAACACTAGAGTGTCCAGAAATTTGCACTCGCATGAAGTAATACCGATTGGTGATATCGGGAATGGGCTTACAGATGCCATTTGGAGATCGAAGAAGAATTGTCGGGGATGGGCTTAAAGATGCCATCCAGAAAAGATATCGGTTGCATAATAGATTCCTTTGCAAGAGTTCTTGTACTTGCCGTTGAGGAGGACTTCGCTGGGGAATGTTGATTTATGTCCTGGGAGATTGAGTATAAGAGATTAGGTTGTCCATTCCTCTACTGGGGAATTAACTCCTAATTAAGGAGATGGAAGTAAACTGCATATTTGGTCAGGGTCCAGGCTGCACAGTGATTTACTGGGGAAATGTGAAATCGACCGAATCTGGTCGGGTCCAGGTCTTACAGTGTTGTAAACTGTTGCCTGGAGATAAGAGAGAAGAAACCTGGATAGTAAGGTTATGAGAAGGAACCTGGATAGTAAGGTTACTTCAAAATGAAATCCTGGATAGTAGGGCTATGAGAAGGAACCTGGGTCATAGGGTTACTTCGAGATGAAATCCTGGATAGTAGGGCTATGAGAAGGAACATGGGTCATAAGGTTACTTCGAGATGAAAGCCTGGATAGTAGGGCTATGAGAAGGAACATGGGTCGTAGGGTTACTTCGAAATGAAATCCTGGATAGTAAGGCTTATGGGAAGGAACCTGGATAGTAGGGTTACTTCAAGATGAAATCCTGGATAGTAGGGCTATGAGAAGGAACCTGGGTCGTAGGGTTACTTCGAGATGAAAGCCTGGATAATAGGGCTTACGGGAAGTAACATGGGTCATAAGGTTACTTTGAAATGAAATCCTGGATAGTAGGGCTTACGGGAAGGAACCTGGGTCATAGGGTTACTTCGAAATGAAAGCCTGGATAGTAGGGTTACTTCGTGATGAGATTGGGTAAAATCGCATCTGAACCGAGAAGGAATCTGGGTAAGGTTGCTTCGTGAGGAGTTTGGGTAAAACTACATCAGAACCGAGAAGGAACCTATGTAAGGTTGCTTCGTGAGGAGTTTGGGTAAAACTGCATCTGAACCGAGAAGGAGCCTGGGTAAGGTTGCTTCACGAGGAGTTTGGGTAAAAATGCATCAGAACCGAGAAGGAACCTGGGTAAGGTTGCTTTGTGAGGAGTTTGGGTAAAACTGCATCTGAACTAAGAAGGAACCTGGGTAAGGTTGCTTCGTAAGGAGTTTGAGTGAAATTGCATTGGAACCGAGAAGGAACCTGGGTAAGGTTGCTTTGTGAGGAGTTTGGGTAAAATTGCATCTGAACTGAGAAGGAACCTGGGTAAGGTTGTTTCATAAGGAGTTTGGGTGAAACTGAATCAGAACCGAGAAGGAACCTGGGTAAGGTTACTTTGTGAGGAGTTTGGGTAAAACTGCATCAGGACCGAGAAGGAACCTGAGTAAGGTTGCTCGTGATGAGTTTGGGGTAAAACTACATCGGCAAATTGTATGAAGGAACCTGGGTAAGATTTCTTCAGGATAAGTCTGGGTAAAACTTCAAGAGGAACCTAGGTAAGGTTGCTTCAGGATGAGTCAGGGTGAAACTACATCGGGAAATTGTAAGAAGGAACCTGGGTAAGGTGCTTCAGAATGAGTCCAGGTGAAACTACATCGGGAAATTGTAAGGAGGAACCTGGGTAAGGTTGCTTTGGGATAAGTCTGTGTAAAACTTCAGGAGGAACCTGGGTAAGGTTGCTTCAGGATGAGTCCGGGTGAAACTACATCGGGAAATTGTAAGAAGGAACCTGGGTAAGGTGCTTCAGGATGAGTCCATGTGAAACTACATCGGGAAATTGTAAGGAGGAACCTGGGTAAGGTTGCTTCGGGATAAGTATGTGTGAAACTTTATTTAGAAATATATGAGAAGGGTCCCGTGTAATATTTTCAGGATAAACCCGTATAATGCTGTATTTAGGAGATACCCGTGTAAGATTGATTTGTGACAAACCCGTGTAGAGTTGTATTTGGTTGCACATATAATTACTCTGTTTAGTTTCAGGAGATAATCTTGGACCTGCTGGAAATTGTTGATGATAACCATCTTTCCTGAAAAGGTACATGATTAATTACATGTGATGCATGAAATGCATTGTATAATGATGTTCTCAAAACAAATGAGACTATGATGTATGCGATATGTGTCCGCATGCCATAATGTATGAACATGAAATGCTATTTGTGACATATCTCAGTCTGGGAAAATAAATCCCTGACCACTGCTGGAGAGTACTGGAAATTGATTTCCTGACCGTCGTAGAAAAAGTGGTTCTTCTACTTCCGTTGGGGATGGCGAACGAAGATGACTATGTTGGAGATTTGCTCCTTGTTTACGGATATTCTGCCATGGAGAGACTCTATTTGAGAATAACTCTGCAGGGGAATAATTATGTCGGGGGATGAACTTCCATAGCTGAAGGGATGAACTCTGTCGGGGATTGAGCTTTTTTATTCAGAGAAATAAACTCTGTTTGGGAGAAAACTTTATGACCCGCTTGCGATCATGAAAATTGGCTGGGGAACATAGACGTCGGTTCTCTGAAGGAACTTTTTCAGGGAAAGTAACTCCTGTTTGGGGAAGCCGGTGTCAAAGCTTTGGTTACCTCTACTCAGTGGGGAGTGTAGACGTCACGAGGTCGCATGTAATGGTGACCTTATTTCAAAATTTCACCTGCTTCGATACCTGTTGTAGAAAATACCTGCAGATGCTTTGTGGATAGCTTGAGTGTTATCCCAACTCATGAGGTGCTTGGTAACTGCCGATCAGAATGCTGAGTCTCCTACTGATAGGCAAGTGACAAGATGACGGGACATAGTCGTATGCTTTAATCCCTAACTTTTTCCTGGACTATCTTTTCATATTTTCAGTCCACCGGGATACCCTTTTTTGCCCAAGCCGCCTTTTCAGGTTTACGACTTTCCGGGTGTACAGATTTTTTTGTTTTTATCCCTAATTTTTTCTCGAACCCTTTTGGTTCGCCGGGATGCCCCTATTTTGGCCTAGGCCAGTCAACCTAGCGGGTCTTTGTTCATGCCTATTATTTTCCGACTATGCCCCCGCCCTCCGGATGTAGGGAGTTGTCACTGTCCATAGTATTCTGTTGTAGTACTGTCAAAAATGTTTTCTTGATGGCACATGATTCATTGCTGGAATTCGTGCGTAATGCCCCAAGTGATTCAGATGGAGGTCTGCCCCTGGCTATTTGGCGCTCTTGGAGAGACTACCCCAAGTGTGTTAGACATCATGTCCTGCCCCTTTCTTATGGAAGACATGTTGGTGGAAGTGTCTTTCCTGCTGAGGTGGTTCTGTCCATTGAGAGGACGTATGTTTATTGAATAACCATTGTGTGTATTTCTCTGCTGTCAAACAATTAGTCATATGCAAACAAATGTCATTTAAGGAATGCAAAACTCATGTCTGTCTTGAATTTTTTTTTAAATGTGTTTTGTGCAGTAAAACAAAATTTGCAAGAATGTGATATCAACTCAAGATTCGTAACAAGTCCTACAGGAGTCAGGATACCTTTGTAACAGTATGCTCTCAAACTAACCCATGCTTCAGCTAGGACTTTTGAGGGTTATAACGTGGCTTGGTTCACGGTTTAAGAAACAAAGGATAAAGGATCAAAATTTATTTGTACCCACCAGTTCTTCGTGATGTCCTTCAGTCCTATGCTCAGTTAATTGTGCATTTAGAATCCCAGCTGAGTCCTGGAGTACTGTCCTTGATGTTCCGGTGATGGTTCAGATATTGAAATTTTGTTTTGAATAGGCAGTCATATTTTTTGTCGAGGATTTGTAGGACCTCTTTCTTTTTTGATTTTGTTATCCCTTCTTTTTCCTGAATTGTTTCTTTTTGTGATTACAGTCAGCGGGATGCCCCAGTTTTTATTTCTTAAGTCTCCTTCATAGGTTTTGACTTAACGGGCTTTTCTTTTGCAAATTAATGACTTCCTACTTTGATGATTATGTGGAACCATCACCATCTACTGATTCGTAGGTACGTCTTCGAGGACATTCATTGTGCAAAGCGGAAGATTGCGACTGAATGCGCCTCTGAATTAACTGAGAAAACTACCCTGCCCCAGGTTATGATTAATGGTTTTAATTTGTGTGATAGAAAAACTTATACTTCTTTGGCTCAAAGGGGTTAACTAGGGATTATCTTCCTTATAACTCCACTGTTTAGGATTTGAAACAATGCATGTACATCGTCAACAGGGTCTGTTCAAAAGCATACTGTAGAGATTGTGGTATCATTTTCATCATCCTCCCTCTAAGGCTTAGAGCTTTTAATCGAGAGTTGAATATAACGAAAAGGAAGTATAAAGCAGTTTAAGCATAGTGAAAACAGATTAATTTCAAGACAAACATGTGTAATGCATTAATGAAATAACAAAGTTTTGACATGACAATAATTGTTCGAATAAGCAAAGAAAATACAACTTGAGAATTAAATGAACAAAAATGCTTCCAATCCTAGCCATGTTTTGGAAAGGGAGCAGTGATCATGTTGGAAGCCTCAGGAGGGTCGAATTCAATCTCCTTGGTGTCAATCATGTTCTGAATCTTGTATTTCAGTGCCCAACAATCATTAGTGTTGTGCCCCGGGCTGCCAGAAAGATAAGCACGCCTTGCATCCGGATTGTAGTTAGGAGAGGAAGTCTTAGGGTTCGGATGAGGGTTTATCGCAATAATCAGATTCATCTTCAACATGTGTTGCAATGCTTGTGACAATAGCATGTTGATTTAGGTGAACTGCCTTTGAGGTCTTTCTACCCTTGGCTGATTGATTCCTTGTTGAGTAGTCGTAGGCCTAGGTATCATCACAGCCCCTATCGTTGGACGACGCTCAGCTCTACTCTGACCTCTTGAGTTATAAATGGCATTGACCTCTTTCGTACCCGTAAATGGCTTCTTCACTGCACTTGACGAGGTGTCTTTCTGGATCTTTCCACTCTGGATCCCAGCTTCTACCCTTTCTCCAGTCAATATCAGCTCGGTGAACCTAACTGATGAGCTACCAATCAAGTGATTGAAGAATGGACCAGACAGCGTCCCAAGAAACATGTCAACCAACACTTTATCAGACAAAGGGGGGTGGACTCTCCCTGCCAGATCTCTCCACTCCTGCGCATGATCCTTGAAACCTTCGCCTGCACCCATGGACATACTCTGGATTTGAGTACGGGTAGGGGAAAGGTCAGTGTTATATTGATACTGCTTATAAAAAGTAGCAGCTAGATCTTCCCATTTGCGGACATTGGTTCCCTCCAGCTGATAGAACCACTCAAGCTGAGTCCCGGAAAGACTATCCTGAAATAAATGGACCCACAAGTTCCTATCAGTAGTGTGAGGCTGAACCTTCCTCACATAGTAACGAAGATGAAGCTTAGGACAAGACATCCCATCATACTTCGCAAATGTCGGAGCCTTGAACTTCTGTGGGATGACTACCCTAGATATCAAACCCAGCTCTTCGAAATCTAGCCCTGGTATTCTTTAGATCTCCATCGCGCTCAGACGATCCTCTAATTGTTTGTACCTATCCTCAGCCGGGGGATACTGTTCATTGTTATAGTCAGATTCATCCTCAAACTCTCGGACTAGGGTCTTCCTCCCTCGTTTCGCCCTCTTGGTTTTCCCCTTCTTTGGATGAAGAAGTCAGGTCAACTATTTGCTTCAACGGTCCCCTAAATCTTCTGCCTAGATTCAGGACACCGACGGTCTCCTTCTTCTTCTTCTTCTTCTTCTTCTTCTTTTTCTTCTCTTTTAGAATAAGGACCTTCAGATATTCCTGCCCTTTAGCCAAGGCTACAAACATTTTCTGAAATTTGGCATTTTGTGCCTGGAGATCCTTGATGCTTTGTTCAGAAGACATTACTGCTGAAATAAACAGCGAAGAAGATGAGAAACCTGTTATGGTACATGTTTATGCAATGTCATAGATGATATGCGTATGCAATGGTTTCAAGGATTCTTAAAGGCTCAAATTTGTTTAACCAAAAGAAACACGCGTTAATTGTATTAATAAGTTCGAATTGTTACAAAGAGTGCCATTTAGGCTTACAATCAAACAAAACTTAAAGCAAAAGAAAGTTGGGTCTCCCAGGAGCGCATCCTCTTTGGTGAAATGTAGGCATTTATATTCCTCTCTTCATGAAGTGGCCTAGTGAGTTCCAGGACCTTCTTCTCACTGGCATAGAATTGAGTTTCAAATGTATACCGCTCCTCTTTAAGTTGAACCCAGGATTTTTGTAACTCTTCATGATCAGTGGGCATGTCAGGGTGAAGAACAAGAGAAGAAGTGTCTCCTTCAGCAACTGGTTCCATAAACATAGGTAGGATGGCGGGGTAAGGCATCATAAGACTTTGGGTGCAGGCTCGTATCCATCTGAGATAAGGCTCAAGAGGGATGGAATTCTTGTTCCCTAGTGTCTTGCTATCAACTCTATGTACCATTCCCCAAGCTCGCATGAACCTTTTACGGTAACCTTGGGCATCATTCTCATAGTCGAAGGCGATTCCTTGGATAAGTGTATCATGAGGACCATCCCTTCTCACATGACCAAACAGCTGCAGTGCCAAACAAGGGTTATAAGTGATTCCTCCCTTAATTCCTAAGAGAGGGACATTAAGGAATTCACCACAGCAATCGATGATGGTAACATCTTCTGAGGACCGTGAACACTAATAAATGTCTGAATGTGTAAGGGACATTAGCCTATGAGACCATTTCATACCATGCTCATTCTTCAAAATAGACCTGGGTAGGTGCGAAATAAACCTCCTAGCTAATAGAGGGGTGCAACACATGAGGGTTCCCCTTCTCTTTAGAGTGCGAGCATGCAGAGAGTGTAGAATATCCCCAAGTAATGTAGGCACCGGATTATGAGACAGAAAAACCTTAATCGTATTCACGTCTATGAGTTGGTCCGTGTTAGGGAATAGTACCACCCCATAGATGAGGAGTGCCAATACCTCTTCAAAAGCATGTAAATCTAGGGTATCCCAAAAATAGTGAGCTTTCTTGAATAGAAATTTAACCGAGATTCCTTGGACACTTCCCCTAGTATCCCAATTTGTCACTACATCAGACTGTTGTAAGGACAGAGCTCAAGCAATCTCTTCAGGCTTTGGATGTCTTTCCATACCATTGAAAGGTAACTGATCAAGAATAGGTACCCCCAATAACCGAGAAATTCCTCCATAGTATGCACTAGCTGGTAATCTGGGAAGGTGAAGCAGTGGTGCAAAGGATCAAAGAACTGAAATAGCATTTTTAACAATTCTTCATCAGGTTTTAAAGTGACCAAGTTGAGCATCCGACCATGTTTTTCAGTGAAGGGAGAGCTTTCAGGGATCCTTAATGCCAAATCCTTTAGTTTAGGAGGTACTTTCACAAGGTTAATCTAGATAGTGTTCCTACGGGCGGGTGCCATGTCCTACAAAACAAAGCAAAGATGAGCCCTACAAAACCCTTGAAATGGTTAGTATGATATGTCATGTTTATGATGCCATGATTATGCTAAGAAATCACATGTATAGAAAGAAACAAACAAGTCACACCGTCCTTAGGTTTAAAGTCTGCATGAATTTTAAGGTCATACCCTCTTGAAGATGGATTGGTTCAACCTGTCCTATAAATAGTAACCGGGTTCTAAGGGATCTCAAAATCACCGATCTTTCCCCCAAGCTTCGTTCAATAGGCGACTGACTCGCAACCAAACAAAACTCAGGAGTCAAACCTCAATGAGTGTAGCATTGAGTATATGTCAACCTTGGGAATACACCAAAGTCGGCCATCTCGCTACGTCCTACTGGCCAAGTTGTGCAATTAGAGGTTCTAAGGTCAGTCGACACTTTATGACACCACGCAGCGGCCTCGTATTCTCCTTGATTGACTCAAGGGCTACCGGTACCAACCAAAGTGTCACATCAACGTAGCTACTGCTTCAACCGTGTCGGTATACCCTGCACAGTTCCCTCACATTTTATTGCTACTTACCTAAAAGGAATTCCCCGATCCGGGTTTAGGATACAAACAAGCCCAAACAGATACCCTTAAAAATAAATCAAGCAAGAAAAGCCAAAGAAGTAACTTAAGAATGATCTATATCCTAAGGTAAACCCCACTTTTTTATTAAATCCCCAGCAGAGTCGCCAGTTCTGTGATCCGGTGGCAGAACCGACTGTTAATACTGGTTTGCGTTTTTTATTCGCAAATGTCGCGGTAAGCAAGAGTCGCCACCGACTTTTATTTCATCCAACAAAGGAAAAGGAAAAAGAACAGAAAAAATCTTTTTCGAGATGTTTCTGAATACGAGGGTAGATTATAGAAAGCGAAGGTGTTAGCACCCTTTCTATCCATGGTTTTCCATGGGCTCTTAGGTACTTGCTCATTTTGAAATTGCTTGTGTGTGTTTTGAAAATTTTTTGTTTAACTTCGTGGTAACCCTTGTATCTGTCCTCAAGAGTGTGACGAGGTTATTTTGAAAATTGTTTTGAAAGTGTTTGTGTAAAAGAGTTTTTATTGTTTTGAGCAAGTACTTAAGATTTTCTACCTACTCGAAAAATGATTGTTCTTTCTCGTTTCCTTTAGACAGCGCTATCCTACTATTAAGGAGTAGGTAGCCCCATCGTTGGAGTTTTAAGGGACTATCGAAGGGACGAGTACAGTCACAAAAGCAACGGTTAGGAAATCTTAGTAGTTACCCTAAAGTCCTAAATATCTTTCTGAGGCAACATTCGAATGGGTCATTTTGATCTTTCGGGACTGGAGGACGACCACTAAAATTCCCTATACTTCATGACCATTTACCGAAGGCAACCGGAGTGGGATAAACTCTAGGAGTGAACATGTAATTGTGTTATTTTTCAGTTTATTTATCTTTGCACAATTAGGGTTATCTACCGTTTTAATTTCATTTGTCTTTCGCATACAAGCTTATTATCCATACATCTAGACAGTTTATAGTTGCGGAAATTTAAAAGTGTGAGAAATTAAAGTCCTAACTATTACAAGGCCTCGGGGAGGGGGTACATAACCAAAACTTGCGGAATGAAAACAGTAAATGAAAAGCGTTAAAATAAACCCTAATTAAAAACTCTTACAAACCTCGAAACAGTTACAATAATTGGAATTATGAATAAGTAAATGCGCGCGAGACGAATTAAATACGGGAATCAAAGTCAAAATTTGAAGGAAATCAAAGAAAATATTTTTGTTGTTTTTTATTGAGAAAATTAAATATTTGCAAATTAAGCCTAATTTTCTAATTGATTTTAATTATGAAAAAAGAATTTAAATTGCCCTAATTAAATTAATCTAATTAATTAATGAAATAAAATATTTTATGAAAAAAATATGATTTTAATGTTTTTTGTGATTTTTTTATTTAATAAAAAAATGATTAATTTTGTAAAAAATAATTAAACAAACAAATAAAACAAAAGAAATTTAAAAAAATAAAAAATAAATTGGGCCTATTAGGAGTAGCAATTTGGGGGTGCATGGCTGAATTTGCAAAGCCCATATGCTGGCCCAAGATCTATGTGTGATCAAGTGTAGTTGGCCTCTAGGGGTCCACCATGGTCTGCGTGTGCTGAGTGTTAGATCTGGATATGATGAGAACTTATGGTATGGAGATGGAAGTGCATGAGGAGCGCGCATGGACCTGGAGCATTGAATCTGAAGACACAAATTAGTGAAAATTAATTTTGCAAAAGGGCTGGATCCAACCCACCCCATTTTGGACTAAAGCCTTATCATGCCCTGCCTTGCCAACTGAACCAAGTGTTTTAATTATTAACAAAATAATACAAAATAAATATAAGGCAAATAAATATATATAGCCACATGTCAAAAACGCACGCGCTGTAGGTCTCTAATGGTTTGAATGGAAGAATCAGTGAGCACCACGCCATCACCTTCTTCATGGATCCGTCGTTTTAGGTGGGGAACTTTTACCTACAGCGGTTTTCTGTCACTATAGGTTGTAGTGACGGATTTTGTTTGTAACTAAAATCCTGTAAAATTCAAAACCACAGCACAAGCAGAATAAATTCAAACCAAAGGCATGGATCAATTGAAAATCATCTCCTAAGCATGATAGTACCCCTAATTTTGTCCAATTTTGCCTCTATATAGAATTCCCAATTTGGGACCTCAAAATCCTCACAATGGCATCGTGCCATTCCTGCACTTAAACTTCAATCAAACCAATCAAAAACATTGCAAATATGATAGCAAGCATGGATATATGATCAAAACATGTTTATGATGGATAAATCATTGAAAATGAATCTTGAAAAAAGATGCAAACAGTGGCACTGTGAGGCGCGATTTCTGGAGGTTTTAAGGCTTGAGGATGATTGGAATGGCTTCAGAAAATGTCCAGGAACGGATTGTTGGCTTTGGAATTGCTTGAAACGTCCTATAGAATCAAAATCGACCTACACTTTTTTCATAAAAATTTGAAACTTGTTCCTTTGTTTTCACGACCCCGTCCTCTTTTTTATGCTTTAGGGATGTTATTTATATATGATAGAGTGATTTAGGTCAACAAAAACTGATCATATCTTTGCAAATTATGGAGATTTGATTTCATTCTTTATCTTGTATGATTTTTTTCCAAAATAGACCAGATTAAGATATTTTCCAATCAATTAGATTTTGCACGAATTTGGATGATTTGCTAGATGTTAATTGACTCATAATATGCTCATAAAATCAAATCTTGGATTTTATTTCATTATTCTACCATTTAAATTGATTTAATTTGATTTAAATGGATAAAAAATCAAAATAAATAATAAAAATAATAAAATAATAGGTGGATAAGCTCAGGGGTCGTGGGCCATCTTAGGAACAAGTTTCAAACAAGAAAACATGGGCCCATTTGAAAGAAAAAAAAGTCATTTTGATCAATGTTGACTTCATGCACATTTCCAAAAATTGGTCAACTTTGACAATAGATATCTCCCTCAATTTTAACCCTAAGAAGGTTTTCTTGGACTTTTTAGAAAGCTTAGGATGTCTTCTAAACAACCCTTTTGGTTTCATCTCAATTGGATCTTCCATGTTCATGTCAGAAGCTTTGACCCAAAAGGTGTTTTTGTTGACTTTTTGAAATAACCTATAATGTCTGGATTCATATCTTTTCATGAGTGCATTTCTTGAACTTGAGGGTTGAAGATGAGTTGTAGGGAATTGAATACTCTTCAAAATGAGCCTTGTATGGGAAATTTCTAATAAAGTATGAGAAAGTTATGCCATGTCAAAGTTTGGTTGACTTTTCCTGTAGAAACCCTAATTTAGCAACTTTTGAGTTTTGATGAATTTGGGGCATTCCCTAAGGAATCATGATAAAACCCTGATCAAGTGCTGGATATTACTTCAAAATGTTGATGTTGATCAAAAATCTTGAAGTTTGACTGTATGAGGGTCACCGTTGACTTTTGACCTAACATAGTTGATTTCCAGGCATGTGAGCAATTGACTGAGCAAACTTCTTGTGCAAGGCATGAAACTTGACATGAATGATCTTGAGGATATATTAGGGCCGTGGAGACCAATTTGGACCCTTGGAACTCAACCATCTTAATGAAAATGGAAACCCTAGTTTGAGGTTCATTGCCTTAGGAGAGAATTTGTCTGGTTAATTCTTGGGCATCCTTGGGCATGTTTAGGATCTCTAGGAGTATGTTTTGAGGAAAATGGGGGGGGGGGGGGGGGGGGGGAATTTTTGGATACAACAGGTTCAAATGAGGGCTTCAAGGAATACGCAAAAAGTGGAGAGATCTGGTGGGAAGGTTGCAACCACCTCTAATTGTTAGAGAATTGGTAGACATGTTTATGGGAACATTGACTGGTCCATTTTTCAACTTGTTGATTGGGAGTTCATCATCCAGATTTACTGAATTGATCTTGACCGGTGAAAGGGTTGAAAGCGGAATTAAAAGTGGAAAGATACCCATGGCCTCCACTTCTAATGCTGTGAAAAAACCATTTATTGGTATAAAGGAGATTAATGATGTGTATGGGTCAAGAAGCTGTACTAAGAATGACTGTCATCATTCATTGGGGCAATATTGATTTCCAATCAAACTCCAACTCAATGATCGCGTCAATAAAACAGCCAAAAAAGGTTGGATGCCTAGAGAATACAATTTACTAGAATCAATATGCAACTATCTCAAGCTCTGCAACACCTATTGAAAGCTGATCTGGTGACCTTACGAGATCCCCCCTTCTAATCCTAACACAACTTCTCCAAAATATAACCCCAATGCAAAATGTTCTTACCATTCAAATAGTCTCGGACATGATACCAATTATTATTGGGCATTAAAGAACAAAATCCAAGATCTGATTGATAACAAAACAATTGAATTCGATCCTCCACCAACTCCCGACGTGATCACCGCACCCATGCCCAGTCATGGTAAGGGTGTCAATGCTATTGAAGATGCCTCTTTTATTTCCTCCGTCAATGATTTAACCACTCCTTTGATGACTATTAAAAATAATTTGTTAGAAGCCGGAGTATTTCCAGGTTGCCTTAGATACTGTTACCAATGTGCTGCACAAATTAATGGTTGTATATGGCTGAAAAAAGGTGTCCAACGCCTGATCAATAGCCATGAAATTCTATTTGAGAAAACTCCATTTGTAAAAAGTTTGACCAAAAATGTATCTCAAGAGTTTGAAGATGTGTCCATAATTACCATTTCAAATACTCCTGTTAGGATCACCTCCAAAGGCCCTATAAGGATTCCCTCTGAACCAAGAATTTCTCCCCTGATTATCACTACACTGAGGCCAGTCCCCTACTCTTTCGACAAAGCAGTGCCTTGGAACTATGGGGCGGAAGTGTACTATCATGGCATCAAATAAGAACCATGGATTATTGAAGATGAGAATGCCGAGATTACAAACATTGTTGGATCAAGTAAAGTCACTAGGACGGGAAGGATCTTCTCTAATGATATCTCTCCTTTGACAACCACTACTACACCCATTCATATTATTGTTGTTAAACTTGTTACTGATACTCAAGGAAAGGAAAAAAAACATGACTGAGCCTGTCCAGACGGAGGCGCCCACAAAAGATATCAGAATTGAGAACCCATCTAGCCAAGAGATGGAGGAGATTCTAAAAATTATCCAAAAAAGTTACTACAAGATAGTGGAACAACTGGGGCAGGCGCCCTCGAAGATATCCATGATGTCTTTGTTGCTATGTTCCGAAGCACATGCTCAAGCCTTTTTAAAATTCTTGAAAAATGCACATGTCCCACAAGAAACTACTACTGACCAATTTGAAAACTGTGTAGCAAGCCTGATTGCTAAAAATGGTTTAGGATTTTCAGGTGCAAATTTGACTCCGGCGGGGAAGAATCACAATAAAGCTATACATGTTTCCATTGAATGTAAAGGAACCACTTTGGCACATGTGTTAGTGGATATTTGGTCCTCCCTCAATGTGTTACCAAAATGGGCTCTGGATAGATTGGACTGTGAAGGGTTGGTGCTGAAACCAAGTGATATTATGGTAAGAGCCTTTGATGGGTCGAAAAGGATGGTCCATGGAGAGGTTGATCTTCCTATCAAAGTTGGATCTCAAGTATTCAACTCAACATTTTATGTAATGGATATATGCTCGGCCTATTCTTGGTTGCTCGGACGCCCGTGGACTCATGGGGGAGGCACGGTTACCTCCACATTACATCAAAAGCTGAAGTACCTGGTAAAAGGAAAAATTGTCACAGTCTATGGAGAGGAGGAGTTCATGATCAGTCATTTAAATTCTTTCAAATATGTTGAAATGGATGAAGAATTCATTAAAACCCCCTGTCAAGCATTTGAAGTGGTCCCTCCAATGATTGATGTTGCCAAAGCCACTCCTGCCACTCCCAAAGATGCTAAGGATGCACCAAGAATAGCCTCTCTCAAGGATGCTCATGTTGTTGTTGAAAACAGAGGTTGTAACATCTGGGGACAACTTCTTGATATCCCCTACAAGTCTGATAAATTTGGTTTAGGCTTCACTTTAAAGGCTCAGAAAGAGGTTTAATGTGCTCGTGCAGGGAAACCACCTCTCCTTATTAGCGACAATGAAGTTAATACTCTAGGAGACTCTGATAGTGATGGTGATTGGGACGATTGGATCTACCCAAATGCTGACAGAGGACTCCACAACTGGAAGACCAAAGACTTCATCTCAATCTCCTTCAGCCATGAGTAATTGCCATTTCCTATTTTTATTGCTTCGAGAAATTTGTTTGTAATTTCCTTTAAAACGATCACTTTAAACCATGTGCCTTGCCCTGGGCATAATGGTCCATTTGTTAAGGGGTTTGTCATTTTCATATATCACATGCTCATTTTTATGAAAAAATTGGACTATTTTGCATTCAAATTTTGAACTCCTTATCTTTCTTTACTTTACTGCATTTTCAAATAGCCGTGTGACCTTACATGCACACACACATATTTGCAGATCCACATCCACTCCGGATCTCATTGACAATAATTCTGCTATTGCCATCTATGACTTTGAGAATCCAATCTGTCAAGCCAAAGACGGAGGTGAAGAAGATTGTGAGATACCTGGGGAACATGCTACACTCCAGATACAAGAGGAAAAGGCCATTAAACCGCACGAAGAACCGGTTGAAGTGATAAACTTGGGTACTAAGGAAGATAAGAAAGAAGTTAAGATTGGCGCCAACCTAGAAGACAGTTCCAAGAGAAGATTGGTCCAGATGTTGCATGACTCTATTGAGGTGTTCGCTTGGTCATATGAAGATATGTCAGGGCTTGATGCTGATATTGTGGTTTATCATCTGCCAATGAAGGAAGGTTGTCCTCCGATCAAACAAAAGGTTCTTCGCATGCGGCCAAATATGTCTGAGAAGATCAAGCTTGAGGTAATGAAACAGTTCAATGCAGGTTTCTTGGTAGTGACGTAGTATCCCAAATGGGTTGCAAATTTTGTTCCAATGCCGAAGAAAGACCGAAAGGTCCATGTGTGTGTAGACTACAGGGATTTAAATAGGGAAAGCCCCAAATATGATTTCCCACTACCATATATTGATGTTTTGGTTGATAACACTGCTCAACACAAAGTTTTCTCCTTCATGGATGGCTTCTCTGGTTCAAACCAAATCAAAATGGCGCCTGAAGACATGGAGAAAACCACTTTTGTTACACAGTGGGGCACTTTCTACTATAGGGTCATGCCTTTTGGTTTAAAGAATGCAAGCGCAACTTATCGACAAGCTATGGTGGCTCTATTTCATGACATGATTCATCATGAAATAGAAGTCTATGTTGATGACATGATTGCAAGATTGCAGACTGAGGAACAACACCTAGATCATTTACACAAGCTATTTGAAAGTTTAAAGAAATACAAGCTGAGGCTGAATCCCAACAAATGCACCTTCAGGGTGAGGTCTGGAAAACTCCTAGGATTCGTCATCAATGGAAAAGGTATTGAAGTCGATCCTGCAAAAGTAAAAGCCATACAAGAAATGCCAGCTCCTTGTACTAAGAAGGAGGTCAGGGGTTTTTTAGGTCAACTCAACTACATTTCCCGATTTATCTCTCACCTAACTGCTACTTGTGAACTAATCTTCAAACTGTTGAAGAAATATCAAGTAGTCAGATGGAATGACGACTACCAAACAGCTTTTGACAAGATCAAGGAGTACTTACAAGAACCTCCAATCCTAATACCTCTAGTTGAGGGAAGACCTATGATCATGTACTTGACTGTATTAGAGAATTCAATGGGTGTGTACTGGGTCAACATAATGAGTCTGGTCGAAAAGAGCATGCAATATACTACCTTAGCAAAAAGTTTACCGACTATGAAACAAGATAATCACTACTCGAGAAAACTTGTTGGGCTTTGGCATGGGATGATCGCCGACTAAGACAATATATGTTGAATCATACTACTCTCTTGATTTATAAGATGGATCCCATCAAGTACATATTTGAGAAGCCAGCTCTCTCCGGACGAATATCCTGATGGCAAATCATTTTGACTGGATATGACATCTAGTACACTACCCAAAAAGCAATCAAAGGAAGTGTGTTGGCGGATCATTTAACACATCAAGTTGTGGATGACTACCAATCCGTGAACTTTGAATTACCGGACGAGAATATCATGTTGATAATCGATTCTGAAAATCATGGACCGTATGAAGGACCTGAATAAGGATCCCGGTGGACTATGGTTTTTGATGGAACCTCCAATTCATTGGGTAACAGAATTGGTGTTGTGATCATTTCTCCAGAAGGTTGGCATACACCTTTCACTGCCAGAATCTGCTTTGACTATATAAATAACACGGGCGAGTATGAAGCATGCATCTTGGGTCTTAAGGCTGCTATTGACCTAAGAATCAAATTCCTAGGCATATACGAAGATTTGGCCCTGGTGATCAGTCAAGTTAAAGGAGAATGGGATACCAATCCAAATATGATCCCTTACAAAGAGCTTGGGATAACCTTGATCCTTCACTTTGAAGAGGTCACCTTTGAAAATATCCCGAGGGAAGAAAATCAGTTGGCAGATGCCTTAGCAACTATGTTATCTATGTTCAAGGTCAATTGGGACAACGAAGCTCCCAGAATTACTATCGAAAGATTTGACGAACTGACACACTGTTGTGAGATTGACACTGATGAGGAGAAGCCTTGGTTCCATGAGGTGAAAAGGTATCTTGAAGCACAAGAATATCCCGAGGGAGCTTCAATCAATGACAAGAAATTCCTGCGGAGGTTCTCAGCCAAGTTCTTCCTAAGTAATGGGATTTTGTACAAGCACAACCATGATTCAACTCTGCTCCGTTATGTTAACAAGAAGGAAGCAGATAAGATCATGGAAGATATGCATCAAGGTATCTTCGGAACTCATTTCACTGGACACACTATGGCCAAGAAAATTCTGAGAGCTGGTTACTATTGGTCGACTATGGAAACTGATTGCCACCATTATTCGAGGACTTGCCATAAGTGCCAGATTTATGCTGACAAGGTTCATGTGCCTCCAATACCTTTAAATGCCATGACTGCTTCGTGGCCATTTTCAATGTGGGGAATTGACATAACCATAGAAATTAAGCCCAATGCATCTAATGGACATTGTTTCATCCTTGTCGCCATTGACTACTTCACCAAATGGGTCAAAGCGGCTTCATTTGCCTCAGTTACCAAGAATGTTGTAGCACTGTTCATCAAGCATAACCTCATCTATCAATACGACATCCCTGAGAGGATCATCACTAACAACGGTACCAACCTCAACAATGCCATGATCACCGAACTATGCATACAGTTCAAGATTAATCATCACAATTTTTCTCCATACAGACCTGAGATGAATGGTGCAGTGGAAGCTGCCAACAAAAATATAAAGAAGATTGTGCAAAAGATGGTGGTGACCTATAAAGACTAGCACGAGATGCTACCATTTGCTCTTCATGGCTACGATACCTCGGCGCAAACATCAACTAGGGCAACCCCATTCTCTTTAGTCTATGGCATGGAAGTTGTCCTGCCTGTCGAAGTTCATATTCCTTCTCTAAGGATTATGAAAGAAACGGACTTAGGAGAAGACGAATTGATTCAAACTAGGTTGGATAAGTTGAACTTGGTCTATGAAAAGAGACTAGCTGCTGTCTGTCATGGTCAAATGTATCAAAAGTGTATGATCAAGGTATTCAATAAGAAGATCAAATATCGAGTATACCAGGTGTTGTACCCCAAAATTTTCCCTCCCATATTCTTCAAGATTTGCCAAGTCAAAGCTTCAAAATTCCCCAAGGGTTGCACAAGTCAAGGGCCTCCTAACAGTCAAAAATTAGGGTTTTGGTTCTGACAAAGAAAATGAATTTTCCAAGGGTCCAATCAAGTCCCACATGCTTACAAATATGGTCAAGCATCCTCATACCAAGTTTCAAGACTTACAGCACAAAATTGCACAGTCAAAAACCCTAATTGCACTACAGTCAACTGTAGGGGCAAAATGGTCATTTGACAGTCAAAAGTTCAAATTTTTGGTCAACATCTCATTTTGAAGCCATAAAGATCATTTGATCAATGCTTGATCATGATTCTCAAAGCCTGGCTCAAAAAGTCTCAAGATGCAAAAGTTTCCATATTTGGACAGTTGAAAAAGTCAACTGTAACTTGACCAAGGCATATCTTCCACATGGATCATCAGAAAAATTCCATCCAAAGCTCATTTTGAAGATAAAGACATTTCCTACAACTCCTCTTCACACTTCAAGTCCAAGAGATGCTCTCACAAAAAGTTATCAATTTCAACATTATAGGTCATTTTCAAAAGTCAACAAAAAGGGACTTTAAGTCAAAGGACATAACTTGATATTGGTAAATCAAAATGACATGGGACCAAAGACATTGGTTAGAGGACTTCAAGACCTTTCCAAAATGTCCAAGAACATGAGCAAAGCTTAAAAATTGAGCAAGTTATGCTTTGTGGAAGTTGGGAAATGTTTGGATATTTTGAAAAGTTAACTTTGCTTCAAATGTCTTAAAATTGCTAATGGGCCTCTTTTTCTTCCAAGATTCATCATCCAAAGCATGTGCACGACCATTTGGACCAGGGGGAAGTTTTTCATCATTTTTATTTATTTATTTGAATTTTTAATTGCTAATAATTCATTTAATTAATTAAAATATATGAAAAATACCAAACCTAAGTTTTTGAATCTTTTTATGCATGGAATACACTCAATATTTCGTGCATGATCAGATTTGGAAAGAATCAAGGTAATTGAGCATGATTTGTATCAAATTTGCATGAAAAAAGATTTGAAAAGATTATGCAAAATCACAAAATCAAAAGCATTGATTCCATGGATATTTGGCTTATTTTGTTGACCTAAAACACTCACACATATATATACATACAAACCCTAGTGCTCAGGACCTCCCAGCTGCGCCAGAAAAGAAGAACCAAGTTTGAGTTTTTGTCAAGAAATTCCAAAACTGAAAACTAGGTTCCAGTGCGATTCAAGGCCAAATAATCATTCCATTGTGTTCCTGAGGCTTCAAGGAACGTGTTTGAATAAAAATCACCATCCCTAACATCAAGAATTGGTAACTAGAAGTCAGACTGTGTAACTTTTTTTGCATAATCGTGTTTTATTATTCAGGCCATATCCATGCATTTTGATTCTTGATTTGTACTAATGAGTTGATTTTGAAGCTAGCAGTATGGTTTAATTGAAGAATCATTGCATATATGAAGAGTTGCCATGAACGACACCTAAGGTTTTAAAAACCTTGAATTGGGGTTTCCCAGTTATGGAAAAATTAGGACGTGAGACCTAGACCATTAAAATCAGGAGACTTGGACGATTTGAACAGACATATCGCGCCTAATTTATGATACAGGGATTCCTGTTCGCTATTTTTGCATATGTCATATAGTGGGGGTTTAAAACCCCCGCTATCTTGTTTGTTTTTGTTTCAGATACAGCGAAGCCTTGAAGAAGATGGTGAGGTGTAGGCCAGTAAGTGGTTCATTTGAATTTTCGCGCTAAAGTCCCACTAACTCTTGTTTTATCTTACATTAATTGTTGGTCATATAATATTCAAAGCGCGCGTTTGGTTCAAGTGGCAGGCAAGTGTATTGGTAACCTCTGGGACCTGGGTTCGATCCCAGGTCCCCCTCCCTTTCCCTATATTTTTCTTCTAACTATGTTCATGTGCAGCTTGCTCCCTGATGACCATCCTACGCCCATAATCTCAATATGCCACTTGTCCCACAACCTCCATCCAATGGCCAAGATCTGAGGTCTATGGAACGCTGCAGTCAACGCGTATGCATGCTTCCAGGAAAAGTCAATAAGGCCTTAGACGTTGGGCCAAAAATGCTGGACTTTACCTCCAGTTTGGGGATAGCACCCCCATAGGTTTGCTTGTTTCATTTTTTTTTTTATATTTTCTTTGTTTTGTTTATTTTCTAATTAAATCTTTAAATTAATTTATAAAATATAAAAATAACAAAAAAAAAAAGCAGAAAGTCATAAAAAATAAAAAACATATTTTATTTTAATATTTTTGTAAATAAATTGTCAATTAATTTAGTTTTAAATTATAGGGTTAATTTAACATTTTTAATAAACTTAAAATTTGTAGAATTAGGTTTTAATTACTTTAATTACTTTTTCTTTTATTTTCTCATCACTAATAATTAACTATTTATTTTTATAAATAAAAATTGCATTATTTAATTAGGTTTAATTCTAGGGTCAATTTTAATATTTTTCCTTAATAAATAAAAGTTGTAGAATTAGGGTTAATTTAATTTAAATTTCATCTAATCTTCTCATTAAAAAATCAGAAATACAAAAAAACCTCAAAAATAATTTCTTTTCATTTTAATTTAATTAATTTGTTAATATAATTTAATTTCTTTAAAAAAGGGGTCCAACGCCCTCGCTTTCGATTTAATTCTCTTCGCATTTTTATTCCTTCTTTTAAATATTAATGTAATTCTCCCAAAGCCATGTAACTCGGACATTTTATATTTCTCGCACTTTATTTCTTTATTTTATGTCAAATCGGGTCCTGGATTTAATTTGGCGATGTGGACCCGCGCCTTTGTAATAGTCTAGGAACTTTACATTTCCCGCAACTTTTTAACTGTTAATAATGGCATGCAAGAATGAATGGCTAAAATAAAAATAACGCGTAGATCACCCATGACATGACAAGACAAAAATAAATGAACCTGACACACAAATCACACACCACCCCTAGGGTACGCCTCACTGTTGCCTTGCCTCGAAAGGTGATCGTCGAGTAGAGGATGTCTTAGTAAGTCCTCATGATCCGGGAACCTGGCATGAGGGTAGCTTCTAAGGTGTCTTCCCATTGCTCTGGTGATCACCATATCCCGAACCTCGAATTGACCCGAACACCTCCAACGGTGGTGCTACCTACCCCTCAATGGTGGGATGGCACTACTTTAAAGGACATTTACACAGACGAATTCCTTAGGGTAGGTAGACAACTCTAGATACTTGCTCTAAATCTCAAAACAATTCAAAAATACTTTTCACACCAACACCTTTTCAAAAAGCTCTCGAAAGCAATTTTTCAAACACTCTTGAGGACCGATACAAGAGTCGAATTGAAATTTTCAAAGAAACTTTTTAAAACCCACAATTGAAAAGCAAACAAACAATTTTTTAAAACACAAATGAGCAAGTATCTAAGAGCCCATGGATAACCATGGATAGAAAGGGTGCTAACACCTTCCCTTTCTATAATCTACCTCCCGAACCGAGAGCAATCTCTATAAGGAATTTTTCTATGCTTTTGTCCTTTCCATTTGGAGAAAATAAAAGACGGTGGCGACTCTTGCTTCCGCGACATTTCGCGAACCAGCGTTAAACAGTCAGTTCCAGATCCACCGATCACAGAACTGGCGACTCTGCTGGGGATAACTTTATAAAGTGAGGTGTACCTTAGGGATAGTTCATAACTGTGTTTTCAATTGCTTTCTTTGCTTGCTTTAAATTGTGGGACTGTCTTGGGAGTTCTATAGATCCTAACCCGGATCTGGGGATACCTTCTTAGAAAGTAGCAACAAGGCTGTGAGGGAACTGTGTGGGGTATACCGACATGGTTGAAACAGTCTGCTACGTTGATGTGGCACTTTGGTGTGTACCGGTAACCCTTGAGTTCAGTCAAGGAGAGTACAGGGCCTCCGCGTGGTGTCATGAAGCATCAACAGACTTTAGGAACCTTAATTGAACTATCTTGGCCTCTTTAGGGTAGTGAGATAACTGACTTTGGTGCAGTCCGAGGTTGGTTGATACTCGATACTACACTCAATTGAGGGTTGCTTTCCTGGAATATTTCGGTCGCCAGTTCAGTGGCTAAATCGAAACGATGAACAATGAAAGAAATCCAGTGATATTGGGACCCTTAGAACCCGGTTACTTCTAATAGGGCAGGTTGAGCCCACCAACTTCAAGAGGGTAATACCCAGACCCCATGCTGGCCTAAACTTTAAGGGCTCCTCTTGTGTGACTTGTGTGCCTTCGTACTTGACTACTTGCATGCTGGTTATCTGACACATGAACTACTTGCAGGTTTTGTTTATAGTCCTTAATTGGGACTTATAACAGGGTTTACTAAGTTTCTTGCAGGTTTTGTTTATAGTCCTTAATTGGGACCCATGACAGGTTTTACCTGAGTTTCTTGCAGGTTTTGTTTGCAGTCCTTAATTAGGGCTCATAACAAGGTTACTCACATTACCCCATGCATACCATAACATCATACCATTACATACATCCTAACCCATTTCAAGGATCTCAAGGGCTTGTGATGCAGGTCATGGTGAATCAACTATCCCAGCAAGGGGAAAAAGGGATTTATTTTCCTCTAGGCGAAGTTGTCAGGGGCTATGACCCACTTGATATGGTGAGCTCTGACTCTTGAAGAAGGTTCCACTAACCAAGGTTGTTTGGAAACCAAAACCAGACATGATGACTAAAGGCAGGGGCTATGACCCACTGGATATGGTGAGCCTTTGACCCCTGAAGAAGGACTCTCAACAACATGAAGTTCCTTCAATCAAGCTACTGGATCCCAACTCTAACAATTTTCTTGTCTACCCCGTGAGATCCTTAAAAACATTGCATATACATATCATTGCATTACAAGTATCCCTTTTTACAGGTTGCTTACCTTCTTCGCTGTTTATTTCAGCCGATCGTCATGAATCCTGAATCATCTACTGAGCAATCCATCAAGGCCCTCCAGGCTCAGAACGCCCAGTTCCAAGAGTTGATCATGAGTTTGGCCCAGGGGCAACAAGATCTGAAGACCCTGCTTTTGAAAAAGAAGAAGAAGAGGACTATTTTTGTTCAGCCCTAGACGCAGATCTAGGAACACACTGCAGGATGAAGCTGAAAGGACAACTCCATCTGTGGGGAAAGGCAGTCCCCATGAGAGAGAGGTACCTAGTCCAGTGGTCTCTGACAACGAGACGGAGTTCAATGATGAGCAGTACCCTCCAGCTGAGGACTGGTACAAACAACTAAAGGATCGTCTGAATGCCATGGAAATTCAACAAGTGCCGGGGTTGGATTTCAGAGACCTGGGTCTATCTTCTGGTGTGGTGATCCCACACAAATTCAAGGTTCCTTCTTTTGCTAAGTATGATGGGGCATCCTGTCCCAGGCTGCATCTCAGATCTTACATGCGGAAGATTCAACCATACACTGTGGACAAGAACTTGTGGATCCACTTCTTCCAGGAGAGTCTTTCAGGGACTCACCTCGAATGGTTCTATCAACTGGATGGGACCAAGGTTCGTAACTGGGAGGAGTTGGCTACTGCTTTCTATAAGCAGTATCAATATAATGCCGACCTTGCTCCTACACGTACCCAACTCCAGGGTATGTCGCTAGGGTCAAGTGAAGGTTTTAAAGAGTACGCACAGAAGTGGAGGGACCTGGCTGGCAGGGTACAGCCTCCATTAACTAACCGGGAACTCGTTGATATGTTCTTGGGGACCCTGTCTGGGCCGTTCTTCAATCATCTCATTGGTAATTCATCTGCAGGATTTACCGACCTCATTCTGACCGGGGAAAGAATTGAAGCTGGTATCAAGAGTGGGAAAATTCAAGAGGCCACACCTTCTGATACTCACAAAAAGCCTTACACGGGCAGGAAAGAGTCTAATGCTGCATACGGTCAAAAGAGTCGTCGTGACCAACAGGCAGGGGCAGTCATGATCTCTGGTTCTGCACCACGCCGACAACCACAAAAGGGAAATCAGCGAAGGCCGGACGAGCCTAAAAGACAATTCACCAACATCAACATGTCGTGGTCACAAGCATTGCAGTACATGTTGAAAATGAATCTGATTGCGGTGATCAACCCTCCTGCAAATCCCAAGACCTCCTCTCCAAACTATAACCCGGAGGCGAGGTGTGCTTATCATTCTAATAGCCCGGGGCACGACACTGAGGACTGTTGGGCGCTGAAATATAAGATCCAGAATATGATCGATGCTAAGGAGATTGAATTCGAGCCTGCTGAGACTCCCAATGTGACCACTGCTCCCTTGCCAAAACATGGCTAGGATTGAGAGATTTTTGTTCATTTGAATTCAAGTTGTATTTTTCTTTTCTTGTTCAAATAAACAATTGTCATGTTAAACTCTTTTATTTCATGAATGCATTACACATGTCCGTCTTGAATTAATTATGTTTATCATACTTAAAACTGTTTTCATATTTTTGTGATGATCAACTCTTGGTTAATAATGCTAAGCCTCTTGAGGGAGGATGACGAAAACGATACCGCGATCTTTACAATATGCTTTTGAACAGACCCCGCTAATGAGGTACAGGCATTGTTTCAATTCCTAAACACTGGAGTTATAAGGAAGATAATCCCTCGTCAACCCCTCTGAGCCAAAGAAGTAGGAGTTTTTCTTTTCGAAATTTAAAACCCTTAATCATAACCTAGGGCAGGGTAGTTCTCTCAGTTGATCCAAGTGCATAACAAATGGCACCAAAGAGGTCCTTACAAAAAAAAAAGAAGACAGTGATGATTCCGAATAATTATAAGGATAGGCAGTCATTATATCTCAAAAATAAAAACCCAATAAGTCAAAACCTATGAAGGAGACTTACAAAACTGGGGCATCCCGCTGACTATAATCACAAAAGAAACAGTTCAGGCAAAATTTAAGGATAGCGAAATAAAAAAGAAAGAGGTCATACAAACCCTCAACAAAAACAAAAAATGACTGCCTATTCAGAATAAATCATCAATATCTGAACCATCACTGGTATATCAAAGCAAGGACTCAAACAAGGTCTAAACGTACGATCAACTGAGCTTAGGTTTGAAGAACATCACGAAGAGCGGGTGGGTACAAATAATTTGAGCCTTTATCCTTTGTTTCTTAAACCGTGAACCAAGCCACGTTATAACCCTCAAAAGTCCTAGCTGAAGCGTGGGTTAGTTCGAAAGCACACTGTTACGAAAGGTATCCTGACTCCTTAAGGCCTACGGTAAATACGGAGTTGACATCACGTTTTACAAACATTCACTTGTTTTATGGAAAAAATGAATTTTCAAAATCTTCAAGACAGACATAAGCTTGGCATTTTTGATATAACATTGTTTGCATATGACTTTTTATTTGAACAGCAGGAAAATTCGCACGAAGAATATCTGGTGAACAAAAGCACTTCCAATCAAGGGGCAGGGCATGATCAGTGTCTACTATCTGGGGCAAATCTCCGCCTGAGTCACTTGGGGCATTCCAACAACGAATCTTGCCTGATCAAGTACCTTCTCGTGGCATGACAAAACACTTCTAACAGAGGCAACCCCCTTACATCCTGAGAGCGTGGACATAGTCGAAAAAATACTACGCAAAATCAAAGACCCGCTAGGTTGACACACCTAGGCAAAATTAAGGGCTTCCCGGCGAACCAAAAAGGTTCGGGCAAAAATAAGGGATGAAAATGAAAAATCTGTACACCCGGCAAGTCGAAAAACTGAAAAGGCGGCTTGGGCAAAAATGGGTATCCCGGTGGACTGAAAACCCGAAAGGGCGGTCCAGGAAAAATTTAGGGATTTAAGCGTACGACTATGTCCCGGCATCTTGTCACCTGCCTACCAGAAGAAGGCTGGTCCCTCAACAACTATCAGCACCTCACAGGTCTTCCTCTCCCACCTCAGAAACAGGGGCAATAATGAGTCTTCCAGGTGATCCAGTTGCTCTGTCAACCAAGGTACCAAGGAAAGGTTAATGCAAAGAAGATTACCATCTACCTTTACAAATTCCAGATCATGGGTTAACATCCGAAACCAAACAGGACAATCATCCACTTAATCACCATCAGGCAACCCTACACCGGTTCCTTCTCAACTTTCAGACAAAGTCCTACACGGACTCATCCACAAGTAACCCTACACTGGTTCTTTTTCTCTCAGAAAAAGTCTTACACAGACTTATCATCAAAGTAACCTTACCCCGGCTCCTCCAGAGGTCTTACACGGACTCACCCTCCACAAGAAACCTTACCCCGGTTCCTCCAGAAGTCTTACACGGACTTATCCTAAGATAACCTTACCCCGGTTCATCAAGAAGTTTCACACGAACTTACCCCACAAGAAACCTTACCCCGGTTCATCAAAAAGTTTTACACGAACTTATCCTGCAGTAACCTTACCCCGGTTCCTCCAGAAATCTTACATGGATTTATCTCAAGATGACCTTACCCCGGTTCATCAAAAAGTTTTACACGAGCTTATCCTGCAGTAACCTTACCCCGGTTCCTCCAGAAGTCTTACACGGATTTATCTCAAGATGACCTTACCCCGGTTCATCAAGAAGTTTTACACGAACTTATCCCGAAATAACCCTACACAGGTTCCCTTCTCAAGCTCCAGACGTAGTTTTACATGGACTCGTCATCAGTAAACCCTACACAGGTTTCATTCTTCCAAGATGTGGTTTTACACGAGCTCATCATCAGGCAACCCTACATAGGTTCCCTCTTTCAACTTACAAAAATTACAGTTCAAAATTTCCCCAGGAGAGTCCAACCCAGTCTCCCCAGGAAAGTTCAATCCATCTCCCCAGCAGTAAGCTTATCCCCAGTAGATTCTGGAAGCTTATCCTCGCAGAGCATGAACGCGTCTCCCGGCTTTATTCAAAGAGTTATTTCCTTACCAGGATATAACTGGGTTATCCTCAGCCAAAAGCCACGGAAAGAGCATCCTCGATGAAGTCTTCTTATCCCCAGCGAAGTCTATTAGCACTTCCAACACAACAAGGGTATCCCCAGCAAGTTACCATCAACGTTCCAACAAAGTATCTCTCTCCCCACAGAGTATTGCTTCCCAGAAAGGTCGCTAGAATATCTTTTCTCCCCGCAGAGTAGTCCATTCGCCAAGTTTATTCCCCAACGGAGTTATCTTCTCCTACCGGTATGCTTGCAACTATCATCCCCAGCGGAAGCAAAGAT
Source organism: Vicia faba (assembly GCA_948472305.1). Classification (NCBI taxonomy): domain Eukaryota; kingdom Viridiplantae; phylum Streptophyta; class Magnoliopsida; order Fabales; family Fabaceae; genus Vicia; species Vicia faba. The sequence goes on along the minus strand of OX451737.1, from coordinate 1,679,911,264 downwards.
CTATTCTTCAACATCAGCCCAGGAGTGACTTCCCGGCACCCGTCAGGGATTTACTTTCCTAGACGAAAAACATACATTCATAAACATCGCACTTCCATACATTATAGCATGCATATACGCATCATACTTTACAAATCTCATTTATGTTGAGAACATCATTGCTTGATCCATATCATGCATTGCATATGACTGACCTTTACCTTTCAGGAAAAGATTCAGTTAAGTTCTCAGCTATTTCAAGACCTAGACCGGTTCAGTTAAGTCGACCCTAAGATTTTTCTGTTTCTTATCCAGTCAAAGGCCTTCTCTGGTTCAGTCAGATCGACCCTAAGATCTCCCTGTTTCTTATCCAGTTGAAGACATTTCAAGACCTAGACCGGTTCAGTTAAATCGACCCTAAGATTTCTCTGTTTCTTATCCAGTCAAAGGCCTTCTCTGGTTCAGTCAGATCGACCCTAAGATCTCCCTGTTTCTTATCCAGTTGAAGATTTCAAGACCTAGACCGGTTCAGTTAAATCGACCCTAAGATTTTTCTGTTTCTTATCCAGTCAAAGGCCTTCTCTGGTTCAGTCAGATCGACCCTAAGATCTCCCTGTTTCTTATCCAGTTGAAGATTTCAAGACCTAGACCGGTTCAGTTAAATCGACCCTAAGATTTTTCTGTTTCTTATCCAGTCAAAGGCCTTCTCTGGTTCAGTCAGATCGACCCTAAGATCTCCCTGTTTCTTATCCAGTTGAAGACATTTCAAGACCTAGACCGGTTCAGTTAAATCGACCCTAAGATTTTTCTGTTTCTTATCCAGTCCAAGGCCTTCTCTGGTTCAGTCAGATCGACCCTAAGATCTCCCTGTTTCTTATCCAGTTGAAGATTTCAAGACCTAGACCGGTTCAGTTAAATCGACCCTAAGATTTTACTGTTTCCTATCCAGTCAAAGGCCTTCTCTAGTCCAGCTAAATTGACCCCTAACAGATTTTCCTGATAAAGACTCAGTAGAAGATATCCAAGATTCTCTCAATGATACTGTTGAGGTTGAAGTCGCCTGTGGTTCTCTCCCCGTTACTGCGGAGGTAGTAATCGCCCCAAGATTCTCTCAATGATTACTGTTGAGGTTGAAGTCGCCCAAGATTCTCTCAATGATTACTGTTGAGGTTGAAGTCGCCCAAGATTCTCTCAATGATTACTGTTGAGGTTGAAGTCGCCCAAGATTCTCTCAATGATTACTGTTGAGGTTGAAGTCGCCCAAGATTCTCTCAATGATTACTGTTGAGGTTGAAGTCGCCCAAGATTCTCTCAGCGTTACTGTTGAGGTTGAAGTCTCCCAAGATTCTCTCAATGATTACTGTTGAGGTTGAAGTCGCCTATGGTTCTCTCCCAGTTACTGTGGAGGTAGTAATCGTCCAAGGTTCTCTCAGCGTTCCTGTTGAGGCGGTAACTATTCCTGGTTCATTCATCACCTTTTGAAGATCCAGATTCAGCTCCTGTAACCAATCAAGACACATCTATACAAAGAATCTGAAGACCAGCTCCTGCAACGGGTCAGGTAATCCTTTTATTTTGCAGGTACGCAAGTTCTCGCTAAGGAATCTCTTACGCGATCAACATCCAGATGGCATCTATAAGCCCATCCACCATCCATCATCTCTCAGCATGGCATCTATAAGCCCATCATCCTATCCATCAATCTCCAAATGGCATCTATAAGCCCATTCCCCACCATCACACCACTATGTGAGCGCAAATTTCTGGGCACTCTAGTGTTCAATCATCTTCCACCTTCAGATTACGAAAGGCACGTCAGCCAATCTGCATCCTCAGGTCTAAGAAGATTGAACAGGGGCAACTGTTGTACCCCAAAATTTGCCCTCCCATATTCTTCAAGATTTGCCAAGTCAAAGCTTCAAAATTCCCCAAGGGTTGCACAAGTCAAGGGCCTCCTAACAGTCAAAAATTAGGGTTTTGGTTCTGACAAAGAAAATGAAGTTTCCAAGGGTCCAATAAAGTCCCACATGCTTAGAAATATGGTCAAGCATCCTCATACCAAGTTTCAAGACTTACAACACAAAATTGCACAGTCAAAAATCCTAATTGCACTACAGTCAACTGTAGGGGCAAAATGGTCATTTGACAGTCAAAAGTTCAAATTTTTGGTCAACATCTCATTTTGAAGCCATAAACATCATTTGATCAATGCTTGATCATGATTCTCAAAGCCTGGCTCAAAAAGTCTCAAGATGCAAAAGTTTCCATATTTGGACAGTTGAAAAAGTCAACTGTAACTTGACCAAGGCATAACTTCCACATGGATTATCATAAAAATTCCATCCAAATCTCATTTTGAAGATAAAGACATTTCCTACAACTCCTATTCACACTTCAAGTCCAAGAGATGCTCTCACAAAAAGTTATCAATTTCAACATTATAGGTCATTTTCAAAAGTCAACAAAAAGGGACTTTAAGTCAAAGGCCATAACTTGAGATTGGTAAATCAAAATGACATGGGACCAAAGACATTGGTTAGAGGACTTCAAGTCCTTTCCAAAATGTCCAAGAACATGAGCAAAGCTTAAAAATTGAGCAAGTTATGCCTTGTGGAAGTTGGGAAATGTTTGGATATTTTGAAAAGTTAACTTTGCTTCAAATGTCTTAAAATTGCTAATGGGCCTCTTTTTCTTCCAAGATTCATCATCCAAAGCATGTGCACGACCATTTGGCCCAGAGGGAAGTTTTTCATCATTTTTATTTATTTATTTGAATTTTTAATTGCTAATAATTCATTTAATTAATTAAAATATATGAAAAATACCAAACCTAAGTTTTTGAATCTTTTTATGCATGGAATACACTCAATATTTCGTGCATGATCAGATTTGGAAAGAATCAAGGTAATTGAGCATGATTTGTATCAAATTTGCATGAAAAAAGATTTGAAAAGATTATGCAAAATCACAAAATCAAAAGCATTGATTCCATGGATATTTGGCTTATTTTGTTGACCTAAAACACTCACACATATATATACATACAAACCCTAGTGCTCAGGACCTCCCAGCTGCGCCAGAAAAGAAGAACCAAGTTGAGTTTTTGTCAAGAAATTCCAAAACTGAAAACTAGGTTCCAGTGCGATTCAAGGCCAAATAATCATTCCATTGTGTTCCTGAGGCTTCAAGGAACGTGTTTGAATAAAAATCATCATCCCTAACATCAAGAATTGGTAACTAGAAGTCAGATTGTGTAACTTTTTTTGCATAATCGTGTTTTATTATTCAGGCCATATCCATGCATTTTGATTCTTGATTTGTACTAATGAGTTGATTCTGAAGCTAGCAGTATGGTTTAATTGAAGAATCATTGCATATATGAAGAGTTGCCATGAACGACACCTAGGGTTTTAAAAACCTTGAATTGGGGTTTCCCAGTTATGGAAAAATTAGGACGTGAGACCTAGACCATTAAAATCAGGAGACTTGGACGATTTGAACAGACATATCGCGCCTAATTTATGATGCAGGGATTCCTGTTCGCTATTTTTGCATATGTCATATATTGGGGGTTTAAAACCCCCGCTATCTTGTTTGTTTTTGTTTCAGATGCAGCGAAGCCTTGAAGAAGATGGTGAGGTGTAGGCCAGTAAGTGGTTCATTTGAATTTTCGCGCTAAAGTCCCACTAACTCTTGTTTTGTCTTACATTAATTGTTGGTCATATAATATTCAAAGTGCGCGTTTGGTTCAAGTGGCAGGCAAGTGTATTGGTAACCTCTGGGACCTGGGTTCGATCCCAGGTCCCCCTCCCTTTCCCTATATTTTTCTTCTAACTATGTTCATGTGCAGCTTGCTCCCTGATGACCATCCTACGCCCATAATCTCAATATGCCACTTGTCCCACAACCTCCATCCAATGGCCAAGATCTGAGGTCTATGGAATGCTGCAGTCAACGCGTATGCATGCTTCCAGGAAAAGTCAATAAGGCCTTAGACGTTGGGCCAAAAATGCTGGACTTTACCTCCAGTTTGGGGACAGCACCCCCATAGGTTTGCTTGTTTCATTTTTATTTATTTTATATTTTCTTTGTTTTGTTTATTTTCTAATTAAATCTTTAAATTAATTTATAAAATATAAAAATAACAAAAAAAAAGCAGAAAGTCATAAAAAATCAAAAACATATTTTATTTTAATATTTTTGTAAATAAATTGTCAATTAATTTAGTTTTAAATTATAGGGTTAATTTAACATTTTTAATAAACTTAAAATTTGTAGAATTAGGTTTTAATTACTTTAATTACTTTTTCTTTTATTTTCTCATCACTAATAATTAACTATTTATTTTTATAAATAAAAATTGCATTATTTAATTAGGTTTAATTCTAGGGTCAATTTTAATATTTTTCCTTAATAAATAAAAGTTGTAGAATTAGGGTTAATTTAATTTAAATTTCATCTAATCTTCTCATTAAAAAATCATAAATACAAAAAAAAACCTCAAAAATAATTTCTTTTCATTTTAATTTAATTAATTTGTTAATATAATTTAATTTCTTTAAAAAAGGGGTCCAACGCCCTCGCTTTCGATTTAATTCTCTTCGCATTTTTATTCCTTCTTTTAAATATTAATGTAATTCTCCCAAAGCCATGTAACTCGGACATTTTATATTTCTCGCACTTTATTTCTTTATTTTATGTCAAATCGGGTCCTGGATTTAATTTGGCGATGTGGACCCGCGCCTTTGTAATAGTCTAGGAACTTTACATTTCCCGCAACTTTTTAACTGTTAATAATGGCATGCAAGAATGAATGGCTAAAATAAAAATAACGTGTAGATCACCCATGACATGACAAGACAAAAATAAATGAACCTGACACACAAATCACACACCACCCCTAGGGTACGCCTCACTGTTGCCTTGCCTCGAAAGGTGATCGTCGAGTAGAGGATGTCTTAGTAAGTCCTCATGATCCGGGAACCTGGCATGAGGGTAGCTTCTAAGGTGTCTTCCCATTGCTCTGGTGATCACCATGTCCCGAACCTCGAATTGACCCGAACACCTCCAACGGTGGTGCTACCTACCCCTCAATGGTGGGATGGCACTACTTTAAAGGACATTTACACAGACGAATTCCTTAGGGTAGGTAGACAACTCTAGATACTTGCTCTAAATCTCAAAACAATTCAAAAATACTTTTCACACCAACACCTTTTCAAAAAGCTTTCGAAAGCAATTTTTCAAACACTCTTGAGGACCGATACAAGAGTCGAATTGAAATTTTCAAAGAAACTTTTTAAAACCCACAATTGAAAAGCAAACAAACCATTTTTGAAAACACAAATGAGCAAGTATCTAAGAGCCCATGGATAACCATGGATAGAAAGGGTGCTAACACCTTCCCTTTCTATAATCTACCTCCCGAACCGAGAGCAATCTCTATAAGGAATTTTTCTGTGCTTTTGTCCTTTCCATTTGGAGAAAATAAAAGACGGTGGCGACTCTTGCTTCCGCGACATTTCGTGAACCAACGTTAAACAGTCAGTTCCAGATCCACCGATCACACCAGGCATGTGACTTGGTAATAAAATGCATCATTCTACTACAAGGCGATCCCAGGGACAAATGGACTCCCACCTACGAAGGGTCATTTGTTGTCAAGAAAGTATTCTCGGGTGGTGCCATGATGTTAACCACTATGGACGGTGAAGATTTCCCACACCCTGTGAACATGGACATAGTAAAAAAATACTACGCATAAGAACGACCTGCTAGGTTGACATACCCAGGCAAAAATAAGGGCATCCTGGAGAACAAAAAGGGTTCGGGAAAAAATTAGGGATATATACAAAAGATTGTACACCTGGCAAGTCGAAAACCTGGAAGGGCGGCTTGGGCAAAAAAGGGTATCCTGGTGGACTGAAAACCCAAAAGGGCGATCCAGGAAAAAGTTAGGGATTAAAAGCATACGACTATGTCCCGTTGGATCACTACAAGCCAGCTTTATTACCAAGGTCAAAAGTTCAAATGGTACAAGATCAGTTCAATCGACTTCTTACGACGACAAGGGATGATGTTCGAAGACATGGGGTTAATAGCAGAGTTGGAACCCAATGAGATCAATTTCACATGGCTATATATATATTTGTTTTCACTTTGTATTATTTTCATTTCACGACGACTTACTCTTACTAGGATTTCCGTCTCTTTGTACAAAAAAACGCTTGTTTATAGGCAAATTATCAATACAAATATACTTTGAAGTGTAAACTTTTTGTTTTTTCTATTTTGATTGCAAAAACGTCCAATGACTAAAATTGAATGAACATATGCATATGAACATGATTAGCTGTTAACAAATATACGCATGAGAACAAGAATAAATACTTACTCTAGGAGCCAGAATAACACCCCACAGAGTAAATTCATACAATTTCCTTTCGGAAGTTCCAATCAGCATATCTCCTGGAAATTCTCTTCCCCAGCCGAGTTTAGCCTTCCAAAACTGAAAGAGAAACCTTGCATAGCTCTTCCCCAGAAGAATTTGTTTCCCCAGTAAAATCTCCAGAATGTCTTCTTCAACAGGGTTTATTTCCCTAACAGACTGCCATCTCCCCAGCTTGAATCTATTCCTCAGACTACAACAAAACACTGACGAAACTCCTCTCTCCCAGTAGAGTTGCCACTGTCCCTAAAAAGTCGCTACAAAACCTGGAGTCCGACCAGAATACCAGTTAACTTTACTCTCCCCAAACAAATTGGAAGTCTAATCATTTCTTTTATCCCCAATCAATGTATATAAGAATTAAAGTTCCCCAGTAGAGCAATGGACAACCAAAACTCTTGAACTCTACTCCCCAAGCAAAAATTAACATCCCCTGCAGATTTTACTCAAACAGCAAATATGAATCCCCTGCAGAAGTATTCAAGACAAAATTGAATATACACATACTCTTCATCCACGGATATAGTCAGGGATTTATGTTCCCGTATAAAGATACATTCCAACAATATTCATACATCATGACATATGCATATAAAACATATAGCATGATCTCATTTATTTTTGAGAACATCATTAAGCAATGCATTTCATACATCGTGACATTTCATACAACTAACTCTTTACCTTTTCAGGAAAGATTAATCAACAGACAAATATCATCAACAATTTTCAACAGTTCGAGATCAATTCCCGAACCAGGACGGGTCGACTATCTTTATCGCCAATGGTGTGAACTCCCGAAATAGAACGGGTTTACCAACAAACTGATTATAGATCAATTCCCGAAACCAAACAAAGCGACTATCTGCATGACAAACACTTCCTTCACAGACCTCTGTTGGTTCAGTTTAAATTGACCAATGATTTATCCTGATTTGTTTCCAGTAGACACTTTCTCTGGTTCAGTTAAATCGATTCTAAGATTTATGCTGATTCGATATCCAGTTAAAGACTGTTCAAGACCTCTGCTAGTTTAGTTTAAATCGACCAATGATTTATCCTGATTTGTTTCCAGTAGGCACTTCCTCTAGTTCAGTTAAATCGACCCTAAGATTCATGCTGATTCATATCCATTTAAAGACCATTTTAGACCTATACTGGTTCAGCTTACATCAACCAATGATTTACCCTGATTCGTTTCTAGTCGACATTTTCTCTGGTTCAGTTAAATCGACCCTAAGATTTATTCTAATTCTTATCCAGTCAAAGACACATACAGACATCTAATAAAGATTTATTTTGATACTTCTTCCAATCTCTATCAACAGTTACTTTAGATGGCATCTATAAGCCCATCTCCAATCATTTTTCATCACCTCTCCTAATGGCATCTTTAAGCCTATTCCTGAAACAATCAACCAATACCATTACTTCGTACACTAGCAAGTGCAAATTTCTGAGCACTTTAGTGTTCAATCATCTTCCACCTTCAAGTTAAGAATGGCGAACATACCAATCTAACTCTTCAGGTTTAAAAAGATTTAACAGGGGCAGTTGTTGTACCCCAAAATTTTCCCTCTCTTTTCTCAAGACATTTCTCACAAAGGATCACCAATGCTTAAGGATTCTCAAGAATTGATCAGACAAACTCATCTCTTAAGCATTGAGGCCACTAATTAGGGTTTTGATTTTCACAAGGGAAATTGGACTTCTAATGCCTCAAAATACTTTCATGGTTCATTATGGTTCTCCAAGAATACTCATGCCAAGTTTCAAGTCTTAGATCACAATTTTGCTCAGTCAATATATCAGATGACTGAAAATCAGTTGTATTGGGTAAAAAGTCAATTATGCTCAACCTACAGTCAAACTTCAAGATTTTTGGCCCATATAAATATTTTTAAGTCATATTCATCAATTGATCAAGGTTTTATCACAATTCCTCAAGAAAAGCATTCAAATCATCAAAGGGGCAAAATGGTCAAAATTAGGGTTTTGAATGGGATTAACCAATCATTGACTTTTGACCTAATACATGACTTAATGGTTTGAAGCATGATATTAAGAATTAAAACACAATATTTTGACTTAATTTCATGGCTCAAATCATTTCTCAAGATCAAACAATTGATAGTTGAAATTTGATCAACTGATGAAAAAGTTAACTATTACACCAAAAGTCAAACTTTAACTTTTTGGTCAATATTGAGTTTCAAAGATCAAGATTCATCAAGAAATTAAAAAGTATGAATTTTTATCATCAACAATCAAGAAAATCAAAAGTCCATAAAAAAGTCAAACTTTTCAAGACTTAGAAAAATTTCTAAGTGTTTTTAAACCTTGATAATTTCACTACTTCATGGAAATTTTTCACCAAGATGCAAAATGATTCTAAGAAAACATGGCAATTTTTCACCTCGTGAAATCGTGACTTTTTTTTTCTAAAACACTTAGTGAAATTTTCACCTAGTTTAGGCAGATTTTTGTCCCAACTTCTTGGCCTATTTTCACATAGTTTAAATTTGATTTAGCCATAGTGGAAAACATGAAAGTTGTAGACAATGTTTCAAGCTTTCCAAAATGTCCAAGAACTTGAAGAGATCATTTTTGAGCTAAGATAATCAAAGGCAAGAAGTTAGGCATCCATTCTTGAATTACAAGTCATTTTGATGAGGAAACCTTGGTCAAATCTCATAACTATGCTGCATAATATTACTTTGCGGGCTTCTAACTTGCAATTCACTACATAGTTAATGGTTTACACAATTGTTAGAGCTATGATCAAAACATTAGAGCCATTATCCAAGAGACTCGTCCATTTTTGGCACAAATTAACAATGTTATTCTTGTAGAGTTGCTTTAATCACAAAGTCAACTTATATTGAGCCTCTAACTTGCTCTCTCGGCACACACTCAACATAAAAAGTCAGATGAACATCTTTAAAGCTTCTAACCAATCTAGATAGCCTTGTACCATGCCTTGGAGAGAGGTTTGTCAAGCTTGTTTAAAAAACAAGTCAAAAATCCATAACTTGTGATCTTGTGATTCTGAACACTCCAAGCTTCTAAACCTTTTCCTATAAGTAAAAGCACTATTTTGCAAGATAGGACACGTATTAGCAAGCTGAGAAACTCCCCTAAACTCCCTCAAACTCAGAATTGCTCACAAACCTCATTTTTGTGCCATTTCTGACCTTACACCTCAAACTCTCATTTGACTCGTGCGTTCTTCCTCAAAATCAATCACAAAGCATCTATATATCATTTAGAACCTAACCAAACACCTGTTACACGACTGTAACACCTCCATGACCATCCTCCATTTTCAAAAACAGCACCTTGCACATTGACTTCTCCAGTACGATTCAGGCACTCTCAGCTTAAAGTAACCTTTGCAGTAGCTTCCTAGAGGTCCATTGAAGCTAACCAGATCATCACAACACCTTGAAAAGTGCTCAAACTCAAAACACGATCTCCATTTGCAAGGTGAATTTTCTGTACTTCCATCTCTTCATACAAGCATCATTTTGCTTTGATTTTAAAAGATAAAATGTAGGCATCATAGCCCTAAAACTAACCATGTCCTTAGAATTCATTTATATTGCCTGAGCATGGAGAATTTTAAGTTTGAAATTTCTGAAAAGCTAGGTCAGATTTAGTACCAAATAAAATTCGTGCTTATCTTTGATCCATTGTTTTTACATATTTGAGATCGTGGTGAAATTTCTAACAAGTTTGATGTTTATAATTTCTGAAATGGTTGAGAAATGGGCAAGATACGAATTTCAAATTTGTTGCTCTGGTTATGGCGCGAGGAAGAAGATGAAGTTGTCACTACCTTGGTTTATTTTATATTTATTAGTTGTTGTTCTTATACCGGATGAAACAGCCACCCCAGTGGCATAGAGCACGCGCTAAAGGCATTAGTACGAAGGTTCCTGGGCTCGAGCCCCAGCGTCCCCTTTTGTTTCTTCTTTTCATATTTTCTTTGTTTCTTTTCCACTCTCAAGCGCGTCTGGGCCTTCTAGTGTTGGGCCTACTTCTTTTTACTCAATACCACCCCCTATTTTCTCAATAACACTGGCCCAACATTTTTATTTATTTTGTTTTTCTGATACAAACAAAAATAAACCTTGGGCCTAAACCAAAAAAAATGTTTCTTTTCTCAAAAACCTCTATGTTTTCTTTTCAAACTCCCTGACCCAATTTTTATATTTTATTTTATTTTCTTTCTTTTCTTTTATTATTTATTTTTAATCAAAATCTCAAAAATATATTTTTCTTAAATAATTATATTTTCCCATTTTATTTTATTTTCATATGCAAAAATAGTATAAATATTTCTCTTAGACTATTTTATTTCTTTTTCTTATTTAAACTAATTTAGACTTAGGTCTTCATATTAATTTTCTCTTTTAATTAAATTAACTTAGACTTTATAGTTTTTATTAATTAACTTCTCTTGTAATTAATTAATTTAATTAGGTTAATTAAAACCTTTCCATGAAAATACGAAAAAAACAATTTTTTTCTCTTTTCTTTATCTTTACATTTTTGTACATTTCATTATTTCACACTATAATTTATGTAATTGTCAAAGCTTTGTAATAGTAATTAGGGTTTATTTTACTTGTCATCCCCATTTGTAATTTGTACCTCCATCCCCAAAAATATTGTAATAGTGTAGGACTTTTAATTTCCACAATTTATCGTTTTCTATATTATTGCTAGTAATTAGGGTTTGTATGGTAAGACTTAAAATCAAACAATAGAAAACCCCAATTCAAGACAATTTAAATGAAAACAATACACTTTGCACACATACACCTCTAGGGTAACCCACACTTGTTGCCTCAGATAAAACAGTCATGTCCCTCGAACGTGGGATACTTTAGCAAAGACCCTCGATTACAAGATCGTAGTCCCTCGATGACCCCTTGATGTTGCCTTCGGTAAACGATCTTAGTCCCTTACGAAAATTGCTAAAGTATCCTACAATGTTTCCTTTTAAGACTATACAATGACCCACGCATGTCCCTTCACATCCAATGATATGGTTTCTTACTAACTAATGGTAAGATGATACTATCTAAAGGAGGAGGAAAAGAACAAATACTTTCTTTTGAGTAGATAGAACACTCGTAGTTGCTTGCTCAGAAACATTTAAAAACAAAACATCTTTCAAAAACACCAAGACCTTCATGAAATATTTTCAAAAGTCAACACTTTGTATACATTCTTATAGAGATGAGAATCATTACAAAGTTCGCCTAAACGAAGGCATTCTCAAAAATAATTTCAAACAAACACAAACACATTTATAAAGCATTTCAAAAGTGAGCTAGAAATTAAGAGCCCGTAGATAACTACAGATGAAAAGGGTCTAACACCTTCCCTTTTCATAACCTACCCCCCGAACTCAAGAAAATTCTCAAAAGGTCTTTCCTGTTCTTTTCTCCCTTTCCTTTATGGGATAAAAGAAAAATCGGTGGCGACTCTTGCTATCCGCAACATTTGCGATAAAACCCTAAACACCCAAGTCAGTTCTCCCACCGTATTACAATAACTCTACAGAATTACATAAGTTATGTGATGAGAATGGAATTGAGCATGAGATTACTGCTTCTTATACTCCCCAACACAATGGTCTTTCTGAAATAAGAAATCATACTTTGTTTGATATGACAAGAAGCATGCTGAAAGAGAAGAAGCTTCCTTACACCTTGTGGAGAGAAGTTGTTGCCACCGCAACATATATGCTCAACAGGTGTCCAACGAAGAAGTTAACATAAATTGTTCCTTTAGAGAAGTGGACTAGAGACAAGTAAAGTTTTAGCTATCTGAAGGTGTTTGATTATGTATGTTACAAATATGTTCCAGAATCTAGAAGACAAAAGATGTATGATAGAAGAAAAGTGATGTTACTACCACAATACAGGTGCGTACAAGATTTATTGTCCAGAAACTAATAAATTTGAAATCAGCAGAGACATCATTTAAAGGAGTCAGAAACTTGGGATTGGAGCAAGTATCAATCTATTTCTGGTGTAGTACCAACACTAGAGGTAACTTCTGAAAATACTTCAGAAGGTTTGGAAGATGAGTCAGAACTTAAAATTTATGAAGAAGAGTCAAAGTTAGAAGATGATTCTGGAGACTTTGAAGATAAGTCAGATGGTGAGTTCGATTATGATCTAGATTTTGGCAATGATCCAGAATCTGGTGGTGATCATGTTTCTTGAAGGGAAAACTCTGAAGACATTGGTTCTATAGGACAAGATTCTGAAGCTGATCATATTTCTGAAGGTAGTAGTTCTGGACTAAGTCCAGAAGCTAATGTTGTTCCAGGCTCTGTAGAAGATTCAGAATAAGTTCAGAGGCCACAAAGAAGCAGACAAATACCAAGAAGGTTTATAGAGTTTGACATGTTACAAGACACTGAAGTAGATTCTAAAGGAGAAGTGGTTCAGTGTGCCATGTTAGTAGATTCTGAACCAGTGGGTATTAAAGACGCTCTCAAGAAGAAAGTATGGTTAAATTCCATGAAAGAAGAACTTGAGACTGTAGAAAGAACAAGACTTAGGAGTTGACTAAGCTTCCAAACAAGAAGAAAGCCGTCAGTGTCAGATGGATTTTCAAGGTAAAATTTAAGCCAGATGGATCAATTGGAAAGCACAAAGCAAGGCTAGTTGCTAAGGGTTTTCTTCAGAAACCTGGGCTAGATTACTTTGAGGTATTTGTGCATGTAGTTAGACATGAAACAATCAGACTAGTGATTGCTATAACTGTAAATAGAAATTGGCTTCTGATGCATCTGGATGTGAAGTCCGCTTTTCTGAATGGTCCATTACAAGAAGAGGTATATGTGTCATAACCTCCTGAATTTTTGAAAAAGAATCAGGAAGGGATGGTGTACAAGTTACATAAAGCTCTGTATGGATTGAAGAAAGCACTCAAAGCTTGAAATTTGAAGATTGATTCATTTTTCAAGAAGCAGAGGTTTTAGAAATGTGATATGGAATATGGTGTTTATGTACAACATTCTGGAGACAATATAATTCTGGCGTGTCTCTATGTTGATGACATATTGCTTACAGGTAGTTGTTCTAAAGAGGTAGTCAAGTTCAAGAAGATTCTGATGAATGAGTTTGAAATGATTGACCTAGGAAAGTTGGTATACTTTCTAGGGATGGAGGTATTATACTCTAAGAAGGGTATAATTTTGCATTAGCTGAAGTATGAACTTGAGCTTCTGAAGAGATTTAAGCTGCAGAATTGTAAGACTGTTGTCACACTTTCAGAAACCAATCATAAATTAGATTCTGATTCTGAGGGTGAGGATGTGGATGCTACAACCTTCAAATAATTGGTTGGTTCTCTAAGGTATTTGTGTAATACCAGGCCTGATATTTGCTATGCAGTTGGAATGATTAGTAGGTTCATGAGTAAACCTAAGTGGTCGCATTACCAGGCTGCTATCAGGATTCTGTGGTATATCAAGGGAACTTTGAAGTATAGAGTACTATTTCCTTCTGAAAGTAAGACGAATTCAAAGTTGATGAGTTATTATGATTCTAATTGGTATGGAGATAGAGTTGATAGAAAAGTACTTTTGGATACTTGTTTAAATTTCTGGGAGGTCATATTTCTTGGTGTTCCAAGAAGCAACATGTTGTTTCACTATCAACGTGTGAAGCTGAGTACATTGCAAGTGTTGTAGCTGCATGTCAAGTTGTTTGTCTTCTGAATCTATTGCAGGATCTAAAGATCAAGGTAGAAAAGTCTTTGAAGCTAATGATTGATAATAAGTCTGCAATCAATCTCGCTAAGAACTGTTGGAAATCCACCAATACTTAATGATGAATTTCGACCACCACTTGATGATTAGTTATGAGACAAACAAAGAAAAGACAATAGAGATATTTCTGCAGAATTTCTCTTCTGCCCACAAACTGTGGAATCTTTATTATTAACTTTGCAACTGCAAAATACTGTGAATGACTTTTTTACAAAAATAGGGGTTACTCCCTCTATTTATAGATTTAGGTTAGCTTGCTCCCTAAGCTAAAACCCAAGCCCAAAATATCTTTTTACTAAAACAAATCTAATCAAATCTATTCTAGATTTAAATTCAAATCTATTTAAATCTAAACAAATCAAATCTTCTTTTGACACATATGAATTACAATTTAACACACCACCTAATTCATTGTGTCTAAACTGTCTATGTTCATCATGGCCCTTATCTTTCTGAATACTTCGACCTGCACTCCTTTCGTCATGATGTCTGCAATCTGATTCTCAGTTCTGCAGTGTTCCAAATTCATCTTCCCATCTGCTACCTGCTCTCGAAGATAATGGAACCTCATTTCAATGTGCTTACTTTGACCATGTGCTATTGGGCTCTTCGCCATATTGATAGCTGACATACTGTCTATCTTCATGGTAATTGCTCCATGATTTTTCCCTGTTATCTCTTCGACCAAGTTCACCATCCAGGTTGCTTGACATGCACAAAGAGAAGCAGCTATGTATTCTGCTTCGCATGATGATAATGCCACTACTGGTTCTTTTCTCGAACTCCAAGCAATTGTTGCACCACCTAGCATAAACACATATCCTGCTGTTGACTTTCGATCTTCAGCATCACTACACCAACTCGAATCAGTGTATCCAACTAACTTGCATTCTTTTCCTTTATCAACTGCAGGAAATAGAATGCCATAATCGAAAGTTCCTTTAAGATACCTTAGTATCCTCTTCACAGCTGCTAGATGTGATAGCTTTGGCTTCTGCATGAATCTACTTACCATACCTACGCTATATGCTAAGTCAGGCCTTGTATGACAAAGGTATCTCAATGATCCAATAAGTCTTCTGTATTGGGTTGGATTAACATCATCTTCATCTGCATCTTTCGACAGTTGCAGTCTTGGTTCTGCAGGTGTCGAAGTTGCATTGCATTCTTCCATCTCAAACCTTTTGAGAATTTCTCCTGCATATCTTCTTTGATGCATCATCAAACCTCTACTGCTCTTGTAGAATTCGATACCAAGGAAATATGAAATCTCACCCAAATCAGACATTTCGAATTCCTTGCTAAGGTCAACTTTGAAGTCTTCGATCTCACTTTTACAGCTACCTGTTATCAACAAATCATCTACATAGAGACATAGTATAAGCAATTTACTCTTGCTTCTTCTTACATATACTCCATGTTCAGTTATGCACTTCACAAATTCCTTCTCCCTTAGAAAACTATCAATTTTCTTATTCCAAGCCCTTGGAGCTTGTTTCAAACCATACAGGGCTTTATGTAGCCTGTACACCTTTCTTTCTTCGTCATGTTTCACAAACCCAACTGGTTGTTTAACATAGACTTCTTCATCTAAGGGTCCATTTAGGAATGCACACTTCACGTCCACCTGACATATGTGCCAACTGTTGATTTCTGCTAGACCAACAACCAGCCTGATTGTTTCGATCCTAGCAACAGGTGCAAAAACTTCGTCGAAATCTATTCCTTCTTTCTGTAGAAATCCTTTCGCCACAAGTCTTACTTTGTGTCGAGTTACTTCACCTTTCGAATTCGTCTTCACTTTGTATACCCACTTGACATCAATTGCCTTCTTGCCTTGAGGCAATTCGACAAGTGACCAAGTGTTGTTGTCTTCGATAGACTTTACTTCTTCGTTCATTGCTTTCACCCACTTCAAATCCTTTAATGCTTCAGCTGCATTAACAGGTTCGACATCTGCATAGAAAGCATAATATACTAGCTCACCTTCATCATCTATCACATCATCTGATGTAATCACACAATCTTGCAATCTTGCAGGCATGCGTCTTGTTCTTTGAGGTCTACTTGTACTGGGTATATCTGCTGGCTCCTCTTGTCGAACTTCTCTTTTGACTTGAGTTTCTGGCTCTTCGAATAAGATTCCCACTGAGTCTTTCTTGACATTTGCAGTCCAATCCCATTCTTTGAACTCATCTATGATCACGTCCCTGCTGATCACAATCTTCTTGTTCTCTGGATCAAGTAACTTGTAGCCTCCTGTCGAATGATATCCAACTAGGATCATTTGACTTGACTTGTCATCAAGTTTCTTTCTCAACTGATCTGGCACATGTCTATGTGCAATAGATCCAAATACTTTCAGATGACTCAAGCTAGGCTTCACACTAGACCAACATTCTTCTGGAGTAATTCCTTCTAGCTTCTTTTTAGGACTTCTGTTCAAAATGTATGTTGCAGTCGAAACAGCTTCACCCCAGAACTCTTTGGATAAATTCTTGCCTTTCAACATACTTCTCACCATATTCATGATGGTTCGATTTTTCCTTTCTGCAATTCCATTTTGCTGTGGAGTATAGGGTGGCACCACCTCATGCATAATCCCTTCCTTTTCACATAATTTGTCGAAATCTTTCGACACATATTCTCCTCCACCATCAGTTCTCAAAACTTTGAGCTTTCGACCACTTTGTCTTTCGACCATGGACTTGAACTTGGTGAATACTGCGATCACTTCACTTTTCTTCTTGATCAGGTAAGTCCATAGCTTTCGACTGAAATCATCTATGAATGTAACAAAGTATTTGTTACCTCCCATCGAATCCACCTGGATTGGTCCACATACATCAGAGTATATGATTTCGAGACTAGCCTTCGATCTGCTTCCTGCATCCTTGCTGAAGCTATTCTTGTGTTGCTTCACCTGCACACATTCTTCACATACTTCGTTTGGAATATCAATTTCAGGCAATCCTGAAACCATATTTCTTCTCTTCAAATCTCTGATGTCTCTGAAGTTGAGATGACCTAGTCTATAATGCCATATCCATTCATCTCTGCTAGCTGCAGTCGAAAGGCACTTGTGCTCCATCACATTTAGTTCAATCTTGAAGGTTTGATTCTGAGACATAGGAGCCTTCAAGATTACCCTCCCATTTGCATCAACAACTCTCATCAACTTATCTTCGATTGACACTTTATAATTCTTTTCGACCAACTGCCCTATACTGAGCAAATTGCTCTTCATGCCTGGTATGTACAATACATTCGAAATTACTGACTTCTTGCCATCTTTCCTCATGATCATAACATCACCAATACCTTCAGCTGCTAGGGTGTTGTCATTTGCAAATTTTACCAAATTTTTCGTTGAGGGTTTTATATTGACGAACCAGTCTTTCCTTCCAGACATATGTGATGAACATCCTGAATCCAAGTACCATTGGTCCTTGAATCTATCTTCATCTCTTGTTGTGACCATTAGCATCATCTCTTCTTCTTCTTCATGTTTTGCAAGCTTTGCATCACTTTCTTGATTCTTTCGTTTTTCTGGACAATCACTTGAATAGTGACCATACTTCTGACAATTGTAACATTGAATGTGACTCTTATCAGGTTTTCGACCACCGCCTCTTCCTCTGTTTGCAGCACCACCTCTTTGGTTGTCGTGGTGTGGTCTTCTTTGATTCGACACGTCTCCTTCGATTTGGTTTCCTCTACCATTCGATTTGTTGTAGCCACCTCTACTTCTGTCGAAATACTTTCCTTTGCCTTTGGTTTCTTTTGCTAAATGTGCCTGCAAGGCTACATCACTCTTCGATTTTCCTGCAGCTCTTTCGTTCATTCTTTGCTCATGAGATTCGAGCGTCCCTTGAAGCTCTTCCTTTGTCAATTTCGACAAGTCTTTCCCTTCTTCGATCGCCACCACTATGTGGTCGAACTTAGGAGCTAAGGATCTCAGGATCTTCGAAACAACAGCTCTTGTTGTTAATGTTTCTCCACATGTCTTGATTTGATTTACTAGTTTTGTAACTCTAGTGAAGAAATCAGATATGTTTTCACTGTCTTCCATCTGAAGCAGTTCATAGGTCCTTTTGTGAGTTTGTAACCTCACTTCTTTCACCTTCTCAGCGCCTCCAAAAGATTTCTCCAGGATCTTCCAAGCTTCTTTTGCAGATTCTGAATCACTAATCTTTTCGAAGTTGTCTGGGCTGACACATTGATGAATTATAAACAATGCTTTATAACTCTGTTTCTCAGATTCTGTGTATTTCTTCTTTTTTTCTTCTGAAGCGTTTGCGCCAAGCGCTTCGACTCCATCTTTTACAATGTCCCAAAGGCCTTGACACCTTAATAGGACTTTCATCTGCTTGCACCAATTCTCATAGTTGTCAACTTTCAGAATTGGCAGCGTTGCTGGATAGTTTGCATTCCCATAACTTGTCATCGTGAATTCTTCAATCGTTCTTGATTGATACTTCCCTTGAATCGTAACACAAGCTCTTGATATCAGATGTTGGAAATCCACCAATACTCAATGATGAATTTCGACCACCACTTGATGATTAGTTATGAGACAAACAAAGAAAAGACAATAGAGATATTTCTGCAGAATTTCTCTTCTGCCCACAAACTGTGGAATCTTTATTATTCACTTTGCAACTGCAAAATACTGTGAATGACTTTTTTACAAAAATAGGGGTTACTCCCTCTATTTATAGATTTAGGTTAGCTTGCTCCCTAAGCTAAAACCCAAGCCCAAAATATCTTTTTACTAAAACAAATCTAATCAAATCTATTCTAGATTTAAATTCAAATCTATTTAAATCTAAACAAATCAAATCTTCTTTTGACACATATGAATTACAATTTAACAAGAATCCAGTACTATATGGGAGAAACAAACATATTGAGACAAAGTATCACTTTCTGAGAAACCAAGTCCAGAACGGAGTACTAGAAGTTGTGCACTGTAGCACCCAAAGACTGTTGACAGATGTTCTGACAAAGGCGATCAATACAGATCAATTTCTCCATTTAAGGGATGGAATTGGTGTTGTTAGTTTTAATTAAGAAATTCTAAATTAAGAGATGATATTGAAGGATAATTTAGTATTTTAGTATGTTGTCTATGTGACTCTAATTTTCTGTGTATAAATAAACTAATACTAGTTGTCTTTTAAAATCTTTATACTTTTGTTGTCGTCATTACATAATAATGTATTCTCTCATTTTTCTATCATCATCATCTTGTATACTAACAATTCTAATAATTATTATTATTAATTATATATAAAATATTTTTAATAGAGTGAATACAATTATAATTATTAATTCATGAAAACTAAATAAATAAACATATTTCAAGTATGCATACAAACAATTATCAATGACTATTGAATTATTAAAGTTATTAATCCGCAAATTCTATCTCAATCAAAAAAGTCGATATTATTTAATTAGATATCATTGAACTATGATATTTATAATTATCGTGTAGATTTTTAATGATTATTGCTATTATGTTTAGAAAAATATAAAAATTATTGCAGATTGTCTCTCGATAGTAATCGTAAAAAAATTATATATAAATAACGAGTATCCGTCGGCTTGTGCTTCTTATTAAATTTAAATTTTATAGTATAATATTCAATTATATTATCGATTTTATAAAATGAATCATTCAATATATATTTATGTTAAATTCATATCAATTAATTAAATATAAATTTAATTATTCAATTAAAAATATGAGTAACTTTATTAATTAATTTTATTATTATTAAATATTAAAACTCTTGATCGATAGCTGATATAAAAAAATATCTACATAACAATATTAAAATATAACAATTCAATTAATGTTTAATAACATATTTTAGTATTATTTTTTTTAATTGGTGAATATCCATCGAATTCATTCTTATCTTATACTAAATTTTTTAGTGTTTTAAAAAATAATATATATATATATATATATATATATATATATATATATATATATATATATATATATATATATATATATATATATATATATATATATATATATATATATATATATATATATATAATTTAACCCCTATTAAATTAATGTCATTGGTAAAAAAAAAGAGCATTAGTCTACTAAATTAGTGCCGGCAGTTAATTTTGCCTATTTTAATTTTGTGAACCTAATTGTTTTAAAGTGTTTTATCAAAATGAGAATGTAATTTAATTAGTGCTAATTAAGTAATTTAAAATTTTACTAAATTAGTTGTTTATGCAAAGCTTTAATATTTACCATGTCAACGAGATAGACAGACATAAGTGAAGTGATGACTTCAATTATAATATATTTAGCTCCTAAACTAGTTTATTTATCTAATTAATTATAATATAATGTCTTTTCAATCTTCTTAGAGACCCCATCACGATCTTAAGAAGCGTAAGCAGAATAACTTAGAATATTTATTGTCTTTTTTTACATGATCAATTATTTAATTATTTGTCTATGAAAAGGACTATACCCGATTGACTTTTTCTTTATTAAGTAAAAATTACTCCCCCGGTCTCCAATATAAATAACAATAAAAAAATTTAATCATTTTAAATATAAATATAAAATATATATAACTATTGTATTTAATATCGTGTATATATATATATATATATATATATATATATATATATATATATATATATATATATATATATATATATATATATATATATATATATATATATATATATATATATATATATATATATATATATATATATATATATATATATATATATATATATATATATATATATATATATATATATATATATATATATATTTTTTTTTTTTCTTTTATATTTTCATGTTTTAACGATTTCTAAAACAAAAAATAAGAATAAATTAAAATTTATGTAAGACTCAAATTTAGATATTTTTTTAAAAATATTCATTTTTTGTAAAATTGTTTATATATGAGATCGAATGAAGTAAGTTCTGAATCACCTCGTTGGCTATATTTATCACTTAGATTAGAACATAGACGGTAGTGAATACATCTAAGTATTTTCATAAAAGTTTATTGTGTAGTAACATTATACTTTTTGGAGCGTCTAAAAGGCCTATTATTTGTCTTTGCATTCTATTAATGATTTTCATTTTTTTTTAAATCAAATGAAATACCAAATTATAAAACACATAAATATGTTAATTAAGTTGACACTTCTTAGTGGAGCCGGTTTAATTAAATTAGAAGTTCGTTCTAATTTTTTTATAAAAAAATCTAATTTAAAAAAAATATATATAATTATAATAATTAAAAATAACACATAAAAATATAATTATATATTAATAAAAAAGATTTAATTATAATTATTTTAAATTTGATCAATTTTATTTTTTCAATGTATTAAATTTTTTATCATATCATTTTATGATTTATTGAGTTTGTTTATAATATTTTTTTCTGTTTATTAATTTTTATATAAAAAATTGGACTTTTAACAAATAAGGGGCTTCTAAAATTTGGAGCTATGTATTGTGGAGTTTGTTGTACCTGTACAAAATCGGGTCTGCTTCTTAGTTATTGAAAAAAAACTCAAGTTAGTTAAAAATAAATTATAGTAAATGTTTATAGAGAGTGTCACTTTTATCTTACAAATCGATATTGTAAGATTGAGTTAGACTAAACTCTAATTCTATCATGCTATCAGAAACTTAATGATTTAGACTATTCACCATTTAAATGTGCATCAAGTTCAATAATGTTGGGCGTAAGAAAGTTATTGGAAAACTCAATTTAAGTCACCTATCGTATAAATTCACACACCAAGTCTAATAGTGCTATTGAGAAAAATCTAACTCACATTGGATAAAGATAGAGCCTAATAAAAGTTTATATAGAGTGATACATAGGCACAACAACATAATTCATATTCGTGGGTATCCACCCAAATCTGCCCAAAATTTAACGGGAAAATCCCGTTTGGATTCAGGTTTATGGTCTTCGATTATCCTTGCTTAATCCGCCCCCGAACTAGTCCCGTTTATTTCATAATGTAATTTATCATTTAATTGTGCTAATTTAGAATATTAATTATGTAGTCAATATTTTTCATATTCTTATTTTCTTTTATGTTTTTGTTTTTGTGATTATATATTAATAAGAAGGCTTAATGTATCCTTTGGTCCCTTACTTTAATTTCAAGTTTCACTTTCATCCCTTATTTAATAAACGTTTGTTTTAAGTCCCTTAAATCATGTTCCGTTAGTCAAATTGGTCTTTTCCGTTAAATTTTGTCAAAATCTGTTAAGTTGAGCAGATGTAGCACTCCAGCTGGTAATAACTTAGCTAACTTGGAATTATTTTTAATTAAATATTTTATTATAATGTATGAAGCAAACTTGTTCTCTCCTCTAAAAAATAACCCTAGCCGCAACACACCACTCTCTTCTCCATTTCTCTGTTTCTCTCTTCCCTTTCTTTCTCTACGTGAAAACCTCTTATTTTCACCATCCCTTAAACATGTTTTTCAATCTCTAATTCATTTTTCCACCGACCCATCATTCTCAACAATCGCTTCCCTCTTCAACAAGCTTATTCTCAAGTTCTTGATGTGCTCAAAACGTGTGATGCTCTTAATGGGAGGTGATTAGGGCATGAAATCTACCACCGTATCATAATTTTTGGTGGCTGAGATTTCTATTCTTTGTTTCTGTTTGGAATAATTTTTATTTCTATTTGCAGTTTCTAGGGTTTTTGGGGTTTAGAATAGGAAACGGGAAGCAAGAACTGAGAAAGTAAGTTATTTATTCTTCAGGTACGTACTGGAATCAATCATGATTCAGCAGTAACTTTAATGTATTTTATTTTACTTTTCATGTCTTCATATGTTTCTAGATGTTGAGATTATTCTCAATTTCAAGTGTATAAAATATGCTATTTATTTTTGTATAAAATATGTTCTTCTCTAATGGAGTGTTGATTTTTCTACTGACCTAAACAATCTCCACTCCAGGCGCTAAATTTAAAGCCTAATTATGTTCATTGGAATTGATCTGGTGCGTTACAATTTATAGTTTATAAACTTTCAATTTCATTTTTAGATAAATGTATCTTTTGATTAACTTCCAATTTAATTTTCTAAGATTCAACACATTGATAAACTTTCAATTTCATTGATCTGGCCCTGGATTATTGAGGTAGAGAATTCTTCCAACAAGTCTTTTGTAAAAAAGTGATTAGAATAAGGACTGTTGCCTCACCATAATATTTAGTAGATGAATTGCAGAGAGTAGTAGCAGGTTTGGCAGCAAGAATGCCATTATCTTCAAGCAAGTCTAAAGTGCAGCAGCAAGGCCATAAGAAGAGGTAAAAGGGACTGATGCAACATGCTCAGTAGGTAAAATAGAGAAGTAGAATTATCAATCTATGGTGGAGTAGAATTGTTGAGATTGACATTAAAAAAATGGAACATTTAGAGTAAATCTTTTTGCAAAACAATTTTGTGCATATATATCAATACCCAGTTCTCTATCAACCTCTCTTCAGATGGACAATGCAGTTATACTGATTCCAGTTACTCGACATTTAAAAGAATGAAAGTGAAAGTGGACATTGCGACTTTTGGTGGAAGAATGAAGAATGTGTTTGTTGTAATTATCTGTGAGGAATATAATTTTGATGATGCTGGAGAATCTTGTTTCTATATACTATGTAAATTTGATGCGTTGTTAATAATGTTTTACGGTGAATTTAAAATGATATTTTCTATACTTTTTTGGTTAATGTGATATGAAAATGAAGTTGTTGTATAACTTATTTGTTGAATTCTTTGTGTTGGTTATGTGCAGGATTTAGAAAAGTTTCAATACTTTTTTTAGAAGCTTACGACCTGAACAATTGATTTTTTTTACACACTTTTAACAATTTGCGGGGATTTTTAACCTCCGAAAACAAAATTCCCGCAATTTAAATAAAATACTTATTTTTAATACATACGCTGAGTCATAAATGCATATCAATCCTTTTTGTCAAGTCAGATCAGCCAAATTAACGGAATAGATTAAATTAGTTAACAGAAGTATTGTTGAGAGACTTATTTGTAATATTTATTACATAAGGGACCAAACTGAAATCTAAAATTAACCAAAGACTATGCATAATGGTTTATGGATTCAACAACCTCTTTTTTTTTACACTCTATATCATTTTCTCTATCTTCCACCTAATAATTTAACACTCATTCAATTTTTATTCACTACAATAATTTTATTTAATAAAATTCAACATCCTACCCCACCACTTTTATTTCATATTCTTATTTTCTTTTATGTTTTTATTTTTGTGATTATATATTAATAACAATTATCTATTAAAATTAAATTAAAATAATTAAGAGTTAAATAATTATTTTAATTTTTTTCTAATTTAATAACTTATTTTAATTTTATTTTTTAATTTTATATTTTAGTAGAATTTTGGATGTTAAAAAGATTATTGTTGAAAGTATTAGAAAATTAAAAAAGATGAAGCCCTAGGGACATATTTATTACAATAAAAATTCAACTTTATAAAAAAGGAACATTAAAAAACATGAAGCCCTAAAAATATATTGATCATATATTTAATATTCTAAAAAAAAATCGGTGATGTAAAATTTCAGATTCTACCTAAGTAAGCACATTTCATGTTCATACAAATATTTATTTGAGTGTGTATTGACCAACAACAAAATAGTGGAGAAAATACTAAAAGATGTGATACTATCGACACAATCATTGTCTTCTTTATAAATATGAAAAACTAAAATTTTGTAGACTGAATTAACTAGAGACGAATTTTCCATCTTGTTTTGAGATTTTAAGAAACGAGATCAATACTAGAGAAGAAATTCACAACAAGTTTAGAACCACATTATGATAAATAGATCACACACGTGAAAAATAAATCACATAATTTTATCTAAAAAATGAGATATTCATTTTAGCGAGGAAAAATATAAAAATCACTAAAATAAATTAACTTGAAATCATAGGGATCCGAACTAACTTGTCATGACAAAAGGACAAGAGAAATAATAATATTTTTAATCATTGTTGGAACAAAGGATTCAAGAAAGATGATTTTGTGAAAACAAGAAGAAGAAGAGAAGAGAGAGAAAATTATGAGTTAGTTAAGTGTAACTAATTCTTTTGAGTGAATGTATTATTATTGCTCTACTTGATTACAATCACAATGACCCTTTATATAGGAAAAGTGCTCAAGCCCAAATACATGCTAAAAGCCCAAATAACTACATAACAAGAATTAACCAACTAACACACCCCCTAATTCATGTTATCAATACTTCTCATCCCAATGCATTTCTTTAACTCTTTGAACCTCACTTTCTTCAGAGGTTTTGTGAATATGTCAGTTAGTTGTACTTCTGACTTGCAATGTTTTATTTCAAGCTTCCCTTTGCTGACTTGATCCCTCAGAAAATAACACCTTCTTACAATGTACTTACTTCGACCATGACACACTGAGTGATTCACAAGGTTTATAGCTGACTTGTTATCAACAAACAACTTCATCTTCTATTCCATTATTCGGAGTTCTTCAAGTAGCATTTCGATCCATGTTGCTTGGCATGCAGCATATAATGCAGCCATATATTCTACTTCGCATGATGATAAAGCCACAATTCTTTGCTTCCTCGAACTCCATGAGATTGGAGCTCCTTCGATCATGAAAATGTATTCTGGAGTACTCTTCTTTTCCTCTTGATCTCCACTGAAGTCTGAGGCAGTGTATCCATGAACTTCGACATCTGAGATGTTCTTAGATTTCTTTGGTAATAACACACCATGATCAATAGTTCTATTTATGTATCTCAACACCCTCAACAATCCTACACTTTGGCAGATATCTGGTCTAGTATTGCAAAGATAACTCAAGGATTCAATGATTTATTTGTAAAGGGTCAAACTTACAAACTCATCATTTGATTCCTTTTTCAGCTTTGCTCCAGTCTCTAATGGAGTAACATCTGCCTTATAGTTGTTGATATTGAACCTCTTCAGTATATCTTGAGCATACTTCGTTTGATACAAGAAAACTCCTTCTTCGTTGTCTTTAAACTCCATTCCCAGGAAATAGGAGAGATTCCCTAAATTAGACATTTCAAATTCTTGCATTAACTTCGACGTTACCTTCATTATCTCAGCTTTGTCTGCTCCTGTAATGAGTAAGTCATCAACATAGAGACATAAAATGATTTGATTGACACTTTCGACATCATTTACATATACTCCATGTTCAGAGACACACTTTGTGAAACCTGCTTCGATTAGGAAGCTATCTATCCTTTTATTCCAAGCTCTAGGAGCTTGCTTCAAGCCATAGAGAGCCTTCCTTAATCTGTAAACTTTCGACTCTTGCCCTTTGACGTCGAAACCTGGTGGTTGAGTAACGTAGACTTCTTCTTCCAATTGACCATTCAAAAATTATGACTTTATATCAATTTGGTGCGTTTTCCATCCTCTACACGCAACTATCAAAATAACAATCCTGATTGCTTTGATCCTTGCAACAAGTATATATACTTCATCGAAGTCAATACCAGGTGTTTGTAGAAAACCTCTGGCCACCAGTCTTGCCTTATACTTAGCAATCTCACCATTTGGCCTTCATTTCACCTTGTAGATCCATTTCACATTAATTGGTTTCTTGTTAGTTCTTTCGACAAGCTCCCAAGTCTTGTTCTTCTCAATGGCTCTAAGTTCTTCTTTCATGGCTTCACACCAATTCGAATTGCTTAAGGCTTCTCCCAAATCAATTTGTTCTGCTTCAGCCATCATCATGTCTTCTTTGATTAAGTCACCATCTGGATCGATTGCTTGATCTGGAAACCTCTCATATCCAATCGGCCTAGTCGACTCGATTCTTGTTCTTGTGGATCTTCTTTCATTATGCACAGGTGGTTCTTCATTTCGACTTATCGAAGCTTTGTTTTGTTCATCTTCTTTGAACACGGTTATGGTTGTGTTTGATTCTTGTCGAACTGAACTTCACCTCTAATCCCACCCTTTTCTTTCGTCTATAAGAACATCTCTACTGATCACTAGTTTATCTTCGATTGGTGAATACAACTTGTATGCACCAGTCGAACGATAACCTATGAGCATTATGACTTCATTACGATCATCCAACTTCTTTCTCAATTTTTCAGGTACATGCCTGAAACACATTGATCCAAAAATTCTAAAATGATTTACATTTGGCTTCGACCCTGTCCAAGCCTCATGCGGTGTCTTTTCGACCATCTTCTTTGTTGGGCATCTATTTAGAATGTATACTGTTGACGAAGCTGCTTCAGCTCAAAATCTCTTAGGCATATTCTTAGCTTTCAACATACATCTTGTCATGTTCAGTACACTTATATTATTTCTCTCAGCTATGCCATTATGCTGAGGCATATAGGGTGCAGTAACCTCATACTCTATACCTTCCTCATTGAAAAATCTAGCAAATTCAACAGAATTATATTCACCACCATCATCAGTTCTTAACTTCTTCAGTTTGCAGCCACTTTGTTTCTCAGCATGCAACTTGAACTTCTTGAATTGTGTGAATGCATCACTTTTCTTTTCAATAAGGTAAATCTACATATGTCTGGTGAATTCATCAATGAAAGTAAGGAAATACATGTTACCTCGATTAGACTTTACTTCAAAGGATCCACACACATCTGAATGAACCAGCTCCAGTTTTTGCCTTGATCTTATAGGCAAATCACATTTGAACGCCTTCCTTTCCTGTTTGGCTTTGCAACATTCCTCACATATCTGCTTTGGTTCCTTCACATACGGTAACCCAAGCACCATTCTTTTCTTATTGAGCATACATAAACTCTTGAAGTTTAGATGTCCATACATGTGATGCCATAGTCAGTTCTTGTTCTCTTCTATAGTTGAAGCAAGACATTTGTGATCTGATGTATTGAGTTTAACCTTAAAAGTTTTGTTCTCCACCAATGGTGCTTTCATTATTATAGCCTCCCATCAGCCCTATATACCTTCATCTGATTATTTTCCAACTTCATATTGAAGCCTTTTGCAAGTAATTGACCTACACTTATCAAGTTACTTGTCATCGAAGGTACATATAGAACTTCAGTGATAATAGCCTTTTGACCATCCTTTGTGATAATTGAAATATCTCCTTTACCACCTGAATTGATATGCGTGCCACCTGCAAACTTTATCACCTTTTCGACTGACTCGTCTAACTTGGTAAACCAGTTTTTATTGCCAGTCATGTGGTTGCTACATCTTGAATCCAGATACCACATGTTATTTTTCTCAGTCGACTGAGCGTTCACCAACAACAATACACCAAAAAAATCACAATCTCCAGCTCATGCATATTGAGCTTCATCACTATCTTTCAACCTTGCAGCTTTCTTTCTTCGACAGTCTCTAGCATAGTGGCCAAAACCTTGACAATTGTAACATTGCACCTCTTTCGTGTCAACTTCCTTCCCGGAATACTTGTTTCCCACACCTTTGAATCAATATTCTTGCTTGACTTCTCATCACCAGCAAGATTATTTCGCTGCTTTGACTTCTCTTTTCCAGATTTCTTGTTGAATCTTGATTGCAATGCTTGTTCAGCTGCCTTCTCTCTTTTTGAGTTTCTCTACTGCAGCCTCATTTCATGAGCCTCCAATGAATCTTGAAGTTCTTCCAACATTATCTCAGATAGATTCTTGGCCTCTTTAATAGTCACAATAAAGAAATCAAAATCTGCGATTAAAGATCTTAATACCTTTTCTAGCTTTTGCAGATCCGTAAGCGCTTCACCACATGCCTTCATCTGGTTTGTTATTGTTATAACTCTTGAGAAATATGCAGAAATAGATTCATCTGAAGCATCTCATACTGCTTCCTCATTGTCTGTAACTTCACCTTCTTTAGTTTTTCATCTCCACCATACAAAGATTTCAACTTTTCCCAAGCTCCTTTTGTTGTTTCTTCTTCAATTATCTTCTCGAATATGTCACAATCCACACTGGTGAATCAAGAACAGCGCCTTGTCATCTTTCTTCCTCCGATCTTTGTACGCAACTTTCTGGGCTCCCGTAGCATCTACTTCCAGTTCTAATATTCCATCATTCAAGATTACGACATCTTGAAATCTGAAAATAACCTTCATTTGCGCAACTCATCGTTGATAGTTTTCACCTTTGAAAACCGGTAGATTCTCTAGAAACTGTGTTGATGTTGTTGATCTGTTTTCCATTAGATTCTCTTTGAATCGCAAACAAGCTCTTGATACGAATTTGTTGGAACAAAGGATTTAAGAAAGATGATTTTGTGAAAACAAGAAGAAGAAGAAGAAGAAGAGAAGAGAGAGAAAACTATGAGTTAATTAAGTGTAACTAACTCTTTTGATTGAATGTGTTATTATTGCTCTACTTGATTACAATCACAATGGCCCTTTATATAGGCAAAGTGTCCATATCCAAATACATGTTAAAAGTTCAAATAACTACATAACAAGAATTAACCAACTAAATAAAAAATTATGTAAGTAAATAGACAATAAACTATGTTAATATAAAATTTTCTCCACCAACCATAAATAATATACTCAAATATCATGGGAGAATTATCAATAAAAAACCATAAAAATCCTAAAGCCATTTGTAGAGGGATCTTCAATAGCCTCCCTTACCCACACACAATCTAGAAAATTCTTAAGTTTTGTGTTTATGCATTTAACACGAACACGAACACGAACATATTTCTTAAATATACTCTACATGCACAAATATAATTAGATAAATTTTAATATATTAGTTATATGCATTGATATAGTAGTTTGTACTTTATTATTTTAAACTATTTGTAATATATGTTTGAATTATTTTTTTGAGTGTGTGCTACTTTATCATTTTGTAATATATGCTAATGTATGTTAGAGCATTATTAGAAAAATTATATTTTATGACAATGATTTTATTTTATTATTTAAAAAATTAAGGTATAATAGTTAGACGCGCTATATTTTTTCTTTAAAATATATAATATGTTATGTCGGTTTTAGTTAAAAATTATAGAGTAAATTAATCTAGGATACATCCCTCGAATTTCAGCAACTTTAGATTATGTTTTTATTTTATTAAAAGTGACGTCTTCCTGAATATTTTATTTTTAATTTAAAAATAAGTTATTTTTTATTTCGGTTTTATTATTTAACTGAGATTAATTTGTTTCTATTATATATACGAGTCAGGATTCATTGACATCAGGTGTAAGTCTAAAAAATTTATATCAAATTTCAACCGTGAATAAGAATAAATCAAATTGTCTTATAAATAGTCTATTTTGTAGGAAAAATAAATGATCATAATATTGTTTTTTTTTTACTTGTTGTTTAAACAGATTTATGTTATATGTTTAATCTTGTTGTTGTTGTTGTTTAGTTATTTTACTATCTAAAATTATAAAAGTCTATATGTTGTAGTTTAGTGTTATTGTTATTGAATTTGAGATTGATATTGATATTGAGGTTATGTTTTCGTAATTTTTTTTTGCAACTCTCATCTTATTCCATCGAGTTGAGTTTATTATATCTAATGTCCATTATTTGTTTCACTAACTCATATTTGAACATATAACCTATTAAATTGATTTTGGAAATAATCATATGAAAAATTATGTTGTATTTAAAACATATCTTACACTGACCAATATTTTTCTAGCATTTTACAACTTATCATTCATCCCATATTCTTTTATAGTTAAAATATCTTCAATACTTTTAGTTTTCGTTCAACTTTCTTCCATATTTGTTCGTTTTTCAAAGCTTCAAATTTCATGTCTTCGAGAATGAATTAGTAGAAAATGAAGTGTTGAATAAAGAACTTGAAACATTGAAGAGATTTTAACCATTAAAAAATGTGAGATGAATGATGAATTACAGGGCGAAAGTTAATGATTAGTGTAAATTGTTCTTCATACATAACACAATTGTTTATATAATTATTTTCCTAACAATTTTGAGAAGTTATATGTCCAGTTAGGATTTAGTGAAATAATCAACTCACATTAGATAAAATAAACTCAATCGTGTTTTATCCGTCGGTGAAATGTCAAAATCGAGATGAAAGGTGTTATACCCGTTAGTGTAATGTTAAATTCGAGGAAAAATGTGTTTTCATCATTTAAAAAATTATAAAAAGATTTCTCTGAGACTCAAACTCGTGATCTTTACGTATCATTTGTCGGTTGAGTTGAAATCAAAAGGTAAAGAGATACACCTTTTAATTTTCGTTACCTCACATTTAAAACTAGTGTAATACCTCATATTCAACCGAAATTAAATATATTTTTTATAATAGTGAAATTTGATATAAATTTTGAGGTTGAGTCGGATTTTAAATTCAAGATAGGTTGTGTATTAAAATTGAAGATTTCTATTTTAAAAAATTTCATTGAAAAAATAGGGACATAGTAAAGATTTATGAGTTAGTAAAATGTTGTATTTATAAAAGAAGTAACTCTGTATATTTAATATCTTAAAATTATAGATGAAAATGTAACATCTCTTTCCGAAATATTGAGTTTGTTGTTGCACCCGAAACATTTCATTTTTTTCTTTCTATTATGATATCAAAGCATGAAAATGTCAAAGTATGTTTGTAATATCGATTAAAAATAATTACATGCATGTTCATGTTTACGATCCTAGCCACTGCATTTTACCATTGAAAATTTAGATTTATGCATCTTTCCTTTTTATGCAAATTGAAAACCCATACTCTGCTTGTGTGAATGTGTTGGGGCTTTGTAGGGTACTAACTGCAACGTTTGACCTTCTCTTACTTTTTTTTGCTTTTAGATAAGTATGTAGCATTCATTTTTACATGAATTACAAATATTTCTTAGAAAATAATTACTACTTAGAGTAAAAATATCGATTAAACTAAACTATTGATCTAAGGTTCAATTTTTGATGTAAGTATTTATTCATAATCAAAACTTTTAGTTTCTTTTACCTTCATTTTTTTTATCACAAAACTAAATCTCAATAGTTTATTGAATGGATTTTGAGTTTTTAGACACATGAATAGAACAGAACAATCATTGAATTGTGAATGTTAGTGTCATAGCCGTCTCTAATTTTCTCTTACTCCCTCAAGGCATTGTAAGCCTCACACATGCCAATTGCACAACAACATGTCTTTTTTCCTATCCCCAAGGAAATTATAAGCATCACCTAAGTGTAGTTAAAAAGTAAAAAAATAAAATAAAACAACTATTATACACCTTAAATTTGACCCTTCTTGAGTTACTAGAGATCAATAAATAAAAAGAAAAAAAAAATCAATATTTCAATAACATTTATAATTAACTTTTTAATCATTTATTTCTCTATTCTTTTTTAACCCTCATTTTCTAGGTAAAGTGATCAATATAATAGATAGATCCAATAACTTTACCTTGCAATAAAGGGGTGAAAAACACAACAATAGTGTGGGCCATTATTATTTAATTAATAAATCAACAAAGGACAACAATACTACTAAAAGAACATAATATAAATATATGTGCAAAGCTGCTTCACCTTCACTTCACTTCACTTAAGTCACATTTCTTTCTTTCTATAATTCTTAAAAAAAAAAAAAAACACTTCTCACACAAGTTTTCATCATCATGGCCAGACCTCAACAACGTTATCGAGGTGTTAGACAAAGGCATTGGGGTTCTTGGGTCTCTGAAATTCGTCACCCTTTACTGTAATTTCCTTTAACTTTACGTTCATCTTAATCCATGCATCTGAATTATATTATGTATCAATTTCACATGATGTTATGATTATTACAAAGGTTGTTTATTATTAAAATTAATTTTTTAATTTTATTTTCTTGAATTATTATAGGAAAACAAGAATATGGTTAGGAACATTTGAGACAGCAGAAGATGCAGCAAGAGCATATGATGAAGCAGCAAGATTAATGTGTGGACCAAAAGCACGTACAAATTTCCCATACAATCCAAATGGACCACAATCTTCTTCATCTAAGCTTCTTTCACCTACTTTAACTGCAAAGTTAAACAAATGTCACATGGCTTCTCTTTCTCTTCAAATGTCGAAACAACCTCAAAAAGAGACACAACAACATGTTTCAACACAAAGTTTCAATTCTTGTTCGGTTAACAATAGTGGTTTTGTGTATGGTAATGATGACATTGGAAGCGGAACAAGTGATGAGAGTGGTTTAATTAGATGGCTTGATGAAGGGAATGGTTTTGTTGGTTTTGAAAATCATCATGTTGAAGTTTCTCATCAGCAATTTCAACCTGTTCTTGAAGATGATCATATTGAACAAATGATTCAAGAGTTGCTTGATTCTGGTTGCTCAATCGAGATTTGTTCCGTTGCTTCATCTTAGGTTATGCGCTAAAAAACATCGCATTTAAGATTTTCTATAGTTTCGATGAATTGCTAAGACTCGAGCTACGCGCTACGCTAAAAAAATATATCGTATTTAAGATTTTCTATAGTTCAGATGAATTTCTGAGACTCAACTCACCTAAAAAAAATTTATGAAAAAAATGTAGCATTTATCCATGACACCTTTTTGAGAGAGAGTGTGTGTGGTAATAGTTGTACTAATTCACTATGTAATAATAAATGTATAAGGTTGATAAGTACTTTTGGAGATTAACTTATTATTTAGTATAAAAAGAGTACAATTTTCTTAGCTTATGTTTTTGTTTACATTTGGTATTAGTTAAAGTTGTCCAAAATTCTTCACAAAGTGTTGGATAGTGGTAGGGACATGTTTGTTTTTAGATATGATGTCCCTAGCTTTTATATGTTTATTCCCATTATTGAAGAGATAAACTTTGGATTATATGTCAAGAAAGACAATTACAAGAAAAAAGAACAACAATGAAGTAAAGAAGAAAAATAAAGCTAATCAAGTTAACTGATCGAATTCAGACTTAGAATCTCTGCAGCAAAAGCTCAACACAACAATCTTGACCATAGATTTAGATCATACGATCAAAAAATGGGATCTATTTTTAAAATTCATGAAACATTTTTTTATAAAAGGTGAATTATTTGATATACATGGTTAACACTTTGTTGTAATAAAGTCACTAGAATCACTTTGGCAGTAGTAGGCGCTGCTATAATAAGGAAATAGAGAAGGCGCTGATATAACATGTTTTTTTTTCTAGTTGATAGCATACCAGACAAACTTTTTTCTATTTCTATCCTCAATTTTCGCATACAAGCTATAAACACATGTTCATTCATGATCCACATGTTTAACTACTTTTTCTGTTAAGATGAATTCAACAGATCTTTGATTGTGTATTTTATTAAGAATTTGGAATATAAGTCCAACAAAAAAACTAAATTAGTCTTTTACATTTTCATATGTGGGACAAATTAGTCTCTTTATTATATATAATAGGTGATTAATTTGTCTTTGTTTGAATTTCTTTTTGCAAGAAATTGAATTGAATGTAAGTATTTTTCACAATCAATTTGTATTTATTATTAGTGAGTAAAGTAAATATTATATCTCAAATATCAAATATTTTTATTAAGAGGAAAAATGAAAATGCTATAAATTTAATAATATGAATACTATTCATTAACATCAATACTAAATTAAATAGAAATATAATTTAAGGAAAAATATAATAAAATATGAACCAGAAGATAAAAATAAAACAACAAAATCTAGTTTTGATGGTGTTCTGGGCCGGTCAGAGACACTACAACTGCGACTTAAAGAATGCAACAATTCACCAAATCACTCGCGGATTAGCAGTATTATCTTGGATTATAGCGCAAATAATATGAAATCAGTATCCATCCAACGACTCTCCGCATCTTACACCTAAAGATTAGTAATTTGTTACAACCGCTCTACTATATAAAAAGGAAACACGTTATTTTCTATGTACATTTTGAATTCAAGCTTCATTCACTCATCTTACTCTCATATGTACTTGGATGTTAGAGTGTTAATCTTGTAGGTCAACCTTTTTCTCACGGCATCAGAAGCTTAAGTCCATTGTTGCAATCCACAACCTTTTATCTCTGATTTATTCTGGTTCCCTAGCGAAATAGTGTCTCCGTAGGTGAGAATCGACATTTGATTCTCGTGTTTTCCGCGTTCGAATACTCATCTCTCGGTTCATTGAACGAAGCTTCTTTAACCTAGAAATATGGATCTTTTGAAATCGAGCACCAAATCTCTATTCTCAATCTACTCTGATCATAGATCAATTTTGATTATCAATTTCTCAGGTCTCTGATTTCCAGATCTTCCAATCATGGTAGGCTTTAGAGCCACTTGCTCTGGTGTGATGCACGAGGCAGTCGCAGCTACTCATGCCGCAATGAGTGAAGATCTCGTTCTGCTTCACAACTCCACCAAAGGCGAACCGTCGTTCATACCTCAAGCATCACTGGTGTGGTACCAAAACCAAAGTATCTACCTGGATTCTAATAAAACTTACATGCGATGGAGAAAATGTTATTTCGTCTCGAAGAAAGCCTGCATAGTGCAAATCCAAGAGGCATTATAGTCTAAGAAGTTGCATCTTGGAGAAGTCATACCTTCATCCCTGAGTCGATAATGTCTCGCCGAGATGCAATTTCAAGGTCTCCAAATTGTCAAGGAAGCTAGAGGCATCAAGCTCCTCCCCATAGTCCTAAAGAAGGTTGAGGTAGTCATGTTCTTCTTGAGGAACAAGATGAGAAGCCTCCAGTCATAAACCAACAGAAGCATCCCTCTTCCACCCACATTCTTGATAGTCGGATACCGAAATCACTGTAAAAACCTCAAAAGTAGAATAAATATGATGAAAAGGGAGATCCCAACGAGAATATGCAACATGTTGGTGATTGCTTGAGTTACTACCACGCCGATGAGGCGGAGAAGTGAAAGCACTTTGCATTAACATTGACCGGATCAACTAGGCTCTAGTTCAAATATTTGCATGATAAGAGTGTATATTCATGGCCCGATCTGTGTGAGAACTTCATCACTTGCTTCACAACTCGAAAAAGGCAAGGTGAAGACAAACTTCTATCTAGTTATTTGTTTTGATGGAGACAAATGTGTGTAAAAAAGATCAATATGTTAGCTCAAGTCATGATTAAAAGAATACAAACTTCTTTAGATAAATGAATCAAGATCAAGGATTACTTATGTATCAAGGTACAAATATGATATTCATTATCAACAGGCTAAGTGCTCAAGCATACTTCATCTTAAACCATTCTTCAAGCATATAGCACGAGTAATTCAATTTGACATGTTATATGCTCAATGAAGGGATGGTAAAACACTCAATCCACATACGATATAATAAAATCAATTGTATCTTCTATTTTGTTAGGTTGAACGAAATGAAAGTAGCACAAGGAATAACATTATCAACAACAACATAGGGAAACAAAAATAACAACAATAATACAATATTTTACCTATAGGTAAAATGTTATGTTATTGCTGTTGTTTTTGTTTCCTTATATCAACAAAAGAACAACAACATTTATAACTCAATATTATCAACAAAACTAAACATTAACAACATAGATCAATAAACATAACAACATAACTAAACATTAACAATATATAACTCAATATTAAAAAATTTGGACAACAAAAAACAATAACATGACTAACAATAATCACAACAATAACATAACCTTTTTACTTATCTCAAAAAAAAAAACATATATAACTCAACTAAAATATCAACATTAATAAAAAAAATTAATTGTATCAACAATATTTATTTTGAAGTGAACTAAGCTAGCTTATATAGGAAAAATATTTCACCACAATTGATAAAATAAACTATGGTAAAATATCTATGATATTTAACCTCACTTGTTAAAAGGAATTATGGTGAAAATGACCTTTTGTAAAGAAAAACAATAAAATTGTTGGTACTGAGATTCGAAGCGTGTCTTCCTTTACATTTCACCACGGTTGTTTATATGTACGTGGGAAAATTGATTTTAAAAAGCTAGCGCTTATTTAATAGATATTATTTCGGTTGCATTAATGGTCGTAGTAAGAACATGTTATGAAATAAATATTTTGTAGTAGTGGAGAGGATCAAAGTAACACGGGAGTGGGAAATTATTTGAATACCTAAGAGTGACACCCTTTTTTTCTTTATATAATGGGGGCGGTTAAAACCGCATACAAGAGATGTGACACATCATGTGCACAACCATTAAATTCATTTGGATCAAAATAAGGAAATACGTATTTCTTGCGTTGACTTTTATTCATTCTTGTCTTTGGGCTTTTCATCTTAAGTCTTCCGAACGACTTAAAACATGTAGTATTTCATCAATTGAACAAATCTTACTTTTTAATTTTAGTTTTCTTCCATTGAAGGGAAAAAATTTCCATCCCATCACTTTAGAAAACATTAATGGATTGATTTCTTTTTTTATAAGCACTTGTATTAAAGTACAAGGGGTACAACACAATACAAAGAGAACCAAACTACAATCACCAATAGGTGGCCAAAAAACAAAACAACCACTACAACTCTGGATATAAGGAGGGGTTGGAAAAACCACAACTTTCTAACAAAATCATCACTATCCTTAGATAAGATGAAAAGTCAATCTCAACCAAGAGTTTTTACAAAAAGGATAACCTCCACCAAATTCCACCCGGAATTTTTAAACACCAACTTATTCCTACTAGTCCAAATGCACCAACAAACCAATAGCCATACAAAAGCAAAGAAAGACATATTAATAGTGCCAACCAAATTTACCGAAAGAAACTTCAATAAAGCCTCTCCGGTAAGAGCATCCAATGGGCTAGTCTCACCAAATCTATCATAAAAATTAACTCCAGACCAACTAAAAATCTCCTTCCAAAGACTCCTAACATTGATACACTCAAGAAAAAGATGAGCAATGGATTCTTCATGTGACTCGCACAAAGGGCATAAGGAAGCATCAACCGGAAAAACCAAACCTCTGCTGCCTAACTCACTTATAGTAGGCAAGGCTCTCAAAATAAATCTCCATCCGAACAACTTCACTTTGCAAGGCACTTTAGCTTTCCACATCCGATCAAGCTCAAATAATTTATTCTCATTTACAACCACACTAGAAAACTTCAAAGCATATAATCTCGTAAAACTATTCTTAACCGAAAAATCATCTACATCCCTCCACCACACCACACTATCAACACCATCCCTTAAAGGATGAACGTCCTTCAAAATATCCATCAAATACACCCAGTCATCACCAATCTCTCCCACCAATATGGAAGAATCAATACCAATAACTCAAACCCAAACCCAACCTTCATCACTCCACACACCCATATTAGCCACAATTAAAGAGGGAAAATCAAAAACTTCAAACAACCGCGTAAAAAGGTCCTTCAAAGGATTAGAACCTACCCAACAATGATCCCAAAAACAAAATAATTCATCATTCCCCAACCTACAAGAAATAGAATCAAGAAACCAAGAATGACCAAAAGATGTCAAACCGCAAACCTCACTAACATCCCTTCACCAAAGAGAAGACTTAGAAAGCCCCTAATTAGTCTCATTTCCGCATAAAGCCTCCACACCTAAATCATAATGAAAATGAATGAGGTTATACCACAACGCGTCCTTATCCAAAGAAACCTCCAACCCCACTTACTCATTAACGAAAAATTGAATAACTCAATATTTTTCACTCCTAAATCCCCTCCTTCACACTAAGACAAATTTGATCCCAACACACCTTCCTCCTCCCGTCACTTTTCCCCCCATATGAAATCTCTTTGAATCTTAATAATATCTTCCAACACACATTTCAGAGCTATATAGAGAGAAAGTAAGAAGATAGGAATAATATTGAGAATGGAATTAAGCAAAGTTACATTCCCCCCAAAGAGAGATGTTTTCCCCTCCAACCACTTAATCTTCTCTTTAACATCAAAATAATTCCGGCCCATAACTCCTGACACCTATGATTACCTCCAATAGGAATTCCAAGAAAAGTAAAAGGAAACTTCTCAATTTGACACGTCAAAAAGGAAGAGGCCACTCCCATCAAATGATCATCCAAATGCATGCCATACAACTTACTCTTATTTAAGTTGATGCATAAACCCGATACCAAATCGAAGCCTCTCAACAAAGCCTCTATACACCATAAATGTTCCTACGAACCATCATAAATGAGAACCATATCATCTGTAAATTGAAGCATCTCAAAGTGAATACTAACCGAGACCCTGAAACCTTTAAAAGATCCCAAAGAAACTGCATTCCTCATCATGCCCGCAAGACCTTCAACAACCAAGAGAAATAAAAAAGGAGAGAGAGGATCTCCTTGACGTAAACCTCTAGAAGCCGTGAACTCACTTGTAGGACTTTCGCTGACCAAAATGGAAACCAAACAAGAAAACACCGTCCTCTCCTTCCAATCCATCCATTTCGACCCAAAATCCATCTTCAACATCATGAATTTTAATAAACCCCAAGAAACACAATCATATGCCTTTTCAAAATCCACCTTCAAAACCATACACTTTCTCTTCATTCTTTTAGCCAAGTCTAAAATTTCATTAAGAACCAATGTTCCATCAAACAATTTCCTTCCTTCAACAAAAGTCGTTTGAATTGGAAAAATGAGTTTGCCAATCACCATTCTCAATCTACCCGCAAGAATTTTAGAAATCAAGCGATACAAGCAACCAACCAAACAAATAGGACAAAACTCATCAATACTAACCGGATTATCCATTTTCAAAATGAGAGCTAAAAATAAAGTCGTAGCGGACTGAGGGAGAACACCATGCCTATAAAACTCTTACACAAAATTCACGACATCCTCCTTAACAAACTTTCAACACTTCTTAAAAAATGTAAGAGAAAAACCATTTGGTCCAAGACTTTTGTCACAATCACTCAACCACACCACCTCTTTAATTTCTTCCAAAAGAAAAGGAGCTTCCAACAATTCTCTATCCTCAATGCTAAGAGCATTAAAGAACACACCATCCAGAATCGGACGAATCGATAAAGGTTCAGAAAAACAAAGTTTAAAATGATCTAAAACCTTCTTTCTAATATCATCAACCTCCACCACCCGCCCATATGAAGTATCCAAATTTAAGATGTTATTTCTCCTAAATCTACCCTTATAGGAGAATTTAGAATTAGGATCACCAAGCTTAATCCAAATTGTTAAGTTTTTTTAGGATATTTTTTTCTTGAAATATTGAAATATCAACTCCATTGATAAAACAATTTTTTTACTAGAATAAACCTAAACTTCAAATCCAAACACATAGGAAGTCTTTTACATTTCTTCTCTTTTTTCTAATTAAATAAACTTGGAACTTTATGTCACATTGGAAATGTAATACAGTTGTTTAGCTAACGACTTTAATTAATGTGCATGGGAAGTTTCTTCCATGCTTGCAATCACGATCATGTTTTCCAACATTGAGGACCCTTATGTCCCTTTGCTTTTGCAACCTATTTCAAAGTAATTTTTTCGTCTCATAATAATTTATCACATTTATACACTTTTTTTTTTAAATGTCACTTATAATTTTCATAATTTTTCAATTGTTGATTTTTAATTATATTTTCTCATTAATAATATGTGCATAGTTCTTCAGTTATTAATTTTATTCGGTATTGTTAGTGCACAAAGTGATGAAGAAGAAAGAGAATAAAATAATATATTTATTATTTTGCAATGACGGCTACAAAGATGTAAAAAAGATTAGAGTTATTATAAATGACAGTTACTATTAGTCTATTTATACACAAAGTAAACGGTCACGTAAGCCCTAACAAAAAGGTAAACTTAAAGACTAAGTTAGCTAACAAACTAAACTTAATAGCTAAGCTAAGAAAACAACTAGAACCCAAAAAGTTAAGCATACTTCTGGGCATAACCTCAGAAGCTTCTTCTTCTGACTAATAACAACTTTTAAATATTAATTACTTTCAACACAATCCCTTAATTCATATTCAACTAATCAAAATCTACAACACAAATTACATCCCTCAAACGAATAAAATATTCAGTCTTAACAGCTTCACATGTTAACACCACAACCACCGATTTCTTCTTGGAGCACCAATAAATAGGACTTACCAGATACTTAAAAACATATCTAAAAGTACTTCTTTTATCAACCATGTCACCACACCAATCAGAGTCTGAATAACATATCAGATTTAATATCAGGGGGGACAACACTTCATTCCTTAGAGTCTCTTCAGTATCTTGCAGCATGTCAAAATCTGTAAACCTCCTTGGTATTTGTTTGATTCGTCGTGGCCTCTGAACTTGTTTTGAATCTTCTACTGAACCTGGAACAACATTAGCTTCTGGACCTCGCCCAGAACCACTACCTTCAGAAGTACCACCTTCAAAAATTGGATCTCCTTCAGAAGCTCTTCTTTCAGAAGTCCCACCTTCAAAATCATGACCACCGTTAGAGGATATACTACCTTTAGAAGCTCCTTCTTCAAAAGGTCCACCTTCAGTGTCATGATTGCCACCAGAAACATGATCATCTTTAGAAGCTCATCCTCCAGAACCTACGTCTAGATTCAAAATCTATATCAGAATCATATTCACCATTTGACTCATGTTCAGAGTCTCCAAAAGATTATTCATCTTCTGACTCTAACTCACCTTCAAAATTTTCAAGTTTTGACTCATCTTCATAACCTTCAGGTTCTGATTCATCTTTTGAAGCAGAATCTCCTTCAGATTCTGACTCATCTTCTGATTCTTCTTCAAACTCAGAATCACCTTTGTATTGTGACTTGTCTTCAGCTTCAAAGTCATCTTCTGACTCTGACTCATCTTCAGAAACAAACTCGACTTCTAATTCAGAGTTATTTTCTGATTTTGACTCATATTCAAACACTCCTTCAGAATACTCAGATTCATCTTCTTCCCCTTCAGAATCAGAAAACAACAATAAGGTGATGAAGAAGAAAGAGAAAGAGAGAATAAATTTATTACTTTGCAATGACGACTACAAAGATGTAAGAAAGATTAGGGTTATTACAAATGACAGCTACTACTAGTCTATTTATACACAAAGTAAATTGCCACGTAGGCCCTAGCAAAAAGGTAAACCTAAAGACTAAGTTAACTAGCAAACTGAACCTAATAGCTAAGTTAACTAAACAACTAGCACTACAAGAAATAATCTCTCCTGCAAAGTGTTTTTCTGACGTGATTATCACGTGGCAAAAAATTGTTTGTTGCGATGTGATAATCACGTCACTACATTTTTTAATGTTAAATATAATAGCTGTTAACTTATGACGTGGGGATTTATTTTTTTTATTAAAAATTAGTTGCGACGTGTTTATCACGTCGCAAGTTTTAAATTTTAAAAAAATAAATCAAAAAGGACTGGCGCTCAGAAGGAGGGAAGTTTGAAAATTTTATACAGTTGTATGCGACATGGAAATCACGTCGCAAATATTTAATTGTAACAGTATCTGACTTTGAACAGATGGGGTGCAAGTTGTGTAATAATTATTTCTGACTGTTGGGTGTTGCAACGTGATTTTCACGTGGCAAAGTTGCGACGTGATAATCACGTCACTGATTGGCTCATTATTTATTAGACCTTTGAGGGTTGCGACGTGAATATCACGTGGCAATGTTGCGACGTGATATTCATGTCGCTGATGTCCATATATACTTACGCAGTTCACTCTTCACAGAAACACCATTTCATATTTGTTTTATTTCTGCAATTTTTCTCCCTTCCCTTGTCAAGCATTTCTTCCTTCATCTCCCACTCCCCATTAATCTTCCAATTCTAAATTTTTGTATCAGATATAATTTTTTGTTCTTTCATATTTTTCAATTTAATTTAATAATTATATTTAATCTTTATAATTATTCTAATTTAGTTAAAATTTTGTTTTTTGATCAAAGATTAAGCAATATTAAAGAGATTCATTGGTAGTAGATTGAGCAATATTAACAAAGATTGAAGGAGATTGAAGAAGAGATATTTTAGTTGTTTAATGTTTTTTCTGAAATTTTTATTGGGTTATTATATTTTAGTTGTGTTAGTTATATTTTATTTTTGTTGTTATTATATATATATATATATATATATATATATATATATATATATATATATATATATATATATATATATATATATATATATATATATATATATATATATATATATATATATATATATATATATATATATATATATATATATATATATATATATATATATATATATATATATATATATATATATATATATATATATATATATATATATATATATATATATATATATATATAATTTTTGTTGTTGTTATATATATTTTTAAAATAGATATATAATATATATTTTGATTAAAAAAATATTTATTTATTTATTTAAAACAGAAAATATATAATGTATTTTAAAAAAAGAAATATAATATATATTTTTTAAAATAGAAAAATAAAACAGAAAAATAATTTATAATATAAAAACAGAAAAATAAAACAGAATTATAATATATTTTTTATATATACTTTTATAAATTAGAAAGAAAAAAATTAAGCAAAATATTTTTTAAACAGAATATATTAACATTTTATGTTATGTAAATTATATATGTTTGTAAATTATATATAAAAAGAGAATATATTATATATGTATTGTAAATTATAGAATATATTATATATGTATATTAAAATAAAACAGAATATATTAATAGCTAATATTTTATAATAAAAAAATTTGTCTCCTAAAATAATATATGTTATATATAAACCAAATATATATTTCTTTTTAAATTAAAATAAAAATAAAATAAAGATAGAATATTTTGTTATAAAAATTATAATAGTATATGGTTATAAAATAAATATAGTAATAAAATTTAAAAACAAAATTGCGTAAAATAGTATTTTTAAACATAAATTTAAAATCATAGAATATATGGTAATTATATGTTATGTAATATGTTTATTATATATATAATAGTTATTTGTAAAAAATATTAATTATTATATGTTTATTAAATATTTAGTTAAAAAAACAAAATTTTTATGGTTAATATATTTAAGATGTTTATTAAAAATGTTTAGTTAAAATAAAAACAAAATTTTTATGCTTAACATCTTTATAATTAAAAATGTAAATAAAATCATTTATAT
Source organism: Vicia faba (assembly GCA_948472305.1). Classification (NCBI taxonomy): domain Eukaryota; kingdom Viridiplantae; phylum Streptophyta; class Magnoliopsida; order Fabales; family Fabaceae; genus Vicia; species Vicia faba. Next base: position 1,679,866,824 of record OX451737.1, on the reverse strand, counting down.
ATATATATATATATATATATATATATATATATATATATATATATATATATATATATATATATATATATATATATATATATATATATATATATATATATATATATATATATATATATATATATATATATATATATATATATATATATATATATATATATATATATATATATATATATATATATATATATATATATATATATATATATATATATATATATATATATATGTGTGTGTGTGTGTTTTTTTTCTTATAGTTAATGTTTATTTATAGTTAACATATTATATGAGAGTATATTATATATTAAATAGTATAAAATTTGTTGATATATTAAAATCACAAATGTAATTAAAAAGACAATGATTATATAAATGTGTTGTATGGAATATTATCGGTATGGTTGTAGTTGGATGTACGATAGATTGTATTCAGGAAGACGTGCACTTAAACCCCATTTTATAGAAGGAGTTAATGAGTTTATCATGTGGGCGTTTGCTCAGGATTTTTGTCGAAGCGAAGGAGGAGTTAGGTGTCCATGTCTTAAATGTGAATGTAGACCAATAATTACTAACCCGAAGGAAGTAGCACGTCATTTGCATAGAAGGGATTTAATTGAAAATTATTGGGTTTGAACGTATAATGGTGAAGAAATGTCGAGTAACGTACCAGAGACTAGCAACACACATGCTTCAAGTAGTCGACCACCTATAGAATATGAGGAAAATTTTAATCTGATCGGTGAGATGTTTGAGGATGCTTTTGGTGTGAACATGACATATAATTAACCTGAAGATTTTGACGGGAAAGAGTTTCCAAATGAGGAAGCGCATAGATTTTATCAGTTATTAAATGAGATGAATATGTCGTTGTTCGAGAGGTCGTCAGACTCAAAGTTATCAATGTGTGTAAGATTATTGGCCGCCAAGTCAAATTATAATGTTCCTGGTCAGTGTTTGGAACATTTCGCAAAAATGATGTTGGACTACACCGCAACAAAAGACAACTTGCCAACAAGTTTTTATGATGCAAAGAAGTGGGTGTCGAAGTTGGTTTTAAAAGTAAGAAATATTTATTGTTGCATTAATGGTTGCGTGTTATTTTATTACAACGAGTTTGGTACTCAAGATGGATTGTTGGAGGAATGCAAGTTTTGTAAGAGTCCAAGATATCAAGTTCGCAGTAGAGCCATTAACAGCAAGCAAAAGCGTGTAGCAGTAAAGTCTAAGTTTTATCTTCCGATAATACCAAGGTTAAAAAGAATGTTTTCTTCAATGCACAGTGCAAGTCAAATGACATGGCATCATACAAACCAAATAAGTTCAGGCATTAATGCGACATCCATCTGATGGCGAGGCATGGAAACACTTTGATCGGACACATCCAGATTTTTCCGCAGAACCTAGAAATGTCACGCTTGGATTATGCTCTAATGGTTTTGCCCCATATGTGCAAGTGTCGGAAAGTGCGTATTCTTGTTGGTGAGTTATTGTAACCCCTTACAAACTCCCTCCTGAGATGTGCATGACAAAACCATACATGTTCTTGACGTGCGTCATTCCAGGGTTGTCCAGTCCAAAAGCCGGAATCGATATGAAATTACAACCTTTAATTGAGGATTTGAAGAGGTTGTGGATTGGAGAATAGACTTATGATATATTCCGTAAACAAAACTTTACTTTGCGAGCTGCCTTGATGTGGACTATTAATGACTTTCCATCATATGGCATGTTGTCTGGTTGGGGTACGCATGACAAAATGGGTTGTCTGCATTACATGGTATACACCAAAGCGCTTACATTGGATAAAGGGGGGAAATCTTGTGGTTTGACTGCCACTACAGGTTTAAAAAAGACGAACGAGTATCAGATCTGCCTCCGCTTCGATTGTCACCAGGTGATATATGGAACCAAGTTTGTGAACTACCAAAATTTATAGATACTGGAAAAGCATGTAGAATTGAAGGATATAGAGTCACACACAATTGGATAAAAAGAAGTATATTTTGGGACCTCCCGTATTGGAAAGATATTTTGTTGCGCCATAATCTTGATGTTATGCATATTGAGAAGAATTTTTTGATAATGTATTTAACACAGTGATGGATTTTAAAGACAAAACAAAAGATATGAGAAGGCTAGACAGGACGTGAAAATTGGTGTAACCGGAAAGAGTTGGAGTTGAAGCCTCAACCAAATGGAAAACTATTAAAACCTAAGGCTTATTTTAGTATGACTTCTCGAGAAGCTAAAGCGGTTTGTCGACGGTTAAAAGATTTGAGAATACCAGATGGATATTCTTCAAATTTAGCAAGGTGTGCCAGCGCTAACACTAAGAAGTTGCATGGTACGAAAAGTCATGATTGCCACGTTTTTATGGAACAATTGCTACCAATTGCATTTGGTTCACTACCCAAACATGTGCTTAATACACTAACTGAAATTAGTCAATTTTTTAGAGATATTTGTGCATCCACTTTAAGAGTGGATGACATTATTAAGTTGGACTGAAACATTCCACTCATTCTCTGTAAGTTGGAACAAGTATTTCCACCTGGTTTTTTTGACTCCATGGAACATCTACCTGTACATCTTGCATATGAAGCTTATCTTGGTGGACCTGTTCAATATAGGTGGATGTATCCGTTTGAAAGGTTCATGGGTGATTCAAAGCGATCAGTGAAAAATAAAGCTAGAGTTAAAGGATATATATGTGCACATTACTTGCATTGGGAAACATCACATTTTTGCAGTCATTATTCCAATCACTTGATGTTAACTCCTAGAATCATACGGAATCCTGTAAATGTCAACGAGAGAAGTCAATTCATTTTACCAGTCTTCTGGCGTTCAGGTCGTTCCTCTGGAAAGAAGGGTGTGCATTGGTTGACCCAAAAAGAAAAAATGCAATCTGCACATGTCCATGTCTTGATCAATTGCGTTGAAGTTAAACCATATCTTGAGTAAGTATACCCCAATTGTTTAATTTTCTTTGCAGTGTTAATATAAAACTTATTATCTTGAAACGTATAGTGTGCTTCTTTTTAGGGAATTTAACATCACATATTTTCATAGTGCCGGTGTACAATCAACATCCAGTGTCATTCATGCTCAATTTCCAGCATGGTTCAAGGAGAGATTGTCTAGCATTGACTCTAGAAGTACTCAATTTGAGAAACTTGTCTGAAGGCCCTGTTCAAAACGCAAATGAATGGCACACATACTTTGTGAACAGATATAAATTTCACACTGAGACATGGACTAAAGGGAAAAAACCCATAAACAGTGGTGTATTTGTAAAAGGAGTTATAGATGGCGGTGAAGATGACTTCTATGGCTTTGTTAAACATCCCTACAAGTTGGTATACAATTACTTGGACTCGGAAAATAAAGTTGTCTTGTTTTATTGTGAATGGTATGATCCAACTAGAGGCACAAAAATATATAAGGCATATGGTATTGTTGAGATTCAAATGGATCGGAGGTACAAAGAGTATGACTCTTTCATAATGTCACATATTGTTAGTCAAGTTTATTATGTTCCTTATCCTTCATTTGTACCACGTAAACGAGGATGGTGTATTGTAATAAAAACAAAACCCCTGGGTCATGTTGAAACTGGCGATCTATTGAAAGATGTTGTTTACCAAGTTGATGATGTTGAGCAAATTAATGATGTGATTGTAGATGAACAAATTACAAGTTTGTCTGATACAATGGTTGAGGGACATCAAGTTGATGTGTCTATATTGTTGGTTGATAATAATGTGGACGAAGAGCATGATGAAGAGTTTGGATCTGAGGATAACATCACATCAGATGATGAGAATGATATGGATGACGAGCATGAAGATTTAGAATAATGAACTATTTATTGAATGTGTTAATAAATATTTATTGAATGTGTTAATGAATATGTATTGATGAGAATAATGAATCATCTATTGAATGTGTTAATGAATATGTATTAAAGAGAATGTTTTTTTTTCAAACTTAGTATTTTTTGATGAATATATATATATATATATATATATATATATATATATATATATATATATATATATATATATATATATATATATATATATATATATATATATATATATATATATATATATATATATATATATTAACTGTGTATTCTATATAAATAGGTAAAATGTCACCTCGAATTGATAAGAGTAAGGATAGTGGTAAAAAAGTCCCAACGCTCGAGGTTAGTAACATGTGAGGCGCCTCAGTCAGACACGTGTCTGTTAGACGATGTGATCGATCTAGAAGGGGGGTTAAATATATCGTTAAAAATAATTTGTGCTTTTTAAAATTGTTTTCATAAAAATATGCGAAAGCTTCCTGGAATATCCAATTGTCTAAACAATCCTCTATTGAAAAGATTGGATATGCGTAACTGTATGGGATATAATGACAAAATAAGAATCAATGTGTTTTACTCAATTGATCAATTACTTATACACCCTTAATGATTATTAATTAATACCAATGATTTGAATGAGATAATGATAAACACAATGAATAATTTTTGGATTAGTCAATTTGTCAAACACCTTGTGAGCAAAGCACCTTAGGTTTGGTTTTACTAAATTGTAGTGGTAAGTTTTCTTAGGTATCAATCAAAAGGATTGTTACCAATGTTTTGAAATGAACTCAATACACTACAATTTCAATAAATACAGATTTGAAAAATTAATTTTCGCCCAGTATAGTAATCAAGTATAGAGATAAAGAAAAAGCAGAAGAACACACGATTTGTTAAGGCAGTTCCCCTTGTCGCCCTCGCGTAGGGTACGTCTGCCCCCAATTCTAGAATCTAGAATTGAGATATTTGATATTAAGTTACAAATGATATAAGAGAAGAGATATTTCACAATACAAACAAACCAATGTTGTTTATTTAACAATCTTTTTCCCTTTCCTTGGTTTGAGCAAAACCAAGTGCCAAATTCTTTGAAAAAACCTCCAGTTACCGCTACTTGATTAAGCAAACCCACTGTTTCATAATCCTTTCACTCGGCTGGTTTCGATTGCAAGAAATTTGATCCCAAATCAATATTCACAATCCTCCGGTTACCGCTACTCGATTAAGCAAACCCACGTTTCTTAATTCTTTCACTCGACTGAATTCAATGAAGCTAAGACTTGTGCAAAAAACCCTGCACCAATAAAAATCTTGGAGGAGAAAATCCCAATGATTTTATTCAAGAAAAAACCACAATTGCTCAACCCAAATCTGAATTGAATCCTTGATTTGAGCGTTATCACCACAACAATTTTCTTGAATCAACAACCATGATTATGTGTAGATGTTGATTTTTGAGAAGAGAGGATGAAGATGAGGAGCACTATGTGTATCTTTCACTAGTTCTTGTTAACTGCAAATAATGATGCATAATGAATATATATATATATGTTACAGTTGTACCCCAAAATTTGCCCTTGCATTTTTCCTCAAGAAATCACAGCTTCAGGCGTTTCCTGATTTTTCAAACTGGCTCAAGAATCGGTCAAACAGACTTTTCTCGTCAGTCAAGCAAAATTAGGGTTTTCACTGGTTTTCCTGGCTCTTGAACAATTCAAACAGTCTGTTTAGGTTTTTGGTTGATTTTGGTTCAACTTCGATCAGGCGAACGCTTCTTTGGCATTTAATCAGGAACTAGGTTTTTGTGCGTAGATTTTAGAAAGACTAACTCTACAGTGCTTGTCAAGTTATTCTGAGATGTGGATTGAGGCATTTGGATTTGAATTCGCATTGTGTGACTAAATCAGTGAAAAGATGCATTTGGATTGAATTCGCAATGTTTGATTAAAGTCAATAAAAGGAAAATACGTCTGGGCAATTGTTGTGATTGACTGTTGCTTTGCTCTGAATGTTGGAAGCGCCAAGTTTAATTGATCAATGCCGAAACAATGTTTATTTAATTATTTACTATTCTGAATTTAAATGATTGGAATTTATTTTCCATTATTATAATTTAAAGAATTTTAAATAATAAATAAACAATTGGAGAAGAAAAGAATTAATCAAATAAAAGGACTTTTTATTTATCTTTAAATTATTTGTATAATTGTTTTTGTTTACAAAATGTTTACAATAATAATATTACATTTATTTAAATTTAAATAAAAAAACTATCCTAAATATTTTTCTAAATCTTCAATTCTTCATCTTCCATCCCTTTCTCCCTCTGCTTCATTTGATTTTATCTGCAAAAAAAATAAGAAAAGAAGAAAAAGTTAGAAACAGATAAATTGAATTAAAGAGACAGACAGTTTAATTTAGGCTTATCATTAAAAGCAAATGGCCGGGATCAGTTTGCCCTCTTTGCAAATCACGGGATTTCTCCCGGTTCACAAAGAGGGATGAAAATGTTTGCAAATTAAATATGAATGCACAAAGTATACAAATTCCACAGTTCAAATTGGCCAACCAACTATATAGTTCAAAAGCAAACAACATGTACAACTAAAAGTTCAAATTGCCAAACAAAGTCCAAATTCAAACTTTCTGCCAAAAAGTTGTCAGAAGGATGTCAAAGTACAAAAGGCCATCAAAATGCTGTCAATATGTAGCAAAGCTGTCAAAAGAAGATGTGGAAAGATAACAAGAGGCATAAAATCTGGAAGAAGTACAAAGTATGCAGGGAAAGATTAGTGTGCAAGAAACTTTTCAATTCATCATTTCCTAGGCCATTGCTTTTTCAGAAAATAATATCTAAGCAATATTTAATATGCTTAAAATAAGGAGAGAGAGAGAGAGAGAGAAGAGGGAAAAGAAGCACAGGCTTACTAGCTTTAGGCTTGAGAAAGGAAATATATAAAACAAGCTGCAATAGAACAGTAAAAGGGGGGAGAAAATCACAAACCAAACAGAACTCAGAACAAAAAGCCCCAAGCCTGAACTGTCAAGCCTAACCCTTTTCAAAACCTGCAAGGCCATAATCAAAACAACATACAAAACTGTCCAAGCCTGAAGCCTTTCAAGCTTAATAGCCATAACCTGTCAAGGCCCTCAAGCAAAAACCAGTTCACATAACCACAATCTACATAAACCTTTCAAGACTAAAACTGCCCAAGTCTGAACCTCCAGCCTAAACCCAATTCACAATAACAAAAAAATCTTATAAGCTTTAAACCTGTCAAACCAAGCCCTAAAATCATAAATCTGTTTAAACCTCTAAGCCTGCAAACATTCAGAACACCATAACCTGCTGACCTAAAAGCCAAAGGCCATCAAACACAAACAAAACTTACAGCCCTACAGGCTTCAAGCAGTAAACCTGTAAGCTCACCAATGCCCAAACCTGACCAAAGGCCAAGCTTAACCTGAAGCAAGCCTTACCAGCATTCAAACCACCCAGCAAACAGCCTCAGAAAATTCCATCATAGGCAAACGTATAAGGCAACAAAGACACAGGAAGAAGAGAAAAAGAAGATTGCAAGAGCAAATCGTTTCAAAGGTTCAAATAAATCCCAAGCAACTCAAGGCAACCATAAGAAGAAGATAAAGAAGCGTTTCAAGGCATCAAGATAATCAAACAAAAGAAGCATATGAATCAAGCACAAACAGGCAACTCAAGCATTCACAGATATACAGAAGAGGCAACATGAAGGGCCCTCAGAAAACTCCATCATAAGGCAACAACTCAGTAAAACAACATATCAGAAGCATACTAAGCAGGCATCGAGGCAACCAGAAGGAAGAGGAAAAGAAGTGAAACAGGATCCAGTTCAAGCGAGGTTCTCAGAACCAAAAGGGGTTCATCATCAAAAATCATCAAGCAAGCATACGCAAACAGAAGCGAAGGGAAGAAGAAAGAAGCGATATCAAAAAAGGTTCTCAGGTCATAATCATCATCAAACCTAAAGAAAGAATACCAAATACCAGGGTTTCCAAGCAAAGCGCGCGGTATCCCGTTTCCCTTCGCCCTTGGCCGTCCGAAGTGCCACCGTCCTCCTCTTCCCCTCTCCAAAGGTTTACTTCTCTCTTCCTTTTTCTTTCGTACATCATAACAATATTGATAACACAACCAAGAATCAGTTTTTGCCAAGATTAAACAGAAAAGCGTAAAACATAAAATCAAGAAACCAAACCTTATCGCCATCGCCTGATTGATCTTGGAGGGGAGGAAGAAGAAGCGGCACTGGTTGGCCTAGGGCGAGAAGGATGTTGTTCAAAAAACCATAGCAAAGAGAACGAAGAGGAACAAGGACGAACGGAGCTGTAACCCTAAGTTTTCTCCAAAAATGAACAAACTGTCACAAACCCTAAAAACGATTGTTGTGTGAAACGCATGGGCCTTATCCCATTCAACCTTAAGCCCATTTGCAAAAACCAGCGCGTACCCCCCCCCCCCCCCCCCCCCTTTTTCTGATTATCTCTTCAAGCTTTGTATGGGCCACAAGACTCCCTAAGCCCATTCGTGTCCTTTTAGAAAACTAAAAATATTTTTCTATAACTTACATTAATACATTAATCTTGTTTCTTTACATTAATTTTTTTTATATAGAATATTAATTAAACATGAACATAACTTTTTCTTTCTTAAAGTTAATACATTTCTTTTCTTAAAAATAATTTGTACATTAATACAAAAATACACAATATAATTAAAATGTAAAACATTTTTCTTTCTTTTTATTAAAATACCTTTTTGTACATATTGAAGAAAATACAAGATTACAAATTAAATAAAGAAAACATCTAATTCTTTTTATTAAGTAAACCATACCTGATAATACATTAAATTCACATTTTCTTAACTTGTAAATAATTCTCATATACATACACGTACACCTACACAATACACTTTACATTTGACAATATACATTTGCTATTCTTATACTTTACATTACATTGTTTACATTTGATCGCGATTCAATTTGGTTGTAAATTATTGGACACTACATTCCTAAAGTCTCATCCCCATTTGTAAATTTGTACCCCCACTCCCGGATACTATTTGTAATAGCGTAGACTTTAAATTCTTGTAATTTACCGCTTTCCAATTATACCATGATTAGACTTAGGGTTTGCATGTACATAAAATCGAACGCTAGATAACCTAATACAAGACAATTACATGAAATCAATACACAATCACACTTGCACCCCCTAGGGTAATCCCACATGTTGCCTTCCAAAATGGGCCATGCTTGCACGTCGAGTTTCTTTGGCAAAACAAATTCAAATGATCATAAGTCCCTCGATGACGCTTTCGAAAGTCGCCTATCAAAATGATCAAGTCCCTTCAAGCAAATTGCCAAAGACACTTGGCACCATTGCAATCATGGTCCATACGATGACCCGCGCCCGTCCCGTTAAACCTCCTAAACGCAAGATTGTCCACCAAATTCAATGGTGGAACAAAATTGTTAAAAAGGGTTGAAAACATAGAGAAAAACTTTGAGTACAATAGGGGTAGACAAAACTCTTAGTTACTGGAGATCAAATTGCAAACACACTTGCCTACTTTTCAAAAAAACCACACTTCACAAACACTTTCAAAACAAACTCTCAAAAACATTTGAAACATCTTTTCGAAAAGATACACACTTTTGTAAAACACTCAAACACGAGTCAATTACATTGGTTGCCTAAGACAAGTCATCTCTTCAAAAACATTTTTTCAAAACACACACATACACCACAATTTCAAGCAATCGAAAATCAAGGCAAGTGATCTAAAAAACCAAGTAACTAAGAGCCCATGGATAACCATGGATGAAAAGGGTGCTAATACCTTTCCTTTTCATAATCTACCCCCCGAACCCACGAAATATCTCAAAAGGTTTTTGCTGTGCTTTTTAACCTTTCCTTTAGGATAAAATAAAAAGTCGGTGGTGACTCTTGCTCAACCGAACAAGTGCGAATACAAACGCAAAACCTCAAGTCAGTTCTCCCACCGTATCACAGAACTGGCGACTCTGTTGGGGAGTAATTTAAAAGTGGGGTTACCTTAAGGTTTAGATCACCTTTACTTTCTTTCTCTGATTGAATTGATTGCTTTATCTTTTGGGTTCTTGTTGGGATTTGTTGTAAATCCTACACCCGGATTTGGGGCACCTTTTTAGGTAAATAGCAAAAAAACTGTGAGGGAACTGTGCGGGGTATACCGACATGGTTGAAGCAGTAAGCTATGTTAGTGTGACATATTTGTGAGTACCGGTAATCCTTGAGTTCAATCAAGGAGAGTACGGGGCCGCTGAGTGATGTCGTGAAGCACTAACGAACTCTTAGAACCTTAATTGACCATCTTAGCCTTTTTAGGGGTAGTGAGATGACCGACTTTGGTGCAGTCCGAAGTTGGTAGATACTCGATACTACACTCATTTGAGGGTTGTTTTCTTGGAATATTTTGGTCGCCAGTAAGTGGCTAAACCGAAACGATGAACACAGAAAACAATCCAATGATATTGAGCTCCTTAGAACCCAGTTTCTATTTTAGGACAGGATGACCCAACTAACTTCAAGAGGGTAGTACCTGAACCTCATGCAAGCCTAAACCTAAGGACTTGTTTGCTTTGTGTGAATATGTTTGTCTGTATATACACTCACTTGCTTTTTGCATACATGTACATCATAACATCATACCATAGCATTTTCAATAACCATTTCAAGGATCTCGAGGGTTCTTTTAATGCAAGGTCACGTTGAGCCAGACGTCTACCAAAGGACAAGAGGTTTCTCCTCTAACCAATGCCAATCAAAGGTCAAGTACAACAACTTAAATCAGTGGCTATGACCCACTTGACATGGTGAGCTTGATTCTCGTGGAAAGACATCCACCAGTGCATAGTTCTCCAATTAAAGTTCAAGTGCAACAACTTGAATCAGTGGCTATGACCCACTCGACATGGTGAGCTTGATTCTTGTGGAAAGACATCCACAGGTGCAAAGTTCCCCAATCAAAGATCGAAGTTCAACATCTAACATTATCTTGTGTTTACCCCAAGAGATCCTTGAAAACATTGCATATATATCACACATATCATTGCATAACAGGTTTCTCCCATACAGGTCTCCTTATTCTTCCTACTGTTTATTTCAGTAAGATGGATATAGAACAAACAGTGAAAGATCTTCAAGCTCAAAATGCTCAATTCCAACAAATGCTGCTGGCTATGGGTAAAGGGCAAGAGGATCTGACAGCTCTTCTTCTCGAAGACAAGAAGAAGAAGTCCAAGAAGGCAGTCCGCATCCTGAACTTGAGGAGAAGACCTAAGACCCAAGACCTTGCAACTCCATCCAACACAGGAGGTAGTATTGAAGAAGACTACAATGTGGAGATTGTTGAAGAAGAAGCTGACTACTCCGAGGGGCAATATCCTCTCGTTGATGACAAATACAAAGAGTTGGAGGATCGCCTCAGTGCTATGGAGATCCAACAAATACCTGGCTTGGATCTAGGAGACATGGGCCTAGTTCCTGGATTGGTCATCCCTTCAAAGTTCAAAGTTCCTACCTTTGCTTTGTACGACGAAGTCTCTTGCCCTAAGATGCATCTAAAGTCTTATGTCCGCAAGATTCAACCATACACAGCTGATAAGAGGCTTTGGATCCATTTCTTCCAAGAAAGTCTAGTAGGGGCTCAACTCGAGTGGTTCTATCAATTGGAGAGTTCTCGCATCCACACCTGGGAAGATCTAGCCAGGGGTTTTTACGAACAGTATTAGTACAATGTTGATCTCGCACCAACTCGAGTGCAATTGCAGAGCATGACCATGGGTTCTGACGAGAGCTTCAAGGGATACGCCCAAAAGTGGAGAGATCTGGCTGGTAGGGTGCAACCCCCTTTAACTGATAGAGAGCTGATTGACATCTTCGTGGGAACTTTGACAGGGCCTTTCTTCAGGCACTTAATTGGAAGCTCCTCAGCTGGGTTCACCGAGCTAATACTGACTGGCGAGAGGGTCGAAGCTGGCATCAAAAGTGGAAAGATCCAAGGAGCTACATCCTCGGATACTCGGATAATTCCCTACAACGGAAAGAAGGAGTCCAATGCCGCGAGCAGTCAAAAAGGTCGTCTTGACCAACATGTAGGGGCAGTCGTGATCTCTAACCCTACACTTGCTCAACAAAGACAGGGGCATCAACATAAGGAGGTCGCACCTAAGAGGCAATTCACCAAGATCAACATGTCACTGTCTCAAGCACTGCAACACTTGTTGAAGAGGGATCTGATTACATTGAGGGCTCCTCTCCGGAACCCAAACACTTCTGCTCCTACTTATCACCCCAATGAAAGATGTGAATACCACTCTGATAGCCCGGGGCATGATACCAACAACTGTTGGCCTCTGAAGAACAATATCCAAGACATGATCGATGCCAAGGAGATTGAGTTTGGTCCCCCAGAGACCTCAGCATGATCACTCCTCCTATGCCAGATCATTGAGATTGTGTTTGTTTCATTCTGAATTTTCAAAGTTGTAATCTTTTGTCATTCAAACAATTATCTTTTAATGTCAAACTCTGTTTCATTAATGCATTGCATATGTTTGTCTTGAATTCATTCATTCGCTTTCATTACTCTTATGCTTTCTTTTTGACATTTAACTCTTGATAAAAAGCTGCAAGCCTTTAGAGGGAGGATGACGAAACAATACCATAATCTCATACAATATGCTTTTGAACAGACCTTGCTGATGATGTACAGGCATTTCTTTCAATTCCCAAACACTGGAGTTATAAGGAAGTTAATCCCTAGTCAACCCCTTTGAGCCAAAGAAGTAGGAGTTTTCTGTTCTAAACGATCAAAACCTTTGATATAAACCTGGGGCAGGGTAGTATCTCAGTTATTTCAAAAGAAAATGCGCATTGAAATCACAGACTCTCAGTTCGTAATACAACGGACGACGTCAAAGAAAAGAAAAGCATTCCTTTGGAATCAAAAGACAAGGGTGGTTCCCTATCACATAGGCAGTCAATCTCTCAAAAGAGAAAAGCCCACCAAGCTAAAACCTATAAAGGAGGCTTGAGAAAGCTGGGGCATCCCGCTGACTGTAATCTCGAAAATGGGAACAGTTAGGCAAAAGTTAGGGATAACAAATCAAAATCAAAATAGTGAGGTCATTACAAATCCTCAGCAACATAAAAAATGTTGCAAAATAAAAAGGAGATGATGACTGTCTCCCAAATTCAAATGGGTGAACCATCACCCAAAGGTCGTTCCAAACTCAAAACAGAGTGCGACGCACAATTAACCGAGCTTAGGTTTGAAGAACATCACGAAGAGCGGGTGGGTACAAATATACTTTGAGCCTTTATCCTTTGTTTCTTAAACCGTGAACCAATCCACGTTACAACCCTTCAAAAGTCCTAATTGAAACATGGGTTAGTTCGAAAGCATACTGTTACAAAAGGTATCCTGACTCCTGTAAGGCTTTGCTCTAAATCTTGTGTTGACTTGTCTTATAAAAAGTTTTCTGCTAAAAAACGCATTTTGCAAAACTTCGAGACAAACATAAACTTTGCATTGCTTGAATATCACTGTCTGCATTTGGCCTTTTGTTTGACAGCGAAGAAATTCATACAGCGAATGTTCGGAGGAACGAAAACTCTCTCAGTGAGCAAAATCACTTCAAAAACAAAAGGATGACACTTCCATTGCGAATCTCCTATCAACAAGGGGCATGACATAGCATCATCTAGTTAGCCTGGGGCAGTCCAGTCAAGGTTTCAACGGATCTTTCAAAGTTTAGTTAACCTGGGGAAGTCCAGTCAAGATTTCAAGAAATCTCTCAATCCGCAGAGTAATCTGATTCAAGACTCCTTCATCACCACTTGGGGCATTCGAATGTCAAAAGTGTTCAGCAATTCCTTCATCACCTATTGGAAGATGCGGTCCAGATGTGCTCCAGACACGGTTGCCATTCTGTCACCTTTCTTAAGTTCCAGATTAACACCTGTAACAAGCCAGGAAAATATATGCGAACGACCGATTATGGATTAACACCTGTAACAAGCCAGGAAATTATCTACATCACCACTTGGGGCATTCGAATGTCAAAAGTGTTCAACAATTCCCCCTCAGAAGATAGATATAGTTCAAGATGTGACCCAGAGATGGCGACATTCTATAACTCATTCAAATTTGCATTGATATAGTTCAAGATGTGCCCCAGAGATGGCGACATTCTATAACTCATTCAGCTTTCCTTCAAGATATAGTTCAAGATGTGACCCAGAGATGGCGACATTCTATAACTCATTCAAATTTGCATCCAGATATAGTTCAAGATGTGACCCAAGATTTGGCGACATTCTATAACTTATTCAGACTTGCTTCCAGAAATAGTTCAGATGTGACCCTGATTCGGCGACATTCTGTAACTTATTCAAGATTTCCTTCATTTGCATCCAGATATAGTTCAAGATGTGACCGAAGATTTGGCGACATTCTATAACTCATTCAGACTTGCTTCCAGAAATAGTTCAGATGTGACCCTGATTCGGCGACATTCCGTAACTTATTCAAGATTTCCTTCCAGATATAGTTTAGATGTGACCCTGATTCGGCGACATTCCGTAACTTATTCAGATTTTCATTCATGATATAGTTCAAGATGTGACCCAAGATTTGGCGACATTCTATAACTTATCCAGATTTGTTTCTAGAGATAGTTCGAGATGTGACCCAAAGATGGCGACGTTCAGTAACTTATTCCAGACCAACACCTGCAGCAATCAGAGGACTCTCGCAATCCCCAGCCAAAGAACCTTCCAGAAACTAACTCCACTCAGAGTCAAGTTTCGTTATCCCCAGCGAAGCTAAAACTTCCAACTATCAATCCCCAAACAGATTGAAGACTCTCATTCTCAGTTCCCCACAGAATATTCGAATATTCCCCAGTGAAGATCTCCTCAAGACAAGAATTCCCCAGTAGATTGGCATACAACCCAAGCTTCTGATTCCCCCAACAGTGGTCCCAGGACTTCTCATTTTCAATGATCAAAAGATTATGGCCCTCCGCAACAGCAGCCAAGGATTTACCCTCCCCGGCAGCAGTCAAGATTCCTTTATCTTCAACCATCCATGATTCATCTATCCTCAGCGAGACAGCTCATTAGCTTACATGCGCATTCATCACATTCATGTCATAAACATTAATGTCGCATACATTGCATCACGCATCATGACATTGCATACAACTAACTCTTTACCTTTTCAGGAAAGATCAGTCAACAAACTAAGACCATCATCTTCCGAGATTTTTTTCTAGAAATAGTTCAGATGTGACCCAGACATGGCGACATTCTGATACTTATTCCAGATTCACTCAGAGACAGTTCAGATGTGACCCAGACACGGCGACATTCTGATACTTGTTCCAGATTCATCCAGATGCAGTTTTACACGGACTCATCATCAGGAAACCCTACCGGTTCCTCCTTCAGACTTCTGAAAATAGTTCACTGATGCTTCCCAACACCGGATGTTAATCTATCACTTGTTTAGATGCAACTGCTTCACGGACGCTTCCCAACAACGGATGCTGCTTCAACCCCTGAAAACAGTTCACGGATTCTCCAGACACGGATGTCAATCTATTGCTGGCTCAGACCCCCAGTTCAGAGATGTTCCAAAACATGGATACCTTTCTGATACTCGTCCACTCACCAGTGACATACAGTTCAACAATCATTTCCAGATGGCATCTTTAAGCCCATTTCCAGATGGCATCTATAAGCCCATCCTCCTACCAGCAGTCACCAGATGGCATCTTTAAGCCCATCACCAAATGGCATCTTTTAAGCCCATTCCCTCTACCGTCACGTCACCAAGTGCAAATTTCCGGGCACTCTAGTGTCCAATCTCCTTTTACCTTCGAGTCGCGAAAGGCAAACTTGCCAATCTAACTCTTCAGGTCCAAGAAGATTGAACAGGGGCAACTGTTGTACCCCAAAATTTGCCCTTGCATTTTTCCTCAAGAAATCACAGCTTCAGGCGTTTCCTGATTTTTCAAACTGGCTCAAGAATCGGTCAAACAGACTTTTCTCGTCAGTCAAGCAAAATTAGGGTTTTCATTGGTTTTCCTGGCTCTAGAACAATTCAAACAATCTGTTTAGGTTTTTGGTTGATTTTGGTTCAACTTCGATCAGGCGAACGCTTCTTTGGCATTTAATCAGGAACTAGGTTTTTGTGCACAGATTTTAGAAAGACTAACTCTACAGTGCTTGTCAAGTTATTCTGAGATGTGGATTGAGGCATTTGGATTTGAATTCGCATTGTGTGACTAAATCAGTGAAAAGATGCATTTGGATTGAATTCGCAGTGTTTGATTAAAGTCAATAAAAGGAAAATACGTCTGGGCAATTGTTGTGATTGACTGTTGCTTTGCTCTGAATGTTGGAAGCGCCAAGTTTAATTGATCAATGCCGAAACAATGTTTATTTAATTATTTACTATTCTGAATTTAAATGATTGGAATTTATTTTCCATTATTATAATTTAAAGAATTTTAAATAATAAATAAACAATTGGAGAAGAAAAGAATTAATCAAATAAAAGGACTTTTTATTTATCTTTAAATTATTTGTATAATTGTTTTTGTTTACAAAATGTTTACAATAATAATATTACATTTATTTAAATTTAAATAAAAAAACTATCCTAAATATTTTTCTAAATCTTCAATTCTTCATCTTTCATCCCTTGCTCCCTCTGCTTCATTTGATTTTATCTGCAAAAAAAAAGAAAAGAAGAAAAAGTTAGAAACAGATAAATTGAATTAAAGAGACAGACAGTTTAATTTAGGCTCATCATTAAAAGCAAATGGCCGGGATCAGTTCGCCCTCTTTGCAAATCACGGGATTTCTCCCGGTTCACAAAGAGGGATGAAAATGTTTGCAAATTAAATATGAATGCACAAAGTATACAAATTCCACAGTTCAAATTGGCCAACCAACTGTATAGTTCAAAAGCAAACAGCATGTACAACTAAAAGTTCAAATTGCCAAACAAAGTCCAAATTCAAACTTTCTGCCAAAAAGTTGTCAAAAGGATGTCAAAGTACAAAAGGCCATCAAAATGTTGTCAATATGCACCAAAGCTGTCAAAAGAAGATGTGGAAAGATAACAAGAGGCATAAAATCTGGAAGAAGTACAAAGTATGCAGGGAAAGATTAGTGTGCAAGCAACTTTTCAATTCATAATTTCCTAGGCCATTGCTTTTTCAGAAAATAATATCTAAGCAATATTTAATATGCTTAAGATAAGGAGAGAGAGAGAGAGAGATAGAGAGAGAAGAGGGAAAAGAAGCACATGCTTACTAGCTTTAGGCTTGAGAAAGGAAATATATAAAACAAGCTGCAATAGAACAGTAAAAGGGGGGAGAAAATCACAAACCAAACAGAACTCAGAACAAAAAGCCCCAAGCCTGAACTGTCAAGCCTAACCCTTTTCAAAACCTGCAAGGCCATAATCAAAACAACATACAAAACTGTCCAAGCCTGAAGCCTTTCAAGCTTAATAGCCATAACCTGTCAAGGCCCTCAAGCAAAAACCAGTTCACATAACCACAATATGCATAAACCTTTCAAGACTAAAACTTCCCAAGTCTGAACCTCCAGCCTAAACCCAGTTCACAACAACAAAAAATATGATAAGCTTTAAACCTGTCAAACCAAGCCCTAAAATCATAAATCTGTTTAAACCTCTAAGCCTGCAAACATTCAGAACACCATAACCTGCTGACCTAAAAGCCAAAGGCCATCAAACACAAACAAAACTTACAGCCCTACAGGCTTCAAGCAGTAAACCTGTAAGCTCACCAATGCCCAAACCTGACCAAAGGCCAAGCTTAACCTGAAGCAAGCCTTACCAGCATTTAAACCACCCAGCAAACAGCCTCAGAAAATTCCATCATAGGCAAACGTATAAGGCAACAAAGAGACAGGAAGAAGAGAAAAAGAAGATTGCAAGAGCAAATCGTTTCAAAGGTTCAAATAAATCCCAAGCAACTCAAGGCAACCATAAGAAGAAGATAAAGAAGCATTTCAAGGCATCAAGATAATCAAACAAAAGAAGCATATGAATCAAGCACAAACAGGCAACTCAAGCATTCACAGATATACAGAAGAGGCAACATGAAGGGCCCTCAGATAACTCCATCATAAGGCAACAACTTAGTAAAACAACATATCAGAAGCATACTAAGCAGGCATCGAGGCAACCAGAAGGAAGAGGAAAAGAAGTGAAACAGGATCCAGTTCAAGCGAGGTTCTCAGAACCAAAAGGGGTTCATCATCAAAAATCATCAAGCAAGCATACGCAAACAGAAGCGAAGGGAAGAAGAAAGAAGCGATATCAAAAAAGGTTCTCAGGTCATAATCATCATCAAACCTAAAGAAAGAATACCAAATACCAGGGTTTCCAAGCAAAGCGCGCGGTATCCCGTTTCCCTTCGCCCTTGGCCGTCCGAAGTGCCACCGTCCTCCTATTCTCCTCTCCAAAGGTTTACTTCTCTCTTCCTTTTTCTTTCGTACATCATAACAATATTGATAACACAACCAAGAATCAGTTTTTGCCAAGATTAAACAGAAAAGCGTAAAACATAAAATCAAGAAACCAAACCTTATTGCCATCGCCTGATTGATCTTGGAGGGGAGGAAGAAGAAGCGGCACTGGTTGGCCTAGGGCGAGAAGGATGCTGTTCAAAAAACCATAGCAAAGAGAACGAAGAGGAACAAGGACGAACGGAGCTGTAACCCTAAGTTTTCTCCAAAAATGAACAAACTGTCACAAACCCTAAAAACGATTGTTGTGTGAAACGCATGGGCCTTACCCCATTCAGCCTTAAGCCCATTTGCAAAAACCAGCGCGTACCCCCCCCCCCCCCCTTTTTCTGATTATCTCTTCAAGCTTTGTATGGGCCACAAGACTCCCTAGGCCCATTCGTGTCCTTTTAGAAAACTAAAAATATTTTTCTATAACTTACATTAATACATTAATCTTGTTTCTTTACATTAATTTTTTTTATATAGAATATTAATTAAACATGAACATAACTTTTTCTTTCTTAAAGTTAATACATTTCTTTTCTTAAAAATAATTTGTACGTTAATACAAAAATACACAATATAATTAAAATGTAAAACATTTTTCTTTCTTTTTATTAAAATACCTTTTTGTACATATTGAAGAAAATACAAGATTACAAATTAAATAAAGAAAACATCTAATTCTTTTTATTAAGTAAACCATACTTGATAATACATTAAATTCACATTTTCTTAACTTGTAAATAATTCTCATATACGTACACGTACACCTACACAATACACTTTACATTTGACAATATACATTTGCTATTATTATACTTTACATTACATTGTTTACATTTGATCGCGATTCAATTTGGTTGTAAATTATTGGACACTACATTCCTAAAGTCTCATCCCCATTTGTAAATTTGTACCCCCACTCCCGGATACTATTTGTAATAGCGTAGACTTTAAATTCTTGTAATTTACCGCTTTCCAATTATACCATGATTAGACTTAGGGTTTGCATGTACATAAAATCGAACGCTAGATAACCTAATACAAGACAATTACATGAAATCAATACACAATCACACTTGCACCCCCTAGGGTAATCCCACATGTTGCCTTCCAAAATGGGCCATGCTTGCACGTCGAGTTTCTTTGGCAAAACAAATTCAAATGATCATAAGTCCCTCGACGACGCTTTCGAAAGTCGCCTATCAAAATGATCAAGTCCCTTCAAGCAAATTTCCAAAGACACTTGGCACCATTGCATTCATGGTCCATACGATGACCCGCGCCCGTCCCGTTAAACCTCCTAAACGCAAGATTGTCCACCAAATTCAATGGTGGAACAAAATTGTTAAAAAGGGTTGAAAACATAGAGAAAACCTTTGAGTACAATAGGGGTAGACAAAACTCTTAGTTACCTGAGATCAACTTGCAAACACACTTGCCTACTTTTCAAAAAAACCACACTTCACAAACACTTTCAAAACAAACTCTCAAAAACATTTGAAACATCTTTTCGAAAAGATACACACTTTTGTAAAACACTCAAACACAAGTCAATTACATTGGTTGCCTAAGACAAGGCATCTCTTCAAAAACATTTTTTCAAAACACACACATACACCACAATTTCAAGCAATCGAAAATCAAGGCAAGTGATCTAAAAAACCAAGTAACTAAGAGCCCATGGATAACCATGGATGAAAAGGGTGCTAATACCTTCCCTTTTCATAATCTACCCCCCGAACCCACGAAATATCTCAAAAGGTTTTTGCTGTGCTTTTTAACCTTTCCTTTAGGATAAAATAAAAAATCGGTGGCGACTCTTGCTCAACCGAACAAGTGCGAATACAAACGCAAAACCTCAAGTCAGTTCTCCCACCGTATCACAGTTACCTAATAGCCAAGACCCATAAACATAGCAGAAAATCAGTTGAGACCAGCGAGCGGTCGACTCAACCAGAAGCAGGGGTCGGCACGACACAACCCGCACCAAGAGAGAAACTATTTTGAAATGAAATGTGTTGACCGCTTCAGGACTTGCATCAATGCAAACTTTAAATATTATGATTCTCAGGTTGAGTCTACTAGAAGGGTCGACGTGATACATCCAGCTATCAGAGAGAATTCCATTTTAAAGTGCAGTGCGTCGACCGCTTCAGGGCTTACGTCGATGCAAACTTTGAATGTTTTGATTTCCAGTTTTAGTTGACCAGAAGGGTCGACCCGACACATCCACGGCTTGATTGAAGATGATGAGTCGATCGCATATATCTTTGAGTCGACGCACAGATTGAATTTTCTCAAAAATACGTGTTTCTGGAGACCTTCATTCCAATCATTCCATTGTAAGATTTTTTATAGAACAAACCCAAATAGAGAGATATTAATAATCGTTTTGACATCATTAAAATACTTATAGAGGGAATTTTCCCTCACATACTTCCCCTTTTTGATGATGTCAAAACAATGCTCAAATATGCTCCCCCTGAGTTTGTGCGTTCCGTTTGCAAGCTATGTATAGTCTTCTATCTTCTATGTTCACTATGTTCACTTCTCCCCCTTTGACAAAATAAAAAAGAGAAAAATAACAAGGTCAAGAGTTAAAAAGTATATTAAATGCAACATCATTTTCCATTTGCAACTAAAAACACCAACAATCATTCACATAAAATGAAATTAGTGGGGATCATAAAATGCAATAATTAGACAAATGTATGTAGAATATTATAAACCAGTTAATAAGGATAAGTGCATGACGTTATCAAAATAAAGCTAACATAATAACTTAAACAAAATTACACACACACACACACGCACACACACACACACACACACACACACACACATATATATATATATATATATATATATATATATATATATATATATATATATATATATATATATATATATATATATATATATATATATATATATATATATATATATATATATATATAAACATGAATCAATTCTCTAGGTTGTCGGTATCATTGTTTTCTGGAGCATCAGGTGGAAGGTTTGGAAAATGCTGAAGGAAAGTGGAATGAAGGAAGGCAAGGTTCTCAGCTTGTGATTGAAGCATGCCTTCCAACATGGAGTACCGCTGATCTTGAATATTTGAATAGTTTGATAACATTTCGTTTTGGACTTTGACAAGGTTGTAGATGTTTGAAATCCTCTCATTTTGAAGGAATGCGTCTTCCTTTTGTTGGATATGAATTTTATCCAAAAGAGATATCACATTGGCATTGTTTTCTTGAGGAACCGGGACATCCTCGTCCATATTTGCTTCATTTTCTTCTTCCTCGGACTCTTCATCTTCTTCATAATCATCCTCTTCACCATAACTATTTTGGAACGAAACTGATGTACTTCTCACAACATAATGGTATTTTTGTTCCTTGTGATCCCATTGGAAGCCCATCAAAGTAAGTGATTTCTTTATGAATTCAAAATCAGAAGTCATACCAACATAAGGAATTCCTGGAACTTTAATATTTTCTCGATTGAGAATTCTTTGAATGAAAGAGGGATAACATAGTATGGTGCCTCTTCCAGTGTTATGCAGATCAAACATTCGGCTAGCAAAATGATGTGGCTAATGAACTTTTATTTTATGTTATAAAACATAAAGCAGTTGAACCTCAGGTTTATCCACATGAGAAAGACCTCCCTTCTTGGGTCGAATGATGTGGCAAACGATTCAAAAGAGAATTCTGTCAAATGGGGCTAGGGCACCAGTTGTTACAAATCTTGGAAATAAATCACTGTTTACAATTCTGTCACTGTAAGGTTTCTTGAGCATGGAGTTTAAAGCCGAATTGAATTCATAGTTAGGAGCAAGTACAGTATCATAGATTTTAATAGCATCAGAGTCAACTGGCCACATACCAAATAGGTCTTTCTATACATGCGAGCTAACCATATAGTATTTGTTCTTCATTATATATTTAAATTCAAAACCCTCAAACTTTCCTTGCATGCCAGCATAGAACATTTTGACTAAATCCTCATTATACGGTGTATCACATTCAAGAAATAAGTGGAAGTTCTGAAATCTTAACAATTCAATAATTTCAGGAAGATGCATATGACCCAAGGTTTTCAGATATAAAGTCGATTGTCTAACTATGTTTCTATTACCAAAAGTGTCTGCAAAAGTACCAGCAATATCATCAGAGGGAAGTGAAAGAGCAGTTACTGGATCATCCGACGGAACATTGGAGGAGCTACCTCTGAAGGTTCTCTTCTTAGCTACCCTTGAATCCATTAGGGAAATTTCTTGATAAAAATGGGCATGTGAGGGAGATTTTGAGAGAGATGGGTTTTGAGAGTTTTTAGGGTTTTGAGATAAGAGAGTGAATATAGAAAACAAAAGAACAAAATGATAAAGAAATATAAATCAGACATTCTTCGCGATGCGTCGACCGCTCATTGAGCGTTGTGTCGATGCAAGAATTGTTTTAATTGATGCTGAGTGAAATAAAAAGTACGCATCGACGCATGTAAGCTATAAGTCGACTCAAAAGTAATGAATTTTGATTTTATGCAGCTTTTTCAATTGATTTCATGCAATTTATATAACTTTTAGAATCCCTATGTACTTTAATAATAAAGATAAAGAAGAACAAGTTTACCCTTTATACATGGTTAAGAGTAGAGAATAGATGAGAACAATATTACCTTCATGAGAGTTGATAAGAGCTTTAACCAAGGCTATTCATAAGTGCATCAAGCATTAAGAGAATATGTTCAATAAAATAAAAAGGTATGCAACTTACTTAAGTTACAACCTATCCGAGATGTCGAGAACACCGAGTTCCCTATGGATGTGATGAAAGGGATCCGTGGCGAGTGGTTTAGTAAAAATGTCATCAAGTTTATTTTTGCTATCAACATGCTCGAAAATAACATCACCCTTTTCCACATGATCCCTTAGAAAATGATGCCTTATCTCAATATGTTTTGTGTGAGAGTGCAAAATCGGATGTTTGGTTAGGTTGATGGCACTTGTATTGTAATAGAAAATAGGAATGTGATCAAGTTGGACATTGAACTCGAGTAATTGTTGTTTCAGCCACAAGATTTAGGCACAACAATTACCGGCTGCAACATATTCCGCTTTGGTGGTTGATAATGCAAATGAAACTTGATTTTTGCTATGCCAACTTACCAAAGAATTTGAAAAGAAATGACAAGTACCACTAGTGCTTTTCCTATCCAATTTGCAACCGGCAAAGTCAGAATCGAAATAGCCAACCAAAGAACAATCAATACCCTTGAAGTATCAAAGTCCATACTTAGTTGTACCACTAAGATACCTAAGTATGCGCTTTATGACCTTTAAATGTGACTCCTTAGGACATGATTAAAACCGAGCACACATGCAAACACTAAACATAATATCTGGACGAGAGGCTGTAATATAAAGAAGGGAACCAATCATACCTCTATACCTTTTTATATCGACGGGCTTACCATTATCATAACGGTCCAAGTTCATGGCGGTAGGCATATGAGTATCGATTGCTTTAGAGTTTGCCATGTCAAATCACTTGAGTAGGTCAAGACAATATTTGGTTTGACTCACGAATGTGCCATCATTTAATTGCTTGATTTGAAGTCCAAGGAAGTAGTTTAACTCTCCCATCATGCTCATCTCAAATTCTCCCTGCATCATCTTAGAGAATTTCTTGACCAAAGATGCGTTAGAAGATTAAAAAATAATGTCATCTACATAAACTTGAACTAAAATAAAATGCTTTCCTTCATGCTTAATAAAAAGGGTTGTGTCAACCTCTCCTCTTGAGAATCCTTAATCTAATAAGAATTTACTAAGACGTTCGTACCAAGCCCTAGGGGCTTGTTTAAGACCGTATAGAGCACGCTTAAGTTTGTAAACATATTTAGGATTCTCAAAATTCCCAAAACCGAGAGGTTGAGATACATAAACCTATTCATTAATGTATCCATTTAAGAAGGCACTTTTTACATCCATTTGGAATAATTTGAAGTTTTGCGAGCATACATATGCAAGCAAAAGGCGTATAGCCTCGAGTCGGGCCACTGGAACATAAGTTTCCTCATAATCTATGCCTTTCTCTTGGTTATACCCTTGGGCAACAAGTCGAGCTTTGTTGTGAATTATAATTACGTTTTCGTCTAGTTTGTTCCTAAAAACCTATTTAGTTCCAATAACTCGATGATCTCGCGGAGGGGGGACATGGTTCCAAACCTCATTTCTTTTAAAATGATTTAGTTCCTCTTGCATGACTAAAAACCAATGTTCATCGAGTAAAGAATCTTTAAAGTTTTTGGGTTCAATTTGAGAGACGAAAGCAAAATGATAACAAAAGTTACTTAACTTAGAGCGAGTTGTTACTCCCTTTGATATATCTCATAGGATGTTGTTGATGGGATGATCCTTAGAGGTTTTCCATTCTAAAGGAAGATCATTTTTATTGCTTGGATGATCTTCCTCTCTTTCTTAGGATACTTGATCCAACTCTTCTTCAATTTTACTAGATTCTGAGTCCTTTTCTTTGGGATCTTGTAGTATGCTTTCCAAAGATACACCTGCACCATCAGAAACATTACACTAACTTTGTCGTGTATTACTCCCTTGTTATCGTCTCCATAGGTAACAAATCCTTTCTTTTTCGCCACAAAGTCAAAAAATAGGGAGATGTCGCCCGTCATATGTCTTGAGCATCCACTATCGAGAAACCATCTTTTCTCTGAAGTCTCAAGACATTCCACCTACAATTTTAAACAAGGGAAGTAGGTACCCAATTTTTATTGGGTCCTTGTGTGTGAATGATACTTGAGTTGCATTTTGCAACCATTTGAAAATTCCTTGAGGAACCAAAAATCTCCTAAGTCGACATTTGCTAATGGCGTGTCCCCTTTTGCAACAATATAAACATGTTAGAGTTTTGGGCAAGTTACTTTTGCTTGGAGGATCTTTTATTTCATAAGTGTATTTTTGATATAGATTTATCATACTACTTCTGAAATTTGATCTATCAATGCTAAAAGTAATTTTGGGTTATAAAGCCTTGCCAAGTTTGGCTTTAAGAGTTTTTACTTCTTTTTGCCAAATGTAGCAAGTTTCACATCCATCCTAATCATGCCAAGAAAGCTTATCATATTTGCTATTAGTTTTGACTTTCTCTACCATGGATGCCTTGAGAGCTTCCAATTATTTTTTGGATTTGGACACTTTATGCTCAAGGTATGAAATTTTTTTCTTATTTGAGGCTAATCGTTTAAAAGCTTCCTTAGCCTCATTTTGTAGAGTATCAAAAACTCTTTGCAATTCTATATGAGACATTTTATCAAAGTGATTATATTTAGAGTGACTTACATTTCTTTTCTTCTTTTGATGGGCCATGAGGCAAAGGTTGACCGTTTCTTCTTCGTCACTAGAGTCACTTTTGCTTGAGGCTTCATTATCACTATCCCAAGCAATGTATGCTCTTCTAGCTTTGTTAGGTCTCTTTTGAAATTTGTCTTTTCCTTTGTCTTTCTTGAGCAACAGGTATTCCGGTTTATAGTGGCCGGGTTTTCTGCAGTTGAAACATGATCCTCTTGATTTAGATTTCTTGCCTTCATCTTGTCTTGAAGGTTTTGATTGGTTTCTATAATTGATGAGATTTTTGTCCGAGTGTTGGACTTCATTCTTTCGGAGATATCTGTGATATTTTCTCACAAAAGACCCATGTCTTCACTTGAGCTTTCATCTTCATCACTAGAATCACTCACACAAGAATTATTGGTGGAGTATTTTGAGCTTGAAGCTTTTAATGCAGCAGACTTCTTTTCAATGTCTTTTGGTTTTTCCTTCTTTTCCTTTTTCTCATGCTTATTGAAACTGATAAGCTCTTGCTCATGCTCTTGAAGCTTTCCAAACAGTGTTGTTATGTCGAGTGTAGCTAAATTGTTTGCTTCCTTGATTGATGTAACTTTAGGCTGCCATTCCCTATTAAGACATCTTAAAATTTTGTTAGTAGCAATAGCATTGGGAGTAACATGACCAAGAGTGTGTAAGAGATTGATTATATGAGAAAATATCTTTTGCATATCAGCAATGGTTTCACCATGCTTCACGTGAAAGAGATCAAACTCTTGAGTTAATGTATTGATTCTAGCAAGTTTAACATCATTTGTCCCTTCATGGGAAATTTGTAGAGCATCCCACATTGCTTTAGCAGTCGCACAATGTGATACTCTAAAATATTCATCAACACTTAAAGAAGCAATAAGCATATTTCTATATTTCCAATCATAGCTATACTTTTCTCGTCTTCCTCATCCCATAGTGCTTCCGTTTTTGGTATGGTAATGTTATCCTCATTGGTCATGGTTATTTGCATAGGACCATCCTCGATAACATTCCATATCTTTCTATTAACAGAGTTAATATGCACACGCATACAATCTTTCCAATAGCTATAGTTTTCACAAGTAAAAATAGGATCTCTCGTATAAGCCCCTTTTGGATCGTTCTCCATATTCTACAAAGTAATATGTGAAGCACCAGATGAATCAGTGCTCTGATACCACTTGTTAGGCGATGTGATCGATCTAGAAGGGGTTTTAAATAGATCGTTTAAAATAATTTGTGATTTTTAAAATTGTTTTCAGAAAAATATGCGAAAGCTTCCTGGAATCTCCAATCGTCTAAACGATCCTCTATTAAAAAGATCGGATATGCGTAACCGTATGGGATATAATGACGAAATAAAAATCAATACGTTTTACTCAATTGATCAATTACTTAAACACCCTCAATGATTATTAATTACTACCAATGAGTTGAGTGAGATAAGGATAAACACAATGAATAATTTGTGGATTAGTCAATTTTTCAAACACCTTGTGAGCAAAGCACCTTAGGTTTGGTTTTACTAAATTGTAGTGGTAAGTTTTCTTAGGTATCAATCAAAAGGGTTGTTACCAATGTTTTGAAATGAAATCAACACACTACAATTTCAATAAATGCAAATTTGACAAATTAATTTTCGCACAGTATAATAATCAAGTTAGAGATAAAGAAAAAGCAGAAGAACACACGATTTGTTAAGGCAGTTCCTCTTATCGTCCTCGTGTAGGGTACGCCTGCCCCCAATTCTAGAATCTAGAATTGAGATATTTGATATTAAGTTGCAAATGATACAAGAGAAGAGATAGTTCACAATACAAATAAACTAATGTTGATGATGTAACAATCTTCTTCCCTTTCTTTGGTTTGAGCAAAACCAAGTGCCAAATTCTTCGAACAAACTTCCGATTACCGCTAATTGATCAAGCAAACCCACTGTTTCTTAATCTTTTTACTCGACTGGTTTCGATCGCAAGAAATTTGACCCTAAATCAATCTTAAAAATCATCCGGTTACCGCTACTCGATTAAGCAAAACCAGATTTCTTAATTCTTTCACACGTCTGAAATCAATGAAGCAAAGACTTGTGCAAAAACCCCGGCACCAATAGGAATCTTGGAGGAGAAAATCCCAATGATTTTATTCAAGAACAACCCACAATTGCTCAACCCAAATCTGAATTGAATCCTTGATTTGAACGTTATCACCACAACAATTTTCTTGAATCAACAATCATGATTATGTGTAGATGTTGATTTTTGAGAAGAGAGGATGAAGATGATGAACATTATGTGTATCTTTCACTAGTCCTTGTTAACTGCAAATAATGATGCATAATTAATATATATATATATATATATATATATATATATATATATATATATATATATATATATATATATATATATATATATATATATATATATATATATATGTTATCTAATATCCAAGACCCACAAACATAGCAGAAAATCAGTTGAGGCCAGCGGGCGGTCGACTCAACCAGAAGCAGGGGTTGGTGCGACAGAACCCGCACCCAGTGAGAAAAATGTTTTGAAGTGTAATGCATCGACCACTTCAGGACTTGCATCAATGCAAACTTTAAATATTCTGATTCCCAGGTTGAGTGGACTGGAAGGGTCGACTCGATACATCTAGCAGTCAGAGAGAATTCAATTTTGAAGTGAAGTGCGTCGACCGCTTCAAGGCTTGCGTTGACATAAACTTTGAATGTTTTGATTTCCAGTTTGAGTCGACAGGAAGGCTCGACCTGACACATTTAGGGCTTGATTGAAGATGATGAGTCGACCACACATATCTTTGATTCGACGCACAAATTGAATTTTCTCAAAAATACGTGTTTCTGAAGATCTTTATTTCAATCATTCCATTGCAAGATTGTTCATAGAACCAACCCAAATAGAGAGAGATTAATAATCGTTTTGACATCATTAAAATACTCATAGAGGGAATTTTCCCTCACATTATCCTCCCCCGCAGAGTCAGGTCGATCCTATGTTCATGGCCAGTACTCAGCCTTTTGTACAATTACTCTCCTCTCAGAATATGTCATTCCCATCTGGGAGTTTTTGTTTTATTAGCCCGTATGGGGTACCATCTTTTGTTAGGCTACCTAGTTTTCTTTTCCCGCAGACCCAAATGCCCTCATCCTTCCAGCATACTGGAGGATCCAATTTTCCACATCCCACACAGATTCCCTCATCCTTCCAGCAGACTAGAGGATCTAGCACCCCACATCTCACACATATGCCCTTAGCCTTCCAGCAAGCTGGAGGATCCAGCACCTCACATCCCACCCAGATGCCCTTATCCTTCCAGCTGACTGGAGCACCCAGCACCCCACATCCCACACAGACTAGAGGATCCTGCACCCCACATCCCACACATGTACCTGCACGTGAGGATGATCATGCGCAGCCGGATGATGATGATGATCATGTGGATGGGGATGCTGATGTGTTGGATGGAAATGATCTTCGAGGGAATGATGATCCGAGTGAGATTCATGTCATTGACGGAAGATTTTGGATTTGACCCAAAGGAAACTCGTAAGTTTCTTATTTATAAATTTTTATTTAAGAATACATTATCATTTTTAATATAAATTTATATATATTTTTTTTGGAAATAAAGATTATATTAACCAAAAAGTAGGACGATACAAAGCGACCCAGAGGATCCAGCAAAGAAAAACCTACACCATCCCACCAACTAAGGCAACAAAAGCTGGGCTATTCTATGTCTATATAAATTTAAATTTAATATTGATAATTCAAATTATTGTTGTTTAGTTTCTCGCCGAGTCGGACTGCTACCAAGGTTATAAATTATATAATTCAACAGATGTATAAATAATTTTGGAAGACCTTCAAAGATGTCAAAAATAAATAAGTTTGGTTTAATAAATTTAAGATATAATTAATTTATTTTTTAGTTATTGTTATTTTAATAACTTTTTCATTATAATTATCTAAGTATTTATTTTTAATCTCATACAATATTGTAGGAAAAATGTGTGTAGGATCCATTGAACGAGAAGATGATAAAAAAATTATTATGGCAGAACCTCAAGACGACTTTCTGACATAATGCAGTGTGTTAGAGAGTATTGGGAACTTCAGGGTATCCGTCCCAATTGGATAGGGAAAGAGGTTTTTGAGGAACTTCTTAAATCTCCCACCTGAATTTCGGGCTAAATCTGAAAATTTTAAGAAGATGAGGGCATCTGAAAAAGAGGGATGCGTTAATGCAGTTGGAAGTATAAGTACCGCGGAGCATGTTCGACGCACGGTAAATATTGTAAGATTAAGATTGCGCCTAAGAGGGGGGGTGAATTAGGTGATGGTCGATTTTTGACTTATTTTATACTTTCTGGTTTTGATTTAGTGCTTTGAAAACTGTAAAGTGCAGAAAGTAAAGAGACACGGAGAATTATCCTGGTTCCTTCCACAACCCGGAAGTACGTCCAGTCCCCTTGCAAACACGCAAGAGATTTTACTATATTGTTAGAACTTTTACAAGACTCTTCCTAGTCTTATCCACTAAAGAACCTAACAAATAACCAAGAACACCCTCTTGGATTTCCAATAAGTCTAATGAGAACAATCCTCTCAAAAGATACCTCTTGTTTCCAATAATGGACAACAAGGAACAAAAGTAATCTAATACTTAATTCCAACAATCCTGGAAATAAGTTACACTTTGTATGTTTTTATGAAGTATGATTTCTTGAAAGATGTTGATCACTTAGAGTGACTTCTTTGAAGTTTCTTCTTTCTTCTCTTGTAAGCAATTCAAACTGTAACACAATGGTTAGATAATGCTCAAAGATTTCTGTTCTTTATATGTGTGAAAGTGCAGAAAATCTTTGTTCTTAAAAGTTAAGAAATATGAAGTTTGAATATTTTACAAAGTTCAGATTTTATTGCAAGAGAAGAGATTTTTATGATTTGAAATATTTTGTAATATATAGTAATCAAGATACCTTTCTAAAAGGACACTTTTCTGTTTGTAAAACTTGACAAGATGCAATGTTTGATCATGCAACTATTGGAGAAAAGGTATGAAGGATATCTTGAAACCAGTTCAGATTTTTCAAAGTTTTCAATGTGCAAATCGATTAACATAACATGCAAATCGATTGCACGTGTTTGTAACGTTCAGAATTTCAAAAAGTTTGAAGTGTAAATCGATTAGCAAGTTGTGTCAATCGATTTACAAGTGTTAAAAAATCAGTTTGTTCTGTGATCAATCGATTTACACAACCTGTAAATCGATTGCTGGCAGGAGCAAACAGTTTTTGAAAAAGCATGTGTAAATCGATTTACACAAGATGTTAATCGATTTACAGCAGAGAAAAACTTAAAAATTGTTTTGAAATATAATTGAAGTGATGTGGCAAGTGTGTATATCATTTTTGAGCATTTCTAATCAATGTAGTTTAATTGAGAATTGATATACTTGATTGCTTGCCAAGTTCCTTGAAGCTTTGAGTGAATGATGCTTTAAGATGATTTCCACTTCTTTTCCTTCTTTCCATAATGCTTGTTTGTCTTTCATCAAACTAGCTTGTTTGTCTTTCATCAAAACTAAAGTTGAGTTGAGGCTTGAGATTACAAATATTACCACTTTTTTAAGTTATATTTTGATTTATAATATATTTTATTAATTAATATTAATTTTATTATTTAGACCAAGAATTTGGGGAGACCTCCATTAATGATTGAGTTTGTTAAAAAGACTCGGACAAAGAAAACCGAGAATTTTGTTGACGAATGCACTCTAAAAGCTTTCGTAAGTTATTTAATTTACGTTGTTGTTTATATTTTTTTATTTAATGACAATTTTGGTGTCGTGATTTTCACGTGACAATTGAGAAACTGTGACGTGAAAATCATGTGGCCATTGAGAAGTCGTGGCGTGAAAATCATGTGGCAACTATGTTAATATAATTTCATTTAATTTCGTTTAATTTAATTTATTAAATATTTAACTTAATTTTTTTATTGAATGTATATGAGGATTATCAGACATTGCTCGCAAATTTTCTGATTCATAATCCTCAATATACTCTGGGAGAGGGAGAGTCGCTTCATCCATATGTGGATTTTTATATTTGGGATCAAATCATTGGCGGAAAAGGCCCTAATAGTTGTTTTTTTTGTGGTGGAAATTTGACGGGCACCTTGTGAAATGGGGATAGAACTCTATTTCAAAGAGTTAGAGATGGGGAAGGGGGTCACGTGAACCAAATTTGACACAAGAACAACTTGAAACAATAAGACAATTAGCGTTAAATGAGGCGAGACGCGAGTCAGCGTAACGTGAGGCAGCAATGAAAGCCCAAATGGAGACCCAAATAGAGGAAATTAGGCAAGAGCAACAACAAAAAAAATGAAGGTCATGGCGAAGAGGCAAGCTGATATGGAGCAATAAATGAGACAATTTATGCAAGGGTTTGGTGAAAATTAAAACTTTCGTGGTCAAGAGTCAGAGGATGACGGAAACGAAGATAATTTTGACGTTGACAATTATACCTACCAAGATGACCCGTAAACTTAAATTTTTTTTATTTTACTTTCAAATTTGAATTTGTGTATCATACTAATTAATTAAACCTACTAATTAATTCTTAAATTTATAATTTTAGTTTATTAATTTTATTATATTAAATTTAATATATTGAGTTTATTATATATTGGATTTATTATATATTGAATTTATTAATTTAATTTATTATATATTGAATTTATTAATTAATATTATTAATTTAATTAATTGTAAAAGAAAAAAAATTTCAGTTATTAAATTAAAAAAAAGTATTAGTGACATGATTTTCACGTCAGAAGTTGTGACGTGAAAATCACGTCGCAACCTCAATTTTATAAATAAAAATAAAATAAAAGCGGGAGACAGAAGGGGTATTAAATGTAATTATTTAGTGACGTGATTTTCACGTCACTAATTTGTGACGTGAAAATCACGTGACAAATAAAGTAACTTTAACTCTGTTGCGTCTGCTTTTCCTGCAACGTTGTAATTCCTATAAAAGCATATTGCGACGTGATTTTTTCATCACAACTTTGTGACATGAAAATCAAGTCGCAAATAATTTGCCACCCCCTCCCCAGTCACGTGATCGTGCACGTCGCAAATAATTTATTGTGACGTGATTTTTCAAGTTGTGACGTGAAATTCACGTCGCAAATGAGAATACTTTTTATAGAACCCAAGAAACTAAACATACTTCTCGATGTAACCTTCTGTTTCTGACTAATAACAACTTTTAAATATGAATTACTTTCAACAAATATTTATATTAATATGAATTATTTATGTTTAATGAGATTAATTTGACAATAAAAATATTATTATATGACAACTCAGTTAATAATTATACATAAACATTAAAATATAAGAATGCAAATTTAATATTTTACTTATTCACCTTTAAAATAAAATTTTATTTTATTTCTTTTATATATTCTAATGTAAATAATTCTTATAAGACATTTGAAATAAAGAAAATGGATGATGCACTAACGGTGTAAAATATTTTTACACTATCAACCAATCATCATTATATATCCAATTAAATCACTCTTTTATTTTTATAAAAAAATTAATGACATAACAGATATATAATTTTCTATTGGATGACAATATAAAACTATTTTACCCTGTCATGATTTCCTTCACACCAAATGCGACAGAGGAATATCAAAGTTAAGATGAATATCAAAGTTAAGATGAAGTGATTTCAAACATTGTAGCTGGAGATCATATACATCAAAGATAAAGTGCACTTTTTCTAACTTTATGAGTTTTTCTCTACTTATTTTTGTCCAAACTATATGGATCAAGTGGAAGAGAATCAACACGAATGTTATAGAGGCTCGTTCACTATCTTTATTTTATTTTGGCTACTTTGAAAACATAAAGGACAAATTTTAGGTTCCATAATGTTTTTATGTTTGTTCTTGTCTATATAGAAAACTAAATTTAACTTGAACTTGAATTCGAATTATATCTATAATAATAGTTATACAAAATAAATAATAATATAGGGTTTAAAATTTTATGACGGTTAAATTATAATAAAATAAAATTTTATTATATATTTGTTATAATTAAAACGTGGTTAAAATAAAAAATTATAAATTTATTGCAGTTTTAAATTGAGATTAATTTTACAAAAAAAAAGTCTTAAATTTCAAGATCCAACCAAAAGTTAAGTGTTATATTAATCTAACATCTAAAAGATAAACAATAATTGAGTTTATTAGATAGGGCCAAATTGTATATCTCTCGAATATTTTAGTCTAATATTTAGTTATAGTAGATTCAATGTTTTGCATGTAAAATATTTACATGGGTGAAAATATTGGTGCCATAATCATATAACGTGGTTCATCATTTTGTAATACTATGTTGATTTTTCATTTTTAGGTTATACTTTTGGAAAGGTGCATGGCACAAAGAATTGTACTATTATATGGATCTTCATGCTTAATGATTACTTATGGTAATTGATTTTGTCTCCCACAACTACTTAAAAGCAAGAAAACTTGATAAGCCTAATGACATGACAATATTAAAAACCATAGATTCATATAATTAGTTGAGTAATCACTTCTTTGGAATGACTATGATTATTAACAGAAACATATTTATTTCTCAATTGAGCTAATTAAGATGCTAAGCAATGTAGGTTACAAATATAATTTATTTTCCCAGGAGTAGTTTTATAAAATAAATAAAAAAACTCAAAATTACCAAATTTCATTTAGTTAACTCCCTACTAAGTTAGTATTTATTCCTTATTTTTTTAAAACAAAATTTTGAAAATAGTTTTTTTTCTCTATAAATGAAACAAGTTTCATTTTTCTGAAAAAAATGAAAATATTTATTTTTAAATAAAAAACTGAATTATTATTTTTTTTTACAACAAAAAATAATACTTTTTAGAATTAAAAAGATTTGGATGAAAAGTCCAACTTTAATTCTTGGAGCCTTGAGCTTAAGAGACTTGTTTATTTTGAGATTCATTTTTTTATTTATTTGTTAGGCTCCTAAATGTGGAATTAAATTTTAATTTTAAAATGCTCCATAAATTGAATGTACAGAAATTGAACACAATACTTCTAAGGTATATGATACAATTTTTATCTACTTCATCTTGTAATCAATAATACTTAAATTATGCAAATCAAGACATGAATATTCTGTCTTGATTATAGTGAATCATCGTCTTTTAAAGTCTAACTCATTTAAATTTCTGCTTATATAAAAAATCCAATAAAATTAAACGCATCTTTAGAGATAATATTTATTTTTTATAGACTGTTGTAAAATAACTGTTAATGCCAATTTAATTAAAACAATTTTTTTCCTCAATTTTTTTTAATATATTCTATTTACTTTTAACAATTGTTTTTTGCATATTAAATTTTCCATTATTTCGAAATAAACCCTCTCAAAAAAAAAAAAAACTATCCAGAATATTTTACAAGGCCAGCTACTCATTCAGACAAAATAGGCCCAACATTTGATTAGTTAGATGAGCCTAATTTTTCTCACCCCAACAACCTTTCGTGACTATTAAATTATTTTTCATTTAAAAGAAATTTATTCAGAATTTACAGGTTCTATAGGAAAACAACAAAAAATTGTTAAAAAAAGAAGAAAATATTGAAATAACGTATAAAATAGAATTGCCATATTTGTATAAAACTCTAGTACATGGCTAAGAAAAATGAATAGAATAATAAATGAGTGCACCACATGATAAGAACATGTGTAGAATTTTTCTGAATGTTATTATCGTTGGCTTAATTAAATGTATGAAAGTTTTGTGAGGTTTCATATGAGAGTTGTGTTTGGTTTTTTAAGAGTATAGAAGAAGAGGAGGTGATAATGGCATTAATTGTGGGTGTAAATAAGAAGGTTTGTAGTATCATGATTTATTAAGCTTGTTCTTTAAATTGTAAGGTTGTTGAATTTAGTTCACTAAATTTACAAGATATGAAAATACTCGATGAAATAGAAAATGATCAATCAATATAGTTTTTTTCTTTCTTGTGAGTATCAATTTGTTGGAGGAGTTTGGGAAGCGTCAAAATTATCAATCAAACTTTTAAATAAAACATAAGACAATAGAGTGGGGATCATCTCTCTTATATAATCAATATTTCTTTTATTTCTAATTAAAGTGGGATTTAACCATTCATATTTGAGTCTCAACACAATTAATTTTTTATTCAATATATATCAATGACAAAAGGTGAGTTGCAACAAATATCATAGTTATAAAGTTATTTAATCCTCTTTAGTGATATTTTTGTGTGTTTCTATTAACTTCTAGTTTTACCATTTAACATGATGTGAAACACATTTCATCTCTTTCTTTTGTGTGTCTTTCTCTTCTATATATTTTTTTACGTAGAAATCACTTTGAATATGATTTGTCAAAGTGAAGATTTGTTTGTTTTGTAAGAGGGTAGTGTTGGGCGAGAATATGAAGAATACGACGTTCTAGAAGGAGATTATGCTTCACTACTACGGAAAATTGATACTTTAATGGTTAGAAAAGGATAATGCAACGGATGACCAGCCGTTGTGAGATAAAAGATGGTTGTATGTATAATATTTTTTCCAAGGACGCGCAACCGTGATTATATGTCAAGTATCACACTACCTACCACAACGGTTATTCCAAATAACTGTTGTGATATAATTTAAGAAAAATATTTAATAATGATTTTCTAAACAACGGTTGTGGTATACACACATAGTTTATTATAAATTATGCGGAATGCTTATTTCACCAATGCTCATTAAAAATATAAATTTTCATTTTGATGTAGAACATTATAATATAACAAATTAAGTTATATTAGAAAAAAAATTATACGTCCAATGCTAGACTAGAATTCTTCAGCTCCTTATCTGTATTTTACACTTTAATCGTTAGAATTTGTTTTAATGCTCCTAATTCTTTAACCCCCGTTCCTTCACATATAGTTTATTTTGTAACATATTATTTATATTGTAAACTAAATTAGAGGTGAAGGAACGGAAGGTTGAAAAATAAGAAGCATTAAATCAAGTTCACACTATTAAAGAGTAAAATGCTGATAATTGACTAAAAGATTCTTGTCTAGAATTGAACGTGTAACTTATTTTCAAATATAACTTTATCTATCATATTATAATTTTCCAATTCAATTCGAAAAGTTATATATTCTGCAAGGTGTTGGAAAAACAAGCAAACCACATAAGATATAACAAGCTCATCTTAAATAATTATTAACAACAATATTCATCAACAACAAACCCTTAAACAACATAGAACATACATGTCCCGTTATGGAATCCAAAATGAAAGGAAAGGAGGACGAAGCTGAAGTGAGAGCAACAAACATGTGTTTGCAGCGCTCACACAAGTTTGTTGCGCTCACTTTACCTTCATCCTCATTAATTTTTTCATCTATCCAACCATACCTACAAGTAAAAATAAGCAGAAACATAAACAGAAAAATAAACAAGTAAAAATATTAAATCTTAGGGTTTGAAACAAAAACAATAGCTAAGACTTAAATATTAAATGTTAGAGTTTGAAACATAAACAATAAGCAGAAATAGAAACTAAACAATAATAGATAAACAAAAACAAAAATGAAATTGCTACATAAGTTTAATGAATGAGCCTTAAGATAGTCATTGGTTTGAAGAAGACGACATAGTTGTATTAGTTTGGTGTAGACGAATTTGAACGTTGTTGTAGGTGAGATGAGTGACATAGATGTTAGGGTTATGTTTTGAGAGTGAAGAGTGAAATATGTTAGGATTTTATTTTGAGATAAATGATTGTTATGTAGTGAGTGAGAGATGATTTTGCTTATATATAAATAAATATCATTTTCCACCATGATTGATAAGATAAACCGTGAAGAAATTATTGAACTTTATACCACGGTTGACTAAAAGAACCGTTGTGATATACAAGGACATTTCCTTTTTGTAACGATAAAATGGGGAATTTAAGGAGCTGGGAGTCGAACCATGTAACTCATGGTACATTTCACTATGGGTTTTAAGTATGACCTTGTCTTTGAGTAAATACAAAAAAAAAGTTTCCAAAAACGAGATATTATCACGGCTAACAAGGAAGCCATTGTAATATTGTTTTACGAAAGATATCTTCCGTAGTAGTGCTTATTGATTGGTATATACATAGAACAACTTAGTCAGTACACAATACAACAACAATTGAATCAAAGAGTCACCCAAAATTAACAAGCTAGTGTATTCTATTGAATTTATATCAAAGCTACACAAGAAGTGTATTTGTACAACGTCAATATGATATAGATTCTATGATCCTATTTTTTCAGTTTAATCACCAACAAGACAAATTTAAAGTTCTGATTATAGCAAAACTTACGCTTAACAAATAAATCGCTACCAAGGAAAAACCTAATGGCATGCAATTCCATGAAAGCGATAAAAACAACCTAATATGAAATTTCTGAAAAATTAAAAGGAGAGAGAGATGTACACCGGAACTTACAGTGGTTAAGCTATCGTCCTTGTTATGCTTAATCCACTCTCTGATGAAAGCCAGTCAAAAATTTTGGTCGTTCAATATTATTTGTGACAGACTACGCGAGTGTTAATATAATCATAATATCCAAAGAGAGCTGAAAATATTAAAATTGACTATCCGGATCCCTTGATTCGTACATTATATCTGAACTGAATTCCTGCGAGATCTTTACACGAAATCACCTTGAATCTTTCTGTCCTAACAATCTTGTTCCAAAGTCTATGTTCTGAAGTGATCTTTCCTCGATCCTTTCAGTATCTTGAGTGTTGGTTTGTCCAATGATTAAGAAGAACTGCCACCTTATTTATAGGTTTCCACACAACCCTATCAAAGTGAATGTGGATAGAAAAACCTTTTTCTTTTCCACTGAAATTGTCAAAACCATCATCAACACCACATGTCTTGCGAACCTCTGAAATCTTAAACAAATCATCAAAGAAACATTAAATTCAATAATAGAATCTCCTCAACAATAACAAATCTTCAAAAATGAGATCTAGATCCATGTTAAAATGGAATTAGAATGAGGTAAAAGATGAAAGAAATTGTTTGCAAGTGTTCAAGAAATATTTAAAACTCTTTTTGAAAATGAGAGAACATGTGAGTTGTGAGTTTTCAAATTAATATTGAAAATGTATGTTTTCTAACATTGTGAAAGTTTTGAGAGAAAATGAAAATTATTTGTGCTTGAGATCTAACTAAAACGAGTGAAAATGGTGTATGATTTGATTCATAAGCAAATTATATGATTTGAGTCAAAGAACCAAGTGATTTGAGTCATGAATATTTATGATACGAGTTAGGGTTCCATAACTAAAATGGAAATCTTTCACTTCAGTGTGATTTGAGTCAAATAGTCTTATGATTCAAGTCACACAGTATATGATTCAAGTTATATGCAAAGTGTCATTCGAGTCACACTAGCATACCCTCAATTTTTCAAATGATTTTTGAAATGTTATCATAGTTCTTGATCTTAAAATTCAATAGAATGACTTGAACTATTTTCACATATAGTTCTTAATCTTAAAACTCAATAGAATGACTTAAAAAGTGTATTGCTTAAACTTAGACCATACATTTTGATTTATGCAAGTTTAAATATGAATTTAAAAAATAATTCAGAGATAGCAATTAATAATGAGACTCAATATCAATAATAAACAAAACTAAAAACTTAAAAGACAAACAATCAAAACCATAACCCCAAAACTAAAAACTTAAAAGACAAACAATCAAAATCATAACCCTAACCCTAGAAGTATCATAAACATACATTACAACTTACAATGACCTACTCCTTGAGTTATATTTACGCCTCTGTTAGATTTGTTTTATCGATTTTGGTATAGTTTAGCATGTGATACAACTTTTCATCTTGACATTTGGATTAAAGTTTAATAATTTATTTTGTTGTAACTTAAAAAATTTATTATTTAAGCTATTTTTTTTCCCACGAGGCTTATTATAGAGATCTAAGAAGTCAAAACATTTTTATTTTCAAATATAGCAATTCGTTGTATTTGTGGTGATACTATGAGAAAATATATTTGTTATACATAAAAAGTATCACTATAAAATTTAATTGTATTTTGTTTAATTTATAGTTCTTTTTTTTTTTTTACTTATAGTTCAAATAAATTACCTAAAAAATTTGGATTTATAATGTCATATTATCGATTTTTTTCAAATGATCAGTCTTTTGAAGAAAAAAAACTCAAATAACTATACTTTCAAAAAAAATTATTAAAATGACCATTTTCAAACAAACAAAATGGAGACATAAATGTCTCAATATGTATGTCGTATCTATTATACTTTGAATGAAGGCGTCATTAGCTGTGACGCAGATATATGGGACATGCCACGTACAATGGTGCATGCACTTTAAAATTTGAAGCATATGTCAACCTTCAAGGCTACTGTGTTGTTTTACTTTTATTTTTTTAATTTATTTTTTAAAGAAAATAATAAATAGACATTTTATATTAAATAGAAAAGAAAAATATACACAATAATTAGAGATAATTTTATTACCCAACCACCTACCGGTTTCACAGTTCGGCCCTTATGTTTTCCTCTGAGGTCTCACTTTATTTCTTTGAGGTGTTTGGGGTCTCGTATTATTTGCATGAGTTAGAGGTGTTTGGCGCGACGGTCTTGGGATAATATTTGGATCTTCGTACAACTCGTCGAGCATTTCTCTCAAGTTTATGGCACTGCCAAAGAGTTCGGTGCCCATGTTGTCGTAGTTGGGTCATGTTGGTTGGGTTACGTGTGGGTGGGGTGATTGGTTGAATTAGGACATTGAATCATTTTGGAAATGAAGCAATGGTTCTTATGGTGTTTGAAAGACATGTGTTGGTTGGGTGTTTTGGCGGTGTGATGTTTGGTTGTATATTGGTTAAGTGCTATGGTAGGATGTGGTGGTATCATATGTGTCATCAGTGTTGTATGCTGAAGCGGTAGAGCGGCAAGCAAAAAGTAAGTTATTAATTTACCGCGTGATATAGGTTATATTGAATCGTGTTCACAGAGATTGGTGTATTAAAATTCCGTTCGACAAATCTCTCGTTAATGAGTTTGGGGATAAATAGGTTGAAAGGAAAAGTATCAACAAAAAATAAATGTATAAATAGAAAAAAGAAATAACTTATCAAGCATGCATATATACTACTTCTCACAGACTTAAACCTATCGACTAGTTATACTAAACCTACAATATTCATCAATGTCATCACGTGTCACTCACAACCTAAGTCATTTCTAACCCAAATTGAGAGGCCGACTACATCACACGGTAGTGATCTCTCAACCACCTCAACAAAACAAAAGTCAATTGTGCTCGCTTGCATCGATGATCTCTCAGAGCGACACAAATAACACAGAGGCATTAGTCATAGACACCCTAAGTGAATAACATCGCTAAATATATCTCTAGAATTTATACACTATTAGATAATCATCCTAGATAAGAATCTAAGCAGTATATATCTATAGCAACTCAAATCCCTAGCACAAAGCAAAAATCAAGGATAGCAATCGACAAAGATTTATAAAGAAAGTTCTATATAACGTCAAGGGCAACAAATATACATGAGTTCAAATAAAATATACATACAATACCCAACAAAAGAGAAATACAAAGAGAGGAGAAGAGGTAAACCATAAATTTTTCAGTTTGTCAGCGTCGATCAATGAGAAATCCACCTTCAATCATCCATAAACAAAGCCTTAGTGTTATTTTCTAAGCTAATCTAACAAAAATGAAGGTTGATGGAGTTCGGAGCAAAAACTTCCCCAAAACCATAACCTAACAAATGAATGAAATGAAGTTATAAAACAAATCTCAGCAGACCATGCTAAGCGGGCCTGGCGCGCTAAGTGCGACTTCTTTATTTTACACATCAAACTGATCTAAATCGTGCTAAGCACGATATTCGTGCTAAGCGGGCTCCAAAACTTTGGTTATGCCAAAATGTAAAAACATAAGTGTGATACAGTGGGAGAATTGACTTGAGGTTTTGTGTTTGTTTTCGTAAATGTTTCGGTTTAGCAAGAGTCGCCACCGACTTTTTATTTTATCCTAAGGAAAGGTTAAAAAGCACAGGAAAAACCTTCGAGATGTTTTCTTGGGTTCGAGGAGTAGATTATAGAAAGGGAAGGTATTAGCACCCTTTCCATCCATGGTTATCCATGGGCTCTTAGTTACTTGCTTAGATCACTTGCCTTTGCTTTTGAATTGTTTGAAATGGTGCTTTGTGTGTGTGGTTTTTTGAAAATGTTTTGAAAAAGATGCCTTGTCTAGGCAACCCTTGTAACAATTCTTTACTCGAATGTTTTACAAAAGGTGTTTGTCTTTTTGAAAAGATGTTTCAAGGTTTTGAAAGTTGTTTTGGAAGTTGTGTTGTGGAGTGTGTTTTGAAAGTAGGCAAGTGTGTTTTGCAAGTTTGATCAAGTAACTAAGAGTTGTCTACCCCTAAATTTACTCAAAGATTTTTCTCATGTTTTAACCCTTTTAACAGTGTTGTTTCACCATTGTATTTGGTGAACAACCTTGTGTTAGGATGTTAACGGGACAGGCGCGGGTCATCGTTTAGACCATGAATGCAATAGTGCCAAGTGTCTTTGGCAATTTTCTTGAGGGACTTGATCATTTTTGTTTAGGCAACTTGATAGCTGTTGGCTGAAGATTTTGATAGTGTTATTTAGAATTCAAAAAGAGCTAGAAGTTCTGATCGAAATGGAATTAAAACACCACGCTTCGAAATTGCAGAAGCAGTGTTTCGAATGAGTGTGTCAAAGCTTGAAGCTTCGAACGGTGATTATGGGAGCGTATCCAAAGGGGTCTCGAAACAGCAGCGAAGCTAGGTCTGAGAAGAGCGTTCGAAACAGAGAAACACCAAAGCATTTAAAATTTAAATGAAAGCGGGACTTTCAAAGTTTGAAAGTTATGTGTTGGAGCATTTGGGGACACGTGGAAAGATGAAAGAAGCATTGTCTTGCATGTTCGAAACGTGGCATGATCTTGTAGCGAGACCGTTA
Organism: Vicia faba; assembly: GCA_948472305.1. Classification (NCBI taxonomy): domain Eukaryota; kingdom Viridiplantae; phylum Streptophyta; class Magnoliopsida; order Fabales; family Fabaceae; genus Vicia; species Vicia faba. The sequence goes on along the minus strand of OX451737.1, from coordinate 1,679,823,750 downwards.
GGGTCGAATTAGTATAAATAGAAGTCTTAGTGTTAGGATTTCAGTGTGTCATATCTGTTATACAAAATACTCAATAACATTCAAACTACCACATGGCAAGGGAAACGAATGCAAGAGAAATGTATGTATGATAGCACCATGTATTTCTAATTTAATAAAAGCCTTTTTACTATTTCCAGTACTTTCCTTCTTTTTTCTTTCTGCCGAATAACATTTGCAAGTTTCTTTATCTACTGTCTTTTCATTTCAAAGTCTTTTCTTCAAAGTTTTACATTTTACTGCTTTCTTTATATTTCGAGCACTCTATATTTTAGAGAACCTTTACGCTCTCAATACCTTTACTTTCAAGTATTATTCTTCAAACATGTACTTTCACTTAAAGTTATTTCTAGATTTCTTGCATTAAACGCTTTCTTCACATTTTAAACTTCCACATTCCAGAAACCTTTTGTGTTAAATGTTTTATAGGTCGAAACCAGTTACTTCATTTTCCATACAGTTTTATATGACTTTTCAATCAGCATTACAATTAGCAATTATTCGTATAACTTAGTCTTCACATACATTTTGACCACATTTTTAAACTCTTAGAGAGAGGGATCGAAATAAACCAAACATTTGTACAATAGCACCCATGAATAATTGTTCGATTGTGAGAGTAACCTTAATATCCAAGGAGTCCTAGGATCAATCTAGTCGATCCTGTGAGTTACCAAAGAGATTGAGTAGCGTTAACAAAGATTATTCGATAGTTTGGAAGACTAGCGGTTGTTTACCAGAAATCACTGGAAACAAATTGGCACACCCGGTGGGACCAATAGTTGGATATCAGAATTAAGGATTGTCGAGACATAGCCATCCCAGAAACGTAGGAACCTAAGAAGTTTGCTGTTTTATGAACCTGAGAAGCGGTAAGATAACCAACAGCAACCAACCTTTATCCAGAAGAAAACGTTTGGACAAAATGTCTAATTCAGACAATCAACAAGGAGACCAAGGTGGCCCGCAGGCAACAGGCACTAACGCGTCCATTTCGAGCGGAACATCTAATGTAATCCCTTCGAATGCACAGTCTGTCGCATCTTCAACCAGTAACATGGCCACCAACGGAGTAAGTGGCATATCAACCAACAGTTCGATCTTAGGAAATACTGGAACTATGGGCTACCCTGGGGGATTCGTTCCGCCACCTGGGACACAATCCCATTTCGCCACTCCATCAACTAGACCACCCGGCTTCGATGGGAATAGAATTAGAAGTTCTTCTTACGGAATGCCAACATCTTTTATGGCAGGTTTACACAATTCCACATCGAATTCATCCCCACAACTAGGATCTGGGTCTGGGGCAAACCAATTTATGTCAAATAACCAAGGGTCAGTGGGTTATAGCACGTTGCCTATCCTAACCACAGATAACCAGTTGTCTTTTAGGCAATTGATGGATGACAGCAACCACAATATGATAGGGGTGTTAGCGCAAACCATGCAGGAAATATTCGCCCCAATAGTTCAGAATGTGACTGTGACGAACAGGGAAAACGCTGACAATATGAGTCGAATAGCAGATTTCTTTGCTCCCACAGAAAGGCGTAGGCAGAACCAGGCGGGATTTCGAACAAACGTGCCTGTTATAGAACAAATTGCCAACGACCCAATTCATAGACCACCCAGAGAGGAGGTTAACTTAGGGGCCAGAGCACCAAGGTTAGAAGCCCCAATAATTCCGGGCCCACAAAGGGAAGTTATGGAACCAGGGGCAAGGATCGAAAGACCAGAAGCCCCAGAATTTCGAGGAGAACAACCTAGGGGAGTTGTTTTGGTTGGTCGAAACCAAGATGCCGATGCTGTCGTTCATAGGATTCGAAACGATAACATCTTGGCAGAAAATAATCTGACCACCATGATAGAGAGGATCATGACCCAAAACGGCCTCAATATGGGAATGAGGAGGCCAAATTACGCTTCTCCTATACTAGATTGTATAATGCATACTGATTTACCAAGGGGATACAAAGTCCCTAAATTTACAAAGTTCGCTGGGGATACCAACGAGTCAACAGTCGAACACATAGCGAGATATTTAACCGAAGCGGGGGATATAGCCAATAATGAAGATCTCAGAATCAAATATTTCCCAAGTTCCTTGACAAAAAATGCCTTCACTTGGTTTACCACGTTTCCTCCTGGGTCTGTTGACACTTGGACCCTTTTAGAGAGATTATTCCATGAACAATTTTACATGGGACAATCGAAAATAAGTTTGAAGGAATTGGCCAGTGTTAAGAGAAAGTTCACTGAACCCATTGATGACTATTTGAACAGATTTAGGCTGTTAAAATCCAGATGTTACACAGTAGTGCCTGAGCATGAGTTAGTCGAAATGGCCGCTGGGGGATTGGATTACTCTATTCGAAAGAAATTAGATACTCAGCATTTGAGGGATATGGCTCAGTTAGCCGATAGGGTTCGACAGGTCGAAAGACTAAAAGCCGAAAAAGCCCGAGTCTTTAAGAATAGTAAGAAAGAAAGGATTTCCTATGTTGGAACTGAGGAAGTAGAAGAATATCCTGAATTCGAATTCGAAGAGGTCGAAATCGACCTCGCTGAATTAAAACAGGCCCCGCCTTACTCCTGCAAAATGTTAGTTCCTACGAAAGGGAAAGATATTGTTGAAAATGAGAAAAGTGATAAGTTTCCAAAGAAGGTTTACACCTTCGATCTCACTAAATGTGACGAAATCTTTGACTTGCTTGTCAAAGATGGCCAACTAATTGTGCCATCAAATGTCAAAATACCCCCTTTGGACCAGAGGAAGAAAAGGGGATTTTGCAAATATCATAGTTTCCTAGGCCACAAGACCTCACAATGTTTTCTTTTCAGGGATTTGATTCAAAACGCAATCAAAGATGGCAGATTAAAGTTTGCTGATAAGGTGAAGATGAAAGTGGACGAAGATCCTTTGGACGTCGCAGACACCAACTACTCCGAGCCTGCATGCGTTGGAGAAGTCAACATGGTGGAAATTGATCGAAGCGACACCCTAACAGGAGAGAAGGACATTGGAGTCGAAAACTGGGTGATGGTCGAAGTCAGCGAGGAAGTCATTGAAGGCATCCAGAATACACCAGACACTTCGATTGCTGGACCTGTGGCTGTTGCAGGAGAAACCCAGGCTACTGAAGGCCAAGGGGATCAAAATGAAGGATTTACACAAGTCACTGAGGGCTAGAGGTTGGAATTAGAGAAAGTCCAAATTACGCAGCCAGTTCCCTCCCAGAAGGAAATATGGGACACTCTAGGGGAACCCAGTGGAAAATATGACTATCTGGTCAAATATTCTGCCCCAGAAAGTTCGAGGGTCCAGATCGAAGATATAAAGCCCACAGGATGGGGCGATGACGAAACAAAAGAGGGGGATTTGGAAATAAATATGGTGGACATGGAAAGACCCCGTTCTGAGATGAAGGAAGTGGAAAAATACTTAGAAAAAGAAAAGCATAGGATGGGGGACAATCACACTGGAGATGATACTCTCAAAGACTATCTCATGTCATGCCACAAAGGAGATCCAGGCATGATACTGTGCCCTAGGTGCAGCATCCTCTGCAACCAAAGAATTGCTGCAAATTTCGAAAGAGTACAGAGGGCTTGAACTGGCAACAATTGGCGCCAGGATAACCAACTTTTTAGATGCTACCCCAAGGCTGGAGAGAGTTTGTTGGAGTTTGTTTTTCGCTGCTACAAGGGGGCAACTAAGTGCTTGGTGTGCCCAAGATGTTCTGCTGTGTATGACCAAAGCATGGCTAGGGCCTTCGAAACGATCCCCTTCGCCCCTTGCTGGAGCCATCAAGAAACTGCCCAGATGGGTCCGCGTTTCGACAGCAGATACAAACAGCGAAGACCTGATAGCCCTCACCCCAAAGTTGCTCGAAGAGTGACTTTCAAACTCCCTGCTGAAGTACCAACCGATAGATGGCTGCAAGCCAGAAATGACAAAGGCAAAGACAAATGGAGGAATGCTGAACGAAATGCACGCCATGCTGTGACATACAGGAGACAATTCAACACACAAAAAAGGGAGGAAGTCAGATTAGAAAATTACAAAGGAAGGAACCCCATGTCAAGATCCCAGTGGCGCAGACAGCAAAGGATTCGAAAGGCTGAAAGAGAAGCTGTGGCAAACAAAGGGGATACTTCAACAAAGATACAAGGTGAATCGAGCACCAACAAACCAAAAAGTCAGACGGAAGAGAAACCTCCAGTCAACAGAAGGCTTTTTTCTGAAGACCAACAAGACGGACCAAAGGAATACACTCCAGGCCCGGAAGAGGACGAAGATATGATAACAGATAACTTCGAATCGGAGGGGGAGTCTTCATTTAACCTGAACTGTAACGTAGTGTCTGTGCTTCCCTGCGAATTCGGGCAGGAAACCGAAATCAATGAATATGAGGAAGAAGACACCACAGATTTAATGAAACATAGGCCCGTATGCTACTACGTGATGGACAATGGGGCTGTTGAAGAACAAAATGCGTTCTTCGAACGTCCAGAGCCTACAATGAAGAATCATCTCAAGCCACTTTTCATTCGGGCGAAAGTAGGTGTCCATGGTGTGAACAAAGTTCTAGTGGATGAGGGTGCTGCAGTCAATCTGATTCCCCATTTCATGCTAAAAAGGTTGGAAATCCGCGAAGGAGATATCAAGCCCCATAATATGGTTCTATCCAATTATGAAGGAAAAGTGGGTAAAACACTGGGGGTGGTCCAGTTGGAATTGACAATAGGCTCAAGTTGCAGGCCCACCATGTTTATGGTTGTCGAAGCCAAGGCCAACTATAACCTACTGCTAGGAAGAGAGTGGATCCATGGCGTGGGAGCAGTTCCTTCGTCAATGCATCAACGACTAGTCCTGTGGAGAGATGACGGAATCGTGGAAAACATCGAAGCAGACCAGAGTTACTTTATGTCAACTGTCAATTTAGTTGACAAAAGGGATTATGATAAAAATCTAGCAAAGATTGCTCCATGTGTTCCAAATGATGAGATGAATGAAACTAGAAATGCCCACTACTACATGACACTTCGTCATGATGGACTTTACTGGGATAGAACAATAATCAGTAAAGAAGAGGAAGGTGAAGGTGCTATACAAAAACGGCCAGCAGGCTGGGACTTCGACAAACTTAACCATGACTGAGTTTACCTTTTTCGAAAGGATTTCGGCCTATATGGCTGAGAATGAATCGAAAGCGGCCTTAGAGGCTGAAATAAATGAATCATTTGAAAAAACGAATGAAGTTAGTGGGGGGGGTTCGAAATGCTCACCCAACGAAGAGTTGGAGATGGATCAAAGGTTGGATGCCATCTATGACAAAGAACCCTTAGGCTTCGAAAGGGATCCCATAAACTCAGGTGTCAAAATGTTGGCACAGGACCCGCTCGAAGAAGTCAACTTAGGAGATGACAAAACGAAAAGAGTAACTTACGTAAGTGCTAAACTTTGCCCAGGCCTCAAGGAAAAAGTGATCGAAATCCTTAAGGAGAACAAAGATTGTTTCGCATGGGATTATGATGAGATGCCTGGTTTAAAGAGGGAGTTGGTCGAACATAGGCTGCCAATCAAAGATGGCAAGAGGCCCATCAAACAAACTCCCAGAAGATTCGCGCCAGCGGTTCTCACAAAAATTAAAGCTGAGATCGAAAGGTTGCTGCGTTGCAAATTCATCAGAACAACAAGGTACGTCGAATGGTTAGCAAACATAGTACCTGTTATCAAGAAAAATGGTTCTTTAAGGATTTGCATAGATTTTAGGGATTTAAATACTGCAACCCCTAAGGATGAATATTCCATGCCCGTGGCAGAAATGCTAGTAGATTCTGCTGCAGGATTCGAATACTTAAGCATGTTAGATGGATACTCTGGATATAACCAGATTTTCATTGCTGAAGAAGATGTTGCAAAAACAGCATTTCGTTGCCCAGGAGCCTTAGGCACCTACGAATGGGTGGTGATGCCTTTTGGTTTAAAAAATGCTGGGGCAACTTATCAAAGGGCGATGAATTCAATCTTTCATGACTTTATCGAAACCTTTATGCAGGTGTATATTGATGATATAGTCATCAAATCTATATCTGCAGAAGCACATTTGCATCATTTAAGCCAATCATTCGAGCGAATGAGAAAACATGGCTTAAAAATGAATCCCCTTAAATGTGCATTTTTTGTGCAGGCTGGAGATTTTCTTGGTTTTGTGGTCCACAAGAAAGGAATTGAAATCAACCAGAACAAAACCAAAGCCATAATGGAGACGAAAGCACCTGCGTCAAAAAGGGAGTTGCAATCTCTACTAGGGAAAGTTAACTTCCTCAGAAGATTCATTTCGAACCTGAGTGGAAGGACCCAAGCTTTCTCTCCGTTACTTCGTTTGAAGCAAGGTCAGGCCTTCGAATGGAACGAAGCTCACCAGGAGGCGTTTGACAAAATAAAAGAATATCTTTCCCAGCCTCCTATGTTGTCTCCACCATCATGGGGGAAGCCCATGAGATTGTACATATCTGCCTCTGAAGTTAGCATAGGTAGTATGTTAGCACAAGAGGATAACAATGGCGTCGAAAGAGCCATATACTATCTAAGTAGAGTGCTGAATGATGCAGAGACCAGATATAGCAATTTAGAAAAGCTATGTCTCTGTTTGTATTTCTCTTGTATGAAACTCAAGTATTATATAAAACCTGTTGATGTTTATGTTTCGTCTCACTTCGATGTCATTAAACATATGCTTTCAAAGCCAATAATGCATAGTAGAGTTGGAAAGTGGGCTCTGGCCTTAACAGAATATTCATTGACGTTCATGCCCTTAAAAGCTATGAAAGGTCAAGTGATTTCTGATTTCATTGTGGATCATTCGTTGGTTGAGCAGACAAGCATGAGTTACGTCGAAATGCAACCATGGAAATTGTACTTTGATGGTTCAACCCACAAGAATGGAAGTGGTGTTGGAGTCCTTCTAATTTCTCCTGAAGGAATTCCAACAAAATTCAAGTATAAATTGGATGGTCCTCGTTGTTCGAACAACGAAGCTGAGTATGAAGCGCTCATTGTTGGACTTGAAGCTTTGTTGGAATTGGGGGCAACCAGAGTCGAAATTAAAGGAGATTCTGAGTTGGTGGTCAAACAAATCACAAAAGAATATAAGTGCATAAAGGAAAATCTAATGGTATACTTCGTCATAGTCAATAGGCTATTGAGAAAGTTTGAATACATGGATATTCAACACATACCAAGATTAGAAAACCAAGAAGCAAATGACTTAGCACAGTTGGCTTCAGGTTATAGAGTATCTACCAAGAATCTTAAGGATTTGGTCGAAATAAGGGGAAGAGTTATGGCTACTAGATTCACACCATCGGATCTGGAAAGTATGAGATTGGGATATGCCGAGAAACAGGGATTCGAAATTCTAGCCATAAATACTTTGTCAGATACAGATTGGCGAAGTCCATTAAAGAGTTATTTAGCAGACCCAACTCTAAAAGTAGATAGAAAAACAAAATATAGAGCATTGTCATATCTCCTCATGGGGAACGAATTGTTCAAAAAGACCCAAGAAGGTGTTTTATTGAAATGCCTAGGAGAAAGTGAGGCATATTTAGCATTGTCTGAAGTCCATAATGGGGCATGTGGGGCACACCAAGCAGGCCATAAAATGAAATGGTTGCTATTTCGATATGGTTTGTATTGGCCTAGCATGCTCAAAGATTGCATAGACTTTGCGAAAGGATGTGAGGAATGTCAGAAACATGCAGGAATTCAACACGCCCCTGCAAGTGAGCTGCATTCGATCATCAAACCATGGCCATTCAGAGGATGGGCATTGGATCTGATAGGCGAAATAAATCCTGCTTCGTCCAAAGGTCAGAAATATATCTTGGTAGGAGTAGATTATTTTACCAAATGGATCGAAGCTATACCTTTGGTAGTTGCTGATCAAGAGGCAATTATCGAATTTATACAAAAGCACATTATCTATAGGTTTGGATTACCAGAAAGTATAACTACAGACCAAGGCTCTGTATTTACTGGTAGAAAGATGCAAGGATTTGCCCAAGAAATGGGGTTTATATTGCTAACATCAACACCATATTATGCTCAAGCAAACGGACAAGTCGAAGCGGCAAACAAAGTAATAATAGGATTAATCAAGAAGCATATTGGCAAGAAGCCAAGAAATTGGCACAAAACTCTGGACCAAGTGTTATGGGCTTGTAGAACATCTCCAAAGGAAGCCACTAACACTACTCCTTTCCAACTTACATTCGGCCATGATGCAGTGTTACCAGTAGAAATTCATCTGCAATCAGTTCGAATACAGAAACAAAACGAAATTCCAGCCGCGTTATATTGGGAAATGATGATGAATGAATTAGTTGAATTGGACGAAATTAGATTACGTGCGTTGGAGATTTTGATGAGGCAAAAAGAAAGAGTGGCCAGAACATACAATAAGAGGGTGAAGAAAAAAGTATTCGTTATTAATGACTTGGTTTGGAGAGTCATATTGCCTATGGATAAGAAGAACAAAGCATTAGGTAAATGGTCACCTCATTGGGAAGGACCTTTTCGAGTATTAAAAGTTTTCTCAAACAATGCATACGAAGTCGAAGAACTCTTGGATGATAAACGTGTCCTAAAGGTTAATGGGAAATATTTAAAGAAATATAAACCAAGCCTGCGGGAAATTCGAATAGTAACAACGTAAACAAAATATTATAAAAAAAAGCCAAGATGGCAAGATAAGAATGCCAAAATGGCGTTGTTCGAATATTACATTGAAAGAACCAAAGTTATGGTCAGATAGACAAAAAAAATCTAGAAATAAACATTATTTTTCAATCGATTAAAGGTACTTCGAAATGTTTCAAGTTTCTGCTGAGCAAACCGCCTGGCACCTTCCAAGGTTGCCACTTCTCCTTTAAGTTGTTCTGCAGTCTCCATTTCTGCAAGCCCCCGGTTGAGAAGCTCTTCGAATTGGTTACCTGCAGGATTAGTTTCGAAGGCTAGTTGTTGTTCCTTAGCCTCCTTAACTTTCTGCTGAAGTTCCAGAATCTGCCTTTCCCAAATAAGAATGGACTCAGCTCGAGCCTCATATTCAGTTTTTGCCTGCTTCAGATGCATAGCCTGATCTTCAGCTTCTTGAGAAAGCTTCGAAGCTTGTTCATAGGCGGCATCCATAGCAATGCGTTTCTCGTGAACCTTCTTGGCAGCAGATTCGTCTTGGAGAAGATAGCCAGTTACGTTGTCCAGCAAATTCTGAAGATCAAACAAGAGAGTACTAACTGGCGAAGAGCAGTTGGAAAGATTAACCTTTGTGAGCAGCTCCTTCATAGTATAGCAAGCAGTACTATCTTGCTTAAGCACTTCGAAGATATCCACATTGAGAATAGTTCTCCTAATTTTGTTGAGAAGAACAACTCTTTCATCTGTGGGAAGAGGATAGCTGGTTGAACTTGTGCCAGCCCTAGCGAGTGGGATGTCCCTCTGGGCCAACTTTGCCTTCATGTACCCAATAGGGTCATTTCGCCTCAGAAGTGCCAGTTCCTCGTCAGTCATTCGAGACGGAGAGGATTGGGGGAATTCCACGCGTAGGGGAACCACGTTTGTTTCGACCTCTGGGTTTTCGTTGATTGTATCACCATCCCCTTCATTTGCTTCGTGCTCTTGGTCTTCTTCATCCTCGTCCAAATCTACCACTTCGATACCATCCTTTTCACCGCTATGTGCATTAGACTCCGTCCCGGCAGTCGAACCATCATTGTCGTTTGCCCCATCATTGGCGTTTTCCTCCTCAGATTCTTCGTCTGCAGATTCTTCGAATCCTTGCCCAGAATCAGCTTTTTCCTCTTCAGTCTGAGTATCCTTTGGATCCTCTTGAAGAGTTTCAAGAGGGGACTTTTGAAGAACCCTTTGTGAATCCTCTGCAGACGTTTGAGGTATGGTTTCGTTCACCTCTTTCAGAGGAATGGAGGTACCTTGGTCATCTGGCTGCTCAGAAGTTCCAGCCAAAACCGCCACGTTGGAAGAACCTTTATTTTGGACCAAATTGCTGGAATCTCCTTGAGGAGAGGAGTTAAGCGGAACAGCAGCCCTGGACGGTGAGGTCGAAATAGTAGAAGCAGGATTCAGGATGTTCTGCAAGGAGCAGCAAAATGTTAAAGGATGACACTCACCAAGGTAATAAGAAGTTAAACATTTTTAGAAGAAGTTCGATTTACCTGTGGGCCCTCAGAAGAGAGGTTACTAGCTATGCGTTCCAACTGTGGGTTGGAGGTCGAAGGTGGATTTTTGGATTTTGGTAAGGGAGCAGCATCCCTGGAGTCGAGTCCAGAGACACTAGTAGGAACAGTACTTTTGGGTGTAGCTTTCTTTAGCTTCTTCTTCGAAGCAGTGTTTGAGTTTCCTCCAGCAGTCAGATCTTCCCCAGTGGTGCTTGGTTTCCGCTTCTTGGGAGTAGTGGGGGGAAGCTTGTTGGTCTGAACGAATTTTAACGAAGTTAGATATAAAAGGATTGAGTGAATTCGAAGCATAAAAAACTAAGTGATTACCGTTGGAATTGGGGCACTTGTTGTTGTTGGCGTTGTTGTTGTTGGTGTAGTTGCAGCAGTAGTAGTCGTTTCGGGTGGATTAGCCTTTTCGGTAGTTTCGATGGAGGCTTGAGAGGCACTCCCTTCCTTCGATTTCGAGGCAGTGGTCTTTATCCTGATAGCTGAAAACCAAAACATTTAAAGCAAAGGTTAAAGATTTGGAAAATAAAAGATATTTGGGAGTTTTTCCCAAGCATTCGCACCTGTGCCTTGATCAGATTTAATTGACATGGCAGAAAGGTCGTATCGAAGATGTCCTGAGAAATCATGAAGCCAATGTCGAGCCCATGTCACAGTCTCAGATGGCTTTGGTTTCCTTTGAAGATATTTGAACATCTCTTTGCAAGTAAACCACCATGGATATGGGGGAAACCAAGCCAGAGCCAGTTCTGAGGTAGGTAATCTGGGAAATTTAGGTGGATGCATTTCGAATGCCAACCTATACCTATCCTCAGGTGACAGCCCTGAAGGAAGTTTTAGCTTAGAAACTTTTTGTTTAAATTTTTCCTTCAAGGTCTCAGCCGCTTGATGCACAGTGGAGTCCAAGCGTGTGGGGTCGTAAGTAGTTTCGAAGTAATTTTGAAAAGCTTTTATTTCTTTGGCATGAGTAAACATACCTTTCTTTGCTGGTACCTGCACATCGAAGGCATCAATTAGTTTCTGTCGAATAGTAAGTGTATCGAACATACAAGCTTGATAAAACTTAATCCACCACTCCAGAAATCCTTTGGCCGCGAGATGGGTAGGTTCGAAGGCTATCAGTTCAAATTGGGCAAAGCCCTGATATTGTTCTTGCTGGATCTTGGCTTCCCTTGCCTTGAAAGTTCGACCAGATGTGATGGCGCTCTCAGTCTGGAACAAAGGTTCAGGAATCAGCTGGCATAGGCCAAACTGCCTCGAAACGAAGTTTGGTTGGTAGGCAAAGAGAAGAATTTGGTTCTTAGCTGGGGTTATCCTTGAAGAGATAAGTCTAGGAAGCAAGAAAGCTCTCCACACATCTTGGATTTCCTTACTCTTGATGGCTTCTGAAAGAGCCATGGTGAACCAAGAAGGTCCATGAGCCCTCGAAGCAAAGGGCGCCATGCTCTCTTCGAACTTATGTCTTTTTGAGAGTATCAAGATGTACTTCGAAAATTGAACCTTGAAGTCGTCCTTGTCATCATTAGGGGTTAGTCTTCGAAGCCTAGTGCCTTCGACTATCCTATCACTTATTTCTGAATCTTGTTCATCTATGGTGTTGGCGGTTGATAAAGAAGGTTCGAACATGGCGTTGAGCCATAATTGAAGTAACCAAAATGGGCCAGCTAAAAGAATGTTTTTGGAAGTGTGGGATTTGAGGCTCGAAACAGCTGACCTCAGGCTCTCATAGAGGTCAACTAAGAGTAATTCACTTAGGCACACTTTGCGATTTTCATGTAAATCCCTAGCTAAAGGAATGAACCTACTAGCTACCTGCAGGGATCTACTGCAGAAAACGTACCTAGACAGCCACAGGGTTAAGAAAGCAATGTGCTCTGTGTCAGACACATTATCCCCTTCAGCATGATAATGGCCGATAAATTTGGAGAAGCTGGCTAACTTGACTTCGAAGTCAATTATGCTTGAGTGCTCTTCATTGTCAGGAACATAAGTTTCCCCCACTGGCGACAGCCCAGTAATGGCTGCTATATCGAAGAAGGTTGGGGTGATCATTCCACCTGGAAGATGGAAAGTGTTGTAGGTACTATCCCAGAAATAGAGGGACGCAAATAGCAGAGGATGACTATAGGTGAATCCAGGTTTCGATAGCTTAATGAGGTTATAAATGCCTAGTTCTTCCCATTGCTGGGATTTTTTGGCTTCTACTTTCGTGAACCAGTTTTGATAAGCAACATCAGCAGTGGGGCAAGATCGGAATGGTTTAAAATTGCTTTTTACATAATCCAAGATAAATGGGTCCTTAGGATAAACAGTTGAGGTTTCTGTGGTATTCGGATTAAGAGATTCTACTGCCCTAGGGGCATCCATTTTGTTGAATAAAGGTTTGAAGTTATAACACACGGGAAAAATGGTCCTGGTGTCCTTTAGTATTTCAAAAACTGTAAGAGGGCCATTTAAGGCTAACCTCTTACCAGCAACATGGGTAGGGATGAGTACCTGTGATGCGTACAGCATTTCTTTTTCTTTGGAAATCATTTGAGGAGCAAGAGCAGATTGGCCTTGAATGGTGACGATTTTACTCTCCATAGTTGCTCCTGTAGTTTTTCCTTTCTTCTTGGAGACTTTCTTGAGTTGGGATGATGTGGAAGAAGACATTTTTGTTGTTTGAGAGCTTAGATTGTTTATGAGAGAAGAAGAGTAAAATTCCAGAGTTTGAAAGATTTAGAGTGTAAAGAAGGAAAAAGGAAGGTTAAATTGACGTTTTATAATAAGAAGATTAAGCATCCACCGAGTGAAAGTATGATACGTGGAGATCATGGATTGGTGTGATGAAGAGGTGGCGAGAAGTTGATATAGGTAATAGGCGTGATTTTAAAAACAATCATTACTTATAACTGCACCATGCTGTGAAGTGACTCTGGGCGGTTAAGGTACCCAAAGGATGCTATGATTGATGTGACTAGGGTCAAACGCATTAAATGCTATAATGATTCGAAAATCCTATCAAAATCTTGTATAAATGTTTAAAATAGGTATTTCTCAGAGAGATCGAAATACATATTTTAAAGGGGCAATTTGTTGGCTGAAGATTTTGATAGTGTTATTTAGAATTCAAAAAGAGCTAGAAGTTCTGATCGAAATGGAATTAAAACACCACGCTTCGAAATTGCAGAAGCAGTGTTTCGAATGAGTGTGTCAAAGCTTGAAGCTTCGAACGGTGATTATGGGAGCGTATCCAAAGGGGTCTCGAAACAGCAGCGAAGCTAGGTCTGAGAAGAGCGTTCGAAACAGAGAAACACCAAAGCATTTAAAATTTAAATGAAAGCGGGACTTTCAAAGTTTGAAAGTTATGTGTTGGAGCATTTGGGGACACGTGGAAAGATGAAAGAAGCATTGTCTTGCATGTTCGAAACGTGGCATGATCTTGTAGCGAGACCGTTAGGGTCGAATTAGTATAAATAGAAGTCTTAGTGTTAGGATTTCAGTGTGTCATATCTGTTATACAAAATACTCAATAACATTCAAACTACCACATGGCAAGGGAAACGAATGCAAGAGAAATGTATGTATGATAGCACCATGTATTTCTAATTTAATAAAAGCCTTTTTACTATTTCCAGTACTTTCCTTCTTTTTTCTTTCTGCCGAATAACATTTGCAAGTTTCTTTATCTACTGTCTTTTCATTTCAAAGTCTTTTCTTCAAAGTTTTACATTTTACTGCTTTCTTTATATTTCGAGCACTCTATATTTCAGAGAACCTTTACGCTCTCAATACCTTTACTTTCAAGTATTATTCTTCAAACATGTACTTTCACTTAAAGTTATTTCTAGATTTCTTGCATTAAACGCTTTCTTCACATTTTAAACTTCCACATTCCAGAAACCTTTTGTGTTAAATGTTTTATAGGTCGAAACCAGTTACTTCATTTTCCATACAGTTTTATATGTCTTTTCAATCAGCATTACAATTAGCAATTATTCGTATAACTTAGTCTTCACATACATTTTGACCATATTTTTAAACCCTTAGAGAGAGGGATCGAAATAAACCAAACATTTGTACAATAGCACCCATGAATAATTGTTCGATTGTGAGAGTAACCTTAATATCCAAGGAGTCCTAGGATCAATCTAGTCGATCCTGTGAGTTACCAAAGAGATTGAGTAGCGTTAACAAAGATTATTCGATAGTTTGGAAGACTAGCGGTTGTTTACCAGAAATCACTGGAAACAATAGCGTCATCGAGGGACTATGATCATTTGATTTGTTTTGTTTTGCCAAAGACACTCAACATGCAACATGGCCCATTTTTGAAGGCAACAAGTGGAGTAACCCTAAGGGTGCAAGTGTGATTGGTGTTGTCCATTTTCATGCTTTTTTGTCTTTGTATTAGTCAAGCTATTTGTTGGTTGATTTGCATACAAACCCTAAGTCTATCATGGCATAATTTGAAAGCTTTTAAATGCGGAAATTTAAAGTCCTAAATTATTACAACATAATTATGGGGATGGGGGTACAAATGTTTGAATGGGGGGATATTTTAGCAAGAAATTAAATCTAGAACTATTACATCCATATTGAATATACAAATATCAAATTGTACAATATTAAGATAAATACGATAAATATGCAAAATGTATTATGCACAAAAGGATTTTTTATGTATGAGAAAGTATTTTTCAATGTGAAATGTAAACAAAAATAAAAAGTTAATTTTTGTATATTTTTATGGTTTAGGGCAAAACCCTAGTTTTCTAAATAAATAGTATTCATTTATTAATATTATACAATATTACATATTTATTTATACAAAAAATAAATAAAAGAGAAGTATATTGTAAAAAAGTATTTTTGATGTCAAATATTAATAAAAAAATAAAAATGTATTATTTTTATATTTTTGCCCTAATTATCTAATAAAATATGTATAAGTATATTTATATATATTTAATATACTAAATATATACAAGAATAAAATATTAATTATTTACAAAAATGAATATATTTTAGAAAATATTTTCAAAATGTAAACAAGAAAAATAATAACTAAAAAAATGTATTTTGTATTATTTTTTAAGGTTTTAAATAAAAGCATATATATTTACTTACATACATATATTAAATAAAATAAATTCAAAAAAGGGGGGGGGGGGGGGGGGAAATATTTTTGATATTTTTTTATATTTGAGCAAAAAAATAATAAGTCAGAATCAAAAAGAAAAAAATCAAAAATAGTCAATATATCACACAATGGACCAAGGGGGTGCAAGTTGGAAAAGAGTGTGCAAAGAGTAAAAACAACTCAGGCCCAGCCCAAGTCACCACCTTCTTCAACCTCCAGCTTCTCTTTCAAAAAACGCGCGCCCTTTATGCTTCATTCAAACTCCTGATTCTTTGACTTTTAACAAAAAATCATAACAACAATAATGTAGAGCATCAAGAGACGAATTCAGACATATAAAAAACTTGACCTAACTCTAAGAAACGAGGGAGAATTTCTTCATCCCCAATTTCTGACCTAATTTTTCTTCAATGTTCATGGCCAAAATTCTCACAGCATGCTTAACATAAATGAAAAGTAAATACATGGATGGCTTCAGGGCTATGAGTAGAACATGTTTCATTCATAAACCTAAGTCTAACTCTTCCTAGATTGAGAGATAGAAGTCCATGGTTTACCTGTCTCAGCTTGATTCGAACAGAGAAATGGAGGTATCTTCAATGGAGTTTGAGCTTTGGTACAGCTTGCCTGAAGTCCAAGGATGCCTCTCCTATGCTTGGCTTGCTCTGAAACTGCCTGTATCGTGCTATGGAAGTCCACCTGCACAGCTTGAAAGCAAAAATGGCAAACGTGGTTAGGGATGTTACATCTTCAGTTCAAGGCTTGGGATAGTTTGTGTGGATGATATGGAACGTGTTTGAAAGGTTTTTAGCCAAAACACACGAGCAAACTGAGTAGTGCAACTCAATCTGCAGGGATGCCCTGTTTCTTGCAGAAAAATGGTGTTTTGGTGAATGAGGAGGTTTGGGATGGTTCAGTCGTGCCTTAGGTCTGTTTTGATGTGTGTAAGATGTTCACAAAGTTTGCTTAGGTTGGTGTTTACAAGAATGAGAGATTGGAGTCAGTTTGCAGGTTTTCTTCTAATGTAAGCAAAAAGATGTCAACTTGTGATATAGGCCTGTACCAAGTTCTCAAGCATGCTGCATACTTTGTTCTTGATCAGTGGGATTTGCCTACAAACTTGTGCCTCAAAGATCTGGCTTGTACCTCTTGGATATGGTATTTGACATAAAGTGTATCTTTATCAAAATGGCAAATGTGCTTTTTCTATTTAAGGGATAATTTCATGTGTAATGACCAAATGCACAAAATAATGCTTGAACACAATGGTTTGGCATTTAATTATTGAGTGTGAAGAGGGTTAGAGGCCTGCAAGCTTGCATAAACCATGCTGAGTTGAAAATGCAAATGTTATGAGCATGTATTTGGCTATGAACAAAAGTGACTTTTGCCCATCTTTGCAAATTCGATTCTCCCTAACCACAAGGGTGTTTGAGAAGTTCTTGGACAATTTGGAAAGCTTGGAATGTGTACTACAATCCATCTTTGTAATGCAAATTGAAATTCCAAGTGGAAGCATGTGAAAAATGGCCAAGAAGTTGGACAAAAATCCTGCCTAGAATAGGTCAAAATTTTTCTAAGTTAAAAATGTTTTGCACCCTTGTTCCAAAAATCATAACTTGATATAAAAGATTCCTTTGAGAAAAATTTGTGAATCAAAGTTGTAGATTTTGCAATGGACCACAACTTTCATGTTTTGAGTTTTGTTTGAATCCATTTGCATCTTGGTGAAAAAATGGGACAAAGTTAGGAAAAAATAAGGAAATTTTATAACTTAGAAAATTTCTAAGTTATGAAATTTCTTTATTTTAAACCCTAATTTGCAATTTTGGGTTTCTTGAGGAACAAGTTTCATAATTTGACATGTCTTTATGAAAAATGATTCTTGGCACTTGATTTTGACCAAAAAGTCAAAGTTTGACTTTTCAGTATACAGTCAAATTTTGATCAGTTGACTGGAAAATTCATCTGTCAATCCTATGCAATTGAGATATTTTGAATGTGTCAAGACAATGCCATTGAGTTCTTAAATCCATATGTGAGATTGGTGTTCCACTGTTTAGGTCAAACAGTCAAAAATTGCCTTTGTGCAGTAAAAACCCTAAAAGTGATCATTTTGCCCTTTTGGTGATTTGATCAAATTTCTTGTGGAATTGTGATCCAAACATGACCAAATGGTTCATATGAGTATATTATGTTGATGTGGGTCAAAAATTATGAAGTTTGACTGTCAATTGGCCACAGTTGACTTTTTCCCCAATACAGTTGATTTCTAGGTCAACTGTCCAATTGACTGGGCAAAGATTGGAATCAAGGCTTGAAACTTGATATGGATAGACTTGTGAGTCCGACATGAAGCATGAAAGTCACTTTGGGCATTTTAGGTCAAAACATCTTTGTGCAAACTCAAACCCTAATTTGGGTCAACAGTGCAAAGAGGAGTCTTGAACAGAGCAAACCCTAACTTGATCTTGAGCTCCAAGGGTCTTGTGGTGAGAAAATGTTGACGAAATGAGAGGGAAAATTTCGGGGTACAACAGTTGCCCCTGTTCAATCTTCTTGCACCTGAAGAGTTAGATTGGCAGGTTTGCCTTTCGCGTCTCGAAGGTAAAAGGAGATTGGACACTAGAGTGCCCTTAAATTTGCACTCGTCAAGACATGGATGTGGGAATGGGCTTAAAGATTCCATTTGGAGATGGGATTAGAGATGCCATTTGGAGATGTGACAGAATCTTGTCGGGGGATGGGCTTAAAGATGCCATCTGGAGATGTGACAGAATCTTGTCGGGGGATGGGCTTAAAGATGCCATCTGGAATGAGTATCAGAAAGGTGTCCATGTTTTGGAATATCTCTGAACTGGGGGGGGGGGGGGTCTGAACAAGCAATAGATCGACATCCATGTTTGGAGAATCCATAAACTGTTTTCAGTAGTTGCATCTGAACAAGCGATAGATTAACATCCGTGTTTGGAGAATCCGTAAACTGTTTTCAGAAGTCTTGGATCTGAATAAGCGATAGGTTAACATCCGTGTCTGGAGAACCCGTAAACTGTTTTCAGAGGTCTTGGAGATGAATAAGCAATAGATCAGCATCCATGTTGGGAAGCGTCCGTAAACTGTTTTCAAAAGTTGAGTCTGAACAAGCGATAGATTAACCTCCGTGTTTAGAGAATCCGTAAACTGTTTTCAGAAGTTGAAGAATCTGAACAAGTGATAGGTTAACATCCGTGTCTGGAGAACCTGTAAACTGTTTTCAGAAGTCTTGAAGTTAAATAAGCAATAGAGCAGCATCCATGTTGGTAAGCGTCCGTAAACTGTTTTCAAAAGTTGAGTCTGAACAAGCGATAAATTAACCTCCGTGTTTAGAGAATCCGTAAACTGTTTTCAGAAGTTGAAGAATCTGAACAAGCGATAGTTTAACATCCGTGTCTGGAGAACCTGTAAACTGTTTTCAGAAGTCTTGAAGTTGAATAAGCAATAGAGCAGCATCCATGTTGGGAAGCGTCCGTAAACTGTTTTCAAAAGTTGAGTCTGAACAAGCGATATATTAACATCCGTGTTTGGAGAATCTGTAAACTTTTTTCAGAAGTTGAAGAATCTGAACAAGCGATAGGTTAACATCCGTGTCTGGAGAACCCGTAAACTGTTTTCAGAAGTCTTGAAATTGAATAAGGAACCGGTGTAGGGTTTCCTGATGATGAGTCCGTGTAGAACTGCATCTTGGATAATTGTTAATGATAGCCTTTTATTCTTATCCTGAAAAGGACAAAATGTTAGCTAAACACAAAGTTATGTTGCATGAAATGTATGATTCAATATATGTTATATCAATGTTTATGATATGAATGTAATGAATGCGCATGCAAGCTGATGAGCTGTCTTGCTGAGGATAGATGAATCCTGGATAGCCGAAGATAATAGAATCTTGACTGCTGCCAGGGGAAGTGAATCCTTGCTGCTGCAGGGGAGTGCAAGAATTTTTGATTGGTGAGGATGAGGCATCCTTGTTGACTACTGTTGGGGGAATCAGGAGCTCGGGTTGTATGCCAATCTACTGGGGATTCCTGTCTTGAGGAGATCTTCATTGGGGAATATCTGAATATCCTATGAGAAACTGAGAATGAGAGTCTTCATTCTGCTTGGGGAATGCAAGATCTTCAATTGTTTTGGGATCTCAGGACCACTGCTGGGGATTGAAACTCCTTGGTGACTTGCGGGGCTAGAGAACTCTGATGATCTCTACTGGGGAGTCCAGAACCTGGTAGACTTATGCTGGAGAAGTAAGACTGAGAATCTTCAATCTGGTGGGAAGTATCTCTGTGGGAAGAAGGTTCACTAGTCTGGTTCCGCTGAGGATTGATAGTTGGAAGTTTTAGCTCCGCTGGGGATAGGACTTTTAGACTTTAAGGCTCCACTGGGGATACTGAAACTTAACTCTGAGGGGACTTGAGTTCTGGAAGGCTCTCTGGCTGGGGAAATCAGTTTTGAGAAAGCTTTTGTTCTGCTGAGGATCCTGAAGTTTAACTCTGTTTGGGGAATTAAGCTCTGGATTTGAACCTCGTTGAGGAATTTGGAGTTTAGAACTGCTGGGGATTCCTTCTGAAAGGGCATCAAGATATCTATCCGTACCTTCAACCTATCAGTAATCATCTTTCTTGATTTGTAAGGACATGATTATGTTCAAATGCATATGCCTATTTAACAAAACATTGGACGTTTCTCAAATAAAACATAAGTGCAAAAGAGAAAAAGGAAGACAAAGCAAATTTCTGTATTTGGAAAAGTATTTGTATTAACTTTCTATGAGTATCTTTGTACAAAGGAGACAGGCATCCTAGTAAGAGGATGTCGTCGTAAAAATTGAAAATTTTATACAAAAGAAAGATGGCTATGTGTAACAATTCCATGGGATTCCATTCTGCTATAGCCTTCACAACTCTGAATATCTGTCCATTCAATGCTTCGTCCGCCGATGACTGGATTGATCAGAAGCTTAGAGCTGGTTGATGAAGAGATTGCCCTTAAAGTGATCCGACGATACATAGTCATACGCTTTAATTCCCTAACTTTTGCCTGAATCGCCCTTTCGGGTTTTCGATCCACCGGGAAACCCTTTTTTGCCCAAGCCGCCCTTTCGGGTTTTCAACTTGCCGGGTGTACAATTTTTTTTTGTCCCTAATTTTTTCCTGAACCGCCCTTTCGGGTTTTCGGTTCACCGGGAAACCCTTTTTTGCCCAAGTCGCCCTTTCGGGTTTTCGACTTGTCAGGTTATTTTATGCGTAGTATCTTTTGACTATGTCTGCGTTCGCAGGGTGCGGCAAATCGTCGCCGTCCATGGTGGTCAGAATCATTGCACCACCAGAAAATATGCTCTTGATCACAAATGGTCCTTCATATGTAGGGGTCTATTTGCCCCTGGGATCACTTTGCAGCAAGATAATCCGCTTGATTACGAGATCCCCGACTTGATATACTTGACGTCTGAATTTCTTGTTGAAAACCTTGATCATCCGTTTTTGATACGTCTGACCATGGAAAACAGCAGTGAGTCGCTTCTCATCAATCAAATTGAGTTGATCAAGTCGGGTCTGAATCCAATCGTCTTCACTCAAATCAGCGTCCTTCATAATCCTTAAAGAAGGAATTTGAACTTCCATGGGCAGGACAGCTTTCATGCCATATGCCAAAGAAAATGGGGTTGCCCCTGTTGAAGTACGTGCCATGGTACGGTATCCATGCAGAGCAAACGGTAGCATCTCATGCCAGTATTTGTAGGTGACTGTCATTTTCTGAATGATCTTCTTAATGTTTTTGTTCGCAGCTTCAACAACACCGTTCATCTTCGGCCGATAGGGAGATGAATTGTGATGATAAATCTTGAACTGTTCGCATAGAGCGGTGATCATAGTATTATTCAGATTTGTACCGTTGTCTGTAATGATCCTGTCGGGGACACCATACCGGCATATGAGGTTTTGCTTGATGAAGCGGGAAACCACATTTTTTGTAACAGAGGCGAAGGAAGCTGCTTCGACCCATTTAGTAAAATAGTCGATGGCGACCAGGATGAAGCGATGTCCGTTGGATGCCGTGGGCTTGATTTCTCCAATCATGTCAATGCCCCACATTGCGAATGGCCAAGGAGCTGTCAGAACATTGAGAGGAACAGGAGGAATATGAATCTTGTCAGCGTAGACTTGACATTTGTGGCAAGTACGGAAATATTGATGGCAATCAGCTTCCATGGTAGACCAGTAATAGCCTGCCCTTAGAATCTTCTTAGCCATAGTATGCCCGCTCAAGTGGGTGCCAAATGTGCCACTGTGTATCTCGGTCATGATCAACTCTGCTTCAGCTTTGTCTACACATCGGAGTAAAACACAATCATGGCTGCGTTTGTAGAGGATGCCGTTGCTCAGGAAGAACTTGGCAGCAAATTTCCTTAGGAACTTTTTGTCATTTACGGAAGCTCCTTCGGGATATTCTCTAGTCTGGAGATACCTTTTGATTTCGTGAAACCAGGGTTGTTCCACTACTTCTTCGGTATTAATCTCATGACAATGCGCAGGTTCATCCATTTGCTCGATGGTGATTTGGGGAGCCTCGTTATCCCAATTGAGTTTAAACATGGAAGACATTGTAGCCAGAGCATCTGCTAGCTGATTCTCTTCTCGCGGGAAATGCTCGAAGGTGATTTGCTCGAAATGAGGCAACAATGTCAGGACATGTTCTTTGTATGGGATAAGATTAAGATGCTTGGTATCCCACTCTCTTTTGATTTGACTGATAACCAAAGCCGAGTCCCCAAATACGATCAAAGATTTGATCCCCAGGTCTATAGCAGCCTTGAGACCAAAAATGCAGGCTTCATATTCGGCCATGTTGTTGGTACAGCTGAAGCAAAGTCGGGCCGTGAAAGGTGTGTGGCAACCTTCTGGGGAAATGAGTACCGCACCGATACCGTTTCCAAGTGCATTTGAAGCACCATCAAAGCACAAGGTCCATCGGGATCCTTTTTCAGGTCCGTCATACGGTCCGTTACCTTTAATGTTGTCCAAATTCATGATGTCCTCGTCCGGGAAGTCGAATCTTATGGATTGATAATCTTCGATAGCTTGATGAGCTAGATGGTCAGCTAGTACACTCCCCTTTATAGCTCTTTGGGTAGTATACTGGATGTCATACTCAGTCAGGATCATCTGCCATCTAGCGATTCTTCCAGATAAAGCAGGCTTCTCGAAGATATACTTGATAGGATCCATTTTGGAAATCAACAGAGTGGTATGAGTCAACATATACTGCCTTAGTCGGCGAGCAGCCCATACCAAAGCGCAACAAGTTTTCTCGAGCAGTGAGTAGCGAGTCTCATAGTTGGTAAACTTTTTGCTAAGGTAATAAATGGCATGCTCTTTTCGACCATACTCGTCATGCTGGCCCAGTACACACCCTATTGAGTTATCCAACACGGTCAGATACATGATCAACGGTATTCCTTCGACGGGTGGCATCAGAATAGGAGGTTCTAGCAAATACTCCTTGATTTTATCAAAAGCAGCTTGGCAATCGTCGTTCCATTCGACTGCCTGATCTTTCTTCAATAGTTTGAAAATTGGCTCACAGGTAGACGTCAGATGAGAGATGAATCTGGCAATATAGTTCAAGCGCCCCAAGAACCCTCTAACCTCCTTTTCAGTACGGGGAGCAGGAATTTCTTGTATTTCTTTCACTTTCGCTGGATCAACCTCAATGCCTTTGTTGCTGACAATAAATCCTAGAAGTTTACCAGACCTAACTCCAAAAGTGCACTTACTTGGATTCAGCCTGAGTTTGTACTCCTTCAACCTGGCAAATAACTTTTGTAAATATTCAAGGTGCTCCTCCTCTGTTTGTGATCGAGCTATCATGTCGTCTACGTAAACTTCGATCTCATGATGTATCATATCATGAAACAAAGCTACCATGGCGCGTTGATAAGTTGCCCCTGCGTTCTTCAGTCCGAACGGCATCACCTTGTAGCAAAAAGTACCCCATTGTGTAACAAAGGTTGTTTTCTCCATGTCCTCGGGGGCCATTTTGATCTGGTTGTAGCCCGAGAATCCATCCATGAAGGAAAACACTTTGTGCTGAGCCATGTTGTCAATCAAAATGTCGATATGCGGTAGCGGAAAATCATCTTTAGGGTTGGCCCTATTCAAATCCCGGTAGTCCACACACATTCTGACCTTGCCGTCTTTTTTAGGTACTGGCACAATGTTAGCCACCCATTATGGATAGGATGTAACAGCCAGAAAGCCAGCGTTGAATTGCTTCATTACTTCAGCTTTAATCTTCTCAGACATGTCGGGCCTCATTCGGCGGACCTTTTGCTTGATCGGTGGACAATCCTCTCTCGTAGGGAGACGGTGAACCACGATATCTGTGTCTAAACCCGACATGTCTTCATAAGACCAGGCGAAGATTTCAACATATTCATTTAACAGCTGTATTAAGCGCTCCTTGACACTTGGTTCCAGATTGGCACCCACTTGTACTTCCTTCCGGTCTTCCTCTGTTCCTAAGTTGACAGTTTCCAACAACTCTTCATGAGGTAAGATGGCCCTCTCTTCTTGTTGTAGAAGTCTGGCTAGCTCTCCTGATACTTCACAATCTTCGTCATCTTCATACTCAGCCTGATTGACCAAATCTTCAGAGTTATTGAAGGACATAGCAGAATAGCCACCCATAGAATCTAGAGTGGATGGGTACCTGCATTTGTGAGTGTGGGTGTGTGTAAGGGATAGCCATCCTTAAACAAACAAAAATGCAAAAAGGAAAGAAAATGAACACAACAGTTTATCAATGAAAAACGTCCAATGATTCATTAAACATGGAATATGAATATGAAGAGAATCAAAACCCTTACAAATGGACCTACATGCCCTGGGCAAGGCATGAGGTGAAAAAGTAGTGTGCAGATTGTTTAAAAGTAATTATTACAGACCAACAGGAAATGTTCGAAAGATAAGTTACTGATTAATGAAAGTAATAGGGACGAAGTCTTTCGCCTCCCAGTTGTGCAGTCCCCCTTCGATGGTTGGGAAGATCCAATCTTCAATGTTGGCCTCTTCGTCTTCGTCTTCCAAAGCATTGATTCCATGAGGAGAAATCTTGATGGGTGTCCTTTCAATTTTTGAGCGACGCATAGCTTTTTGCCCCGCAGCGGTAAATCCCAACCCAAACTTGTCTGTCTTGTGGGGAAAGTCAGGCAACTGACCCCATGTTGAGCTCTTCCCCTCCTTCATTGCAGCCTTTGCGTCTTTTAGAGATGCCATCCTGGCCACCTGCTTGGGTACCTCAGCTACTGCCTTTGCTACTGCAACCTCGGGAGCAATTTCCTCGAAGTGTTGGAACGGTGTTTCAATGAATTCGCCCTCCACTTCCACATACCGAAAGGAGTTCAAGTGACTGATCATATATTCCTCATCACCGTGTACAATTATGATCTTTCCTTTGACCGGGTATTTCAGCATCTGATGCAGGGAGGAAGTGACTGCCCCAGCATTATGTATCCATGGTCTCCCTAGCAAGCAAGAGTATGACGGAAGGATGTCCATCACATAGAAAGTTGAGTGGAATACTTCAGTGCCCACCTTGATGGGAATGTCGACCTCCCCATGCACCATTCTTTTAGACCCGTTAAAGGCCCTGACAATGATATTACTTGGTTTCAGCTCCAAGCCTTCACAATCCAACCGGTCGAGAGCCTTTTTAGGCAGCACATTTAGAGAAGAACCAGTGTCGACCAAGACATGGGCGAGAGTAGTTCCTCGGCATTCAACTGACACATGCAACGCGTCATTGTGCTTTCTTCCCTTCGGAGTCAGGTCATCATCAGAGAAACCCAGACTGTTGTCGGTGGTAAGGCTGGCTACACAATCCTGGAATTGATCGGCTGAGGTTTCCTGGGGAACATGGGCTGTCTTCAGAAACCTTATCAAGGCTTTGGCATGAGCCTCTGAACAAAGCAGCAATGCTAACATGGAGATCTTCGAGGGGGTTTGCCCCAGTTGTTCTACCACATCGTAATCACTCCTCTTAATTATTTTCAGAATCTCCTCCATTTCTTTCTTAGAGGTTTCGGGGATGACCAATGGCTGAGCCCTCGTCCTGATGAGCTCATCTTGGATCCCTTTCTCCTTATCAGTAGAAGTGGGAGGGACAACCACAGGGGTAACAGCTTCTTCAATTAACGGAGTTTTTGCAGAAAGTTTTATCGGTGTAGGAGTAGCCTTGGCAGCAGCTGAGGGTCCAAAGATTGCCTTTGGAGGGGAAATCTCTGGAGAGAAAATTCTCCCACTTCGGGTAATCTTGCTCGTACCAACAATGTTTCCAATGTCGGCATCTTCTTCGTCAGAGCTTTCTTCAGTTATCTCAACTTGTTTAACACCATGGTAGTAGATTTCTCCACCATAATTCCATGGTATTGATTTGTCAGAATTGTAGGGGACCGGCCCAGGCATGGTTATTTTCAGAGGAACAATCTTCGGAACTGATGTAATCTTAACAGGCTTTTTAGGGACCTTGGAAAGATTGGTGGAAATGGTGATTATTGAAACATCTTTGATAGGAGTTGGAGTGGCAGGAATCTTTTCGAAAAGAATTTGTGAGCTGTCCATTAGGCCTTGGATGCCCATCTTCAGCAATGGACAATCAATTGGTAGGGAGGAACAACAGTAGCAGTCTTCTTTACATCCTGGGAAAATCCCATCCTTCAACAGATTCAACTTGATTGTCAGTAATGGAGTTACCAGATCATCAACAGCAGAAATATACAGATCTTCTTCAATGGCATGGACATTGCGAGCATGCTTCGGCATTGGAGCGGGTATTACGTTAGGCTTCTCTGGAGCGTAGAACTCAACCTCTTTTGCATCTATCAAGTCTTGAATTTTATGCTTAAGCGCCCAACAATCGTTGGTGTCATGCCCGACGCTGTCAGAATGATAGGCACATTTAGCATTGGGATGATAATGCGGGGAAGTTGTATTCACATTTTTTGGCGCCTCTTTGATAGTGGCGAGATTTAGCTTCAACAAATGGGGAAGAACTTGTGCAGGCGTCATGTTGATGCGGGTGAACTGCCGTTGTGGCCGTTCTACCCGTTGCTGGTTAGGTCTGGACTGATTGTTACGAGGCTGATCATTTGACAAATTTTGTATCATTACGGCCCCTACAGTCGGCCGGCGCTCCGTTCTTCCCAATCTTTTTTGAGAGTATATAACAGCTGCTTCCTTCTTGGCCGGAAATGATTTCTTAACAGTTGCGGAGGCAGAGGCATCCCTTTGAATCTTCCCATTCTTAATACCAGCTTCCACCCGTTCGCCAGTCAGAATCAATTCAGTAAACCCTGCGGAAGAGCTCCCAATCAAATGGTTAAAGAATGGGCCAGATAGGGTCCCCAAGAACATATCAACTAGTTCCCTATCAGAAAGAGGTGGCTTCACTCTTCCGGCCAAGTCGCGCCATTTCTGGGCGTATTCTTTGAATCCCTCATTTGAGGCCATCCCCATACTCTGTAGCTGAGTACGGGTTGGCGCCAAGTCAGCGTTATATTGATACTGGCGATAAAAGGCAGCTGCCAAGTCTTCCCAGTTATGCACTTCTGACCTCTCAAGTTGGTAAAACCAGTCTAGCTGTGTACCGGACAAACTGTCCTGAAAGAAGTGTACCCAAAGATTTCTGTCGGATGTATGAGGTTGGATTCTTCTGACATATGACCTTAGGTGCATTTTCGGGCAAGACAACCCGTCATATTTTTCAAAAATTGGCACCTTAAACTTTGGAGGGATCATAATTCCAGCAATCAATCCCAATTCTTCAAAATCTAGCCTGGGAACTCTTTGCAGCTCCATAGCTGCCAGTCTATCCTCTAGGTTTTTGTATTTGTCGTCCGCTAGCGGGTATTGCTGCTCTGAATAGTCTTCATCTTCCTCAACCTCTTCCTCTTCAGCCTCGGACTCAGAAGGTAATGCAGCCCCTTTTCCTTTACTGGTTCCCTCATCAGATGCGGAGGGGAATTCAAGAACTCTCCTAGCTTCATTCTCAAATCTTCTTCCCAGTGTAGCTACCCCAACTCTCTTCTTCTTCTTTTTTCCTTTTTCTTGCTCTTTATTCCCAAACAGTGCTTTTAGATCCTCCTGACCCTTTGCCAAGGTCATTAGGAGCTGTTGAAACTGTAAGTTTTGTGACTGCAGATCTTTGACCGTCTGTTCGAGATCCATCTTACTGAAATAAACAGCAGAAAGATAAGGAAACCTGGTGTGAAGACCTGTTTATGCATATGATGAATGATATGTTTATTCATGCAATACATTCAAGGATTTAGAAATTCACAATTGTTGCAGACAAAAAGAACGCACGTCATATTAATAAGAAGAAATTTTGTCAGTACATAAATGCCCCATGGGCCAAATATTACAAAACTTCTTAAGGTAAAAAGACGTTGCGCATCCTCTTTGGTGCGATGTAGGTGTTGAGGGTCTCCTCCTCGTGAAGTCGACGGGTAAGCTCCAAAACCTTCTTCTCACTGGCATAGAAGCTGGCTTCAAAAGTATTCCGTTCCTCCTTGAGTTGGATCCAACTCTTTTTCATTTCCTCCCATGATGTTGGCATGTCAGGATATAGGATAGTGTAGGGAACCTCTCCTTCCTTAATAGGCTCTTTAATCAAAGGGAGAATATGAGGGTAAGGCATCATAAGACTCTGGGCTCGGGTCCTTACCCACTTGAGATAAGGCTCAAGAGGGATGGAGTTCTTGTGCCCCAGTGTCTTGCTATCTACCTTGTTAGGCATCCTCCAAGCTTTGATGAATCTTTGGCGAAGTCCTTGCGCATCATTGTCGAAGTCAAAAACTAGGTCAGGAATCAGCATGTCATGAGGCCCATCCCTCAGTGCATATCCAAATTGTCTCAAAGCTAGACAAGGGTTGTAGGTAATTCCCCCTCTAATGCCAAGTAATGGAACATTAGGGAACTCACCACAACGATCAACGATGATGACATTTTCTCTGGACCGAGAACACCAATGTACATCAGAGTGTGTGAGGGTCATCAACCGTTGTGACCACCTTAAGCCTTGGTCATTCTTCAAAATAGATTGTGGAAGGTGAGAAATAAACCACCTTGCAAGGAGAGGAGTACAACACATGAGAACACCTCTCTTTCTCATTGTTCATGTGTAAAATGAGTGGAGGATATCCCCAAGCAACGTAGGTATGGGATTCCTGGATAGGAAAATCTTGACAGCATTGACATCTATAAGTTGGTCAAGATTTGGGAACAAGACCAACCCATAAATAAGGAGTGCCACAATCTCTTCAAAGGCTTGCAGATCCAGGGAATTCCAACACTCTTGTGCCTTCTCAACCAAGAATTTTGCCAAGAAGCCTTTGACACCACTCCTAGTTTCCCAATGCCCCTTGATGTCAGATGGTTGCAAGTGTAGTACTTGAGCAACATCTTCAGGCTTTGGTTCTTTTTCCGTACCGTTGTAGGGTAGTTGATTAAGAATAGGAATTCTCAGGAGTTGAGAAAATTCCTCCAAAGTAGGCACCAATTGGTAGTCAGGGAATGTGAAACGGTGGTGAAGGGGGTCAAAGAACTGGAACAACACTTTCACCATGTCTTCTTTAATACTGGAGTTGACTAGGCTGAGAAGTCTACCATGTCTTTCACTGAAGAGAGAGCTTTCTGGAATTCTGGATGTAAGCTCCTTGAGTTGAGGAGGGATTCTCACAAGGTTGACTTGGATAGTTTTCCTGCGAAGAATTTCCATAACCTATAAAACAAGAACAAAGATGAAGATCCAAACCCTTGAAATGGTTAGTGGATGCATATGATGCTTTATGATGTTCATGATGTATGCACAAACATATGTACAAACAAGTCACACAAAAACCCTAGTTTCAGGCTTGCATGAGGTTTCATAGGTAAGTACCCTCTTGAGTGTTGTTGGCTTAAAAACCCGTCATATAAATAGTAACCGAGTTCTAAGGAGCTCAATATCATTGAAGTGTTTTCTATGTTCATTTTTTTGGTTTAGCCACTTAACTAGCGACCAAAATATTCCAAGAAAACAACCCTCAATGAGTGTAGTATCGAGTATCTACCAACTTCGGACTGCACCAAAGTCGATCATCTCACTACCCCTAATAAAAGGCCAAGATGGTCAAGTAAGGTTCTAGGTCATTAGTGCTTAGTGACATCACTCAGCGGCCCCGTACTCTCCTTGATTGAACTCAAGGGTTACCGATACTCACAAATATGTCGCACTAATATAGCTATTGCTTCAACCGTGTTGGTATACCCCGCACAGTTTCCATAATGTATTGCTATCTATGAATGTTTCCCCAAATCCGAGTGTAGGATTTCAAGCCCAAATAAGAGAACCAAAATGTAAAGCAATCAAAGCAAACAATTAGTCATGCCAAAGGGTGATCTAAGCCCTAAGGTTACTCCATTTTTAAATTTTTCCTCAGCAGAGTCGCCAGTTCTGTGATACGGTGGGAGAACTGACTTGAGGTTTTGCGTTTGTTTTCGCAAATGTTTCGGTTTAGCAAGAGTCGCCACCGACTTTTTATTTTATCCTAAGGAAAGGTTAAAAAGCACAGGAAAAACCTTTGAGATGTTTTCTTGGGTTCGGGGAGTAGATTATAGAAAGGGAAGGTATTAGCACCCTTTCCATCCAAGGTTATCCATGGGCTCTTAGTTACTTGCTTAGATCACTTGCCTTTGCTTTTCAATTGTTTGAAATGGTGCTTTGTGTGTGTGGTTTTTTGAAAATGTTTTGAAAAAGATGCCTTGTCTAGGCAACCCTTGTAACAATTCTTTACTCGAATGTTTTACAAAAGGTGTTTGTCTTTTTGAAAAGATGTTTCAAGGTTTTGAAAGTTGTTTTGGAAGTTGTGTTGTGGAGTGTGTTTTGAAAGTAGGCAAGTGTGTTTTGCAAGTTTGATCAAGTAACTAAGAGTTGTCTACCCCTAAATTTACTCAAAGATTTTTCTCATGTTTTAACCCTTTTAACAGTGTTGTTTCACCATTGTATTTGGTGAACAACCTTGTGTTAGGATGTTAACGGGACAGGCGCAGGTCATCGTTTAGACCATGTATGCAATAGTGCCAAGTGTCTTTGGCAATTTTCTTGAGGGACTTGATCATTTTTGTTTAGGCAACTTGATAGCGTCATCGAGGGACTATGATCATTTGATTTGTTTTGTTTTGCCAAAGACACTCAACATGCAACATGGCCCATTTTTGAAGGCAACAAGTGGAGTAACCCTAAGGGTGAAAGTGTGATTGGTGTTGTCCATTTTCATGCTTTTTTGTCTTTGTATTAGTCAAGCTATTTGTTGGTTGATTTGCATACAAACCCTAAGTCTATCGTGGTATAATTTGAAAGCTTTTAAATGCGGAAATTTAAAGTCCTAAATTATTAGAACATAATTATGGGGATGGGGGTACAAATGTTTGAATGGGGGGATATTTTAGCAAGAAATTAAATCTAGAACTATTACATCCATATTGAATATACAAGTATCAAATTGTACAATATTAAGATAAATACGATAAATATGCAAAATGTATTATGCACAAAAGGATTTTTTATGTATGAGAAAGTATTTTTCAATGTGAAATGTAAACAAAAACAAAAAGTTAATTTTTGTATATTTTTATGGTTTAGGGAAAAACCCTAGTTTTCTAAATAAATAGTATTCATTTATTAAGATTATACAATATTACATATTTATTTATACAAAAAATAAATAAAAGAGAAGTATATTGTAAAAAAGTATTTTTGATGTCAAATATTAATAAAAAAATAAAAATGTATTATTTTTATATTTTTGCCCTAATTATCTAATAAAATATGTATAAATATATTTATATATATTTAATATACTAAATATATACAAGAATAAAATATTAATTATTTACAAAAATGAGTATATTTTAGAAAATGTTTTCAAAATGTAAACAAGAAAAATAATAACTAAAAAATGTATTTTGTATTATTTTTTAAGGTTTTAAATAAAAGCATATATATTTACTTACATACATATATTAAATAAAACAAATAAATGCAAAATAAATTCAAAAAAGGCGGGAAAAATATTTTTGATATTTTTTTATATTTGAGCAAAAAAATAATAAGTCAGAATCAAAAAGAAAAAATCAAAAATAGTCAATATATCACACAATGGACCAAGGGGGTGCAAGTTGGAAAAGAGTGTGCAAAGAGTAAAAACAACTCAGGCCCAGCCCAAGTCACCATCTTCTTCAACCTCCAGCTTCTGTTTCAAAAAACGCGCGCCCTCTATGCTTCATTCAACTCCTGATTCTTTGACTTTTAACAAAAACTCATAACAACAATAATGTAGAGCATCAAGAGACGAATTCAGACATATAAAAAACTTGACCTAACTCTAAGAAACGAGGGAGAATTTCTTCATCCCCAATTTCTGACCTAATTTTTCTTCAATGTTCATGGTCAAAATTCTCACAGCATGCTTAACATAAATGAAAAGTAAATACATGGATGGCTTCAGGGCTATGAGTAGAACATGTTTCATTCATAAACCTAAGTCTAACTCTTTCTAGATTGAGAGATAGATGTCCATGGTTTACCTGTCTCAGCTTGATTCGAACAGAGCAATGGAGGTATCTTCAATGGAGTTTGAGCTTTGGTACAACTTGCCTGAAGTCCAAGGATGCCTCTCCTATGCTTGGCTTGCTCTGAAACTGCCTGTATCGTGCTATGGAAGTCCACCTGCACAGCTTGAAAGAAAAAATGGCAAACGTGGTTAGGGATTTTACAACTTCAGTTCAAGGCTTGGGATAGTTTGTGTGGATGATATGGAACGTGTTTGAAAGGTTTTTAGCCAAAACGCACGAGCAAACTGAGTAGTGCAACTCAATCTGCAGGGATGCCCCGTTTCTTGCAGAAAAATGGTGTTTTGGTGAATGAGGAGGTTTGGGAGATGGTTCAGTCGTGCCTTAGATCTGTTTTGATGTGTGTAATATGTTCACAAAGTTTGCTTAGGTTGGTGTTTACAGGAATGAGAGATTGGAGTTAGTTTGCAAGTTTTGTTCTAATGTAAGCAAAGAGATGTCAACTTGTGATATAGGCCTGTACCAAGTTCTCAAGCATGTTGCATACTTTGTTCTTGATCAGTGGGATTTGCCTACAAACTTGTGCCTCAAAGATCTGGCTTGTACCTCTTGGATATGGTATTTGACATAAAGTGTATCTTTATCAAAATGGCAAATGTGTTTTTTCTATTTAAGGGATAATTTCATGTGTAATGACCAAATGCACAAAATAATGCTTGAACACAATGGTTTGGCATTTAATTATTGAGTGTGAAGAGGGTTAGAGGCCTGCAAGCTTGCATAAACCATGCTGAGTTGAAAATGCAAATGTTATGAACATGTATTTGGCTATGAACAAAAGTGACTTTTTCCCATCATTGCAAATTCAATTCTCCCTAACCACAAGGGTGTTTGAGAAGTTCTTGGACAATTTGGAAAGCTTGGAATGTGTAATACAATACATCTTTGTAATTAAAATTGAAATTCCAAGTGGAAGCATGTGAAAAATGGCCAAGAAGTTGGACAAAAATCCTGCCTAGAATAGGTCAAAATTTTTCTAAGTTAAAAATGTTTTGCACCCTTGTTCCAAAACTCATAACTTGAGCTACAAGCTTCCTTTGAGAAAAATTTGTGAATAAAAGTTGTAGATTTTGAAATGGACCACAACTTTCATGTTTTGAGTTTTGTTTGAATCCATTTGCATCTTGGTGAAAAAATGGGACAAAGTTAGGAAAAAATAAGGAAATTTTATAACTTAGAAAATTTCTAAGTTATGAAATTTCTTCATTTTAAACCCTAATTTGCAATTTTGGGTTTCTTGATGAACAAGTTTCATAATTTGACATGTCTTGACGAAAAATGAATCTTGGCACTTGATTTTGACCAAAAAGTCAAAGTTTGACTTTTCAGTATACAGTCAAATTTTGATCAGTTGACTGGAAAATTCATCTGTCAATCTTATGCAATTGAGATCTTTTGAATGTGTCAAGACAATGCCATTGAGTTCTTAAATCCATATGTGAGCTTGGTTTGCCACTGGTTAGGTCAAACAGTCAAAAATTGCCTTTGTGCAGTCAAAACCCTAAAAATGACCATTTTGCCCTTTTGGTGATTTGATCAAATTTCTTGTGGAATTGTGATCCAAACTTGACCAAATGGTTCATATGAGTACATTATGTTGATGTGGGTCAAAAATTATGAAGTTTGACTGTCAATTTGCCACAGTTGACTTTTTTCCCAATACAGCTGATTTCTAGGTCAACTGTCCAATTGACTGGGCAAAGATTGGAATCAAGGCTTGAAACTTGATATGGATAGACTTGTGAGTCCAACATGAAGCATGAAAGCCACTTTGGGAATTTTATGTCAAAACATCTTTGTGCAAACTCAAACCCTAATTTGGGTCAACAGTGCAAGGAGGAGTCTTGAACAGAGCAAACCCTAACTTGATCTTGAGCTCCAAGGGTCTTGTGGTGAGAAAATGTTGATGAAATGAGAGGGCAAATTTTGGGGTACAACAATAAGCAACGCGCTACAAAATATGCTAAGCATAATCGCGTTTAGCGGCCTTCTGCGTGCTAAGCGGGCTCTCTTGGACCAAACTTTCCAAAACTAGTCTTTTATTCCAAAAATGTGCATCCATAGCCATGCATTCGACACCTTATTCCCCGATGCTCCAAAATGCAACAAATACCTACAAAATGAATGAAAAAATATCAAACGGTACACTATATACACAAAAACACAAATAAACACAAACTAAACATATT
This sequence comes from Vicia faba, assembly GCA_948472305.1. NCBI lineage: Eukaryota > Viridiplantae > Streptophyta > Magnoliopsida > Fabales > Fabaceae > Vicia > Vicia faba. The sequence continues at coordinate 1,679,789,443 of OX451737.1, read as the reverse complement.
TACATAAAAGTCAGGTTTATTCAATGATATTAACAACAAAAAGTCGATAAGTGCAACAAAAAATATATACAAAATAGCTACAATTCGCACTTATCAAATTCTCGCCAACTTGAACTTGTTTGTCCTTAAACAAGGCCAAACAACTCAAAGAACCAAAAGTAATCAACCAAAATATCATGAATCAACAAGTTTTGAAAACGGAAAACAAATACAATGGTTTAAATGAAAAATAGTACACACGAAGAAACATACTTACCACTAAACTACGATGATAACATAAACACGAAACAAATGCTAAATACAAAAAACATGTCAAACATTGTAAAACAACACTAGTTCACAAATGAATCACACCTAGCAAAAACAATCATCGATAGATGAAAAACACACAAAATAAGGTATTTTCACTCATCCACAATCTTGCAAATAAAAGACTAAATTATGCATTCATCCAAAAACTCATATTGAAAATACAAAGGCAAGAATCTCAAGGAATTTTCAAGGTTGTAATGCGGCTAGGTTAACAAACAAGTGCTAAATCCTAAATCTAATTGAAACAAAAACTTGCCTAAACCTAAGGGAGTGATCAGCTCACAAAATTTCAAACATAAAATTTCCATAAACTTTCTTCATAATCCCAAATTTGTCACACCAATCGCAATACTTATTAACACAACATTATCTCATACTCTTTTTGTTTTTGTTTTTCACAACTTTTCTATTTTTCTTTATTTTTATTTTCTTTATTTTTTTAGTTTTTTCTTTTCTTTCTCAACCTCATAGTAATACACACAAGAGCAAGCAAACTATTCTCTCCCCAACTTGAATTCAATCAACATTAAAGTGAATACTCCCTACTTTCTAAGGCAGGGTAAAAATTCAACTAAAAATCATAGTTGAGGGTTCAAGAAAACAAATAATCAATATCCATACAAAAATATGAACCAAACACTCATAGACAAGAATTTAGCAAAAATAACATGGATGTCGACAAAAAGGGTCAAAAGGGGTTAACAAAAATCAACAAACTCACGAGGTGAATTGACTATTTGGCCACGGTAGTTGTGCTCTAAGTGAAACAAAAAAATATCTTGATCATGTTCATGCTTTCGTACAATCAATACAAATAAAATATTAAACATAATAAAATCCAGTTAAATTAAGAGTTGTGGTCTCCAGCATATGTGAACAATAGAAAGCTACCTCACAAAAAGGGTAGGAACTAAAGTGATTCACAAATGAACAAGTATACAAAAGAATGAATGGCATAAAAATTGTAAAAAGTATAAGTATCATGAATATACTAAAGTATAGAAAGTGATAAACACATATCTCGAATGTGTACAAAAACTTTAGCAAAATCATTACCACGCATTTGCATGTTGAAACACTCAAACTTGGAAAATCACCAAAAGCGACATCAAACTATCTAACCAAAATTTGAGTCCAAACAACAAAAGAAATAATTAAAAATATTACTATTAACACTACAAGAAAATTAGTGTTTAACGACACAAAAATTGCGACAGTTATGTGATAACTGTCGTAATTGACATATAGAGACAGTGTTTACGACAGTTGACACCAACCGTCCCTAATATTTATTTTGCGACGGTATATTTAACCATCATAATATTATTATTACGACGGTAAAACAACCGTCGGCCCCCATTTAACACTTTTAACATTGATTTTTCACCAACAACTAGTCACGACGGTAAAATTAACTGTCCTAAAAGGCATATCACGACGGTAAAGCACCCGTCACACCCTTAAACCTTTCACGACGGTAAAATTATCCGTCCTAAAATTCATTTCACGACGGTAAAACAACCGTCGCACCCAAAACCTTTAAAAATTCTCATGGGCACGACGGTAAAACACCCGTCGCAGTAAAAAAGTTAAAAAGCTCATAAAACATCGATTAGAATGTTTCTTTAACAGTATATTGGAATTCCTTGAACAAGTTCTGTTTCCGCGGCATCCTCGACGAATCAATCGGCGAGGGAACCCATTTCCTCATCCCATGGGTTCAAAAACCCTACATCTTCGATATCAAAACCCGCCCCCATACTTTCTCATCAATATCCGGCACCAAAGATCTTCAAATGGTTAACCTAACTCTCCGAGTCCTCTCTCGTCCCGACACCGCGAAACTCCTTGTCATCGTTCAAAACCTCGGTCTCGAATACGACGAGAAAGTCCTCCCTTCGATCGGTAACGAAGTTCTTCACTTGGTTTGTTGGGATTGCTATGGCTGAGATATGTTCATCTTTCCCGGTTTGTCTCTTCTCATAAAGTTTATGCATGTACCAGTGAATTAGTGAATAATTTACATAACTAATTTTCAATTTTGATTCAATCTATAACAGACAACTGGTTCTCTAAATTTACCTTTTTCGTGTTGATTTCTTTACCCAAAACCCCTGAATTTCATGACCCATTTTGATTTTCTCGTTTTTGTTTTTATTTTCGATTTTGTTTAGTTATTTGCTAGGTTTATCATGTTTAAGGTGATCAAAGTACTTGACTTTCGCACCCTTGTAATATATATGATTAACCTGATTGGTGCTTTTGTTTCTCCAATTTTTGTAACCCTATTAATTTCATATTATATATTTCAGGAATGACAAAAGAAGTAAAAAAAAATCCTTTTTTTTGAGGCATGAACTGTTGTTTTAGTTCTGGTTGCAAATTGCAATATTCATGAACAAAAACTGTACACCAATTAACAAAATGTTGTCACAATGCCGATTGTTGCAGTTCTCTTTTTGATTCAATTCTGTTTTTCAGGTTTGAGAGGATAACTTAGTTTGGTTTATCACCAACTTCCATGCCCAGGATGGACAATTGTAAAGATTTTCTAAGTTGGGTCGACCCTGATACGTCTCTGAATATTTTCAAGTGTCTGGATGATCCAGCAGATCTAGCCCGCGTCAGTTGTGTTTCACGATCTTGGAGAGACTTTGGTGAGTTATAGACGTTTAGTTGTATTTTATTTTTATATTTTAATGCCTCAGTCTCAAGAGGAGTTCAAGTTTAGATTCTCCGTGGCATACATTTTACGTTTCATTTTATTTCTGATCTGTTTGTCCTTTTAGAATTGTGTTCTTTGCTATATTTTGAGTATCCAACCTCATATTGCTCACATGTTTATAACTTAAAGATCCTATTTTGATGTTCTGGTTTTTGCAGTGGTTGCAAACGGCCTTTCTAAGCAGTTGTGCTTGAGAATGTTTCCTCAATTATCAAGAGTTGCTTGTGTTGTTGAACTAAACCAGGACGGAGTGAAGGAACACTCAGAGGTTGGATCTAGCCAATCTAATGAATGTCTAGCTCTATGGAAAGATCATAGAGTCTATAGTTATCTTGCTAGATCCTGCTTATCTCCTGTTGCTATGGATTGCATAGATAAGGCAATCAGTGCTTCTAGCACTGATAATTTTCCTCAGGAGAGCATTGTTAATACTCTAGAGGAAAGAGACAACATTGCTGGTAGATTTTGCTATTGGTCGAGTAGCGGACAAAGCAATCCCAATGTGCCTGAGACATTAACATACCAGTTGGCTTCTCAAATATGTGTTATTACAGAAATCAATATTCAGCCTTTCCAAGGTGATGTTTGAAATCTTCATAAACTATGCGCTCGACTCATTTATTTTAAATTTTTATGTTTTTTTGCTAACAATTTTTTTGTTAACTGACCAGCTCACTTTCAGATGGGGTCGCCAATATATTCAGCAAAATATGTTAGGTTCAAAATGGGTCATCTTAAAGCCTCTTTAGATGATTTAACTGATGCGTTTGTATGGACCTATACATCTCCGGAGTTTCCAATGGCTCAGGTTTGTAACTTCTTATATCTTAGCTTGTTTCTATTTTTGTTTTTCATTGAAAAATTTCCGTTACATTGATTTCCTGATGCATGATATAAAAAACTAGATATGCTTTGTTATTAAAGGATGCCCTGCAATAAATATTATAAGTAAATAGGAAAAGAAATTTGTTGGATGATCAGACTATGTATTAACCTCAAAGTACTAGAATGACCTAGCCTGACGTTGTTGAGAAAAATAAAATGAAAGCTGCATGACAGAATAATAACTTCAATGTTCAAATAATTTTGCTTGAGATAACCCTCTACTCGTGTTTTTAACAATGAGAACTGTTTTCTGAAAACAATTCCTTGTGAACAGGAAAACCGACTACAGAAGTTCAAGCTTCCAGAACCTGTTCTCTGTATTGGTGGTATCTTGCAGATTGAGCTTTTGGAAAGGGTGCAGAGCCAAGAAATGGACGGCTTACTATACATTTGGTGAGTTTCTTCGTTGACAAACTTGTGTGTTGAGGTTTTATTAGATTTGTTGGCAGAGTAGCCATAGCATCCATCCTAAATAAGTTCACAATAAGCCTTATGCAGTGCTTGGTTTTAACTCCAATTTTATCTTATCGTGTGCATAAATAGTGTTAACTCGAGTACTTCTGAAAAGTGTTGCAATCATACCAATTGTCCCCTCTATTTTGAGGCTAATCCATTTGGCAACATTAGGAATTATTAAAAAAATTAGATTCCTTGGTTTTTTTTATACTTATAAGGCATATGGATGCAATCAAGTTAGGTTTTGTGCATGATTACTTCACCTGAAACCATACCTGCATTAATTTTATATAGCATAAATTTTAAAAAAGGGCTAAATATATTATTTTCTCTTTGAGCACAATGGATACATGTAACTGCCAAATAGTGCAAAACCTAGACATACTGAAACGAAGAAGCATAGTCAACCTAAAACTGGCTAGGGGATCCATTTTCATAACTATACATACTGAATTTAAGTGATTTATCAACTATGGAAAGTTATTAGATGCTCATCTTCTTCTTGTTTGATGTAATTATTCAAGGAGTACAAGGAGTATAAGAATATAGAAGTTAATGAGATGACAACTGTCCTTGATTTATGACGGTTGTAACAAACTCATTGTAGGTTATGTTATTGTTAGTTAGTGAATGATAAGGCACAACTTTATAAAGCTATTGGCACCTCTTGTAACACTAATCAAAATCATTTCAATAAAAATGGAATTTTGAACTACTTATGACTTTCTCTCTCCTTTTTCATCTTATACTCCAACATAAAAAACGCATCATCTTCCGTCATCTCCACTATCGCACATGATGGTAACTTATGTTCGTTTTCCATCGCTCAATTTGTTTCTTGAGAATGGTACTCTATTGCAATCGCCTCATCTCACATTTGCACACAAAATCTCTGAAAAGTTGAACAAGAGTTTTTATCTATGCTTCATGGGACCGTAATACAGAACGATGGAGAAATAGTACGGGATGTTAACTGTTGAATTCAAGTTGGGTGGTTGAAATGGATGAGGTCCTCAGGGTTTTATGTGACATAAGTACCGCTCAAGCTGAAGGGAAAATTTTATCAGACAATTATCGAACAGTGGTAAGACCTACGATGTTGTACGAGATAGAGTGTTGGATGATTAAGAATCAACACGAGAATAAAATAAGTGTAGCAGATATGAGGATGTTGGGTTGGATATGTGGTAAGACTAGGCGAAATAAGATTAGAAATGACAATATTAGAGTGTTGGGCTAGTACACATTATGGAGGAATTTGATTCATGTAGCCGACCCCACTTAGTAGGATAAGACTTGGTTGTCGTTGTTGATGCCACCAAGTTGATGATGTTCTATTTTGTCCTTCGAGTCCTCCACAGTACCTTATTGAAAATGATTGTCTTACAGATGCGATGAATCACACTTTTTTGCATTTGGAAGCGTCAAGATCATTTTAGCAAAATGATTGTCTTACAGATGCGATGATGAATCACACTTTTTTACATTTGTAAGCGTCAAAGTCATTTTAGCAAAACTTTACCGTACATATTCTATGCTATGTTCATGCTTATGAACTTACAGAGAAAATTTTTGCCTATTTTCAGAAGCAATAGTTCTACTATTTATAATTTGGGGTTCTTTCTTCTTTGGTGGACTTTCAATCACCACAAGCGCTGCTAGAGTCGTAAGTACTACGACCCTACGAGCCTTTTTGATTTTGATTGATTTATTTGGGTTTATCTTAAACAATGTAATTTTCAGGTTTATGCACTGTCAAGAGATAAGGGAGTGCCGTTTTCGTTCCTATGGCGAAAATTGCATCCAAAGCACAAGGTTCCTACAAATGCTGTATGGCTATGTGCAGCAATATGCATTCTTCTTGGTCTACCAATATTGAAGGTGAATGTGGTATTTACTGCAATAACTTCAATATGCACAATTGGTTGGGTTGGTGGTTATGCAGTTCCAATATTTGCAAGAATGGTAATGCCTGAGAAGAATTTCAAGGCTGGACCATTTTAATGGACAAAATGTATAATAATTATAAATTATGAAATGGTACAATAGGAGAGATTTTCCTGCCCCTCTTCCTCAATGATATTAGGACAATGAATTCTTACATGATGTCTTTGGTTTCACACCCAAGAAAAAGCTTAACAATGGTGAGCACAGAATGTCTGGTGGTGAAAAGGTGAGTTTTGTCCTGGTAGTTGTGCTACATAATCTCGTGATTTAGTTCATGACTTTCTCCAGATTTCACTTATTATCTGCTGATCTCCCTAAATTTTTTACATGCAGAGGATGTTCAAGTCACCAAATTCTGTTTTGAACAAGGCTAGGACCCAATTACTTAACAAGCAGCGGGTATTATCGGAGGTTAGCATTCTTGCTATATCAGTTGCATGATTTCATCTTTTCTGATTTATACATGATACAATTCAAAGTCTAAACATTTGTGAAAACCTTCGTTGAAATATATGTTCAATAAAATATGCCATTTATGAAAACTTTGCTGTCACTTATGCAAACATCTGATAAATTTAGATAGCACAAAATTACTTGTATTTGTCCCTTTGGATTTAGTTTGACTGGATTCCATTTTTGTTGAATCAAACAGGGCAGGAACTTCGGGCATTATTCAGTCAGTATGGGAGATGATGAGACATGAGTTTGAGTGGGAACACAATATGATGTAATGCTTTATTTCAGGATTATATTATTCATTTGGACGTGTATTTATCGTGTCCACTGTCGCTTTGTTGTATGGAATTGTTTAACTTAATCGTTTGCGAACTAGATTCGGGTAATATCGTACGATATTACTTTAAAACAATACTCCAGCTGATTCTATACAACACCTTTTATACCCCTTTTTGGCTTCTTTTATAAGAATATTTTTGTATTGATGTTAAATATTTTTTATTGAAATTATTTTTACTATATTACAAAGTGATAGAAAATAAAACAAAAAATAATACTATAAATAAATATATTAAAGAAGAAATAATTTAAAGAAAAAAAGAACACAAAAAAAAACTATATTTAAAATTTTTTACATAGATAATAATTTAAATAAAAAATATATATAATAGAAAAATAAAAAAAAATCAAGACATAAACAAAAGTCATGGCGACAGTACCGAACCGTCGCCATAAACAATTTAATCAATTTCAAAAGATATTCACGACAGTATCGAACCGTCGCCATCAATAATTAAAAGAAACTCAAAAGATAGTCACGACGGTATCAACCCGTCGTAAACATGAACGACAGTTTTTGTAACCGTCGCGAAATAGGTTGGGGACACACACTTCTGCGACGGTAAAGCAACCGTCGTGGAAAGCAAATTGCGACGGTTTTAACCGTCGTAATCTACAAAAATACCTGTCGCAATCTGCCAATTTTCTTGTAGTGTAATTACTATACTAAAAAGCCTTGGGTGAAGTAGGAAAAAGGAGAGTCAAGTGAAAAATAAAAAAAAATTCACTCGCTCTGCACAACAGGGTGCACTAAGCAGCACAGAGCGTGTTAACCACGCTACACCAGTTGCAGAAAAATAGGACAATAACAATATTGCAACTGCACCCTCCACTATCACCTACACAATCTCAACTTACACATGTATAATATTTACAATATAAAAACACACATCCACAAGCTAAACACGACAAGCCTGCCGAAAAACACAAGTTGATATAACAAAACAAACGGTTGAAAGTGAATTAACAAGTTGAAAAGTGAAAATTTGAGAATTTAAAATAAGTCCAATTTCAACTTGTTAAAACACAAGTCAACACATACATGAACGAATATAAACAAAACATGTTTTTTTACGTCGTAAGTTCGACGCCTTTATTGTGTGAGCTAGTAACCTCCTCTCGTCATGCCATGGTATTGTCATACGACACAAACTTAAAGAAAGTGTCCTAACAACCATACAATAAACATTACGAAAACAAGACAATTCACAAGAATACATGAAAACAAAGAAAAACACATATATGCACAAGTATGGAAAGTAAACACAAACATGTACAAGTAAAAATAGACAAGTTTATGTATACATTCTATATAACATATACATTAATTACAAAACTCAAAAACAAAGAAACTATAGCAATGCAAAAACAATAAACACCAATTCCCGGCAACAGCGCCATTTTGCTGAAGCGGTAAAGCGGCAAGAAAAAAGTAAGCTATTAATTTACCGAGTGATATAGGTTATATCATATCGTGTCCATAAAGATTGGTGTATTGAAATGTAGTTTGACAAATCTCTCGTTAATGAGTTTGGGGATAAACAGGTTGAAAGGAAAATTATCAATAGAAAATAAATGTATAAATAGGAAAATGGAATAACTTATTAAGCATGCATATATACTACTTCTCATAGATTTAAACCTATCGACCTATTATACTAAACCTACAATATTCATCAATGTCATCACGTGTCTCTCACAACCTAAGTCATTTCTAATCCAAATTGAAAGGTCGACTGCATCACCTCGGTAGCGATCACTCAACCACCTCAACAACATAGAAGTCAATTGTGCTTGCTTACATTAATGATCTCTCAGAGTGACACAAACAACACAGAGGCATTAATCACAGACACCCTTAGTGAATAGAAGAGTTAAATCTATCTCTAGAATTCATACACTATTAGATAATCACCCTAGATAAGAATCTAAGCAGTATATGTCTATAGCAACTCAAATCCCTAACACAAAGAAAAAATCAAGGATAACAATCGATAAAGATTTGTAAAGCAAGTTTTATATAACGCCAAGGGAGACAAATATACATGAGTTCAAAGAAAATATACATACAATACCCAACAAAAGAGATACACAAAGAGAGGAGAAGAGATAAACCATAAATCTTTCGGTTTATCAGCACCAGTCGATGAGAAATCCACCTCTAATCATCCATAAGCAAAACCCTAATGTTGTTTTCTAAGCTGATCTAACAAAAATGAAGGTTGATGGAGTCAGGAGCAAAAACTTCCCCAAAACTATAACCTAACAAATGAATGAAATGAAGTTATAAAACAAATCTCATGAAACCGCGCTAAGCGAGCCTGGCGCACTAAGCACAACTTCTTTATTTTACACATCAAACCGGCCTAAATTGCACTAAGCAAGATATTCGCGCTAACCGGGCTCCAAAACTTTGGTTCTGTCAAAATGTCAAAACACAAGCAGTGTGCTACAAAATGCACTGAGTGCACTCGCTCTTAGCGACCTTCTGTGTGCTAAGCGGGCTCTCCTGGACAGAACTTCCCAAAACTGGTCTTTTATTCTGAAAACGAGCATCCTGAGCTGTGCCTTCAACATCTTATTCCTTGATGCTCTAAAATGCAACAAATACCTACAAAATGAATGGAAAAGTATCATACGATACACTATGTACACAAAAGCACAAATAAACACAAACTAAACGTATTTACATAAAAGTCGGGTTTATTCAACGATATTAACTACAAAAAGTCGATAAGTACAACAAAAAGTATATACAAAAATAGCTATAATTTGTACTTATCATTGTTGTAAGATCTAGTGGCAGCATATGGTTGGTGGCGATATGGGTCACGCTCTTGGTTTTGTGTTTTGGTGTGTGGCATGAATTGGTTGCGGGTTTGGGTGGATGTGGTAGTGTAAGGTTATTGGGTTTGGGTGGGTTGACAATATTATTGGGTTTGGTATTATTGTGGGGTTGGTTGTTGGGCGTATGATGACAAAGCTCGTTGGCATGGGGTCGATGAAATATGTCAGGTGAGATAGAAACAAAATTGTTGAAACCCATGTATACCAATTCATATAATTTTGAGTTGGTCTAACATCCTCCTGCATGATTGGTTCGTTTATGACCAGTTGATGTCGGTGCCTCCCTTGACGAAACACATCCCTAGAGAAGTATTTTAAATCTCTATATCCTCATTTGTCATCAACTCTTAATTAATGTCATTCTCCTAAAAATATTGGGGGATCTAGGTTGTTGTTGCATGTCGAACTGCAGTTTGACAAGATCACTCTGGTGCATCTCCACAGTAGTGAACCTGATGATTGTTGTTTTTGCAGCCTAAATTATAGCATTATCGAGGTTAATCTCATGGTCAAAATCCAGATACGTCCTTTAGACAAACTATAGAGGAAAAATACATTATTAGAAGATTAGTAAATTAGTAATATTAAACTAAATTAACAAGATGTGCAGTTGCTTAATTGTAATACCTCGTCGGGTCCAATATGATCCTGAAGATTTTGATAGAATATTATAGTGTGTTTAGGAGTTTTGTTGTACTTCATCCCTAGAACGCACCACCTAAATCAAAAATAGTGAAACTAAATTAATTACCGTTCGTAGTATAAAGTAAGTAAATTGAATAATGATATAAACTTACTTTGTCACGTAGGAGAATGTGAAGGGTTTCTCGTTGACGGGGGAGAGTTTCGCAATTCTCGACCAACCCCATGTTTGGAGAAAAAAAGCGCAGAGAGAAAACAAACTAGTATTATTCCATGCGTTTTTACACAAAGAATTATATAGATGGGAAAAAACAGCTTAACCCTAACTATATATGCTTATTTTATTGAAGTTTCTTAGAAAAAGGCAAATATATAATATTTACAATATTACTAGTAGTTTCAGGAAATAAAAAGTGACCAAATAGTATCATAATATAACACCAAGTTTTCATTATTTTTTCTTGCTCGGTAGTGTAGCAACTGGTTTTTAAATCTAGAGTCGCCACTATTAGTTTTTATCCTAGGGAAGGGAACCTAGTAGAAAACCCTAATTCGCAGACAGAGATTCTAGATTTCTGACTCAATTAAACGAAAGAAAGGTGTTAGGCACCTTTCATCTACCTTGTTCACAAGGATATTAGGCTCTAGGTTTAGGTTTTGGGTAAACTGGATTTTAAGTTTTAATTAGAAAGAAAAGTGTCCTAACTTTTTAATAGGGGAACTCGCTAAGATTTTTGATCGTATGCCTATGTATCCTCTTATGAGGAATCAGAGTCCCAATTCGTAGTTCGTATGGGTTGGTGTTTTTTAGGGGTTTGCAAACATATTTTGAATCACTTCGCACTCGGTCGGGAGTAGTGATTGTGGAGATTTTGACTGAGTGCGTAGTAAGCCAAAACGAGTTTGCAACCCATTTGCAAAAAGACAGTTGATTAGTTTAGTTTATTGCGAAAAATAGTTTGATGATTTGTATGTGTTTTTTAATCGTATTATTTGCGAAGATCTTGATTAATGCATGATTAAAAATTTTAATGCAAATAACATATAAAATAATATGTGATTTTAATATGAAAATAATTTATTTGATCATATAATAATATTTAAATAATAAATAAAATATAGGAATAATAATATTTATATAAAAGGGATTGTAAATAATCACATATACCTAAGATATAAATAATATTTGCATCTAATAAAAATAAGAAAATAAAATTGATAGCTAATAATTATAATATAATAATAAAAAATATAAAAAATATAATAATTATAAATAAATAATATGAGAAAAATGGAATTAAAAGTAAAAAAGAATTTAATTTAATTAAAACTAGGGGGTGTAATATTAGTTATGCCAATAAAATAGGGGGTGTCTTAAAAGCAGGCCAGGCTGACCCAAATGTAATTCTAAAAGGGGGAGAGGTGTGCATTTGTTCTTGTTTTAGAAATATGGACAAAGGGGGGTTGTAGAAAGTACTGGGCTTAGGCCCAACGCGTTTTTGAAAGAGGGATGAGGGGTTTGCGTGTTGCGAGGGAGTAAGGGCATATGGTGGACTTGGCCTCATGGCCGTCCACCGATGATCAAACAAATAATAATAAGAGGAACATGATAACACCATGAACGCGCGTATATTGGATCCAGATAGAAAAATAAAACTATTTGTTATCATTTTCATATTTCATTTCGTTTTACAGTGAGCTTCATCTTCCTCTCTTTTCTCTTTCCTTAAGCTTTTCTTCTTTTTGCCCTAATTTCACGTCGCGGTGGCGCTAAAAATCATCTCCCTTCCCACCATAGACCAATAACCCGCACTCAATCAAATGACATTAAAAAAACAAAAAATAAGAATTTACCCCTTTTGCGATTTCCGTTCTCCGATTACACGCCTCCGACCTGCTAACCTTTCTTCTTCTCCTTGCTTGCAGGTTCTGGAGACGCTTCAGAGATGATGGTTGGCGGCACGATAGCAACGGCGGCAGAGATGATGTCACGCGATTAGGGTTTCAGACGTTGAAACCCTAATCGCCTCTAACTCCGGTCTTCAACAAGGTGGTTCTTCCCTTCTTCCAGCAAGTTTATTCTTCTTCTGCCAATATTTGTTCGTCCTTACCCTGTTTCTATAAAAAATCCTCCCCATATTCTGTACTTTTCTATTTGTACTTATAGGTTTATTTTTAGGGTTTTCAATTTCTGTTATAGGTTTGTTAACACAGATTTAGGGCAATAAATTTAGGCATTTAGTCAATTAGGGATTTCAGATTATTGTAATTGATTTGGATTGTATATTAATGATTTTGTATTGAATGTAATAGATTCGATCATACTATGATTTCTGGACTTTGCATCAATTTGCAGATTTGGTGATTTGATTTAGTTCTTTTTTTATTTTGATTTCTACAGTTGTTAGTGCCAAAAAAACGTTCGTGAATTTAGTTTAATTGGAACAGTTGTTGTTGATCTTGGGCATGCGCGTTTAATCTTATATTCAGCCCAGTAACACTATTTCTTTTACAGCAAACGTGTTTATTTAATACAATTGGGCCCAAATCTCTTAAAAACTGCCGTCCAAATAGAAACTTTTCTAAACAAGCATCTTTAATAAATGGAATAAATAATGTTTAATCTAATATCCTTTTTAATAATAAAACATTATTATAAACGGTTTATCAGTAAAATATCACATTCTCTTAAAGAAATATATATTATTTATTATCTTTATTTTTTTTTACTAAAATAATAACACGCAGTTTTAATAGCAATGCTTTTTCCTAAAACAAAACAACAACAAAACAATAAATGGGTTGCTAAGACTCAATGGGCTTGTAACCAGAATTACACCTTCCCTTTTGCTATTTACTTACACAAAATGAAATGAACATATCCTAATGGGCTTTAAATTGCAATTTCGAACTCCTTTTTTTTACCAACAACAATAATTTCTAGAGGACCTTAATTTAATTTAACCTCAAACAACTTAGACTTAATTTGTCTTTAAGAATTAAGGAATTAATACTTTAATAACTTAGAAATTATCAATTTTGAAACAAATTTCCATTTTCGAATCTCCTGGGCCATAGGCCAACATGCTTCACGAATAAGTTTATGGGTCTTTCTGATTCAAAAGCCCCACCTTCCTGAATTAAAATACACCCCCTAATCGTCTTGGATAGAGATGGGACATTAGATACTGTTGTACCATCTTTAATTAAATATTTTTCTTTCTTAATTTCGAAAAATAAAATCATCGAGGTAGGATAAATTTGGGGTACGACAGCTGCCCCTATTCAATTATCTTTCAGTCGAATAGCGCAAGGAAACTCGAGTCTTACGCATTCTGATTGGAAGTTTATTGAATACTTGAAGTATCCCAAAATTTGTACGACAATCATAAGGTTACACTGATATAGCATACCCTTAAGAGTCTTAAGGAGGTAGGTAAGGCTGATGATGTATCACTCACCATGGTTTAATAATGAGATAGATAGTCTTTGATCTCAAAAGCGCAATTTTGTATGTCTTGGCTTATTCACCCATTTGGAGGATGAGTATAGTAATGATTGATGATGCACAGCTTCTTGAATACTGAGGCCATGGGTTATGTTTGTGAATCACTGCATGACGTCTGAGGCGATGGGCTAGAGTTTTGGGATAAAGAGACACATTGTTGCATGAAGTCCGATGCAATGGGTTAAAGTTTTGTTTTCTTTTGAGCATCGCAGCATGAAGTCTGGGGCGATGGTCTGGAGTTTGGAATAACGAAACGTATTTCTGCATGAACTAGGTTAGAGTGTTTTTCTTCTGAGCATTGTGGCATGAAGTCTGAGGCGATGATCGGTGTTTATGGAGTAAAGGAATGTATTGCTGCATGGAGTCTGATGCAATGGGTTACAGTTTTTTTTTGCAAATCGCTGCATGAAGTCTGAGATGATAAGCTATATTTGGTTTTCGGACATCGCTACATGAATTCTGATGCGATGGTTTGTGTTACGGAATAGAGAGATGTACATTGCTTCATGAAGTCTTAGGAAATGTGTTTGGTTCACAAATCGTTGCGTGAAGTCTGATTCGATAGGATGGATTTTATGGAATAAAGAAACACATTGTTGCATGAAGACTAAGGCAATGGGTCAGGTTCGCAAATCACTGCGTGAAATCTGATATGATAAGCTAAATTTGGTTTTCTGGCATCGCTGCGTGAAGCCTGAGGCGATGATCTGTGTCGCAGAATAAGGAACACATTGCTGCATGAAGTCAGAGGTAGTGGGTTAGGTTTGCAAATCACTGCGTGAAGTCTGATGTGATAAGCTAAATGTGTTGTTTCGAACATCGTTTCCTGAAGTCTGAGACGATGGTCTGGAACTTGGCATAACGAAATACATTGCTGCATGAAGTCTGAGGCAATGGTTTAGGTTTGCGAATCACTGTGTGAAGTCTGATGTGATAAGCTAAATTTGGTTTTTGGACATTGTTGCGTGAAGCCTGAGGCGATGATCTGTGTCACAGAATAAGGAACACATTACTGCATGAAGTCTGAGGCAATGGGTTAGGTTTGCTAATCACTGCGTGAAGTCTGATGTGATAAGCTAAATGTGTTGTTTCGAACATTGTTGCCTGAAGACTGAGACGATGGTCTGGAACTTGGCATAACGAAATACATTGCCGCATGAAGTCTGAGGCAATGGTTTGGGTTTGCGAATCACTGCGTGAAGTTTGATGTGATAAGCTAGGTTTTGTGAAAACATTGCGGCTTAGAGGCAATGTGATGAGTTGTGAGAATTCATTGCGGCTTAGAGGCAACATAGTGAGTTTTTCCGAATGCATTGCGGCTTAGAGGAAATGCAATAGGTCTTGAGAATACATTGTGGCTTAGAGGTAATGTGTTGGGTTTTGAGAATGTGTTACAGCTTAGAGGCAACGTACGAAGTGTTGAGAATTCATTGCGGCTTAGAGGCAATGTTTTGAGTTTGAGGATACATTGTGGCTTAAAGGCAATGTGTTGAGTTTGCAACTACATTACGGCTTAGAGGAAATGTTTTGAATTGTGCATATACATTGCGGCTTAGAGGCAATGTAATGGGCTTTGCGGATACATTGCGGCTCAGAGGAATTGTAATGAGTTTTGCGGATACATTGCGGCTTAGAGGAAATGTACTAGGTTTATAAGGAACTCATCACTGTAGGAAGGCTTAGGTGATAGGCTGAATGTATCACGGCATGAAGACTGAGGTGACGGGTTGAATCGTAGGAGAAGTATTGCGTTGGTCGATGCTTAGATAGTTGAATCTAGGGTGAAATTATTTGTTTGTTTACTAGGTGATACATATGTATGCATGCGTATTGAATGTTGTATGTATGCGAAATGTATGATGCTTGACACCGATATGGAACCCTGAATATATGCATATTGAAATGTATAGGGTATGTATGCAAAATGTATGTGTGAAATGTGTGTAAGATGCGTGTATGCCTTGAAATGTTACGAAGACTATTTTCGACATTCTCTCCTTTAAACCATTGGCTTAGATCTACCAATTCCTAGCGTTGTATGATGTGTCGTTGTAGCATTGTTGAACTTGAACGTGGTGGGAAATGTTAGCAAAAGTTGAGCATTGAACGTGTATCACGGGCGTAGATGTAGACGTAGGTAATGGCTTGTGCATAGATTTGTATGTTGTAAGTGCAGGCGTAGACGTATACATTGGCATATGTATGGTCTTTGTAAGTGCGGGCGTAAGCATAGACGTACGTAGATTCGTATGTCATAGGTGCAAGCGTAAGCGTAGACATATGGATAGAATTGTCAGGAGCACACATGTGCGTGGACGCATGTGCGGACGTAGATGTTGTGTTGCTAGTGTAGGCATAGGTGTTGATGTGCATATGGACGTAGACTTTGTGTAGGGATGCGTAGATATTTGTATAGACTTTGTATTGTTGAATGCAAGCATAGGTGCAGATGTACATGTAGGCTTTTTGCGTCGTGAGCGTAGATATATGCGTAGACATGTGTATAGATTTTTGCATTGCAAGACATGAGAGTAGCCATGCGCGTGGACGTAGACGTGGATGTTCTTTTGATATTTTTCTAACCAAAACGTTTTTCCGATGTTTTGTCAAATGCTTTTATTTTGTTAATTCCCCGAAATGATTTAAGGACAATATTTACAAGTAATGATCGTAGTATTTTGTAAACAAGTCTGAGAAAAGAAAAATGCAATTTGAAAGATGCAAAGAAAGCAACTGTTTTATTGATAGGCCTCTGAATAGGCGAGAATATAAGATGCAATTCCTAGAAATAGGTAATTACAGAAAGTTTTAAAACTGTAAATGGCAATGAAAAATGATAATTGCTACTATTCTTCCCCAATATCCTTCTAATGATCTTATCTCCTTTGCTTATGAGTTGAATGATTCAGATCTATCTCTCCCTTCGTGGTTCATAGTCGCAGTTCTTTGATCGCAATCTTTTTATTCTTTATTTCTTTTTGACTGATCCCTAATTTTTTCCTAGATTTCCCTTTAGGGTTTTCAATCCACCGGGATGATTTTTTTGTCTATATATGCCCCTAATTTTTTCCTGGATCTCCCTTTAAGGTTTTCGATCCACCAGGACACTCCTTTTTGCCTAAGTCGCTTGTTTAAGGTTAGAGCTTAGCGAGCTTCTTATACATAGTGTTTTTGACTGCGTATGAATTTGTCGGATGTGGTAGTTCTTCCCCATCCATTATTGTGGAGATATGACCACCACTGGAGAATGTTGTTCTGACTACGTATGGACTTTCGTAATTGAGTGTCCATTTACCACGTGAGTCGAGGCAAGGTAGCAGAATCTTCTAGACCATGTCGTGGTTCACCTTATATAGTATACCGTTACTTTGAAAGAATTCTGCGGATAATTCTCATAGGGTTTGTTTGCCAATGTTAGAGGCATTTTCTGGATTTCGTGAAACCAAGGCTCGTTATATTGTCGTTTTTTTTAATAGCAAGGTGTGATACAGTGGGAGAACTGACTTTAGGGTTTTGTGTTTGATTGCAAATGTTGCGGTTAGCAAGAGTCGCCACTGACTTTTGTTTTATCCAAAAGGAAAGGTGAAAAAGCACAGGAAAGACCTTTGAGATTATTTCTTGAGTTCGGGGGGTAGATTATGAAAAGGGAAGGTATTAGCACCCTTTTCATCCATGGTTTTCCATGGGATCTTAGTTGCTTGCTAGATCACTTGCTTTTGTTTGAATGTTCTTGTGGTGTGGTTTTTGAAAGTATTTTGAAAATGTAACTTTGTAATGATTCTCGTTTCTATAAGAACACATACAAAGTGTTTGTTTCAAAGATAGTTTAAAAAAGGTGTTTTTGAGATGTGTTTTTTGAAAGTGATTTTGAAAAGGTGTCTTCGTAATGATTCTCGTCTCTATAAGAATGCATACAAAGTGTTGTCTTTCGAAAATGTTTCAAAGTGAGAATGTTGGTGTATAGAATGTTTTGTTGTGAGCAAGCAACCAACTAGGAGCGAATCTACCTACTCAAAAGGTCTTAGATGTTCTTTTCCTCCTCCTTTAGGTGTTGCTATCTTACCATTATTTTGGTAAGAAGCCCCATCGTTGGATGTGAAGGGACGGGCGTGGGTCATCGTATAGTCATAGAAGGCAACCTATGTATGTTTTAGTAATGTCATTTAGTGACTAGATCGTTGTGATACGGTGGGAAGAACTGACTGTTTTTGGAATGCTGGTTTGCGTTTTGCATTTTTTGTTTGCAAAATGTCGCGGTAAGCAAGAGTCACCACCGAATTTTATTTTATCCAACAAGGAAAGAAAAAAAGCAAAGAAAAATTCCTTTTTTCGAGATACTTCTGAGTACGGGGGGTAGATTATAGAAAGGGAAGGTATTAGCACCCTTTCTATCCGTAGTTATCTACGGGCTCTTAGGTACTTGCTCATTGTTTTCAAAATTGTTTTATTTGTGTTTGTGGGTTTGAAAAGTTTTTATTTTGACTTTGATTTAACTCTTGCTTCTGTCCTCAAGAGTGTAATGAATTGTTTTTGAAAACTTGTTCGTAAAAAGAGTGTAAGTGTGAAAAAAGTTTTGTTTTGAATGAGAAAGTATCTAAGAACTAATCTACCTACTCGAAAAGGATCGTTCTATGCTAATTTCCTTTAGACAATGCTATCCTACTATTAGTGAGTAGGTAGCACCATCGTTGGAGTTTGAGGGTCAATTCGAAAGAGGGACATACGGTCACTAAAGCAATGTTAGGACGCCTTAGCGGTAACCCTAATGTCTTAGATCATTTGTTTGAGGCAACAATATCCGAGGCAACCATTTCGAGGCAACTTATGATCTTTTAGACAAGAGGGCGACCTCTAAAACAACCTATACTCAATGATCGTGTACAAAGGCAACCAAGTGGGGTGTACCCTAGGAGTGCGCATGTGCGAGTGTGTTGATTTCAATTATTTTTATCTTTGCACATGTTAAGGGTGATCTAACCATTTTAAGATTTAAGCATTCATTCTTGTCATGCAAGCTCTATTATCAAACATCTAACAGTTGTATAATTTGCGGAATTAAAATGCGGAATTTAAACTAACTATTACAAGGCGTCGGGTATTTACATCGCCAAAAACAACCCTTTGAAATTTAAATGCGGAAAAATAAATAAATGTCCTAATTATTTATTACAAGCCAGGAGCAGATACATCAATTGGATAAATAAGGCGCGCGATGCAAAATTAAATCGGACACGGAATTAGGGTTTTGACCCTTTTAATTAAAGAAAATGTTTTTGTTGTTTTTATTTTTAAGAAATAAATTAATCCTAAAATTAAATACTAAATTGATTATTAAATAAATTAATTAATGAAAACTAATTAATGGCATGTTTTTGGAGTTTTTTTTTAATTTAGGAAAGAAAATAAAATGGTTAAATTAATGTTAAAACCTATTAGTTCTAATTGATTTTATTTATAAAATAAATTAAGGTTACCTAATTAATCAACCTAATTAATTAATTAATATTTATTAATGAAAAAATAAAGTTCTGAATTTTAATTGGGTAAAAAAAATATTTTTGTGATTTTTTGATAAAAAAGAAAATTAATCTATTGGTTAATAATTAAATTAAAACAAAATAAAATAATTAAATAAAGTAAACAAAATAATAAAAAAAAGGGAGTGAGAATGGGCCTGTTTAGAGGGTGCAGAAAGCAAGAATATTGGCCCATTTATGAAGGTCCAATTGACTTTTTGAGATCTCCTGCGTATGCGTTGACTGGCCTATGGTGTGCCTTCAAGGCTTGGCCACCAGATCTGGCCATCTGGCTATCTGACACACTGATGAGTGAGAGCATATGGTAGACATCAAATTCCTGCGTGCATATGATTATCTGAAAGAAAAATATTATAAAGAAAAACATGGGGACCTGGGATTCGAACCCAGGTCCTTAAGGGATATCCACGCCACGCTTGCCACTAGATCACATGCTTCTATTTTTTAGTATAATATAAACAAAACATAATATATAAAACAAAGGCCAATGGATAGAAAATAATAAAAAAAGCGCGCGCTGTTTGAATGGACGAATGGGGGGATGACAACTCATCGTCCCCTTCCTTGAACCGTGGCTAAAAAAGAGAGGCTATACCCATTAACGCTATCTGTTTCTACAAGTCAAGCTTATTCAAAAATCTCCCACATGCCATGTAAATAAGTTCTAGGACCATGGTTAGATTCGTCATCTTCTTCTGATCACAACCATAACCATTATTAGGGCTAATTGTACCTGAAAATAAAAGCCCTAAAAAACTCCAAGAAACCCTAACCATGGTGATTCATGATATAAGGCATATGAATGAAATTGGTTATTGCAAAAAGCTAGCAAATGATATGGTAATCCAGAATATGCAATTATATTTCATTATAGATGCAAGAATGAAGATTTTCAAAATCAAGAAGATGGTGGTTCCCTGAGCGACTTACAGTGCACTGGGAGGCTTGAAAACGCGTGGTTTTGCTTGCTTTCGCTTGTGGAGATTGCCAGGAGACGATTGGGACAATTGCCAAGCCTTGAAACTGCTTCTAAGCCCTATTTTGATCTCACACTTTTTTGGTATTTTTGCAAATTTTTTTCTTTCTCTCTATCTGATCTATAACCCTTATTTTGATATGCACACGACCCTTATGTATTGTACAATGTATTAGGGTAGCAAATTCTGTCCAAATCTCTCTCCATCAATGACTTTGAATTTGATTTGATCCTCCTTTAACAACCTTCCAAATTTGATCCAAATCCTATCTTTTTGTACACTTATGCCTTGATACAAGTTTGATGATGGCAAGCTGTATAATGAAACCTGAAATCACCACAAAATCTTTGTTATCAATGCTTTTGGATTTTTATTTGATTTATTTTGATTTAAATCAAATTAATTCAAATAAAATCAAAATAATTAATAAAAATATGATATGGACATATGGCCAAGGCTGGAGCACGTGGGCTACAATGCCAACTCAAAACAAGTGAAAAATAATGGGCCCATTTGGTAAAATTTGATGTTTTGGGGATAGTTGACTTTTGGCAATTTTGCAAAAAAGTCCAACTTCAACAATGCATAACTTCCTCAATTTTGAATATTTGGAGGTGTTCTTGGACTTTTTAGAAAGCTTGAGATGTCCTCTAATCAACCCTTTTGGTATAATCTAATTTTGTTATTCCATGCTCAAGTTAGAAGCTTTGACAAAAAAGGTGTTTTTGTTGACTTTCAAAAATGACCTATAATGTCCAAATTCATAACTTCTTGTGAGTGAATATTTTGATCTTGGGAGATGAATATGGATTGTAGGAAATTGCATCCTATTCAAAATTAGGTTTGGATGGTTTATTTCTCATAAAGTATGAGAAAGTTATGCTTGGTCAAAGTTGAGTTAACTTTTCCTGCAAAACCCTAATTTAGGAACTTTTGAATATTGATGAATTGTGAGCAATCCTTGATGAATCATGATCAACCCTTGATAAAATGATGAAATATACTTCAAAATTAGGATGTTGACAAAAAATCTTGAAGTTTGACTGTATGTGGGTCACAGTTGACTTTTGCCCTAACAAAGTCGACTTTTGGACCTTTGAGCAATTGACTGAGCAAAATTCCTCTGCAAGGCTTGAAACTTGACATGGATGGTCTTGAGAACATATTAGAACATTGGTTAGCACTTGGGATCACTTGGAGTCAAAGATCTTGATGCAACATGAAACCCTAATTTGTGGTTGACTGCCTTAGGAGAGAGCTTGCCTGGCCAATCCTTGGACTACCTTGAGCAACTTGGAGATCTTTCTTGCAATGTTTTGAGAAATATGGGAGGGAAAATTTTGGGGTACAACAACTTCCCCTGTTCAATCTTCTTAAACCTGAGGATGTAGATTGGCTTTCGTGCCTTTCGTAATCCAAAGGTGGAAGAGGATTGAACACTAGAGTGCCTAGAAATTTGCACTCACATGCAGTGGTAACTGTCTTGTGATGTCGGGAATGGGCTTACAGATGCCATTTGGAGATTGCTGACGGGAGGATGGGCTTAAAGATGCCATCTGAAGGAGTGTCGATCTCATAAGAGATTCCTTAGCGAGAGCTTGTATACCTGTTGTTGTGGAAGATTCCGCTGGGGAAGCCTGATCTTTGTTGAGAGAAAGGAACTCGTTCGTAATTCAACTGATGTGTAGAGATTTAGGAACTTGCCCGTAATTCAACTGAGGTGTCGAGATTTAGGAACTTGCCCGTAATTCAACGGAGGTGTCGAGATTTAGGAACTCGTCCGTAATTCAACTGAGGTGTCGAGATTTAGGAACTTGCCCGTAATTCAACTGAGGTGTCGAGATTTAGGAACTCGTCTGTAATTCAATTGAGGGGAAACATCTTCGTCTAGATTTAAGAACTCGCCCGTAATTCAACTGAGAAAACTTTTCTGCTGAGATTTAGGAACCTGTCTGTAATTCAACAGAGGAACACTTTTGCTGAGATTTAGGAACTTGCCCGTAATTCAAATGAGAAAAACATCTCTGCTGAGATTTAGGAACTTGTCCGTAATTCAACTGGGGGGAAACATCTTTGTCGAGATTTAAGAACTCGCCCATAATTCAACTGAGAAAACTTCTCTGCTGAGATTTAGGAACTTGTCTGTAATTCAACGGAGGAACATCTTTGTCGAGATTTAGGAACTCGCCCGTACTTCAACTGAGAAAAACATCTCTGCTGAGATTTAGGAACTCGTCCGTAATTTAACTAGGGAAACATCTTCGTCGAGATTTAAGAACTCGCCCGTAATTCAACTGAGAAAACTTCGCTATTGATATTTAGGAACTCGTATGTAATTCAACGGAGGAACATATTTGTCGAGATTTAGGAACTCGCTCATACTTCAACTGAGAAAAACATCTCTGCTGAGATTTAGGAACTCGTCCGTAATTCAACTGGGGAAACATCTTCGTCCAGATTTAGGAACTCGCCCGTAATTCAACTGAGAAAACTTCTCTGCTGAGATTTAGGAACTTGTTCGTACTTCAACGGAGGAACATCTTTGTCGAGATTTAGGAACTTGCTCGTACTTCAACTGAGAAAAACATCTCTGTTGCGATTTAGGAACTTGTTCGTAATTCAACTGGGGAAACATCTTCGTCGAGATTTAGGAACTCGCTCGTAATTCAACTAAGAAAACTTCTCTGTTGAGATTTAGGAACCTGTCCGTACTTCAACGGAGGAACATCTTTGTCGAGATTTAGGAACTTGCCCGTACTTCAACTGAGAAAAACATCTCTGCTGAGATTTAGGAACTCGTCCGTAATTCAACATCTTCGTCGAGATCTAGGAACCTGCCTGTAATTCAACTGAGAAAACATCTTTGCTGAGATTTAGGAACTCGTCCGTAATTCGACTGAGGTAAAAGCTTCAAAACTTTTGAATTTTGTGAGAATTTAACCGCATCCTTCCTGAAAGGTAAAGGTTAGTTGTATGTAATGCATGATATGTATCAGGCAGTGATGTTCTCAAAATAAATGAGATTGTGTTGTATGATGCGTATATGTATGTGTCATGATGTATGGAAACGTAATGTTTTTAGTTGGGGAAAATAAATCCCGGATAGCTGCTGGAGAAAAGAGTTGAATTCTTCGTTTCCGCTGGGGATGGCGAACGAAGATGATTGTGAGAATCAACCTGCAGGAGAGGATAACTTCGCTGGGGAATAAACTGATGAGGAGATTACTCTGTGGGGAAAAGATGTTCTGCTGAGGATTCCGCTGATAAATTCCGTTGGGGATGAATTACCATTGCTGGCGATACTGAATCCTGTTGGGAACTGAATTTCCGTTTGTGAAAGGAATGAACTCCGCTGGGGATGATCTTTAGTTGCGACTTCACTGGGGATAACCTTTTAGGCTCTACTGGGGACAATCTTCCAAAGTCTACTGGGGATGATTCTCTACACTCCACTGGGGAAGCTTTTTCAGACTGCGCTGGGGAAAATTTTCAAACTCCACTGGGGATATTAAGACCTTTTAGTGCCGATGGTAGATAAACTCTGCTTGGGTAGAATATTACCGATTCATTTGCAGTTGTGAGTCTCAGATGGGGAGAGTTAACATTACTGTCTTTTCTTGCTCTGCGGTGAGTGAAAGTACCTCGGTCATATTCTTCAGCTGAATTTAACCTTGTACCTGGTGGACAAAGCAACTGTAAAGCTTGGACAATTCTTATTGCCCCTGTTTCTGATATTACGAGTAATCGTCTTTTGTTTCGCATGTAAATATTTATGAGCAGCAATTAATGTCAAATGCATATATCAAAAATTAACATTGTACGTTCTTTGCAAAACAAAACTGAAAAAGGCAAAATAGTTTGAAATT
Source organism: Vicia faba (assembly GCA_948472305.1). Classification (NCBI taxonomy): domain Eukaryota; kingdom Viridiplantae; phylum Streptophyta; class Magnoliopsida; order Fabales; family Fabaceae; genus Vicia; species Vicia faba. The sequence goes on along the minus strand of OX451737.1, from coordinate 1,679,764,946 downwards.
TCTCTGAAAATGAATTGTATTGATTTTGAAGTTTGGCCTGTAAATAGGTGTTTTTGTACAAGAGGCTGACGTCCTAGTAAGAGAACGCCGTCGAACAATATAATTTATACAATTTGTGAAAAACAAAGAAAAACAGCTATGTGAACAATCCCACTGGGTTCCAACTCTGCTATTGCCTTTATGTCTTCGAGCATCTCATCACTTTGCTACTTGGTTGAAGGTAAATCAGATTGATTAGTGCCGTCCAAGCTTGATAGTCGATACCGAAGTCTGGTTGCAAGGTGATCCAATGAGACATAGTGTTACCCTTTGATACCTAATTTTTGCCTGGACCGCCCTTTCGGGTTTTCAGTCCACCGGGATACCCTTTTTTGCCCAAGCAGCCTTTTCAGGTTTTCGACTTGCCGGGTGTACAAATTTTTCATTTTCATCCCTTATTTTTGCTCGAACCCTTTTGGTTCGCCGGGAAGCCCTTATTTTTTCCTAGGCCAGTCGACCTAGCGGGTCTTTGATTATGCGTAGTATTTTTTCACTATGTCTGCATTGACGGTGTGAGGAAGGTCGTCACCATCCATGGTGGTTAGAATCATAGCTCCTCCTTAGAAAATGTTCTTAACCACAAATGGCCCTTCATAGGTAGGGGTCCATTTGCACCTGGGATCACCTTGAGGTAAGATGATGCGCTTGATCACCAGATCCCCCACATGGTACTCTTGTCGTCTAACTTTCTTGTTAAATGCCTTGATCATCCATTTTTGATACGTCTGACCATGATAAATAGCAGTGAGTCTCTTTTCGTCGATTAAGTTTAGCTGATTAAGCCGGGTCTGAATCCAGTCATCTTCACTCAAACCTGCATCCTTCATAACCCGAAGAGAGGGTATCTGAACTTCAATGGGAAATACGACCTCCATACCATATACCAAGGAATAGGGTGTTGCCCCTGTTGACGTCCGCGCTGAGGTACGATACCCATGAAGAGCAAATGGTAACATCTCGTGCCAGTCTTTGTATGTCACCGTCATCTTCTGCACAATCTTATTGATGTTCTTATTAGCCGCTTCAACAACCCCATTCATCTTCATCCGGTAGGGAGAAGAGTTGTGATGTTGTATCTTGAACAGCTTGAAGAGCTCAGTGATCATCTTATTGTTGAGATTTGTACCATTGTCTGTAATGATCCTCTCTGGTATACCGTATTGACATATCAGATTGTGTCGAATGAACCGTGCCACGACGTTCTTGGTCACAGTAGCAAAGGAAGCTGCTTCAACCCACTTTGTAAAGTAATCAATTGCTACCAGGATGAAATGATGCCCGTTGGACGCAGTAGGTCTGATCTCACCGATCATGTCAATGCCCCACAGAGCTGTCAAGATGTTTAGAGGAACTGGAGGTATGTGCACCTTGTCAGCATAGACTTGGCACTTGTGACAGGTCCGAGAATGCTGATAACAGTCGGCTTCCATTGTGGACCAATAATATCCTGCCCGTAGGATCTTCTTTTCCATGGTATGTCCACTGGAATGAGTTCCGAAAGTACCTTCATGTAACTCTACCATAATCCTTTCTGCATCGTTCTTATCCACACATCGCAGTAAGGTTGAATCATGGTTACGCTTGTAAAGGATGTCATTACTGATGAAGAACTTCGCCGCGAACCTCCTCAGAAACTTCTTGTCATTAACAGATGCACCCTCGGGGTACTCCTGAGCCTCGAGATACCTCTTCACTTCATGAAACCAGGTTTTATCCGTTGCCTCTTCAGTCTCAATGTCACAGCAATGTGCAGGTTCGTCCAACCTTTCAATGATAATCTGGGGAGCTTCGTTGTCCCAATTAACTTTGAACATAGAAGACATCGTAGCTAGCACATCCGCTAACTGATTCTCCTCTCTAGGGAAGTGTTCAAAGGTTATCTATTCGAAATATGGAAGCAACGTCCATACATACTCCTTGTAAGGAATAAGATTTGGGTGTTTCGTATCCCACTCGCTTTTGATCTAACTGATCACGAGAGTGGAATCTCTGAATACACTCAGAAACTTTATCCTTAGGTCAATTGCTGCTCGAAGACCCATGATGCACGCTTCATACTCCACCATGTTATTGGTGCAGTTGAAACATAGTCGGGCGGTGAATGGAGTATGAGAGACTTTAGGAGATATGATCATGGCGCCAATGCAATTACCCAAAGCGTTTGAAGCTCCATCAAAGTACATAAACCATCGGGATCCTTCCTCAGGTCCTTCATCTGGTCCAGGTTCTTCACAGTTGGTTACTATCATGATATTCTCATCCGGGAATTCAAAGTTCATAGACTGGTAATCATCCACTGCCTGATGTGCCAAATGATCTACCAACATACTTCCCTTGATTGCCTTTTGGGTCGTGTACTGGATGTCATACTCAGTCAAGATCATCTGCCATCTTGCTATTCTTCCGGATAAGGCAAGCTTTTCGAAGATATACTTGATTGGATCCATCTTTGATATCAATAAAGTAGTGTGAGTAAGCATATACTGTCTCAGCCGGCGAGCAGCCCATGCCAAAGCGCAGCAAGTTTTCTCAAGCAGTGAGTATTGAGTCTCACAGTCGGTAAACTTTTTGCTAAGGTAATAAATATCATGCTCTTTTTGGCCAGACTCGTCATGTTGCCCCAACACACACCCCATTGAATTGTCGAGTACTGTCAAGTATAAGATCATAGGTCTCCCTTCAACTGGAGGCATCAGAATGGGTGGCTCTTGGAGATATTCTTTAATCCTTTCGAAAGCGGCCTGACATTCATCGTTCCATCATACCACTTGATCTTTCTTCAGTAGCTTGAAGATTGGCTCACAAGTAGCAGTCAGGTGTGAGATGAATCAGGCAATATAGTTCAAACGTCCCAAAAAGCCTCTGACTTCTTTTTCTATCCGGGGAGCTGGCATCTCCTGTATAGCCTTCACCTTTGCAGGATCCACTTGAATACCTTTATCGCTTACAACGAAACCCAGCAGCTTACCAGATCTCACCCCGAAGGTGCACTTGTTCGGGTTTAACCTCAGCTTGTACAACCTCAACCTGTCAAATAACTTCTCAAGGTGGTCAAGATGTTCTTCTTCAGTCTGGGATCTTGCAATCATGTCGTCGACGTATACCTCAATCTCATGATGGATCATGTCGTGGAACAAAGTGACCATGGCGCGCCGATACGTTGCCCCATCATTCTTCAATCTGAAAGGCATGACTTTGTAGCAAAAGGTACCCCATTGAGTAACAAAGGTTGTCTTCTCCATGTCTTCGGGAGCCAGCTTAATCTGATTATAACCAGAGAAACCATCCATAAAGGAGAAGACCTTATGTTGTGCGGTGTTGTCAACCAGAACATCGATATGAGGCAGAGGGAAGTCATCCTTGGGGCTCGCCCTGTTCTGATCCCTATAGTCAACACACATTCGAACCTTACCATCCTTCTTCAGCACTGGAACCACGTTGGCAACCCACTGTGGGTAAGAAGTAACTGATAGAAAACCGGTGTCAAACTGTTTCATCACTTCAGCCTTGATTTTCTCAGACATCTTTGGGCGCATTCGGCTAACCTTCTCTTTTACTGGAGGACAGTCTTCCTTGGTAGGGCAGGCGGTGAACCACAATATCAGTATCTAACCCAGGCATATCTTCATAAGACTAGGCAAAATCTCAACATAATCACGCAGCATCTGAATCAGCCGTTGTTTAACAGTAGACTCCAGATTTGCATCGATCTTGACCTCTTTCTTGTCTACCTCTGTACCCAGATTCACTGATTCTACTGGCTCTTCATGCGCCTGTATGGCCCTCTCTTCCTGAAGTAACAGTCTAGCAAGTTCACCAGGAACTTCACAATCATCTTCACCTTCGTCTTCGACTAAGTTGATCGGACTTTCGAAGTCATAACTGGCAGTAGCAGAGTCGTTATCAGTGGGATCCAGAATGGATGTAGACCTGTATATGTGAGTGTGTGTAAAATAGTTGTTTTGCAAGATAGAAAAAACAAAGAGCGCAAGATTTGTAATGCAAGAAAACATCTAATGCTTTTATTAATGATATATGGTAATGACATATTTAAAGCCCTCACAAACAAAGCCATGGTGCCTCGGGTAAGACACTGGGCCATAAAGTTTTTAAAAAATTGTCTGTTACAAACTCAAAAACAAAAGTCTCATTACTGGGTAATAAAAGAAATTGGGACGAAGTCCTTTGTCGTCCAATTTCTTAATCCGCCGTCGGTAGTTGGGTAAATCCAACTGTCAAACTCAGACTCTTCATCATCGTCTTCAATGGCATTCACTCCTGAATTGCTAATAAACAGGGGAGGCCCTCCGATCCGCGCATGCCGAACAACCCTTTGAGCTTCTGCAGTGAAACCCAAACCAAACTTGTTAGTCTTATGTGCAAAATCATGGAGTTGGCCCCAATTTGCACACCCACCTTTCTCAACAACAGCCCGAGCATCCTTGAGGGAAGCCATCTTCATTGGAGGATCTTCAGTAACAGTTTCAGCCGATGCCAGCATTTGGGGGACTTTTTTAAAATGTTGACACGGGGTTTCAATGAACTCCCCATCCATTTCCACATACCGAAAGGAGTTGAGGTGGCTCACCATGTACTCCTCTTCTCCTCGTACTGTAACAATTTTCCCCTTCACTGGGTATTTCAGCATCTGGTGGAGCGTAGAAGTTACTGCCCCAGCTTTGTGGATCCACGGGCGACCCAACAAACAAGAATAAGATGGCCGAATGTCCATCACATAGAATGTAGATGCAAAAACCTGAGAACCAACCTTAACCGAAATATCCACTTCTCCGTGTACCATCCTCTTGGACCCGTCAAAGGCCCTAACCACAATGTTGCTTGGCTTCAGTACCAACCCTTCACAGTCCAACCGGTATAACGCCTTCTTAGGTAAAACATTCAACGAGGACCCAGTATCCACCAATACGTGAGCCAAAGTAGTGCCCCTGCACTCGATTGAAACATGTAGAGCATCATTATGATTCTTCCCCTTGGCGGTCAAATCTGCGTCGGAGAAACCCAACCCGTTATCAGCAGTTAAACTAGCCATGCAGTCTTTGAACTGATCAGCAGATGTTTCTTGCGGCACGTACGCAGTTTTCAGGAAAGAAATCAGAGCCTTGGCATGGGCTTCTGAGCATAACAACAAAGACAACATAGAGATCTTTGACGGGGTTTTCCCCAGCTGCTCGACTATGTTGTAGTCGCTCTTTTTGATGATCTTCAAAATTTCCTCTATCTCTTGTCTAGAAGCTTCAACAGTGATCTTCTTCGGTGCCTCCGTCCGGGCAGGCTCACCGGTGACCCCTTTGCCCCGAGTGTCAGATGACTCGGCGATAGGGGTAAGGATTGGAACATGAAGAAGGACAGTAGCAGATGTACTGGCAGGTGTAATAACAACGGGATTCCGAATAGTTGGTGGAGAGATCTCAGGGGAGAAAAGTCTTCCGCTACGGGTGACCTTGCTAGATCCAACAATATTGCTGACATCAGTATCAGCCTCTCCAACCTTGAAGTCTTGTTTAATCCCATGATAATATACGTCAGCCCCATAGTGCCTTGGGACAACTTTATCTGACGTGTAGGGGATAGGCCCAGGAATGGTAATGATCAAAGGAGCGATTCTCGGAACAGATGTAATTCTAGCAGGCTTTCTCGAGGAAGCCTTGGAAGAATTGGCGGAAATGGTGATTATAGAAATGTCTTCAAAAGGAACCAATGGAACAAAAGTTTTCTCAAACAGAATTTCTTTGTTATCCATCAGGCGTTGGACACCTGACTTCAAAAGATGGCAACCAGTAGGTAAGACGGAACACATATGACAACCTTCGCCACAGCCTGGAAATAAACCGGCTAACAGAAGGTTCTTCTTCACAGTCATCAACGGAGTAGCAATGTCTTTTATAGAAACCACAAATGAGTCTTCATCTACAACATTCACTCCATGCTTAGGCATAGAAGCAGTCATAACATTAGGCTTTTCAGGCGCTTCGAACTCAATCTCCTTAGCATCAATCAGATCTTGTACTTTATTCTTCAAGACCCAACAATCATTCGTATCATGCCCCGGGCTATCAGAGTGAAAAGCACAACGGGCGTTTGGATTATACATCGGTGGTGTAGTGTTGGGATTCTTCGGGGCCTCCTTCAGAATCACCAAGTTGGTCTTCAATAACTGTGGTAGAATTTGAGACAGGGTCATACTGAGCTGAGTGAATTGTCTTCGCGGCCTCTCTGCTCTTGGCTGATTGTTGCACTGATGGGCAACAATTGGTCTTGATATAACCACCGCATTAATAGCTTGGTGGCGCTCAGGTCTATTATGGCTCTTTGAGCTGCAAACTGCGCTCGACTCCTTCTTAAAAGGATTCTTTTCGGTACTTGATGAAGCACCCTTCTGTATTTTACCGCTCTTGATACCGGCCTCAACTCTTTCCCCGGTCATAATCAGCTCAGTAACCCGGATGATGAACTTCCAATCAGATGATTAAAATACGGACCAGACAAGGTCCCCAGAAACATATCTACTAACTCCCTATCAGCCAAATGGGGTTGTACTCTTCCAACAAGGTCCCTCCACTTCTGAGTGTAGTCCTTGAAACCTTCGCTCGCACCCATAGACATACCCTGAAGTTGGGTACGCGTGGGAGCAAGGTCGGTGTTGTATTGGTACTGCTTGTAAAAAGCAGCAGCAAGGTCTTCCCAATTACAGACGCTAGCTCCTTCCAGTTGGTAGAACCACTCAAGTTGAGTCCCTGAGAGACTATCTTGAAAGAAGTGAATCCAGAGGTTCTTATCGGCAGTATATGGTTGGATCTTTCTAACATACGAGCGGAGGTGCAGTTTTGGGCAGGAGACCCCGTCGTATTTAGAAAAGACTGGTGCTTTAAACTTGTAGGGAATCACCACCCCAGATGACAAACCCAAATCTCCAAAGTCCAGACCAGGGACTTTGTGGACCTCCATTATGCTCAACCGGTCTTCGAGTTGCTTATACCTATCCTCAGCTGGAGGATACTGGTCTTCGTCAAAGTCAGTCTCGTTGTCAGAAACCACAGGGCTAGGAGCCCTCCTTTCTTCCCGATTCTCTCCCCCTCCAGGTGAGTGAGACAAATCAACATCTTCCCGCAAATTGTTTCGAAATCTGCGACCCATATTCCGTAGTACCGTCTTCTTCTTCTTCTTCTTCTTCTTCTTCTTCTTCTTCTTCTTCTTATCCTTTAAGATAAGGGTCTTCAGATCTTGCTGACCCTTGGCCAAGTTCATGAACATTTCCTGGAACTGAATGTTTTGAGCTTGCAGAGCCTTGATGGCTTGATCAGTTGATGTTTTAGAAGACATGATGTGCTGAAATAAACAACGAAGAACATGAGAAACCTGTAAGGGTACCTGTAATGAGGTGCATGGGAGTGTAATGCGTATGAAATGATTTCAAAGACTTTGGAGATTCAAATTCGTAAACCAAAATGAAACACACTTTTTATTAGATAAAAACTTGAATTCAATGTTCAACAAATGCCTTTAAGGCGTTACAAAAAAGAAAAACTAAAAAGTAAATCAAAACTAGAAATAACAAAAGACATCAGCGCTTCCATGGTCATTTTCCGTTGGTGCTGACGTAGTCGTTGAGGACCTTCTCATTCTCCAGTTGCCTTGTAAGCTTTAGGATCTTCCATTCTTGTTCGTGATACTTCTCTCTATAATTATCCCGCTATTCCCTTAGTTGGATCCAAGACCTCTTTAATGCCCCAATGTCAGTAGGCATGAATGGATGGAGGATGGTAGGAGGAACCCCTTCTTCATCAACATTCTCAACTATCACAGGCAAGACAACTTCGTACGGCATCCTTAGCTTCTGAGCACGTGTACGAACCCACCGGAGATATGGTTCCATCAGAAGAGAAGTCTTCACGCCTAGCTCGTGCGGATCAGACCTGTTGACCCTATCCCAGGCTCGTATGAACCTGCGGCGATGTCCCTCACTATCCCCTTGGAAGTCAAAGACAATGCTCGGAAGTAGCAGTTCATGAGGTCCGTCCTTCCTAGCTCTCCCAAACTGTCGTAAGGCTAGATAAGGATTATAGGTGATCCCTCCTCGAATTCCAAGTAGTGGAACATTGGGATACTCCCCACAACGATCAATAATAGCGATGTCTTCCATGTCTTTGGTAGTCCAAATGATGTCCGTGTGAGCAAGGGACATAATCATGTAGGCCCAACCCATGCCTTCCTTGTTCTTCAAAACAAATTTGGGGAGGTGAGGAATAAACCACCTCGCCAGCAATGGTGCACAGCACATAAGGGTTCCCCATTTCCGAGCAGTACGGGCATAGAGAGTGTGCAGAATATCACCCAAGAGAGTGGGGCACTGGATTATGGGACATGAAAATCTTCACTGCATTCACGTCAACAAAGGAATCTGAATTGGGGAATAGAACCAGACCATAAATGAGAAGATCCAGAATGTCTTTAAATGCCTGAAAGTATAAACTATCCCAGGACTGATTAGCCTGATCAACCAAGAACTTAGCCAAGAAGCCTTTGTCCCACTCCGATTTTCCCAATTAGACATTACCTCATCCTTTGTCAGATGTAGGGCTGTAGCAACATCCTCTGGCTTAAGGGCTATCTCTCAACCTGTAAATGGGGTCTGCTCTAGAATAGAGATACCAAGTAGATCAGAGAACTCTTCCAAGGTAGGGACCAACTGGTAGTCCGGAAAAGTGAAGCAGTGGTACAGTGGATCAAAGAACTGGAATAAGACGCTCATTATCTGTTCATCCAACTTGGAGGTGACTAGACTGAGGAGGTTCCCATGTCTTCTGTCAAAAGAGGAAGTGTCGGGAACCTTGGAAACCAAATCTTTAAGTTGAGTAGGAATCTGTACAAAGCTGATCCGAATAGTGTTTCTACGCATAGATGCCATGATCTGCAAAACAGAACAAAGATGAATCCCATCGGTCTTTGAAATGGTTAGTCCAATGCAATATGCATGCAATGTCATGATGCATGATGTCATGATAGAAACACATCACAGGTATTCACATATAGCAAACATGGTAAGGGAAAACAAGTCACACAGTAGCCCTTAAATTTTAGGCTGGCATGGAGTTTAGGTACTACCCTCTTTCAGTTCAGTTGGTTAAACCTGCCATAGAAATAGTAACCGGGTTCTATAGGATCTCAATATCATTGACCACCCTCGATCGGTCATAATTCCAGTTTAGCAACCTTTTCTTGCGGCCGGAATCATCGCGAGAGTTTGGTCTCAATGAGTGTAGCATACTGCTACTTTTCTATGGCCAAGTTGGTCAATTATAGGTTCTAAGGTCAGTTGGTGCTTAATGACCCCTTAGCAGACCCATATTCTCCTCGTTGCGCCACAAGGAATATCGGTACAAACTAAAGTGCCACACCAATGTAGCTACTACTTCAACTGTATCGGTCTATGCTATACAGTTCCCTCACAGTCTATTGCTACTTACCTAAAAGGTATCCCCAGATCCGGGTTAGGATCTATAGTGACTCCGATTCAAACCCACAAATATAGAGAAAACAGATCAAACAATTGAAAACAATATGAACTATTCCTAATGTACACCCCACTTATTAAGCGTCCCCAGCAGAGTCTCCAGTTCTGTGATACGGTGGGAAGAACTCCTGTTTTTGGAATGCTGGTTTGCGTTTTGCGTTTTTTGTTTGCAAAATGTCGCGGTAAGCAAGAGTCGCCACCGACTTTTATTTTATCCAACAAGGAAAGGAAAAAAGCACATAAAAATTCCTTTTTTCGAGATACTTCTGAGTACGGGGGATAGATTATAGAAAGGGAAGGTATTAGCACCCTTTTTATCCGTAGTTATCTACGGGCTCTTAGGTACTTGTTCATTGTTTTCAAAATTGTTTTCTTTGTGTTTGTGGGTTGGAAAAGTTTTTGTTTTGACTTCGATTTAACTCTTGCTTCTGTCCTCAAGAGTGTAATGAAGTGTTTTTGAAAACTTGTTCGTAAAAAGAGTGTAAGTGTGAAAAAAGTTTTGTTTTGAATGAGCAAGTATCTAAGAACTAATCTACCTACTCGAAAAAGGATCGTTCTATGCTAATTTCCTTTAGACAATGCTATCCTTCTATTAGTGAGTAGGTAGCACCGTTGTTGGAGTTTGAGGGTCAATTCGAAAGAGGGACATACGGTCACTAAAGCAATGTTAGGACGCCTTAACGGTAACCCTAATGTCTTAGATCATTTGTTTGAGGCAACAATATCCGAGGCAACCATTTCGAGGCAACTTATGATCTTTTAGACAAGAGGGTGACCTCTAAAACAACCTATACTCAATGACCGTGTACGAAGGCAACCAAGTGGGGTGTACCCTAGGAGTGCGCATGCGCGAGTGTGTTGATTTCAATTATTTTTATCTTTGCACATGTTAAGGGTGATCTAACCATTTTAAGATTTAAGCATTCATTCTTGTCATTCAAGCCCTATTATCAAACATCTAGCAGTTGTATAATTTGCTGAATTAAAATGCGGATTTTAAACTAACTATTACAAGGCGTCGGGTATTTACATCGCCAAAAACAACCCTTTGAAATTTAAATGCGGAAAAATAAATAAATGTCCTAATTATTTATTACAAGCCAGGAGCAGATACATCAATTGGATAAATAAGGCGCGCGATGCGAAATTAAATCGGACACGGAATTAGGTTTTGACCCTTTTAATTAAAGAAAATGTTTTTGTTGTTTTTATTTTTAAGAAAAGAAATTAATCCTAAAATTAAATACTAAATTGATTATTAAATAAATTAATTAATGAAAACTAATTAATGACATGTTTTTGGAGTTTTTGTTAATTTAGGAAAGAAAATAAAATGGTTAAATTAATGTTAAAACCTATTAATTCTAATTAATTTTATTTATAAAATAAATTAAGGTTACCTAATTAATCAACCTAATTAATTAATTAATATTTATTAATGAAAAACTAATGTTCTGAATTTTAATTGAGTAAAAAAAATATTTTTGTGATTTTTTGATAAAAAAGAAAATTAATCTATTGGTTAATAATAAAATTAAAACAAAATTAAATAATTAAATAAAGTAAACAAAATAATAAAAAAAAGGGAGTGAGAATGGGCCTGTTTAGAGGGTGCAGAAAGCAAGAATATTGGCCCATTTATGAAGGTCCAATTGACTTTTTGGAATCCCCTGCGTATGTGTTGACTGGCCTATGGTGTGCCTTCAAGGCTTGGCCACCAGATCTGGCCATCTGGCTATCTGGCACACTGATGAGTGAGAGCATTTGGTAGACATCAAATTCCTGCGCGCATATGATTATTTGAAAGAAAATATTATAGAGAAAAACATGGGGACCTGGGATTCGAACCCAGGTCCTGAAGGGATATCCATGCCACGCTTGCCACTGGATCACATGCTTCTATTTGTTAGTATAATATAAACAAAACATAATATATAAAACAAAGGCCAATGGACATAAAATAATAAAAAAAAAGCGCGCGTTGTTTGAATGGACGAATGTGGGGATGACAACTCATCGTCCCCTTCCTTGAACCGTGGCTAAAAATTAAAGAGGTTATACCCACAGACGTCGTCCGTTGCTACAAGTCAAGCTTATTCAAAAATCTCCCACAGGCCATGTAAATGAGTTCTAGGACCATGGTTAGATTCGTCATCTTCTTCTGATCACAACCATAACCATTATTAGGGCTAATTATACCTGAAAATAAAAGCCCTAAAAACTCCAAGAAACCCTAACCATGGTAATTCACGATATAAGGCATATGAATGAAATTGGTTATTGCAAAAAGCTAGCAAATGATATGGTAATCCAGAATATGCAATTATATTTCATTATAGATGCAAGAATGAAGCTTTTCGAAATCAAGAAGACAGTGGTTCCGTGAGCGACTTACAGTGCACTGGGAGGCTTGAAAACGCGTGGTTTTGCTTGCTTTCGCTTGTGGAGATTGCTAGGAGACGATTGGGACAATTTCCAAGCCTTGGAGTTGCTTCTAAGCCCTATTTCGATCTCACACTTTTTTGGTATTTTTGCAAATTTTGTTCTTGCTCTCTATCTGATCTCTAACCCTTATTTTGATATGCACATGACCCTTATGTATTGTACAATGTATTAGGGTAGCAAATTCTGTCCAAATCTCTCTCCATCAATGACTTTGAATTTGATTTGATCCTCCTTTAACAACCTTCCAAATTTGATCCAAATCCTATCTTTTTGTACACTTATGCCTTGATACGAGTTTAATGATGGCAAGCTGTATAATGAAACCTGAAATCACCACAAAATCTTTGTTATCAATGCTTTTGGATTTTTATTTGATTTATTTTGATTTAAATAAAATTAATTCAAATAAAATAAAAATAATTAATAAAAATATGATATGGACACATGGCCAAGGATGGAGCACGTGGGATACAATGCTAACTCAAAACAAGTGAAAAAGAATGGGCCCATTTGGCAAAATTTGATGTTTTGGGGATAGTCGACTTTTGGCAATTTTGCAAAAAAGTCCAACTTCAACAATGCATAACTTCCTCAATTTTGAATCTTTTGATGTGTTCTTGGACTTTTTAGAAATCTTGAGATATCCTATAATCAACCCTTTTGGTCTCATATCATTTTGATATTCCATGCTCAAGTTATAAGCTTTGACATAAAAAGGTGTTTTTGTTGACTTTCAAAAATGACCTATAATGTCCAAATTCATAACTTCTTGTGAGTGCATATTTTTATCTTGGAATATGAATATGGATTGTAGGAAATTGCATCCTCTTAAAAATGAGCTTTGGATGGGTCATTTCTCATAAAGTATGAGAAAGTTATGCTTGGTCAAAGTTGAGTTGACTTTACCTACAAAACCCTAATTTAGGAACTTTTGAATATTGATGAATTGTGAGTAATCCTTGATGAATAATGATCAACCATTGATAAAATGATGAAATATACTTCAAAATTAGGATGTTGACAAAAAATCTTGAAGTTTGACTGTATGTGGGTCACAGTTGACTTTTGCCCTAGCAAAGTCGACTTTTGGACCTTTGAGCAATTGACTGAGCAAACTTCCTCTGCAAGGCTTGAAACTTGACATGGATGGTCTTGAGAACATATTAGGACATTGTTGAGCACTTGGGATCACTTGGACTCAAATATCTTAATGCAACATGAAACCCTAATTTGGGATAGACTGCCTTAGGAGAGAGCTTGCCTGGCCAATCCTTGGACTACCTTGAGCAACTTGGAGATCTTTCTTGCAATGTTTTGAGAAATATGGGAGGGAAAATTTTGGGGTACAACAATCTTTTACCGAAGGCAACATCGAGGGTCATCGAGGGACTACGATCTTTTATCGAGGGTCTTTACTAAAACGCCCATGTTCGAGGGACATGACTATTTTTTCCGATAGGCAACAAGTGAGATTACTCTAAGGTATGTATATGTGCAAAGTGTGTTTGATTGCATGTATTTTTGTCTTGATTGGGGTTCTCTATTTGTCGATTTCATTTCTTGCCACACACACCCTAATTACTAGCAATATATGAAAGCAAAAAAAAGGTGTGGAAAGTAAATATCCTACGTTATTACAAACATTAGGGGGATGGGGTGTACAGATTTACAATGGGGATTGCAAATAAAATTAAATCCTAAGTTACTATTACAACCATATTGAATGGATAAGAATGTACAAGAAAATGTGAAATGGACTTGTTTTGTTTAAGAAAAGAAATAAGTTTTGTTTAAGAAAATATTTTTGATCTTTTTGTTTTAAGAAATAAAATAAAGTATGTAAAATGTAAAATGTTTTTGGTGTTTTTGATTAGTGAAAATAGAAGTGATAGAAAAAATAATAAGGAAAAAAGAAAAAAGAATCAGCGCATTGCTGAATTAAAAGAGATCAGAAGTTCTGACTCTAGCGTGCTGCAAAATCAGAAATCGTATTAGTAGAAATAGATAAAGTCAGAAGTTATGGGTCCGCTGGGAACAAAGAAGATTTCAGAAGTTCTGATGCCACTGGAAGAACTTAGTCTCCCCCTCCATGCTAGTCAGAACATCTGCAACTTAGTCATTTCTCAACAGAACAAATGATGTGCATATAACAATTATGGCAGGTTTCAAAATATTTCAGAAACAAGAGATATCTGAACTAATAAATCAGAAGCAAGCATGAATTTTCTAATCCTAATTTCCTTAAGAAGTTCTGAACTAATTTACTCCCTACTTAGGCATACAAATACGTGAAACCTCAGAATACGTACAACATCAGAATCATGATGTCTACATTGTATTTTTGAACATGCAAATCTGAAAATGCCAAAGTAATATGATGAGAGTCAGCAGAAGCTTACCTTGCAGCTGGAAAATACTCTGTGAGCTGGAATCTAATTCTGAACTCTGATGATGTTCTGAACAACTTCTTCACGTATTCAGCAGGCTGGAAGCTTTCAACTTGGACTATGAATGATTGGAAAATTCTGGAACAGCCAAGTAGCAAAGTTCTGACTTCTTTGAGATGGATGTGGATGAAGAGCGTGTTACAGTCTGAACACAGAAGTTGGGATAGCTTCTAATATGTGAATCATAAACTGTATAGATGGTTTTGGTCAAGAAACACTTGAGAAAAATGGAGTTTGAATGAAAGAATCAAAAGCTAACAGGTTTTGTATTTTTGCTTTGCAGTTTTGGACTCTTAGAATTTTAGCAGGGGTTCAAGGTTTTTTCTTTCTCCAATTTTTCGACCTTTTTACAGTTGCCAATGACTTTCAATTTATAGGCAAAGATCTTATAGCTTGGAGAGTACAACCACCACATGCTAGGGTGCTGCCTTGTTCTTGAAGAAAGTATGGTGGTTAGCAGCTTTAGTAGCGCCTTAGCTGGAATTGTAAGAAGTAATTAAGGAAAGGTAACCTCAAAAGCCAAAGCAACACATAGGCCCAGCACACTCTTGTACAAGAGTTTGCTTTTCCAAGAAAGTAATGGTACTTCTATGCCACACGTAGGGAGATCTCTTGAACAAAGATCCAAAAGTGGTTGTGAGCATTAAATGATTACGAGATTGATCAAACCAGAAATCCTGCAACATGAGATTTTGCATCATTGCTTAATTATGGGTCAAAAGTTCAGCTTCAGCGTGACTTAGAATAGACATCTAACTTCTGATCTTTATATCTCCTTGCTCCAGCATGTTCTGAAGGAGTTCTCAGACTTTCCAAGAAGCTTGCAACATGCTTTGTAACCTTCTTTGAATTACCCTTGCAAATTATGACTGAACCTTTGTGAAAACTGGCCCAGAAGTTCTGACCAAACTCTATCTTGAAAGTGTCCAGAATTTGCTGAGTGCTTTAGTTTCATGGACATGTCTTTGAACATTTATAACTTGAAATTCCAGCATTTCCAAGAGAAGTTTTGTTCTATAATGTTTCAGATCTTGTTTGAGTCCATAACTCTTGTGTTAGAAGTTAATCCAGAATCAGCTTGCATCATGGTGATAATCTGATCAGAAGTTCTGAGCTTGTCATATTTCTTAAACACTTAGAAAAATTCTAAGTATTTAGAAATATGACTTTTCCAAAGTAATTTTGACTTTTTAATATCTTGATGAAACAAATATCACATTCCAACATGTCTTGATGAAATATGATTCTGGAAACTTGATTTAGATCCAAAAGTCAAAGTTTGACTTTTAAGTGTGCAAATGACCATTTTGCCCTTGTGAATGACTTTCTTGGAAACTTTGTAATTCAAGGCTTGAAATTGGTTGGAAGCAAACCTGAGGGTCCAGGGTGATCCTTTGAGAAATGAGAGGGCAACTTTTTGGGTACAACAGTTGCCCCTGTTCAATCTTCTTAAACCTGGAGAGTTAGATTGGCGGCTCTACCATTCGTGACTTGAAGGTGGAAGATGATTGAACACTAGAGTGCTCAGAAATTTGCACTCGATGATGTTGTGTTTGATTGTATAGAGAATGGGCTTAAATATGCCATTTCGAGAAATGATGGACAGTTGTTGGAGATGGGCTTATAGATGCCATCTAGAGGTGATTGTATCTGGATTGTATTTGAGTGACAGAATGACATCCGAATCTTGATTGTATCTTGACTGTATTTGAATATTGAATCTGAATGAGTATCAGAATGACATTCGTGTCTGGAGCGTATCTAAACTGTATCTAAAAACTGTCTTTGAATGAGTTTTGAAGGAATCTTTGACAATTACTACTCCAAAAAGATGATGAAGGAATCTTGGACGATTACTACCTCAGCAGGATGATGAAGGAATCTTGGACGATTACTACCTCAGCAGGATGATGAAGGAATCTTGGATGATTACTACCTCAACAGAATGATGAAGGAATCTGGGACGATTACTACTTCAGCAGGATGATAAAGGAATCTTGGATGATTACTACCTCAACAGGATGATGAAGGAATCTGGGACGATTACTACCTCAGCAGGATGATGAAGGAATCTGGGACGATTACTACCTCAGCAGGATGATGAACGAATTTGGGACAATTACTACCTCAGCAGGATGATGAAGGAATCTTGGATGATTACTACCTCATCAGGATGATGAAGGAATCTGGGACGATTACTACCTCAGCAGGATGATGAAGGAATCTGGGATGATTACTACCTCAACATGATGATGAAGGAATCTGGGACGATTACTACCTCAACAGGATGATGAAGGAATCTGGGACGATTACTACCTCAACAAGATGATGAAGGAATCTGGGACGATTACTACCTCAACAGGATGATGAAGGAATCTGGGACGATTACTACCTCAGCAGGATGATGAAGAAATCTTGGATGATTACTACCTCAACAGGATGATGAAGGAATCTGGGACGATTACTACCTCAACAGGATGATGAAGGAATCTTGGATGATTACTACCTCAGCAGGATGATGAAGGAATCTTGGATGATTACTACCTCAGCGGGATGATGAAGGAATCTGGGAGGATTAATACTCCAAAAGATGATGATCTTTGTCTGTTGATTGATCTTTCCTGAAAAGGTAAAGAATTAGTTGTATGCAATGTCATGATGTATGCATTGCATAATGATGTTCTCAAAATAAATGAGATTTGTGTTATATGTATTTTGTATGCATATGTTATGAATGTTGTTGAAATGTAATTTTGTCTTGGAAAATAAATCATTGACAAGTACTGGGTAGTCATTAAATCCCAGACTCCTGTTGAAGAGTAGGTGTGTCTTCAAACATTGCCTAGAATGTTTCCATTGAGGATTCCTGTTTTGTTGAGGAGAACTCCGCTGGGGAATATTAACTTTGTTTGAGAATACTCTATTGGAGAGTGCTGATTCCTGATTGGAAAAGAGATCAAGAGTCTCAGTTGTTTGTTGCTCTACTGGGAGTTATCTCTTGATGGACGAAGTTGAACTGATATTTGGTCGGGTCCAGGCTTCACAATAACTTGTTGGGGATTGTAGAGTTGTCTACTGGGGAAGAGGAGTTATGGTCCTTTGATTTTTAGTAGTCAGAGAGGCAAACTCAAGCTGGGGAATCCTGCCATTTATTGGGGAAATAAACCATGTTGCTTAGTCTGTTGGAGAAACGACGACTTCACTGGAAGAAATCCTCGAGGATTCTTGAAGTTGACTCAGTTGGGAAGAGGTTTTTAGAGATTGAACATCTGGATGGGAGTCATCCCACAAGAAGGATCTTGGGAAGATTTGTCACTGCCCCTAGTAGCAGGTGATTGCGGCACTACCATGAATTGTTTGATTGTAAGTAAACCTTTGCTGAGATTGGCGTTCAATGCCCCAAGTAATGGAGATGGAGACCTGCCCCTGGTTATTCTGCACTTCTTGAGAGATTTCTTGGAATCTTGACTGGACTCCCCCAGGTGTGCTGGACACTGACATGTCATGCTTCCTTGTTGATAGGAGATTTGTCATTAGAAGTGTCATCCCACTTGAAGTGATTGAGAGAGCTTTCGTTCGCTGGATATTCGTTGTGTGAATTTCTATGTTGTCAAACAAATAGCCATATGCAAACAGTGATATTCAAGTAACGCAAAGTTTATGTTTGTATTGAAATTTTTGAAAATGCGTTTTAGCAAGTAAAGAAATTTTGTAAGAAAAATTCAACTCAGGATTTAGAGTAAAGCTCTACAGGAGTCAGGATACCTTTTGTAATAGTATGCTTTCGAACTAACCCATACTTCAATTAGGACTTTTGAAGGGTTGTAACGTGGCTTGGTTCACGGTTTAAGAAACAAAAGATAAAGGCTCAAAATGTATTTGTACCCACCCATTCTTCGTGACGTTCTTCAGTCCTAAACTCAGTTAATTATGCGTTTGAACTCCAATTGAGTCTGGAATGACGTTTTGGTGATGGTTCGGACAAGTTTAGTTTATCTGAAGGAAGTCATTTTTGCAACATTTTTCATGTTGCTGAGGATTTGTAGTGACCTCTTTCTTTTGATTTCTTATCCCTAATTTTTGCCTGACTGTTCTTGTTTTGAGATTACAGTCAGCGGGATGCCCCCGTTTCTTTTTCTTAAGTCTCCTTCATAGGTTTTAACTTAGTGGGTTTTTTTTGGAGAGATAATGACTGCCTATTTGGTAGGGAACCATCACTGTCTTTGGATTCCATAGGAATGTTTTTGATGTCATTCGCCGTATTACGAGATGAGAGTTTGCAGCTAAACGCGCGTTTGAATCAACTGAGAGACTATCCTGCCCCAGATTTTGATTAAAGGTTTTATTTCGTGTAAAAAAAGGAAACTCCGACTTCTTTGGCTCGAAGGGGTTGACTAGGGATTATCTTCCTTATAACTCTAGTGTTTAGGATTTTAAAGAACGCCTGCACATCGTCAGCAAGATCTATCCAAAAGCATACTGTATGAGATTAAGGCATTATTTTCGTCATCCTCCCTCTAAAGACTTGTAACTTTTAGCAAGAGTTGAATGTAATAACGTGAGTAAAAATCATAGTTTAAATGTAATGAAAATGAGTGTATCAAATCAAGACAAACATATGCAATGCATTAATGAAACAAATTTTGACATTAATAGATAATTGTTTGAATAACAATAGAAATTACAATTGAAAATCCAAAATGAACAAGACGTTCTCAATGATTTAGCATAGGAGAAGTGATCACGTTTGGAGTCTCCGGAAGGTCAAACTCAATCTCCTTTTCATCAATTAAATCTTGAATCTTGTTCTTCAAAGTCCAACAAATGTCAGTGTCATGTCCGGGACTATCAGAATGGTAGGCACATCTTACGTTTGGATTGTACTTAGAAGAGGAGGTATCGGGATTTTGAGGAGGATCCTTTGGCGTGATCAACTTCAACTTCAGCAAATGTTATAATGCTTGAGACAAAGGCATATTGATGTTAGTGTACTGCCTTTCTAGATATCTTACCCTACGCCTATTGCTCTGTCTTTGTTGAGCAGGTGTAGGATTAGAGATCAGGATTGCCCCTACATGTTCATCATGACGACTCTTTTGACCATACACAGCATTGGACTCTTTATTCCTATTGTATGGCTTTTCGTGAGCATCATAAGGTGTGGCTCCTTGGATCTTTCCACTTTTAATGCCGTCTTTGACCCTTTCACCGGTTAGTACTAGCTCGGTGAACCCAGCCGAGGAGCTTCCGATTAGGTGTTTGAAGAAAGGTCCCGTCAAGGTTCCCATGAAAGTGTCAATCAACTCCCTAGTTAAAGGGGGCTGAACCTTACCAGTCAGATCTCTCCACTTTTGGGCGTATCCTTTGAAGCTCTCGTTGGAACCCATGGTCATGTTCTGCAATTGCACACGAGTTGGTGCAAGATCAGCGTTGTATTGGTATTGCTTATAAAAATCAGCAGCTAAATCCTCTCAGGTATGGATGCGAGAACTCTCCAATTGATAGAACCATTTGAGTTGAGTCCCTACTAGGATCTCTTTGAAGAAATGGATCCAAAGCTTCAGATCAGTTGTGTATGGCTGAATCTTGCGGACATAAGACTTTAAGTGCATCTTAGGGCAAGAGACTTCATCGTACAAGGCAAAGGTAAGGATTTTGAACTTTGGGGGGATGACCACTCCAGAAACCAAACCCATGTCTCCTAAATCCAATCCGGGTATCTGTTGAATCTCCATAGCACTGAGGCGATCCTCCAGCTGTTTGTACTTGTCATTAGTGGGAGGAGATTGTTCCTCAGAGTAGTCAGCTTCGACATCATCAATCTCCAGACTGTTGTCTTCTTCATGACTATCCCCAATGTTGGATGGAGTTGAAAGATCTAGAGCTCCCTTGACTGGTCCTCTAGGTCTTCTTCTCAAGTTCACGACGCCTACTGACTTCTTGGAATTTTTCTTCTTGTCTTTGAGAAGAAGGGTCTTCAGGTCCTCTTTCCCCTTAGCCATAGCCAGGAACATTTGTTGGAATTGAGCGTTTTGAGCTTGGAGATCTTTCACCGTTTGTTCCATATCCATCTTACTGAAATATACAGTAGGAAGTCAAGTAGACCTATATGGGAGAAACCTGTCCTGATATGATGCATGATATGTGGATGCATGTTTTCAAGGATCTCGCGGGGTAAAAGTTAGCAATCAGTTACATCTTTTATTGGAGAACTTTGTATCGGGGGATGTCCTTCCACAAGAATTAAGCTCATCATGTCGAGTGGGTTGTAGTCTTTGACTCAAGTTTGTTGTACTTGATCCTTGGCGGTGTTTGGTTAAAGGAAAATAAATCCTCTTTCCCCCTGATAGAAGTCTGGTTCAATGTAACCCTGCATCAAAGGCCCTCGAGATCCTTGAAATGGTTATTGAAAATGTTAATGGTATGATTCTATGATGTTATGTACAAGTATGCAAAGTAAGCAAGTTTATATACAAATAATCATATTCATACAAATCAGACAAGTCCTTAGGTTTAGGCTTGCATGGAGTTTGTAGGTAAGTACCCTCTTGAAGTTTAGTTGGCTTAACTTGTCCTAGTAATAGTAACCGAGTTCTAAGGAGCTCAATATCACTGGTTTGTTTCCTTGGTCATTGTTTCAGCACAGGCCTCTTTAATGGCGACCAAAATATCCCAAGAAACCAAACCTCAATGAGTGTAGTATCGAGTATCTACCAACTTCGGACTGCACCAAAGCCGACCATCTCACTACATCCTAACGGCCAAGTTGGTCAAGTAAAGGTTCTAGAAGTTCATTAGTGCTTCATGACATCACTCAGCGGCCCGTATTCTCTTTGATTAACTCAAAGGATACCGGTACCCACAAATATGTCACACTAACGTAGCTATTTCTTAGACCATGTCAGTATACCCCACACAGTTTCCACAACGTATTGCTACTTACCTATAATGTATCCCGAATTCGGGTAAAGGATTCAAACCCAAACAAAGAACCATAATATAAAGCATACAAGTCAAATAATACAAGCAAGTAAATGTGATCTAACTCTAAGGTAACACCACTTTTAATTTTCCCCAGTAGAGTCGCCAGTTCTATGATACAGTGGGAGAACTGACTTGAGGGTTTTGCGCTTGATCGCAAATGTTGCGGTTAGCAAGAGTCACCATCGACTTTTGTTTTATCCAAAAGGAAAGGTGAAAAATCACAGGAAAGACCTTTGAGATTATTTCTTGAGTTCGGGGGGTAGATTATGAAAAGGGAAGGTATTATCACCCTTTTCATCCATGGTTTTCCATGGGCTCTTAGTTGCTTGCTAGATCACTTGCTTTTGTTTGAATGTGCTTGTGGTGTGGTTTTTGAAAGTATTTTGAAAATGTAACTTTGTAAAGATGCTCGTTTCTATAAGAACACATAGAAAGTGTTTGTTTCGAAGATAGTTCAAAAAAGGTGTTTGTGAGATGTGTTTTTTGAAAGTGATTTTGAAAAGGTGTCTTCATAATGATTCTCATCTCTATAAGAATGCATACAAAGTGTTGTCTTTTGAAAATGTTTCAAAGTGAGAATGTTGGTGTATAGAATTTTTTTATTGTGAGCAAGCAAGTAACTAGGAGCGAATCTACCTACTCAAAAGGTCTTAGATGTTCTTTTCCTCCTCCTTTAGGTGTTGCTATCTTACCATTATATTGGCAAGAAGCCCCATCGTTGAATGTGAAGGGATGGGCGTGGGTCATCGTATAGTCATAGAAGGAAACCTATGGATGTTTTAGTAATTTCATTTAGGGACTAGATCGTTTACCAAATGCAACATCGAGGGTCATCGAGGGACTACGATCTTTTATCGGGGGTCTTTGCTAAAACACCCATATTCGAGGGACATGACTATTTTTACCGATAGGAAAAAAGTGAGATTACTCTAAGGTGTGTATATGTGAAAAGTATGTTTGATTGCATGTATTTTTGTCTTGATTGGGGTTCTCTATTTGTCGATTTCATGTCCCTAATTACTAGCAATATATGAAAGCAAAAAAAAAGGTGCGGAAAGTAAATATCCTACGTTATTACAAACATTAGGGGGATGGGGTGTACAGATTTACAAATGGGGATTGCAAATAAAATTAAATCCTAAGTTACTATTACAACCATATTGAATGGATAAGAATGTACAAGAAAATATGAAATGGACTTGTTTTGTTTAAGAAAAGAAATAAGTTTTGTTTAAGAAAATATTTTTAATCTTTTTGTTTTAAGAAATAAAATAAAGTATGTAAAATGTAAAATGTTTTTGGTGTTTTTGATTAGTGAAAATAGAAGTGATATAAAAAATAGTAAGGAAAAAAGAAAATAGAATCAGCGCATTGCTGAATTAAAAGAGATCAGAAGTTCTGACTCTGGCGTGCTACAAAAATAGAAATCATATTAGTAGAAATAGATAAAGTCAGAAGTTCTGGGTCCGTTGGGAACAAAGAAGATTTCAGAAGTACTGATGCCACTGGAAGAACTTAGTCTCCCCCTCCATGCTAGTCAGAACATATGCAACTTAGTCATTTCTCAACAGAACAGAAGATGCACATATAACAGTTATGGCAGGTTTTATAATGTTTCAGAAACAAGAGATATCAGAACTAATAAATCAGAAGCAAGCATGAATTTGCTAATCCTAATTTCCTTAAGAAGTTTTGAACTAATTTACTCCCTACTTAGGCATACAAATACGTGAAACCTCAGAATACGTACAACATCAGAATCATGATGTCTACATTGTACTTTTGAACATGCAAATCTGACAATGCCTAAGTAATACGATGAGAGTCAGCAGAAGCTTACCTTGCACCTGGAAAATACTCTGTGAGTTGGAATCTGATTCTGAACTCCGATGATGTTCTGAACAGCTTCTTCACATATTCAGCAGGCTGGAAGCTTTCAACTTGGACTATGAATGATTGGAAAATTCTGGAATAGCCAAGGAGAAAAGTTCTAACTTCTTTGAGATGGATGTGGATGAAGAGTGTGTTACAGTCTGGACACAGAAGTTGGGATAGCTTCTAATATGTGAATCAAAAACTGTATGGATGATTTTGGTCAAGAAACACTTGAGAAAAATGGAGTTTGAATGCAAGAATCAAATGCTAACAGGTTTTGTATTTTTGCGTTTGCAGTTTTGGACTCTTGGAATTTTAGAAGGGGTTCAAGTCTTTTTCTTTCTCCAATTTTTTGACCTTTTTACAGTTGCCAATGGCTTTCAATTTATAGGGAAAGATCTTGTAGCTTGGAGAGTACAACTATGACATGCTAGGGTGCTGCCTTGTTCTTGAAGCAAGTATGGTGGTTAGCAGCTTTAGCAGCGCCTAAGCTGGAATTGTAAGCAGGAATTAAGGAAAGGTAATCTCAAAAGCCAAAGCAACGCATGGGCCCAACACACTCTTGTTCAACAGTTTGCTTTTCCAAGACAGTAATGGTACTTCAATGCCACACGTGGGGAAATCCTTTGAACAAAGACCCAAAGGTGGTTGTGAGTATTAAATGATGATGAGATTGATCAAACCAGAAATCCTACCACGTGAGATTCTACGTCATTGCTTAATTCTGGGTCAGAAGTTCAGCTTCAGCGTGACTTAGAATAGACATCCAACTTCTGATCTTTATATCTCCTTGCTCCAGCATGTTCTGAAGGAGCTCTCATACTTTCTAAGAAGCTTGCAACACGCTTTGTAACCTTCTTTGAATTGCCCTTGCAAATTTTGACTGAACCTTTGCGAAAACTGGCCCAGAAGTTCTGACCAAACTCTGTCTTGAAAGTGTCCAGAATTTACTGAGTGCTTTAGTTTCATGGACGTGTCTTTGAAATTTTAACTTGAAATTCCAACATTTCCAAGAGAAGTTTTGTTCTGTAATGTTTCAGATCTTGTTTGAGTCCATAACTCTTGTGTTATAAGTTAATCCAGAATCAGCTTGCATCATGGTGATAATCTGATCAGAATTTCTGAGCTTGCCATATTTCTTAAACACTTAGAAAAATTCTAATTATTTAGAAATTTGACTTTTCCAAAGTAATTTTGAATTTTGAATATCTTGATGAAACAAATCTCACATTCCAACATGTCTTGATGAAATATGTTTCTGGAAACTTGATTTAGATCCAAAAGTCAAAGTTTGACTTTTTAGTGTGCAAATGACCATTTTGCCCTTGTGAATGACTTTCTTGGAAACTTTGTAATTCAAGGCTTGAAATTGGATGGAAGCAAACCTGAGGGTCCAGGGTGATCCTTTGAGAAATGAGAGGTCAAATTTTAGGGTACAACACAAGGCAATGTGCGGGGTCTTCGAAGCGTTTGTTTGTGATGCGCGATTCATGGTTTGACCAAGTTATTTTGAATATAGACGATATAGTTGCCAAGGCATCTGTAATTTGATTTCCTTTTCGTGGGATGTGACTGAAAATGATTTTTGCAAATTCTGCAGCCGGTTTTTAAAACATGATCCTGATATGGAACCAGTCTTTAGTATCCCGTTCGTTGTTGACTCAGTATATGGTTTGTGAGCATTCTTTGGAGAAGTCAGTACTGCCCATATATCGTGCCCCAGTGACTTTGAAGCCTCGTCGAACATGGATACCCAACGTGTCCCTGGCTCGGGTTCTTTGTCAGATATTGGTATTTCGTAGTTGCTTATTTTTGCAGCACCGTCTGTATTTAACCTTGGCCTGTTTCCGTAGATATACGCAATAACTTGACCATCTTCTTTGTGGCTCCGCTCTTTATATTGCCCCGTAGGTTGGTTTCTTCCAGGTCTTCCCCTGTGCTCAGATTAATGGTCTTAATAGCCTCTTGATATGGTTGCATATTGTTAGCCTTTCATTTTATTTCCCCCGCTGTTTTCTCAGAGAGTTCAAGATTTTTATCATCTTCCTCTTTAGCTTGGTTGATAGGAGTATCAAAATTATATCGGATTGCAACAGTAGCATTATCAGTGGATGAATTTGCACACTTATCATGTTTTGGTGCAGATTTAGTATATGAGACTTGTAAATGCATATGCAGAGAAATTATTGTTATTTTTAAATTTAAGATATAAATGAAAGAGAAAGAAAGGGATATTAATTGAAAACAAAATATAACTTTTATTAATCGTAAATATTGTTTGAAACAAAATAGGGAAACCCTTACAAGCAACCCCTATGCCTCGGGCTTGACATAGGTTCTTTCAAAAACAAGAAAAATTAATTAGGAAAGGAAAAGATCTAAGGAATCTCCATGGTCGTCTACCTTTTGAGTTGTTCCTCCTGGGCCTCATGCTCGGACAAATTCAGTTGCCCCTTTGGTGTTGGATATTTTGGCCCCATGTCTGCCATGCACTACATAAGTCTCTTGGATCGGAAGAAAATGTGCTTCGCCCTTCAGAGCATCTTTATATTTTCCTTCAGTGTATTATCTGAACTGGACTATCCTCTAGTACCCTAGCCTTTGTAGAGCTCTTTCGAAAGCTTCATTGTGTTCTAGTGGGAGTCTATGTCCCAACTGATATTCTTTCAGCGAGTTTATCAGGGTTTTTGCTTGTCTGCCTGCCCCAGAGTCAGTGGCTACTTCAATTGTAATTATTGTCAGCCCATCATGCAATGGCGTAGGGTCTGATGTGATGTTGGGCTTCTCAAAAGTGATGTCTTAAGAATCCAACAAATCTTGCGCCTTGTGTTT
Organism: Vicia faba; assembly: GCA_948472305.1. Classification (NCBI taxonomy): domain Eukaryota; kingdom Viridiplantae; phylum Streptophyta; class Magnoliopsida; order Fabales; family Fabaceae; genus Vicia; species Vicia faba. The sequence continues at coordinate 1,679,738,792 of OX451737.1, read as the reverse complement.
GAAAGGCCAACACTGTTCTATGGTATGTCCAGGAGAATTAGTATGATACTCGCATCTGGCATTGGCATCGTATCTTCGTGGGAGTGGTCCGACTGGAGGAGCTAGAGGCTTGAGCTTGTTGCGACTAGTTTTTAAATCAAGAGTCACCACTATTAGTTTTTATCCTAGGGAAGGGCATCTAATAGAAAACCCGAATGCGCAGATAGAGATTCTAGGTTTCGGAATCAATTAGACAAAAGGAAGGTGTTTGACACCTTTCATCTATCTTGTTCACAAGGATATTAGGTTTTAGGTTTAGGTTTTGAGTAAACAGGATTTTATGTTTTAATTAGGAGGAAAGGGTTTAAAATTTCTAATACGGGAAAGAGTTTTAATTTTTAATAGGAGAAAGGGTTTAAATTTCTAATAGGGGAAGGGTTTAAATTTTTTATAGGGGAACTCACTACGATTTTTGATCGTATGCCTACGTATCCTCTTAAGTGGAATCAGAGTCCCAATTCGTAATTCGTAGGGGGTTGGTGTTTTTTAGGGGTTTACAAACATATTTTGAATCACTTCGCACTCGGTCAGGAGTAGTGATTGTGGAGATTTTGACTGAGTGCGTAGTAAGCCAAAACTAATTTGAAACCCATTTGCAAAAGACAGTTGATTAGTTTAGTTTATTGCAAAAAATAGTTTGTTGTTTGTTGCGTATTTTTTAATCGTATTAACTACAAAAATATCTTGATTAATGCATGATTAAAAAAGATTTAATGCAAATATTATAGAAAATAATATATGCAATTTTTGAATAAAAATAATTTGGATGATAATATAGTAATATTTAAATAGTAAATAAGATATATTAGTATTAACAAATAATAAGAATAATAATATTTACATAAAAAAAGGATTATAATAATAATATATACATATAATAAAAATTAATACTAATGATAATTATAAATAATAATAATAAAAAATTAAATAATTATAACAATATAATAATAATAATATCAGAATATAATAATTATAAATAATAGAAAATAAGTGATAATATAAAAATAGGAAAAAGAATAATTTAATTAAGTTGAACCTGGGGGTGTAGTTTTAGTTATTAAGTAAAAGAGTGAGATGTTAAAAGTTAGGACCAGGTTGGCCCTAATACAGTTTCTGAAAGGGGGGTGTATATTGTTTTGTGGTTTAGCAAAATAGAAGAAAGGGGGTGTATGAAGTAATTGGGCTTAGGCCCATTGTGCTTGGAAGGAGGTCGATGCGATAAGGTGCATGAGGGATTACGATGCTTATCATGCAGACTTGGCCTATGGCCGTCTGATTAATATCGCGTGGGTAAGATTTGAGGGAGCATGTTAGCTAGCACACGGACGCGCGCACTGGATTATTAAGGAATACAAATGTTGTTTTTAATTATTTCACCCTTATTCTGTTTTTTTGTTTTTTACAGCACGCGTCTTCTCCTACCTCTCTTCCCTCTAAATCCTAAACTTCATGTTCTCTCACAGCGGCGCGACCAGATCTAACCCCTTTCTACTGTAAATTAAAACCCACACCACCCCAATACTAGTACAATAAAAAATAAAGCTGAGTTTATACCCCTTCGCGATTTTGTTTCTGACTTCAAGCTTTTGGTCCGATTTGACACTAAGCTCTTTGCGTCTTATTTGATTTGCAGGCTGCAGAGAAGATTGAAGGCGATGGTGTTGACGGTGGTTCATGGAGGTGGTTAGTAAGGAGCGGCAGAAGACAGCGACTAGGGTTCTAGATATTGGAACTCTAATCGCCTCTTACTACGATCTTCAACAGCAAGGGTTCCGGTATGCTGTTCTTCTTTGTGTTATTCCTCCGTCTCTATATTTGATTCGTCCCTGTGTTATCAATTTCTTCTCCTCTGTTTCTGTTCTCCTCCTCCTTATTTCTCTGTATAAAGTCTTCTCGCCTCTCCTGTTTTTGTTCATTCATGAGAGATTCGAACTCGCGATCTTATATTTGCAAGCTTGTTTCCTTACCAGTTGTGCTATCTTACTTATTCAAAATAAAAAACCAATTGAAAGTACATGAATACGAGCAAATATTTATTTATTCAAAAATACAAATTATCTGATATAGATCACTATATTTTTAAATAGGTTTTGAAGCGAATATTTTAAAAAACTCAGAATGTTTAATATAATTAAATCAAAGGAGTTTTATATTTGTAACACCCAAATTCAAAAATAAGTTTGACGGTAGCACTAAGGTGGGCAAATTTGGGGTATGGCAGCTGCCCCTATTTAATAACTCTTCAATTGAATGGCGCAAGAATGCATAGGTATTTGTTCATTTGAATCAGAGATTTATTAAATAATGGAAGACCCCCAAAATTTGACAAAAGATTGGCTAGATAGGTTTACGCTGATATAGCATACCCCCAGGGGTTGGCTAGATAGGTTACGCTGATATAGTATAGCCCCAAGAGTTTTGAAGAGAATAGGCAAAGATGATGATGTATCACTTTACCAGGATGTGACGACGAGGCAGGTGGTTTTGAGCTTGAGAGATTAATGTTGTATGTCTTGGTTTGGTTTTGATTATTCACCCATTTGGAGGATGAATAAAAAAAATAATTGATGATGCATGGCTGCTTAAAAACTGAGGCCATGGGTTATGTTTTCGAATCGCTGCATGACGTCTGAGGCGATGGGCTATAGTTTTGGGATAAAGAAAACACATTGTTGCATGAAGTCTAATGCAATGAGTTAAAGTTTTGTTTTCTTTTGAGCATTTTAACATGAAGTCTGAGGCGATAGGCTAGAGTTTTGGGATAAAGAAAACACATTGTTGCATGAAGTCCGATGCAATGGGTTAAAGTTTTGTTTTCTTTTGAGCATCACAGCATGAAGTCTGAGGCGATGGTTCGTGTTACAAAGTGAAGAAGTGTACATTGTTGCATGAAGTTTGAGGCAATGAGTTTGATTCGCAAATTGTTACGTGAAGTCTGATGCGATAGGCTGGATTTTATGGAATAAAGAAACACATTGTTGCATGAAGACTAAGGCAATGGGTCAAGTTTGCAAATCACTGCGTGAAGTCTAATGTGATAAGCTAAATTTGTTGTTTCGAACATCGCTGCATGAAGTTTGAGAAAATGGTATGGAGTTTGGAACACATTGCTGCATGAAGTCTGAGGCAATGGGTTTAGTTCGCAAATCACCGCGTGAAGTCTGATGTGATAAGATAAATTTATTGCTTCAAACATCGCTGCATGAAGTCTGAGACGATGATCTGGAACTTGGCATAACGAAACACATTGCTGCATGAAGTCTGAGGCAATGGATTAGGTTCACAATCGCTGCGTGAAGTCTGAGGCGATAAGCTAGGTTTTTTTTCCGAGCATCACTGCATGAAGTCTGAGGCGATGATCTAGGTTTTGGGAAAACATTGCGGCTTAGAGGAAATGTAATGAGTTTTGAGAATACATTACGGCTTAGAGGAAATGTACTGAGTTTTGAGAACACATTGCGGCTTAGAGGCAATGCACCAAGTTTTGAGAATTCATTGTAGTTTAGAGGCAATGTGTTGGATTGGATAATACATTGCGGCTTAGAGGCAATGTGTTGAGTTTGTGTAATACATTGCGGCTTAGAGGCAATGTGTTGAGTTTTGGGTAATACGTTGCAGCTTAGAGGCAATGTGTTGATTTTTGAGGATACATTGTGACTTAGAGGCAATGTGTTGAGTTTGAGGATAAATTGCGGCTTAGAGGCAATGTGTGGAGTTTGAGGATACATTGCGGATTAGAGGCAATGTGTTGAGTTTGAAAATACATTGCGGCTTGGAGGAAATGTTCTGAATTTTGCAAATACATTACGGCTTAGAGGAAATGTTCTAAATTTTGCAAATACATTGCGGCTTAGAGGAAATGTAATGAGTTTTGCGAATACATTGTGGCTTAGAGGCAACTTAATGATTTTCACGGATACATTGCAACTTAGAGGCAATGTACTGGGTTTGTAAGGAACTCATCACTGCAGGAAGACTTAGGTGATGGGCTGAATGTGTCACGGCATGAAGACTGAGGTAACAGGTTGAATCGTAGGAGAAGTAATGTGTTGGTTGACCCTTAGATAGTTGAATGAGGGTGAGATTATTTGTCTGTTTGCTATGTGTTATGCATGCATATTGAATGTTGTATGTATGCGAAATGTATGATGTTTGACATTGACATGGAACCCTGACTATATGCGTATTGTATGCAAGAATGCATAGTGTATGTATGCTCGAGATATGCAAAATGTGTGTATGTATGAAATGTGTGTAAGATGCGCGTATGCCTTGAAATGTTATGAAGACTATTTCTGGAATTCTCCTTTAAACCATTGGCTTAGAGTTACCAATTCCTGGTTTTGTATGTTATGTCATCGTAGCATTGTTGAACTTGAATGTTAGAAAAATTCAAACATTGATTTTTTATGGTGAGCACGGGTGTAGACGTAGATGTAGACACGTGTAATGGGATATGTGTAGTTTTGTATGTTGTGAGCGCATGTGTAGACGTATGTATAGAATTGACAGAAGTACACATGTGCGTGGACACGTGCGAACATAGACTTCGTGTTGCAAGTGTAGGCATAGGCACTGACATGGACGTAAACTTTGTATACGGACGCGTAGATATGTGTATAGACTTTGTATTGTTGAGTGCAAGCATAGGCGCAGATGTACGTGTGGGCGTATTCTTTTTGCATCGTGAGTGTAGATATAGGCATAGACCTATGTGTAGACTTTTGTGTTGCTAGACGTAGGAGTAGCCAAGTGCGTGGACATAGACGTGAATTTTCTTTCAATATTTTTCTGACCAAAATGTTTTTTCGATGTTTTGTCAAATGCTTTTATTTTGTTAATCCTCGAAATGACTTCAAGAAAATATTCACAAGTAATGATCGTAGTGTTTTGTAAATAAGTCTGGGAAAAGAAAAAATGCAATTTGAAAGATGCAAAGAAAGCAAATGTTTTATTGATATGCCTCTGAATAGGCGAGAATACAAGATGTAATTCTTAGAAAGAGGTAATTACAAAAAGTTTTAAACTGTAAATGGAAATAAATATTATAATTGCTACGGCTGTTCCCCAATATCCTTTTAATGATCTTATCTCCCTTGCTTTTGAGTTGAATGATTCAGATCTATCTCTCCCTTCGTGGTTCGTAGTCACAGTTCTTAGATCACAGTCTTTTTGTTCTTTATTTCTTTGTATGAGGTCCCTAACTTTTTCCTAGATTGCCCTTGCGGGTTTTCAATCCACCGGGATAAATTTTTTTGTTATATGCCCCTAATTTTTGCTTGGATCACCCTTTATGGTTTTCAATCCACCGGGATGCTCCTTTTTGCCTAAGTCGCCCGTTTAGGGTTCGAGATTAGCGAGCTTCTTGTACATAGTATTTTTGACTGCATCTGAATTTGCCGGATGCGGTAGTTCTTCCCCATCCATTGTTATGAGGATAAGATTACCACCGGAGGATGCTGTTTTGACTATGTACGGACCTTCGTAATTGGGGGTCCGTTTACCACTTGAGTCGAGGCGAGGTAGCAGAATCTTCTTGAGTACTAGACCATGTCATGGTTCATCTTGTACAGTATACCGTTACTTTGAAATAATTCTGAGGCTATATTCCATAGAGTTTATTTTTCGATGCTAGAGGCACTTTCTGGATGTTCTTATTTTTTCCAAGTACTTCTTGATATCGTAAAACCAAGGCTTGTCATCCGGTCTTTCTTTGATAGCAAGGCAATGTGTGGGCTCTTCGAAGTGTCTGTTTGTGATGCACGATTCGTGTTTTGACCAAGTTATCTTTAACATAGACGATATAGTGGACAGGGCGTCCGCCATTTGGTTTCCTTTTCGTGGGATATGACTGAAAATGATCTTTGTGAATTCCATAGTCAGTTTTAAAACATGATCCCGATATGGAATCAGTTTTGGATGCTTGGTATCCCATTCACCATTGACTTGGTATATGGCTTGTGAGCATTCTTTGGAGAAGTCAATATTGCCCCCATATCGTGCCCTGGTGCATTTAAAGCCTCGTCGAACGTGGATACCCAACATGACCCTGGCTCGGGTTTTTCGTCAGATCTTGGTATTTCGTAGTTGCTTATTTTTACAGCACTGTCTGTATTTGGCCATGGCCTGTTTATGTAGATATGCACAATAACTCGATCAACTTCTTTGTGGCTCCGCTTTGACATTTCCCCTTAGCTTGGTTTCTTCCGGGTCTTCCCCTGTGCTCAGATTAATATCCTCTTGATATGGTTGCGTATTGTTAGCTTTCTTTTTATTTCTCTCACCATTTTCTCAGAGAGTTCCAGATCTTTATCATCTTCCTCTTTAGCTTGGTAGATAGGAGCGTCAAAATTATATCAGATCATAGCAGTACCATTATCGGTGGTTTTGGGCATGAATTTGCACACTTATCATGTTTTGGCGCGGATTTAGTATATGAATATTTGAAAATGCATATGCAAAGAAAGTATTCCATTTTTAAATTTGAGATATAAATGCAAGAGAAAGACAGAGATCTTAATTGAAAACAAAACTTAACTTTTATTAATCGTAAATATTGTCTGAAATAAAACAGGGAAACCATTACAAGCAACCCCTACGCCTCGGGCTTGACATAGGTTCTTTCGAAAACAAGAAAATTTAATTAGGAAAGAAAAAGATCTCAAGAATCTCCATGGTTGTCCATCTTTTGAGTTTTTCTCCTGGGGTGCATTCTTGGATGAATTCATTTGCCCCTTTGGTGTTGGCTTCGTTGAATATTTTTGCCTCATGTCTGCCATGCACTACTCCATCATTGACAAAAGTATCTTGGGTGTGAGGAAAATGTGCTTTGCCCTTCAGAATAGCTTTATATTTTCCTTCAGAGTATTGTCCGAACTGGACTATCCCCTGGTCCCTTAGCCTTTGTAGAGCTCTTTTGAAAGATTCATTGTGTTCTAATGGGAGTCCATAGCCCGGCCGATATTATTTCAGCGAGTTTATTGGGGTTTTTGCTTATCTTCTTGCCCCAGAGTCAGTGACTACTTCAATTGTGTTTATTGTCAGCCCATCGTGCGACAGCGTATGGTCTGATGTGATGTTCGGCTTCTCGAAAGTGATGTCTCGAGAATCCAATAAATCCTGCACCTTGTGTTTGAAAGGCCAACACTGTTCTATGGTATGTCAAGGAGAATTAGCATGAAACTCGCATTTGGCATTGGCATCATATCTTCATGGGAGTGGCCCGACTAGAGGAGCTAGAGGCTTGAGTTCCACTAAGGATGCCTTAACTAGCTGTTGCAATAACTGGCTAGGTGGCATAGGGAGTGGATCTAATTTCCTGGGTGGCCTTCTGCCTTGCTGCTGCCCTAACGGGATCACTAATGGTTGTTGAACCCTGGGTTGTGGTGCTATAGCATTAATCTCTCCCTCCTTTCCTTTGGTGAAGTTTGAAGCAAGCCGTTTTGAATTGTATGGAGCATTTGATGGTCCCCCTGATATCTTCCCACTTTTTATCCTGATCTTGATTCTTTCTTCGATGGTTACTAGGTATGAGAACCCCGAAGAGATACTTCCAACAATCATCTCATAATTCAGCCCGTGCGAAGTTCCCATGAACGTGTCTACTAACTTCTTCTCTAATAGTGATGGTTGCTCACGGGATTCCAATTCCCTCCATCTCTGAGCATACTCTTTGAAGGACTCTTCTTTCTTCTGGGATAAATTCTGGACTTGCATGCGGGTAGGCTCCATGTCCAGGTTATATTTGTAATGCTTTAGGAAAGCATTAACAAGATCTACCCAAGTTCGAATATACGTTCGTCCAATTGCATATACCAGTCTGAAGATGCCCCACTCAGGCTATCTTGAAAATAGTGAATCATGAGCTTCTGATCGTGGGCATGGGCATGCATCTTCCTGCAATACATGTGAAGATGATTTCTTTGACAAGTAAGCCCCTCGTATTTTTCAAATTTAGGTACTTTAAACTTTGGTGGAATCACCGCATCTGGAACTAGGCCCATTTCGAGAGCGTCTACTTCGAAAGCATCAAAACCCTCCACAACTTTTAATCTTTCCTCCAGGGCTTTGTACTGATTCATAACTAATGGATTATCAACAACATGAGTACCAGTTGTCTTTAATGGATATTGGTTGGCATCCTCTGGGTTGTGGTCTTCGTATTGCAGGTCCAAGTAGTTGTCTGCATTATTGGTTGGAATCTGTAGGGTACGAGATGCCCCTGCTTTTGGCGGTGGTGGGACAAACCCTTCAGTTTCAGCTTCTTGTTGGGCCATGATGGACTTTGGGAGTCCTACTTCTGGCTCTTTCCTTAGCTGGTGACCACTTGATGCACCAATCTTATTAGCTACTTCTTCGAAAGCTACCCTGGGAATCTGGTCTTTCCTGTCAATGATGTTCTTCAAAGCTAGGAGAACTTGACTCACATCTCCCTTCATTGAAGTTACATCATCCTTTACTTGGTTGAGATCCTCTTTGAATGCAACCTGAGTTTCCTCGATTTTCTCCATTGCTTTTTGTTGATAGGCCCTTGTTTGATATGGAGGCAAAGGAGGTGGAGATCTTCTTCTACCAACGGTTTAACTAGAGAGATTTTTTTATTAAAAAATGAGTTTTAATATGATATACAGGTGTTCGTGAATTCATGCATGCGAATAAATGTGTACGAATATGAAAGGGGTTAACTGTCCTATTCACTTGGGTATGTATCCGTGTTTTTCTTATTATTTTACTTAGAGACTATCTTTAAAATAGATACGCAAACGAGATGTGGAAACAAAATGCCTTTATTGAAGGTAACATAATTCAGATATTGAAAAATATTACAATCTTTAACCAAAACTTTATTTGCATGAAATCAACCTTGACTTGACAAAGCCTGCGGATATCTGATCTAGAAGTCATCCACCTTGACTTGACAAAGCCTGGGAAAATCTTCAATACATTATTTCCTTTTCGTGGCTTTGATTTCAGACATGTTTGGCGTGTTGACGCGAGCAGGTTGTTTCCTTCTGTGTCCATTTTTAAAGACAGTCACCGAGATCTTGATTTTAATTTTTTTGGTACCCCGTGAATAAGACAAAGAAACAAGTGATGAATATATGATAAAATGTATGACGAATACATGAAATACATGAATGCATAGGTGTAAGGTTGAGTGACGGGGTTATATGATAAGTACCCCTATAAGGTAGGGATGTATGGTTTAGTGACGGGGTTTTTGTGATAAGTATCCTTAGAAGGTAGGTTCCTTAATTTTGACCTACGGTTGATCTACCCTCCCAGAAGGTGGTTTCCTTAAGGGTATCATGAATAACACCAGAGAGAAAAGACACAAGGGCATCCCTTAGGTGGAGCCTCTTTACGAACTGAGACTTTCGTCTCAAAGTCGTGAAAGATCTGGTCATGAGATATATGGGTTAAGGTCGTTACAAAGAGTCATGGGTGACCTTCCAAAGTCCTACTTGTCAAGAGGATATATCTCGATAAGTATTCCTTTTTCGGAAGTCCACCGACTCTAGGAGAAGTCGTCACATAAACTCACAGGGATGATGTACCCCCTAAGCTAATAGACGAACCTTCTTTCTAAGGGTTATCGAAAATACTTTTTGAGATAGAAAAATCCCGCCATGCAGTAAATATATGATAATAGGAGAAATTGACAGTAAATAAATAAATGCAATAAAGTATACAAATATAATAAATAAATAAAAAGCAAATGAAAATAGAAACCTAAAAATACCTAAACCCAGGGATAAGGAGAGTCCCCATCAGAGTCGCCAGTTGTAGTAATCGGATTTAAAATCAAGAGTCGCCACTATTAGTTTTTATCCTAGGGAAGTGCATCTAATAGGAAACCCTAATTCCCAGACAGAGATTCTAGGTTTCCGACTCAATTAGACAAAAGGAAGGTGTTAGGCACCTTTCATCTACCTTGTTCACAAGGATATTAGGTTTTAAGTTTAGGTTTGGGGTAAACAGAGTTTTAAGTTTTAATTAGGAGGAAAGGGTTTAAAATTTCTAATATGGGAAAGAGTTTTAATTTTTAAAAGGAGAAAGGGTTTAAATTTCTAATAGGGGAAGGGTTTAAATTTTTATAGGGGGACTCGCTATGATTTTTGATCATATGCCTACGTATCCTCTTAAGAGGAATCAGAGTCCCAATTTTTAGTTCGTAGGGGTTGGTGTTTTTTAGGGGTTTACAAACATATTTTGAATCACTTTGCACTCGGTCGAGAGTAGTGATTGCGGAGATTTTGATTGAGTGCGTAGTAAGCCAAAATTAGTTTGAAACCCATTTGCAAAAGACAGTTGATTAGTTTAGTTCATTACGAAAAATAGTTTGTTGTTTGTTGCGTATTTTTTAATCGTATTAACTGTAAAAATATCTTGATTAATGCATGATTAAAAAAGATTTAATGCAAATATTATTGAAAATAATGTATGCAATTTTTGAATAAAAATAATTTGGATGATAATATAGTAATATTTAAATAGTAAAAAAGATATATTAGTATTAACAAATAATAAGAATAATAACATTTACATAAAAAAGAGGATTATAATAATAATATATACATATAATAAAAACTAATACTAATGATAATTATAAATAATAATAATAATAATAATAATAATAATAATAATAATAATAATAATAATAATAAATTAAATAATTATAACAATATAATAATAATAATATCAGAATATAATAATTATAAATTATAGAAAATAAGTGATAATAAAAAAAATAGGAAAAAAATAATTTAATTAAGTTGGACCTAGGGGGTGTAGTTTTAGTTATTAAGTAAAAGAGTGGGGGTGTTAAAAGTTAGAACTAGGTTTGCCCAAATACAGTTTTTGAAAGGGGGGGTGTATATTGTTTTGTGGTTTAGCAAAATAGCATAAAGGGGGTGTAGGAAGTAACCTGGCCTAGGGCCCATTGTGCTTGGAAGGAGGCCAATGCGATTAGGTGTATGAGGGAGTACGATGCTTATCATGCAGACTTGGCCTATGGCCGTCTGATTAAGATCGTGTGGGTAAGATTTGAGGGAGCACGTTAGCTAGCACACGGACGTGCGCACTGGATCATTAAGGAATACAAATGTTGTTTTTAATTATTTCACCCTTATTCTATTTTTTGTTTTGTTTTTTACAGCACGCGTCTTCTCCTACCTCTCTTTCCTCTAAACCCTAATCTTCATGTTCTCTCACAGCGGCACGACCAAATCTAACCCCTTTCTACTATAAATCAAAACCCACACCACCCCAATACTAGTACAATCAAAAAGAAAGTTGAGTTTATATCCCTACGCGATTCCATTTCTGACTTCAAGCTTTTGGTCCCATTTGACGCTAAGCTCTTTGCATCTTGTTTGATTTGTAGGTCACGGAAAAGATTACAGACGGTGGTGTTGAAGGTGGTTCACGGAGATGGTTAGCAAGGAGTGGAGGAAGATAGCGACTAGGGTTCCATATATTGGAACTCTAATCGCCTCTTACTACGATCTTCAACGGCAAGGGTTCCGGTATCCTATTCTTCTTTGTGTTCTTCCTTTGTCTCTGTATTTGATTCGTCCTTATGTGATCAATTTCTTCTCCTCTATTTTTGTTCTCCTCCTCCTTATTTCTCTGTATAAATTCTTCTCGCCTCTCCTGTTTTTGTTCTTTGATGAGAGATTCGAACTCGCGACCTTATATTTGCAAGCGTGTTTCCTTACCAATTGTGCTATGTTACTTATTCAAAATAAAAAACCAATTGAAAGTACATGAAGACGAGCAAATATTTATTTATTCAAAAATGCAAATGATTTGATATAGATCACTATATTTTTATATAGGTTTCGAAGCGAATATTTTAAAAAACTCAGAATGTTTAATTTAATTAAATCAAAGGAATTTTATATTTGTAACACCCAAATTCGAAAATAAGTTTGACGGTAGCACTAAGGCGGGAAAATTTGGGGTATGACAGAGCTCCACTAAGGATCCCTTAACTAACTGTTGCAATAACTTGCTAGGTGGCATCGGGAGTGGATCAAATTTCCTGGGTGGCCTTTTGCCTTGATGCTGCCCTAATGGGATCACTAATGGTTGTTGAACCCTAGGTTGTGACGCTACAACATTAATTTCTCCCTCTTTTCCTTTGGGGAGGTTTGAAGCAGGCCTCCTTGAATGGTAGGGAGTGTTTGATGGCCCCCCTGATATCTTTTCACTTTTTTACCCCATTCTCGATTCTTTCTCCGATGGTTACTAGGTCTGAGAACCCCGAAGAGATACTTCCAACCATCATCTCGTAATACATCCCGTGCAAAATTCCCATGAACGTGTCTACTAACTCCTTCTCTAACAACGATGGTTGCACACGGGATGCCAATTCCCTCCATCTCTGAGCAAACTCCTTGAAGGACTCTTCTTTCTTCTGGGACAAATTATGGAGTTGCATGCGGGTAGGCGCCATGCCCAGGTTATATTTGTAATGCTTTAGGAAAGCATTAGTAAGATCTTCCCAGGTTCGAATATACGTTCGCTCCAATTGCATATACCAGTCTGAAGATTCCCCACTCATGCTATCTTGAAATTAATGGATCATCACTTCTGATCGTGGGCATGGGCATGCATTTTCCTACAATACATACGAAGATGATTTCTTGGACAAGTGATCCACTTGTACTTTTCAAAGTCAGGTACTCTGAACTTTGGTGGAATCACCACATCAGGAACTAGGCCCATTTCGAGAGTGTCTACTTCGAAAGCGTCGAAACCCTCCACAACTTTTAATCTTTCTTCCAGGGCTTTGTACTTATTCATCACTAATTGATTATTAACAACATGAGTACCATTCGTCTTTGAGGGTGCTTGGTTGGCATCCTCTGGGTTGTGGTCTCCGTATTGCAGGCCCAAGTAGTTGTCTGCTTTATTGGTTGAAATCTGTAGGGTATGAGATGCCCCTGCTTTTGGTGTTGCTAGGACAAAACCTTCAGTTTCAGCTTCTTGTTTGGCCATGACGGACTTTTGGGGTCCTTCTTCTGGCTCTTTCCTTGGCTGGTGACTGCTTGATGCACCAATAGTTTGGGCTACTTCCTTAAAAGCTTCTCTAGGAATCTGGTCTTATCTGTCAATAATGTTATTCAAAGCTAGGAGGACTTGACTCAGGTCTCCTTTAATTGAAGTGACGTTACCCTTTACTTGGTCAAGATCCTCTTTGAATGCAGTATGATTTTCCTGAATTTTCTCTATTGCATTCTGTTAGTAGGCCCTTGTTTGATATGGAGGAAAAGGAGGTGGAGACCTTCTTCTACCAATGGTTCAACTGGAGAGATCTTTGTGAAAAATATGTTTTGACATGATATGCGGGTGTTCTATAAATGCATGCGTGCGAACGGATATCTATGAATATGAAATGGTTACTTGTTTTGAACGTCTTATTCACTTGGGTATGTATTTGTCTTTTGCTTATTATTTTACTTAGCGACTATCTTTAAAATAGATATTCAAACGAGATGTGGAAACAAAATTACTTTATTGGAGGTAACATGATTCAGATATTGAAAAATATTACAATCTTAAACCAAAACTTTATTTGCGTGAAATCAAGCAAAAGGAAATAAGTCTTCTAGGTGCGCCTGCGGATGTCTGATCTGGAAGTCATCCACCTTGACCTGACAAAGGTTGAGAAAATCTTCGGCACATTATTTCCTTTTCATGGCCTTGATTTCAGACATGTTTGGCGTGCTGAGGCGGACAAGTTGTTTCCTTCGGTATCCATTTTTAAAGACAGTCACCGAGATCTTGATTTTATTTTTTGTACCCCATGAATAAGACAAAGAGACGTGTGACGAATATATGATGAATGTGTGACGAATACATGAAATATATGAATGCGTGGGTGTAAGGTTGAGTGACGGGAATTTTTTGTAATAAGTACCCTCATAAGGTAGGTTCCTTAGTCTTGACCTACAGTTATTCTACCCTCCTAGAAGGTGGTTTTCTTAAGGGTGTCATGAATAACACCAGAGGGAAAAGGCACAAGGGCCTCCCTTAGGTGGAGCCTCTTTACATACTGAAACTTTCGTCTCAAAGTCATGAAAGATCTCGTCATGAGATTTTAAGTTAAGGTCGTTACAAAGAGTCATGGGTGACCTTCCAAAGTCCCACTCGTCAAGAGGATATCTCTCGATAAGTATTCCTTTTTCGGAAGTCCACCGACTCTAGGCGAATTCGTCACATAAACTCGCAGGGATGATGTACCCCCTAAGCTAATGGACGAACCTTCTTTCTAAGGGCTATACTGGAAATATTTTTGAGGAAAAAACCCGTCACGCAGTAAATATATGATGATAAGAGAAATTGACAGTAAATAAATAAATGTGATAAAATAGATAAATACAATAAATAAATAAAACAAATAAAAACAGAAACCCCAAAAATACCTAAACCTAGGGTTAAGGAGAGTCCCCAATGAAGTCGCCAGCTGTAGCAACTGGTTTTTAAATCAAGAGTCGCCACTATTAGTTTTTATCCTAGGGAAGGGAACCTAACAGAAAACCCTAATTCGCAGACAGAGATTCTTGATTTCAGACTCAATTAGACGAAAGGAAGGTGTTAGGAATCTTTCATCTACCTTGTTCACAAGGATATTAGCCTCTAGGTTTAGGTTTGGGGTAAACTGGATTTTAAGTTTTAATTAGAAAGAAAAGTGTCCTAATTTTTTAATAGGGGAACTCGCTACGATTTTTGATCGTATGCCTACGTATCCTCTTATGAGGAATCAGAGTCCCAATTCGTAGTTCGTATGAGTTGGTGTTTTTAGGGGTTTGCAAACATATTTTGAATCACTTCGCACTCGATCGGGAATAGTGATTGTAGAGATTTTGACTGAGTGCGTAGTAAGCCAAAGCGAGTTTGAAACCCATTTGCAAAAAGACAGTTGATTAGTTTAGTTTATTGTGAAAAATAGTTTGATGATTTGTATGTGTTTTTTAATCATATTATTTGCGAAGATCTTGATTAATGCACGATTAAAAAATTTAATGCAAATAACATATAAAATAATATGTGATTTTAATATGAAAATAATTTATTTGATCATATAATAATATTTAAATAATAAATAAAATATAGGAATAATAATATTTATATAAAAGGGATAGTAAATAATCACATATACCTAAGAGATAAATAATATTTGCGTCTAATAAAAATAATGAAATAAAATTAATAGCTAATAATTATAATATAATAATAAAAAATATAATAATAAAAAATATAATAAAATTAAATAAATAATATGAGAAAAATGGAATTAAAAGTAAAAAAGAATTTAATTTAATTAAAACCAAGGGGTGCAATATTAGTTATGCCAGTAAAATAGGGGGTGTCTTAAAAGCAGGCCAGGCTGGCCCAAATGTAATTCTGAAAGGGGGGGGGGGGGGGTGTGCAGTTGTTCATGTTTTAGAAATATGGGCAAAGGGGGGGTTGTAGAAAGTATTGGGCTTAGGCCCAACACGTTTTTGAAAGAGGGTTGAGAGGTTTGCGTGTTGCGTGGGAGTAAGGGCATACGGTGGACTTGGCCTCATGGCCGTCCACCGATGATCAAACGGATAATAATAAGAGGAACATGATAACACCATGAACGCGCGTATATTGGATCCAGACGGAAAAATAGAACTGTTTTTATCATTTTCATATTTCATTTCGTTTTACAGTGAGCTTTATCTTCCTCTCTTTTCTCTTTCCTTAAGCTTTTCTTCTTTTCTCCCTAATTTCACGTCGCGGCGGCGCTACAAATCATCTCCCTACCCACCATAAACCGATAACCCTCACTCAATCAAACGATATTAAAACAACAAAAACTAAGAATTTACCCCTTTTTCAATTTCCGTTCTCTGATTACACGCCTCCGACCTGCTAACCTTTCTTCTTCTCCTTGCTTGCAGGTTCTAGCGATGCTTCAGAGATGATGGTTGGCAGCGCGGTAGCAACGGCGGCGGAGATGATGTCGCGCGATTAGGGTTTCAGATGTTGAAACCCTAATTGCCTCTAACTTTGGTCTTCAACAAGGTGGTTCTTCCCTTCTTCCAGCAAGTCTATTCTTCTTCTGCCAATATCTATTCGTCCTTCCCCTGCTTCTGTGAAAAATCCTCCCCCTATTATGTACTTCTGTATTTGTACTTATAGGTTTATTTTTAGGGTTTTCAATTTCTGTTATAGGTTTATTAACACATATTTAGGGAAATAGATTTAGGAATTTAGTAAATTATGGATTTCAGATTATTGTAATTGATTTGGATTGTATATTAACAATTCTGTATTGAATGTAATAGATTCGATCATACTGTGATTTCTGGACTTTGCATCAATTTGCAGATTTGGTGATTTGATTTAGTTCTTTTTTTTAACAATAGCTTGTTAGTGCCAAAAAACGTGCGTGAATTTAGTTTAATTGGAACAGTTGTTGTTGATCTTGGGCATGCGTGTTTAATCTTATATTCAGCTCGGCAACACGATTTCTTTTACAGTAAACGTGTTTTTTTAATATGATTGGGCCCAAATCTCTTTAAAACTGCAGTCCAAACAGAAACTTTTTGAAACAAGCATCCTTAATAAATGGAATAAATAATGTTTAATCTAATATCCTTTTTATTGATAAAACATTATTATAAACGGTTTATCAGTAAAATATCACATTCTCTTAAAGAAATATATATTATTTATTATCTTTATTTTTTTTACTAAAATAATAACACACAGTTTTAATAGCAATTCTTTTTTCCTAAAACAAAACAACAACAAAACAATAAATGGGTTGCTAAGACTCAATGGGCTTGTAACCAGAATTACACCTTTCCTTTTGCTATTTACTTACCCAAAACGAAATGAACATATCCTAATGGGCTTTAAATTGCAATTTTGAACTCCTTTTTTTTACCAACAACAGTCATTTCCAGAGGACCTTAATTTAATTTAACCTCAAACAACTTAGACTTAAGTTGTCTTTAAGAATTAAGGACTTAATAGTTTAATAACTTAGAAATTATCAATTTTGAAACAAATGTCCATTTTCGAATCTCATGGGCCATACCCCAACATGCTTCGCGAATAAGTTTATGGGTCTTTCTGATTTAAAAAGCCCCGCCTTCCTGAATTAAAATACACCCCCTAATCATCTTGGATAGAGATGGACCATTAGATACTGTTGTACCATCTTTAATTAAATATTTTTCTTTCTTAATTTCGAAAATAAAATCATTGAGGTAGGACAAATTTGGGGTACGACAGGTAGAATTTTTTGTTAATATCATAGATGAATAATATTGTCTAAGGTACTTGAGATTAATACCTTATCCCCTTGATGTATCTTCAAACAAAGGGGAACCTAAAAGTTCTCCACATATTGAGTTGTCTTGATTAACTCGACCATTAAAAGCCCTAACATTGATAGATAGATCCAATAACATGTACACGTCCTCTAGGGTGACGGTACATTCACCGCATGAAAGATGAAACGTGTGTGTTTCGGGTCTCTATCTTTCCACCAAGTCGAGAATAAATTTATAATCAACATGGTAGGAGTCTATTTTGATTGCATTACCAAAATCGACTTGTCATAAATACGGTTCTATCAACTCCTCGTGTGGAACATATTCATGTACACGACAAAGAAATCTCTTTGGATCCTAACAAAAAATAATTAAGGAAAGGTAATATAAGAATAGTAAGCAAAAACTTATATTATTTCTAAATAATAACTTACAAAGGAAGCAATATTGTTGATGGTTCCTCTATGTTTCTCACCCTTGGTCCATAAAGCAATTTTTTGGAATGCTCTTGTGTGGTTGTTGCAGATAACTTACAAATAGTGTGTGTTGATGATGAAAATATGAAGAAGAATATGGTATTTATAACTTAGAGAGGTAGTCACGTGAAGATATTTTTGCATGTAGGACAACACCCATACGCCATACATAAGGGTTCATCCTTTTAATGTTGTTGTCATGCGCTATACATAAAGGCATATCATGTTGCATGCATCGCAGATTTACTGCAGGCGTGCTAGGGGGAGACAGGCTAGTTGCATGCATCCAAAGTAGGTTTGACATGAAATAAATAGTAGCATGCGCCTTACACTATGGCGCCTGTGTTGTTTTTGTAGTGCATGTGCCATACATTATGGCGCCTATGTATTATTTATTTATCCCATGCCTTTTCAACTTATTTAAATGCATAAGTCACGCTGCATCAAACCAAAATACACTGCTAGCAAACTAAATCTATCACATAATGGCTCATACAAAATAATTTTACACTATCAATTCTCATATAAACAGTGATACATTCAACTGTGAAAAGTTTGGGTTTAATTTTCATAATACTGATTTTACTTGGTTTAGAATAAACAGTAGATCAGATTTTTCATATTTCAAAAAGAGATAAGAGGCGGATTTGCAGTTTGGTCCAGTTTACCAAATTATTTGCAAGAGTTCATTCATATTTGACAATAACCAAGTCAGATATTTTCAACTAAAGGTTCGCGATGATGATGATGTTCAAAATATATTTCAAACTCACGATCATTCTGGGTTCAACAAAATTGAGTTGTATGTTTTACTATAAAAACCTCAATAGTCTTAGCTCGTTGATCCATCACAAGTTTTTGAAGAAACTGACAACGACCATACCGAAGTAGATGTTATCAACGACAAAGAAGAAGAGACACTGGTTGATTTTATTGTGAATGATGACTTTGTATACCACGAGCACAAACCATTACCTACGAGCCATATGTATTTTCCTTCAGGTCATATGATAAACTTGAACTTGGAAGAAGACGAATCAACCTCAGATATCTTTCACAACCCGTATATGCAGACTGAGGGAGTGTTAAAAGTTGGAGATAGATTTTGAACAAAAGAAGAATGTGTGAGAGCTATAAAATATTTCACATGGAAATATAAGCGAATTTTACTGTAGATCACACAAATTCAGGGAGGTACATCATTCTATGTCATCAAAAATCGATGTGCATGTTTAGACAATTAGCATCTTACAGGAAGAGAAGTGATTCCTAGGAAATAAGTTTTATTGATCCACCTCATACTTGCATTACCACCAATTTGACGCAAGATCCTCGGAAACTCAACTATCAGTTAATCTGCTAGGAAATCTTGCCTCTCATTAGCAATGATCCATCATTGAAAGTGAGTATAATCATCTCTCATATCGTTACACGATTCAATTATACTCCCTCTTATAGGAAGGCATGTGTAATGACGATTAAATTAGTTAAACTAGTATACGGAAATTGGGAGGATTCATATAAAGAACTTCCAAAAAAATTGGTGGCACTCAAGTGTTATGCTCTAGGAACTGTTGCAATTTTGGATACACTCCCGAGATTTATCCTGGACATAACTTGTGTTAGTGGAAATAGAATATTCTATCGACTATTTTGGGCGTATGAACCATGCATTAAAGGTTTTGCATACTGCAAACCTATTATACAAATTGATGGAACATAATTGTACGAGAAATATAAAGGAATGTTACTCATGGCAGTGGCACAAGATGGAAACTGTAATATTTTTCCAATTGCCTTCGCTCTGGTTGAAGGTAAGATTGCTGGTGGGTAAATTTTCTTTCTCAAGCATATCAAATTACATGTTTCTCCTCAACCTAATCTATGTTGGATTTCATATAGACATCCATCTATTGAGAGTGCTTACAATAACCGTGATAACGGTTGGCAAGATCCCCCTTCTACGCATATCTATTGCATTAGACATAT
This sequence comes from Vicia faba, assembly GCA_948472305.1. NCBI lineage: Eukaryota > Viridiplantae > Streptophyta > Magnoliopsida > Fabales > Fabaceae > Vicia > Vicia faba. The sequence continues at coordinate 1,679,718,967 of OX451737.1, read as the reverse complement.
TGCATAAAACTTCATATGGGATATCAAAGACTAGATGCTTTGTAAATAATTATGAACATGAGTATGCCTTAATAGAACCATTATTCCATCACTACCGCGAAAAGACCAGGTTGACAAACGCGGATGCGTTAAGGTGGATCGATAACATTCCAGTGCAGAAATGTACCCGGGCATTTGAAAATGGTCAGCGATGGGGCCACATGATACCAAATCTTATGGAATCAATGAACTCTATCTTCAAAGGTATCAGAAACCTACCGATAACAGTATGGGTAAGAGCAAACTATTTTAGGTTGGGGTCATTGTTCGAGACCAGGGGTTCAAAATGGAGGTCAGTGTTACAATCAGGTCAATTGTTTAGTGAAGCTCTATGAAATTTATTCATAAGGAAGCTTCCAAATCTAACTTACATGGTGTTACAATGTTCGACCATATTAAAGGTCAGTTCAGTGTACAGGAGACAATGGACCATAATAAAGGAAGGTCAATGGGATACTATCGAGTCAAACTAGATAGAGGTTGGTGCGATTGCAAAAAGTTTCAAGTCTTTCGTATGCCTTTCCCCCGTGTCATAGCGGCATGTTCACATGCTCTCCTGGACCCTTTTAGACATATATCCCTCATTTACAAAGTCAGAAACATATTAAATATGTACACCAATAGCTTTTTGGTGGTAGCTGTTGTAACTGCTTTTTAAATCATAGTCGCCGCCCTTAATTTTCATCTTAAAGGAAGGGAGTATAAAGGAATAACCCTAAAAAGTTCATAGATTCTAGGCCTGACTCAATTCTAGATGAAAGGAAGGTGTTAGATACCCCTCATCTACCTTGTTCACAAGGATACTAGGTTTAGAAGCGGTTCTTAAGAAAATGGGGTTTTAAGTTTTATTAGGGAAGCTCGCCGAGATTTTTGATCGTATGCCTACGTATCTTCTTAGGAGGAATCAAAGTCTCATTTCGTAGTTTGCAGTTGGTTTGTATTTTTTATGGATTAAGAATTATATTTGAATTTTCCGCATACTAAATCTAGATGTACGAATAGCAGAGATATTAGACGGAATACCCAGTCGATTCAAATATACTTATAACCCTTTTTGAAAATTAATTGTTAGATTAATTTGATTTATGAAAATAATTTGTGGTTAGTTAAATGTTTTTTAGTATATTAATTATGAAAATATTTTATTTAAATGCATGATCAAAAGAAATAATTTAATGCAATAAATAAAATATATTTGAATGTGTTTAGGAAAATATTATAATTTATAAAATAATAGTTAATATAATATTATAATAAATAAATATATAAAAAAAGAAAATATTAATAATAAAATAATTATAATAAAATAATAATAAAATGATTTTTTTTTAAACGTAGGGGTGCAAATTATGTAAGGTAGTAAAATGGGGAGGTGTTAATAGCATGGGCCTGAATTCAGATATTGAATTCAGGCCCAAAAGGTAAGGAGGTGTGTTTTTTTATCTACGCAGCAAAAAGAAAGGTGTATAAGGAATAAGGCCCAAGTCCAGATTTTGGACTTGGCCCATTTCACCTGAGGGATATACTTTGAGTGGGTTAGTAAAGTAAAAACAAAAGGGTGTGCAATCAGTAATTGGGATCGGCTCAATGTTTAACCCTTATATCAAATACAAAAACGTAAAAAAAAGGAAAAAGAAATTGAGTGATCCATTACCACGCCGTGCTTTCTCTTCTCTACTTCGATCTTGTCTCTGCTAGTTTCGCCCTTTCGTTTTGTTTCGTAGGTGGCAGAGGTGGATGGTGAGGACAGTGATGGCGGGTTGAAGCAACAACGGCTCGACTCCTTCTTTTTCTCTGTAAATTTTTCTTTCTGATTTTCTGTAGTAACTTTCCTCCTCTTTTTTTTTTTTCGTTTTCTATTTGTTCTAAATTCTTTAGATTTTATAGTGTTTTTTAGGGATTAGCTTATTAGGAAATAAACAAAATTTTCTGTAAATTGAATTAGGTTTTAATTAGGGCTTGAATTGTTTTAGGAATGGAACAATTATGTCTGTAAATTCTATGAAGTTTTAATTTGTTTTTATTTATGGCTTGTTCTTGTTTTGGAAAGAATCAAATGTATGAATGCAAATTTGAATAGCGATTGTCCAGTAGTACATTTTCTTGTTTGATCAGCACAATACCTGTTTCCATGTGTTGTCTTTTACAATTTGAACAGTGGATGTTTTTTGGATTCGGTTTTGGGCCAGACATTAACTAGATTTTGGACTGTACGTATTTTGGTCCTGCTCTTTAAAGACCTCTCAAAGACTAAAACAAAAGTACCCTCTTTTTTTTAATTAAGTCATATATATATATATATATATATATATATATATATATATATATATATATATATATATATATATATATATATATATATATATATATATATATATATATATATATATATATATATATATATATATATATATATATATATATATATATAGGGGACATATCAAGTGAGAAAGGGGTCCCTTATATGAGAGTGAGAGGAGTAATTATAAGCCATTGGATCAAAATTTATGACTAAGATTAGGAGAGAGAAGAAAGAGTAAAAAAAAGTTAACGTAATAAATGAGGAGAGAGAAGTAAGATTTAGAAGAAAAAAAATAACTTCATCAATGAATCTCAACCATCCAATGTAATCTAAAGGCTAAAAAGAAACCCTCTCACTCTCACATAAGAAAGACTTTCTCATGAGATATGGCCCCTATATATATATATATATATATATATATATATATATATATATATATATATATATATATAAACAATAATAATAATTAATAAAATAATAGTAATAATAATCTAAAAGCAATTTCCAAAACAAATTAACAGACTAAAACAAGTCGCGTTATTTCATTATTAGGCTTTCAAAAACAAATTATTTTTTATAAAAAACCTAAATAAGCCTTATTGTCTTATTGGGCTTCTTTTTAAAAATGAAATAATTTTTTTTATGGAGACATTCTTTTAAATAAAAAATAAGAAATAATTTCAATGAAGTTTATAGTATAATATCTAAATTAAAAACCAATATTAATTAATAATAATAATAATGTTAAGAATAACCAACAATTATAATAGCAATTAATTATCTTAAAAACAACCATATAAATTAAAACAATAATAAAAAAAGTCAGAAATTGACTTCCAATTATTCTAATTAAACATTGGGCCATCAAGAAAATTTTGATGGGCCTATTTGATCAACAATACACCAACTTCCTTTATCACTTAAAATAGACTTTTAGTCTAATGGGCCTTTAGAAATCAATTGATATGAGCTAGCCAAACGACATAATGGCTTTTTTAAACAATCTCTTTGAAATGTACCTCTTTCTATAAAAACGCACCCCTCTTAAAAGAATGAATCCTTAATGGGCCATCAGTTATTGATGGTCCATTTTAGATCGACACACCTTTTTTCTGTTTTAAACCCCTATAGAAATAAAACCTACACAACGTGATTTACTGAATTAGAAATCTAAACATAGTATAACGGTAGGGACAATTTGGGGTATGACAACTGCCCCTATTTAGTCACTTTTCGATCGAATAGTGTGAGAATACACATGTCTCACACGTTCTGATCGGAAATTTATTAAATATTAGAAGACCCCAAAATTTGTCTGAAGGATTATACTATGTTTAGGTTTCTAATTCAGTAAATCACGTTGTGTAGATTTTATTTCTATAGGGGTTTAAAACAGAAAAAAAAGGTGTGTCGATCTAAAATAGATCATCAATATTTGACGGCCTATTAAGCGTTCATTCTTTTAAGAGGGGTGCGTTTTTATAGAAAGAGGTATATTTCAAAGAGGTTGTTTAAAAAAGTCATTATGTCGTTTGGCTAACCCATATCAATTTATTTCTAAAGGCCCATTAGACCAAAAGTTTATTTCAAGTGATAAAGGAAGTTGGTTTATTGTTGATCAAATAGGCCCATCAAAAAAAGTTTTATGATCCAATATTTAATTAGAATAATTGGAAGTCAATTTCTGACTTTTTTATTATTGTTTTAATTTTATTGATTATGGTTGCTTTTAATATAATTAATTGCTATTATAATTGGTGGTTATTCTTAACATTATTATTAATTAATATTAGTTTTTAATTTAGATATTATATCATAAATTTTATTGAAATTGATTCTTGTTTTTTATTTAAAACAAGGGCTCCATAAAACAAATTATTTCATTATTAAAAAAGAAGTCCAATAAAACAATAAGGCCTATTTAGTTTTTTTATAATAAAAAATTGTTTTTGAAGGCCTAATAATAAAATAATATGGCCCATTTTAGTCTGTTAATTTATTTTGAAAATTATTTTTAGATTATTATTACTATTACTTTATTAATTACTATTATTGTTTTTAGAGCATTATATATATATATATATATATATATATATATATATATATATATATATATATATATATATATATATATATATATATATATATATATATATATAAAATTTAATTTAATTTAAAAAAAGAGGATACTTTTGTTTTAATCTTTGAGAGGCCTTTAAAGAGCAGGCCCAATTCGACCCAGGACCAAAATATGTACAGTCTAAAATCCAGTTAATGTCTGGCCCAAAACTGAATCCAACAAACATCCATTGTTCAAATTGTAAAAGATAACACATGGAAACAGGTATTGTGCTGATCAAACAAGAAAATATACTACTGTACAATCACTATTCAAATCTGCATTCATTCATTTTATTCTTTCCAAAACAAGAACAAGCCATAAACAGAAACAAATTAAAACTTCATAGAATTTACAGACATAATTATTTATTTCCTAAAAAAAAATTCAAGCCCTAATTAAAAGTTAATTCAATTTACAGACAATTTTGTTTATTTCCTAATAAGCTAATTGTTGTACCCCAAAATTTGCCCTTTCATTTATCAAGATTTTTCTCACAAGATCTCTTTGACTCAAGACTGCATTAGGGTTTTGACCAGCTCAACACACCTCCTCATGCACGGATGATCCAAATTAGGGTTTGAGTTTGCATAAGGATTTTTGGACTATCAATGCTTCATATGGCTTTCAAGGATCATCATGGACCCCCAAGATTACTCATGCTAAGTTTCAAGCCTTGAATCACATTTTTGATCAGTCAATTGGACAGTTGACCTAAAAATCAACTGTATTGGGGAAAAAGTCAACCATGACTAATTTTCAGCCAAACTTCATAATTTTTTATCCACATCAACATCTTAGACTCATATGTATCATTTGATCAAGTTTGGACCATAATTCCCCAAGAAATTTGATCAAATCATTAAAAGGGCAAAATGGTTAAAATTAGGGTTTTGACAGAGAAAGGGCAATTTCTGATTTTTTTTTGACCTATCAAATGGTCAATTGGTTTAAGGCATGATCTCAAGAGTTCAATTGCATCATCTTTACCTAATTACATGGTTGAAAACATTGCAAATCCATTAGATTGACAGATGAATTTTTCAGTCAACTGATCAAAAGTCAATTATGCACTGAAAAGTCAAACTTTGACTTTTTGGTCAAATTCAAGTGCCAATGATCATAATTCATCAAAACATGTCAAAATGTGAAACTTTTTCATCAAGAAACCAAAGATTTAAGATTTGGATTTGAAAAGTTGAAAAATTCTAACTTAGAAAATTTTCTAAGTATAGAAAATTTCATATTTTTTTCAACTTTTGGACAAATTTTCACCATGATACAAAAGGATTCAAAGGAAGTTCCCAACATGAAAGTTGTAGATCTCCATGAAATATACAACTTTTCTTCACAAAATTTCTCCTAAAGATGCTTGGATCTCAAGATATAATTTTGTGAATACATGCTCATGAACTAAAATAACTTAGTGAAATTTTGCCCTAGTTAGGCAGGTTTTTGACCTCACTTCATGCCAATTTTTCACATAGTTCCAAGTGGAATATTTGAAAGAAATTCAAAGATGAATTGTATAGAACATTGTAAGCTTTCCAAAATGTCTAATAACTCCTTGAGATCATGTTTGAGTAGGGAGAATCGAAGAGATGAAGTTAGGGTTTTCAAACTTGATTATAGGTCATTTCCATGAAGAACAAGTTTTCAAACTTGCAAATTGGTTGTACAATCTTCACTTTTCAGGCCTCAAACTCTTTTGTAACTCCACCATTAATGAATTGAACAAGGTTTCATGCCCTAAAGCCAAGCATTCAATACATTGTACAAGAAAATAGCCATTTTTGGAAGAAAGACAACATTGCCATTTTGAAAAAGCATGCTTTTTACATTGTTCCATTTCTTGAGCCTTGGACTTGTTCTTTCTGCACAAACCAAGTCTCCAAACCTGAACAAAACATGTTTAAAGCTTCAAGCCACCCTATAAGATCATATTGATGCCTTAAGAAGTCACTTTTCACACTTGCTTCAAAAATAAGAAATGTAGCAAGACATGTGATCTTGTACTTCTGAGCAAGCACAAGTCCTCCAACCTTTTGCTCTATATAAAGCCATCATTTTGCAACTAAAACCATGCATGCCCAAGCCTTGAAACACCTTAGAATCAGAAATTGCATACCAAGCCTCAAAACTTGCCATTTCTGACTTGTAAACTAAATCTTCTATTCCACTTGTGCGTTTTCAGGCCTTTTGCTTTCCCAAGCTTCCTTACCACATAAGTAAACTATCCCACACCCTGAAACATCACTGTAACTCCATCTTCCCCATTGTTGAAATTCAAAAACAGAGTAACACAGGTGGACTTCTCCAGACCACTCCAGCCACCCTCAAGACAAGCTAAGCATTGCATTAGCTTCCTAGAGGTTCAAGGAAGCTAACCTGATCATCACAGCATCCTAAAGCAAGCTCATTTTCAAAACACGGTTTCCATTTTCAAGGTGAGTTTTCTGTTTTTCTAACTCTTGATACAAGCATAGTTAGCTTTCCATTTGTGAATATAGAATGTAGACATCATTGCTACGAAGCTGTACATATCCATAGCTTGCATTTATTTGGCTTGAGTTTAGAGAATTTTAAGTTTGAAGTTTCTGAAAAAATTAGGTTAAGAATTAGGGCCAACAAAATTCTCTCCGATCTTGGACTTATAGTTTTAGTTATGCATATGGTTAGAATCATGAAGTAAAATGTTGTAATGTTCATGTTATCACTTTCCATTTTTGTTGAGAAATGAAAAAGTTACAGGGGGTTCGGCTGGCCAAAGGTTGAAGATGAAGTAGAGGGCAAGGAAGTGTTTTATGTTATGTATTTTTGTTTTCATTTAGACTAACGGATGTACAACCACCCCAGTGGTAAGGCAGCCGCAAAAATGCCCTAGGTCACGGGTTCGAGCCTTGACGTTGTCTTTTGCATTTTTTCATACTTTTTTTCATTTTTTTGTTGTTTTTGCAGCATGGGCTTCAACACATTGGGCCCCTATGTTTTTTGCTAACTTCCTGCCTCCCATTTGCTTTCAACACCCCTGACCCAATTATCAAATATATTTTCTTAATAATAAAAAATCATAAAAATATAAAAATGATAAATATTATATTTTTGTTTTATCTTATTTTATTTTCTCATAAACAATATTTATTTTTATTTAAAGTTATATACTATCCTTTTTTTAAACTTGTGAATTAAATTAAAATTAGGTTAAATACTTATTTTTCTTCATACCTATTAATTATTTATTTTAACATATAAAAAGACCAAAATACTTCATAAATACCATATATTATTTCCAATACAAAAATATAAAAATACTTAAAGAAATTTATTTCCTTTTAATAAATTAGAATTAGGGTTTAATCAAAATCTTTTCTAAAAAATAATTTCCTTCCTTATTTGATTTAAGTTTAATCTTGATTTGTTTATTAGGCTTAGGTTAAAACCTTTTTACATAAAAAAAAGAATAAAACAAAACCTTCTTTTGCATTTACATATCTTTGCATATTTAAATTATCTTGTACATTATTTATTCCAATACTTGTATAAATTCAATTTGGTTGTAATAGATTAATTAGGTTTATATTATCGCAATCCCCATTCATCAATTGTATACCCCCCTCCCACAAAATGTTGTAATAGCGTAGTAATCTTTAAATTTCACAATTTATCGCTTTACATAACATGTTAGTAATTAGGGTTTGTATAGTAAGATAAAATCAATCAAATAGAAAACCCTAATACAAGATAAAATCAAGCATGAAAATGACGCACTTGCACACAAGACACCCTTAGGGTTATCCCACTTGGTTTTCTTATACAAAATGGTCATATTACGCATGTAAATGGTCTTAGCAAAAACAAACAAATATAAGATCATAGACCCTCAATGACGCTATTCAAAGTTGCCTTACAAAAATGATCTTAGTCCCTCAAAAATGCTAAGATACTTTGCAACATTGCTAATCATGGCTATACGATGACCCGCGCCCATCCCGTTTACATCCAAATATAGGGTTGCTTACCAAATCAATGGTAAGATAATAATGTCAAAGGAAAATAAAATGAACAAGAAAGACATTTGAGTAGGTAGATTACTTTTAGTTACTTGCTCCATTTAAAAACCAATATCCTTGCTATTTTCAAAAACAAACACCTACACACTTTCGAAACATCTTACAAACATTGAAAATATTTTCAAAAAAGATCAACATCTTTGTATACATTCTTACGAATGAGAATCATTACAAAGATTGCCAAAACAATGACCTCTTTTACAAAATACTTTCAAAACCACACCAAGCACAATTTCAAATAACAAAAGCAAGTGATCTAGCAAGTAGCTAAGAGCCCATGGAAAACCATGGATGAAAAGGGTGCTAACACCTTCCCTTTTCATAATCTACCCCCCGAACTCAAGAAACAATCTCAAAGGTCTTCCCTGTGCTTTTTCCCCTTTCCTTATTGGATAAAAGAAAAGTCGGTGGCGACTCTTACTAACCGTAACATTTACGATAAAACGCAAAACCTTCAAGTCAGTTCTCCCATCGTATCACAGAACTGGTGACTCTGCTGGGGAAAATTTTAAAAAGTGGGGTTACCTTAGGATTTAGATCACATTTAATTTCTTACATTCTTTTACTTGTATGCTTTACATTATTGTTCTTTGTTTGGGTTTGAATCCTCTACCCGGATTTGGGATACATTATAGGTAAGTAGCAAAACATTGTGGAAACTCTGAGGGGTATACCAACATGGTCTAAGTAATAGCTACGTTAGTGCGGCATATTTGTGGGTACCGGTAGCCTTTGAGTTAATCAAAGAGAATACGGGGCCGCTGAGTGATGTCATGAAGCACTAATGAAGTTTTAGAACCTTTACTTGACCAACTTGTCCTTTAGGATGTAGTGAGATGACCGACTTTGGTGCAGTCCGAAGTTGGTAGATACTCGATACTACACTCATTGAGGTTTGGTTTCTTTGGATATTTTGGTCGCCATTAAAGAGGCTTGAGCTGAAACAATGACCAAGGAAACAATCCAGTGATATTGAGCTCCTTAGAACCCGGTTACTATTACTAGGATAGGTTTAAGCCAACTAAACTTCAAGAGGGTACTTACCTATAAAACTCCATGCAAGCCTAAACTAAGGGCTTGTTTTCTTTGCTTGTATATGCATACTTGTACATAACATCATGGACATCATGAACATCATATACATTCACTAACCATTTCAAGGATTTTTAGGGATTCATCTTTGTTCTTGTTTTATAGGATATGGATTCACTTCGCAGGAAAACTATTCAAGTCAACCTTGTGAGAATTCCTCCATAACTAAAGGAGCTAGTTTCAAGAATTCCTGAAAACTCTCCATTCACTGAGAGACATGGTCGTCTACTCAACTTGATCACCTCCAACACAGATGAGGATATGATGAAGGTGCTCTTTCAGTTCTTTGATCCTTTGCACCATTACTTTACATTTCCCGACTATTAACTTGTGCCTACTTTGGAAGAATTCTTCCAACTCTTGAGGATTCCCATTCTCAATCAACTACCTTTCCACGGTATGGAAAGAGATCCAAAGCCAGAAGAGATTGCTCAAGCTCTACACTTGCATTCATCTGATGTCACAACTCATTGGGAAACAAGGAGTGGTGTCAAAGGCTTCCTAGCAAAGTTTCTATTTGAGAAAGCCCAAAGCTGTTGGAATTCCTTATACTTGCAAGCCTTTGAGGAAATTGTGGCTCTTCTCATCTATGGGATGGTTTTGTTTCCAAATCCCGACCAACTCATAGATGTGAACACCGTCAAAATCTTCATGTCACGCAACACAATGCCTATATTGCTAGGGGATATTCTACACTCTTTTCACACTCGCACAATAAGGAAAAGAGGTGTCCTTATGTGTTGTACTCCCCTCCTGGCAAGATGGTTTATTTCTCATCTTCCCCAATCAGTCTTAAAGAATGAGCAAGGTTCAAGGTGGTCACAAAGGTTAATGACGCTCAAAGATTCAGACATTCATTGGTGCTCCCGTTCCAAAGAGAATGTTATCATTGTTGACCATTATGGAGAATTTCCTAATGTCCCTTTACTTGGCATTAGGGGAGGAATCACCTATAACCCATGCTTGGCCTTAAGGAAGTTTGGTTATGCCTGAAGGGATGGCCCGCACGAGATGCTGATTCAAGGTTTGGTATTCGACTACGACAATGAAGATCAAGGTCTTTGCCAGAGATTTATCCGAGCATGGAGGATGATAAACAAGGTGGATAGCAAGACTTTAGGGAACAAGAATTACATCCCTCTTGAGCCTTACCTCAAATGGGTACTAACTCGTGCTCAGAGTCTTATGATTCCTTACCCCTCCATTCTCTCGGTAATCATTGAGCCTGTCATAAAGGGAGATGTTCCATACACAATCCTACATCCTGACATGCCCACATCTCTTGAAAACCTACAAAGGGATTGGATACAACTCAAAGGAGAGCGGGATACTTTCGAAGCCCAATTCTACGCAAGCGAGAAGAAGGTTTTGGAGCTCACTAGGCAACTTCATGAGGAGCAGACTTTGAATGCCTACATTGCACCAAAGAGGATGCACACTACTTTTTTATCTTAGAGTTTTGCATTATTTTGTACAAGGGACATTGATGTACTCAAACTTTATCTTATTAATATAACGTATGTTTCCTTTTTTGTCTAAAGCAAATTTGAATCTTTGAAATCCTTGAAAATATTGCATATACACATATCATTCATCATAACATAAGCAGGTCTTTTGCAACAAGTCTCCTCATCTCTCTATTGTTTATTTCAGTAAGATGGATCTCGAGCAAACAGTGAAAGATCTCCAAGCCCAGAATACGCAGTTTCAACAATTGCTCATGACCCTAGCCAAGGGGAAAGAAGAATTGAAGACTCTGCTAGCTAAAGAAAGGAAAAAGAAAACAAAGAAGGTAACTGGAGTCTTAAACATGGGGAGAAGATTTCAAGGGAAGACAAGAAGGACTTTAAATTTTGCAACAACATTCGGTGAAGGAGAAGGGAAAGGCAAGGAAACAACTGTCCCGTCAGAATCGGAAGAAGACAAGGAAGAAGAAGAAGACTACTATGAGGAACAGTATCCTCCAGTTGATGACAAGTACAGACATCTCGAAGAGCGTTTGAGCGCGATGGAAATACAAAAGGTGTCGGGCTTAGACTTTGAGGAATTGGGACTAGTGTCAGGGATTGTGATTCCTCCGAAATTCAAAGTGCCTATGTTTGCAAAATATGATGGACTGTCGTGCCCTAAAATGCATCTCCGATCATATGTGAGAAAAATCCAACCCCACACCGCTGATAAAGACTTATGGGTGCACTTTTTCCAAGACAGTCTATCTGGAACACAACTCGACTGGTTTTACCAACTAGAAAGAGCCAACATCCATAATTGGGAAGATCTTGCCGCAGCTTTCTACAAGCAATATCAATACAATGCTGATTTGGCACCTACCCGTACTCAACTGCAGAGTATGGCCATGGCTTCCAATGAAGGTTTCAAGGATTACGCACAAAAATGGAGAGATTTTGCTGGAAGAGTTCAACCCCCCTGTCTGAGAGAGAATTGGTAGACATGTTCTTGGGCACCTTGTCCGGTCCCTTCTCCAATCATTTAATTGAAAGTTCATCTGCAGGATTTACCGAACTAATATTAACCGGAGAGAGGGTGGATGCTAGCATAAAAAGTGGAAAGATTCAGAAGGATTCATCTTCTTCTACAGCTGTAAGGAAGCCTTTCATCGGGAAGAAAGAGGTAGTTGTTGTATATCCGTAAACGAACCAAGATAGGGCCGAACACCGACTAATGGTGGGGGTTGTTATGATTCCCAAGCCTACATCTGATCAACAAAGAAGTAATCAACCAAGGATGGAAAGACTAGTCAGGCAATTCACCGGAATTAACATGACTCTGTCTCAAGTATTACCGCATCTTCTAAGATCCAACTTGGCAACCTTGAAAGAAGCTCCAAAAAACCCCAATACAACATCCCCTCATTATCATCCCAATTCCCGTTGCGCATATCACTCTGAAAGTCCTGGTCACGATACTAATAATTGTTGGGCCTTGAAGAATAAAATACAAGACCTCATTGAAGCAAAAGAAATTGAGTTTGATGCGCCCGAGAAGCCAAATGTCATTTCTACTCCTATGCCCAGACATGGTCACAATACCAATGCTATTGAAGAAGATTTTTTTGTTACCACAGTTGATGAACTCATGACTCCACTACCAACCATTAAGATAAACTTGTTGAAAGTCGATGTGTTCCCGGGCTGTAATGAAGTTTGCCATCTCTGGTTATCCTCACCAACTGGTTTCCCTTTGCTGAAAGCAGGAATTCAGCGCCTGATAGATAACAAAGAGATTTTGTTTGAAAGTACTCCGGTTTCACCTATTCCTATTGAAGATGTTTCAATCATTACCATTTCCGCCAATTCTTCCAGGGTCTCCACCAAAAGACTCGTTAGAATTACATCGGTTCCGAAAGCAGCTCCTCTAATAATCATAATGCCTGGGCCAGTCCCTTATAAATCAGACAAGACCGTGTCGTGGAATTACGGAGGGGACATTTACTACCATGGCATCAAACAAGACTGGTCGGCCACCGAAGAGATAAATTCCGAAGAAGAAGATTCTGACATTAACAATATTGCCGGAACTAGTAAAATTACCCGAAGCGGTAGGATATTTTCTCTAGAAATTGCTCCCCCAAAAGCAGTTTATGGACCCGTGATAATCCCTGTGGCTTCTCCAAAGGTTACTTTCATACCCATAACCATCTCTTCAAGTGCTCCTATTGACGAAGACGTTATAACCCCTGTTATCATTCCTACCAACAATAATGCTGCTAAGACTCGAGGAAAGAGTATTCAAGTGGAGCATGTCTGGACGAAGGCTCAATCACTGACTATCCCTGAGACATCCAAGAAAGAAATGGAGGAGATTCTAAAAATTATAAAGAGGAGCGACTATGATGTAGTTGAACAGTTGGGGAAAACTCCCTACAAAATCTCCATGCTGGCATTACTACTGTGTTCCGAGGCACATGCAAAGGCCTTGGTGAAGTTCCTAAAAACAGCCCATGTGCCTCAAGCGATGTCTGCTGATCAATTCCAAGACTGCGTAGCCAACTTGACAACGGGTAATGGCCTAGGTTTCTCGGATGCTGATCTAACACCGAGGGGAAGAAAGCACAATGAGGCATTACATGTCTCAGTAGAATGCAGGGGCACAACTCTGGCCCATGTTTTGGTGGACACTGGCTCATCTTTGAATGTATTACCCAAAAAAGCTCTTGACAGACTTGACTGTGAGGGGCTAACATTAAAGCCAAGCAACATAGTAGTAAGGGCATTTGATGGCTCGAAGAGGATGGTGCACGGGGAAGTGGATATCCCCATAAAGGTTGGGACTCAAACTTTCAATTCAACCTTTTATGTAATGGATATCCGCCCTTCTTATTCCTGCTTGCTAGGCCAGCCATGGATCCATAATGTTGGTGCTGTTACCTCTACATTGCACCAGATGCTGAAGTATCCGGTTCAAGGGAAGATTATCACCGTACATGGAGAGGAAGAATACATTATCAGCCATCTCAATTCCTTCAGATATGTGGAATTGGACGGTGAATTCATTGAAACTCCATTTCAAAACTTCGTAGAAGTCCCCCAAGAGGAGGCAGTAACTAAGACTGCGTCCCAGGTTCCCAAGATTACAAGACCTCCACTCCAGATGTCATCTCTGAAGGATGCCAAGGCAATGGTAGAAGAAGGTGGATGAACTATCTGGGGACAACTCCTAGATATCCCATATAAGTCTGACAAGTTTGGCCTAGGTTTCACTTCAAATGATCAAAAGGTTGTATGCCGTGCCCGTGCTGGAAGGCCACCCTTGAAGATTAGCAACTGTGAGGTCAACGCGATAGAAGACGTTGAAGATTGCAACCTGGAAGATTGGATCTTTCCGACTGTCAATGGAGGGCTCATAAATTGGGAGGCTAGAGACTTCATCCCAATCACTTTCATCCCTCAGTAATTTATCTTTACATTTTGTTGGATCTGTAATATTCAAAACAATTCGCACTTTTAAAACCTTGTGTCTTACCTGAGGCACAATGGTCCATTTGTAAGGGTTATTATTTCATCTTCATATGACATCAATGAATCATGGACGTTTTTGCATTCAAACTTTTGTGCTCATTGTTTTTCTTTTACATTTTATTTCAAAGATAGTTATACCCTTACACACACCCACACTCACAATGCAGGTATCCATCCATTATGGATCCCATGGGTAACGATACTGCTATGGCCTTTTGTGACTCTGAGAATCTGATCTACCAAGCCAAAGACGAAGGTGAGGAAGATTGTGAAGTACCAGGGGAAATTTCCAGACTGCTATAATAAGAGGAGAGAACCATTCAGCCTCATGAGGAACCCGTAGATACAATCAACCTGGGTACTGAAGAAGGTAAAAAAAAGGTCAAAGTGGGTGCCAATCTGGAACCCAATATCAAGAAGCGTTTGATTCAACTGTTGCATGATTATGTCGAAGTCTTTGTCTGGTCATATGAAGATATGCCAGGACTTGATAAAGATATTGTGGTACACCGTCTGCTTATGAGAGAGGATTGTCCGCCAGTGAAGCAAAAGGTATGTCGGATGAGGCCTGATATGTCAGAAAAGATTAAAGAAGAGGTCATGAAGCAATTTAACGCTGGATTCTTGGCCATCACCTCTTACCCCCAATGGGTTGCCAATGTTGTTCCCGTGCCCAAAAAGGACGGCAAAGTGCGAATGTGTGTGGACTATCGAGATTTGAATAGGGCAAGCCCCAAGGATGACTTTCCACTCCCCCACATTGATATCCTAGTTGACAATACGACACAACACAAAGTGTTTTCCTTCATGGACGGATTCTCAGGTTACAACCAAATCAAAATGGCACCTGAGGACATGGAGAAAACAACATTTGTCATACAGTGGGGCACATTCTGCTACAAGGTGATGCCATTCAGACTGAAGAATGATGGGGCAACCTATCAGCGCGCCATGGTAGCTTTATTTCACGACATGATACATCATGAAATAGAAGTCTACGTGGATGATATGATAGCCAGATCGCAAACAGAAGAAGAGCACCTTGATCACTTACAAAAACTATTTGAAAGACCGAAGAAGTACAAGCTAAGGTTGAATCCAAACAAGTGCACATTCGGGGTACGGCCTGGTAAGCTCCTAGGCTTTATTGTCAGCAACAAAGGTATTGAGGTTGATCCTGCCAAAGTTAAAGCAATACAAGAGATGCCTGCTCCTCATACTGAGAAGGAAGTCAGAGGATTCTTGGTACATTTGAACTATATCGCCAGATTCATTTCTCACCTGACAGCTACTTGTGAACCAATCTTCAAACTATTGAAGAAAGATCAAGTAGTCAAATGGAATGATGAATGCCAAGTTGCTTTTGATAAAATCAAAGAGTACTTACAAGAGCCTCCTGTGTTGATGACAACAGTCGAGGGAAGACCGTTGATTATGTACCTGACTGTTTTAGAAAATTCAATGGGGTGTGTATTTGGGCAGCGTGACGAGTCTGGCCGAAAAGAGCATGTTAATTACTACCTGAGCAAAAAGTTTACTGACTACAAAACCAGATATTAACTGCTCGAGAAAACTTGTTGCGCTCTGGCATGGGCTGCTCGCCGGCTAAGACAGTATATGTTGACTCATACTACCTTGTTGATATCTAAGATGGATCCGATAAAGTACATCTTCGAGAAGCCTGCTCTTTCTGGGAGAATAGAGAGATGGCGAATGATCCTGACAGATATGACATACAGTATACAATCCATAAAGTTATAAAGGACAGTGTATTAGCCGATCACCTCGCTCACCAAGTTGTAGAAGACTACCAGTCCATGAAATTCGAATTTCCGGATGAAGACATCATGACATTAGACAACTACGAAGAAATCAGGCCATATGACGGACCTGAACAGGGATCCCTATGGACCCTATTATTTAATGGAGCATCCAATGCACTTGGTAATGGTATCGGTGTTTTACTCATATCTCCGGAAGGGTGTCATACTCCCTTTACTGCCAAACTTTGCTTCAATTGTACGAACAACATGGCGGAATACGAAACATGCATCTTTGGTCTCAGAGCTACCATAAACTTAGGGATCAAATCTTTGGATGTATTCAAAGACTCATCCTTGGTCATCAGTCAGATCAAAGTGGAATGGGACACCAAACACCTAAACCTTATCCCTTACAAAGAACATGTTTTGACATTACTACCACATTTTGAGAAGATTACCTTCGAGCATTTCCCGCGAGAAGAAAATCAGCTAGCAGACGCTCTAGCCATAATGTCATCTATGTTTAAACTTAATTGGTATAACGAGGCTCCCCATATCACCATCGAACGAATGGATGAACCAGCATACTGTCACGAGATTAATATTGAAGAAGTAGTGGACCAGCCTTGGTTTCATGAAGTCAAGAGGTATCTCGAGGCTCAAGAATATCCAGAAGGAGCTTCAATCAATGATAAAAAGTTCTTAAGAAGATTCTCTGCTAAGTTCTTCCTTAGTAATAACATCTTGTACAAACGCAATCATGACTCTGTTTTACTTCGGTGCGTAGATAAGGTTGAAGCTGAGAGGATCATGGCTAAATTACATGAAGGCACTTTTGGCACCCATTTTAGTGGGCATACGATGGCAAAGAAAATCCTACAGGCAGGCTATTACTGATCTACCATGGAAGCAGATTGCTATCAACACTCTCAAACCTGCCATAAGTGCCAGATCTATGCCGACAAAGTGCATGTACCCCTGGTTCCTCTGAATGTCTTGACGGCTCCTTGGCCTTTTGCTGTATGGGGAATTGATATGATTGGGGAAATCAAGCCGACAGCCTCCAATGGACATCGCTTCATCCTAGTGGCCATTGATTATTTTACAAAGTGGGTGGAGGCTGCTTCCTTTGCTTCTGTCACCAAGAACGTTGTTGTCCGCTTCATCAAGCAAAATCTCATTTGCCGGTACGGTATCCCTGAAAGGATCATCACTGACAACGGTACAAATCTCAACAACACTATGATCACCGCCTTGTGCAAGCAATTAAAGATTCAACATCACAATTCTTCTCCCTATCGGCCAAAGATGAATGGTGTTGTCGAAGTTGTGAATAAGAACATTAAAAAGATCATACAGAAAATGACAGTCACATACAAAGACTGGCATGAGATGTTACCATTCTCTCTCAACGGATATCGTACTACGGGCCGCACATCAACCGGTGCAACACCCTATTCTTTGGTTTACGGCATGGAAGTTTTCTTGCCTATCGAGGTTCAGATTCCATCTCTAAGGATTATGAAGGATGCAGAGTTGAACGAAGATGATTGGATCCAGACTCGACTTGACCAACTGAACTTGATTGATGAAAAGATACTTACTGCTGTTTGCCATGTTCAAATGTATAAAAAAAGGATGATCAAGGCTTTCAACGATAAATTCAAACGCCAAGTGTATCAAGTTGGGGATCTAGTGATCAAATGCATCATATTGCCACAAGGTGATCCCAGGGGCAAATGGACTCCTACCTATGAAGGACCATTTGTAATCAAAAACATATTCTCTGGTGGGGTAATGATCTTGACCACCATGGATGGAGATGACCTGCCACACCCTGCAAACACGGACATAGTCAAAAGATATTATGCATAAAAGACCCGCTAGGTTGACACACCTAGGAAAAACAAGGGCATCCCGGCGAACCAAAAAAAAAAGGTTCGGGCAAAAGTTAGGGATAAAATAAAAAAATCTGTACACCCGGCAAGTTGAAAACCCGAAAGGGAGGTCTAGGAAAAAGTTAGGGAACTAAATCGTATGTGTGATACGGTGGGAGAACTGACTTGAGGTTTGCGTTTGTTTTCGCAAATGTTTCGGTTGAGCAAGAGTCGCCACCGACTTTTTATTTTATCCTAAGAAAAGGTTAAAAAAGCACAGTGAAAACCTTTGAGATGTTTTCTTGGGTTCGGGGAGTAGATTATAGAAAGGGAAGGTATTAGCACCCTTTCTATCCATGGTTATCCATGGGCTCTTAGTTACTTTCTTAGATCAACTTGCCTTGATTTTCAATTTGTTTGAAATGGTGCTTTATGTGTGGGTTTGAAAAGGTTTTTGAAAAGAGGCCATTGTGGTGGCAACCTTTGTAATGATCCATGTTTGAATGTATACAAAGGTGTATTTGTCTTTGGAAAAGTTTTCAATGTTTTTGAAAGTTGTTTTTTGAAAGTGTAGTGAGGTGTATTTTGAAAAATAGGCAAGTGTTTTTGTTTGCAAATGGGCAAGCAACTAAGAGTTATCTACCCTAAATTTCTCAAAGATCTTTGTTATGTTTTAACCCTTTTAACAATTTTGTTCCACCATTGTATTTGGTGGACAATCTTGTGTTAGGATGTTAACGGGACGGGCGCGGGTCATCGTTTTAGACCATGATTGCAATGGTGCCAAGTATCTTTGGGCAATTTTTCTTTTAAGGGACTTGATCATTTTTAGGCAATTTTCGAAAGCGTCATCGAGGGACTATGATCATTTGATTTGTTTGTTTTTGCCCAAGGATACCTAACATGCAATATGGCCCATTATTGAAGGCAACAAGTGGAATACCCTAGGGGTGCAAGTGTGATTGGTGTTGTCCATTTTCATGCTTGTTTATCTTGAAATTAGGTCAAACTATTTTTTGGTTAATTTTTGCATACAAACCCTAATTCTATCATGGCATAATTAGAAAGCTTTAAAGTGCGAAAAATAAATTTCCTAAGTTATTACAACACAATATATGGGAAGGGGGGTACAAATGTTCAAATGGGGATATTTTGACAAGGAATTAAACCTAGGCTATTACATCAAAATTGGAATTTACAAGGTAATTAATTACACAATAATTAAACAAAATATAATAAATGTGCAAGATGCAAAAAATGGGTTTTTTATATGTATGAAAGAAAGTATTTTTATGTGTCAAATAAACAAAAAATAAAATGAATTAATTTTTGGTATTTTTATGTATTTAAGGCAAAACCCTAATTTTACTAAATAAAATGTATTAATTATTTAAATATATACTAATATTTATTAATTATGTACAAAATAAATAAAAAGAAAGTATATTAAAAAAAGTAATTTTTAAGTTAAATATTAGTAAAAATAAAATGTATTATTTTATTGTGTTTTTAACCTAAATGTATTAATAAATACATAAATACTTATAATATTCACTAAATACTAAATATATGTATAAAAATAATAATATTTAATATTTACAAAAAAAATGTATTTTTTATAAAAGTTTTTCAAAGGTAAAATAAAACAAAAGTCGGAAAATAAAAAGTATTTGTATCATTTTAGTATTTTAAATAAAAGAGTATTTATGTGTTATTTATATGTACAAATATCAATTTAAACAAATAAATGCTTAATAAATACAAAAATGGTTTGAAAAATATTTTTTTATATTTTTAATGTTATGAGAAAAAATAAATAAGTCAGAAATAACAAAAATAGTCAAAAAAGGTTTCAAATAAGCACAATGGGCCAAGGGGGTTCAAAAGTAAAAATATGGTGCAAATAAGAAGTCAACTCAGGCCCAGCCCAAGAAGACTTTGTCTTCAACCTCTGAACTTGTTTGAACAACAACAAACACGCGTTTTCCTATCTCCTGATTCCTGGATTTTCAAGCAAAAGTCATAACACAAGAAATGTAGAGCATCAAGAGATGAATCCAGACATATAAAAAACTTGGCTTAACTATCAGAAATGAGAGAGAATTTCTTCACCCCCAATTTCTGACCTAGCTTTTTTCAGATATTCAACTTCAAAATTCTCTTAGCACACATAACTTAAATGCAAAGTAATGATATGGGTGGATTCAGGGCTATGATTAGAACATGTTTTCTTCACAAACTTAAACCTAACTATGCCTGGATAGGGAGATAGAAGCTCAAAAACTTACCTGTTCAGCTTGAATCGTGTCTGACAATGGAGGTCTTTTCAAGGCAATGTGATGACTTGTATAGCTTGCTTGAAGCTCAGGGATGCTTCTCCAACCTTTAGTTTGCTTTGAAACCAAATGAATCAAGCTATAGCACTCCACCTGCAAAACAGAAAAAATGAAAATGGTGATGTTGGTTAGGGGTGTTACAGGTCGTGTTTAGGGCTTGGAACAATTTCAAGGGATGGTGTGGGATGTGTTTGAAGTGGTTTTGGCCAAGGCGCACGATGGAAAGGAGCTAGCCAAGTCCAAGTGCAGAATGCCCTGTTTTTGTGCAGTTTAATGGCGATTCTGTGTTTGAGAAGGTATTGGAAGTGGTTGGCTCGTGCTTTAGGTTAGGCTTGATGTTTGGAAAATGTTCACAATGTTTTCTTAAGCTCTTGTTGACAGGAATGAGAGTTGTTGTTTAGTTTGCAAGTTTTTTTCTTCCTTAAGCAACAAAATGTCAAGTTGTGTTTTAGACTTGTACAGGCCCCTCTATTGTGCTGCAACCTTTCCCCTTGATCAGTGTGTTTTTGCTTCTGAACTTGTGCCCAAAGATATGGCCTTGTACTTCTTGATTTGCAACTTTGACATAAAGTTCAACTTTTCTAAAATGGATATAATGCTTTTTCTACTTATGGCTTAATTTTGTATACAATGTTTGAACACATAAAATAAGCTCTTGGCACAATGGGTTAGCATTAAATTTATGAGTGTAAATGATATAAAGGACCTGTAATCAAGTTGTGCAAGCTGATTTCAAAATTTCCTAAGTGTATGAACATGTAAATTGGCCATAAACAAAGTGAGTTTTTCCCATATTGCCAAATTCGATTCTCTCCAACCATAAGGTTGTTTGATGAGTTATTGGACATTTTGGAAAGCTTGGAATGTGTACTACAATACATCTTTGTAATGCAAATTGAAATTCCAAGTGGAAGCATGTGAAAAGTGGTCTTGAAGTTAGGCAAAAATCCTGCCTAAAATAGGTCAAAATTTCTCTAAGTTAAGAATGGTTTTGTACCCTTAATCCAAAAATTATAACTTGAGCTACAAGCTTCTTTTGAGGAAACTTTGTGAATAAAAGTTGTAGATTTTGCAATGGACTACAACTTTCATGTTTTTGACTTTTTCTTGAATCCACATGCATCTTGATGAGAAAGTGGGACAAAGTTAGGAAAAAATTAGGGTTTTTCATAACTTAGAAAAATTCTAAGTTATGAAAATTCTTCATTTCAAACCCTAACTTGTGATTTTTGATTTCTTGATGAACAAGTTTCATGATTTGGCATGTTTTGACAAAAAATGGATCTTGACACTTGATTTTGACCAAAAAGTCAAAGTTTGACTTTTCAGTATATAGTCAAAAATTGATCAATTGGCTGTAAAATTCAACTGTCAATCTTGTGCATTTGGAATCTTTTGAACTTGTTGAACATGTCAAGATAATTCCATTGGGTCCTTGAGTCCACATATGAACTTGGTTTGCCATTGGTTAGGTCCAACAGTCAAAAATTGCCTTTGTGCAGTCAAAACCCTAAAAATGACCATTTTGCCCTTTTGGTGATCTGATCAAATTTCTTGTGGAATTGTGATCCAAACTTGACCAAATGGTTTAAATGAGTTCAATATGTTGATGTGGGTCAAAAATCATGAGGTTTGACTGTCTTTTGACCACAGTTGACTTTTTTCCCAATACAGCTGATTTCTAGGTCAACTGTACAATTGACTGGTCAAAGATTGGAATCAAGGCCTGAAACTTGGTATGGGTAAGCTTGAGAGTCCAATATGAAGCATGAAAATCATCTTAGGCATTTTAGGTCAAAACCTCTTTGTGCAAACACAAACCCTAATTTGAGTCAACAGTGCAAGGAAAGGTCTTGAGCAGAGCAAACCCTAACTTGATCTTGAGCTCCAAGGGTCTTGTGGTGAGAAAATGTTGATGAAAAGAGAGGGCAAATTTTGGGGTAAAACAGTTGCCCCTGTTCAATCTTCTTGCACCTGAAGAGTTAGATTGGCAGATTTGCCTTTCGTGACTCGAAGGTAAAAGGAGATTGGACACTAGAGTGCCATTAAATTTGCACTCGTCAGAACAATGGATGCGGGAATGGGCTTAGAGATGCTATTTGGAGATGGGCTTAAAGATGCCAGCTGAAAGGGTGACAGAATCTTGTCGGGGATGGGCTTAAAGATGCCATCTGGAAATGTTTGTTAAATTGTGATGTGATAGGTCAGAAGAATGAAGATCAAAATGGTATCCGTGTCTGGAATGCATTTGAACTCTATCTAAGGACTGAGTCTGTAAGAGCAGAAGAATGGCCTTCGTGCCTGGGGCGTATCTGAGCTGTAATTGTGCTTGAAGAATGAATATCAGAACGACTGTCGTGTCGGGAGACAAATTCTGAATGAGTGACAGAATGGCAACCGTGTCTGGAGCGTATCTTGATTGTATCTGAAGTTGAAAGTCGTATGAGTAACAGAATGACTTCTGTGTTTGAAGTGTATCTGAAACTGTAACTGCGATCTAAATAGATGACAAAATGACTTATGTGGCGAACGCACTAGGGAGGATCAAACTGTTGTTGTAAGGTCAGAATGGTATCCGTGTTTGGAATGCATTGAACCTCGAGGTGGATAAGTGAATATGAATAAGAGATAGAATGGTCGCCGTGTCTGGAGCGTATTTAGTCTGTATCTGATTGTTGTAGTCTGAATGAGTAATAGAATGACCGTCGTGTCTGGAGCTTATCTATACTGTATCTGACTTTGAAATTCTGAATGAGTAATAGAATGACCTCCGTGTCTGGGGTGTATCCATATTGTATCTGAACAATTGTTAATGATAGCCTTTCAACCTTATCCTGAAAAGGGTGAGATGTTAGCTAAAACACAAAGTTATGTTGCATGATATGTATGATGCAATATATGTTATATTAATGTTTATGATATGAATGTAAATGAATGCGCATGTCAACTGAAGAATTGTCTTTGCTGAGGATAGATGAATCCTGGATATAAAGAATCTTGACTGCTGCCAGGGAAAGTGAGTCATTGACTGCTGCCGGGGATTGCAAGAAATTGGACATTCTAGTTGACTAACTGCTGGAGAGCCGGGAGCTTGGGTTGTATACCAATCTTCTGGGGGTTCTTGTCTTGAGGAGATCTTCACTGGGGAATATCTGATTATCCTGTGAGGCACTGAGAATGAGCCTTCAATCCACTTGGGGAGATGCAGGATCTTCAATTGTTGAGGGATCTTAGGACCACTGCCGGGGAACTGGAATTCCTAGGTGACTTGCGGGGAATGAGAAACACTGAAGATTTCTACTGGGGAGCTCAGAATCTAACAGGTTCATGCTGGAGAAATAAGACTGAGAATCTTCAACTTGGAGGGAAGTATCTCTGTGGGGAAAGAGACTGTTAGTCTAGTACCACTGGGGGTTGATGATTGGGAATTTTAGCTCCGTTGGGGATTGGATTTTCATATTTATAAATCTCCGATGGGGATAACGAAACTAAGGTCCACAAAGTTCCGCTGGGGATTCTGACATTTAAATAGGAGGGGACATGAGTCCTAGGAGGCTCTCTGGCTGGGGAAATCGATATCGGGAAAGCTTTCTCTGATGAGGATCCTGAATTTTAACTCTGTTTGGGGAATTAAATTCTAGGTCGAGGGGTTTGGAGTTTAGGTCTGCTGGAGATTTCCTTTGAAAAGGGCATCGAGATATCTGTCTGTACCTTCAACCTATTAGTTACCATCTTTCTTGATTCGTAAGGAAATGATTATGTTCAAATGCATATGCCTATTTAACAAAACTTTGGACGTTTCTCAAATAAAACATAAGTGCAAAAGAAAAAGGGAACGGAAAATAACGCGAATTTCTATATTTGGAAAAGCATTTGTATTAACTTTCTATGAGTATATTTGTACAAAGGAAACAGTCATCCTAGTAAGAGGATGTCGTCGTAAATATTGAAAAATTTATACAAAAGAAAAGATGGCTATGTGAAATAATTCCATGGGATTCCATTCTGCTGTAGCATTCACAACTCTGAGCATCTGCCCATTCAATGCTTCATCCGCCGATAACTGGATTGATCAGAAGCCTGGAGCTGGTTGGTGAAGAGATTATCCTTAAAGTGATCCGACGAGACATAGTCATACGCTTTAATTCCCTAACTTTTTCCTGAATCGCCCTTTCAGGTTTTCGATCCACCGGGAAACCCCTTTTTGCCCAAGCCACCCTTTCGGGTTTTCGACTTGTCGGGTGTACAGATTTTTTTGTATTATCCCTAATTTTTGCCTGAACCGCCCTTTCGGGTTTTCGGTTCACCGGGATGCCCATTTTTGCCCAAGCCGCCCTTTCGGGTTTTCGACTTGTCGGGTTATTTATGCGTAGTATCTTTTGACTATGTCTGCGTTCGCAGGGTGCGGCAGATCGTTGTCGTCCATGGTGGTCAGGATCATTGCACCACCTGAAAATATATTCTTGATCACAAATGATCCTTCGTACGTAGGAGTCCATTTGCCCCTGGGATCACTTTGTGGTAGGATAATTCGTTTGATCACGAGATCTCCGACTCGATACTCTTGTTATCTGAACTTCTTGTTAAATGCTCTGATCATCCGTTTTTGATATGTCTGACCATGACAAATAGCAGTAAGTCTCTTCTCGTCAATTAGGTTTAATTGATCAAGCCGAGTCTGGATCCAGTAATCTTCATTCAAACCTGCATCCTTCATTATCCGGAGAGAGGGTATCTGGACCTCAATAGGCAAGACTGCCTCCATGCCGTAGACCAAGGAAAAGGGAGTTTCCCCTGTCGACGTCCGTGCTGAGGTACGGTACCCATGAAGAGCAAATGGTAGCATTTCGTGCCAATCTTTATAGGTCACTGTCATCTTCTGCACAATCTTTTTGATATTCTTATTAGCTGCTTCTACAGCCCCATTCATCTTCGGCTGGTAGGGAGAAGAGTTGTGGTGTTGTATCTTGAATTGCTCGCAGAGCTCAGTGATCATCTTATTGTTAAGATTGGTACCATTATCCGTAATGATCCTCTCAGGTACACCGTAGCGGTAGATTAGGTTATGTCGAATGCACCGTGCCACGACACTCTTGGTTACTGTAGCATAGGAAGCTGCTTCAACCCATTTCGTGAAGTAATCAATCGCTACCAGGACGAAACGATGCCCGTTGGATGCCGTAGGTCGGATTTCGCCGATCATATCAATTCCCCACATCGCAAAAGGCCAAGGTGCCGACAAGACGTTCAGAGGAACCGGAGGAATGTGCACCTAATCAGCGTAGATCTGGCATTTATGACAAGTCCGAGAATGTTGGTAACAGTCGGCTTCCATTGTGGACCAGAAATATCCTGCCCTAAGGATCTTCTTTGCCATGGTATGTCCGCTGGAATGTGTTCCAAAGGTACCTTCATGTAGCTCTGTCATGATCCTTTCTGCTTCAGTCTTATCCACACAACGCAGTAAGGTTGAATCATGGTTTCGCTTGTAGAGAATGTCGTTGCTGAGGAAGAATTTTGCCGCAAACCTTCTCAGGAACTTCTTGTTATTAACAGATGCGCCTTCGGGGTATTCTTGGGCTTCCAGGTACCTCTTCACTTCATGATACCAGGGTTTTTCTGTTACCTCCTCGACCTCGAGATCGCAGCAATATGCAGGTTCATCCTTCTTCCAAATAATGATCCAAGGCGCCTCATTGTCCCACTTGACTTTGAACATAGAGGACATTGTAGCCAATGCGTCTGCCAATTGATTCTCCTCTCTTGGGAAGTGTTCAAAGGTTATCTCTTCGAAATGGGGAAGAAGAGTCAGCACACACTCCTTGTAAGGAATAAGATTCGGGTGTTTCGTATCCCACTCGCCTTTGATCTGATTGATCACGAGAGCGGAATCTCCGAAGACACTTAGAAACTTGATCCTTAAGTCAACTGCAGCTTGGAGACCCATGATACATGCTTCATACTCTGCCATGTTGTTAGTGCAGTGGAAACATAGTCGGGCGGTGAGTGGAGTATGAGTGCCTTTAGGGGATATGATCACGGCGCCGATACCATTACCCAAAGCGTTTGAGGCTCCGTCAAAGTGCATAGACCATCGAGATCCCGGCTCAGATCCTTCATCCGGCCCAGGTACTTCACAATCAGTCACTACCATAATATCCTCGTCTGGAAATTCAAAGTTCATTGGCTGGTAATCGTCCACTGCTTGGTGAGCCAAATGATCGGCCAATACACTTCCCTTGATTGCTTTTTGAGTTGTGTACTGGATGTCATATTCCGTCAAGATCATCTGCCATCTTGCTATTCTTCCAGACAGAGCAGGCTTTTCAAATATGTACTTGATTGGATCCATTTTTGAGATCAACAAAGTGGTGTGAGTCAGCATATACTGTCTCAGCCGGCGAGCAGCCCATACCAAAGCGCAGCAAGTTTTCTCAAGCAGTGAGTATCGGGTCTCACAGTCGGTAAACTTTTTGTTAAGGTAATAAATAGCGTGCTCTTTTCGGCCAGACTCGTCATGCTGCCCCAGCACACACCCCCATTGAGTTGTCAAGTACTGTCAAGCATAGTATCAGAGGTCTCCCTTCAACCGGAGGCATAAGAATGGGTGGTTCTTGGATATACTCTTTGATTCTTTCGAAAGCGGCCTGGCATTCATCGTTCCAACGTACTACTTGATCTTTCTTCAGCAACTTGAAGATTGGTTCACAGGTAGCAGTTAGATGTGAGATGAATCGAGCAATATAGTTTAGCCTTCCTAGAAATCCTCTGACTTCTTTCTCTGTCTTGGGAGCCGGCATCTCTTGTATGGCCTTCACCTTGGTAGGGTCTACTTGAATACCCTTGTCACTGATAATGAAGCCTAGCAATTTCCCAGATCTCACCCCAAAGGTGCACTTATTTGGGTTCAACCTCAGCTTGTACAATTTCAGACGGTCAAAAAGTTTTTGTAGATGATTAAGGTGTTCCTCCTCAGTTTGGGACCTTGCAATCATATCATCGACGTATACCTCGATTTCATGATGGATCATGTCATGAAATAGAGCAACCATGGCACGTTGGTAGGTTTCCCCAGCATTTTTCAACCCAAAAGGCATGACCTTGTAGCAAAAGGTGCCCCACTGAGTAACAAAAGTGGTCTTCTCCATGTCTTCCGGAGCCATCTTGATTTGGTTATAACCGGAGAAGTCGTCCATGAAGGAGAAAACTTTATGCTGAGCGGTGTTGTCTACCAGAACATCAATATGAGGCAGGGGGAAATCATCCTTAGGGCTTGCCCTATTCAAATCCCTGTAATCAACACACATCCGGACCTTACCATCCTTTTTCGGCACTGGAACCACGTTGGCAACCCATTGAGGGTAAGAAGTTACCGCTAGAAACCCGGCATCGAATTGTTTCATAACTTCGGCTTTGATTTTCTCGGACATTTCCGGACGCATACGGCGGACCTTTTGTTTTACCGGAGGGTAATCTTCCTTGGTAGGCAAGTGATGAACTACTATATCGGTATCCAACCCAGGCATGTCTTCATAAGACCAAGCGAAGATTTCGACGTATTCATTTAACAGCTGTATCAGGCGCTCCTTGACACTTGGTTCCAGATCGGCACCCACTTGCACTTCTTTTCGGTCTTCCTCGATTCCTAAGTTGACTGTTTCCAACAACTCCTCGTGAGGCAAAATGGCTTTTTCCTCTTGCTGTAGAAGTCTGGCTAACTCCCCTGGTACTTCACAACCTTCGTCATCTTCGTACTCGGCTTGATTGACCGGATCTTCAGAGTTATTGAAGGACATAGCAGAATGGTCACCCATAGAATCCAGAGTGGATGGGTACCTGCATTTGTGAGTGTGGGTGTGTGTAAGGGATAGCCATCCTTAAACAAAAAATGCAAAAGGAAAGAAAATGAACACAGCAGTTTATCAAATGAAAAACGTCCAATGAATCATTAAACATGGCATATGGATATGAAAATAATCAAAACCCTTACAAATGGACCTACATGCCCCAGGCAAGGCATGAGGTGAAAAAGTAGTGTGCGGGTTGTTTAAAATTAATTATTACAGACCAACAGGAAATTTTTGAAAGGTAAAATTACTGATTAATAAAAGTGATGGGGATAAAGTCCTTTGCCTCCCAGTTGCGTAGTCCCCCTTCAGCAGTTGGGAAGATCCACTCTTCAAAGTTACCCTCTTCGTCTTCGTCTTCCAAAGCATTGATTCTATGAGGAGAAATCTTGACAGGTGTCTTCTCAATCTTTGAGCGGCGCATAGGTTTCTGCCCTGCAGCGGTGAACCCCAAACCAAATTTATCTGTCTTGTGAGGGATATCGGGCAACTGCCCCCATGTTGAGTTCTTTCCTTCCTTCATTGCAGCCTTCGCGTCTTTTAGAGATGCCATCCTGGCCACCTGCTTTGGTACCTCAGCTACCACTTTTTCTACCTCTTCTTCAGGAGAGACTTCCTCGAAGTGCTGGGATGGTGTCTCAATGAATTCACCCTCTACCTCTATATACCGAAAGGAATTCAAGTGACTGATCATGTATTCTTCTTCACCATGCACGATTATGATCTTCCCTTTGACAGGGTATTTCAACATTTGATGTAAGGAAGAGGTGACTGCCCCGGCATTATGTATCCATGGTCTCCCCAATAAGCAAGAGTATGACGGACGGATGTCCATCACATAGAAAGTTGAGGGGAACACCTCTGTGCCAACCTTAATGGGAATGTCTACCTCCCCATGTACCATTCTTTTTGATCCGTCAAACGCCCTTACGATGATATTACTTGGCCTTGGTTCCAAACCTTCACAGTCTAAACGGTCGAGAGCCTTCTTAGGTAGCACGTTCAGAGAAGAACTTGTGTCGACCAACACATGGGCCAGAGTAGTTCCTTGGCACTCTACTGACACATGTAATGCGTCGTTGTGTTTTCTTCCTTTTGAGGTTAGGTCAGCGTCAGAGAAACCTAAATCGTTGTCCGCTGTAAGACTGGCTACATAGTTATCTTCAGAGGAACGGACTTTGTAACAGATGTAATCTTAACAGGCTTTTTGACGGCCTTGGAAAGATTGGCGTGAATGGTGATAATCGAAACATCTTCAGTAGGGGTTGGAATAGCAGGAACCTTTTCAAACAGAATTTGTCGACTGTCCATTAGGTCTTGGATGCCTTTTTTCAATAACGGGCAGTCGATTGGTAAAGAGTAACAACAATAACAGTCTCCTTTGCAACCCGGGAAAATCCCGGCCTTTAGCAGATTCAACTTGATGGTTAACAGCGGAGTTATCAGGTCATTGACATCATAAACATACACATTTTCCTCAATTGCATGGACATTTCGATCGTGCTTCGGCATCGGAGCTGATATCACATTTGGCTTCTCTGGAGCATCGAACTCCACCTCTTTTGCATCTATTAGATCTTGAATTTTATTTTTCAGCGCCCAACAATTATTTGTGTCATGTCCGATGCTATCGGAATGGTATGCGCACTTGGCATTGGCGTTGTAAGCGGGTGAGGTTGTATTCACATTTTTCGGCGCTTCTTTGATATTTGTGAGATTCAATTTCAACAAGTGTGGCAGAACTTGCGCGGGCGTCATATTAATGCGGGTGAACTGCCGTGGTGGCCGCTCACCCTATTGTTGTTTAGGTTTGGACTGGTTATTGCGAGACTGATCATTTGATGGATTCTGGATCATCACGGCCCCCACAGTCGGCCGACGCTCACTTCTTCCTGTTCCTCTTTGAGAATACACAACAGCCGTTTCCTTCTTCGTCGGAAATGATTTCTTAGCAACTGTAGATGCATAGACATCCTTCTGAATCTTCCCATTCTTGATACCGGCTTCTACCCGCTTGCCAGTCAGAATTAATTCAGTAAACCCCGCAGAGGAGCTACCGATCAGATGGTTAAAGAACGGACCGGACAAGGTCCCTAGGAACATATCAACAAGCTCTCTATCAGACAGAGGCGGCTGCACTCTTCCAGCCAGATCGCGCCACTTCTGGGCGTACTCCTTAAATCCCTCACCTGAGGCCATTCCCATACTCTGTAGCTGAGTACGAGTTGGTGCTAGGTCAGAGTTATACTGATATTGGCGATAAAAAGCAGCCTCCAGATCCTCCCAACTGTGTATCTCTGATCTTTCCAACTTGTAGAACCAATCAAGCTGATTTCCGGACAAACTATCTTGAAAGAAATGCACCCAAAGATTTCTGTCGGAAGTGTGAGGTTGGATCCTTCGGACGTACGATCTTAGATGCATTTTCGGGAAAGACAACCCATCATACCTCGCAAAAAGTGGCACTTTAAACTTCGGGGGAATCATAATACCAGCAATTAAACCCAAGTCTTCGAAATCTAAGCCGGGCACTCTCTGCAGCTCCATAGCTGCCAACCTGTCTTCCAAGTTTTTGTACTTATCATCGGCGGGTGGATATTGTTGATCCGAGTAATCTTCTTCCTCTTCAACCTCCTCTTCCTCAGCTTCGGATTCAGAAAGTACTGCAGTCCCTTTTCCTTTACTAGTTTCCTCTTCAGAGGGAAATTCAAGAACCCTTCTGGCTTCGTTCTCAAATCTTCTCCCAAAAGTAACCGCCCCGGGTCTCTTCTTCTTCTTCTTCAGCTTTTCTTTTCCCAATAAGGCCTTCAGATCCTCCTGACCCTTTGCCAAGGTCATCAGAAGATCCTGAAACTGTGCGCTCTGAGATTGCAAATCCTTGACCGTCTGTTCGAGATCCATCTTACTGAAATAAACAGCAGAAAGATAAGGAAACCTGGTGTAGAGACCAGCTTATGCACATGATGAATGGTATGCTTATTTATGCAATGCATTCAAGGATTTAGAAAGTTCAAAATTGTTGCAAACAAAAAGAACACACGTCATATTAATAAGAAGAAATTTTGTCAGTACATAAATGCCCCATGGGCCAAATATTACAAAAAGACTTCTCAAGGTAAAAAGACATTGCGCATCCTCTTTGGTGCGATGTAGGTGTTGAGGGTCTCTTCCTCATGGAGTCGGTGGGTGAGTTCTAAAACCTTCTTCTCGCTGGCGTAGAAGCTGGCTTCAAAAGTGTTTCGTTCCTCCTTGAGTTGGATCCAACTCTTCTACATTTCCTCCCACGATGTTGGCATATCAGGATATAGGATGGTGTAGGGAACCTCTCCTTCCTTAACTGGCTCTTTAATCACAGGGAGAACATGAGGATAAGGCATCATTAGACTC
Source organism: Vicia faba (assembly GCA_948472305.1). Taxonomy (NCBI): domain Eukaryota; kingdom Viridiplantae; phylum Streptophyta; class Magnoliopsida; order Fabales; family Fabaceae; genus Vicia; species Vicia faba. The sequence continues at coordinate 1,679,687,156 of OX451737.1, read as the reverse complement.
TGGGCTCGAGTTCGTACCCACTTGAGATAAGGCTCAAGAGGGATGGAGTTCTTGTGCCCCAGTGTCTTGGTATCCACCTTGTTGGGCATCCTCCAACCTTTGATGAATCTTTGCGGAAGTCCTTGCGCGTCGTTGTCGAAGTCAAAAACTAGGTCAGGAATCAACATGTCGTGAGGGCCATCCCTCCGTGCATATCCAAATTGTCTCAAAGCTAGACAAGGGTTATAGGTGATGCCTCCTCTAATGCCAAGAAATGGACCATTAGGGAACTCTCCACAACGATCGACGATGATGACATTTTCTCTGGACCGAGAACACCAATGTACATCAGAGTGAGTGAGTGTCATCAACCGTTGTGACCACTTTAAGCCTTGGTCATTCTTCAAAACCGATTGTGGAAGGTGCGAAATAAACCACCTTGCAAGGAGAGGAGTACAGCACATGAGAACACCCCTCTTTCTCATTGTTCGTGTGTAAAATGAGTGAAGAATGTCCCCAAGCACTGTTGGTATTGGATTTCTGGATAAGAAGATCTTGACGGCGTTGACATCTACAAGCTGGTCAGGATTTGGGAACAAGACCAGCCCATAGATAAGAAGTGCTACAATTTCTTCAAAGGCTTGTAGATCCAATGAATTCCAACACTCTTGTGCCTTCTCGATCAAGAATTTTGCTAAGAAGCCTTTGACACCGCTTCTAGTTTCCCAATGCCCTTTGATGTCGGATGGCTGTAGATGTAATGCTCGAGCAACATCTTCAGGCTTTGGTTCCTTTTCCGTACCGTTGAAAGGTAGTTGATTAAGGATAGGAATTCTCAGGAGTTGAGAAAATTCCTCCAAAGTGGGCACCAACTAGTAGTCGGGGAATGTGAAACAGTGATGAAGGGGGTCAAAAAATTGGAACAAAACCTTCATCATATCCTCTTCAATGTTGGTGTTGACTAGGCTGAGCAGTCTACCATGTCTTTCACTGAAGGGAGAGTTTTCCGGAATTCTGGATGTGAGTTCCTTGAGTTGAGGAGAGATTCTCACAAGGTTGACCTGGATAGTTTTCCTGCGAGGAATTTCCATGACCTACAAAACAAGAACAAAGATGAAGATCTAAACCCTTGAAATGGTTAGTGAATGTATATGATGTTTTATGATGTTTATGATGTATGCACAAGCATATGTAAAGGCAAATCACAAAAAACCCTAGTTTTAGGCTTGCATGAGGTCTCATAGGTAAGTACCCTCTTGAGTGTAGTTGGCTTAAAAACCTGTCCTATAAATAGTAACCGGGTTCTAAGGAGCTCAATATCACTGGATTGTTTTCATTGTTCATTGTTTTGGTTTAGCCACTTAACTAGCGACCAAAATATTCCAAGAAAACAACCCTCAATGAGTGTAGTATCGAGTATCTACCAACTTCGGACTGCACCAAAGCCGGTCATCTCACTACCCCTAATGAAAGGCCAAGATGGTCAAGTAAGGTTCTAGGTCATTAGTGCTTAGTGACATCCCTCAGCGGCCCCGTACTCTCCTTGATTGAACTCAAGGGTTACCGGTACTCACAAATATGTTGCACTAATATAGCTATTGCTTCGACCGTGTCGGTATACCCTGCACAGTTTCCACAACGTATTGCTATCTATGAAATGTTTCCCAAATGCGGGTTAGGATTTCAAGCCCAAACAAGAGAACCAAAGGATAAAGCAAACAAAGAAAACAATTAGTCATGCAAGAGGGTGATCTAAGCCCTAAGGTTACTCCACTTTAAAGTTGTCCCCAGCAGAGTCGCCAGTTCTGTGATACGGTGGGAGAACTGACTTGAGGTTTGTGTTTGTTTTCGCAAATGTTTCAGTTGAGCAAGAGTCACCACCGAATTTTTATTTTATCCTAAGGAAAGGTTAAAAAAGCATAGTAAAAACCTTTGAGATGTTTTCTTGGGTTCGGGGAGTAGATTATAGAAAGGGAAGGTATTAGCACCCTTTCTATCCATGGTTATCCATGGGCTCTTAGTTACTTGCTTAGATCAACTTGCCTTGATTTTCAATTTGTTTGAAATGGTGCTTTATGTGTGGGTTTGAAAAGGTTTTTGAAAAGAGGCCATTGTGGTGGCAACCTTTGTAATGATCCATGTTTGAATGTATACAAAGGTGTATTTGTCTTTGGAAAAGTTTTCAATGTTTTTGAAAGTTGTTTTTTGAAAGTGTAGTGAGGTGTATTTTGAAAAATAGGCAAGTGTTTTTGTTTGCAAATGGGCAAGCAACTAAGAGTTATCTACCCTAAATTTCTCAAAGATCTTTGCTATGTTTTAACCCTTTTAACAATTTTGTTCCACCATTGTATTTGGTGGACAATCTTGTGTTAGGATGTTAACGGGACGGGCGCGGGTCATCGTTTTAGACCATGATTGCAATGGTGCCAAGTATCTTTGGGCAATTTTTCTTTTAAGGGACTTGATCATTTTTAGGCAATTTTCGAAAGCGTCATCGAGGGACTATGATCATTTGATTTGTTTGTTTTTGCCCAAGGATACCTAACATGCAATATGGCCCATTATTGAAGGCAACAAGTGGAATACCCTAGGGGTGCAAGTGTGATTGGTGTTGTCCATTTTCATGCTTGTTTATCTTGAAATTAGGTCAAACTATTTTTTGGTTAATTTTTGCATACAAACCCTAATTCTATCATGGCATAATTAGAAAGCTTTAAAGTGCGAAAAATAAAGTTCCTAAGTTATTACAACACAATATATGGGAAGGGGGGTACAAATGTTCAAATGGGGATATTTTGACAAGGAATTAAACCTAGGCTATTACATCTGTTATACCCCAAATTTTGACCTAAGATACCATCTCCCATCTGCATCATTGCATTGCAAGGGTTTTGACCTACTTTTATCAATTTTTCAAAGCAGTGTAAAAATTCATAACTTTTCCAAGTCGAGAGCTGTTTATTTTTGAACGCTAAATTTATTAATCGATCAATGCTAAAACAATGTTTATTAATTATTTATATCTTAAATTTAAATAATTGGAATTTATTTTCAGTAATTATATAATTTAAAGATTTATAAATAATAAAATAAATATTTGGAAAGAGGTTTATTAACTGATCAATGATGTTTATTTAATCATCTATCATTCTAAGTTTAAATAATTGAAATTCTATTTTCAATTATTATATTTTAGAGAATTATGGATAATGAATTAAATAACTGAAGAGAAGATTATTGGTCATTGTGATCGGTGGATCTGGAACTGACTGTTTAACGCTGATTCGCGAAATGTCGCGGAAGCAAGAGTCGCCACCGTCTTTTATTTTCTCCAAATGGAAAGGACAAAAGCACAGAAAAATTCCTTATAGAGATTGCTCTCGGTTCGGGAGGTAGGTTATAGAAAGGGAAGGTGTTAGCACCCTTTCTATCCATGGTTATCCAAGGGCTCTTAGATACTTGCTCACTTGTGTTTTCAAAAAGGTTTGTTTGCTTTTCAATTGTGGGTTTTAAAAGTTTCTTTGAAAATTTCAGTTCGACTCTTGTATCGGTCCTCAAGAGTGTTTGAAAAGTTGCTTTTGAAAGCTTTTTGAAAAGGTGTCGGTGTGAAAAGTATTTTTTGATTTGTTTTGAAATTAGAGCAAGTATCTAGAGTCGTCTACCTACCCTAAGGAATTCGTCTGTGTAAATGTCCTTTAAAGATAGTGCCATCCTACCATTGAGAGGTAGGTAGCACCACCGTTGGAGGTGTTCGGGTCAATTCGAGGTTCGGGACATGGTGATCACCAGAGTAATAGGAACATACCTTAGAAGCTACCCTCATGCCAGGTTCCCGGATCATGAGGACTTACTAAAACATCCTCTACTCGACGATCACCTTTCGAGGGGCAAGGCAACAGTGAGGCGTACCCTAGGGGTGGTGTGTGATTTGTGTGTCGTTTTCAGATATTTTTGTCTTGTCATGTATTGGTGATCTACGCTTTTGTTTTTATTTTAACATTCATTCTTGCATGCAAATTTATTAACAGTTAAAAAAGTGCGGAATTTAAAAGTTCTACGCTATTACAAAGGCGCGGGTCCACATCGCCAAATTTAATCCAGAACCCGATTTGAATAAAGAAATAAAGTGCGAGAAATATAAATGTCTGATTTACACGGCTTTGGGAGAATTACATAAAAAGATGAAATAAAATAAGCGCGCGAATTGGAATTACGATCGAATGCGAGGGCGTTGGACCCTTTTTAGGAAATTAAATTATAATTAACAAATTAATTAAATTAAAATAAAAAGAAAAGATTTTTTGTAGTTTTTTGTGCTTATTGATTTTTATGAGAAGATTATGGAAATTAAACCTAATTCTAGCTATTTTTATTTTATTAAAAAATGTTAAAATTAGACCTAAAGTTAACCTAATTAATTAATATAATTTGATTTATAAAAATAAAGAATTAATAATTAATAATTAATATGGTGAAAAAGAAAAAAAGGATAAACATATAAAACCCTAATTCTACAATTTTTAGTTTATGAAAATATGTTAAAATTAACCCTAGAATTGAAAACTAAATTAATTAATGAGATTTATTTACAAAAATATTAAATCAAATATATTTTATTTTTTTTGTCTTTTTTGATTTTTATTATTTTTCATGTTAAAAGAAAAATATTGATGGAATTAAATAAAATAGAGAAAAGAATTAAAATAACTAAAAAAAATATAAAAGAAATAGAGAGAAGAAGGCAAACATGGGGGGTTTGTAGGCCCATTTGGAGGTATAATTCAGTAATTCTGGCCCAATGTTTAAGGCCTTCGTTGACTTCTGGTAATCACATGTGTAGGCATTGACTGAACCCTTCCATAGGCTTTAGATCTGGACCATTGGACTGAGATTATTGAGCGCGTGGCAAGCGTGGATGGTGGTCATATGATAAGCCCCTGGAATATATGCTGCATGGGAATATAGAAAAGAAAATAATATGGGAAAGGGAGGGGACCTGGGAATCGAACCCAGGTCCCAGTATTCAGTGGACAACGCACTAACCAACTATGCCAAACGCTTTCTTTGTAACATTAGTGGAAGGAAATAATTATAAAAGAAAAAAAAGTTAGTGGCCTGAATAAATAAAAAGCGCGCTAATCTTTGAATTGCCCATTCATGTTATGACAACTAAGCGTCTTCTCCAATTGCTCTGCGTTTTACCTGAAAAAAGAAACAAGATTGTGGGGGTTTTAAACCCCCACTATATGATGTATGAAAAAATAGCGAATAGAAATCCTTTGATCATAAATTGATCGCGAGTTATCCATTGAATTCATCTGAAGCTCCTGATTTTAATGGCCTAAGTCCCATGTCCCAATTTTTCTTTAAACGTAAAGCCCCAATTTGGAGCTTGAAGAACCCTAGCGAGCTTCAATGGTGAAATCGTGTATGAGGCACAAAAACTCAATCAAACTACATGGTTAGCTTCAGAATGAATCAACTAACACAAATCAAACATTAAAACTTAAAAATAATGCATGAATTCTGATACATGAATGTGAAAAAAAGTATGGACAGAACAAGGTCGTTCTACCAATTCTTTGCGTTAGAGATGATGGTTTTGATCCAGAAACCTTCCTTGAAGCCTCAGGAATGCAATGGAATCAATGTTTTGCCTTGAAACTCCTTGGAATCGTGTTTTCAGTTTTGGAATTTTCTTGAAAAAAATGCAAAGTTGTTTATGGTGTTTTGGCGCAGCTTAGAGGTCCCTTGCACTAGGTCTAGCATCTGGCTTATGTATGGAGTGAATTAGGGTTGAGTTTTCAATCAAAATATCTTTGCATTGATGAGAACAATATTTGATTTTCATGCATAATTTTTCAAATCTTTTTCACATGTTTTTGATTTCAATCATAGCCAATCTTCCCAATTTGAGTTGTGCACGAATCTTGAGCCTTTAATGAATGATTACACTGCATAAAAAGATTCAAATGCATTGGTTTAGTATTTTTCCATATTTTATTTAATTTAAATGAATTAATTGTAATTAAAAATTCAAATAAATAAATGAAAATGATGAATAAATCCCCTTTGGGCCAAATAGTCGTGCATATGCTTTGGATGATGAATCTTGGAAGAAAATGAGGCCCATTAGCAATTTTAAGGCATTTGAAGCAAAGTTGTCTTTTCAAAATTCCCAAAAATTTCCGAACTTCCACAAAGCATATCTTGCTAAATTTTTAAGCTTTGATCATGTTCTTGGACATTTTGGAAAGGTCTTGAAGTCCTCTAACCAATTCCTTTGGTCCCATGTCATTTTTATTTACCAATCTCAAGTTATGGCCTTTGACTTAAAGTCCCTTTTTGTTGACTTTTGAAAATGACCTATAATGTTGAAATTGATAACTTTTTGTGAGAGCATTTCTTGGACTTGAAGTGTGAAGAGGAGTTGTAGGAAATGTCTTTCTCTTCAAAATGAGCTTTGGATAGAATTTTTCTGATAATCCATGTTGAAGTTATGCCTTGGTCAAGTTACAGTTGACTTTTTCAACTGTCCAAATATGGAAACTTTTGCATCTTGAGACTTTTTGAGCCAAGCTTTGAGAATCATGATCAAGCATTGATCAAATGATGTTTGTGGCTTCAAAATGAGATGTTTACCAAAAATTTGAACTTTTGACTGTCAAATGACCATTTTGCCCCTACAGTTGACTGTTGAGCAATTAGGGTTTTTGACTGTGCAATTTTGTGCTGTAAGTCTTGAAACTTGGTATGAGGATGCTTGACCATGTTTGTAGGTATGTGGGACTTGATTGGGCCCTTAGAAACTTCATTTTCTTTGCCAGAACCAAAACCCTAGTTTTTGACTGTTAGGAGGCCCTTGAACTGTGCAACCCTTGGGGAGATTTTGAAGCATGCTTTTGGAAAATCTTGAAGAATATGGGAGGGCAAATTTTGGGGTACAACAGTTGCCCATGTTCAATCTTCTTAGACCTGAGGATGCAGATTGGCTGACGTGCCTTTCGTAATCCGAAGGTGGAAGATGATTGAACACTAGAGTGCCCAGAAATTTGCGCTCACATAGTAGTGTGATGACGGGAATGGGCTTATAGATGCCATTTGGAGATTGATGGATAGGATGATGGGCTTATAGATGCCGTGCTAAGAGATGATGGATAGGTGGATGGGCTTATAGATGCCATCTGGGTGTTGATCGCGTAAGAGATTCCTTAGCGAGAACTTGCGTCCCTGAAAAAGAAAAATGATTACCTGGCCTGTTGCAGGAGCTGGTCTTCAGATTCTTTGTATAGATGTGTCCTGACTGGTTACAAGAGCTGGATCTGGATCTTCAAAAGGTGACGAATGAACCAGGGATGGTTACTACCTCAACAGGAACGCTGAGAGAACCTTGGACGATTACTACCTCAACAAGAACGCTGAGAGAATCTGGGGACGATTACTACCTCAACAGGAACGCTGAGAGAACCTTGGACGATTACTACCTCAACAGTAACGCTGAGAGAATCTTGGGTGTCTTCAACTGAGTCTTTATCAGGAAAATCTTTTAGGGGTCGATTTAACTGGACTAGAGAAGGCCTTTGACTGGATAAGAAACAGGAAAATCTTAGGGTCGATTTAACTGAACCGGTCTAGGTCTTGAAATCTTCAACTGGATAAGAAACAGGGAGATCTTAGGGTCGATCTGACTGAACCAGAGAAGGCCTTTGACTGGATAAGAAACAGAAAAATCTTAGGGTCGATTTAACTGAACCGGTCTAGGTCTTGAAATCTTCAACTGGATAAGAATCAGGGAGATCTTAGGGTCAATCTGACTGAACCAGAGAAGGCCTTTGACTGGATAAGAAACAGAAAAATCTTAGGGTCGATTTAACTAAACCGGTCTAGGTCTTGAAATCTTCAACTGGATAAGAATCAGGGAGATCTTAGGGTCGATCTGACTGAACCAGAGAAGGCCTTTGAGTGGATAAGAAACAGAAAAATCTTAGGGGCGATTTAACTGAACCGGTCTAGGTCTTGAAATCTTCAACTGGATAAGAATCAGGGAGATCTTAGGGTCGATCTGACTGAACCAGAGAAGGCCTTTGACTGGATAAGAAACAGAAAAATCTTAGGGTCGATTTAACTGAACCGGTCTAGGTCTTGAAATCTTCAACTGGATAAGAAACAGGGAGATCTTAGGGTCGATCTGACTGAACCAGAGAAGGCCTTCAACTGGATAAGAAACAGGAAAATCTTAGGGTCGATTTAACTGAACCGGTCAAGGTCTTGAAATATAGCTGAGAACTTAACTGGATCTTTCCTGAAAGGTAAAGGTCAGTCATATGCAATGCATGATATGGATCAAGCAATGATGTTCTCAACATAAATGATATTTGTAAGATGTGATGCGTATATGCATGCTATAATGATGTATGTGATGTTTATGAATGTATGTTTTCGTCTTAGGAAAATAAATCCTTGACGGGTGCCGGGAAGTCACTCCTGGGCTGATGTTGGAGAATAGATTTTTGCTTCCGCTGGGGATGATAGTTGCAAGAATACCGGTAGGAGAAGATAACTCCGTTGGGGAATAAGCTTGGCGAATGGATTACTCTGCGGGGAGAAAATATACTCTAGGGATCTTGCTGGAAAGCAATACTCTGGGGAGAGAGATACTTTGCTGAAATGTTGATGGTAACTTCGTCGGGGATACCATTGTTGTGTTGGAAGTGTTAATAGACCTTGCTGGGGATAAGAAGACTTCGTCGAGGACGACCTTTCGGTGGCTTTTGGCTGAGGATAACCCAGTTATATCCTGGTAGGGAAATAACTCTTTGAATAATGCTGGGAGACACGTTCGTGCTCTGCGAGGGATAAGCTTCCAGAATCTACTGGGGATAAGCTTACTGCTTGGGGAGATGAATTCCAACTTTCCTGGGGAAACTGGATTGGACTCTCCTGGGGAAGTTCTGAACTGTATCGGGGAAGTAACTCCACTGAACGTTTGATATACCGCCGGGGAACGATCTTTAGGCCAAGACTGTCGGGGATGCTTGTTAAGAATACCTGTATATTGCTGGGGAATGCTGAGATCTGCTGGAGGATACCCAACTTCCTTAAGTTTGACTGTAACTTTGCTTGAGGAGAGTGTACTGACTTGCTGGCTCACTCTCTGGGGAACTGGGATGTACTGGTTATGTTCTTCAGCTGAACTCACCTTGATACCTTGGAGGACAGCACAATTAGATTGCTTAGATAACTCTTTATTGCCCCTGTTTCTAATGTTACCTGTAATTAATCCTTTGTTTCGTATGCAAATATTCATGAGTTAGCAAATTATTGTTAATGCATATATCACAAATTGAACCTTGGACGTTCTTCGCAAAACAAAACAGAAAAGGAAAAACAATTGGCAATTTTAACTGAAAAGTATATTTGTATTGATTTTTTGAATTTGCCTGTAAAATAGGCGTTTATGTACAAGAGGCTGACGTCCTAGTAAGAGAACGCCGCCGAACAAAAGAGTTTATACAATTTTGTACAAGAGAAAATAAAACAGCTGTGTGAAATGAATGATCCCACTGGGTTTCAACTCTGCTATCGCCCTTATATCTCCGAGCGTCTCATCACTTGATGACCTTAGTTGAAGATGGAGTTGACTGATCGATGCCGTCTGAACTCGATGTAGATACCGGATTCTGGATGCAAAGTGACCAATGAGACATAGTATTACGCTTTATCCCTAACTTTTTCCTGGACCGCCCTTTCGGGTTTTCAGTCCACCGGGATACCCATTTTTGCCCAAGCCTCCTTTTCAGGTTTTCGACTTGCCGGGTGTACAAATTTTTTTCATTTCATCCCTTCATTTTGCCCGAACCCTTATGGTTCGCCGGGAAGCCCTAATTTTTGCCTAGGTATGTCAACCTAGCGGGTCTTTTTCATGTGTAGTATCTTTTTACTATGTCTGCATTGGCGGGGTGAGGAAGGTCGTCACCATCCATGGTGGTCAGAATCATGGCTCCTCCTGAGAACACATGTTTAACCACAAATGGCCCTTCGTACGTAGGGGTCCATTTGCCCCTTGGATCACTCTGAGGAAGGATGATTCGCTTGATTACCAGATCCCCAACTTGATACTCTTGTGGTCTGACCTTTTTGTTAAATGCCCTGATCATCCGTTTCTGATACGTCTGACCATGACAGATAGCAGCAAGTCTTTTTTCATCAATAAGGTTTAGCTGATCAAGTCATGTCTGGATCCAATCATCTTCGTTCAGATCTGCATCCTTCATTATCCGGAGAGAGGGTATTTGCACTTCGATTGGTAAGACTGCCTCCATGCCGTAGACCAAGGAAAAAGGAGTTGCCCCGGTTGATGTCCTGGATGAGGTACGGTACCCATGTAGAGCGAACGGTAACATCTCGTGCCAATCCTTATAAGTCACTGTCATCTTCTGCACGATTTTCTTGATATTTTTATTTGCTGCTTCTACAGCCCCATTCATCTTCGGTCTGTAAGGAGAAGAGTTGTGGTGCTGTATTTTAAACTGCTCGCAGAGCTCAGTGATCATCTTGTTATTAAGATTGGTACCGTTGTCTGTAATAATTATTTCTGGGACACCGTATCGACAGATCAGGTTATGCCGAATGAACCGTGCCACAACAGTCTTGGTTACCGTAGCGTAGGAAGCTGCTTCGACCCACTTCGTGAAGTAATCAATCGCTACCAGGATGAAGCGATGCCCGTTAGATGCCGTAGGTTTAATCTCACCGATCATATCTATGCCCCACATTGCAAAAGGCCAAGGCGCAGTCAGAACATTCAGAGGAACTGGAGGAACATGCACCTTGTCTGCATATATCTGCCATTTATGGCATGTCCGAGAATGTTGGTAGCAGTCTGCTTCCATTGTGGACCAGAAATACCCTGTCCGAAGGATTTTCTTCGCCATAGTGTGTCCACTGGAATGTGTTCCGAAGGTCCCTTCATGTAGCTCTTCCATGATCCTTTCTGCTTCAGTCTTATCCACACAACGCAGTAAGGTCGAATCATGGTTTCGCTTATACAGGATGCCGTTGCTAAGGAAAAATTTCGCTGCGAACCTTCTCAGAAACTTCTTATCGTTGACAGATGCACCTTCAGGGTATTCCTGAGCTTCCAAATATCTCTTCACCTCATGGTACCAAGGCTTCTCAGTCACCAATTCAGTCTCGAGATCACAATAGTATGCCGGTTCGTCCAGTTTCCAGATGATGATCCGGGGAGCCTCATTGTCCCATTTGACCTTGAACATAGAAGACATTGTAGCTAACGCGTCCGCCAGCTGATTCTCCTCTCTCGGAAAGTGTTCAAAGGTTATCTTTGTGAAGTGGGGGATCAAGGTCAACACACATTCTCTGTAATGAATAAGATTCAGATGTTTCGTATCCCACTCTCCTTTGATCTGATTGATCACGAGAGAGGAATCTCCGAAGACACTTAGAAACTTTATCCTTAAGTCAATCGCAACTTGAAGACCCATGATGCATGCCTCATACTCCGCCATGTTGTTGGTATAGTTGAAACATAGCCGGGCAGTGAGTGGAGTATGGGTGCCTTGAGGGGATATGATTACAGCGCCGATACCGTTACCCAAAGCATTGGAGGCTCCGTCAAAGTGCATAGACCATCGGGATCCTTCCTCAGGTCCTTCATCCGGTCCAGGTACTTCACAATCAGTCACAATCATGATGCTCTCGTCTGGAAACTCGAAGTTCATTGACTGATAGTCGTCCACGGCCTGATGTGCCAAGTGGTCTGCCAATACACTTCCCTTGATGGCTTTCTGGGTTGTATACTGAATGTCGTATTCTGTCAAGATCATTTTCCATCTTGCTATTCTCCCAGACAGAGCAGGCTTTTCAAATATGTACTTTATCGGATCCATCTTTGAGATCAACAAGGTAGTGTGAGTCAGCATATACTGTCTCAACTGGCGAGCAGCCCATACCAAAGCGCAGCAAGTTTTCTCAAGCAGTGAGTATCGGGTCTCACAGTCGGTAAAATTTTTGTTAAGGTAATAAATGGCATGCTCTTTTCGGCCAGACTCGTCATCCTGCCCCAGCACACACCCCATTGAGTTATCAAGCACTGTCAGGTATAGTATCAGAGGTCTCCCCTCAACCGGTGGCATAAGGATGGGTGGTTCTTGGAGATACTCTTTGATTCTGTCAAAAGCAGCCTGACATTCATCATTCCAACGTACTACCTGATCTTTCTTCAGCAGCTTGAAGATTGGTTCACACGTAGCAGTTAGGTGGGAGATGAACCGAGCAATGTAATTCAGGCGTCCTAAAAAGCCTCTGACCTCTTTCTCTGTCTTAGGAACTGGCATCTCTTGAATGGCTTTAACCTTGGCAGGGTCCACTTGAATGCCCTTATCACTTACAATGAAGCCTAGCAGCTTCCCGGATCTAACCCCGAAGGTGCACTTGTTCGGGTTCAACCTCAGCTTGTACAATTTCAGACGGTCAAACAATTTCTGCAGATGATCAAGGTGCTCTTCTTCAGTCTGGGACCTTGGATCATGTCGTCAACATACACTTCTATCTCATGATGGATCATGTCGTGAAATAAAGCAACCATGGCACGTTGGTAGGTTGCCCCAGCATTTTTCAGTCCAAAAGGCATGACCTTGTAGCAGAAGGTGCCCCACTGAGTAACAAAGGTAGTTTTTTCCATGTCTTCAGGTGCCATCTTGATCTGATTGTAACCTGAAAAACCATCCATGAAAGAGAACACCTTATGCTGAGCTGTATTGTCAACAAGGACATCAATGTGAGGTAGGGGAAGTCATCTTTGGGGCTGGCCCTGTTCAGATCCCTGTAGTCGACACACATTCTGACCTTTCCATCTTTCTTAGGTACCGGCACCACATTAGCAACCCACTGAGGGTAAGAAGTTACTTCAAGAAACCCGGCATCGAACTGTTTCATAACCTCGACTTTGATCTTCTCAGACATCTCTGGACGCATACGGCAGACCTTTTGCTTAACCGGAGGGCAGTCTTCCTTAGTAGGCAAATGATGGACCACAATGTCGGTATCCAACCCGGGCATGTCTTCGTAGGACCAGGCAAATATCTCCACATAATCATGTAGCATCTGAGTCAACCGTTGCTTCATGTTGAGCTCTAGGTTGGCACCAATCTTTACCTCTTTCCTGTCCGTCTCAGTACCCAGATTTATTGTTTCCACTGGCTCTTCATGTGGTTGAATTGCCCTCTCTTCCTGGAGCAACAGTCTTGCAAGCTCGCCAGGCACTTCGCAATCATCTTCACCTTCGTCTTCGGCTAAGTTGATCGGATTTTCGAAGTCATAACTGGCAGTAGCAGAGTCGTTACCAGTGAGATCCAGAGTGGATTGAAACCTGTATGAGTGAGTGTGTGTAAATACAGCTGTTTTGTAATATATAAAGAAAGGAAAGAAAGAAAAGGAGCATAAGATGCGAGAAAACGTCCAAGATTTTTATTCATGATATATGAAATGACAATTTATATGCCCTCACAAATGAAGCCAACGGTGCCCCGGGTAAGACACCGGGCCATAGAGTTTTAATTGTTTATTACAAATAACAAAACAAAGAAGTTTATTACTGTGTAACAAAAGTAACAGGAGTATGGTCCTTAGCAATCCAATTGGTCAATCCGCCATCAGTTGTTGCGTAAATCCAGCTATTGAACTCTGACTCTCCCACTTCATCTTTGTCCCCCACAGCATTCACCCCTGGATTGGTAATGAGCACAGGAGGTCTTCTGATCTTTGCCTTCCGCATAGCCTTCTGACCCTCTGCAGTAAAACCCAGTCCGAACTTGTCAGTTTTCTGTATAAAATCAGGGAGCCTGCCCCAGTTAGCACATTCACCTTTCTTGACCACAACCCGGGCATCTTTCAAGGAAGCCATCTTCAAAGGAACATCCTCTTCGACCGCTGTTTCTGCTGCTGCTAAAGTTGGAGGTACCTCTTCGAAATGCTGAAAGGGGGTTTCAATAAACTCCCCGTCCATCTCAATATACCTGAAGGAATTCAAATGGCTCACCATATACTCCTCCTCTCCCTGCACAGTGACAATCTTCCCTCTGACAGGGTATTTTAGCTTCTGGTGCAAGGTAGAGGTCACTGCCCCAGCTTTGTGGATCCAAGGTCGACCCAGTAGACAAGAATACGATGGACGGATATCCATCACATAAAAGGTAGAGTCAAATACTTGAGAACCCACACGAATAGGAATGTCTACCTCTCCATGAACCATCCTCTTAGAACCGTCAAAGGCTCTGACGATGATATTGCTAGGTTTCAGCTCCAGGCCTTCACAATCCAAACGGTCTAAGGCTTTCTTGGGTAGCACATTTAGGGAAGAACCAGTGTCCACCAACACGTGCGCCAGAGTAGTGCCCCTGCATTCAATAGAGACATGCAGGGCATCGTTGTGGTCCTTTCCCTTAGCAGTAAGGTCAGCATCTGAGAAACCCAAACCATTGTCCGCTGTCAGATTTGCTACGCAATCAGTAAACTGGACTGCAGATGTCTCCTGTGGCACATGGGCCGTCTTGAGAAATGAAATCAAGGCCTTAGCATGGGCCTCTGAGCACAGTAGCAAGGAGAGCATGGAGATTTTGGAGGGTGTATGCCCCAGCTGCTCCACAACATTAAAGTCACTCTTCTTGATTATTTTTAGAATTTCCTCCATCTTTTGTTGGGAGGCCTCAGCAGTCACAGATTTTGGCGCCTCCATCCGGGCAGGCTCATCTTCAATCCCTTTGCCCCGAGTATTAGATGACTCGGCGGCAGGGGAAACAACTTGATCAGCAACAGGAACAGGTATACTTGCAGGTGTTATAGTGAGAGGTCTTTGAATAGCTGGCGGTGCAATGTCAGGCGAGAAGAGCCTGCCACTGTGGGTAACTTTTGCTGGACCAGTGATATTGCTGATACTGGTGCCAGTGTTGAACTCTTGCTTGATTCCATGTACATACACGTCTGCCCCATAGTGCCAGGGGACAGCCTTATCAGATTCATAGGGGAGAGGCCCCGGAACAGTAATAACAACAGGTGCGACAGTCATGATTTGAACCGGCTTCCTTGGGAGAGCCTTGATTGGATTATTGAAGATTGTAACAACAGAAACTTCTTCTACCGGAACCAACTGAACAGCAGTCTTCTTGAACAGAATCTCTTTGCTGTCCATTAGGCTTTGGATGCCCAACTTCAGCAAAGGACAACCAGAAAGGGAAACAGCACAGAAAAGGCAACCCTCACTACAACCCGGAAATAAACCGACCAGCAGTAGGTTCCTCTTGACAGTCATTAAGGGAGTAGCTACATCATTCACAGAAACGGCGTATACATCTTCATCAACGACATTTACTCCATGCTGAGGCATAGGAGCAGTCACCACATTTGGCCTCTCAGGCGCTTCAAACTGTATCTCTTTTGCATCGATAAGGTCTTGCACCTTATTCCTCAAGGCCCAACAGTCATCAGTGGAGTGCCCCGGGCTATCGGAGTGATAAGCACAACGGGCATTCGGATTGTATTTTGGAGAGGCAGTATTCACAACTTTCGGGGCCTCCCTGACAGTCACCAAGTTAGTGGACAGCAACTGCGGCAAGATTTGTGATAGAGTCATGCTCAAACGGGTAAACTCTCTTCTGGGTCTTTCAGCCCTTTGAGGATTGGTTTGCCGAGGAGCGGCAGCAGGCTTAGCAATCATCACCGCGTTGACAGATTGGCGGCGCTCAGGTTTCTCTTGTCTTCTAGACCCATATACAGCACTAGCCTCCTTCTTAAAGGGTTTCTTCTCAGAACTTGAAGATGCACCCTTCTGAATTTTGCCAGACTTCATCCCAGCCTCTATTCTCTCTCCAGTCAGAATAAGATCAGTAAACCCTGCAGATGAGTTACCGATGAGATGGTTGAAAAATGGCCCAGATAGGGTCCCCAAGAACATGTCTACCAACTCCCGGTCCGTTAACGGAGGCTGCACCCTGCCAGCCAGATCCCTCCACTTCTGCGCATACTCTTTAAAACCTTCACTTGACCCTAGAGACATACCCTGGAGTTGGGTACGTGTAGGGGCAAGGTCGGCATTATATTGATACTGCTTATAGAAAGCAGTAGCCAACTCCTCCCAATTATGAACCTTGGTCCCATCCAGCTGATAGAACCATTCGAGATGAGTCCCTGAAAGACTCTCCTGGAAGAAGTGGATCCACAAGTTCTTGTCCATTGAGTACGGTTGAATCTTCCGCACGTAAGATCTGAGGTGTAGCTTGGGACAAGACGCCCCGTCATATTTGGTGAAAGATGGTGCCTTAAACTTATGAGGAATAATCACACCAGTAGGTAAGCCCAAGTCTCCGAAATCCAGCCCTGGTACCTGTTGGATCTCCATTGCATTCAGTCTGTCCTCCAACTGTTTGTATCTGTCTTCAGCCGGAGGATACTGTTCCTCATCAAAATCAGTCTCGTTGTCAGAGACTACCGGACTAGGACCTTTTCCCTCTTGGGGACTTCTCTTGCCTATAGAAGAACCAGCCTCTTCATTTTGCAGAGTGTTGCCAAACCTTCGGCCCGAGTTGAAAAGAACAGTTCTCTTTTTCTTCTTCTTCTCCTTCTTCAGGAGCAGAGCCTTCAGCTCTTCTTGGCCCTGAGCCAAACCCATGATTAGCTCCTGAAATTGCGCATTTTGCGCCTGAAGAGCCTTGATGGACATCTCGGTTGATGATGAGTCAGGATTCATGATGATGAAATAAACAGCGAAGAACGGTAAGCAACCTGAAAAGAAGAAAACCTGCTATGCACATGATGAATGATATGTGTTTATGGAATGCATTCAAGGGTTCGAAAGTCCAAATTTGTTATAGACACAAAAGAACACACGTTATCATTAAGGAAATAATTGTTCAGTACATCAAAGCCTCATGGGCACATATTACAAAGCAAATCAATCCCAAAAGACACTACACATCCTCTTTGGAGCTATGTAGGTGTTGAGATTCCTCTCCTCATGCAATAGGCGGGTGAGCTCCAAGACCTTCTTTTCACTAGCATGTAGACTGGTCTCAAGAGAATTCCGTTCTTCCTTAAGCTGGATCCAGATCTTCTGCATCTCTTCCCAGGATGTAGGCATATCAGGATGTTGAATGGTGTAGGACACTTCTCCTTCTAAGACTGGCTCTCTGATCACAGGGAGCATATGAGGATAAGGCATCACTAACTTCTGGGAGCAGGCTCGTACCCACTTGAGATAAGGTTCCAACGGGATGGAGTTCCTATGCCCCAGTGTCTTACTGTCTATCCTACTGGGCATCCTCCAAGCTCTGACGAATCTCTGGCGAAGTCCTTGTGCATCGTTGTCGAAGTCAAAAACTATGTCAGGAATTAACATGTCATGAGGGCCATCCCTCCGAGCATAACCAAACTGTCTCCAAGCCAGGCATGGGTTGTAAGTAATACCTCCTCTGATTCCAAGTAAAGGAACATTAGGATACTCCCCGCAACGATCAATGATAGTGACATCCTCTCTAGACCGAGGGCACCAGTGTATGTCTGCATGTGTAAGAGTCATCAACCGTTGTGACCATCTCAAACCCCGCTCATTTTTCAAAAATGATTGTGGAAGGTGCGAAATAAACCACCTTCCCAGGAGAGGAGTGCATCACATAAGGACACCTCTTTTTCTCATGGTTCGAGTGTAACATGAGTGAAGGATATCCCCCAGCAACGTAGGTATAGGATTCCTGGACATGAAGATCTGGACAGCACTGATATCTATAAGCTGATCTGGGTTAGGGAACAACACCAAACCATAGACAAGGAGGGCCACAACTTCTTCAAAAGCTTGTAAGTCAAGGGAGTTCCAACATTCATGGGCCTTTTCAAACAGAAACCTGGCTAAGAACCCTTTGATACCACTTCTAACTTCCCAATGTCCCTTGAGGTCAGATGATTGTAGGTGTAAGGCTTTAGCAATTTCTTCAAGCTTGGGTTCCTTTTCTGTACCGTTGTGGGGTAGTTGATCAAGGATAGGGATCTTCAGGAGCCGGGAGAACTCCTCCAATGTAGGTACCAGCTGATAGTCCAAGAAGGTGAAACAGTGATGCAGAGGGTCAAAGAACTGGAACAGAACCTTTATCATATCTTCCTCAATGTTGGTATTGACCAAGCTGATGAGTCTTCCATGTCTTTCACTGAATGAAGAGCTCTCGGGAATCCTGGATATAAGCTCCTTAAGCTGAGGAGGGACCCTTACAAGGCTGATTTGAATTGTCTTTCTGCGAACAGTTTCCATGTCCTACAAAACAAGAACAAAGATGAAAATTCGAACCCCTGAAATGGTTAGTCAATGCATATGATGCTGGATGATGTCATGATGTTATGATTAAACACACCACAGATATTTACAAAGGCAAACATGTAAGGCATACAAGTCACACAAGACAAGCCCTTAGGGTTTAGGCCGGCATGGGGTCTGGGTATTACCCTCTTGAAGTTGGTGGGCTCAAACCTGTCCTATCAGAAGTAACCGGGTTCTAAGGGTCCTAATATCACGGGATTGCTTTCATTGTTCATCGTTTCGATTTAGCCACTGAACTGGCGACCGAAATATTCCAGGAAAGCAACCCTCAATTGAGTGTAGTATCGAGTATCAACCAACCTCGGACTGCACCAAAGTCAGTTATCTCACTACCCTAAAGAGGCCAAGATAGTTCAATTAAGGTTCCTAAGGTCTGTTGATGCTTCACGACACCACGTGGAGGCCCCGTACTCTCCTTGACTGAACTTAAGGGTTACCGGTACACACCAAAGTGCCACATCAACGTAGCAGACTGTTTCAACCATGTCGGTATACCCCACAGTTCCCTCACAGCCTTGTTGCTACTTTCTAAGAAGGTATCCCCAGATCCGGGTTAGGATCTATAGAACTCCCAAGACAGTCCAACAATAATAAAGCAAGCAAGTCAATAAAATTGAAAACACAGTTATGAACTATCCTAAGGTACACCTCACTTTAAGTTTTGTGTCCCCAGCAGAGTCGCCAGTTCTGTGATCGGTGGATCTGGAACTGACTGTTTAACGCTGATTCGCGAAATGTCGCGGAAGCAAGAGTCGCCACCGTCTTTTATTTTCTCCAAATGGAAAGGACAAAAGCACAGAAAAATTCCTTATAGAGATTGCTCTCGGTTCGGGAGGTAGGTTATAGAAAGGGAAGGTGTTAGCACCCTTTCTATCCATGGTTATCCATGGGCTCTTAGATACTTGCTCACTTGTGTTTTCAAAAAGGTTTGTTTGCTTTTCAATTGTGGGTTTTAAAAAGTTTCTTTGAAAATTTCAGTTCGACTCTTGTATCGATCCTCAAGAGTGTTTCAAAAGTTGCTTTCGAAAGCTTTTTGAAAAGGTGTCGGTGTGAAAATTATTTTTTGATTTGTTTTGAAATTAGAGCAAGTATCTAGAGTCGTCTACCTACCCTAAGGAATTCGTCTGTGTAAATGTCCTTTAAAGATAGTGCCATCCTACCATTGAGAGGTAGGTAGCACCACCGTTGGAGGTGTTTGGGTCAATTCGAGGTTCGGGACATGGTGATCACCAGAGCAATAGGAAGATACCTTAGAAGCTACCCTCATGCCAGGTTCCCGGATCATGAGGACTTACTAAAACATCCTCTACTCGACGATCACCTTTCGAGGGGCAAGGCAACAGTGAGGCGTACCCTAGGGGTGGTGTGTGATTTGTGTGTCGTTTTCAGATATTTTTGTCTTGTCATGTATTGGTGATCTACGCTTTTGTTTTTATTTTAACATTCATTCTTGCATGCAAATTTATTAACAGTTAAAAAAGTGCGGAATTTAAAAGTTCTACGCTATTACAAAGGCGCGGGTCCACATCGCCAAATTTAATCCAGGACCCGATTTGAATAAAGAAATAAAGTGCGAGAAATATAAATGTCTGATTTACACGGCTTTGGGAGAATTACATAAAAAGATGAAATAAAATAAGCGCGCGAATTGGAATTACGATCGAATGCGAGGGCGTTGGACCCTTTTTAGGAAATTAAATTATAATTAACAAATTAATTAAATTAAAATAAAAAGAAAAGATTTTTTGTAGTTTTTTGTGCTTATTGATTTTTATGAGAAGATTATGGAAATTAAACCTAATTCTAGCTATTTTTATTTTATTAAAAAATGTTAAAATTAGACCTAAAGTTAACCTAATTAATTAATATAATTTGATTTATAAAAATAAATAATTAATAATTAATAATTAATATGGTGAAAAAGAAAAAAAGGATAAACATATAAAACCCTAATTCTACAATTTTTAGTTTATGAAAATATGTTAAAATTAACCCTAGAATTGAAAACTAAATTAATTAATGAGATTTATTTACAAAAATATTAAATCAAATATATTTTATTTTTTTTGTCTTTTTTTATTTTTATTATTTTTTATGTTAAAAGAAAAATATTGATGGAATTAAATAAAATAGAGAAAAGAATTAAAATAACTAAAAAAAATATAAAAGAAATAGAGAGAAGAAGGCAAACATGGGGGGTTTGTAGGCCCATTTGGAGGTATAATTCAGTAATTCTGGCCCAATGTTTAAGGCCTTCGTTGACTTCTGGTAATCACATGTGTAGGCATTGACTGAACCCTTCCATAGGCTTTAGATCTGGACCATTGGACTGAGATTATTGAGCGCGTGGCAAGCGTGGATGGTGGTCATATGATAAGCCCCTGGAATATATGCTGCATGGGAATATAGAAAATAAAATAATATGGGAAAGGGAGGGGACCTGGGAATCGAACCCAGGTCCCAGTATTCAGTGGACAACGCACTAACCAACTATGCCAAACGCTTTCTTTGTAACATTAGTGGAAGGAAATAATTATAAAAGAAAAAAAAGTTAGTGGCCTGAATAAATAAAAAGCGCGCTAATCTTTGAATTGCCCACTCATGTTATGACAACTAAGCGTCTTCTCCAATTGCTCTGCGTTTTACCTGAAAAAAGAAACAAGATTGTGGGGGTTTTAAACCCCCACTATATGATGTATGAAAAAATAGCGAATAGAAATCCTTTGATCATAAATTGATCGCGAGTTATCCATTGAATTCGTCTGAAGCTCCTGATTTTAATGGCCTAAGTCCCATGTCCCAATTTTTCTTTAAACGTAAAGCCCCAATTTGGAGCTTGAAGAACCCTAGCGAGCTTCAATGGTGAAATCGCGTATGAGGCACAAAAACTCAATCAAACTACATGGTTAGCTTCAGAATGAATCAACTAACACAAATCAAACATTAAAACTTAAAAATAATGCATGAATCCTGATACATGAATGTGAATAAAAGTATGGACAGAACAAGGTCGTTCTACCAATTCTTTGTGTTAGAGATGATGGTTTTGATCCAGAAACCTTCCTTGAAGCCTCAGGAATGCAATGGAATCAATGTTTTGCCTTGAAACTCCTTGGAATCGTGTTTTCAGTTTTGGAATTTTCTTGAAAAAAATGCAAAGTTGTTTATGGTGTTTTGGCGCAGCTTAGAGGTCCCTTGCACTAGGTCTAGCATCTGGCTTATGTATGGAGTGAATTAGGGTTGAGTTTTCAATCAAAAGATCTTTACATTGATGAGAACAATATTTGATTTTCATGCATAATTTTTCAAATCTTTTTCACATGTTTTTGATGTCAATCATAGCCAATCTTCCCAATTTGAGTTGTGCACGAATCTTGAGCCTTTAATGAATGATTACACTGCATAAAAAGATTCAAATGCATTGGTTTAGTATTTTTCCATATTTTATTTAATTTAAATGAATTAATTGTAATTAAAAATTCAAATAAATAAATAAAAATGATGAATAAATCCCCTTTGGGCCAAATAGTCGTGCATATGCTTTGGATGATGAATCTTGGAAGAAAATGAGGCCCATTAGCAATTTTAAGGCATTTGAAGCAAAGTTGTCTTTTCAAAATTCCCAAATATTTCCGAACTTCCACAAGGCATATCTTGCTAAATGTTTAAGCTTTGATCATGTTCTTGGACATTTTGGAAAGGTCTTGAAGTCCTCTAACCAATGCCTTTGGTTCCATGTCATTTTGATTTACCAATCTCAAGTTATGGCCTTTGACTTAAAGTCCCTTTTTGTTGACTTTTGAAAATGACCTATAATGTTGAAATTGATAAATTTTTGTGAGAGCATTTCTTGATCTTGAAGTGTGAAGAGGAGTTGTAGGAAATGTCTTTCTCTTCAAAATGAGCTTTGGATGGAATTTTTCTGATAATCCATGTTGAAGTTATGCCTTGGTCAAGTTACAGTTGACTTTTTCAACTGTCCAAATATGGAAACTTTTGCATCTTGAGACTTTTTGAGCCAAGCTTTGAGAATCATGATCAAGCATTGATCAAATGATGTTTGTGGCTTCAAAATGAGATGTTGACCAAAAATTTGAACTTTTGACTGTCAAATGACCATTTTGCCCCTACAATTGACTGTTGAGCAATTAGGGTTTTTGACTGTGCAATTTTGTACTGTAAGTCTTGAAACTTGGTATGAGGATGCTTGACCATGTTTGTAGGCATGTGGGACTTGATTGGGCCCTTAGAAACTTCATTTTCTTTGCCAGAACCAAAACCCTAGTTTTTGACTGTTAGGAGGCCCTTGAACTGTGCAACCCTTGGGGAGATT
The DNA here is from genome assembly GCA_948472305.1 of Vicia faba. Taxonomy (NCBI): domain Eukaryota; kingdom Viridiplantae; phylum Streptophyta; class Magnoliopsida; order Fabales; family Fabaceae; genus Vicia; species Vicia faba. Next base: position 1,679,664,465 of record OX451737.1, on the reverse strand, counting down.
TTGAAGCATGCTTTTGGCAAATCTTGAAGAATATGGGAGGGAAAATTTTGGGGTACAACAGCCATTGATGTTTATTTAATTGTTTATTATTCTGAATTTAAGTAATTGAAATTTATTTTCAGTTATTATATAATTTAAAGAATTATAAACGGTAAAATAAACAATTGGAAAGAAGAAGAATTAATTGGTAAATAATAGAATTTTTTTATTCATCTTTATTCTAATTATTACAATTGTTGTTTAAATACTATTGTACAAAGTATTTATAATGACAATTACATAAAAAGTTTAAAATGAAATAAAAACTATCCTATTTTTTTTCCTAAGTTCTAAAATCTTCATTTTTCATCCAATACTTATTTGATTGATCATTTGATTTTACCTGCAAAAATTAAAAGAAAAAAGTCAGAAATAAATAAATAATTAAAAGCAAAAAAATTAATTCTAAGCGTTCATCATTAAAAGCAAACGGCTGGAATCAGTTTTACCCTTTTTGCAAATCACGGGATTTCTCCCGGTTCACAAAAAGGGATGAATTTTTAATTGATAAAAATGAATGCACAATTTAAAAACATGCACAAATCATTTTCTTATCAAAATAGCACATTTCAAAATCAATTGCACATTTTATTTGAAAACTGCATAATCCAAAAACAATTACACAAATTCATTCTTGTCAAAGCTGCATTGTCAAAGCATACAAAACAGCATATACATTTTCACAAGACAGCATTCCAACGTAAACTACCCAAAGGTAGGAAGAAGTCAAAATAAAATAGGCTCCCATGCAAGACAAAGAGAAGAAAATGTGCAGTTTAAAACAATTTTTGCAAGCAATGTATTTCCATTTTACATGATTTTCCAGCATGCTTTTTCAGAACAAATAAGTACATACATCACATTTTAATGTATCAAATGTACTAAGAGAGAGAAGAGAAGAAGTAGTGTGGTTTTACAGGTTTTGGTTTAGGCAGAAAAAGAATAGAAACAAACTGCAGCAGCCTACAGGAAGAAAAGAGAAAGCATAGAAAAGAATATGGACAAAACTGATGTAGCAGCATATGTGCAGAGGCCAAGAAAATAGTAAAATATATTCAAAACCTGTAACGTAAACAAAGAGGCCGAACCAACTGTTATAAAACAACAAAACCCTCTTCAAAAATTAAGGGAGTCCAACCTGTTTTGAAAGCCAAAAACTCAGAATTGTAAAGCAAAAATACAAAGCAAACTCTTAAAGTCTCAAAGCAAAAGCCTTGTTTCAAAGAACCTGTAATACCAAAAAGCCAGAATAACCATTTCAAAACCTTATGGCCTAAAACCATAAGACCTGTTATCTCCAGCAAAAGCCTTATCCCTTTCCACAAACAACAACCTGTAACATAACCATGGCCTAAACCACGAACCTGTTACAAACCTGTTTCGATTCCCAAACCTGCAAAACCTCAAAAACCTACTGTCAATCCATTTTCAAAACCAAGGCCACAAACCAACATGGCCTAAACCTGCATTAACTAGAACAACCAATATGGCCTAAAACCATAACCCCTGTCCATCCAACCAGAGAAAAACCCATAACAATGCAAGCTCTTTATCAAACTGATGTCAAAACATTTCAACAGTAGCATTCAAGCATTCAGAGGCATCATAAGCAAGCAACGAGGCAAACAGGAGTATACGAAGCGAAGCAAAGGAAAAAGAAGAAAAGATATCATAAAGGGTTTTCAACTGTCATCATCAAACCACTAAAAAGAAAATCAGAAACGCAAACCAGGAAGCAGAAGCTTCATCACTGCTGTCACCTTGTCGTCAAATCCCTCCTACGCACTCAACCCTCCTCCTCCATCTCCAGGTAATGATCATCTTTCTTTTCTTTCAATACCTCAATTAATCATGTGAAAAAAACGAATAAGAATCATAATAGACGGAAACCACGGCATGCAGTAACCCCTAACGAAATAAAAATTGGAATTGTTACCTAATCCGTCGCCGTGGCACTTTCGTGGAGGGAAGAGGAGATTGAGGTGTCGGTGGCCTTGGGCTGAGGAAAACGCAGAAGCGGGCATGAGGAAGACTAAGAAGAACGCATGAGCAAGCGAACGGCGCCGTCGCTGTATAACCAAGAACCTAATCCCTTTCTCAACTAAACCAAAACACGTTTAACCCTAAAAACAAATTATGAATAATGTGGACCTTAACCCTGTTTACCTTAGTCAGGCCCATACGAATCTCTCAAGACACACCCCCCCATCCTTTTTTTGTTACCTCTGATTAGGCCCCCCTTAAAACTTTTTTTTGGCCCATAAACTATCTATTACCCACCCCTTTTTATTTTGATACCCTTTTTTCTGTTTACTTCCCTTTAGTTTTTTTTAGACCATTATTAATTTAGTTAATTAATAGAACTTAATCAAATAGATGTTAGTTTAATTAAAACATTTTTAGTATTAGACCAATTTTTATTAAGTTTAACCTTAGGCTTAATTTAATAATTTTAGTATCCCTTTTTTTAATTAGACTTAAGTTAGTAGCTTTTAAGTTTTAATTTAGTTTAAAATCATTTAATAATTCTCATAATAATACTTTATATAAAAACTCTAAAAACATAGAAAATAGTAAAAAAATTAAAAAAACATTTTATTTCTTTTAATTAATTCCCTCGCTTTAGTTAACACTATTACAAAAACATAAAAAAATAGAAACATATAAAAGCCTTAAAAAACATTTTATCCTTTCTTTAATTAATTCTCTTGCGTTATTAATATTAAACAAAAATCTAAAAATACATATTCGCATCATTTAGTCGTTTATTTAATTGTTGTATATCATTTATCTATCCAATTTTCTGTTTAATTATTTTGTCGTTACTTGTTTATTCCGTTTGTGTCTGAATCCAAGGAAAAAACGATTAAATTTGTTGACTTCATGTCCTCAAGTCCGATCACGCGAATATTTTTCATCTCATTAAAACTTAAGACAATTTTTCCTCAAATATTCGATCTTTTCAAAACTCGTACCTTTTAAGCAAAAACTTCGACATTAGGTCGTCGTATCTTCAAAAAACCGTCCGTACCCCTTTTCGGCCAAAACAATTTATTTTTAATCAAACGAACATTTTAATAAACAGATATTTCAAAAGGTTCCTATAGAGTACTATAGATGCATTGGGTGCTAATACCTTCCCACTGTATAACCAACCCCCGAACCATAGATCTCTTTTCAAAACGCCTTGTATTTTTATTACTTTTAAAAAGTATTATTTTACATTGCATATTTAGGGTTTTATTTCGCTCTTTTCCCTTTTCCCTTGGAAATAATAAAGTGTGGTGGCGACTCTTGCTTTTGTGAGACGAATTAATCAATAATTCGATCTCCGATTTACCCCGCTACATTTTTTATCGCTACAGAATTGGCGACTCTGCTGGGGATAGATTGACCTCTTGCTGGTCCATCCCTAAGTGGGTTAAGCCTAGTTTATTTTATCTGTTTTATTATTATTTGATTTGTTTGATTATGTGTTTAAATTGGGGTTGTTTGGGTTTTTTGCAAGGGAAGAATCCTATACCCGGATTAAGTTACACTTAAGAATAGGACGGGCGGTACAGTCATGTTAACTTTGAGGGAGTAATCCCGAAGAAGGAGGCATGAGATCCCCCACTCAATGGAAGGCCCTCTTGAACTTAATATTTGTTTACCGAGTAATCGGGAAGACGTTATTATTTGCGACCTAGGAGCCAGAGAAATTGAGAACCGTAGAACCCTAACCCATCTTGACCTTTTTAGGTGTAGCGCGGAGACTATAACGGAGTAATTCGGAAGTAGTTGTTACGTGATGCTACGCTCGGACGAGTTTCTCTTGAGAATATTGCTAATTATTGAGTAATCAAGACGTTGGTAATATCCGAAGGAGGAATGTAGACTCTAGGAACTCTTAGAACCTTGTCTTACAGGTGTGATTGAACCATTAGTACATACCTTTGGGTGGGCTTTACCCTCGACTCCATGCTGAAACGTTGAACCTTTGAACCCCATGTTTGTGAACTTGTGTGTAGCTGTTGCATTATCATTCATTCATGCGTTCATCAACATTTTTGTAAAATAACTTGTTTTTCAAAGAACTTAGGAATGGTTTTGCAGACATCTCAGGTACTATGGAATTTGGAAGGAGAAACACTCGAAGTTTTAGTTTTAAGGAGCCCGAGATTGAAGAACTGAAGAGTTTGATTCCTAAGATCAAGAACCCGACGGATTTTCAGAAAAAGTATGGGTCCATTGTACCTCTCATGAAGCGCAAGATGAAGGAAGGCATCCTTAACACGTTGGTCCAATTCTACGATCCTTTGTACCGATGCTTCACCTTTCCAGATTACCAGTTGATGCCCACCTTAGAAGAGTACTCCTACATACTTGGTTTGTCGATTACCGACTGTGTTCCTTTTTCTGGCTTGGAAGAGGAACCCAAATCTCACGAGATAGCGACCATCACCCACTTGAAGAAGTCAGAGATAGAGGAGAACATGACTACAAAAGGGGGAATCCGAGGTTTGTCTGCGCAGTTTTTGTTGAGGAAAGCTCGTCATTTCGCTGAGATAAAAGATACTATTGCCTTTGAAGACGTCTTTGCTTTACTCGCTTATGGTCTATTCTTGTTCCCTAACGTTGATAAGTTTGTGGACATCAACGCCATCATAATTTTCTTGATTGGAAATCCGGTCCCTACGCTGCTAGGAGATACCTACTATTCCATCCGTCTCCGAAACTCTCATCAAGGAGGAATGATTATTTGTTGTGCACCGTTGTTGTATCAGTGGTATGTTTCTCATCTACCTGGGTCTGAAGTTTTCTGGGATCTCGAGAAGGAGCCGAGATGGGCGCCAAAGATTATGGCTCTCACTCATTTCGACATTGATTGGTATAATCGAGTTTACTATGACGTGAAGATCATCGATAGCTGTGGTGCTTTTCCTAACGTGCCTCTTCTTGGTACGAAAGGTGGAATTAACTATAACCCTATTCTCGCGCGCCGTCAGTTTGGGTACCCGATGAGAGATAAGCCAAACAACATCCATGTGAGTGGTTTCTTTCTACAGGAAGGACAAAATCACCAGACAGCTAAGAGGGAGATCGAAGGAGCTTGGCGCCACATCCATAGGAAAGGGAGAGACATGTTAGGACATAGGGGTGCCGTTTCTTTGGAGCCTTACCTACAATGGGTCCGCGCTAGGGCTTGTGCTCTCAAGATGCCCTATAAACCTGAGAAACCTTTATTCCCCATTGTTGCATCGTCATCTGTTGATATCCCTATCGAGAATATGGGAGAATACCAAGGAAACCTGGCTAGGATGAAGTCCGAGAGAGATGCTTGGAAAGAAAAGTATAATATGTCTGAATATGAGAATCGGGTCCTGACTCGACAACTAAAGGAAAAGGAGGATTTACTCTTTATTCAAGACGGCTGGTTCATTGATCATGATGAGAAACTTCGTCAAAAGGATGCTTTACTGAAGAAGTATGCTAGTGAAAGGAAGAGAAAGAAGGAAGGTTCGGTAAGCGTTGCTCTTGTTCCCAATCCACAAAAGGAAATCATTGATCGACTGGTAGCTGAAAAGGAAGAGATGGAAGACTTTTATGAGAAGAAGATCAGGAAGCTTCGGTTACAGTTGGCGTTTGGTCCTTCATCTGATGACTCTGAGTGATCTGTAGCTTTTAGTTTTATTTTACTTATGTCCTTTTGTAAAACTCTGTAAAAGGGCTTCATGCTCCGAATTTGTAATTTACTGCTTTTATTATGGGCTTCATGCTCCGAATTTGTAATTTACTGCTTTTATTATGGGCTTCATGCTCCGAATTTGTAATTTACTGCTTTTATTATGGGCTTCATGCTCCGAATTTGTAATTTACTGCTTTTATTATGGGCTTCATGCTCCGAATTTGTAATTTACTGCTTTTATTATGGGCTTCATGCTCCGAATTTGTAATTTACTGCTTTTATTATGGGCTTCATGCTCCGAATTTGTAATTTACTACTTTTATTATGGGCTTCATGCTCCGAATTTGTAATTTACTGCTTTTATTATGGGCTTCATGTTCCAAAGTTGTAGTTTACTGCTTTTATTATTGGGTTGTTATCCCAAAGTGTAATTTATTATTTTGTTGTTTCAAAGTTGTAAGTTGTAATTTACCGCTTTTGATTAATGGATTGAGTTTTTGTTGTTCCAAATTCCTGTACTATTGATGTGTGCAAAATTATTGAAGTTCCTTGAAAAAACTATTAAAATGAATTATCATTTGCATCACACATCATGCATCATCCAACATTCCACTTCACATGTTTTCTAGAGTCTTATCCTTGTTTCTTTTTCCACTCCAAAGGTTGTCAAGCTGTCTCGTCGATACGATACTCGAGCCAATCGACAGAGGAAGATGGAAGATCTAGAACAGGAAAACCATGAGCTTCGTGAGGAGGTCGCTACCCTTCGTGTCGGTATGGAAAAGTTAACTGCGCTAGTGGAAAGTTTGGTGGCTGTTCAGAATCAGCCACCGACTACGGCTACTGAGATTCAGACTTCAACTACTGTGGTTTCCGAGATTGTCACCGTTCCAACACCTGTGACTCAAATCAGCTCTCCGCTTCAACATCAGATGCCGAAAGGTTTTCCGTGGGGAATGCCTTACAACTTTGTGCCAGAGGGGTATCAGCCTGCCGTACAACCTTTGTTTCAACCTTCTTTGTCTCTTCCTCAACCAGAGACAACTGCCATGCCGCCGGTAATCCCGTCTGCAACACCTTTCCCGCAACCGGTAATGACAACTATCGCTCCTGTGATTCACTCCGTGCCATACTTTAATGAACCTACTTATCCTGCCGAGCCTGCTGAAAGTTTGGGTCTTTTTGATAGAATGGAAGAGTTTCAAGACCAATTCCAAGAAATGCAGAAGGAGCTTAGAGCGTTAAAGGGGAAGGATCTGTTTGGGAAGAACACTCATGACCTTTGTTTGGTTCCGAATGTCAAGATTCCAGCAAAATTCAAAGTGCCAGACTTTGAAAGATATAAGGGTGATTTGTGTCCTCGAAGTCATTTGACTATGTACGTGAGAAAGATGTCTACGTATTCTGATGATCATGACTTGTTAATTCACTATTTTCAAGACAGTTTGACGGGTGCTGCTCTAAAGTGGTATATAGGTTTAGACAGCATTCGGATCCGCAACTTCAACGATCTTAGCGAAGCCTTTGTTCATCAGTATAAGTATAACGTTGACATGGCGCTGGACAGGGATCAACTCCGGGCGATGTCGCAGAGAGACAGAGAATCTTTTAAGGAATACGCCCAGAGGTGGCGTGAAATAGCTGCTCAAATCTATCCACCTCTTGAGGAGAAAGAGATGACGAAGATATTTTTGAAGACTTTAGGTTCCTTTTACTATGAAAGAATGATTGCCAGCGCACCCAGTGACTTCACCGAAATGGTAAGCATGGGCATGCGGTTGGATGAAGGGATTCGTGAAGGGCGTTTGGTTAAAGAAGGAAGTCCGTCTAGCAGTACTAAGAAGTTTGGAAGTGTTTTCCCGAAAAGAAAAGAGCAGGATGTCAGCGCATTGTTCCCAGGGAGACCGAGGAGAGGTTACTCACACGTTGCGGCAGTCACTCCGGTTGTCCGCCCAGCTTTGATGACTCCAGCTCATCAAACCCCACCAACTCAACAATGGCCATTTCAGCAGCAGCCTCGACAACAGGCTCATCCATTCAACAATCAGAACCGTTCTCCAAGAAAACCGCAGTTCGATGCCATTCCTATGACTTATACTGAATTGTTCCCTGCTCTTATCAGAAAGAATCTCATAACGACGAAGCCTCCTCCTGTCGCACCGAATAGTACTTCTCCGTGGTACAAGGCGGATCCGTTTTGTGAATATCATCAGGGGTCGCCGGGGCACAACCTTGAGAATTGTTTTGCTCTAAAGGCGGACGTGCAGAGGTTGATTAAGAATGGTATCTCGTCTTTCAAGGATGTTAATCCAAATGTTAGAGATAATCCTTTGCCTCGACATGGGGCAGCTTCAGTGAATATGGTGGAAGGTTGTCCGGGAAAGTTTCGAGTTTTTCAAGTTGAACACATAAGAGAGTCGTTGATCAGGTTACATCAGAGTTTGAGAAGACTTGCCTTTGTTAGACATCAGCATGATTATGATGTTTGTGAATTTTGTTCAAGAGAGGTTGATTGTCCTATTGTGAAGGAGGATATCCAAAAGTTGTTAGACCAGAGAGTTATCACTATTACGTATGACAGAGATCCGGAGGATGAAGTGAATGTTATAATACCACAATTCAATTTGCCTGAATCAGTAGAGATCGTTTACGACAGTCAGACTGCACTTGTTGCTCCTTTGACCATTTATCCACCTGGTCTTGTGCCTTACAACTCGGACCAAGCTGTACCGTATAAGTATAATGCCACAATGATTGAGAATGGGGTAGAAGTCCCTATACCGACAAGGCCGTCTTTTGTTAACATTGCTGATGTGAGTAGAGTTACGAGAAGTGGACGTGTCTTTGCAGCAGTACCTTTGAAGAGACCAGAAGTTCAAGTTAGGAGACCCATACCGGCGGAAATTCCAGTGAGAAATGTTGAACCGAGGGTTGAGATAGGCCGATCCAATGAACCTATCCCTCGCCCTGAGGATGATGAAATTCTGAAGCTTATCAAGAGAAGTGAATATAAGATTGTGGACCAACTTTTGCAAACTCCTTCCAAGATTTCTTTGCTTGCTTTACTGAGAGATTCTGGTGCCCATAGAGAAGCTTTGATGAAGGTCTTAGACCAGGCGTTCGTGGATCATGATGTGACGGTGGACCAATTTGATGGAATTGTGGGAAATATTACTTCGTGTAACAATCTTGGTTTCAGTGATGAAGAACTCCCGGAGGAGGGGAGAAAACATTATATGGCTTTGCATATCTCAATAAGTTGCGGAAATGATACTTTATCAAGTGTGTTGGTAGAAACAGGCTCGTCGTTAAATGTAATGCCCAAGACTACATTATCTCGACTCTCATATCAAGGTGCTCCCATGAGACCCAGTGGAGTAATTGTTAAAGCGTTTGATGGTTCTAGGAAGACTGTTATTGGTGAAGTGGATCTTCCTATAGTAATTGGTCCTCATACTTTTCAGATCACTTTTCAAGTAAAGGATATTCGTGCTGCCTACAGTTGCCTATTGGGTCGTCCTTGGATCCATGATGCAGGGGCAGTCACTTCCACGCTCCATCAGAGATTGAAGTTCGTAAGGCATGGAAAGCTGGTAATGATTGGTGGAGAGCAGGCTATGGTGGTAAGCCATTTGTCATCTTTCTCTTTTATTGATGCTGATGAGGATGTTGGAACCCAATTCCAAGGTCTATCTGTTGCTAAGAATGAGGTGAAGAAGCAAGGGACGTCTATTTCTTCTTTTGAGGATGCACGACGAGTGGTGGAAAGTGGTTCGGCTGAAGGTTGGGGCCAGGTGTTGACTTTGCCCGAGAACAAGTCTGGAGAAGGTCTTGGTTTTCGTCCCGTGTCTGCAAGAGTCAAGCAGGAAGTGGTTACTCGTCTGATTCAAGAGGTTTTCCGAAGTGCAGGTTTTATCCATCCGACTCCTCCTGAGGTTGATGCTATAATAGGAGACGATTCCGAGAAGGATCTACCCGATTTTATGACGCATGGAGTGGTTTGCCGAAACTGGATTGTTGTTGATGTTCCTGTTGTGATGCACATTTCCGAGTAATGTTTTGTTTTGTTTTTGAAAACTTTCGCTCTGCCCAAGGCGAAAAGCATTTTGTGTCGGGCTATGATAAAAATAAATCCTTTTGCTCTGCCCAAGGCAAAAGAGAAATGTCTAGGCTCTTTGTTTCAAGTATTTCCCTTCAATGAATAAAATTGTTGTTTTTTCCACTACTGTTTTATTTTTCACTTTTTCTGGGAAATAGTAATGAAAATTAATTGGTAGTAATAGGAAAATATAATTACCTTTTGTTTTATTTGCACAAATCGATTTCTAAAATAAAGCATAATCATATGTGCAGATTAATCCATGACTTAACCATCGAAAACAATGATCCTATGCCCTCTCCCAACTTTGAATTCCCTATGTTCAGAGCCGAAGAAGAGGATAATGAAGAGATTCCTGATGAGATTTCCCGTTTGCTTGAGCACGACGAGAAGATTATTCAGCCGTTTGAAGAGCCTGTAGAGTTGATCAATTTGGGTGATGAAGAAGATAAAAAGGAAGTTAAGGTCGGAGCATTGCTTATCCCAGAGGTTAAAGAGAAAATGTTAGAGCTTCTCAAAGAGTATGTTGATGTGTTTGCTTGGTCCTACCAAGATATGCCAGGTTTGGACAACGATATTGTGGAGCATCGTTTACCGTTGAGACCTGAATGTCCGCCGATTAAGCAGAAGTTGAGAAGGACTCGTCCCGATATGGCTGACAAGATCAAAGAAGAAGTTCAAAAGCAGATTAATGCAAGCTTCCTTGTTACATCGGTCTATCCTCAGTGGTTAGCCAATATAGTGCCTGTTGCTAAGAAAGATGGAAAAGTTCGGATGTGTGTGGACTATAGAGATCTGAATAGAGCTAGCCCAAAGGATGACTTCCCATTACCGCACATTGACGTACTGGTCGACAGTACCGCGAAGTTCAAAGTCTTTTCCTTCATGGATGGTTTCTCTGGTTACAATCAAATCAAGATGGCGCCAGAAGATATGGAGAAGACAGCTTTCATTACACCTTGGGGAACATTTTGTTATCGGGTTATGCCGTTTGGTTTGAGGAATGTTGGTGCAACATACCAAAGGGCCATGACTGCTTTGTTCCATGACATGATGCATAAAGAGATAGAAGTGTATGTGGATGACATGATTGCCAAATCACAAACTGAAGAAGATCATTTGGAACACTTATTGAAGTTATTCCAGCGTTTGAGAAAGTATAAACTCCGTCTGAATCCCAACAAGTGCACTTTTGGTGTTCGTTCTGGAAGACTTCTGGGTTTCATTGTCAGTCAGAAAGGTATTGAGGTAGATCCTGATAAAGTCAAAGCTATTCGGGAAATTCCCGCACCCAAGACGGAAAAACAAGTAAGAGGATTCCTTGGGAGATTGAATTATATTTCTAGATTTATAGCTCACATGACTGCTACCTGTGGGCCGATTTTCAAGCTTCTCCGAAAGAACCAAGGATGTGTGTGGACAGAAGATTGTCAGAGAGCTTTTGATAGCATCAAAGAATATTTGCTTGAACCTCCCATTTTGATTCCTCCGGTGGTAGGAAGACCTTTGATTATGTACCTGACTATATTGGAAGATTCCATGGGATGTGTGCTTGGTCAACAAGATGAGACTGGAAGAAAGGAACATGCCGTATATTATCTGAGTAAGAAATTCACAGACTGTGAGTCTCGATACTCATTGCTTGAGAAAACCTGTTGTGCCTTAGCTTAGGCTGCTCGCCGTCTGCGCCAGTATATGATTAACCACACCACTTGGTTGATCTCCAAAATGGACCCGATTAAGTATATCTTTGAGAAGCCCGCCTTATCTGGAAGAATAGCCCGTTGGCAGATGTTGTTATCTGAATATGACATTGAGTATCACACTCAGAAAGCAATCAAAGGGAGTATTTTAGCCGATCATTTGGCTCACCAACCAATTGACGATTATCAATCCATCAAGTTTGATTTCCCAGATGAAGATGTTATGTACTTGAAAGCTAAGGATTGTGAAGAGCCGTTACCTGAAGAAGGACCTGATCCCGAATCGCATTGGGGTTTAATATTTGACGGAGCTGTGAACTCTTATGGAAATGGAATTGGGGCAATCATCGTCACTCCCCGAGGCACTCATATCCCGTTCATGGCGAAATTGAAGTTTGATTGCACGAACAACATGGCTGAATATGAGGCATGTATTATGGGTCTCGAAGAAGCAGTGGATCTAAGGATTAAGATTCTTTATATTTACGGAGATTCGGCATTGGTAATTAATCAAATCAAAGGAGAATGGGAGACTCGTCATCCTGGTTTGATCCCTTACAGAGACTATGCTAGAATATTGTTAACTTTCTTCAACAAAGTGGAATTACATCATATCCCTAGAGATGAAAACCAAATGGCTGATGCTTTGGCTACTTTGTCTTCAATGTTTCAAGTGAATGGTTGGAACGACGTGCCTACAATCAGAGTTATGCGCCTTGACAGACCTGCTCATGTGTTCTCAGTAGAAGAGGTCACCGACGACAAACCGTGGTTCTATGACATTAAACGTGTTCTTCAAACTCAAGAGTATCCGCCTAGGGCATCCAATAAGGATAGGAAGACGTTGAGAAGATTATCAAGCAGTTTCTTCCTCAATGAAGAAGTTTTGTATAAGAGGAATTATGACATGGTCTTGCTCAGATGTGTAGACAGACGTGAAGCAGACATGTTGATGCAAGAAGTACATGAAGGATCTTTTGGCACTCATGCCAACGGACATGCAATGGCTAGAAAGATGTTGAGAGTTGGTTACTATTGGATGACAATGGAATCTGATTGTTGCAAATATGTGAAGAAATGTCATAAATGCCAGATTTATGCGGACAAGATACATGTGCCACCGACCCTCCTTAACGTTATCTCTTCACCTTGGCCTTTCTCTATGTGGGGCATTGATATGATTGGAATGATTGAACCCAAAGCTTCAAATGGTCATCGTTTCATCTTGGTAGCGATCGATTATTTTACTAAATGGGTGGAAGCAGCATCTTATGCTAATGTAACCAGACAGGTGGTAGTCAGATTTATCAAGAATCAGATCATTTGTCGATACGGCATCCCGAGCAAGATCATCACTGATAATGGTTCGAATTTGAATAACAAGATGATGAGAGAGCTTTGTGAAGAGTTCAAGATCGAACATCATAATTCTTCTCCTTACAGACCGAAGATGAATGGGGCTGTTGAATCTGCTAACAAGAATATCAAGAAGATTATCCAGAAGATGGTGGTAACTTATAAAGATTGGCATGAAATGCTTCCATATGCTTTACATGGATATCGTACTTCAGTTCGAACTTCAACAGGCGCAACTCCTTTTTCCCTAGTTTATGGTATGGAAGATGTACTCCCCGTGGAGGTCGAGATTCCGTCTTTGAGAGTGTTGATGGAAGCTAAACTTTCTGAGGCTGAATGGTGTCAAAGTAGATATGATCAGTTGAATTTAATTGAAGAGAAGAGATTGACGGCGTTGTGTCACGGTCAATTATATCAGCAGAGAATGAAGAAGGCTTTTGATAAGAAGGTTCGACCACGCGAGTTCAGAGAAGGTGACCTTGTGCTCAAAAAGATATTATCTTTCCAACCTGATTCTAGGGGCAAGTGGGCTCCGAATTATGAAGGACCGTATGTCGTTAAGAAAGTTTTCTCTGGAGGTGCTTTGATTCTCACCAATATGGACGGTGAAGAGCTCCCGCGTCCCATGAACGCCGATGCAGTCAAGAAGTATTTCGCTTAAGTTTGAGTTGACAGTTTGCTAAGTTGAAAACCCGAAAGGGCGGCTTAGGTAGGAGTGTGGTCATCCCAGTCTTGGCATTTGAACACATTTTGGAATTCGAAGTTGTTAGGGAGAATAGTGATCATTGTTTCTGTGTAATCCTTTCTTTCATGTACTATTTCCCAAACTTTTGTAAACCGTTGGAGTCGCGTTGTTAGCGAACTACCATCTTATTAATGAAATTTGAGCATTTACCTTTTGTGGGCAAAATTTTATTTTTTACAGGAAAATTTGAAACAAAGTTATTTAAAGTATTCTTATTTTTAAAATGTGTCGTGAATCATGAAAGGAATATTAACGGTTGTTCCGAGGATGGTCAAGCCCTGAAATGCAAAACAATACAGTATTTATCCTTGCATGATGAACATGTTTCGTTTCAAAATCGTCATGAGGCGTTGGTTGTGTTAAGCTTGCGTTTCTCGTGGTACTAAGTTCGGTGACTCCCCAGTTGTTCCATTTAAGCGTTGTTTTGGTTACCTTTATTTGGGCAATTTCTGAAGTGTGGTATGCTTTGTCTCATGCCAGTGGTCTATTGGTATTAGAAGTTTGGATTTGAATGCTTTTCTCCTTAGAAGACTTGAGCCGTGTAGCGTGGTACGCTCCGACGTTGCTGTGGGGTTCCAGTTCCAATTATTTTCCGTCTTTTTCAAGATTGGCCAAGTATCTATTATGCTGTGACATCTTATTATCTTCAAGTTATTCCGTCTGTTCGTTTCGTCAGCATAACATTCATTTATTCATTTACACTTATATCACGCATGCATATTCACATTTGCCGTTGATTTTGGGTTGTACTTTGTTTTTAATACAAGGTACAGTTTCTTTCCAAGTAGAAAGTTAGCTTAGACAGAAAATGTGCTTCCTTTCTAAATTCCCCAACTGAGCTAATCCTCGTGGATGATTTTTTGATTTAGCTTTCCTTGTCCATTTCTGGATAGGATGAATTCCCCAATCAAGTTACTTTCTCATTGGGTGGAGTCTTGTTTGACTGTTTTCTCTCTGGTTTATTCCTGGAGGAAGTTGTTGCCTCTTGCATAGGCTATCTCATGATTTTCCCCAGTGAAATCGCGACCTAGACGAATGGTGCATTTATTATGCACATTTAAGTATGTGATCTCCTCGGGAAGGATTGATTCATGATTCTCTTTGACGAAGATTTTATTCTCTGCCAGTGTCATCGCAATTTCCTTCTGAGTTATTTTCGGGAAAAGGCAAGCGGCAGCTCTTCATGAGCAACTTGTACGTTATTATTTTTTGGAAAACGGCAAGCGGCGGTCTCTTCATGAGCAACTTGTACGTTATAGACATCGTTGGAAAACGACAAGCGGCAGCTCTTCACGAGCAACTTGTGCGTTATTATTATTTTCGGAAAACGACAAGCGGCAGCTCTTCACGAGCAACTTGTGCGTTATTATTATCTTTGGAAAACGACAAGCGGCAGCTCTTCACGAGCAACTTGTACGTTATTATTATCTTTGGAAAACGACAAGCGGCAGCTCTTCACGAGCAACTTGTGCGTTATTATTATTTTTGGAAAACGACAAGCGGCAGCCCTTCACGAGCAACTTGTACGTTATTATTATTTTGGGGAAAACGGCAAGCGGCAGTCTCTTTATTTGAGCAACTTGTACGTTATTATTTTTCTGGAATACAGCAAGCGGCAGCTTCTTTATTTGAGCAGCTTGTATATTATTGGTATTTTCTTGGAAAACAGCAAGCGGCAGCTTCTTTATTTGAGCAGCTTGTATATTATTGGTATTTTCTTGGAAAACAGCAAGTGGTGGCTTCTTTATTTGAGCAGCTTGTATGTTATTGACATCCCTGGACGACAGCAAGTGGCAGCCTCTTTATTCGAGCAGCTTGTATGTCATAATTTTTTGGAAGACAGCAAGTGGCAGCTTCTTTATTTGAGCAGCTTGTGTATCTACAACCATATTATATCTCAGCATTAATTGGTATATCTCGGGAAATCTCGCAGAGAAGCTTGTCATGAATCATTACCTTCCGAAGTCGGTAACCCATTATCAGAAAATTGATACTTTTTTGTCTATCTTCAACCTTGAGTTGTGAACTCACTGTTATTTTGGGTCAATAATCTGTTTTATGGCCTATGCAAGATGCCTTCTTTGTTAGGGTCAGAGGTCGTATTCCCTCAATTTTACTCGCCGTCAAGAGTCTGTCATTTGAAATCGATGGCTCGTTTCCCCAGTAGTGTATAGTCTATGTCTCTGTGTTTTGTTGGTGTTTGATTCCTCCAACATTGTCTTGTTTCATACAATATCTTCCTCTGCGAATTCAATCACTACATTCATATCAAGCATAATGGCGGTATCTTAGGGAAAAAATTTGTGTATTATGTATTTAAGTACCTTCAATCTCGTCGACACGAAGATTTTAATCTTCATATCTCCGGATAGAAGAAACTTAAATAGGGGCAGCTGTTATACCCCAAATTTTGACCTAAGATACCATCTCCCATCTGCATCATTGCATTGCAAGGGTTTTGACCTACTTTTATCAATTTTTCAAAGCAGTGTAAAAATTCATAACTTTTCCAAGTCGAGAGCTGTTTATTTTTGAACGCTAAATTTATTAATCGATCAATGCTAAAACAATGTTTATTAATTATTTATATCTTAAATTTAAATAATTGGAATTTATTTTCAGTAATTATATAATTTAAAGATTTATAAATAATAAAATAAATATTTGGAAAGAGGTTTATTAACTGAACAATGATGTTTATTTAATCATCTATCATTCTAAGTTTAAATAATTGAAATTCTATTTTCAATTATTATAATTTAGAGAATTATGGATAATGAATTAAATAATTGAAGAGAAGTTTATTGGTCATTGATGTTTATTTAATTGTTTATTATTCTGAATTTAGGTAATTGAAATTTATTTTCAGTTATTATATAATTTAAAGAATTATAAACGGTAAAATAAACAATTGGAAAGAAGAAGAATTAATTGGTAAATAATAGAATTTTTTATTCATCTTTATTCTAATTATTACAATTGTTGTTTAAATACTATTGTACAACGTATTTATAATGACAATTACATAAAAAATTTAAAATGAAATAAAAACTATCCTATTTTTTTTCCTAAGTTCTAAAATCTTCATTTTTCATCCAATACTTATTTGATTGATCATTTGATTTTACCTGCAAAAATTAAAAGAAAAAAGTCAGAAATAAATAAATAATTAAAAGCAAAAAAATTAATTCTAAGCGTTCATCATTAAAAGCAAACGGCTGGAATCAGTTTTACCCTTTTTGCAAATCACGGGATTTTTCCCGGTTCACAAAAAGGGATGAATTTTTAATTGATAAAAATGAATGCACAATTTAAAAACATGCACAAATCATTTTCTTATCAAAATAGCACATTTCAAAATCAATTGCACATTTTATTTGAAAACTGCATAATCCAAAAACAATTACACAAATTCATTCTTGTCAAAGCTGCATTGTCAAAGCATACAAAACAGCATATACATTTTCACAAGACAGCATTCCAACATAAACTACCCAAAGGCAGGAAGAAGTCAAAATAAAATAGGCTCCCATGCAAGACAAAGAGAAGCAAATGTGCAGTTTAAAACAATTTTTGCAAGCAATGTATTTCCATTTTACATGATTTTCCAGCATGCTTTTTCAGAACAAATAAGTACATACATCACATTTTAATGTATCAAATGTACTAAGAGAGAGAAGAGAGGAAGTAGTGTGGTTTTACAGGTTTTGGTTTAGGCAGAAAAAGAATAGAAACAAACTGCAGCAGCCTACAGGAAGAAAAGAGAAAGCATAGAAAAGAATATGGACAAAACTGATGTAGCAGCATATGTGCAGAGGCCAAGAAAATAGTAAAATATATTCAAAACATGTAACGTAAACAAAGAGGCCGAACCAACTGTTATAAAACAACAAAACCCTCTTCAAAAATTAAGGGAGTCCAACCTGTTTTGAAAGCCAAAAACTCAGAATTGTAAAGCAAAAATACAAAGCAAACTCTTAAAGTCTCAAAGCAAAAGCCTTGTTTCAAAGAACCTGTAATACCAAAAAGCCAGAATAACCATTTCAAAACCTTATGGCCTAAAACCATAAGACCTGTTATCTCCAGCAAAAGCCTTATCCCTTTCCACAAACAACAACCTGTAACATAACCATGGCCTAAACCACGAACCTGTTACAAACCTGTTTCCATTCCCAAACCTGCAAAACCTTAAAAACCTACTGTCAATCCATTTTCAAAACCAAGGCCACAAACCAACATGGCCTAAACCTGCATTAACTAGAACAACCAATATGGCCTAAAACCATAACCTCTGTCCATCCAACCAGAGCAAAACCCATAATAATGCAAGCTCTTTATCAAACTGATGTCAAAACATTTCAACAGTAGCATTCAAGCATTCAGAGGCATCATAAGCAAGCAACGAGGCAAACAGGAGTATACGAAGCGAAGCAAAGGAAGAAGAAGAAAAGATATCATAAAGGGTTTTCAACTGTCATCATCAAACCACTAAAAAGAAAATCAGAAACGCAAACCAGGAAGCAGAAGCTTCATCACCGCTGTCACCTTGCCGTCAAAGCCCTCCTACGCACTCAACCCTCCTCCTCCATCTCCAGGTAATGATCATCTTTCTTTTCTTTCAATACCTCAAATAATCATGTGAAAAAAACGAATAAGAATCAGAATAGACGGAAACCATGGCATGCAGTAACCCCTAACGAAATAAAAATTGGAATTGTTACCTAATCCGTCGCCGTGGCACTTTCGTGGAGGGAAGAGGAGATTGAGGTGCCGGTGGCCTTGGGCTGAGGAAAACGCAGAAGCGGGCATGAGGAAGACGAAGAAGAACGCATGAGCAAGCGAACAGCGCCGTCACTGTATAACCAAGAACCTAATCCCTTTCTCAACTAAACCAAAACACGTTTAACCCTAAAAACAAATTATGAATAATGTGGACCTTAACCCTGTTTACCTTAGTCAGGCCCATACGAATCTCTCAAGACACACCCCCCATCCTTTTTTTGTTACCTCTGATTAGGCCCCCCTTAAAACTTTTTTTTGGCCCATAAACTATCTATTACCCACCCCTTTTTATTTTGATACCCTTTTTTCTGTTTACTTCCCTTTAGTTTTTTTTAGATCATTATTAATTTAGTTAATTAATAGAACTTAATCAAATAGATGTTAGTTTAATTAAAACATTTTTAGTATTAGACCAATTTTTATTAAGTTTAACCTTAGGCTTAATTTAATAATTTTAGTATCCCTTTTTTTAATTAGACTTAAGTTAGTAGCTTTTAAGTTTTAATTTAGTTTAAAATCATTTAATAATTCTCATAATAATACTTTATATAAAAACTCTAAAAACATAGAAAATAGTAAAAAAATTAAAAAAAACATTTTATTTCTTTTAATTAATTCCCTCGCTTTAGTTAACACTATTACAAAAACATAAAAAAATAGAAACATATAAAAGCCTTAAAAAACATTTTATCCTTTCTTTAATTAATTCTCTTGCGTTATTAATATTAAACAAAAATCTAAAAATACATATTCGCATCATTTAGTCGTTTATTTAATTGTTGTATATCATTTATCTATCCAATTTTCTGTTTAATTATTTTGTCGTTACTTGTTTATTCCGTTTGTGTCTGAATCCAAGGAAAAAACGATTAAATTTGTTGACTTCATGTCCTCAAGTCCGATCACGCGAATATTTTTCATCTCATTAAAACTTAAGACAATTTTTCCTCAAATATTTGATCTTTTCAAAACTCATACCTTTTAAGCAAAAACTTCGACATTAGGTCGTCGTATCTTCAAAAAATCGTCCGTACCCCTTTTCGGCCAAAACAATTTATTTTTAATCAAACGAACATTTTAATAAACAGATATTTCAAAAGGTTCCTATAGAGTACTATAGATGCATTGGGTGCTAATACCTTCCCACCGTATAACCAACCCCCGAACCATAGATCTCTTTTCAAAACGCCTTGTATTTTTATTACTTTTAAAAAGTATTATTTGACATTGCATATTTAGGGTTTTATTTCGCTCTTTTCCCTTTTCCCTTGGAAATAATAAAGTGCGGTGGAGACTCTTGCTTTTGTGAGACGAATTAATCAATAATTCGATCTCCGATTTACCCCGCTACATTTTTTATCGCTACAACATCAAAATTGGAATTTACAAGGTAATTAATTACACAATAATTAAAGAAAATATAATAAATGTGCAAGATGCAAAAAATGGGTTTTTTATATGTATGAAAGAAAGTATTTTTATGTGTCAAATAAACAAAAAATAAAATGAATTAATTTTTGCTATTTTTATGTATTTAAGGCAAAACCCTAATTTTACTAAATAAAATGTATTAATTATTTAAATATATACTAATATTTATTAATTATGTACAAAATAAATAAAAAGAAAGTATATTAAAAAAACTAATTTTTAAGTTAAATATTAGTAAAAATAAAATGTATTATTTTATTGTGTTTTTAACCTAAATGTATTAATAAATACATAAATACTTATAATATTCACTAAATACTAAATATATGTATAAAAATAATAATATTTAATATTTACAAAAAAAATGTATTTTTTATAAAAGTTTTTCAAAGGTAAAATAAAACAAAAGTCAGAAAATAAAAAGTATTTGTATCATTTTAGTATTTTAAATAAAAGAGTATTTATGTGTTATTTATATGTACAAATATCAATTTAAACAAATAAATGCTTAATAAATACAAAAATGGTTTGAAAAATATTTTTTATATTTTTAATGTTATGAGAAAAAATAAATAAGTCAGAAATAACAAAAAAAGTCAAAAAAGGTTTCAAATAAGCACAATGGACCAAGGGGGTTCAAAAGTAAAAATATGGTCAAATAAGAAGTCAACCCAGGCCCAGCCCAAGAAGACTTTGTCTTCAACCTCTGAACTTGTTTGAACAACAACAAACACGCGTTTTCCTATCTCCTGATTCCTGGACTTTCAAGCAAAACTCATAACACAAGAAATGTAGAGCATCAAGAGACGAATCCAGACATATAAAAAACTTGGCTTAACTCTCAGAAATGAGAGAGAATTTCTTCTCCCCCAATTTCTGACCTAGCTTTTTTCAGATATTCAACTTCAAAATTCTCTTAGCACACATAACTTAAATGCAAAGTAATGATATGGGTGGATTCAGGGCTATGATTAGAACATGTTTTCTTCACAAACTTAAACCTAACTATGCCTGGATAGGGAGATAGAAGCTCAAAAACTTACCTGTTCAGCTTGAATCGTGTCTGACAATGGAGGTCTTTTCAAGGCAATGTGATGACTTGTATAGCTTGCTTGAAGCTCAGGGATGCTTCTCCAACCTTTAGTTTGCTTTGAAACCAAATGAATCAAGCTATAGCACTCCACCTGCAAAACAGAAAAAATGAAAATGGTGATGTTGGTTAGGGGTGTTACAGGTCGTGTTTAGGGCTTGGAACAGTTTCAAGGGATGGTGTGGGATGTGTTTGAAGTGGTTTTGGCCAAGGCGCACGATGGAAAGGAGCTAGCCAAGTCCAAGTGCAGAATGCCCTGTTTTTGTACAGTTTAATGGTGATTCTGTGTTTGAGAAGGTATTGGAAGTAGTTGGCTCGTGCTTTAGGTTAGGCTTGATGTTTGGAAAATGTTCACAATGTTTTCTTAAGCTCTTGTTGACAGGAATGAGAGTTGTTGTTTAGTTTGCAAGTTTTTTTCTTCCTTAAGCAACAAAATGTCAAGTTGTGTTTTAGACTTGTACAGGCCCCTCTATTGTGCTGCAACCTTTCCCCTTGATCAGTGTGTTTTTGCTTCTGAACTTGTGCCCAAAGATATGGCCTTGTACTTCTTGATTTGCAACTTTGACATAAAGTTCAACTTTTCTAAAATGGATATAATGCTTTTTCTACTTATGGCTTAATTTTGTATACAATGTTTGAACACATAAAATAAGGTCTTGGCACAATGGGTTAGCATTAAATTTATGAGTGTAAATGAGATAAAGGACCTGTAATCAAGTTGTGCAAGCTGATTTCAAAATTGCCTAAGTGTATGAACATGTAAATTGGCCATAAACAAAGTGAGTTTTTCCCATATTGCCAAATTCGATTCTCTCCAACCATAAGGTTGTTTGATGAGTTCTTGGACATTTTGGAAATCTTGGAATGTGTACTACAATCCATCTTTGTAATGCAAATTTAAATTCCAAGTGGAAGCATGTGAAAAGTGGTCTTGAAGTTAGGCAAAAATCCTGCCTAAAATAGGTCAAAATTTCTCTAAGTTAAGAATGGTTTTGTACCCTTAATCCAAAAATTATAACTTGAGCTACAAGCTTCTTTTGAGGAAACTTTGTGAATCAAATTTGTAGATTTTGCAATGGACTACAACTTTCATGTTTTGACTTTTGCTTGAATCCACATGCATCTTGATGAGAAAGTGGGACAAAGTTAGGAAAAAATTAGGGTTTTTCATAACTTAGAAAAATTCTAAGTTATGAAAATTCTTCATTTCAAACCCTAACTTGTGATTTTTGATTTCTTGATGAACAAGTTTCATGATTTGGCATGTTTTGACAAAAAATGGATCTTGACACTTGATTTTGACCAAAAAGTCAAAGTTTGACTTTTCAGTATATAGTCAAAAATTGATCAATTAACTGGAAAATTCAACTGTCAATCTTGTGCATTTGGAATCTTTTGAACTTGTTGAACATGTCAAGATAATTCCATTGGGTCCTTGAGTCCACATATGAACTTGGTTTGCCATTGGTTAGGTCCAACAGTCAAAAATTGCCTTTGTGCAGTCAAAACCCTAAAAATGACCATTTTGCCCTTTTGGTGATCTGATCAAATTTCTTGTGGAATTGTGATCCAAACTTGACCAAACGGTTTAAATGAGTTCAATATGTTGATGTGGGTAAAAAATCATGAGGTTTGACTGTCTTTTGACCACAGTTGACTTTTTCCCCAATACAGTTGATTTTTAGGTCAACTGTCCAATTGACTGGTCAAAGATTGGAATCAAGGCCTGAAACTTGGTATGGGTAAGCTTGAGAGTCCAATATGAAGCATGAAAATCATCTTAGGCATTTTAGGTCAAAACCTCTTTGTGCAAACACAAACCCTAATTTGAGTCAACAGTGCAAGGAAAGGTCTTGAGCAGAGCAAACCCTAACTTGATCTTGAGCTCCAAGGGTCTTGTGGTGAGAAAATGTTGATGAAAAGAGAGGGCAAATTTTGGGGTACAACAGTTGCCCCTGTTCAATCTTCTTGCACCTGAAGAGTTAGATTGGCAGATTTGCCTTTCGTGACTCGAAGGTAAAAGGAGATTGGACACTAGAGTGCCCTTAAATTTGCACTCGTCAGAACAATGGATGCGGGAATGGGCTTAGAGATGCTATTTGGAGATGGGCTTAAAGATGCCATCTGAAAGGGTGACCGAATCTTGTCGGGGATGGGCTTAAAGATGCCATCTGGAAATGTTTGTTAAATTGTGATGTGATAGGTCAGAAGAATGAAGATCAAAATGGTATTCGTGTCTGGAATGCATTTGAACTCTATCTAAGGACTGAGTCTGTGAGAGCAGAAGAATGGCCTCCGTGCCTGGGGCGTATCTGAGCTGTAACTGTGCTTGAAGAATGAATATCAGAACGACTGTCCTGTCGGGAGACAAATTCTGAATGAGTGACAGAATGGCAACCGTGTCTGGAGGGTATCTGGACTGTATCTGAAGTTGAAAGTCGTATGAGTAACAGAATGACTTGTGTTTGAAGTGTATCTGAAACTGTAACTGGGATCTAAATAGATGACAGAATGACTTCCTTGGCGAACTCACTGGGGAGGATCAAACTGTTGTTGTAAGGTCAGAATGGTATCCGCGTTTGGAATTCATTGAACCTCGAGGTGGATAAGTGAATCTGAATAAGAGATAGAATGGCCGCCGTGTCTGGAGCGTATTTAGTCTGTATCTGATTGTTGTAGTCTGAATGAGTAATAGAATGACCGCCGTGTCTGGAGCTTATCTATACTGTATCTGACTTTGAAATTCTGAATGAGTAATAGAATGACCGCCGTGTCTAGGGTGTATCCATATTGTATCTGAACAATTGTTAATGATAGCCTTTCAATCTTATCCTGAAAAGGGTGAGATGTTAGCTAAAACACAAAGTTATGTTGCATGATATGTATGATGCAATATATGTTATATTAATGTTTATGATATGAATGTAAATGAATGCGCATGTCAACTGAAGAATTGTCTTTGCTGAGGATAGATGAATCCTGGATATAAAGAATCTTGACTGCTGCCAGGGAAAGTGAGTCCT
Organism: Vicia faba; assembly: GCA_948472305.1. Classification (NCBI taxonomy): domain Eukaryota; kingdom Viridiplantae; phylum Streptophyta; class Magnoliopsida; order Fabales; family Fabaceae; genus Vicia; species Vicia faba. The sequence continues at coordinate 1,679,640,529 of OX451737.1, read as the reverse complement.
TGACTGCTGCCGGGGATTGCAAGAAATTGGACATTCTAGTTGACTAACTGCTGGAGAGCCGGGAGCTTGGGTTGTATACCAATCTTCTGGGGGTTCTTGTTTTGAGGAGATCTTCACTAGGGAATATCTGATTATCCTGTGAGGCACTGAGAATGAGCCTTAAATCCACTTGGGGAGATGCAGGATCTTCAATTGTTGAGGGATCTTAGGACCACTGTCGGGGAACTGGCATTCCTAGGTGACTTGCGGGGAATGAGAAACACTGAAGATTTCTATTGGGGAGCTCAGAATCTGACAGGTTCATGCTGGAGAAATAAGACTGAGAATCTTCAACTTGGAGGGAAGTATCTCTGTGGGGAAAGAGACTGTTAGTCTGGTACCACTGGGGGTTGATGATTGGGAATTTTAGCTCCGCTGGGGATTGGATTTTCATATTTATAAAGCTCCGCTGGGGATAATGAAACTAAGGTCCACAAAGTTCCGCTGGGGATTCTGAGATTTAAATAGGAGGGGACATGAGTCCTAGGAGGCTCTCTGGCTGGGGAAATCGGTGTCGGGATTCCATAAGTAAACCCTACAGTACGTCATTTAAATCCCCAGCGGAGCCAAGTTTCAAATTGAGAATCCCCAGTAGAAGTCGTCAAGCTTCTCCAGATTCCCCAGCAAGTTTTTACAATCAGCATATGGAATTGCCCTTATAATAAAGTTTATTTCTCAAAACGGAAATTCATCAATACTTCGACTTTGAAACATGAAGACTTATATATCCTCAGTAGCAGTCAGAGATTTATTTTCCCCAATCCAACAGCAACACAGCAAATTAGCTCACATACGCATACATCACATTCATATATCATAAACGTTGATAACACGAATGCATTACATCATACATTTCATGCAACATAACTTTGTATTTTAGCTAACATTTTACCCTTTTCAGGATAAGATTAACAACTACCGTTAATAATATTCAATCTTGATACAGTTCAGATACACTCCAGACATGGATGCCATCCTGATACTCATTCAGATTCAACCTATTGATACAGTTCAGATACGCTCCAGACACGGATTCCATCCTGATACTCATTCAGATTCAACCTCTTGATACAGTTCAGATATGCTCCAGACACTGATTCCATTCTGATACTCATTCAAAATCGACTTCAAGATACAGTTCAGATACACTCCAGACACGGATGCCATCCTGATACTCATTCAAAATCAACTCTCAGCTACAATTCAGATATGCTCCAGACACGAAGGCCATTCTAATATTTAATCAAAGCCTCTTCCAGATACAGTACAGATACGCCTCAGACACGGACGCCATTCTGGTACTCATTCTTTCAGTTTATAAATTACAATTCAACAATCACCTTTGATGGCATCTTTAAGCCCATCTCCTACAACTTTCTGTCACCTCTCCAAATGGCATTTGTAAGCCCATTCCTTCTATCATTACATCATTGAGTGCAAATTTATGGGCACTCTAGTGTCCAATCATCTTCCACCTTTGAGTCACAAATGGAAAAACTCGCCAATATAACTCTTCAGGTTTAAGAAGATTGAACAGGGGCAGCTGTTGTATCCCAAAATTTTCCCTCTCACTTATCAAGATTTTTCTCACAAGATCTCTTTGACTCAAGACTGCATTAGGGTTTTGACCAACTCAAGACACCTCCTAATTCACTGATGACCAAAATTAGGGTTTGAGTTTGAACAAGTATTTTTGGACTATAAATGCTTCATATTGCTTTCAAGGATCATCATGGACCCCCAAGATTACTCATGCCAACTTTCAAGCCTTGAATCACATTTTTTATCAATCAATTGGACAGTTGACCTAAAAATCAGCTGTATTGGGGAAAAAGTCAACCATGGCTAATTTTCAGCCAAAATTCATAATTTTTTATCCACATCAACATCTTAGACTCATATGTATCACTTGATTAAGTTTGGACCATAATTCCCCAAGAAATTTGATCAAATCATCTAAAGGGCAAAATGGTCAAAATTAGGGTTTTGACTGAGAAGGGGCAATTTCAGATTTTTTTTACCTAGCAAACGGTCAACTGGTTTAAGGCATGATCTCAAGAGTTCAATTGCATCATATTAACCTAATGACATGGTTTAAAACATTGCAAATCCATTGGATTGACAGATGAATTTTTTAGTCAACTGATCAAAAGTCAACTGTGTACTGAAAAGTCAAACTTTGACTTTTTGGTCAAATTCAAGTGCCAAGGATCATAATTCATCAAAACATGTCAAAATGTGAAACTTGTTCATCAAGAAACCAAATATTTAAGATTTGGATTTGAAAAGTTGAAAAATTCTAACTTAGAAAATTTTCTAAGTATAGAAAATTTCTTATTTTTTCTCAATTTTAGGCCAAATTTTCACCATGATACAAAATGATTCAAAGGAAGTTACCAACATGAAAGTTGTATATGTCCATGAAATCTACAACTTTGTTTCATACAATTTCTCCTAAAGATGCTTGGATCTCAAGATATAATTTTGTGAATACATGCTCATGAACTAAAATAACTTAGTGAAATTTTGCCCTAGTTAGGCAGGTTTTTGACCTAACTTCATGCCAATTTTTCACATAGTTCCAAGAGGAAACGTTGAAAGCAATTCAAATATGAATTGTAGAGCACATTGCAAGATTTCCAAAATGTCCAAGAAATCCTTGAGATAATGTTTGAGTATGGAGAATCAAAGAGATGAAGTTAGGGTTTTCAAACTTGATTATAGGTCATTTCCATGAAGAACAAGTTTTCAAACTTGCAAATTAGCTGTACAATCTTCACTTTTCAAGCCTCAAACTCGTTTTTCACTCCACCATTAATGAGTTTCACAAGGTTTCATTCCTTAAAGCCAAGCATTCAATGCATTGTACAAGAAAATAGCCATTTTTGCAAGAAAGGCAACATTGCCATTTTGAAAAAGCATGCTTTTTACATTTTTCCATTTCTTGAGCCTTGGACTTGTTATTTCTGCATAAACCAAGTCTCTAAACCTGAACAAAACATGTTTAAAGCTTCAAGCCACTCTATAAGATCAGATTGATGCCTTAAGAAGTCACTTCTCACACTTGCTTCAAAAATAAGAAATGTAGCAAGACATGTGATCTTGTACTTCTGAGCAAGCACAAGTCCTCCAACCTTTTTCTCTATATAAAGCCATCATTTTGCAACTAAAACCACGCATGCCCAAGCCTTGAAACACCTTAGAATCAGAAATTTCATACCAAGTATCCAAACTTGCCATTTCTGACTTATAAATTGAATCTTTTATTCCACTCATGCGTTTTCAGGCCTTTTGCTTTCCCAAGCTTCCTTACCACATAAGTAAACTATCCCACACCCTGAAACATCACTGTAACTCCATCTTCCCCATTGTTGAAGTTCAAAAACATAGTAACATAGGTGGACTTCTCCAGACCATTCTAGCACCCTCAAGATAAGTTAAGCATTGCATTAGCTTCCTAGAGGTTCAAGGAAGCTAACCTGATCATCACAGCATCCTAAAGCAAGCTCATTTTCAAAACATGATTTCCATTTTCAAGGTGAGTTTTCTGTTTTTCTAACTCTTGATACAAACATAATTAGCTTTCCATTTGTGAATATAGAATGTAGACATCATTGCTATGAAGCTGTACATATCCATAGCTTGCATTTATTTGGCTTGAGTTTAGAGAATTTTAAGTTTGAAGTTTCTGAAAAAATTAGGTTAAGATATAGGGCCAATAAAATTCTCTTTGATCTTGGACTTATAGTTTTAGTTATGCACATGGTTAGAATCGTTAAGTAAAATGTTGTAATGTTCATGTTATCACTTTCCATTTTTGTTGAGAAATGAAAAAGTTACAGGGGGTTCGGCTGGCCAAAGGTTGAAGATGAAGTACAGGGCAAGAAAGTGTTTTATGTTATGTATTTTTGTTTTCATTTAGACTAACGGATGTACAACCATCCTAGTGGTAAGGCAGCGCACAAAAATGCCCTAGGTCACGGGTTCGAGCCTTGGCGCTGCCTTTTGCATTTTTTCATATTTGTTTCATTTTTTTGTTGTTTTTGCAGCATGGGCTTCAGCACATTGGGCCCCTATGTTTTTTGCTAATTTTCTGCCTCCCATTTTCTTTCAACACCCCTGGCCCAAATATTGTATTTATTTGTTTTATTTTTATTTTTATTTTATCAAATGTATTTTCTTAATAATAAAAAATCATAAAAATATAAAAATGATAAATATTATATTTTTGTTTTATCTTATTTTCTCATAAACAATATTTATTTTTATTTAAAGTTATATACTATCCTTTTTTTAAACTTGTGAATTAAATTAAAATTAGGTTAAATACTTATTTTTCTTCATACCTATTAATTATTTATTTTAACATATAAAAAGACCAAAATACTTCATAAATACCATTTATTATTTCCAATACAAAAATACAAAAATACTTAAATAAATTTATTTCCTTTTAATAAATTAGAATTAGGGTTTAATCAAAATCTTTTCTAAAACATAATTTCCTTCCTTATTTGATTTAAGTTTAATCTTGATTTGTTTATTAGGCTTAGGTTAAAACCTTTTTACATAAAAAAGGAACAAAACATAACCTTCTTTTGCATTTATATATCTTTGCATATTTAAATTATCTTGTACATTATTTATTCCAATACTTGTATAAACTCAATTTGGTTGTAATAGATTAATTAGGTTTATATTATCGCAATCCCCATTCATCAATTGTATACCCCCCTCCCACAAAATGTTGTAATAGCGTAGTAATCTTTAAATTTCGCAATTTAGTGCTTTACATAACATGTTAGTAATTAGGGTTTGTATGGTAAGATAAAATAAATCAAATAGAAAACCCTAATCCAAGATAAAATCAAGCATGAAAATGACACACTTGCACACAAGACACCCTTAGGGTTATCCCACTTGGTTTCCTTATACAAAATGGTCATATTACGCATGTAAAGTGTCTTAGCAAAAACAAACAAATATAAGACCATAGACCCTCGATGACGCTATTCAAAGTTGCCTTACAAAAATGATCTTAGTCCCTCAAAAATGCTAAGATACTTTGCAACATTGCTAATCATGGCTATACGATGACCCGTGCCCGTCCCGTTTATATCCAAAGATAGGGTTGCTTACCAAATCAATGGTAAGATAATAATGTCAAAGGAAAAGAAAATGAACAAGAAAGATATTTGAGTAGGTAGATTACTTTTAGTTACTTGCTCAATTTCAAAACAAATATCCTTGATATTTTCAAAAACAAACACCTACATACTTTCAAAACGTCTTACAAACATTGAAAATATTTTCGAAAAAGATCAACATCTTTGTATACATTCTTACGAACGAGAATCATTACAAAGATTGCCAAAACAATGGCCTCTTTTACAAAATACTTTCAAAACCACACCAAGCATAATTTTAAACAATAAAAGCAAGTGATCTAGCAAGTAGCTAAGAGCCCATGGAAAACCATGGATGAAAAGGGTTCTAACACCTTCTCTTTTCATAATCTACCCCCCGAACTCAAGAAACAATCTTAAAGGTCTTTCCTGTGCTTTTTCACCTTTCCTTATTGGGTAAAAGAAAAGTCGGTGGCGACTCTTGCTAACCGCAACATTTGCGATAAAACGCAAAACCTTCAAGTCAGTTCTCCCATCGTATCACGCTAATCCCTAAAAAACACTATAAAATCTAAAGAATTTGGAACAAAGAGAAAACAAAAAAAAAGAGAGGAGGAAAGTTACTACAGAAAATCAGAAAGAAAAATTGATAGTGTAAATTTTTCCTAACAGAGAAAAAGAAGGAGTCGAGTCGTTGTTGCTTCAACCTGCCATCGCCGTCCTCACCATCCACCTCTGTCACCTGCGAAACAAAACGAAAGGGCGAGATTAGCAGAGACAAGATCGAAGCAGAGAAGAGAAAGCATGGCGTGGTAATGGATCACTGAGTTTCTTTTTCCCTTTTTTTACGTTTTTGTATTTGATATAAGGGTTAAACATTAGGCCGAGTCCAATTACTAATTGCATACCCTTTTGTTTTTACTTTACTAACACGCTCAAAGTATATCCCCCTGGCGAAATAGGTCAAGTCCAAAATCTGGACTTGGGCCCTATTCCTTATACACCTCCCTTTTTGTTGCGTAGATAAAAAACACACCCCCTTGCCTTTTGGGCCTGAATTCAATATCTGAATTCAGGCTCATGCTATTAACACCTCTCCATTTTACTACCCTACATAATTTGCACCCCCTACGTTTTTTTTAAAATTATTTTTTTATAATTATTTTATAATTTTTATATATATTTTTTATATTATATTATTTTTATATATTTATTTATTATAATATTATATTAATTATTATTTTATAAATCATAATATTTTCCTAAACACATTCAAATATATTTTATTTATTGCATTAAATTATTTCTTTTGATCATGCATTTAAATAAAATATTTTCATAATTAATATGCTAAAAAATATTTAACCAACCACAAATTATTTTCATAAATCAAATTAATCTAACAATTAATTTTCAAAAAGGGTCATAAGTATATTTGAATCGACTGCGTATTCCGTCTAATATCTCTGCTATTCGTACACCTAGATTGAGTATGCGAGAAATTCAAATATAATTCTTAATCCATAAAAAAAATACAAATCAAGTGCGAACTACGAAATGGGATTTTGATTCCTCCTAAGAGGATACGTAGGCATACGATCAAAAAGTGTGGCTATCTCCCCTCATAAAACTTAAAACCGTATTTTCTTTTAAAAAAAATGCTTCTAAACCTAGTATCCTTGTGAACAAGGTAGATGAGGGGTGCCTAACACCTTCCCTTCATCTAGAACTGAGTCAGGCCTAGAATCTCTAAACTTTGTAGGGTTATTCCTTTATACTCCCTTCCTTTAGAATAAAAATTAAGGGTGACGACTTTGATTTAAAAAGCAGTTACAACAGTTGGCGAATCTGCTGGAGACTCAACCCTAGGTTTAGAAGCCTTTCCTTTAGGTTTTAGAGTTTTTCTTTATTTTTTCTTTATCTATTTATTCATTTATTTTATGCTTATTTTTTTATTATTCATTATATTATTATATCTATGGCGGGATTTAAAATTTTACAAGAATATTTTCAAAAAAAAAACTTAGAAAGAAGGTTCGTCTATTAGCAAAAGGGTTACATAAATCCTATGAGTTTATGTGACGACTTCTCCTAGAGTCGATGGTATTTCGTAAAATGAATACCTCTCGAGATACATCCTCTTGGGAAGTAGGACTTTGCAATGTCACCTATGACTCTTTGTACGACCTTTAAACCAAAAACTCATTATGAGACCTTTCATGACCTAGAGACGAAGTCTCGGTTTGTAAAGAGACTTCACTTAAGGGAGGCTATTATTTCTTTACCTCTAGTGTTATTCATGATACCCTTAAGGAAACCACCTTGTGGGGAGGGTAGAATATATGTAGGCCAAAACTAGGAGCCTTCCTTCTAAGGATACCTTTCACAAATCCCACTACAATCTGTAAACCTGCAAGGGTTATCTTTTCTTCTACTACTTTCTCTAGCCCATAAGGCTTCCGTCTATATCATAATCCCTATCCTATAGGGACTCCTCGTTGTCTTTCATTTGCCATAGTCCTTAAGGAATTCCTGCTTGTATCAATCTCTGAGACGGTGTAGGATATCATCAATCCTATGTATATCATTATCTTCGTCCTTAAGGAGTTTCTACTTGTCTCAATCTCTGAGTCAGTGTAGGACATCATCATGTCTATCATTAAACCTGTATGGGGTACCCCTACATATAACCTCATACTTCGTCCCCGTCATATTTCCTCTCCATGAAAACATTTCCATACCCTTGAAAAAACAAAATTTTTCATACCCAAGCATTTTTCGTACATTTTCATCCATCTGCATAAAGCTCACATCTCTTCCACTCACAGAAAACTTCCACCCTTATCAAACTGTGATCCAGCTAGAAAAATTCTCGATACTCACAAGCAAACCCAAAGCATGTCTCAAGAAGCCATGGAGGAACTCAAAAGAGGCCAAGAGTTGTTGAAGGAGGAGGTCCACCAGTTGAAGATTAAAATGAACTTAATCATGTAATTATTACTGAGGAGCGAAGGTAACGCTTCGTCATCCCAGTCACATTCCTATTCAGCACCACAGATGCTACCACCATGGAAATTTCCCCCATATCAACAGCAACTACAACAACCCTATAAAAAGAAGGGATATGCCCAACAAAGAGGAAGACAAAAACTACCACCAAGGAGATTTGATCAACTTCCCATAATGCATATTCAGCTACTACAACATTTACTCAAGGCATCTTTGGTAGAGTAGAATTCATTGAATTCTCTAAATGAGACACTCCCTCCTAAGTATGGTGCAAATTCCAGGTGCGAGTATCATGCTAAATCTCCAGGACATACCCTTGAAATTTGTTGGAGTTTCAGACACAAGGTCCAAGATTTGATCAAAAATAAGCAGTTGAATTTTGAAGAAGAGATCCCATTGGTAAATGGTCGCCCCTTGCTTTTACAAATCCAAAGACTAAGAAGAATCCCATGAAGTCAGTGGATCAACAAGGGGTCTTATCCCTAGGTCATTAGGTATTTATTATTCCAATTTGTGATTTCCTAGTTGTTTATTTTCATTTGCTATAAATTTGTATCTTTGGATCAGTAATTCTAATAAAATAATCATGCATGTTTTTGAAATCAATCTATTTCACAAATAATCAACGACTTTCTACTCTTATTTTCTATCTTCCATTGCATAACTTTAACAAACTTTGATGGAAAATAATGAAAATACAAAATAATCAAATTTTGTTGATGTAAGCTTTTTAATAGTAAGGCTTAGCTGACAATGTAAGGCATTGTTTCACTTCCCAAATAGTGGAGATATAAGGAGATAATGTGTAGTTAACCCCCTCAAGCCAGGAGTTGAAGTTTTGTTCTATTTTTTAATTTAAAAAAACCTTAATCTTAACTAGGGGAAGGGTAGATTTCAATTAATTTGACGATGCATTCAAATCCCAGGAGAATCAAAATGATCTAAGCAAAGGTTCAAGCATATCTCTTTCCTCGATAAATTATTGAGAGAACAATCTAAGCAAAGATTTGAGCACATCATCTTCCCCGCGTTCATCATCCAAGATTGAGGAATCAACGAAGACAGAGTCTACGACGTCTTCTTCCTCGGTACATCAATCAAGATTGAGGAAACGATAAAGACGAAGCTTACAACAATCAACATGACAATCACAAGTGTCAAAATCGAAAAGCAAAAAAAAGATAAATTCAAAAGAAAATAATAAAAATAGGGCCTGCTAAGTCAAAAAAAGAAAGAAAAAAACTTGACTTAGACAAAATTTAGGGCATCCCGGTGGACCAGAAATTCAAAAGAATTGGTCCATGAAAAATAAGGGATTAAAAACAAATAAATTGGAGAACAACCTTGTAACTTCCATCTCAAGAACCTCAAAGGCTTATCATCAACGCTTGGATCTTACCAATGCTTGGATCTTATAAATGCTTGGATTCTATCAATGCTTTTCGTCAGCGCTTGGATCTTTATCTACACTTCTCATCATCTGTACGACTATGAAATTTCTCTTAGAAATTAAACACATATGTTGCATTAATTGAAATTAGGACTGGAGAATATTAAGGAGAATGGGGAGGGCTAAATAAATTTTAAGCCTTATATCTTTTGTTTCTTAAACCACGAACCATGGCCACATTATAACCTTTAAAAGTCCTAATTGAAGCTAGGTTCACTATGAAAACATACTCAGCAAGATTTGTGTTAAACTGACTCATATGTTTGTTAAAATTATTAATCACTTCGCTTTTTCGAATCTCTATCTCTAATCATCCATTTCTATTCCATAACCAATTTCGATTTCAAGAAATTTCATGTGCATTACATTAGGATTACTTTTCAAAATGTACAATTTTATCTACGAATCAATACTTAGCATCAAGGAGATTTCAAAAGAAAATATCTGATCAAAGGCAGCATTTCCAAGAAGCTTCTAACTAGGGGAAAAGCCTCTAGGAGGACCCCTATAAACAGGGATAAATATTAAATATTGTAGGGGTATATCACTTGAAGATACTATTGACAAGGGGTGATCATTCCGAGATTCAATCAAGATTCAAAGCACTGTTCAATTATGGGCATACCTTTCGAAGAAGCATTCCTTAAATAAGGTCATATCCCAACATGATATAACCTGGTTTCCTCGTTTTAACAAACCTCTTTAGGTCTTGATAATCAGGGGTAACCTTCTAAGATTCAAAGGTTGGGGCAGTACGTACCAGGTTCATCCTACTGCATGTAGAGTCCGAATTCTTCAAGCAACTTCAAGTACAAACTTTTCAAGCTTAGAATACTTGGGGAAATCTATGTCAAGTTCATGGTGAGGTATAAGTTCTTTCTGAAGGTACTTCCTCCAGATTCTGGAGATTAAGGGGCACATCTTTCAAATTTTCGAATGTTGGGGCAAACTACTGCGAGACTCGATCAAAAGGAGTTGATTCAAAAGGGTTCATCAAAGCCAAAAAATTTCAAGAATCTTTTAATCAGGGGCATAATATAAAATAGTGGGTCACCCATATTATGATCAAATTGTTTCCAAACTCATATCAATGAGAATCTCCTCCAAGACCCTACCAACAAATTAGGGAAATACAGTCCACATAGGGGCAAGCTCTCCGCGTTCTTTCATAACCTTTAGTGGATCCTTCTCCTGCATCAGAAATTTTCGAGTTCAAATCGAGTATCGGGAAATCATGATAGCATAACATTCAACCACCATGTGGCAAGCAACCTTGTTTCATAGGCAAACCTCTACGCTTTAATCATCCACGACCCGTCACAGGGGCACCATTAAAAAAATCATCTGAGTCATAATCATAACGCATAAAGCTGCATAAATCATGCATTAGGTTTCTTTGATCCAAAATCAAACTATACTTATCAGCTCATGCATCTAATAAAGTCCGACAGCATGGGGAGATCATATCTCAAAAAGACCAACTACACATTTGTATTTCAAAACCCAATATCCATTTACACATATCCAAGTCACTCATTACACACATCAATCAATCATTACATTTCATGCATCAATCAAATATACATGCATAGCATAAACCTGTTACATATGAAGACAATCATCATTGTCGATCAAGTTATCAATTCTACATTGAATCCCGACAGAAGATTCCCCTGGTTAATCTCGGCAGTTGATTTTCCAGAACACCTCGGCAGAAGGTATTTCTACATCGAATCTCGACAGTAGATTTTCCTGGTTAATCTCGGTAGATGATTTTTTAAAAGACCTCGGTGTAGTGAATGGTTTTTTTTAATCATAGTCGCCACTATTAGTTTTTATCCTAGGGAAGGGAATCTAACAGAAAACCCTAATTCGCAGACAGAGATTCTAGGTTTCATACTCGATTAGACGAAAGGAAGGTGTTGGGCACCTTTCATCTACCTTGTTCATAAGGATATTAGACTCTAGGTTTAGGTTTGGGGTAAACTAGATTTTAAGTTTTAATTAGAAAGACTCGCCACGATTTTTGATTGTAAGCCTACGTATCCTCTTATGAGGAATCAGAGTCCAAATTCGTAGTTCGTATGTGTTGTACCCCAAAATTTGCCCTCCCATTTCCTCACCATTTTCTCATCACAAGACCTTTGAAGATCAAGATCCAATTAGGGTTTCCTCTGCTCAAGACTTCTCCTTGCATTGTGGACTCAAATTAGGGTTTGTGTTTGCCTAAAGATGTTTTGACCTAAAATGCCTAAGATGACTTTCATGCTTCATATTGGACTCCCAAGTTTACCTATACCAAGTTTCAAGTCTTGATTCCAAGTTTTTCCCAGTCAATTGGACAGTTGACCTAGAAATCAGCTGTGTTGGGGAAAAAGTCAACTGTGGCCAATTGACAGTCAAACCTCATGAAATTTGATCCACATCAACATTATGAACTCACATGGACCATTTGATCAAGTTTGAATCACAATTCCCCAAGAAATTTGATCAGATCACCAAAAGGGCAAAATGGTCATTTTTAGGGTTTTGACTGCACAAGGGCAATTTTTGACTGTTTGACCTAGCCAATGGCCAACCAAGCTCACATATGGCCTCAAGGACCCCATGGAATTATCTTGACATGTTCATCAAGCTCAAAAGATCCCAAGTACACAAGATTGACAGTTGAATTTCCCAGTCAATTGATCAATTTTGACTGTATACTGAAAAGTCAAACTTTGACTTTTTGGTCAAAATCAAGAGTCAAGGTTCATTTTTCATCAAAACATTACAAATCATGAAACTTGTTCACCAAGAAATCACAAAATGCAAATTAGGGTTTGAAAATGGAATTTTTCATAACTTAGAATTTTTCTAAGTTATGAAAAACCCTAATTTTTTCCCAACTTTGCCCCATCTTTTCACCATGATCCATTGGGATTCAAACAAAAGTCAAAACATGAAAGTTGTAGCTTGTTGCAAAATCTACAACTTTGATTCACAAAGTTTTCTCATTTGAAGCTTGTATCTCAAGTTATGATTTTTTGAATAAGGGCACTAAACCATCTTTTAACTTAGTGAAATTTGACCTATTTTGACAAGGTTTTCTACCCTACTTCAAGGCCACTTTTCATACCCTTCCACTTGGAATTTCAAATTGCATTTCAAAGATGGATTGTAGTACACATTACAAGCTTTCCAAAATGTCCAAGAACTCATCAAACAACCTCATAACTTGAGAGATTCGAATTTCACAAGTTGGCAAAAATTCACTTTTGTTCTTCACCAAGACATGTTCACAAATTTGCAAATTTGAATTCAGTTTGCTTTATGCTTAATTACAGGTCCTTGAACCAATCCATACTCAATAATTTAATGCATATTCAATGAGTTAAGACCATGTTCTTTGTGTTCTAACATTGCATATTGGATTAATCCTAAACTAGATAAAGTGCTTTATCCATTTTTGTAAAAAGCTAGCTTTATGTCAAATTGAAATCCAAGCAAGTACAAGCAAAATCCTCTTGACACAAGATTATGGACAAGTTGCTCTGATCAAGAGAGGATTATGCAGCAGGATTAGAGGCCCCTACTCACCTAAAAACAAAAGTGACCTTTGCTTGCTTCATTTTCAAGTAACATTGCATAACTTATCACAACTCTCATCTCAGCTTAGGAACAGAAGAACAAAGTTATCAAACATATTCCAAAAACCATATCCAAGCTTTGGCACGAGTCCTGAACCTCTCAAGCACCCTCCATCTCAAAATCACCTCAAAACTGCACAAACAGAGCAAGCTCTGCAGTTTGAGTGCCAACTCCCATTTCCTTCAAGCATTCTTGCCCAAACCTGTTCCTCTATCTTCCTCACAACCTATGCAAGCTGACCATGATCTGAAACCTGACCTGTAACACCTCCAAGCCACTTCACCATTTTTAATTTTCTGTTTTGCAGTTGGAGTTCATTAGCTCGATTCAGGAAGTTTCAAGGCAAAGTAGGAATTGGAAAAGCTTTCTTACACTTCAAGGAAGCTGTACAAGTCCTCATTTCATTCTGAAACATCCTCCATTGCCCAGCTCGATTCCAACTGAACAGGAATCAGGAGTTAGCAGCTGGAGTACAGGGCGCGCGTTTTTTTGAATGTTGTTGAACGAAGGTTGAAGATGAAGCCACATGGGCTGGGCCTGTGTGGTTTCTTCTTTTTGCACCTTATTTCCATTTTCTCACCCCCCAAGCCCATTTGCCTTATTTTTATTTCTTTTTGACTTTTTCTTTTTTTATTTGACTTGTTTATTTTTTCCCAGCATATTAAAATTTTGAAAATATTTTTCTCATCATTCTTGATTTTATTTGGGTTTTATTTGATTTTCTTTCCATTTATACATAAATATATACATATTTTTATTTAGAATAAATATAAAAAAATAGTGTAAATGCATTCATATACATTTTTATTCTTATTTACCTTCTGAAATATTTCACATAAAAAAATACTTTTTTATTTATTTTATTAAAATATTAAATATATATTATTTTTGTATATAATGCATATTTAAGAACTTAATATATATATATATATATATGTTTATTAATATATTTAAGTTAAAATATAAAAATATTTGAATTTTTCATCTTATTAATATTTGATATAAAAAATACTTTTTTTATAATATACTTCATTTATTTTTATTTTTGTAAATAATAAATAAATACTTGTATTAATTTAGATAATAATACATCTTCTTTAAAATTAGGGTTTTTGCCCTAAAGGTTGAAAATACTCAAAATAATACCTTTTTATTTTCTTATTTTTATTTTACATAAACCATACTTTTCTCATACATAAAAACTTTCTTTTTGCATTTTACATATTTATTTAATTTCCAATTTATTTACTATGCAAATATTCAAAATTGATGTAATAATTTTAGGTTTAAATTACTTGTCAATATCCCCATTTGAACATTTGTACCCCCCTTCCCATATTTGGTTGTGTAATAGCTTAGTAATTTTAATTTCGCACTTTATTGCTTTCTAAATAATAACATGCTAGAATTAGGGTTTGTATGCGAAAAAACGATAAAAATTAGTTTGACCTAATACAAGACAAACAAGCATGAAAATGGACACACAAATCACACTTGCACCCCCTAGGGTATTCCACTTGTTGCCTTCAAATAAATGGGCCATATTGTATGTTGAACATCTTTGGGCAAAGCAAACAGTTTGAATGATCATAGTCCCTCGATAAAAAAACTTTTCAAAACAAACAAAACAAATGATCAAGTCCCTTAAAGAAATTGCCCAAAGACATTTAACGTCGTTACAATTATGGTCTAAACGATGACCCGCGCCTGTCCCTTTCACATCCTAACACAAGGTTGCCCACCAAATACAATGGTGGTGCAAACTTGTTAAAAGGGTTAAAGTATAGCAATAGTCTTTTGAGAAATTTAGGAGTAGATAACCTCTTAGTTACTTGAATCAACTTGAAAAACAAAACACTTGCCTAATTTCAAAACCACACAACACTACACTTTCAAAACAACTTTCAAAAACAAATGAAAACCTTTTCAAAAGACATACATCTTTGTATACATCCCCACATGGATCATTGCAAAGGTTGCCACCACATTGGCCTCTTTTCAAAAACATTTTCAAAACCAACACACCCAAGCACCATTCAAAACAATTGAAAACAAAAGGCAAGTGATCTAAGCAAGTAACTAAGAGCCCATGGATAACCATGGATAGAAAGGGTGCTCATACCTTCCCTTTCTATAATCTACTCCCCGAACCCAAGAAAACATCTCAAAAGGTTTTTGCTGTGCTTTTTAACCTTTCCTTAGGATAAAATAAAAAGTCGGTGGCGACTCTTGCTAACCGCAACATTTGCGAATACAAACGCAAACCTCAAGTCAGTTCTCCCACCGTATCACAGAACTGGCGACTCTGCTGGGGAACAACTTAAAAGTGGAGTAACCTTAGGGTTTTAGATCACCTGTGTTTTCAATTGTTTGCTTTGTCTGCTTTTATATTTGTGGGCTTTGCATTGGAGTTTCATAGATCCTAACCCGGGTCTGGGAAATACCCTTTTTAGGTAGCATAATCTGTGAGGGACCTGTCCGGCGTAGACCGACATGGGTGAAGCAGTGGCTACGTTGGTGTGGCATCTTAGTCTGTACCTATATCCCTTGTGTTGTAACGGGGAGAATATAGGTCTTCTAAGGGGTCGTTAAACACCAACCAACCTTAGAACCCTAAATTGACCAACTTGGCTATTAGGACAGTAGCAGTATGCTACACTCATTGAGGCTAAACTCTCGAGATGGTTCTGGCCGCGAGAAAAGATTGCGATGCTGGAGTTATGACCGATTGAGGGTAGCCAATGATTTGAGATCCTCTAGAACCCGGTTACTTTTGATAGGACAGGTTTTAACCAACAAAACCAAAAGAGGGTAATACCTGAAACTCATGCTGGCCTGAAACCTAAGGGTGTCTTGTGTGACTTGTGTGCTTTATCTGCCTATGTGAATACTTGTGTTATGCTTCATCATAGCATCATGCCATCATACCATTGCATGCAAGGCTAACCCATTTCAAAGACAAAAAGGTTTCATCTTTGCTCTGTTTTGTAGGACATCATGATGCCTGTGCGAAGGAACACTATCCGGCTCAATTTTGTTCACCCACCTGATTTGCTTAAAGAGTTGGTTGACAGAATTCCAAACACTACCTCCTTCATCAACAAACATGGTTCCCTCCTTGGCTTGATCACTGCAAAATGGGACCAACAACTGATAAGTGTTCTGACCCAGTTTTATGACCCTCTGCATCATTGTTTCACCTTTCAAGACTTCCAGCTGGTTCCTACCCTGGAAGAGTTCTCTTATCTGCTTGGGATCCCTGTCCTGGAACAAACTCCATTCACTGGTTTGGAAAAGACTCCTAGGCCTGAAGAGATTGCTGCAATTCTCCCCTTGACCAAAGAAGAGGTACTGTCCAACTGGGAAACTAGAAATGGGATCAAGGGCTTTTTGGTCAAATTTCTGGTTGGCAAGGCTAATGATTTCTGGAATGACTTGGACTTCAAAGCATATGAAGATGTTCTGGCTCTCTTGACCTATGGTCTGGTATTGTTTCCCAACCCTGACACCTTCATCAGTATCCATGTCATAAGAATCTTCATGTCTCGAAATCCGGTACCCACTCTCTTGGGTGACATTCTACAACAACTCCATGCTCGTACTGCTCGAAAACGGGGAACTCCATGGTGTTGTGCTCCTTTGCTGGTAAGGTGGTTTATTTCGCACCTTCCTAAGTCTGTGCTGAAGAATGAAGAAGGAGAAGGTTGGGCTCGGAGGTTAATGTCTCTCACAGATAAGGATATCGCTTGGACTCTAAGAGGTTTGGACGAGGTAGCTGTTATCGACCGTTGCGGAGAATACCCTAATGTCCCGTTGATCGGTATCCAAGGAGGAATCTCTTACAATCCATGTTTAGCTCTCCGTCAGTTTGGAAGAGCCAGAGGAGATGGGCCCCATGAAATGCTGGTTCCTCACTTCCATTTTGAGTTTCAGGCAGGTAGTGACAAACTACGCCAGGGATTCATTAGAGCTTGGGACAGAATCCACAAAGCTGACCCACGTGAGTTAGGACCAAAGACTTCTTTACCATTGGAGCCCTATTGCAAATGGGTCCGCATCCGTGCTCAGAAGTTAGGTATGCCGTACGAAGCTGTCAGACCAATCATCCTTGAATCTCCCGATGAAGATGGGGTTCCTCCAACTGTCCTCCCTCCTCAGATACCTACTGATTTCGACACCATGAAGAGATCTTGGGCGCAGCTAAAGGAAGAACGGGATTTCTATCGGGAGAAGTTCAACGAGCAGGAAAGGAAGGTCCAAAGGCTGACTAAGCAATTGGAGGAAGAACGTGTCCTGAACAACTACATCAGCACTGAGAGGAGGAGGCCATGGGAGCATTGATGAGCTTTGATTATTCCCTTTTGTAGTTTTATTTCCTTTTCCGTATTTTTCATTCCTGTAATGCCTAAGGGCAAATTGTTGAACAGTTGAAAAATTTTAATCTAATGAAGTGTGTTTCCCTTTTTGTCTACAAAGTTGAATCTTATTTGTCTTTGAAAACATAAAACATACGCATTCCATTACACCATATGCATAGCAGGTACCCTATTTCACAGGTTGCTTAATTTTCTTCGCTGTTTATGTGAACAGTCATCATGAATTCGGAGTCATCCAGTGAGCAAGCAATCAAGGCCCTCCAGGCCCAAAGTGCACAGTTTCAAGAAATGGTCCTAAGCCTAGCCCAGGGTCAGCAAGAGTTGAAGACTCTACTCCTAAAGAAGAAGAAGAAAAAGAGAACGGCGATGTTCAACACCGGACGCAGATTTGGGAACACACTCCACAATGAAGCTGATCCAACCACTTCTTCTGCTGAGAAAGACAGTCCCCAAGGGGGAGAAGCTCCTAGTCCCGCAGTCTCCGACAACGAGACGGATTATAACGAGGAACAATACCCACCTGCTGCTGACAGATACAAACAACTGGAGGACCGTTTGAGCGCTATGGAAATTCAGAACGTGCCGGGACTGGATTTCGGGGATTTGGGATTATCTTCTGGAGTAGTAATTCCACACAAGTTTAAGGCGCCTGCCTTCGCTAAGTATGATGGGGTCTCCTGCCCAAAGCTACATCTGAGGTCGTATGTAAGGAAAATCCAACCTTACACGGCGGATAAAAACCTCTGGATTCACTTCTTCCAAGACAGCCTCTCGGGGTCTCAGCTTGAATGGTTCTACCAATTAGACGGAGCTAGCATCCGGCACTGGGAGGATTTGGCGACTGCTTTCTACAGACAATACCAATATAATTCTGATCTCGCTCCTACGCGTACCCAACTTCAGGGTATGTCTCTAGGGACGGGCGAAGGATTCAAAGAGTACGCTCAAAAATGGAGAGATTTGGCTGGCAGGGTGCAGCCTCCATTAACTGATCGAGAGCTGGTGGATATGTTTCTGGGAACGTTGTCTGGACCGTTTTTTAATCATTTGGTTGGTAACTCCTCCGCTGGGTTCACAGATTTGATATTAACGGGAGAGAGAATTGAAGCTGGCATCAGGTCAGGCAAGATACAGAAGGCTGCCTCTACAAGTGCTGAGAAGAGGCCATTTAAGAAAGAAGCAAGCGCCGTCTATGGCCCTAGAAGACAAGTCAAGCCCGAAGGTCGCCAAGCCGTTAATGCTTTGGTCATCTCTAAACCTGTTGCTGCTCCTCAGCAGTACAATCAGCAAAGAAGTGAAAGGCCCAAGAGGCAGTATACCCGATTGAGTATGACATTATCTCAAATTTTACCCCAACTGTTATCCACCAACCTGGTGACCCTCAAAGAAGCTCCTAAGGTCGTCAACACTGCGTCCCCTAAATACAACCCGAATGCCCGGTGTGCTTATCATTCTGATAGTCCCGGGCACACTACTGATGATTGTTGGGCCTTGAGAAACAAAGTGCAAGATCTAATTGACGCGAAAGAAATTCAGTTTGAAGCGCCGGAAAGACCGAATGTTGTAACGGCTCCTATGCCCCAGCATAGGGTGAATGCCATTGAGGAAGAAGTGTATGCTGTTTCGATAGATGAAGTTGTTACCCCTTTGAAGACTGTTAAGAAGAACCTACTGCGGGCCGGTTTATTTCCGGGTTGCGACGAAGGTTGCCCATTCTGTGCTATTTCCCTATCCGATTGTCCCTTGCTAAGGTTAGGCATCCAAGGCCTAATGGATAGCAAGGAGATTTTGTTCAAAAAGACTGCTGTTCAATTGGTTCCAATGAAAGAAGTTTCCGTGATTACCATCTTCAAAAATCCAATCAAGGCTCCCCCAAAGAAGCCTATTCAAATCTTGACAGTTGCGCCTGTGATCATTACTGTTCCAGGACCCCTCTCCTACGTGTCTGATAAGGCTGTCCCCTGGCATTATGGGGCAGACGTATATGTAAATGGAATCAAGCAAGAATTTGATGCTAGTGCCAGTATCTGCGATATCACCGGTCCGGCTAAAGTCACCCGCAGTGGCAGGCTCTTCTCGCCTGACATTGCGCCGCCCGCTATTCGAAAACCCCTCCTCATAAAACCTGCAAGTTTACCAAGTCCTGTTGCTGATCAAATTGTGTCCCCTGCTGCCGAGTCATCAAATGCTCGGGGCAAAGGGATTGAAGAAGAGCCTGCCCGGATGGAGGCACCAATACCCGTGAATGCTGAGGCCTCCCGACAAGAAATGGAGGAGATTCTGAAAATAATAAAGAAAAGTGATTTTAATGTTGTCGAGCAATTAGGGCATACACCCTCCAAGATCTCCCTGCTTTCCTTATTACTATGTTCCGAGGCCCATGCAAAAGCCTTGATCTCATTTCTCAAGACGGCCCATGTGCCGCAGGAGACGTCTGCAGTTCAGTTCACTGACTGCATAGCAAATTTGACGGCGGATAACGGCTTGGGCTTTTCAGATGCTGACCTAACTGCAAAAGGAAGAAACCATAATGATGCCCTGCATGTCTCTATTGAATGCAGGGGCACTACTCTGGCACATGTATTGGTGGACACTGGTTCTTCCTTGAATGTTCTTCCGAAAAAGGCTTTGGATCGTCTGGATTATGAGGGCCTGGAGTTGAAACCCAGCAATATCATCGTCAGAGCTTTTGACGGTTCCAAGAGGATGGTTCATGGAGAGGTTAACATCCCTATTCGTGTGGGCTCTCAAGTGTTTGACTCTACCTTTTACGTGATGGATATACGTCCATCGTACTCCTGTCTGTTGGGTAGACCTTGGATCCACAAAGCTGGGGCAGTGACCTCCACCTTACACCAAAAGCTGAAGTATCCCGTCAGGGGGAAAATTGTCACTGTGCAAGGAGAAGAGGAGTATATGGTGAGCCATTTGAATTCCTTCAGGTACATCGAGATGGACGGAGAATTTATTGAAACTCCCTTCCAACATTTCGAGGAGGTACATCCAATTTCAGCAGCTGCAGAGACAATGGCCGAAGAGAATGATTCCTTGAAGATGGTTTCCCTAAGGGATGCCCGGGCTGTGGTTCAGAAAGGCGATGGTGCACACTGGGGTCAGCTTCCTGACTTCACTCAGAAGAACGACAAGTTTGGGCTAGGCTTTACTACAGAGGCTCAGAAGGCAATGCGCAAAGAGAAGATTGGAAAGGCTCCGGTGTTTATTTCCAGCTCAAGGGTGAATGCTATCGAGGAGGATGTGGAGGAAGCTGAGTTTGATAATTGGATCTACCCGACTGCTAGCGACGGACCAAGCAACTGGACAGCAAAGGATTTTACCCCTATCACATTTGTCACGCAGTAATTGATTTCTTTTGATTGCCAAATTTGTAACAAACAATATGTTAAAACTCTGTTGGCTCGGTGTCCTGCCCGGGGCATCGTAGCTCCATTTGTGAGGGCTTTTTGTATGACATTTTCATATATCATCAATCAAAACATTGGACGTTTGTTGCATTTCAAATCTTGTGCTCCTTTTCTTTCTGTGTTATACATATTGCAAAACAGCTATATTTACACACACTCACTTATACAGGTTTCAATCCACTCTGGATCTCACTGGCAACAGCTCTGCTACCGCCAGTTATGACTTCGAAAATCCGATCAACTTGGCCGAAGACGAAGGTGAAGATGATTGCGAAGTGCCTGGTGAACTCGCAAGACTGCTACTACAGGAAGAGAGGGCTATTCAACCACATGAAGAGCCTGTGGAGACAATTAACCTGGGTACTAAGACAGATAGGAAAGAGGTCAAAATTGGTGCCAATCTAGAGCTCAGCGTGAAGCAACGATTGATCCAGATGCTACAAGACTATATGGAGATCTTTGCCTGGTCTTATGAAGATATGCCTGGTTTGGATGCCGACATTGTAGTTCACCATTTGCCAACCAAGGAAGATTGCCCTCCAGTAAAGCAAAAAGTTCGACGAATGCGTCCAGAGATGTCTGAGAAGATTAAAGCTGAGGTGATGAAACAGTTTGATGCGGGTTTCCTTGCAGTAACTTCTTACCCTCAGTGGGTTGCCAATGTTGTGCCAGTGCCGAAGAAGGACGGTAAGGTCAGAATGTGTGTTGACTACAGAGATCTGAACAGGGCCAGCCCCAAGGATGACTTCCCCCTACCTCACATTGATGTCCTTGTTGACAATACAGCTCAACACAAGGTGTTCTCCTTCATGGATGGCTTCTCAGGGTATAATCAGATCAAGATGGCTCCTGAAGATATGGAGAAGACTACATTTGTAACTCAGTGGGGCACCTTCTGTTATAAGGTCATGCCATTCGGATTGAAAAATGCTGGGGCAACCTATCAGCGTGCCATGGTTGCTTTATTTCATGATATGATCCATCATGAGATTGAAGTATACGTTGACGACATGATTGCAAGGTCTCAAACTGAGGAGGAACACCTTGATCATCTGAGGAAGTTGTTTGACCGACTCAAGTTGTACAAGCTGAGATTGAATCCCAACAAATGCACCTTCGGGGTGAGGTCCGGAAAATTGCTAGGTTTCATTGTAAGTGATAAAGGTATCCAGGTGGACCCTGCCAAGGTTAAAGCTATTCAAGAGATGCCGACCCCAAAAACAGAGAAAGAAGTCAGAGGTTTCCTAGGACGATTGAATTACATTGCCCGATTCATCTCACATCTGACTGCTACTTGTGAGCCAATCTTCAAATTACTGAAGAAAGATCAAGTGGTACGCTGGAATGATGAATGTCAGGCCGCCTTTGAAAGAATAAAGGAATACCTCCAAGAGCCACCCATTCTTATGCCACCAGTGGAAGGAAGACCTCTGATACTATACTTGACAGTGCTTGATAATTCAATGGGGTGTGTGCTGGGGCAGCATGACGAGTCTGGCCGAAAAGAGCACGCTATTTATTACTTGAGCAAAAAGTTTACCGACTGTGAGTCTCGTTACTCACTGCTTGAGAAAACTTGCTGCGCTCTTGTATGGGCTGCTCGCCGGCTGAGACAGTATATGCTGACTCACACTACTTTATTGATTTCAAAGATGGATCCCATCAAGTACATATTTGAAAAGCCTGCTCTGTCTGGAAGGATAGCGAGATGGCAAATGATCTTAACAGAATATGATATCCAGTATACAACTCAGAAAGCAATTAAGGGGAGTGTACTGGCTGATCATTTGGCACACCAACCTGTGGACGATTATCAATCATTGAACTTTGATTTTCCAGACGAAGACATCATGGTGGTAACTGACTGTGAAGTACCTGGACCGGATGAAGGACCTGAGGAAGGATCCCGATGGTCTATGCATTTTGATGGAGCCTCCAATGCTTTGGGTAACGGCGTCGGCGCTGTAATCATATCTCCCAAGGGGACTCATACTCCACTCACCGCCCGATTATGTTTCAGCTGCACCAACAACATGGCAGAATATGAGGCATGTATCATGGGTTTACAAGCTGCAATCGACCTGAGGATCAAGTTTCTAAGTGTCTTCGGAGATTCCGCTCTCGTGATCAATCAGATCAAAGGCGAGTGGGATACGAAACACCCGAATCTCATTCCTTACAAGGAGTATGTATCGACCCTGCTCCCCCACTTTGAAGAGATAACTTTTGAACATTTCCCCAGAGAGGAAAATCAGCTAGCGGACGCACTAGCCACGATGTCTTCAATGTTTAAAGTTAAATGGGACAATGAGGCTCCCCAAATCCTAATCTGGAAGTTGGATGAACCGGCATACTGCTGCGAGCTCGAGGCTGAGGAGGTGACTGAAAAGCCCTGGTATCACGAGGTGAAGAGGTACTTGGAAGCTCAGGAATACCCTGAAGGTGCATCTGTCAATGATAAGAAGTTCATGAGGAGGTTTGCTGCAAAATTCTTCCTCAGCAACGGCATTCTCTACAAACGGAATCATGATTCAACTCTGTTACGTTG
Source organism: Vicia faba (assembly GCA_948472305.1). Lineage (NCBI taxonomy): Eukaryota > Viridiplantae > Streptophyta > Magnoliopsida > Fabales > Fabaceae > Vicia > Vicia faba. The sequence goes on along the minus strand of OX451737.1, from coordinate 1,679,616,929 downwards.
TGTGGATAAGGCTGAAGCAGAGAAAATTATGATGGAACTGCATGAAGGTACATTTGGGACCCATTCCAGTGGACACACCATGGCTAAGAAAATCCTTCGGGCAGGATATTTCTGGTCCACGATGGAAGCCGATTGTTACCAACACTCCCGGACTTGTCATAAGTGCCAGATCTATGCTGACAAGGTGCATATCCCTCCGGTTCCTTTGAATGTCCTAACGGCACCTTGGCCTTTCGCAATGTGGGGCATCGATATGATCGGTGAAATCCGACCGACGGCATCCAATGGACACCGCTTCATCTTGGTGGCAATCGATTACTTCACGAAATGGGTCGAGGCAGCTTCCTATGCCACAGTAACCAAGAGCGTCGTGGCACGTTTCATCCGGCATAATCTGATTTGTCGGTACGGAGTCCCAGAAAGAATCATTACGGACAATGGTACCAACCTCAATAACAAAATGATCACTGAACTCTGCGAACAATTCAAGATACAGCACCACAATTCTTCCCCCTATCGGCCGAAGATGAATGGGGCTGTAGAGGCAGCCAATAAAAATATCAAGAAAATTGTGCAGAAGATGACAGTGACCTATAAAGATTGGCACGAAATGTTACCGTTCGCTCTTCATGGGTACCGCACCTCAGCAAGGACATCAACCGGGGCAACTCCTTTCTCATTGGTCTACGGCATGGAGGCAGTCTTGCCGATTGAAATCCAGATACCCTCTCTCCGAATAATGAAGGATGCAGACTTAAATGAAGAGGATTGGATCCAAACTCGACTTGATCAACTAAATCTGATTGACGAAAAAAGGCTCACTGCTATCTGTCACGGTCAAACGTATCAGAAACGGATGATCAGGGCATTTAACAAGAAAGTCAGACCGCAAGAGTATCAAGTTGGGGACCTGGTGATCAAACGCATCATCCTTCCTCAAAGTGATCCCCGGGGCAAATGGACCCCTACTTATGAAGGGCCATTTGTGGTTAAACGTGTGTTCTCAGGAGGAGCCATGATCCTAACCACCATGGATGGTGACGACCTTCCTCACCCCGCCAATGCAGACATAGTGAAAAAAATACTACGCATAAATAAAAGACCCGCTAGGTTGACATACCTAGGCAAAAATAAGGGATGAAATAAATAAAAATCTGTACACCCGGCAAGTCGAAAACCTGAAAGGGCGGCTTGGGCAAAAAAGGGTATCCCGTTGGACTGAAAACCCGAAAGGGCGGTCCAGGCAAAAGTTAGGGATAAGAGCGTAACACTATGTCTTATTGGATCACTTCGCACCCGGAATTCGGCATCAATTATCTGGCCCAAATTTCGGCATTGACCAATCAGCTTCATCTTCAGATTAGGCAGTAAGGCGATGAGACGTTCGAAAACATAAAGGCGATAGCAGAGTTGGAACCCAGTGGGATTGTTCACGTAGCTGTTTTGTTTTCTTTTTCAAAATGTAAACTCTATACTATTTGGCGATGTCCTCTTACTAGGATGTCAGTCTCTTGTACAAAAAACGCCTATTTACAGGCAAAGTTTAAATCAATGAAAATTCACTTGTCCATACAAATTGCCATTGTTTTTCTTTTGTTGTTTTGTCTTGCGAAGAACGTCCAATGTTCATTTTTGATATATGCATTTGACATTAAATTGCCAATTCATAAATGTTTGCATATGAAAAGAGATTAATTACAAGTGACATCAAAGACAGGGGCAATGTGGAGTTGTCTAATGCGGTCTAGTTGTTTTGTCCGCCAAAGCACCAAGGCAGGTTCAACTGAAAATGTGACCAAATCATCTCAACTCCCCGCAGAGTAAAGCAAAATTCAGCAGCACTTTCCCCAAGCAGGAGTCGATTCCCCGTCGATCCTGAAAAAGGCAAAACATCCCCCGGCAGGTCTTAAAAGCTCATTCCCAGTAGATTCTGCGAGCTTATCCCTGGCGAAGTACGAACGTCTCGCCCGAGTTTTATTTAGAGTTATTTCCTCACAAGGACTTATAACTGGGTTATCCTCAGCTAAAAGCCACGGAAGACCGTTCCCGGCAAAAGTTCCTTCAATCCCCAGCGAAGTTTATCTTTGGTTTTCCCAAGCAGAGTCTATCTTTGGGGTTCTCCAGCAGAGTTTATCATCATTATCCTCAGCGGAATCCATTGTTAAAGTCCTCAGCAGGCCTCTCATCAGAGCTTTGGTCAAGCATCTCTTCCGCAGAACAGCTTCCCGGTCATTCGTCAAGGATTTATTTTCCTAAGATGAAATTACGCTCATAAACATTTCACATTTTCATACATCTTGCTTACATACATGATGAGACACATACAATATCAAATGTTGAACATCATGACATCATGCATATCATACATCATGACATTGCATACAGCTTACGCCTTTGCCTTTTCAGGAAGAAGACAATCTCAAAAAAGACTACTTTCAACTGTCACAATTCCAGACTCGATTCCTGTATCTAGCCAGGGCACGTCTGAAGAGTTCAAAGATTCGACTCCTGTATCCAGCCAGGGCACATCTATCAACCACAGTATTTCCAGATTCGATTCCTGTATTCAACCAGGGCATATCTGTTGACCACATTTCCAGACTCGATTCCTGTATCTAGCCAGGGCACGTCTGCAGAGTTCAAAGATTCGACTCCTGTATCCAGCCAGGGCATATCTATTGACGACTATTTCCAGATTCGATACCTGTATCCAGCCAGGGCATATCTGCATAAGGAGACTGAAGATCAAACACCTGTAACAAGCCAGGAAAACATCTGTCCTCCTTAAACACACAAGTTCTCGCTAAGGAACCTCTTATGCGATCAACACTTCCGAATGGCATCTATAAGCCCATTCCCGACAAAGTTCTGTCACTTTTCCAAATGGCATCTATAAGCCCATTCCCGACACCACATTGTTGAGACTCCAGCATGCGAGTGCAAATTTCCGGGCACTCTAGTGTCCAATCTCCTTTTACCCTCGAGTCACGAAAGGCAAACTTGCCAATCTAACTCTTCAGGTCCAAGAAGATTGAACAGGGGCAACTGTTGTACCCCAAAATTTGCCCTCCCATTTCCTCACCATTTTCTCATCACAAGACCTTTGAAGATCAAGATCCAATTAGGGTTTCCTCTGCTCAAGACTTCTCCTTGCATTGTGGACTCAAATTAGGGTTTGTGTTTGCCTAAAGATGTTTTGACCTAAAATGCCTAAGATGACTTTCATGCTTCATATTGGACTCCCAAGTTTACCTATACCAAGTTTCAAGTCTTGATTCCAAGTTTTTCCCAGTCAATTGGACAGTTGACCTAGAAATCAGCTGTGTTGGGGAAAAAGTCAACTGTGGCCAATTGACAGTCAAACCTCATGAAATTTGATCCACATCAACATTATGAACTCACATGGACCATTTGATCAAGTTTGAATCACAATTCCCCAAGAAATTTGATCAGATCACCAAAAGGGCAAAATGGTCATTTTTAGGGTTTTGACTGCACAAGGGCAATTTTTGACTGTTTGACCTAGCCAATGGCCAACCAAGCTCACATATGGCCTCAAGGACCCCATGGAATTATCTTGACATGTTCATCAAGCTCAAAAGATCCCAAGTACACAAGATTGACAGTTGAATTTCCCAGTCAATTGATCAATTTTGACTGTATACTGAAAAGTCAAACTTTGACTTTTTGGTCAAAATCAAGAGTCAAGGTTCATTTTTCATCAAAACATTACAAATCATGAAACTTGTTCACCAAGAAATCACAAAATGCAAATTAGGGTTTGAAAATGGAATTTTTCATAACTTAGAATTTTTCTAAGTTATGAAAAACCCTAATTTTTTCCCAACTTTGCCCCATCTTTTCACCATGATCCATTGGGATTCAAACAAAAGTCAAAACATGAAAGTTGTAGCTTGTTGCAAAATCTACAACTTTGATTCACAAAGTTTTCTCATTTGAAGCTTGTATCTCAAGTTATGATTTTTTGAATAAGGGCACTAAACCATCTTTTAACTTAGTGAAATTTGACCTATTTTGACAAGGTTTTCTACCCTACTTCAAGGCCACTTTTCATACCCTTCCACTTGGAATTTCAAATTGCATTTCAAAGATGGATTGTAGTACACATTACAAGCTTTCCAAAATGTCCAAGAACTCATCAAACAACCTCATAACTTGAGAGATTCGAATTTCACAAGTTGGCAAAAATTCACTTTTGTTCTTCACCAAGACATGTTCACAAATTTGCAAATTTGAATTCAGTTTGCTTTATGCTTAATTACAGGTCCTTGAACCAATCCATACTCAATAATTTAATGCATATTCAATGAGTTAAGACCATGTTCTTTGTGTTCTAACATTGCATATTGGATTAATCCTAAACTAGATAAAGTGCTTTATCCATTTTTGTAAAAAGCTAGCTTTATGTCAAATTGAAATCCAAGCAAGTACAAGCAAAATCCTCTTGACACAAGATTATGGACAAGTTGCTCTGATCAAGAGAGGATTATGCAGCAGGATTAGAGGCCCCTACTCACCTAAAAACAAAAGTGACCTTTGCTTGCTTCATTTTCAAGTAACATTGCATAACTTATCACAACTCTCATCTCAGCTTAGGAACAGAAGAACAAAGTTATCAAACATATTCCAAAAACCATATCCAAGCTTTGGCACGAGTCCTGAACCTCTCAAGCACCCTCCATCTCAAAATCACCTCAAAACTGCACAAACAGAGCAAGCTCTGCAGTTTGAGTGCCAACTCCCATTTCCTTCAAGCATTCTTGCCCAAACCTGTTCCTCTATCTTCCTCACAACCTATGCAAGCTGACCATGATCTGAAACCTGACCTGTAACACCTCCAAGCCACTTCACCATTTTTAATTTTCTGTTTTGCAGTTGGAGTTCATTAGCTCGATTCAGGAAGTTTCAAGGCAAAGTAGGAATTGGAAAAGCTTTCTTACACTTCAAGGAAGCTGTACAAGTCCTCATTTCATTCTGAAACATCCTCCATTGCCCAGCTCGATTCCAACTGAACAGGAATCAGGAGTTAGCAGCTGGAGTACAGGGCGCGCGTTTTTTTGAATGTTGTTGAACGAAGGTTGAAGATGAAGCCACATGGGCTGGGCCTGTGTGGTTTCTTCTTTTTGCACCTTATTTCCATTTTCTCACCCCCCAAGCCCATTTGCCTTATTTTTATTTCTTTTTGACTTTTTCTTTTTTTATTTGACTTGTTTATTTTTTCCCAGCATATTAAAATTTTGAAAATATTTTTCTCATCATTCTTGATTTTATTTGGGTTTTATTTGATTTTCTTTCCATTTATACATAAATATATACATATTTTTATTTAGAATAAATATAAAAAAATAGTGTAAATGCATTCATATACATTTTTATTCTTATTTACCTTCTGAAATATTTCACATAAAAAAATACTTTTTTATTTATTTTATTAAAATATTAAATATATATTATTTTTGTATATAATGCATATTTAAGAACTTAATATATATATATATATATGTTTATTAATATATTTAAGTTAAAATATAAAAATATTTGAATTTTTCATCTTATTAATATTTGATATAAAAAATACTTTTTTTATAATATACTTCATTTATTTTTATTTTTGTAAATAATAAATAAATACTTGTATTAATTTAGATAATAATACATCTTCTTTAAAATTAGGGTTTTTGCCCTAAAAGTTGAAAATACTCAAAATAATACCTTTTTATTTTCTTATTTTTATTTTACATAAACCATACTTTTCTCATACATAAAAACTTTCTTTTTGCATTTTACATATTTATTTAATTTCCAATTTATTTACTATGCAAATATTCAAAATTGATGTAATAATTTTAGGTTTAAATTACTTGTCAATATCCCCATTTGAACATTTGTACCCCCCTTCCCATATTTGGTTGTGTAATAGCTTAGTAATTTTAATTTCGCACTTTATTGCTTTCTAAATAATAACATGCTAGAATTAGGGTTTGTATGCGAAAAAACGATAAAAATTAGTTTGACCTAATACAAGACAAACAAGCATGAAAATGGACACACAAATCACACTTGCACCCCCTAGGGTATTCCACTTGTTGCCTTCAAATAAATGGGCCATATTGTATGTTGAACATCTTTGGGCAAAGCAAACAGTTTGAATGATCATAGTCCCTCGATAAAAAAACTTTTCAAAACAAACAAAACAAATGATCAAGTCCCTTAAAGAAATTGCCCAAAGACATTTAACGTCGTTACAATTATGGTCTAAACGATGACCCGCGCCTGTCCCTTTCACATCCTAACACAAGGTTGCCCACCAAATACAATGGTGGTGCAAACTTGTTAAAAGGGTTAAAGTATAGCAATAGTCTTTTGAGAAATTTAGGAGTAGATAACCTCTTAGTTACTTGAATCAACTTGAAAAACAAAACACTTGCCTAATTTCAAAACCACACAACACTACACTTTCAAAACAACTTTCAAAAACAAATGAAAACCTTTTCAAAAGACATACATCTTTGTATACATCCCCACATGGATCATTGCAAAGGTTGCCACCACATTGGCCTCTTTTCAAAAACATTTTCAAAACCAACACACCCAAGCACCATTCAAAACAATTGAAAACAAAAGGCAAGTGATCTAAGCAAGTAACTAAGAGCCCATGGATAACCATGGATAGAAAGGGTGCTCATACCTTCCCTTTCTATAATCTACTCCCCGAACCCAAGAAAACATCTCAAAAGGTTTTTGCTGTGCTTTTTAACCTTTCCTTAGGATAAAATAAAAAGTCGGTGGCGACTCTTGCTAACCGCAACATTTGCGAATACAAACGCAAACCTCAAGTCAGTTCTCCCACCGTATCACAGTATGGATTGGTGTTTTTTAGGTGTTTGCAAACCTATTTTGAATCACTTCGCACTCGGTCGGGAGTAGTGATTACAGAGATTTTGACTGAATACGTAGTAAGTCAAAACTAGTTTGAAACACTTTTGCAAAAAGACAGTTGATTAGCTTAGTTTATTGCGAAAAATAATTTGATGATTTGTTTGTGTTTTTTAGTCATATTATTTGCAAAGATCTTGATTAATGCATGATTAGAAAATAATTTAATGCAAATGATATATAAAGTAATATATGCAATTTTAATATAAAAGTAAATTTATTTGATCATGTAATAATATTTAAATAGTGAATAAAATATAGGAATAGTAATATTTATATAAAAGTGATTATAAATAATCATATATACCTAAGAGATAAATAATATTTGCATCTAATAAAAATAAGAGAATAAAATTAATAGCTAATAATTATAATATAATAATAAAAAATGTAATAATTATAAATAAATAATATGAGAAAAAATGGAATTAAAAGTAAAAAAGAATTTAATTTAATTAAAACTAGGGGGTGCAATATTAGTTATGCAGGTAAATAATGGGGGTGCTAAAAGGAGGCCTGGGCTAGGCCCATTATGGGTCCAGGCAAGGGGGTGCGTTTGTTTTGAAATTCTAGTAATTTAGGAATGGGGGGTGTCAACAGCGCTGGGCTCAGCCCATTAAGTGAACTGGAGGAGGTCCAGGGTAATCATATGAGTGAGACGTATGGAATCTTACGGTGGACCTGGCCTCTTGGTCGTCCACCCAAGATCTAATGGATGATATAAAGGGGTGTATGATAACTATCGCGAGCGCACGAGTATTGAATAACACTAGAAAGAATAAGTTTTGTTTCTTCATTTTTTAATTTTCATTTTAGTTTTAATCTGTTCATCTCTCTCTCTCTCTCTTGCGCAGAACACCCTTAACCCTTTCTCTTAACCCTTACAAATCCTACACAAATCACGGCGGCGGCGGCTGAAAAACAAACCCTACCCACCGTGAATCCCGAAGAAGTGAAAAACACAAGAAGGGGGGGTTGAATTGAAACTTAAAAATCAAAAGCAATAGACTCAAGATTTCTATCCTGGTTCACTTGATCTCAAACTACTCCAGTCCACCCACCAAGGTGATTTCGCCTCTCTCCAACGAGGACTTAATTCACTAATCAAACAGATTACAAATCTACTTTGACAACTGCCAAAGTCTTCTTGAGTATAACTATGACCCGGTTTATCTCAAGGAGAATATCTTAATAAAAGAAAAATTTATTGTGTACTATTTATTTTTTGTTACAAAAATTGTATCACTACTGTGATGTATTACACAATTTGAATATATAATGAATATGAATATTTGCAGCTTTTTGAGATTGTATAGAGAAGTCGTGAGAAAATCGTTAACAATTTACCCTTTGAACTTGTTTATATAGGCGTGGAAATTTGTCCAAATTGAAACGTGATAATGGACACTTAATGCACTTTCCATACTGAGAAGATTCTTGTCTGAATGAAGCCGTTGCATATGATACTTCCTTAATGGAAAAGTATCGCTTCAGAACTTAGGAATCTTGCATACTGCTTTACTTCAGAACTTTGATAACTCAGAGACATGAGGATCTGTTGGAGCATTAGACTTCTGTTCAGAATCAGGATGTATTTTACTTTAGCGCAGATTATGATCATCATACTTCAGAACATTCTGATTACCCAGCATGAATACTTATGTGGCTTAACCTCTTATGCGTAGTATCTTTTGACTATGTCCGCATTCACAAGGTGCGACATGTTGTCGCCATCCATAGTGGTTAAGATCATTGCTCCACCAGAGAATATGCTTTTGATCACAAATGGTCCTTCATATGTAGGAGTCCATTTGCCCCTGGGATCACCCTGCGACAGTATGATGCGCTTGATCACCAGAGCCCCGACTTGATACACTTGGCGTCTAACATTTTTGTTGAAAGCCTTGATCATCCATTTTTGATACATTTGACCATGACAGACAGCAGTAAGCCTTTTCTCATCAATCAAGTTCAGTTGATCAAGTCGAGTTTGGATTCACTCGTCTTCATTCAACCCTGCATCCTCCATGATTCTCAAAGAAGGGATCTGGACCTCAATAGGCAAGACAGCTTCCATGTTGTATACTAGAGAGTAAGGTGTTGCTTCAGTTGATGTGCGCGCCATGGTACGATAACCGTGGAGAGCGAATGGTAGCATCTCATGCCAGTCCTTGTATGTGACTGTCATCTTCTGTATGATTTTTTTGATGTTCTTATTTGCGGCTTTGATAGCGCCATTCATCTTTGGCCGGTAACAGGAAGAATTATAGTGCTGGATCTTGAATTGCACGCATAGTGCGGTGATCATAGTATTGTTGAGATTCGTACCATTGTCTGTGATGATCCTCTCTAGGATACCGTAACGACAGATGAGATTCAGTTTGATGAACAGGGCGACCACATTCTTGGTAACGGAAGCGAAAGAAGCCGCCTCAACCCACTTTGTGAAATAGTCAGTGGCCACCAAGATGAAGCGGTGTCCATTAAAGGTTGTGGGCTTGATTTATCCAATCATATTGATGCCCCACATCGTGAATGGCCAGGGATAAGTCAGGACATTCAGAGGAACCGGAGGTACATGCACTTTGTCAACATAGATCTGACACTTAGAGGCAACGTACGCAATGTTGAGAACTCATTGCAGCTTAGAGGCAATGTGTTGAGTTTGAGGATACATTGCGGCTTAGAGGAAATGTGTTGAGTTTGCAAATACATTGTGGCTTAGAGGTAGTGTTCTGAATTGTGCATATACATTGTGGCTTAGAGGCAATGTAATGGGTTTTACGGATACATTGCGGCTCAGAGGCAATGTAATGAGTTTTGCGGATACATTGCGGCTTAGAGGCAATCTACTGGGTTTGTAAGGAACTCATCACTGCATGGAGACTTAGGTGATGGGCTGAATGTGTCACGGCATGAAGACTGAGATGACGGGTTGAATCGTAGGATAAGTATTGCGTTGGTCGATCCTTAGATAGTTAAATCGATGGTGAAATTATTTGTCTGTTTGCTATGTGATACATTTGTTTGCATGCGTATTGAATGTTTTATGTATGCGAAATGTATGATGCTTGACATTGATATGGAACCCTGAGTATATTGAATATCGAAATGTATAGGGTATGTATGCTTTAGATATGTAAAATGTGTGTATGTATGAAACATGAGTAAGATACGCGTATGCCTCGAAATGTAATGAAGACTATTTCCGGAATCCTCTCCTTTAAACCATTGGCTTAGAGTTACAAATTCCTAGCGATGTATGTGGTGTCATTCTAGTATTGTTGAACCTGAATGCGGTGGCCAATGTTAGCAAAAGTTGAGCATTGATTTTGTATTGCGGGCGTAGACGTAGACGTAGACATAGACGTAGAAGTAGATAATGGCCTATGCATAGATTTGTATGTTGTAAGCGCAAGCGTAGACGTAGACGTATATAGATTCGTATGTCGTAGGCGCAGGCGTAAGCGTAGACGTATGTAAATTCGTATGTCGTAGGCGCAGGCGTAAGCATAGACATGTGTAGAATTGGCAGGAGTATACATGCGCGTGGACGCATGAGCGGACGTAGATTTTGTGTTGCAAGTGTAGGCATAGGTGTTGATGTGGATGTAGAATTTATGTACGGACGTGTAGATTTAGGAGTAGATGTGTATATAGACTTTGTATTGTTAAGTGCAAGAATAGGCGCAGGTGCAGACGTTGTCGTTTTGCATCGTGAGTGTAGACATAGGCGTAGACATATGTATTGATTTTTGTGTTGCAAGATATAGGAGTAGCCGTGTGCGTGGACGTCGATAAGGATTTTCTTTTGATATTTTTCTAACCAAAAATGTTTTTTTGATTTTTTGTCAAATGCTTTTATTTTTTAATTCCCCGTGTGATACGGCGGCAGAACCGACTGTTTAATACTGGTTTGCATTTTGCGTTTTGTGTTTGCAAAATGTCGCGGTAAGAAAGAGTCGCCACCGACTTTTATTTCATCCAACCGAAAAGAAAAAAAGTACAGAAAAAAAATCCTTTTTTGAGATTTTGAGTACGGGGGGTAGATTATAGAAAGGGAAGGTGTTAGCACCCTTTCTATCTATGGTTTTCCATGGGCTCTTAGATACTTTCTCATTTTTCAAATTGCTTGTGTTTGTATGCTTGTTTTTAAAAAAAATGTTTTACTTCATGATAACCCTTGTATTAGTCCTCAAGGGTGTGATGAAGTTGTTTTGAACATTTGTTTGAAAAGTTTAAGTGTGAAAAGTTTTGATTTGAGCAAGTACCTACTAGTATCTACCTACTCTAAAAAAGATCATTTCTATTCTTGTTTCCTTTAGACAGCATTATCCCACTATTGAGAAATAGGTAGCACCGTCGTTGGAGTTGTAAGGGTCAATTCGAAAGGGACGTACAGTCACTAAAGTAATATTAGGACACCTTAGTAGTAACCCTAGAGTCTTAAGATCTTCTTCGAGGCAACATTTCTGAGGCAACATTTCCGAGGCAACATTCGAATGGGACACTTGACCTTTTAAGATGGGAGGGCAACCACTAAGACATCCTATGCTTAATGATCATTTACCGAAGGCAACCGAAGTGAGAGTATACCCTAAGAGTGAATATGTGCGAGTGATTTATTTTCAGTTTATTATCTTTGCACATTAGGGTTTTCTAACCATTTTAATTTTGTCATGCATTCTTGCCATACAATCCTATTAGCATTCATCTAACAGTTAATAATTGCGGAAATTTAAAAGTGCAAAAATATAAAACCTAACTATTACAAGGCTTCAGGGAGGGGGATTAATTACATAACCAAGAATCGGGGAAAGGCGATAAGTAAAAACCCTAGTTAAAACAATTACATCCTCAAAAGAGTTACAAAAATAATAAAATAATTAAATGCGCATGATAAGTTAAATGCGAGGCGAATAGGGTTTTTACCCTTGACTATTCCTACTTGCGATTGATTAAAGAAAAAAATGTTTTTGTTTTTTTGTCATGTTTTGTTATTTGAGAAAATAAGGAATAATTGAATTTAAAAAAAAGGAATCTAACTACTAATTAACTTTAATTAAGAAAAATAATTAAGTTAACCTATTTTTTGTGTTTTTGTTTGGGAAAAGAAAATAATTAAATCAAGAATTTAAACCTAATTTTCTAATTGCTTTTAATTGTGAAAAGAAGAATTAAATTACCCTAAATTACATTTAAGCTAATTAATTAAAAATTAAATTTAATAAAAAAAACCTAATTCTAATTTTGTGAATTCTTGATTTTATGATTTTTATGAAAAAAAAATGATTTTTAAAAATAAAATAAATAAATAAATTGAAAAGAATAAAGAAAAATAAGAAAATAAAAAAATTTAGGAATGGGCCTGTTGTCTTGCTGAAAGAGGGGGTGTCAATATGAATATCTTTGGCCCATTAAGCTCCCAAGCCCAGTCAGCGCTGGATCTAGTGCATCGTTGACTTTGAGGAATACCATGGACCTTCATTGCTGGCACGTTGGATCTGAATATGTTGGACATCCAGTGGCCAGGCGTTGAAGGTGTATGGAAGGCTTGTGAGGATGTGTTGCATTGGATTTTCCTGAAACAATCAAGAAAATAATAAAATGCACACGCCTAGGATCGAACCCAGGACGTGTGCATTAAAGGCATTCCTTCCAACCATCTGCGCTATATTGTTAACTTGTAAGCATAATAATAATAATAAAACACAATATGAGAAAAACAAAAGAGTTGATTCCAAAGCGCGCGAAAGTTCAAACGGGCCAGTCACATGCTGCCACGCCATCGTCTTCCTCGTGGATTCCGTCGTTTTAGAAAAAGAGACTTTTACCTACAGACGTCCACTGTAGGTATAACTCTGTACATATCAAAAATTGCATACGAGCAAGATAAATGAAAAGTAATGGTACCAATCAACTCGTCTCATCCTCACGAGCATCACGGTACCTGATTCAAGGCCTAATTTTTCCTGTATCAAGAAACCCTAAACAAGAACATAAAAACCCTAACAATGGCAGGTGTGTGTATAAGCTTAGAAAATGCAATCAAAACATCTTGTTAGCTTGCAAACATGATAATAATCACAAATATGACAATTAAAGGTGCTAATGATGCATAAATTGTAATAATAAAATTTGAAAAAGCTTGCAAACCGCGTGAGGTGTAGAGACAAATTCTGAGCGTTTTAGAACTTGCAAATGGTTGAGATGGCTTCAGTGCACGCCCAGGATGTGATGGATGGCCTTGAATTGCTTTGAGTCGTCCCCTAACCTGAAAACCGGATCACACTCTTTGCCAACTTTTTTGGGTTTTGTTTTATGCCTCTCACGACCTCTAACCCCTATTTTTTGATCTGAAATTTTTCATTATATAACCTAGAGTGAATTAGGTTAACAAACTTGGACTAAATCTTTGCATTTATCCAAGATTTGATTTTATTTGCAAGATAAATCATATGTTACTATTTTGAGCCAAATCATGCCTTTCTTGTACCAATTGCCCTTGATTCAATTTGATCATGTTAACTCAGCATATCTTGATTGCCAATCTGTCAAAAAACAAACCAAATCATATCTTTGTTAATTTTCATCATTTATTTGATTTAATTCTTTTTAATTAATTAAAAAACAAAATAAATTAAAAAATGAAGCACATAATGGGTGAGTGAACATTTGAGTCGTGGACCATATTATAATTGAGGTGCAAGCATAAAAAGTTAGGCCCATTTAGCAAAAAAATCCAAATTTGAGCACATTTGACTTTTGGCAATTTTGCAAAAAATGGTCAACTTGGCCAATGCATAACTCTCTCAATTTTGACCCTAGAGAGGTGTTATTAGACTTTTTAGAAAGCTTAGGATATCCTCTAAATAATCCTTTTGGTCTAATCTCAATTGAGTCTTCCATGTTCATGTATGAATCTTTGACCCAAAAGGTGTTTTTGTTGACTTTTCAAAAGGACCTATAATGTCAAAATCCATATCTTTTTGTGGGTGCATATTATGGACTTGGGAGCTGAAGATGAATTGTAGGGAATTGCATCCTCTTCAAAATGAACTTTGGATGGGTCATTTCTGATAAATTCTGAGAAAGTTATGCTTGGTCAAAGTTGAGTTGACTTTTCCTGTAAAACCCTAATTTAGCAACTTTTGGGTTTTGATGAATTGTGAGCAATCCTTGAGGAATCATGATCAATCCTTGATAAAATGATGGATAATACTTCAAAATTAGGGTTTTGACCAAAAATCTTGAAGTTTGACTGTATATGGCCAAAAATGGTAAATGTTGTAGTGATACCAAGACCCGCAGTTGCTCCACAACGCAACAATCAACCAAGGGTGGAAAGACCACAACGATAGTTTACCCGCATCAACATGACTTTGGCTGAAGTTCTACCTCATTTATTAAAATCCAACTTGGCAACCTTGAGAGAGGCTCTCAATAATCTGAACACTACCTCTCCCAGATACAATCCCAACGCGCGGTGCGCCTACCATTCTGAGAGCCCTGGCCACGATACAAATGATTGCTGGGCTCTGAGAAACAAAGTACAAGACTTGATTGAATCCAAGGAGATAGAGTTCGATGCTCCAGAAAATCCGAATGTTATAACTGCTCCCATGCCCAAACATGGTTGTGGAGTTAATATTGTTGACACTGATTTGTTTGTGACCTCTGTTGAAGAAATTTCTACTCCTCTTATGACTGTTAAGAAGAATTTGTTGTTGGCCGGTTTATTTCCGGGTTATGGTGAAGGTTGCCACATGTGTTCGATTCTACCTTCTGGTTGTCGTTTGTTGATGTCAGGTGTTCAGCGCCTGATGGATAATAAAGAGATTTTTTTCGAGAACACTATGATCCCTGTTGTTCCCATTGAAGACGTTGTTATTATAACCATTTCCGCCAATCCTTCCAAGGTTTCCTCGAGAAGACTTGTTACGATTACACCTGTTCAAAGAATTGCTCCGTTGATAATCATTGTTCCTGGTCCCATCCCGTACACCTCAGACAAGGTTTTCCCATGGCATTATGGTGCTGATGTGTACTATCATGGCATTAAATAAGATCTGAAGAATGAAGAAGCTGATACTGATGTCAGTAATATTGTCGGGACTAGTAAGGTTACCCGAAGTGGAAGGGTTTTCTCTCCTGAGATTGCTCTGAGTATCATCAAGCCTACTGTTATTCTAACTGCTGCTCCTACCAGCACTCCTGACATTTCTCCTGTTCCTACTCCAGTTATTACCCCTTCTACTGAGCCATCTGGGACTCGGAGCAAGTAAATTATAGGTGATCCTTCCCGGACGGAGGCACCTAAGAAAATTGTTGTGGAAGCCTCTAAACAAGAAATAGAGGAAATACTGAAAATCATTAAGAAGAGCGACTACAATGTGGTCGAGTAGCTGGGGCAGACCCCATCAAAGATATCCATGTTGTCTCCGCTATTGTGTTCTGAAGCCCGTGCAAAGGCTTTGATTGCATTTCTCAAAACTTCGCATGTGCCGCAGGAAACTTCAGCAGATCAGTTCAAAGATTGTGTGGCTAGCCTGACTGCTGACAATGGGCTGGGTTTTTCATATGCGGATCTGACACCGAAAGGAAGGAAACATAATGATGCTCTGCATGTCTCGATTGAGTGTAGGGGCACCACTATGGCTCATGTGTTGGTAGATACCGGGTCTTCACTAAGTGTTCTTCCGAAGAAAGTGTTTAACCATTTGGATTGTGAGGGTTTGACTCTAAAGCCTAGTAACATTGTGGTAAGGGCTTTTGACGGATCAAAGAGAATGGTGCACGGGGAGGTGGACATCCCTGTCAAAGTGGGTTCTCAGACTTTTGGGTCCACCTTCTACATAATGGATATCAGGCCGTCGTATTCTTGCTTGTTGGGTCGTCCTTGGATCCATGAGGCTGGGGAAGTTACTTCCACACTCCATCAAATGCTGAAGTATCCGGTGAAGGGAAATATTGTCACAGTACGAGGTGAAGAAGAATATATGGTGAGTCACCTCAATTCCTTCCGCTACACAGAGATGGACGGGGAATTCATAGAAACTCCTTGTCAGAATTTCGAAGAGGTCCCTCAGATCTTGGCATCAACTGAAGTTACTACCAACAAACCTCCGTTGAAGATGGCTTCTCTCAAGGACACCAGGGCGGTGGTTGAAGAAGGTGGGTGTACCAATTGGGGTCAGCTACCTGATTTCACTCACAAAACTGAAAAATTTGGTTTGGGCTTTACTACAGGGGCTCAAAGGGCTGTTAGGCACGCTCAGGCTGGAAGACCTCCTCTACACATCAGCAATCGGGGAATTAATGCAATTGAAGACAGCGAGGAGGATTCAGACATTGACAGCTGGATCTACCCAACAACCAACGGTGGACCGAATAACTGGATGGCTATGGACTTCATACCTGTTTCTTTTATTCTGCAGTAATTGACTCATTTGTTTTAAGATTTATAATAAACAATGTGAAACTTTACGGCCTGAGGCCTTGCCCGAGGCACCTTGGCTTTGCTTGTGAGGGCTATTATTTGTTATTTCATATATCATTAATAAATTATTGGACGTTTCTTGCATACAAATTTTGTGCTCCTTGTTTTTCTTTTATGTCTCTCACTTTATCAAAACAACTATTCTCTTACACACACTCACGTATCATGCTGCAGATCCATATCCACTCTGGATCCCATTGATAACAGCTCTGTTACTGCCAGTTATGACTTCAAAAATCCGATCAACCAAGCCGAGGACGAAGGTGAGGAAGATTGTGAGGTTCCTGGAGAACTTGCTAGACTATTATAGCAGGAAGAAAGGGCCATATAGCCTCATGAAGAGCCAGTTGAGTCAGTGAATTTTGGTACAGAGGAAGACAGAAAAGAGGTTAAAATAGGTGCAAATCTGGAGCCTAGTGTCAAACAACGGTTAATACAGATGCTACACGACTATGTTGAGATCTTCGCCTGGTCCTATGAAGTCATGCCTGGTTTGGACACTGATATTGTGGTACATCGCCTTCCGACTAAAGAAGACTGCCCTCCGGTAAAGCAGAAGGTGCATCGTATGCACCCTGAAATGTCAGAGAAAATCAAGGAAGAGGTCATGAAACAGTTCGATGCAGGATTCTTAATTGTCACTTCTTACCCGCAGTGGGTTGCCAATGTCGTTCCGGTACCTAAGAAGGACGGTAAGGTACGGATGTGTGTGGACTACAGAAATCTAAATAGGGCAAGCCCCAAGGATGACTTCCCACTTCCTCACATTGATGTTCTAGTCGACAACACCGCGCAACACAAGATCTTCTCCTTCATGGATGGTTTTTCTGGCTATAACCGGATCAAGATGGCTCTTGAGGACATGGAGAAGAAAACATTTGTTACACAGTGGGGCACCTTCTGCTATAAGATAATGCCTTTTGGGTTGAAGAATGCTGGGGCAACTTATCAGCGCGCCATGGTCGCTTTGTTCCATGATATGATTCACCACGAGATCGAGGTTTATGTTGATGACATGATAGCCAGGTCCCAGACTGAGGAAGAGCACCTTGATCATCTCCAGAAACTGTTTGACAGGTTGAATACGTACAAGGTAAGGTTGAATCCGAACAAGTGTACCTTTGGGGTAAATTCTGGTAAGCTTATGGGTTTTGTTGTCAGTGACAAAGGTATTCAGGTAGACCCTGCAAAGATAAAAGCCATACAAGAGATGCGGCTCCCCGCACAGAGAAGGAAGTTAGAGGTTTCTTGGGACGTCTGAATTACATCGTCAGGTTCATTTCACATCTGACTGCTACTTGTGAGCCAATCTTCAAGCTATTGAAGAAAGATCAAGTGGTAAAGTGGAATAATGAATGTCGGACCACTTTCGAAAGAATCAAGGAATACCTTCAAGAACCACCAATTTTGATGCCTCCAGTTGAAGGAAGACCCTTGATATTATACTTGACAGTGCTAGACAATTCAATGGGGTGTGTGTTGGGGCAGCATGACGAGTCTGGTATAAATGAGCACGCCATTTATTACCTTAGCAAAAAGTTTACCGACTGTGAGACCTGATACTCATTGCTCGAGAAAACTTGTTGCGCTTTGGCATGGGCTGCTCGCCGACTGAGACAGTATATGCTGACTCACACTACCTTGTTGATATCAAAGATGGATTCGATCAAATATATTTTCGAGAAGCCCGCCTTATCCGGAAGAATAACAAGATGGAATATGATCTTAACCGAGTACGAAATCCAATACACAACCCAAAAATCAATCAAGGGGAGTGTATTGGCGGATCATTTGGCGCATCAGGCCATGGATGACTACCAGTCCATGAATTTTGAGTTCCCGAATGAGAATATCATGTTGGTAACCGACTGTGAAGAACCTGGACTAGATGAAGGACCCGAGGAGGGATCCCGATGGTCCATATATTTTGATGGAGCCTCGAACTCATTGGGTAATGGAATTGGCGCTGTAATTATATCTCCTGAGGGTTGTCATACTCCATTCACCGCTCGATTATGTTTTAACTGCACCAACAATATGGCGGAGTATGAAGCGTGTATCATGGGTCTTCGAGCTTCTATTGACCTGAGGATTAAGTTCTTGAGTGTATTTGGAGATTCCGCTCTGATAATAAGTCAGATCAAAGGCGAGTGGGATACGAAGCACCCGAATCTTATTCCTTACAAAGAGTATGTACTGACATTGCTCCCACACTTTGAGGAGGTAACCTTTGAACATTTCCCACGAGAAGAGAACCAGTTGGCAGAAGTGCTAGCTACCATGTCTTCTATGTTCAAAGTCAGGTGGGACAATGAAGCTCCCCAGATTACCATTGAGAGGCTGGATGAACCCGCACACTGCTGTGAGATCGACAATGAAGAAGTGGCATACAAACCCTGGTTTCACGAGGTAAAGAGGTATCTTGAGGCTCAAGAATACCCCGAGGGGGCATCTATTAATGATAAGAAGTTTCTGAGAAGGTTTGCTTTGAAGTTCTTCATTAGTAATGGAATCCTTTATAAGCGTAACCATGATTCAACCTTACTGCGGTGTGTGGACAAGAGCGAGGCAGAAAGGGTCATGACAGAGTTACATGAAGGTACCTTCGGAACTCATTCCAGTGGACATACCATAGCGAAGAAAATCCTATGGGCAGGATATTACTGGTCCACTATGGAAGCCGATTGTTATAAGCACTCTCGAACCTGTCATAAGTGCCAAGTCTATGCTGATAAGGTGCATGTACCTCAAGTTCCCATAAATGTTTTGACAGCTCCTTGTCCCTTTGCAATGTGGGGCATCGACATGATCGGCGAGATCAGATCTACTACATCTAACAGGCATCACTTCATTCTGGTATCCATTGATTACTTTACGAAGTGGGTTGAGGCAGCTTCCTTTGCTACGGTAACCAAGAACGTCGTGGCGCGGTTCATCCGACACAATCTGATCTATCGATATGGTGTCCCAGAGAGAATTATTACTAACAATGGTACAAATCTCAATAACACAATGATCATCGAGCTTTGTAAACAGTTCAAGATACATCATCATAACTCTTCTCCCTACCGGCCGAAGATGAATGGGGTTGTTGAAGCAGCTAACAAGAACATCAAGAAGATTGTACAGAAGATGACGGTGACATACAAAGATTGGCATGAGATGTTACCATTTTCTCTTCATGGGTACCGCACCTCAGCACGAACGTTGACAAGGGAAACACCCTACTCTTTGGTGTATGGAATGGAGGCGGTCCTACCCATCGAAGTCCAGATAACCTCTCTCAGGATTATGAAGGATGTAGGTTTGAACAAAGACGACTAGATCCAAACCTGACTTGATCAGCTGAATCTAATCGATGAAAAGAAACTTACTGCTATCTATCATGGTCAGACGTATCAAAAGCGAATGATCAAGGCTTTTAACAAGAAAGCCAGACGTCAAGAATATCAAGTCGGGGATTTAGTGATCAAACGTATCATACTACCGCAAGGTGATCCCAGGGGTAAATGGACCCCCACATACGAAGGGCCAGTTGTGGTTAAGAACATTTTCTCGGAAGGAGCTATGATTCTAACCACCATGGATGGTGACGACCTTCCTCGCCCCGTCAATGCAGACATAGTAAAAAGATACTACGCATAATCAAAGACCCGCTAGGTTGACTGGCCTAGGCAAAAATAAGGGCTTCCCGGCGAATCAAAAGGGTTCGGGCAAAAGTAAGGGATGAAAATGAAAAAAAAACTGTACACTCGGCAAGTCAAAAACCTGAAAAGGCGACTTGGGCAAAAAAGGGTATCCCGGTTGTTATACCCCAAAATTTGCCCTCCCTTTTTCACAAGAAGTCACAACCCCGGGGTTTTCTCTGATTTTTGAGATTGGCTCAAGAATCAGTCAAACAGACTTTTCTTTATCAGTCAATCCAGAATTAGTGTTTTCGCTCGCATTTCTCAGAAGGAACTGAATCCTCAGAAATTCAGTTAACTATTACATTATTTCCACGCTTGTTCAAGATTACTGGTTGTTTCTCAAAACCCAATTATCTGGGATAAGGGCTGAGACTTTTGTTTGGAACAGTAAGGCATCTGCTTGATTATTTGGAGTAAAAGGTTTATCGTTTATTGGAATGCTTTGTTGCTTGATTAAGTGGAGTAAAAGGTTTATCGCCTATTGGAATGCTTTGTTTGTTTAACTGTACAATGTGTGTGTTGATTGGAATACCATGCGTATTGTGAGTAATGCAAGGTTACGAGACTGCAAAAGTTTGTTGATTATTTATTTTATCTGAATTAAAATTATTGGGATACAGTTCCAATTATTTTGATTTAAGAGTCTTAAATAATTAAATAAACAATGCAAGAAAAGATTGGAAGATATTTGATAAAGACCTTTTTTATTATTTTCAAATATTGTTACAAAGTTTATCGGAATATTGTAAATTTACAACTTACAGTATTTACAATAATATTTGTTTACAATAAATGAAAAATAATAAACCTAAGCCTAATATCCTAAAATCTTTGGCTTCTATTACTTCTGCTATTGTCCAAGATGCATCCACCTGAAAAGAGAAGAAAGAAAAGAAAATCAGCACAAGAATTTTCAAATGAAAAGAAGAAAAAAAATCATCATTAAAATTGGTCGTCTAGAATCAGATTGCCTATTTTCGTCACGCTTTATTTTTCTCTCTGCAAATCACAAGAAGATTGCTCTTCTCGATTCACAGAGAGAAAAATAAAATATATAAAATGCAAGCATGTCAAACTAGATGCAAAAACATGGTTCAAATACAAAAGTTCCAAGCTGCATTAACCAAGCAAACTGAACTACAAACTGAGTTCCAAGCTGCATTAACCAAGCAAATTGTACTGCAAACTAAGTCACAAATTCAAAGGGACAAACAGGCGCCAAAACTTCCAAAGTAAGTCAAGAAAATGAATAACACAGCAGTAAGCAAAGTCCCATATTCAGCTACAGTACAAAATTTCCCAAAACCAAGTTACAAGACAAATTGGATAAATATGGTAATGCAGCATGAAAACAACAATACAGCAGACAAAAAGCAAGACAGTAGGAGGTAATTTGCTTGACAAGTCAAAACTTATCAAAGGTGCTTCCATCATTTTCTAGACAGCCCAATTTTTCAGAATAAAATATAATAAGCAATTAAAAATGCTTATGGAGAAAGAGAAAGAGAGAACCTTAGTGAGAGTTTTGCAGTTTTGGCAAAAGGCAGGTTTCTCAAGTGATAAAAGAAACACAAAAGATATTAAAGAGAAAGCCTACATAACAGTCAAGGGAGAGAAAAAAACTAACAACAAGCACAAGCCTGTTTTCAAAACCCAAACCTACAGAAACCTGCTTGCAAATCAAAACAAGTTAAAGCCTGGCTTCCAAAACACAAAAACCCAGCAAGCTTGCCTCCCAAAACTAACAGCAAGCCTGTCTTCCAAAACTCAACAGTAAGCCTGCCTCCCAAAACTAACAACAAACCTGCAAGCCAAAGACAAATCTGCAAAACTGCATCTCAACAAACATACAATAAAAGCCACAAACTGCAATTTAGTCACAGCCTGCTTCCAAAACTATTGCAGAAGACACACAAATCTGCAAAACACCCTGCATAACTCAAACAAACAACCTGCAAATCACCAAATCCAAATAAGTTCAAGCCTGCCTTACAAGCACAACAGACCAACAAACTTGTTTGCCGTACTCAAGCAAACATGAAGCCTGCCTTACAAACATAACAAACCCACGAGCCAAACTTACAAAAAAATCTGCAAAACTGCATCTCAGAATAAAGCAAACCTACAGAAGCCTCTAACAAAACACGAACAAACTTGCATTGCATAACCTGCATGACTCAAGCAAGCTCAAGTCCAAGCTAAAAGTACACCACCCAAACATATAGTCCAAGCCAAAACTGCAACTTGCTCAAAAAACCCAACCAAAACTATCACCAACAAGTTTCAACCAAAACAAAGAGCAAGCATAGTCCTCAGAACAACATCATCATCATCAGATAATCAGGGAGGAAGGGTGTAGAGACAAAAAACAAACAAAGGAGCAAAAGTTTCAGATTATTGTTCATCATCAACTAAAACAAAGAAGCAAGCAAGAACAAGTAGGTTTTCAGAAGCGAAAGCTCATCATCATCAAACAACATAAAACAACAAATACCAGAAACATTGTCATATTCATCCTCCCTCCGCCTAGCCTCCTGAGAGCGCAACCGGCCGGCCTCACTATCTTCTCCTTCAGTTTACAGAACAAAACGCTCAAGGTACGTCCCTCAAGCTCATACTACATGTAAATACCAAAGAAACCATGGATTAAAACGTGCATGTAATAATCAAAGCTAAATGAAAACGTAATTGTGAAACCCTAAAACAAAGGTTAACAAATCGTACTATTTGCAAGCAAGAATCCTAGACCGCTGAAAAGAGAAGGTAGGAAGTGGACGAAGGCGGCGCTCCGGTGGCTAATGCATTCAAGAGGAGGAATCAGTGTTCATAGGCTTGAGAAAGACAAAGAGAAACAGAGAAGAGATGAGAGGAGGCGCCGCTGTGTACGAAAACTGCAAACCCTAACCAAATGGCCAAACCCTAAATTGTTACAACATTCCTAATGGGCCTTCGCCCCAACAACTATCTCAAAGCCCAGCGTTCTTACTAAACGCACACCCCCCCCCCTTTCCTTCCTAAAGCTTATTCTTCTCCTTTCTTTGTTTTGGGCCTGCTCCTTCATACTAACCCTTAGGCCCATTCACTTTTCCAGCGCCCCACCCCCCTTTTGGCTCATTCTAACTTACAATTCATTCTTCTTCCTATTTGGGCCACATTTCCATGAGGCCCATTATCTTTTTCTTTTTAATTTTTTAAACTAATACTCTTTCATTTATTTTCTTTCTAAATGATTTCCTTTTTTTTGTTAATAATAATAAACAATTAATAGTTTAATTTTCATTTTGATTTTCTCAATATAATTTTCTTTAATGTTTGTTACATTTAATAAAAATACATAAATAATAAAACTTTAACTTGAATAATTTTTATATTCTTTAAAACTCTTTATTTACATAATTCATAAAAAACACAATAATAATAAATACTTAATCTTTCACTAGGTTAAATTTTGTTTGTTCATTTGTGAATAAACACGTGCATCTCATATTTCTTTGATTTTCATTATCTTATACTTTGTTATGATTTTACATTGAAATTGCGACAGTTCGATTTGGTTGTAACACATAATACTTGGACATTATTATTCTGATAAGACTCATCCCCATTTGTAAACATTTGTACACCCATCCCCGGATACTCATTTGTAATAACTTAGACTTTAAATTCCCGCAATTTATCGCTTTCAATATACTGTATAGTAATTAGGGTTTGTATGCGAAGATTCAAAAGCAATCGCTAGATGACCTAATACAAGATAAATGCATGAAAATCAATACACAATTCAAACTTGCACCTCTAGGGTAACCTCGCTTGTTGCCTCAGAAAATACAACTGTGTCCCTCGAATACAAGACACTCTAGCAAAAGCCCCTTCGATGAACAAAGATTGTAGTCCCTCGATGACCCTCGATGCTGCCTTCGATAAAACGATTTCGTCCCTTACAAAATTGCTAGAGCGTCTCACAAGTTGCTTTTAATGATTGTATACGATGACCCGCGCCTGTCCCGTTTAACATCCTAACACAAGGTTGTGCATCAAATATAATGATGAAACAACACTGTTAAAAAGGGTTAAAAACATAAGAAAGATCTTTGAGTAAAATAGGGTAGACAACTCTTAGTTACTTGATCAAAAAAACTTGCAAACATCCTTTCCATTTTCAAACACAACTTCAAAACAATTTCAAACACAATTTCCAAACAACTTTCAAAACATTGAAATATCTTTTCAAAAAGACACACACCTTTGTATATATTCAAACAAGAATTATTACAAAGGTTGCCTAGACAAGGCATCTTTTTCAAAACATTTTTCAAAACCGCACACACCAAGCACCATTTCAAACAATTGAAAAGCAAAGGCAAGTGATCTAAAACAAGTAACTAAGAGCCCATGGATAACCATGGATGAAAAGGGTGCTAGCACCTTCCCTTTTCATAATCTACCCCTCGAACCCGAGAAAACATCTCAAAGGTCTTTCCTGTGCTTTTTGACCTTTCCTTTGGATAAAATAAAAAGTCGGTGGCGACTCTTGCTAAACCGAACAAGTGCAAACACAAATGCAAAACCTCAAGTCAGTTCTCCCACCGTATCACAGAACTGGCGAATCTGCTGGGGAGATTTCTAAAAGTGGGGTTACCTTAGGGTTTTTTAGATCACCTTTGCATGATTATCTTGTTTGCCTTGATTGCTTTACATTTGGTTCTATTGTTTGGGCTTGAAATCCTCTACCCGAATTTGGGAAACATTCATAGGTAAATAGCAATACGTTATGGAAACTGTGCGGGGTATACCGACACGGTTGAAGCAATAGCTATATTAGTGCGACATATTTGTGGGTATCGGTAGCCTTTGAGTCAATCAAAGAGAATACGGGGCCGCTGAGTGATGTCATGAAGCACTAATGGACTCTTAGAACCTTACTTGACCATCTTGGCCTTTTTTAGGGGTAGTGAGATGACCGACTTTGGTGCAGTCCGAAGTTGGTAGATACTCGATACTACACTCATTGAGGGTTGTTTTCTTGGAATATTTCGGTCGCCAGTTAAGTGGCTAAACCGAAACAATGAACACAGAAAATAATCCAATGATATTGAGCTCCTTAGAACACGGTTACTATTTATAGGACAGGTTGAGCCAACTAACTTCAAGAGGGTACTTACCTATGAAACCCCATGCAAGCCTGAAACTAGGATCTTGTGTGATTTGCTTGTACATATGCTTGTGCATACATCATGAACATCATGAAGCATCATTCGCATCCACTAACCATTTCAAGGGTTTAGATCTTCATCTTTGTTCCTGTTTTGTAGGTCATGGAATCTCTTCGCAGGAAAACAATTCAAGTCAACCATGTGAGAATCCCTCCTCAACTCAAGGAGCTTACTTCCAGGATTCCGGAGAATTCTCTCTTCAGTGAAAGACATGGCAGACTTCTCAACTTGGTCAACTCCAACATTGAAGAAGACATGGTGAAAGTCCTCTTCCAGTTCTTTGACCCCCTACACCACTATTTCACATTCCCTGATTACCAACTAGTACCTACTGAAATTCTGGAAACAGATACTCAATTTCACAGTGAATGTTATGAGACCGTATCTAACACACTTCAAGACAGTAATTTTAAAAGCAATAAAGAACACAATCAATTGTTTACCCAGTTCAGTGTGTAACAACACCTACTCTTGGGGCTACCAAGCCAGGGAGGAAATGCAATATAAGAGATATTAATTCAGGAATAAACCAACCAGTTTATCTCCTTCACTTAAGACCTACCCAATGCAACTTCAATCTAAGTTCAACTTAAACCTGAGTTCCTACTCACTCCCCCTCAATCACAGCAATGATACTAAACTATTGATAAATGAAATTATGAAGATACTCTTCAGTACACACACTTGATTTTTCTTCACAGCTTTAATCAAGTAACAAACACTCGTGCTTCAAAGCTTTGAGTGATAAACAACCTTAACTTGACTTTGCTTCAAAGCTTTAAATCAAGTGACACAAACACTCGTGCTTCAAAGCTTTGAGTGATACACAACCCTTACAATCAAATCCTACTCCAAGTCACTTATCACAATGATAATTGCTTGGCTCACAGTAGTTACAACTATACAATCCCTTATTGATCTTCTGTCAAAAAGTGTCCTTTGCCAACAGTCTTCATGAGGTATATATATAGGCAGCTATTCTTCAGTTAGGGCTTCCACGAAAATAGCTAGGGTTAATTCGAGTTAACCTCAAGACTTGGTCTTAGGTCTTTAACATCTAGATTAGGGTAAAGCAGGGTTAACCTAAGTCCACGTGAGTATCTGATCTGGACTGCATAAACCAGATTCCTAAAAATTCTCAAGAATAACAAATCTGCACACAAGTTAGATCAGTACAGGATTTCTTAACATTGGTTATGACAACAAGAATCCTGTTCACTGATTTTGGTAGAATGCAATAAATATGATCATTGCTTAATGATCATGCTAAACACTCATATTGAGTAGCTCCTGTATGACATTCTTTTTCTGCAGAATGTACCTTTTATCCCAGAATGTTATGACATCAGTCATGACATTCACAAAACTGGTTTTACCAAAAACAATGCCAACAACCAAACACTTACAAACTCCCCCTTTGGCAAATTTTTGGCTAAAACCCCTAAACAATCAGAGATTAGAAAGCAGCAGAATTTTTAATAACATCTACCAAGTCTAATACTACCAAAATTATCACAAAATCTTCTCCCCCTTTTTAGCCATAAAGAGGCCAAAGATACTTGTACTTTTAAGTTATACAGTCATCCAAAAGGAATAATAAAAACACAAAAAATAAAAAGTCATTTGGCAGTAACAGGTTCCAGTAGCAAACTTTAGGCACTGTCATCTTCCGTGGAAGTACTATCTTCAGCATTATGCTGGTCTTCATCAGCATCCTCTTCCCTTCTTTGTCCTTCATTCTCCTCCTGTTCTAGTCTAGCAATCAGGTCCTCAAGAGTCCTTTTTCTTGTATCAAGCTCTTTGCAGGTTTCCTTTAGCACATCTATAACATCAGTTTTCTTGGAATGAGATTTGATAGTTGATGTCTCAGCAAATGTCATAACAATGTCAGGGACATGTGTTCCCTGAAATAGCTTATAGTGCAAACCAAGAGCAGGGGCTCTTTTGCAAACAGTGTCTTTTTCAACTAGAATATCAGGATACTGAGCAATGACTATACCACACGGCAGAGAGGGAAAAGTAATAGGGCCTTTAATAGCACAGCTTCCAGCATGTTTCAATGTTTGATCAAAGATATACTTGCCATAGTCAAAGTTTGTCCTAGTTCCAACAGCATAAATAAATCTTCCCAGGCCTGTGGAGATGGTTGATTTATGGTTGGTGGGAACCCAGTTAGCTGCACCAATTTTGTGCAGTATGGCAAACTTCATGCTCAGCTTACTTGCATTTAGCTTCCCTTTCAAGGGCCAGTTCTTGACTTGTTTTGCAGCTATGGTTTGACAAACTTGGTTGTCAGTAACTTCAAGCTCAGGGCAAGCATCATCAGGTCTTCCTAGGAATTTGTTTATTTCAGAGGGAGAGAAACTTACCTTCCTTCCTCTCACATGCACACTCTTAAAATCAGCTGACTTTCCATCAGCACAACCATCAGATAAATTTACTATGAATTCTTTGACAAGAATCTCATAGCAGTTGGTAAACTTTACCACAGTTTTCATTAGACCAGCAGTCTTGATTAGATCCATGATCTCCTTACATTCAATGGCATTGTTGTTCAGCTCTCTTTCCAAAGCAATCCTTTTCAGAAATACATATTTCCACCTGTTTGCATTTTCTAGATGGTGAAAGGAGATGTTGTCAATGGCAACTTCAGGGACTTTAGGCATTTTGCTCGAAGAGAGTTTCTTCCTGAGAGGAATGTCTGGAACATTTCTCTCAACATCAAACTCAAATTCTGATTCCTCATCAGATTTAGAGGGTTCAGGGTCCTTCCTTTTCTTAGCTATTGGTTGTCTCAAAGGTTTTGAGAGACTACCAACAGGTACTCTAGTTTTCACCTTCCCCTTCCCTTTTGACAATCCAGCCTTTAGATCCTTCTCAGCTTCTACTCTGGTCTTGTTCTCAGACCTGGTTTTCTTATGAACAGCTTCAATAGCCTTCTCTTTGGAGAGGCTTTTGGCAGTATCCTGCTTTTCTTTTCTGCTCATCATCCTTCTAGCTATGCTAGGGTTGATATTAGCAATTAAATCATTGTCAGAGTATTCTTCATCAACATCAATAATCGGGGGTTCAACATCCTTGTCAGTAGGGTTCTAGTGATCATGTTTTTATGGAGATTTCCTAATGTTGTCATCAGGTGTCTCAACATTCTGAGTGACATCAGGATCCATTTCTACATTAGGACTAGCAGTTTCTTGGTTCAAAGGCACAGAAATGCCAGGTACAAAGTGATTGTCATTAAGAATCCTAGTGACTAGTCTAGCAATGGCTTGATGAACATAAGCAGAACCTTCCCTATTTGCTATTTCTGGAGGAACAGAAGATGAGGGTTGAGAAGATTTACCAGATGGAGAGGCTTGTGATCTTCTTGCATGTCTGGTTCGCATCTTCTTGACCTTAGAGGGGTCAGCTGCCAGTTCATGAAGAGGAGTTATCTCAAGAACATCAGTATCCATGCAGTTTGTGATTGCCCTAGCTTCGCTATCGGAGGATGCGGAAGAAGCAGTCGCCTTTGAAGAGGATGATGACATGGATTGTTGAGACATTTTGAGTGATTTAAAAAACAAGTAACAGCGAGAGTGAAATCTTTGTTTGAGAGAATGTAGATTGTTGCAGAAACGTGAGAGGAGGGAGATATATGAATGTCTATTCAACTTCTTAACAATTTGGAAAGAAATAGGGAAACAGATGATTAGCCCAATCAGAATAGACTTAACTAAAATATCTCTTTCATCCCTTGTTTTAAGCAAAACTAATTTCTATATCTCTTCATATTGGCAAATACCCAGCTTGCCCCTCAAATTTTCAAATTGACTAGCATCAAGTGCCTTGGTAAAAATGTCAGCCAGTTGTAGTTCAGTGGCAACATGTTCCAGTTTAATCACCTTTTCCTCCACAAGATCTCTGATGAAGTGATGTCTAATGTCAATATGCTTGGTCCTGCTATGCTGTATAGGATTCTTGGAAATGTTGATAGTACTCAGATTGTCACAGTATAATGTCATGACATCTTGTGTGACATTATACTCAGTGAGCATCTATTTCATCCAGATCATTTGAGAACAGCTGCTACCAGCTGCTATGTATTCAGCTTCAGCAGTAGATAGAGACACATAGTTATGTTTCTTGCTGAACCAAGAGACAAGATTATTTCCCAAAAAGAAGCATCCTACAGAGGTGCTCTTTCTATCATCAGCACTACCAGCCCAATCAGTATCACAGTAACCAGACATAATTGGTTCACATCCATGAGAGTACAGTAAGCCATAGTTATAAGTTCCACTCACATACTTCAGAATTCTTTTTACTTGGTTGATATGGCTTACTTTTGGCTCAGCCTGGTACCTTGCACATACTCCAACTGCAAAAGCAATGTCAGGTCTGCTGGCTGTTAAGTATAGCAGACTTCCTATCATGCTTCTGTACAAGCTTTGATCTACATTTTCCCCACTTGTGTCTTTGGACAGCTTTAAATGAGTAGGTGCAGCAGTCCTTTTGTGACTGGCATTCTCCATTCCAAACTTCTTGATAATGTTCTTTGCATACTTTCTTTGAGACAAAAAAAATTGAGTCTTCCATCTGTGTGACTTGCAGTCCAAGAAAGTAGGTCAATTCTCCCATGAGGCTCATTTCAAATTCAGCTTGCATCTGGTCAGCAAAATGTTTAACCATTTTATCTGACATTCCCCCAAACACTATGTCATCAACATAGATTTGAGCTACCATTATCTTTCCTCCTTCATTTTTGACAAAAAGAGTTTTATCCAAGCCTCCTTTCCTGTATCCTTTGTCAGAGAGGAATTTTGTCAACCTGTCATACCAGGCTCTAGATGCTTGTTTTAGGCCATACAAAGCTTTCCTCAATTTGTAGACATGATCAGGGCAGTTTGGATCCACAAATCCTTTAGGTTGTTCCATATATACTTCCTCATTTAAGTACCCATTTAAGAAGGCACTCTTTACATCCATCTGAAATAGCTTGAACTTAAGGAGACAAGCAATTCCCAATAGGAGTCTGATTGATTTCAGTCTGGCTACAGGAGCAAAAGTCTCATCAAAATCAACCCCTTCAACTTAAGTGTATCCTTGAGCAACAAGTCTTGCCTTATTCCTGGTGACAACTCCTTCAGCATCTGATTTGTTCTTGTAGATCCATTTTGTGCCAATGATGTTTGTTCCTCCTGGTCTAGGAACTAACTCCCATACTTCATGTTGCTTGAATTGGTTCAATTCATCTTGCATTGCTTCAATCCAGTATTCATCAGTCAAAGCCTCCTTAACATTTCTTGGTTCAATTTTAGATACAAAGCAAGAGTTTGTGATGATTTCTCTAGATCTTGTAATGACTCCACTGTTAGGATCTCCTATGATGAGTTCCTTAGGATGATCTTTCTGAATTCTGATGGAAGGATCTTTGTTAGCTTCCTTTGATTCAGACTCTGATGAAATAGTTTTAGGTACATCATCCTTTTTAGACACTTGAGTTGAAGTCTCAAAGAATGTCTCAACATCATATGGGACATTTGTTTCCTCATGGTAATCATCAACTATGAAATTTATAGATTCCATCATAACTTTGGTCCTAGAATTGAATACCTTATATGCTCTGCTGTTGGTAGAGTATCCTAGGAATATTCCTTCATCACTTTTAGGGTCCATCTTTCTCCTTTGTTCACGATCTGTCAGAATATAGAATTTGCTTCCAAAGACATGGAAGTACTTCACTGTAGGCTTTCTTCCTTTCCATAGTTCATAAATGGTGGATGATGTTCCCTTTCTCAAGGTGACCCTGTTATGGACATAATAGGCTGTATTCATAGCTTCAGCCCAAAAATGAATAGGAAGTCTTTTGGCATGTATCATTGCTCTGGCAGATTCCTGTATAGTCCTGTTTTTCCTTTCAACAACTCCATTTTGTTGAGGAGTTATGGGTGAAGAGAATTCATGATTAATTCCTTCTGAGGAGAAGAACTCATCAAACTTACTGTTTT
This sequence comes from Vicia faba, assembly GCA_948472305.1. Lineage (NCBI taxonomy): Eukaryota > Viridiplantae > Streptophyta > Magnoliopsida > Fabales > Fabaceae > Vicia > Vicia faba. The sequence continues at coordinate 1,679,585,581 of OX451737.1, read as the reverse complement.
CAAATTCCTTGCCATGATCACTTCTGATTCTAACAATGCATCCTTCTTTTACTCTTTGAATTCTTTTGCACAGTTCCTTAAATACTTCAAATACATCAGACTTTTCCCTACTGAAGTTAATCCAGGTGAATCTGGAAAAATCATCCACAACCACATATGCATATCTTTTTCCACCAAGACTTTCCACCTGCATTGGTCCCATCAGATCCATATGTAGAAGTTCTAGCACCTTAGAGGTGGTCAGATGTCTTGTCTTTGGATGTGGCATTCTAGTTTGCTTTCCAACCTGACATTCACCGCAGACTCTCCCTTCATCAATTTGAAGCCTTGGAATCCCTCTGACTGCCTCCATGGATATAATCCTTTTCATCCCTCTTAGATGTAAATGACCAATTTTTTGGTGCCATAGTTTCACTTCTTTTTCTTCTTTGGCAATAGAGCACACAGAAGAATAATTAGTGTTCTCAGACTCTCATAAGTAACAGTTGTCTTTAGATCTGACTCCTCTCATTACAACTTCTTGTTTTTCATTAGTTACAAGACATTCAGACTTGGTGAAGTTGACCTTGAATCCTAGATCACATAATTGACTGATACTTATGAGATTAGTAGTCAAGCCTTTTACCAGCAACACTTCATTTAGGTTTGGAACTCCAGGACAGTCCAAGTTTCCAACTCCTTTGATTTCTCCTCTAGCACCATCTCCAAAAGTAACATAAATAGTAGTATGAGGTTTAACATTATTGAGAAGATTCTTGATTCCAGTCATGTGTTTAGAGCATCCACTGTCAAAGTACCAGTCTTCCTTTGCAGAGACTCTAAGGGAGGTGTGAGCTATCCGGGCTGCAGACTTTTTCTTCCACTGTTGAGTATATGGTGCCTTGTTAGACTTTGGTTTGTCAACTGGGGTCTGATTAGGATATCCATATAATTTGAAGCAAAGTGGCTTTATGCGACCAAACCTCCCACAATGATTACATCTCCATCTTTGATACTTTTTCTTCATATTTCTCTGTTCTCGATGTTGAGTGCTATGTTGTGACATCTGCTTTGACATTTGTTTATCAGGCCTGATCTTCTTCTTGTCTACAATAGATTTCTTTGCTGGCACAAATCCTAGACCAGACTTGTTTCCCACATTTTGTCCAGCCTGAAGGATTTCTTCTAATTTGTCAGTTCCATTTGTCAGCATCTTGACAGATTTGGTCATCTGGTCAAGTTTTGAGTTTAGCATTTGAACTTCACCTTTGAGATGACTTATAGTATCAGTGTCTGCCTTCTTCTCAGCCTCCAACTTTACTTTGAGTTTTTTTTGTCTCTCATTTTGCTGACAGACTTTAGCACTTCTGATACATAGCTTCTTGTAGGAGTCAGACAGTTCTTCAAATGTCACTTCCTCGTCACTAGAGTCACTATCAAAGTTACAAATACCAGTTAGTGCAGTAACTAGTTTGGCAGATTCTTCTTCAGAATTACTTTCTGAGTCACAATCAGACCAAGTGACAGACATTCCTTTCTTTTGTTTCTTAAGAAAGGTAGGACATTCAGCTCGAATGTGCCCATATCCTTCACATCCATGGCATTGGATTCCTTTGCTTTGATTTCCCTTTTCTTCAGACTTTGGTCTTCTGCTGGAGTCATAGGATCTGTTAATGTCAGAGGGAATGTTCTTGACATTTGACCTTGACTTTGGGTCCATTCTCTTGATGAGTTTGTTGAACTGCCTACCAAGCATGGCTATAGCTTCTAAAATATTCTCTTCATCATCCTCCTTGTTTTCATCTTCAGTATTAGATACAAGTGCTATGCTCTTGTTTTTCTTGTCAACATTGTCACTGATCCCCATCTCAAAAGTCTGAAGTGACCCAATGAGTTCATCAACCTTCAAGTTGCAGATATCCTGAGCTTCCTCTATAGCAGTCACCTTCATTGCAAATCTTTTAGGCAAGGATCTGAGAATCTTTCTCACCAGCTTTTCTTCTGACATCTTTTCTCCCAATGCTCCTGAGGTGTTGGCAATTTCCAAGATGTTCATGTGAAACTCATGAATGGTCTCATCTTCCATCATCCTTAGGTTCTCAAATTTGGTAGTCAGCATCTGAAGCCTTGACAGTTTTACTTTGGATGTGCCCTCATGGGTAGTTTTGAGAGTGTCCCAAACATCCTTGGCCAGTTCACATTGATGTACTAGTCTGAATATGTTTCTATCAATTCCATTAAACAAGGCATTTAATGCTTTGGAGTTACCCAGGGCTAACTCATCTTCTTCTTTGCTCCATTCTTCCTCAGGTTTCAGACTGGTTGTCCCATCTTTCCCAGTTATGGTGGGATGGTTCCATCCTTTGTCAGTAGCTCTCCAAGCCTTTTTGTCCAGTGATTTTAAGAAGGCAATCATACGAGGTTTCCAGTAGTCACAATTTGATCCATCCAGAATGGGTGGTCTGTTCCCAAATCCTCCTTCTTTGTCCATAGCCCCAGAAAATAATATCCCTAGATCTCACCCAGTAAGATAGGCAGGGTGCCTGCTCTGATACCAATTGAAATTATGGCAACAGATACTCAATGTCACAGTGAATGTTATGACACCGTATCTGACACACTTCAAGACAGTAATTTTAAAAGCAGTAAAGAACACAATCAATTGTTTACCCAGTTCAGTGTGTAACAACACCTACTCTGGGGGCTACCAAGCCAGGGAGGAAATGCACTATAAGAGATATTAATTCAGGAATAAACCAACCAGTTTATCTCCTTCACTTAAGACCTACCCAATGCAACTTCAATCTAAGTTCAACTTAAACCTGAGTTCCTACTCACTCCCCCTCAATCACAGCAGTGATACTAAACTATTGATAAATGAAATTATGAAGATACTCTTCAGTACACACACTTGATTTTGCTTCACAGCTTTAATCAAGTAACAAACACTCGTGCTTCAAAGCTTTGAGTGATAAACAACCCTAACTTGACTTTGCTTCAAAGCTTTAAATCAAGTGACACAAACACTCGTGCTTCAAAGCTTCGAGTGATACACAACCCTTACAATCAAATACTACTCCAAGTAACTTATCACAATGATAATTGCTTGGCTCACAGTAGTTACAACTATACAATCCCTTATTGATCTTCTGTCAAAAAGTGTCCTTTGCCAACAGTCTTCATGAGGTATATATAGGCATCTATTCTTCAGTTAGGGCTTCCACGAAAATAGCTAGGGTTAATTCGAGTTAACCTCAAGACTTGGTCTTAGGTCTTTAACAGCCAGATTAGGGTTAAGCAGGGTTAACCTAAGCCCACGTGAGTATCTGATCTGGACTGCATAAACCAGATTCCTGAAAATTCTCAGGAATAACAAATTTGCACACAAGTTAGATCAGTATAGGATGTCTTAACATTGGTTATGACAACAAGAATCATGTTCAATGATTTTGGTAGAATGCAATAAATGATCATTGCTTAATGATCATGCTAAACACTCATATTGAGTAGCTCCTGTATGACATTCTTTTTCTGCAGAATGTACCTTTTATCCCAGAATGTTATGACATCAGTCATGACATTCACAAAATTGGTTTTACCAAAAACAATGCCAACAACCAAACACTTACACCTACTTTGGAGGAATTTTCTCAACTCTTGAGGATTCCTGTTCTTCATCAACTACCCTACAACGGTACGGAAAAAGAACCCAAGCCTGAAGATGTTGCTCAAGCCTTACACTTGCAACCATATGATATCAAAGGACATTGGGAAACCAAAAGTGGTGTCAAGGGTTTCTTGGAAAAGTTTCTGTTTGAGAAGGCACAAGACTGCTGGAATTCTATAGATCTACAAGCCTTTGGGGAGATTGTAGAACTACTCATCTATGGGTTGGTCTTGTTCCCAAACCCTGATCAACTTATAGATGTGAATGCCGTCAAGATTTTCATGTCTCGGAATCTTGTGCCTACATTGCTTGGGGATATCCTACACTCATTTTACACACGAATAATAAGGAAAATAGGTGTTCTCATGTGTTGTACTCCTCTTCTAGCAAGGTGGTTTATTTCTCACCTTCCCCAGTCAGTTTTGAAGAATGAGCAAGGTTTAAGGTGGTCACGGCGATTGATGACCTTAACACATTCTGATGTTCATTGGTGTTCTCGGTCCAGAGAAAATGTCATCATCATTGATCGTTGTGGGGAATTCCCTAATGTCCCACTACTTGGCATTAGGGGAGGCATCACCTACAACCCCTGTTTAGCTCTTAGACAGTTTGGATATGCTAGAAGGGATGGCCCTCATGATATGCTGATTCCTGACCTAGTTTTTGACTTCGACAACGATGCGCAAGGACTTCGACAAAGGTTTATCCGAGCATGGAGGATGCCCAACAAAGTGGACAGTAAGACACTGGGGCACAAGAATCCCATCTCCCTTGAGCCTTACCTCAAGTGGGTACGAACACGCGCACATAGTCTTATGATGCCTTACCCCCACATTCTCCCCGTGATTAAAGAGCCTGTTAGGGAAGGAGAGGTTCCATACACCCTCCTACATCCAGACATGCCAACATCATGGGAAGAATTGCAAAAGAGTTGGATCCAACTCAAAGAAGAACGGAACATTTTTTAAGCCAGCTTCTATGCCAGTGAGAAGAAGGTTTTGGAGCTTACCCTCCGACTTCACGAAGAGGAGACTCTTAACACTTACATCGCGCCAAAGAGGATGCGCAACGTATTTTTACCTTGAGAAGATTTGTAATATTTGGCCCATGGGGCATTTATGTACTGACAAATTTCTTCTTATTAATATGATGTGTGTTCTTTTGTCTGCAACAATTTTGAATTTCTGAATCCTTGGATGCATTACATGAGTAAACATATCATTCATCATATGCATAAACAGGTCTTCACACCAGGTTTCCTTATCTTTCTGCTGTTTATTTTATCAAGATGGATATTGAGCAGACGGTCAAAGATCTGCAAGCATAGAATTCGCAATTCCAACAATTCCTCATGACCTTGGCAAAGGGTCAAGAGGATCTTAAAGCACTGTTAGAGAAGAAAGAACAGGAAAAAGGAAAAAAGAAAAAGAAAAGAATCGGGGTAGCTACGCTGGGAAGAAGATTTGAGAACGAAGCTAGGAGAGTTCTGGAGTTCCCCTTGACGTCTGACGAAGGGACCGGCAAAGGAAAAGGAGCTGCAGTACCTTCTGAGTCTGAGGTTGAAGAGGAAGAAGTTGAAGAGGATGAAGATTACTCCGAGCAGCAGTACCCTCCTGCGGACGACAGGTATAAAAATCTGGAAGAGCGGTTAGCAGCCATGGAAGTGCAAAGGGTTCTCAGACTGGATTTCGAAGAGCTAGGATTGATTACTGGGATCGTCATTCCTCCCAAGTTCAAAGTACCCACATTCGCTAAGTACGACGGTCTGTCGTGTCCGAAAATGCACCTGATATCCTACGTCAGGAAGATCCAACCCCACTCATCTGATAAAGATCTTTGGGTCCATTTTTTCCAAGATAGTTTGTCAGGCACACAGTTGGACTGGTTCTATCAACTCGAGAGATCGGACGTACATAACTGGGAAGACTTAGCTGCTGCTTTCTACCGGAAATACCAATACAACGCTGATTTAGCGCCCACTCGTACTCAACTACAGAGTATGAGTATGGCTTATAATGAAGGATTCAAGGAGTATGCCCAGAAGTGGCGTGATCTGGCTGGAAGGGTGCATCCCCCATTGTCGGATAGAGAGCTGGTTGACATGTTTTTAGGGACCCTGTCTGGCCCTTTCTTCAATCATTTAATTGGGAGTTCCTCCGCGGGATTTACCGAATTAGTTCTGACCGGCGAAAGGGTCGAGGCCGGCATTAAGAGTGGTAAGATTCAAAAAGATGTCTCTGCGTCCACCGCTATGAAAAAGACCTTCCCAGCTAAGAAGGAGAGTTCTGCTGTTTACACCCAGAGAAATCGGGAAAGAGAGGAACGTCGCCAACAGTGGGGGCCGTATTAATTCAGAAGCCCGCATCAGACCGGTCTAGAAACAGTCAATCGAGGAATGATCAGCCCAGAACCTATCAGTAAAGGCCACCACGGCAATATACCCCGATAAATATGACACCCGCTCAGATCCTTCCACATCTCCTGAAATTAAACCTTGCTAATTTGAGAGAGGCACCTAAGAATGCAAACACCGCTTCTCCACATTATCATCCCAATATAAAATGTGCATACCATTCAGACAGTATAGGGCATGACACCAACGACTTTTGGGCCCTCAAAAACAAAATCCAAGACTTGATCGATGCCAAGGAGGTAGAATTCGATGCGCCCGAAAAGCCGAATGTGATTTCTGCCCCGATGCCCAAGCACGGTCATAATGTTCATGCCGTTATGGAAGACCTTCATGTTACCAATGTTGATGATCTTTTGACTCCCTTATCGGTGATTAAAGTGAATTTGATGAGAGCCGGGATATTCCCAGGCTGTGGAAAGGACTGTCACTTTTGTTTAAACATATGAGTTAACTGCCCAATGTTGAAATCAGGCATTCAACGCCTGATGGATACCCAAGAGATACTCTTCCAAAAAAACCTTGTTGATACCTTTACTCCTTCTACTTTTTCTACTTCAACCAACGATATTGCAATCATAACCATTTCCGACAATCCTCCCAAGGCTTGCAAAAGGCCTGTCAGGATTACGCCCGACCTTAAATTTGTACCATTAAAAATCACCATGTCGGGGCCTGTCCCGTATCAATCTGACAAGACGGTACCATGGAACTATGGGGGAGAAATCTTCTATCATGGTATCAAACAGATTGAAGCAGTCCAAGAGAATTTTGAAGAGGAGATCCCTGATATAGGGAACATCGCGAGAACAAGCAAGATAACCCGCAGTGGGCGTATTTTTTCTCCGGAGATTGCTCCCCCTCGAGCGGTTTTTGGACCCTCGAAAGCTTCTGTACCTGTTAGGCCATCTGTGCAAGGCCCGATGATTGAAGAATTGGATACTCTTGAAGTAAGACCATCTGCTGATACTACCAATAAGGGTAAGGGGATACTAGAAGCGCCTGTCAGGACGAAGGCTCATGTTGTGGTTATCCCCGAAACCACCCAGAAAGAAATGGATGAAATCTTGAAAATAATCAGAAAGAGTGACTACGACGTCGTGGAACAGCTAGGGCAGACCCCTTCTAAAATTTCAATGTTGGCTCTTCTACTCTGCTCTGAGGCGCATGCTAAGGCCTTAATCAAATTCTTAAAGATGGCACATGTGCCTCAAGAAACTTCGGCTGACCAGTTTCAAGAGTGTGGCCAACCTAACTGCTGATAATGGCCTGGGTTTTTTCGATGCTGACTTGACTCCCAAAGGAAGGAAACACAATGACGCGCTACATGTCTCAGTTGAATGAAGGGGAACCACCCTCGCCCATGTCTTAGTCGATACCGGTTCTTCCTTGAATGTGCTGCCGAAGAAAGCTTTAGACCGTTTGGACTGCGAAGGATTGACCCTCAAACCTAGTAACATCGTTGTTAGGGCCTTTGATGGGTCCAAAAGAATGGTTCACGGAGAGGTTGACATTCCTATCAAAGTAGGCACAGAAGTTTTCAACTCCACCTTTTATGTGATGGACATCCGTCCTTCATACTCGTGTTTGTTGGGAAGACCGTGGATCCATTATGCTGGGGAAGTTACCTCCTCTTTGCACCAAATGCTGAAATATCCTGTTAAGGGTAATATTATAACGGTGCACGGCGAGGAAGAGTACATGATAATTCATCTCAATTCCTTCTGCTATATGGAGTTGGATGGCGAGTTCATCGAAACGCCTTTCCAACATTTTGAGGAAGTTTCTCCTGAGGTAGTAGTTGCGAAGACAATGGTGGAGGTGCCTATCATTCCCAAGCATGTATCTAGGATGGCATCTCTCAAGGACACAGAGGCTGTAATAAAAGAAGGAAAGAGTATAGTATGGGGGAAACTGCCTTATTTTCCGCATAAGACGGACAAGTTCGGGCTAGGGTTTACTGTTGCAGGACAGAAGGCTATGCGTCACTCCAAGGCTGGGGGACCACCCGTCAAGATCACTCACCATGGAATTAATGTTGTAGAAGATGAAGATGAAGAGGACAACTTCGCAGATTGGATCTTTCCAACCGTCGAAGGGGGTTTAAGCAACTGGGAAGCAAAGGACTTTACTCCCATCACCTTCATCAACCAGTAATTTATCTTTGAACAATTTCCTATTTTGGTCTGTAATAACTAAACAATTCGTACACTATTTTCACCTTATGCCTTGCCCGGGGCATGTAGGTCCATTTGTAAGGGCTTGATTTCTTCATTATCATATGCCATGTTTAATGAATCATTGGACGTTTTCATCTATAAATTGTTGTGTTCATTTTCTTTCCTTTCGCATCTTGTTTTGTTTAAGGATGGTTATCCCTTACACACACCCACACTCACAAAATGCAGGTACCCATCCACTCCGGATTCCATGGGTGACTATTCTTTTTTAGACTTCGGTGACTCTGAAGATTTGGTCAATCATGCTGAGTACGAAGTTGACAAAGACTGTGAAGTGCCGGGAGAGTTAGCCAGGCTTTTGCAACAAGAAGAGAGGGTTGTTCTGCCCCATGAAGAGTTGCTAGAAACCATCAACTTGGGAACAGAGGAAGACAAGAAAGAGGTGAAGGTGGGTGTCAACTTGGAACTGAGTGTCAAAGAGCGCTTAGTGCAGTTGTTGAACGAATATGTTGAAATCTTCGCCTGGTCCTATGAAGACATGCCGGGACTAGATACAGATATCGTGGTTCACCATCTCCCTACAAGAGAAGATTATCCACCGATCAAACAAAAGGTTCGATGGATGAGGCCAGACATGTCTGAGAAGATCAAAGCTGAGGTAATGAAGCAATTCAACACTGGCTTTCTGGTTGTTACTTCCTATCCACAATGGGTTGCTAACATTGTGCCCGTGCCCAAGAAGGACGGCAAAGTTAGAATGTGTGTGGATTATCGAGACTTAAATAGGGCTAGCCCTAAAGACGATTTTCCCCTGCCACATATTGACATCTTGGTTGACAACACAGCTCAACACAAGGTTTTTTCCTTCATGGATGGATTCTCGGGATACAACCAGATCAAAATGGCCCCCGAAGACATGGAGAAGACTACTTTTGTCACACAGTGGGGTACCTTCTGCTACAAAGTAATGCCATTCGGACTGAAGAATGCCGGGGAAACCTATCAACGCTCCATGGTAGCTTTGTTTCATGATATGATACATCATGAGATTGAAGTCTACGTAGACGACATGATAGCCCGATCACAGACAGAAGAAGAACACCTTGATCATCTGCAAAAGCTATTTGTCAGATTGAAGGAGTATAAGCTCAGATTGAACCCAAGCAAGTGCACTTTTGGAGTCAGGTCTGGTAAACTTTTGGGATTTATTGTCAGCAACAAAGGTATAGAGGTTGATCCTGCTAAAGTCAAGGCTATACAAGAAATGCCTGCCCCCCGCACTGAAAAGGAGGTTAGAGGTTTTTTGGGACGCTTAAACTATATTGTGAGGTTCATATCTCACCTAACATCTACCTGTGAGCCAATCTTCAAGTTTTTGAAGAAATATCAGGTGGTTGAATGGAACAATGATTGTCAAGTTGCTTTTGATAAGATCAAGGAGTATTTTCTGGAACCTCCTATTCTGATGCCACCCGTTGAAGCAAGACCGTTAATCATGTATCTGACTGTTTTGGATAATTCAATGGGGTGCGTACTGGGCCAACATGACGAGTCTGGTCGAAAAGAGCATGCCATTTATTACCTTAGCAAAAAGTTTACCGACTGTGAGACTCGCTACTCACTGCTCGAGAAAACTTGTTGCGCTTTGGTATGGGTTGCTCGCCGGCTAAGACAGTATATGTTGACTCATACCACTTTGCTGATTTCCAAGATGGATCCAATTAAGTATATCTTCGAGAAGCCTGCTTTATCTGGAAGAATCGCTAGATGGAAAATGATCCTGACTGAGTATGATATCCAGTATACTACCCAAAAAGCTATAAAAGGGAGTGTACTAGCTGACCATCTAGCTCATCAAGCCGTAGAAGATTACCAATCTATGAGATTCGACTTCCCTGACGAGGACATTATGACATCGGACGACATTGAAGTTAACGGACCGTATGACGGACCTGAACAAGGATCCCGATGGACCCTGTACTTTGATGGCGCTTCAAATGCACTTGGAAACGGTATCGGCACAGTACTTATCTCTCTAGAAGGTTGCCATACACCCTTCACTGCTAGACTCTGTTTCAGTTGCACCAACAACATGGCTGAGTATGAAGCTTGTATCTTTGGTCTTAAAGCTGCAATTGACTTGGGAATTAAATCTTTGGTGGTATTTGGAGACTCAGCCTTGGTTATCAGTCAAATCAAAGGAGAGTGGGACACTAAACATCCTAACCTAATCCCATACAAAGAACATGTCCTGACATTGTTACCTCATTTTGAGCATATTACCTTTGAACACTTCCCGCGAGAAGAAAATCAGCTAGCAGATGCTTTGGCTACAATGTCTTCCATGTTTAAACTCAACTGGGATAATGAGGCTCCCCAAATCACCATCGAGCGAATGGATGAACCTGCGCACTGTCATGAGATTAATACCGAAGAAGTAGTGGAGCAACCCTGGTTCCATGAAATCAAAAGGTATCTCCAGACTCGAGAGTACCCTGAAGGAGCTTCCGTCAATGACAAAAAGTTCTTAAGGAAATTCGCTGCCAAGTTCTTCCTGAGCAATGGTATCCTTTATAAGCGCATCCATGATTATGTTCTACTTCGTTGTGTGGACAAGGTTGAAGCAGAGTTGATCATGACCGAAATACATAGTGGCACCTTTGGCACCCACTTAAGCGGACATACGATGGCTAAGAAGATTCTAAGGGCAGGCTACTACTGGTCTACATGGAAGCTGATTGTCATCAACATTCCCGTACTTGTCACAAATGCCAAGTTTATGCTGACAAGGTGCATATCCCTCCGGTTCCTCTCAACGTCCTAATAGCTCCCTGGCCATTCGCAATGTGGGGCATTGACATGATTGGAGAGATCAAGCCTACAGCATCCAATGGGCATCGCTTCATCCTGGTGGCTATTGATTACTTTACCAAATGGGTCAAAGCAGCTTCCTTCGCCTCTGTTACAAAGAATGTGGTTGCCCGTTTCATCAAACAGAACCTCATTTGCCGGTACGGTATTCCTGACCGAATCATTATGGACAACGGTACAAACCTGAACAACACTATGATCACCGCTCTGTGCGAGCAGTTCAAGATTTATCATCACAATTCATCTCCCTATCGGTCGAAGATGAACAGTTTTGTTGAAGCCGCAAACAAAAATATCAAGAAGAGCATTCAAAAGATGACAGTCACTTACAAGGACTGGCATGAGATGTTACTGTTTGCTCTACACGGGTGCCGTACCACGGCATGAACATCAACTGGGGAAACGCCTTTCTCTTTGGTATACGGCATGGAAGCTGTTTTACCTATAGAAGTTCAGATCCCTTCCTTAATAATCATGAAGGATGTTGGTTTGAATGAAGACGATTGGATTCAGACCCGGATCGATCAACTTAACTTGATTGACGAAAAACGACTTACTGCTATTTGTCATGGTCAGACGTATCAAAAAAGGATGATCAAGGCTTTCAACAAGAAAGTCAGGAGACAAGTATATCAAGTTGGGGATCTTGTAATCAAGCGGATTATCTTACAGCAAAGTGATCCCAGGGGCAAGTGGACTCCTACTTACGAAGAACCATTTGTGATCAAAAACATCTTTTCTGGCGGGGAAATGATCCTGACCACCATGGACGGTGACGACCTGCCACACCCTGCGAACGCGGACATAGTCAAAAGATACTACGCATAAATGACCCGACAGGTCGAAAACCCGAAAGGGCGACTTGGGCAAAAAAATGGGCATCCCGGTGAATCGAAAACCCGAAAGGGCGGTTCAGGCAAAAATTAGGGATAAACAAAAAAAATTTGTACACACGACAAGTTGAAACCCCAAAAGGGCGACTTGGGGAAAAAAGGGTTTCCCTGTGGATCGAAAACCTGAAAGGGCGATCCAGGAAAAAGTTAGGGAATCAAAGCGTATGACTATGTCTCGTCGGATCACTTTAAGGATAATCTCTTTGCAGGCAAACTCCAAAGCTTCTAATCAATCCAATCATCTGCGGACGAAGCAACGAATGGACAAGATACTCAGAGTCGTGAAGGCTATAGCAGAATGGGAACCCCATGGAATTGATACACATAGCCATCTTTCTTTGTATAAAAAATTTCTCAGCTTTTTGACAACATTCTCTTACTTGGATGTTTGTCTCCTTTGTACAAATACTTACACAAAGTTAATACCAAGTTACTTCAAAGTACATAAAACTGTCTTCCTTTTTCTTTCTTTTTACACTTGTGCTTTATTTGAAAACGTCCATTGATTTATTAAATGAGAATATGCATTTGAATGAAATCACCGCTTACAAATAAAACAAAATGAGAAAGAATAATTACTGATAGGATGGAAGTGTAGGAAAGTGTCTTTAGGCTATTCCAGAAGAAATCCCCTGCAAATACCTCATTTGGTTCCTAAGCAGGACTAAAACTTTGAAAGGCGTATCCCCAGTAGAGTTAAATTTCAAGGATCCCCATCGGAGTGGAGTATTCAAATTCTCAGCCAACAGCAGAGCAGAACTTTGAACTACAAACTATCGGTAAGAATGAAACTTTCTTCCCCAAGCAGAGACAAAACTCCAACCTGTGAACACCAGTGAAGATCATCCAGCTTCTTCCCTTCTCCCGAAAAGTTGCTTTCAAACCAGATAATTCATCAGAAAGTTATTTTTAAACTTTTTCCCAGTGAAGTCGCTAATCAAATCAGCACGTCACTAGGACCACCAACAGAGAGGAAACTTTGAGCTATCAATCCCCAGCGAAAACCATTCAGTTTTTCCCTGATATCCTTAACAAAACGGAGTTCCTCCTTCTTGCTTCCCCAGTAAAATGGCATACAACCTAAGCTACTGAGCTTCTTCCAAACAAGAATAAGCTTTTCCTAGGATCCCAAGCTTACTCTCCAGCAGTATGGTTATTCCCCACAGAATTTCAGATCCCCTGCAGGTCAAAGATTCTCATTTTTTATTCCTCGGCACAAATTCCTCTAGCGGAATGAGGATTCTCATTCTCATTTCTCCACAGAGTTTTCAGATATTCCCCAGCGGAGTTCTCCTCAAATAGCAAAATAGGAATCCCCAGTAGATTGGCATACAAACCAAACTCCTGACTTCTCCCACCAGTATAATTTCTCCCCGCAGAGGTTGTCAAAGAGCTGGAAGACACACATACTCTTCAACAGTGGTCCCATGACTTCTCATTTTCAACAATCAAAGGATTTTCAATCCCCGACAGCAGTCAAGGATTTATTTTCTCCGACAGCGGTCAAAGATTTTATTATCTCCAGCTATCCAGGATTTTTATTCCTCAGTAAGACAGCTCATCGGCTTACATGCGCATACATTGCATTCATATATCATAAACATTGATATAACACATATATTGCATCATACATTTCATGCAACATAACCTTGTGTTTCAGCTAATATTTTACCCTTTTCAAGGATGAGATTAACAAGCTTCAACCAGACTTCTGAAAATAGTTTATGGATTCTCCAAACACGGATGTTAATCTATCGCTTGTTCAGACTCAACTTTTGAAAACAGTTTACGGATGCTTCCCAACATGGATGCTAATCTATTGCTTATTCAACTTCAAGACTTCTGAAAACAGTTTACAAATTCTCCAAACACGGATGTTAATCTATCGCTTGTTCAGACTCAACTTTTGAAAACAGTTTATGGATGCTTCCCAACATGGACGCTAATCTATTGCTTATTCAACTTCAAGACTTCTAAAAACAGTTTACGGATTCTCCAAACGCGGATGTTAATCTATCGCTTGTTCAGACTCAACTTTTGAAAACAGTTTACGGATGCTTCCCAACATGGATGCTAATCTATTGATTATTCAACTTCGAGACTTCTGAAAATAGTTTATGGATTCTCCAAACACGGATGTTAATCTATCGCTTGTTCAGATTCAACTTTTGAAAACAGTTTACGGATGCTTCCCAACATGGATGTCAATCTATTGCTTATTCAGACCCCCAGCTCAGAGATGTTCCAAACACAGATACCTTTCTGATACTCATTCTTTCACCTACAACATACAGTTCGACAAACATTCTCGGATGGCATCTTTAAGCCCATCTCCGACAAGATTCTGTCACATCTCCAAATGGCATCTTTAAGCCCATTCCCTCAACTATGCTTCGACAAGTGCAAATTTATGGGCACTCTAGTGTCCAATCATCTTTTACCTTCAAGTCACGAAAGGAAAACTTGCCAATCTAACTCTTCAGGTTCAAGAATATTGAACAGGGGCAACTGTTATACCCCAAAATTTGCCCTCCCTTTTTCACAAGAAGTCACAACCCCGGGGTTTTCTCTGATTCTTGAGATTGGCTCAAGAATTGGTCAAACAAACTTTTCTTTATCAGTCAATCCAGAATTAGGGTTTTCGCTTGCATTTCTCAAAAGAAACTGAATCCTCAGAAATTCAGTTAACTGTTACATTATTTTCACGCGTTTTCAAGATTACTGGTTGTTTCTCAAAACCCAATTATATGGGATAAGGGCTGAGACTTTTGTTTGGAACAGTAAGGCATTTGCTTGATTATTTGGAGTAAAAGGTTTATCATTTATTGGAATGATTTGTTGCTTGATTAAGTGGAGTAAAAGGTTTATCGCCTATTGGAATGCTTTGTTTGTTTAACTGTACAATGCGTGTGTTAATTGGAATACCATGCGTATTGTGAGTAATGCAAGGTTACGAGACTGCAAAAGTTTGTTGATTATTTATTTTATCTGAATTAAAATTATTGGGATACAGTTCCAGTTATTTTGATTTAAGAGTCTTAAATAATTAAATAAACAATGCAAGAAAAGATTGGAAGATATTTGATAAAGATATTTTTTATTATTTTCAAATATTGTTACAAAGTTTATCGGAATATTGTAAATTTACAACTTACAGTATTTACAATAATATTTGTTTACAATAAATGAAAAATAATAAACCTAAGCCTAATCTCCTAAAATCTTTGGCTTCTATTACTTCTGCTATTGTCCAAGATGCATCCACCTAAAAGGAGAAGAAAGAAAAGAAAATCAGCACAAGAATTTTCAAATGAAAAGAAGAAAAAAAATCATCATTAAAATTGGCCGTCTAAAATCAGATTGCCTATTTTCGTCACACTTTATTTTTCTCTCTGCAAATCACAAGAAGATCGCTCTTCTCGGTTCACAGAGAGAAAAATAAAATATATAAAATGCAAGCATGTCAAACTAGATGCAAAAACATGGTTCAAATACAAAAGTTCCAAGCTGCATTAACCAAGCAAACTGAACTACAAACTGAGTTCCAAGCTGCATTAACCAAGCAAACTGTACTGCAAAATAAGTCACAAATTCAAAGGGACAAACAGACGCCAAAACTGCCAAAGTAAGTCAAGCAAATGAATAACACAACAGCAAGCGAAGTCCCATATTCATCTACAGTACAAAATTTCCCAAAACCAAGTTACAAGACAAATTGGATAAATATGGTAATGCAGCATGAAAACAACAATACAGCAGACAAAAAGCAAGACAGCGGGAGGTAATTTGCTTGACAAGTCAAAACTTGTCAAAGGTGCTTTCATCATTTTCTAGACAGCCCAATTTTTCAGAATAAAATATAATAAGCAATTAAAAATGCTTATGGAGAAAGAGAAAGAGAGAACCTCAGTGAGAGTTTTGCAGTTTTGGAAAAAGGCAGGTTTCTCAAGTGATAAAAGAAACACAAAAGATATAAAAGAGCAAGCCTACATAACAGTCAAGGGAGAGAAAAAAAACTAACAACAAGCACAAGCCTGTTTTCAAAACCCAAACCTACAGAAATCTGCTTGCAAATCAAAACAAGTTAAAGCCTGGCTTCCAAAACACAAAAACCCAGCAAGCCTGCCTTCTAAAACTCAACAGCAAGCCTGCCTCCCAAAACTAACAACAAACCTGCAAGCCAAAGACAAATCTGTAAAACTGCATCTCAACAAACATACAATAAAAGCCACAAACTGCAATTTAGTCACAACCTGCTTCTAAAACTACTGCAGAAGACACACAAATCTGCAAAACACCCTGCATAACTCAAACAAACAACCTGCAAATCACCAAATCCAAACAAGTTCAAGCCTGCTTTACAAGCACAACAGACCAACAAACTTGTTTGCCATACTCAAGAAAACATGAAGCCTGCCTTACAAACATAACAAACCCACAAGCCAAACTTACAAAAAAATCTGCAAAATTGCATCTCAGAATAAAGCAAACCTACAGAAGCCTGTAACAAAACACGAACAAACTTGAATTGCATAACCTGTATGACTCAAGAAAGCTCAAGTCCAAGCTAAAACTACACCATCCAAACATACAGTCCAAGCCAAAACTACAACTTTCTCAAAAAACCCAACCAAAACTATCACCAACAAGTTTCAACCAAAACAAAGAGCAAGCATAGTCCTCAGAACAACATCATCATCAGATAATCAGGGAGGAAGGGTGTAGAGACAAAAAACAAACAAAGGAGCAAAAGTTTCAGATTATTTTTCATCATCAACTAAAACAAAGAAGCAAGCAAGAACAAGTAGGTTTTCATAAGCGAAAGCTCATCATCATCAAACAACATAAAACAACAAATACCAGAAACGCCGTCATCTTCATCCTCCCTCCACCTAGCCTCCTGAGAGCGCCACCTCCGGCCTCACTATCTTCTCCTTCAGTTTACAGAACAAAACGCTCAAGGTACGTCCCTCAAGCTCATACTACATGTAAATACCAAAGAAACCATGGATTAAAACGTGCATGTAATAATCAAAGCTAAATGAAAACGTAATTGCGAAACCCTAAAATAAAGGTTAACAAATCATACCGTTTGCAAGCAAGAATCCTAAACCGCTGAAAAGAGAAGGTAGGAAGTGGACGAAGGCGGCGCTCCGGTGGCTAATGCATTCAAGAGGAGGAATCAGTGTTCATAGGCTTGAGAAAGACGAAGAGAAACGGAGAAGAGATGAGAGGAGGCGCCGCTGTGTACGAAAACTGCAAACGCTAACCAAATGGCCAAACCCTAAATTGTTACCACATTCCTAATGGGCCTTCGCCCCAACAACTATCTCAAAGCCTAGCGTTCTTACTAAACGCACACCCCCTTTCCTTCCTAAACCTTATTCTTCTCCTTTCTTTGTTTTGGGCCTGCTCCTTCATACTAACCCTTAGGCCCATTCCATTTTCCAGCGCCCCACCCCCCTTTTGGCTCATTCTGACTTACAATTCATTCTTCTTCCTATTTGGGCCACATTTCCATGAGGCCCATTATCTTTTTCTTTTTAATTTTTTAAACTAATACTCTTTCATTTATTTTATTTCTAAATGATTTCCTTTTTTTTTGTTAATAATAATAAACAATTAATAGTTTAATTTTCATTTTGATTTTCTCAATATAATTTTCTTTAATGTTTGTTACATTTAATAAAAATACATAAATAATAAAACTTTAACTTGAATAATTTTTATTTTCTTTAAAACTCTTTATTTACATAATTCATAAAAAACACAATAATAATAAATACTTAATCTTTCACTAGGTTAAATTTTGTTTGTTCATTTGTAAATAAACACATGCATCTCATATTTCTTTGATTTTCATTATCTTATACTTTGTTATAATTTTACATTGAAATTGCGACAGTTCGATTTGGTTGTAACACATGATACTTGGACATTATTATTTTGATAAGACTCATCCCCATTTGTAAATATTTGTACCCCCATCCCCGGATACTCATTTGTAATAACTTAGACTTTAAATTCCCGCAATTTATCGCTTTCAATATACTGTATAGTAATTAGGGTTTGTATGCGAGGATTCAAAATCAATCGCTAGATGACCTAATACAAGATAAATGCATGAAAATCAATACACAATTCACACTTGCACCTCTAGGGTAACCTCGCTTGTTGCCTCGGAAAATACAATCGTGTCCCTTGAATACAAGACACTCTAGCAAAAGCCCTTTCGATGAAAAAAGATCGTAGTCCCTCGATGACCCTTGATGTTGCCTTTGATAAAACGATCTCGTCCCTTACAAAATTGCTAGAGCGTCTCACAAGTTGCTTTCAATGATTGTATACGATGACCCGCGCCTGTCCCGTTTAACATCCTAACACAAGGTTGTGCATCAAATACAATGATGAAACAACATTGTTAAAATGGGTTAAAAACATAAGAAAGATCTTTGAGTAAAATAGGGTAGACAACTCTTAGTTACTTGATCAAAAAACTTGCAAACATCCTTGCCATTTTCAAACACAACTTCAAAACAATTTCAAACATAATTTCCAAACAACTTTCAAAACATTGAAATATCTTTTCAAATAGACACACACCTTTGTATATATTCAAACAAGAATTATTACAAAGGTTTCCTAGACAAGGCATCTTTTTCAAAACATTTTTCAAAACCGCACACACCAAGCACCATTTCAAACAATTGAAAAGCAAAGGCAAGTGATCTAAAACAAGTAACTAAGAGCCCATGGATAACCATGGATGAAAAGGGTGCTAGCACCTTCCCTTTTCATAATCTACGCCCTCGAACCCGAGAAAACATCTCAAAGGTCTTTCCTGTGCTTTTTAACCTTTCCTTTGGATAAAATAAAAAGTCGGTGGCGACTCTTGCTAAACCGAACAAGTGCAAACACAAACACAAAACCTCAAGTCAGTTCTCCCACCGTATCACATCGGTGGACTGAAAACCCGAAAGGACGGTCCAGGCAAAAATTAGGGATCGAAGCGTAACACTATGCCTCATTGGATCATCTCGCAACCAGACTTCAGTATCAACTATCAAGCTCGGACAGCACTAATCAATCTGATCAACCTTCGGCCAAGTAGCAAGGTGATGAGACGCTTGAAGATATAAAGGCAATAGCAGAGTTGGAACCCAATGGGGTCGTTTCACATAGTTGTTTTTCTTTATTTTACACAAATTGTAATTTCTATCTTTCGGCGGTGTTCTCTTACTAGGACGTCCGCCTCCTTGTACAAAACGCCTATTACAGGCCAACTTCAAAAAATCAATACAATTCATTTTCACAGGAAATTTCAATTTGTTTTTCTTTTTCTGTTTTGTTTTGCAAGAACGTCCAATGATTCATTTTTGATATATGCATTTGAAAATAATGGCTGCTCATAAATATTTACACAAGAAACAAAAGACAATTACTCGTAATGCCAAAAACAGGGAAAACAAGAAGTACCCAAACCTTACAGTTACTCTGCCCATCAAGAACTGGGACAGAGCCAGCTTGAGAACAGGAGTAGTACGTACACTCCCCACAGAGTAAAAAGTATCCAAAGACATTGATGTTAGCTTTCTCGAACAGGACATAACTCTCCCCAGCTGAGGTTCACAATCGCGAGTGAGTCAGTAAATTTTTCCCCAAGCAGAGTTTATTTCTCTCACAAACAGAAATTCAATCTCCAACAGAATTCATTATCACCAGCAACGGAAATTCATCCCCAGCTGTGTTTATTTCTCCAAACCAGCAGATCTATCAACATAGTATCTCCTCTCCTACAGAGTTATTTCTCGCAGAGTTATCCTCGGACAGGGTCTCTTCCGGCAGAATATTCACCAGTCGAATGCATGTGAATCCCCATCTAGTCACCTTTGTTCACCGTCCCCAACAGAAGTAGAGGAACTATGTTTTTTTACAGTATTCAAGAATACCATTTCTCATACTCTCCAAACAGCAGTCCAGGATTTATTTTCCCGGACTCAGATTATTACGTCAGCATTTCATGTTCATACATCATGACATGTGCATACATTACATATAACATAATCTCAGTTATTTTTAGAACCTCATCATAATGCATCTCATGCATCTCACGTAACTAACCTTGTATTTCTTTTAGGACAAACAGTTATTATCAATAAGTTCCAGCAGGTCCATGATCAACACTCGAAGCTAAACAGAGTAATCATCGGTGCGATAAAAGTAACCTTACCCCGGTTCATCCTGAAGTTTTACACAAACTTATAACCTTACCCAGGTTCTTCCTGAAGTTTTACACAAACTTATAACCTTACCTCGATTCATTCTGAAGTTTTACACAAACTTATCACCAAGCAACCTTACCCCGGTTCCTTCTCACAGCCCTACTGCCCAGGCTTTTCATATCGAAGTAACCCTACAATCTAGGTTCCTTCTCAAGCCCTACTACCCAGGCTTTTCATATCGAAGTAACCCTACTATCCAGGTTCCTTCTCACAGCCCTACTATCCAGGCTTTCATATCGAAGTAACCCTACTATCCAGGTTCCTTCTCACAGCCCTACTATCCAGGCTTTCATGTCGAAGTAACCCTACGATCCAGGTTCCTTCCCACAAGCCCTACTATCCAGGCTTTCATCTCGAAGTAACCCTACTATCCAGGTTCCTTCTCACATCCCTACTATCCATGATTTCATATCAAAGTAACCCTACTATCCAGGTTCCTTCTCACAGCCCTACTATCCAGGCTTTCATATCAAAGTAACCCTACGATCTAGGTTCCTTCTCAAGCCCTACTATCCAGGCTTTCATATCAAAGTAACCCTACCATCCAGGTTCCTTCTCACAGCCCTACTATCCAGGCTTTTATATCGAAGTAAACCTATTACCCAAGTTCCTTCTCACAGCCCTACTATCTAGGATTTCATGTCGGAGTAACCCTACTATCCAGGTTCCTTCTCATAACCTTACTATCCGGGTTCTTCCTCTCTTATCCCCAGACAGCACTCCACAACACTGTAAGACCTGGACCTGATCAAACACGATCGGTTTCACCTTTCCCCAGTAAGTTGTTGTGCAGCCTGTACACTGACCAGATATGCAGTTCACCTCCGGAGTTAATTCCCCAGTAGAGTAACGGACAGCTGAAGCTCCTAAAATTCTATATCTCCCGATACAGATACCAACATTCCTCAACAGATTCCTCCTCAACAACAACAACAAGGACTCTCGTCAAAGGAATGTCTCAGGAAATCTACATTCTCTAGATGGCATCTTTAAGCCCATCTCAGACAATTCTCTGTCACATCCATGATGGCATATTTAAGCCCATCTCCGACAAATCTTCTATCATCAACTTCCAAATGTCATTTGTAAGCCCATTCCCGATATCACAAATCAAGTATCACTTCATGCAAGTGCAAATTTCTGGGCACTCTAGTGTTCAATCATCTTCCACCTTCAGATCACGAAAGGTAGACGAGACAATCTACATCCTCAGGTTTAAGAAGATTAAACATGGGCAGCTATTGTACCCCAAAATTCTGCCTCTCATTTTACTCAACAAATTTCAAGTGAGGTCCCCAATTTGCTCAAGGTTACCTAAGAGTTGACCAGACAAACTCTCTCCTAAGGCAGCATACCTCAAATTAGGGTTTCCATATTCATCAAGATGTGTGAACCACAAAGGACTCAAATTATCACGATTGTCCTAATATGTTCTCAAGATCATCCATGTCAAGTTTCAAGCCTTGCAGAATAAGTTTGCTCAGCCAATTGCTCAAATGCCTGAAAATCAACTGTACTAGGTCAAAAGTCAACGGTGGCCCATATACAGTCAAACTTCAAGATTTTTGGTCAACATCCTAATTTTTAAGTATTATACATCATTTGATAAAGGGTTGATCATGATTCCTCAAGGATTGCTCACAATTCATCAAAACCCAAAAGTTGCTAAATTAGGGTTTTATATAAAAAGTCAACTCAACTTTGACCAAGCCTAAATTTCTCATACTTTATCAGAAATGATCCATCCAAATCTCATTTTGAAGAGGATTAAATTCCCTACAATTCATCTTCATCTCCCAAGTCCAGCATATGAACTCACAAAAAGATATGAATTTTGACATTATAGGTCCTTTTGAAAAGTCAACAAAAACACCTTTTGGGTCAAAGCTTCATACATGAACATGGAAGACTCAATTGAGATGATACCAAAAGGGTTGTTTAGAGTACATCCTAAGATTTCTAAAAAGTCCAACAACACCTCTCTAGGGTCAAAATTGAGAGAGTTATGCATTGTCCAAGTTGACCATTTTTGCAAAATTGCCAAAAGTCAAATGTGCTCAAATTTGCATTTTTTGCTAAATGGGCCCAACTGTTTATGCTTGCACCTTAATTATAATGTGGTCCACGACTCAAATGTTCACTCAACCATTATGTGCTTCATTTTTAAATTTATTTTTATTTTTCATTAATTAAAAAGTGAATTAAATCAAATAAATGATGAAAATTAACAAAGATATGATTTGGTTTGTTTTTTGACAGATTGGAAATCAAGATATGCTGAGTAAACAAGATCAAATTGCATCAAGGACAATTGGTACAAGAAAGGCATGTTTTGGCTCAAAATAGCAACATATCATATAGCTTGTAAATCAAATCAAATCTTGGATAAATGCAAAGATTTAGTCCAAGTTTGTTAACCTAATTCACTATAGATTATATATTGAGCAATTCCATATCAAAAAACAGGGGTTAGAGTCGTTAAAGGAGGCAGAGCAAAGTCACAAAATTCAAAGAAAGGTGTGAACTGGTTTTCACTCCACAGGCCATCTCAAGCCATCCTAGCTATCCCAATCCATTGCTGGACCTTCCCAGAAGCCAATTGGATCAGTTGCAAGGCTTGAAGCACCCAGAAACACCAACTGTAACTCACACGGTTTGTGTTTATTTTTCAATTCGATTATCACAATTCTTGCATCATTAGCACTTTTGATTGTTATATTCATGTTTGTCATCATGTTTGCAATCTAACCATGTCATTTAATTGCATTTTTTATGCTTTTACATGATGTTGCCATTGCTAGGGTTTCTGTGTTATTTTTAGGGTCTTTTGTACATGAACAATTGGGCTTTGAATCAGGTACCATGATGCTCGTGGGGATGAGACGAGTTGATTGGTACCATTACCTTTCATTTATATTGCTCGTATATGATTTTTGAATGTTACAGGTTTATACTTATAGCAAAACTGTTGTAGGTAAAAGTCCCTTCGTCTAAAATGACGGAGAAGGGAAGAAGAAGATGTGTGTCAAGCAACCATTGGAGCGTTTGAATCTCGCGCGTCTTTCTGACCCCATTATCTTGTTTTGCATATTATGTTTTGTTTTTATTATAATAAAAATTGACAAGTCCACCACATATGGTAAAGAAGCTTGCCTTTGATGTACACGTCCTGGGTTCGATCCCAGGCGTGTGCATTTTGTTATTTTCTTAACAATTACAGGCCAATCCAATACATTGCGCTATCCAGCAACCACCATACTCCATTAACATCCATCCATGTGATCCAGCGTGTCATCAGATCCCATGCCTCTCCAATGAAGGACCATGGTGTACCACAAAGTCAACACCATACCAGATCTAGCGCTGACCAGGCTTGCTTGCTTAATGGGCCTTACAAAAATTAGATTTGCACCCCCTTCCAGCCAACAACACAGGCCCAATTCTCAACTTCTTTTTATTTTTATTTTTATCTTTTAATTTGTTTAATTATTTTACATTTTAAAATCAGTTTTAATTAAATCATAAAAAAAAAAGTCATAAAAATTAGATTTAGTTGTTTTCTTATTAAATTAAATTTTTGTTAATTAATTAGATTATTATTTAAATTAGGGTAACTTTAATTTGTTTTTTTCACAATTAAAATTAAATTAGAAAATTAGGTTAACTCTTGATTTAATTTATCTCTTTTTTTCTCAAATAAAACAAAAATACAAAAAATAGGTTGTTTAGAATTAATTTATTTATTTTCCTAAATTAACATTAATTAGAACTTAGGATTTTCTTTGCAATTTAATTATTCATGATTTTCTCAAATAAAAAAACATGACAAAAAACTTTTTTTCCTTTAATCAATCGCAAGTAGGATTAGTCAAAGGGTCAAAACCCTAATCGCCTCGCATTTAACTTACCGCGCGCATTTAATTCTTTTATTATTTTTGTAACTGTTTTGAGGATGTAATGATTTTAACTAGGTTTTTTACTTATCGCTTTTTCCCCGATTTTTGGCTATGTAATTAATCCCCCTCCCCGAAGCCTTGTAATAGTTAGGTTTTATATCTTTCGCTTTTACTTTCCGCAATTATTAACTGTTAGATGAGTGCTAATAGGATTCTATGGCAAGAACGCATGACAAAAATTAAAACAGTTAGAAAACCCTAATATGCAAAGATAATAAATTGAAAATGGATCACTCGCACATATTCACTCTTAGGGTATAATCTCACTTCGGTTGCCTTCGGTAAACGATCATTAAGCATAGGGTGTCTTAGCGGTTGCCCTCCTGTCTAAAAGATCATATGTCCCATTCGAATGTTACCTCGAAAATGTTGCCTCGAAAATGTTGCCTCGAAAAAGATCTTAAGACTCTAGGGTTACTACTAAGGTGTCCTAACATTGCTTTAGTGATCGTACGTCCTTTTCGAATTGACCCTTATAAGCTCCAACGATGGTGCTACCTATTTCTCAATAGTATGATAGCGCTGTCTAAAGGAAACAAGAATAGAAACAATCTTTTTTTGAGTAGGTAGATGCTAGTAGGTACTTGCTCAAATCAAAACTTTTCACACTTACACTTTTCAAACAAATTTTCAAAACAACTTTGTCACACCCTTGAGGACTGATACAAGGGTTATCACGAAGTAAAACATTTTTTAAAAACAAACACACAAACACAAGCAATTTAAAAATGAGCAAGTACCTAAGAGCCCATGGAAAACCATGGATAGAAAGGGTGCTGACACCTTCCCTTTCTATAATCTACCCCCCGTACTCAAAATCTCGAAAAAGGATTTTTTTTTTCTGTACTTTTTTCCTTTCCGGTTGGATGAAATAAAAGTCGGTGGAGACTCTTGCTTACTGTGACATTTTGCAAACAAAAAACGCAAAACGCAAACCAGTATTAAACAGTCGGTTCTGCCACCGTATCACGACAACTTTTGGGTTTTGATGAATTATGAGCAATCCTTGAGGAATCATGATCAACCCTTGATCAAATGATGGATAATACTTCAAAATGAGGATGTTGACCAAAAATCTTGAAATTTGACCGTATATGGGCCACAGTTGACTTTTGACCTAGTATAGTTGATTTTCAAACATTTGAGCAATTGACTGAGCAAACTTCTTATGCAAGGCTTGAAACTTGACATGGATGATCTTGAGAACATATTAGGACAATGGTGAGCATTTGAGTCCTTTGTGGTACACACATCTTAATAAAGATGGAAACCCTAATTTGAGGTATACTGTCTTAGGAGAGAGTTTGTCTGGTCAACTCTTGGACAACCTTGAGCAAATTGGGGACCTCACTTGACATTTATTGAGTAAAATGAGAGGGCAAATTTTGGGGTACAATAGCTGCCCCAGTTCAATCTTGTTAAACCTGAAGATGTAGATTGGCTTGTCTGCCTTTCGTGATCTGAAGGTGGAAGATGATTGAACACTAGAGTGCCCAGAAATTTGCACTCACATGAAGTGACACTTGATTTGCAATATCGGGAATGGGATTATAGATTCCATTTGGAAGTTGAGGATTAAAGATTGTTGGGGATGGGCTTAAAGATGCCATCCGAAGAGGTGTCGATCGCATAAGAGATTCCTTTGCGAGAACCCGTATACTTGTCATTGAGGAGGACTTCGTTGGGGAATGCTGGTCTCTGTCTTGGGAGAAATAGAGTTTTAGGAGCTTCAGTTGTCTAATACTCTAATGGGGAATAACTCCGGTTTAAGGAAGCAGAAGTGAACTGCGTGTCTGGTCGGGGTATATGTTGCACCGCGACTTACTAGAGAGATGCGAAACCAATCATGTTTAATCGGGTCTCGGTCTTACAGTGTTGTGGACTGCTGTCTGGGGATAAGAGAGGAAGAACCCGGATAGTAAGGTTATGAGAAGGAACCTGGATAGTAGGGTTACTTCGACATGAAAGCCTGGATAGTAGGGATGTGAGAAGGAACTTGGATAGTAGGGTTACTTTGACATGAAAGCCTGGATAGTAGGGCTGTGAGAAGGAACCTGGATAGTAGGGTTACTTCGATATGAAAGCTGGGATAGTAGGGCTGTGAGAAAGAACCTGGATAGTAGGATTACTTCGATATGAAATCCTGGATAGTAATGTTTTGAGAAGGAACCTGGGTAGTAGGGTTACTTCGATATTAAAGCCTGGATAGTAGGGCTGTGAGAAGGAACATGGATAGTAGGGCTGTGAGAAGGAACCTGGGTAGTAGTGTTACTTCGATATGAAAGCCTGGATAGTAGGGATATGAGAAGGAACCTGGATAGTAGGGTTACTTCGATATGAAAGCTTGTATAGTAGGGTTGTGAGAAGGAACCTGGGTAGTAGGGTTACTTCGATATGAAAGCCTGGATAGTAGGGCTGTGAGAAGGAACCTGGATAGTAGGGTTACTTCGATATGAAAGCCTGGATAGTAGGGTTGTGAGAAGGAACCTGGATAAGAGGGTTACTTCGATATGAAAGCCTGGATAGTAGGGCTGTAAGAAGGAACCTGGGTAAGGTTGCTTGGTGATAAGTTCATGTAAAACTTCAAGAGGAACCTGGGTAAGGTTACTTTGTGATAAGTTTGTGTAAAACTTCAGGGTGAACCGAGGTGAGGTTACTTTGTGATGAGTTCGTGTAAAACTTCAGGGTGAACCAGGGTAAGGTTACTTTTGTCGCACCGATGATTACTCTGTTTAGCTTCGAGTGTTGATCATGGACTTGCTGGAAATTGTTGATAATAATTGTCTTTCCTGAAAGAAATACAGGGTTAGTTATGTGTTATGCATGAAATGCATTGTGATGAGGTTCTCAAAATAACTGAGATTATGTTATATGTAATGTATGTACATGTCATGATGTTTGAACATGAAATGCTGACGTAATAATCTGAGTCCGGGAAAATAAATCCCTGACTGCTGTTTGGGAAGTATGAGAAATGGTATTCTTGACTGCTGTAAAAACCATAGTTCCTCTACTTCTGTTGGGGATGGTGAACAAGGATGACTAGCTGGGGATTCACATCCATTTGGCTGGTGAATATTATGCCGGAAGAGACCCTGTCTGAGGATAACTCTGCGGGGAATAACTTTGTTGGAGAGGAGATAGATCTGCTGATTTAGAGAAATAAACTCAACTGGGGATGAATTTTTGTTGCTGGTGATAATGAATTCCGTTGGAGATTGAATTTCTGTTTGTGAGAGAAATAAACTCTACTTGGGGAAAAATTTACTGACTCACTCCCGATTGTGAACCTCAACTGGGGAGAGTTATGTCCTGTTCGAGAAAGCTAACATCAATGTCTTTGGATACTTTTTACTCTGTGGGGAGTGTATATACCACTACTCATGTTCTCAAGATGGCTCTATCCCGGTACCTGATGGGAAGAGTAACTGTAAGGTTTGGGCACTTCTTATTTTCCCTGTTTTTGGCACTACGAGTAATTGTCTTTTGTTTCTTGTGTAAATATTTATGAGAAGCCATTATTTTCAAATGCATATATCAAAAATAAATCATTGGACGTTCTTGCAAAACAAAACAGAAAAAGAAAAAGAAACAAATTGAAATTTTGTAAAAATGACTTGTATTGATTTTGAAATTGGCTTGTAATAGGCATTTTTATACAAAAAGGCTGACGTCCTAGTAAGAGAACATCGCCGAAAGGAATTACAATTTGTGTAAAATAAATAAAAACAGCTATGTGAAACAATCCCATCTGATTCCAACTCTGCTATTGCCTTTATATCTTCAAGCATCTCATCACCTTGCTACTTTGCCGAAGGTTGATCAGATTGATTAGTGCGGTCCGAGCTTGATAGTTGATACTGAAGTCTGGTTGTGAGATGATCCAATGAGACATAGTGTTACGCTTTGATCCCTAATTTTTGCCTGGACCGCCCTTTCGGGTTTTCAGTCCACCGGGATACCCTTTTTTGCCTAAGTCACCTTTTAAGGTTTTCGACTTGCTGGGTGTACAGTTTTTTTCATTTTCATCCCTTAATTTTGCCCGAACCCTTTTGATTCGCCGGGAAGCCCTTATTTATGCCTAGGCCAATCGACCTAGCGGGTATTTGATTATGTGTAGTATATTTTCACTATGTCTGCATTGATGGGGTGAGGAAGGTCGTCACCATCCATGGTGGTTAGAATCATAGCTCCTCCCGAGAAAATGTTCTTAACCACAAATGGCCCTTCGTATGTGGGGGTCCATTTGCCCCTGGGATCACCTTGCGGTAGTATGATGAGTTTGATCACTAGATCCTTGACTTGATATTCTTGACGTCTGACATTCTTGTTAAAATCCTTGATCATTCGCTTTTGATACGTCTGACCATGACAGATAGCAAGAAGTCTCTTTTCATCTATTAGATTCAGCTGATCAAGTCGGGTTTGGATCCAGTCGTCTTCGTCCAAACCTGCATCCTTCATAATCCTGAGAGAGGGTATCTGGACTTCAATGGGTAGGACTGCCTCCATGCCATACACCAAAGAGTAGGGTGTTGCCCCTGTCGACGTCCGTGCTGAGGTACGGTACCCATGAAGAGCGAATGGTAACATCTCATGCCAGTCTTTGTATGTCACCGTCATCTTCTGCACAATCTTTTTGATGTTCTTGTTAGCTACTTCAATAGCCCCATTCATCTTCGGCCAGTAGGGAGAAGAGTTATGATGCTGAATCTTGAACTGTTTGCAGAGCTCGGTGATCATTGTGTTATTGAGATTTGTACCATTGTCAGTAACAATTCTCTCTGGGACACCATATCGGTACATCAGATTGTGTCGGATGAACCGTGCCATGACGTTCTTGGTTACTGTAGCAAAGGAAGCTGCCTCAACCCACTTCGTAAAGTAATCAATGGCTACTAGGATGAAACAATGTCCATTGGAAGCGGTGGGCCTGATCTCGCCGATCATGTCGATGCCCCACATTGTAAAAGGCCATGGAGCTGTCAAAACATTCAGGGGAACCATAGGTACATGCACCTTATCAGCATTGACTTAACACTTATGACAGGTTCGAGAGTGTTGATAACAATCGGCTTCCATAGTGGACCAATAGTATCCTGCCCGTAGGATCTTCTTAGCCATGGTGTGTCCACTAGAATGGGTTCCGAAGGTACCTTCATGTAACTCCGCCATGATCCTTCCTTCCTCGCTCTTGTCTACACACCGCAGTAAGGTTGAATCATGGTTACGCTTATAGAGAATTCCATTACTGATGAAGAACTTTGCATCGAACCTTCTCAAAAACTTCTTATCATGCCCCTCGGGGTATTCCTGAACCTCGAGATACCTTTTGACTTCATGAAACCAGGGTTTGTCTGTCACTTCTTCGGTGTCGATCTCACAGCATTGTGCCGGTTCATCCAACCTCTCAATGGTAATATGGGGAGCTTCATTGTCTCACCTAACCTTGAACATAAAAGACATGATACCTAGCGCGTCCACTAACAGGTTCTCCTCTGGTGGGAAATGTTTGAAGGTTACCTCCTCAAAGTGTGGGAGCAATGTCAGCACATACTCTTTGTAAGGAATAAGATTCGGGTGCTTCCTATCCCACTCGCCTTTGATCTAACTTATCACTAGAGCGGAATCCCCGAATACACTTAAGAACTTAATCCTCAGGTCAATAGCAGCTCGAAGAATCATGATACACGCTTCATACTCCACCATATTGTTGGTGTAGTTAAAACATAATCGGGCGGTGAACGGAGTATGATAGCCCTCAGGAGATATAACTACAGTGCCAATGCCATTATCAAGTGAATTTGAGGCTCCATCAAAATACATAGACCATCGGGATCCCTCCTCGGGTCCTTTATCTAGTCCAGGTTCTTCGCAGTCGGTTACCAACATGATGTTCTCATCCGGGAACTCGAAATTCATGGACTGGTAGTCATCCACGGCCTGATGTGCCAAATGATCCGCCAATACACTCCCCTTGATTGCTTTTTGGGTTGTGTATTAGATGGCATACTCGGTTAAGATCA
The DNA here is from genome assembly GCA_948472305.1 of Vicia faba. Classification (NCBI taxonomy): domain Eukaryota; kingdom Viridiplantae; phylum Streptophyta; class Magnoliopsida; order Fabales; family Fabaceae; genus Vicia; species Vicia faba. The sequence goes on along the minus strand of OX451737.1, from coordinate 1,679,555,317 downwards.
TCTGCCATCTTGTTATTCTTCCAGATAAGGCAGGCTTCTCGAAAATATATTTGATCGGATCCATCTTTGATATCAACAAGGTAGTGTGAGTCAGCATATACTGTCTCAATCGGCGAGCAGCCCATGCCAAAGCGCATCAAGTTTTCTCGATCAATGAGTATCAGGTCTCACAGTCGGTAAACTTTTTGCTAAGGTAGTAAATTGTATGCTTTTTTCGACTAGACTCGTCATGCTGCCCCAGCACACACCCCATTGAATTGCCTAGCACTGTCAGGTATAATATCAAAGGTTTTCCTTCAACTGGAGGCATCAACATTGGTGGTTCTTGAAGGTATTCCTTGATTCTTTCGAAAGCGGTATGGCATTCATCATTCCACTTTACCACTTGATCTTTCTTCAGCAGCTTGAAGACTGGCTCACAAGTAGCAGTCAGATGTGAAATGAACCTGGCGATGTAATTCAGACGTCCCAAGAAACCTCTAACTTCCTTCTCTGTGCAGGGGACCGGCATCTCTTGTATGGCTTTTACCTTTGCAGGGTCTACCTGAATACCTTCGTCACTGACAACAAAACCCAGAAGTTTACCAGACCTTACCCCGAAGGTACACTTGTTCACATTTCAACCTCAGCTTGTACGTCTTCAACCTGTCAAACAGTTTCTGGAGATAATCAAGGTGCTCTTCCTCAGTCTGGGACCTGGCTATCATGTTATCAACATAAACCTCAATCTCGTGGTGAATCATATCATGGAACAAAGCGACCATGGCGCACTGATAAGTTTCCCCAGCATTCTTCAACCCAAAAGGCATTACCTTGTAGCAGAAGGTGCCCCAATGTGTAATGAAGGTTGTCATATCCATGTCCTCGGGAGCCATCTTGATTTGGTTGTAGCCAGAAAAACCATCCATGAAGGAGAAGATCTTGTGTTGTGCAGTGTTGTTGACTAGAACATTAATGTGAGGAAGTGGGAAGTCATCGTTGGGGCTTGCCCTGTTCAGATCTCTGTAGTCCACACACATCCGTACCTTACCGTCCTTCTTAGGTACCGTAACGACGTTGGCAACCCACTGCGGGTAAGAAGTGACAGCTAAGAATCCTGTGCCGAACTGTTTCATGACCTCTGCCTTGATTTTCTCTGACATTTCAAGGCACATACGGCGGACCTTCTGTTTTACCGGAGGGTAGACTTCTTTAGTCGGTAGGCGATGTACCATAATATCAGTGTCCAAACCATGCATGTCTTCATAGGACCAGGCGAAGATCTCAACATAGTAGTGTAGCATCTGTATTAACCGTTGTTTGACACTAGGCTCCAGATTTGCAGCTATTTTAACATCTTTCATATCTTTCTCTGTACCCAAATTCACTAACTCAACTGGATCTTCATGAGGTTGTATGGCCCATTCTTGTTGATGTAGTAGCCTAGCAAGTTCTCCAGGCACCTCACAATCGTCCTCACCTTCATCCTCGGCTTGGTTTATCAGATTTTTGAAGTCATAACTGGCAGTAGCAGAGCTGTTATCGATGGGATCCATAGTGGATATGGATCTGCATTATGATACGTGAGTGTGTGTAAGAGAATAGCTGTTTTAAAAAAGTGAGAGACAGAAAAGAAAAACAAGGAGCACAAAATTTGTATGCAAGAAACGTCCAATGCTTTATTAATGATATATGAAATGAAAAATAATAGCCCTCACAAGCAAAGCCAAGGTGCCTCGGGCAAGGCACCGGGCCGCAAAGTTTCAAATTGTTTATTACAAATTAAAACAAATGAGTCAATTACTGCGGAATAAAAGAAACAGGTATGAAGTCCCTAGTCGTCCAGTTATTCAGTCCACCGTTGGTTGTTGGGTAGATCCAACTGTCGATGTCTGAATCCTCTTCATTATCTTCAATTTCATTAATTCCCCGATTGCTGATGTGTAGAGGAGTTCTTCCAGCCCGAGCGTGCCTAACAGCCCTTTGAGCCCCTGTAGTAAAGCTCAAACCAAATTTGTCAGTTTTATGAGTAAAATCAGGGAGCTGACCCCAATTGGTACACCCACCTTCTTTAACCATAGCCCTGGCGTCCTTGAGAGAAGCCATCTTCAACGGAGGTTTGTTGGTAGTGACTTCAGTTGATGCCAAGATCTGAGGGACCTCTTCGAAATTCTGGCAAGGAGTTTCTATGAATTCCCCATTCATCTCTATGTAGCGGAAGGAATTGAGGTGACTCACCATATATTCTTCTTCACCTCGCACTATGACAATCTTTCCTTTCACCAGATACTTCAGCATTTGATGGAGTGTGGAAGTAACTGCCCCAGCCTCATGGATCCAAGGACGACCCAGCAAGCAAGAATACGATGGCCTGATATCCATTACGTAGAAGGTGGACCCAAAAGTCTGAGAACCCACTTTGACAGGGATGTCCACCTCCCCGTGCACCATTATCTTCGATCTGTCAAAGGACCTTACCACAATGTTACTAGGCTTTAGAGTCAAACCCTCACAATCCAAACGGTCCAACGCTTTCTTCGGCAGAACATTCAGTGAATACCCGGTATCTACCAGCACATGAGCCATAGTGGTTCCCTTGCACTCAATCGAGACATGCAGAGCATCATTATGTTTCCTTCCTTTCAGTTTCAGATCAGCATCTGAAAAACCGAGCCCATTGTCAGCAGTCAGGCTAGCCACACAATCTTTGAACTGATCTGCTGAAGTTTCCTGTGGCACATGCGCAGTTTTGAGAAATGCAATCAAAGCCTTCGCATGGGCTTCAGAATACAATAGAAGAGACAACATGGATATCTTTGATGAGGTCTGCCCCAGCTGCTCAACCACATTGTAGTCACTCTTCTTAATGATTTTCAGTATTTCCTCTATTTCTTGTTTAGAGGCTTCCACAACGATTTTCTTAGGTGCCTCCGTCCGGGCAGGCTCACCTATAATTTCCTTGCCCCGAGTCCCAGATGGCTCAGCAGCAGGGGTAATAACTGGAGTAGGAATAGGAGAAATGTCAAGAGTGCTGGTTGGAGAAGCAGTTGGAATAACAGTAGGCTTGATGATCCTCGAAGCAATCTCAGGAGAGAAAACCCTTCCACTTCGGGTAACCTTACTAGTCCCGACAATATTATTGACATCAGTATCAGCTTCTTCATTCTTCAGATCTTGTTTAATACCATGATAGTACACATCAGCACCATAATGCCATGGGACAGCCTTGTCTGAGGCGTACGAGATGGGACCAGGAACAGTGATTATCAGCGGAGCAATTCTTTGAACAGGTGTAATCCTAACAGGTCTTCTCGAGGAAACCTTGGAAGGATTGGTAGAAATGGTTATAATAGCGACGTCTTCAATGGGAATAACAGGGATCACCATGTTTTCGAACAAAATCTCTTTATTATCCATCAGGCGCTGAACATCTGACTTCAACAAACGGCAACCAGAAGGTAGAATCGAACATATGTGGCAACATTTACCACAAACCGGAAATAAACCGGCCAACAGCAAATTCTTCTTAACAGTCATAAGAGGAGTAGAAATTTCTTCAACAGAGGTCACAAACAAATCAGTGTCAATAACATTAACTCCACGACCATGTTTGGGCATGGGAGCAGTTATAACATTCGGCTTTTCTGGAGCATCGAACTCTATCTCCTTGGCTTCAAGCAAGTCTTGTACTTTGTTTCTCAGAGCCCAGCAATCATTTGCATCGTGGCCATGGCTCTCAGAATGGTAGACGCATTGCGCGTTAGGATTGTATCTGGGAGAGGTAGTGTTTGGATTCTTGGGAGCCTCTCTCAAGGTTGCCAAGTTGGATTTTAATAAATGAGGTAGAACTTTAGCCAAATTCATGTTGATGCGGGTAAATTTCCATTGTGGTCTTTCCACCCTTTGTTGATTGTTGCATTATGGAGAAACTGCGAGTCTTGGTATCACTACAGCATTTACCGTTTGACGGTGTTCGAATCTACTTTGTCCTCTCGGGCTATAGACCAAACTGGTTTCCTTCTTACCAGCGAAAGGATTCTTTGCTGAACTCGAGGAAGCATCCTTCTGTATTTTACCACTCCGAATTCCAGCTTCTACTCTTTCTCCTGTTAAAATCAGTTTGATGAAACTAGATGACGAGCTTCCAGTTAAGTGATTGAAAAATGGACCTGATAGCATTCCTAGAAACATATCAAGCAACTCGCTATCAGACAAAGGGGGTTGAACTCTCCCAGCCAAGTCTCTCCATTTTTTAGCATAATCTTTAAAACCTTCACCTGCACCCATGGACATACTCTGGAGTTGAGTACGAGTGGGAGCAAGGTCGGAATTATACTGATACTGCTTATAGAAAGCAGCAGCAAGATCTTCCCAGTTTCAGACACTGGCTCCCTCCAACTGGTAGAACCATTCAAGTTGAGTCCCTGATAGACTATCTTGAAAGAAGTGCACCCACAAATTTCTATCAGCGGTGTGGGGTTGAATCTTCCTGACATACGAGCAGAGATGGAGTTTTGGGCAGGACACCCCATCATACTTGGCAAAAACCGGAGCTTTGAACTTATGAGGGATGACCACTCCTGATACCAGACCCAATTCTTTAAAATCCAACCCAAGTATCCTCTAAACTTCCATGGCACTCAGACGATCCTCTAATTGTTTGTATCTATCCTCAGCAGGAGGATATTGCTCATCGTTATAATCAGTATCATTGTCAGAGACCGCGGGACTAGGGTCCTTTTCCCCTTCTTGATTCTCCCCCTCCTTGGATGAGGAGGTCAGATCAGTTTGTCGCTTCAACCGCTCTCCAAACCTTCTGCCCATATTTAAAATACCGAACACCTTCTTCTTTTTCTTCTTCTCTTTTAGAATAAAGGCTTTCAGATCTTCCTGCCCCTTTGCCAGACTGATGAACATTTGTTGGAACTGGGCGTTCTGTGCCTGAAGATCTTTGATGGCTTGATCGGAAGACATTTCTGCTGAAATAAACAGCGAAGAAGATGAGAAACCTGTAGTGGTACCTGTAATGATGTGTATGATAATGGTATGTGCATGTAATGATTTCAAAGACTTCGGGAAATTTAAATTTGCAAACCAAAATAAACAAAAACTTTATTAGCTTAAATTTGAAGGTTCAAAATGCCTTTAAGGCATTACAAATAAGTAAATAAAACAAATCTAAAACTAGAAAAGCAAAAGCAAAAGTCACATGGATGCTTTCTCTTTGTGCTGATATAATCATTGAGCACTCTTTCTTCCTGGAGCTGCCTGGTGAGCTTTAAAACCTTCCTCTCTTGTTCATGGAACTGGTCCCTGTAAGTATCCCGCTCATTCTTCAGCTGAATCCAAGACCTCTGTAACTCCCCAAGATCAGTGGGCATGTAAGGATAGAGAACTATGTAAGGAATGCCTTCTTCAGTAGTGGGCTCCACAATCACTGGTAATACGGCAACATAAGGCATCATAAGCTTTTGGGCACGAACTCGTACCCATTGGAGGTAAGGCTCCATAGGAATTAAAGTCTTAGGTCCCGAATCTTTGGTGTCAGATTTGTTTACCATTCCCCAAGCTTGTATGAACCTCCGGTAATACTCATTAACATCATCCTCATAGTTGAATACAATGCCCTCAATAAGTAACTCATGGGGACCATCCCTTCGAGCATGACCAAATTGTCGCAAAGCTAGACAAGGATTGTAAGTTATACCCTCTATGATACCAAGTAATGGGACATTATGGTACTCCCCATAGCGGTCAATAATAGCAATGTCTTCCATAGCTCGGGAACACCAAAGAATATTTGTATGAGCGAGTGACAGTATCCTTTGCGACCAACCCAAACCTTCTTCGTTCTTTGGTATATACTTAGGGAGGTGAGAAATAAACCACCTCGACAGTAACGGCATGCAGCACATAAAAGTCCCTCTTCTCTTCATGGTACGAGTATGGAGAGTGTGCAAAATATCTCCAAGCAAGGTAGGCACAGGGTTGCGAGAAAGAAAAATCTTGATAGCATTCACATCTACGAAGGAGTCTGGATTAGGGAAGAGAACTAAACCATAGATAAGAAGAGCCAAGACCTCCTCAAAAGCCTGAAAAACCAAATCATCCCAAAATAGTTGAGCCTTGTCTATCAGAAATTTGGCTAGAAAATCCTCGACTTCGCTTTGAGTTTCCCAATTGGATACCACGTCGGCCCATTTCAAATGCAAAGCTGAGGCAATGACTTCTGGCTTAGGAACTTCTTTTATACCTTTGAAGGGTACCTGTTCAAGAATGGGTATGCCTAATAGTTGAGAGAATTCTTCTAAGGTGGGTACCAACTGATAATCTGGAAAGGTGAAGTAGTGATGCTTGGGATCGAAGAACTGAAAAAGTACGCTCATCATCTGTTCATCAAAGTTTGAATAACCAGGCTGAGAAGTTGACCGTGTCTCTTAATGAAAGTAGAAGTTTTAGAAACTCTTGATACAAGCTCTTTGAGTTGGGAAGGTATCTTCACAAAGCTGATTCAGATAGTATTTCTACGCACGGAAGCCATGATCTGCAAAACAGAACAAAGATAAATTCCCTTGGTCTTTGAAATGGTTAGTGTAATGAAGTATGAATGCCATATTATGATGCATGATGTCATGATAAACCACAGGTATAGCAAGCACAGTTATTGCAAACACAGTCAAATCACACAAAGCCCTTAGGTTTAAGGCTTACATGAGGTCAAAGGTCATACCCTCTTGAAGTTAAGTTGGTTTCAAACCTGTCTTAGAAAAGTAACCGGGTTCTAGAGGATCTCAATATCACTGACCATCCTTTATCGGTCATGGTTTCAGCTCACGCAATATTTTCTTGTGGCTGAAATATTCCGAAAGTATGATCTCAATGAGTGTAGCATCGAGTATCAACCAGTTCTCAGCTCTACACTGAGGCCAGCTATCTCGCTACTTTCTAATGGCCAAGTTGTTCAACTAAGGTTCTAAGGTTCGTTAGTGCTTCATGACACCACGCAGCGGCCCCGTATTCTGCTCGTTTCACCATAAGGGATACCAATACCAACCAAAGTGCCACACCAATGTAGCTACTGCTTCAACTGTATCGGTCTATGACGTACAGTTCCCTCATAGTCTATTGCTACTTACCTAATGTTTCCAGTGATTTCTGGTAAACAACCGCTAGTCTTCCAAACTATCGAATAATCTTTCTTACTGTTATTCAATCTCTCTGGTAACTCACAGGATCGACTAGATTGATCCTAGGACTCCTTGGATATTAAGGTTACTCTCACAATCGAACAATTATTCATGGTTGCTATTGTATAAGTGTTTGGCTTACTTCGATCTCTCTTTCTAAGAGTCTAAAAATGTAGTCAAAATGTATATGAAAACTAAGTTATACGAATAAATGCTAATTGTAATGCTGATTGTAGAGACATATAAAACTGCATGAAAAATGAAGTAAATGGTTTCGACTTACAAAAACGTTTAACATAAAAGGTTTCTGGAATGTAGAAGTTTAAAATATTCAAAAAGGCGTTTAATGCAAGAAATCTGTAAATGATTTTAAGTAAAAGTATGCGCTTGAAGAACAATACTTGAAGGTAAAGGTTTTGAAAATGTGACAGTTCTCTGAAATATAAAGTGCTCGAAATATGAAGAAAACAGTAAAATGTAGAACTTTGAGGAAAAGACTTCGAAATGAAAAGATTGTAAATAGGAAAACTTGCAAATGTTATTTGACAAAGAGAAAAAAGGAAAGTACTGGAAATGGTAAAAGGCTTTTATTAAGTTAGAAATACATGGTGCTATCATACATACATTTCTCTTGCATTCGTTTCCCTTGCCATGTGGTAGTTTGAATGTTATTGAGTATTTTGTATAACAGATATGACACCCCGAAATCCTAATACTAAGACTTCTATTTATACTAATTCGACCCTAACGGTCTTGCTACAGGATTATGCCACGTTTCGAACATGCAAGACAATGCTTCTTTCATCTTTCCACGTGTCCCCAAATGCTCCAACATATAACTTTCAAACTTTGAAAGTCCCGCTTCCATTTGAATTTTAAATGTTTTTTGGTGTCTCTCTATTTCGAGCGTTCTTTCCAAACACAGCCTCGCTGTTGTTCCGAGACTCCTTTAACTATGTTCTCATAATTTCCGTTCGAAGCTTCACGCTTTGACACCCTTATTTGAAACACTGCTTCTGCAACTTCGAAATATGGCGTTTAATTCCATTTCGATCAGAACGTTTATCTCTTTTGGCTTCTAAATAATATTATCGAAATCTTCGGCCAACAAATTGCCCCTTTAAAATATGTATTTCGATTCCTTTGAGAAATACCTATTTTAAACATCTACACAAGATTTCGATAGGATTTTCGAATCATCGTAACATTTAATGCATTTGACTCCAGTCACATCAATCATAGCACCTTTTGGGTTCCTTAACCGCCCAGAGTCACTTCACAGCATGGTGCAGTTATAAGTAATGATTATTTTTAAATCACGCCTATTACCTATATCAACTTCACGCCACCTCTTCATCACACCAACCCATGATCTCCACGTATCACACCTTTACTCGGTGGATGTTTAAACTTCTCATTATAAAACATCAACTTAATCTTCCTTTTTTCTTTTTTACACTCTAAACCTTTCATACTCTGGATTTTTACCCTTCTTCTCTCATAAAACAATCTAAGCTTTCAAACAACAAAAATGTCTTCTTCCACCTCATCCCAACTCAAGAAAGTCTCCAAGAAGAAAGGAAAAACTACAGGAGCAACCATGGAGAGTAAAATTATCACCATTCAAGGCCAATCTGCTCTTGCTCCTCAAATGATTTCCAAAGAAAAAGAAATGTTGTACGCATCACAGGTACTCATCCCTACCCATGTTGCTGGTAAGAGGTTAGCCTTAAATGGCCCTCTTACAGTTTTTGAAATATTAAAGGACACCAGGACAATTTTTCCCGTCTGTTATAGCTTCAAACCCTTACTCAACAAAATGGATGCCCCTAGGGTAGTAGAATCTCTTAGTTCGAATACCGTAGAAACCCCAACTGTTCCTCCCAAGGACCCATTTGTTTTGGATTATGTAAAAAGCAATTTTAAGCCATTTCGATCTTGCCCTACTTCTGATATTGCTTATCAAAATTGGTTCACGAAAGTAGAAGCCAAGAAATCCCAGCAATGGGAAGAATTAGGCATTTATAACCTCATTAAGCTATCGAAACCTGGATTCACCTATAGCCATCCTCTGCTGTTTGCATCCCTTTATTTCTGGGATAGTACCTACAACACTTTCCATCTCCCAGGTGGAATGATTACCCCAACCTTCTTCGACATAGCGGCCATTACTGGGCTGTCGCCAGTGGGAGAAACTTATGTTCCTGACAACGAAGAGCACTCAAGCATAATTGACTTCGAAGTCAAGTTAGCCAGCTTTTCCAAATTTATCAGCCATTATCATGCTGAAGGGGACAATGTGTCTGACATAGAGCACATTGCTTTCTTAACCCTGTGGCTGTCTAGATACGTTTTCTGCAGTAGATCCCTGCAGGTAGCTAGTAGGTTCATTCCTCTAGCTAGGGATTTACACGAAAATCGCAAAGTGTGCCTAAGTGAATTACTCTTAGTTGACCTCTATGAGAGCCTGAGGTCAGCTGTTTCGAGCCTCAAATCCCACACCTCCAAAAACATTCTATTAGCTGGCCCATTTTGGTTACTCCAACTATGGCTAAATGCCATGTTCGAACCTTCTTTATCAACCGCCAACACCATAGATGAGCAAGATTCTGAAATAAGTGATAGGATAGTCGAAGGCACTAGGCTTCGAAGACTAACTCCTAATGATGACAAGGATGACTTCAAGGTTCAATTCTCGAAGTACATCATGATATTCTCCAAAAGGCACAAGTTCGAAGAGAGCATGGCGCCTTTTGCTTCGAGGGCTCATGGACCTTCTTGGTTCACCATGGCTCTCTCAGAAGCCATCAAGAGCAAGGAGATTCAGGATGTATGGAGAGCTTTCTTGCTACCTAGACTCATCTCTTCAAGGATAACCCCAGCCAAGAACCAAATTCTTCTTTTTGCCTACCAACCAAACTTCGTTTCGAGGCAGTTTGGCTTATGCCAACTGATTCCTGAACCTTTGTTCCAAACTGAGAGCGCCATCACTTCTGGTCGAACTTTCAAGGCAAGGGAAGCCAAGATCCAGCAAGAACAATATCAAGGCTTTGCCCAATTTGAGCTGATAGCCTTTGAACCCACCCATCTCGCGGCCAAAGGATTTCTGGAGTGGTGGATTAAGTTTTATCAAACTTGTATGTTCGATACACTTACAATTCGACAGAAACTAATTGATGCCTTCGATGTGCAGGTACCAGCAAAGAAAGGTATGTTTACTCATGCCAAAGAGATAAAAGCTTTTCAAAATTATTTTGAAACTACTTACGACCCCACGCACTTGGACTCCACTGTGCATCAAGCAGCTGAGACCTTGAAGGAAAAATTTAAACAAAAAGTTTCTAAGCTAAAACTTCCTTCAGGGCTGTCACCTGAGGATAGGTATAGGTTGGCATTCAAAATGCATCCACCTAAATTTCCCAGATTACCTACCTCAGAACTGGCTCTGGCTTGGTTTCCCCCATATCCATGGTGGTTTACTTGCAAAGAGATGTTCAAATATCTTCAAAGGAAACCAAAGCCATCTGAGACTGTGACATGGGCTCGATACTGGCTTCATGATTTCCCAGGACACCTTCGATACGACCTTTCTGCCATGTCAATTAAATCTGATCAAGGCACAGGTGCGAATGCTTGGGAAAAATCCCAAATGTCTTTTATTTTCCATATCTTTAACCTTTGCTTTAATTGTTTTGATTTTCAGCTATCAGGATAAAGACAGCTGCCTCGAAATCGAAGGAAGGGAGTGCCTCTCAAGCCTCCATCGAAACTACCGAAAAAGCTAATCCACCCGAAACAACTACTACTGCTGCAACTACAACAACAACAATAACGCCAACAACAACAAGTGCCCCAATTCCAACGGTAATCACTTAGTTTTTGATGTTTCGAATTCACTCAAGCTTTGTGGTTTATATCTAACTTCGTTAAAATTCGTTCAGACCAACAAGCTTCCTCCTACTACTCCCAAGAAGCGGAAACCAAGCACTACTGGGGAAGACCCCACGGCTGGAGGAAACTAAAATACCGCTTCAAAGAAGAAGCTAAAGAAAGCTACTCCTAAAAGCACTGTTCCGACTAGTGTCTCTGGACTCGACTCCAGGGATGCTGCTCCCTTACCTAAATCCAAAAATCCACCTTCGACCTCCAACCCAACGTTGGAACGCATAGCTAGTAACCTCTCCTCTGAGGGTCCACAGGTAAATCGAACTTCTTCTAAAAAATGCTTAACTTCTTATTACCTTGGTGAATGTTTTTCTTTAACATTATGCTGCTCTTTGCAGAACATTTTGAATCCCACTTCTACCATTTCGACCTCACCATCCAGAGCTGCTGCTCCGCTTAACTCCTCTCCTCAAAGAGATTCCAGCAACTTGGTCCAAAACAAAGGTTCTTCCAATGTGGAGGTTCTGGCTGGAACTTCTGAACAGCCAGATGACCAAGGTACCTCCATTCCTCTGAAAGAGGTGAACGAAACGATACTTCAAACGTCTGCAGAGGATTCGCAAAGGGTTCTTCAAAAATCCCCTCTTGAAACTCTTCAAGAGGACCCAAAGGATACTCAGACTGAAGAAGAAAAAGCTGATTCTGGGCGAGGAGCCGACGAATCTGCAGACGAAGAATCTGAGGAGGAAAACGCCAATGACGAGGAAAACGTCAATGATGGTTCGACTGCCGGGACGGAGTCTAACGCAAATAGCGGCGAAAGGGATGGTATCGAAGTGGTAGATTTGGACGAGGATGAAGAAGACTAAGAGCACGAAGCAAATGAAGGGGATGGTGATGCAATCAACGAAACCCTAGAGGTTGAAACAAACGTGGTTCCCCTACGCGTGGAATTCCCCCAATCCTCTCCGTCTCGAATGACTGACGAGGAACTGGCACTTCTGAGGCGAAATGACCCCATTGGGTACATGAAGGCAAAGTTGGCTCAGAGGGACGTCCCACTCGCTAGGGCTGGCACAAGTTCAACCAGCTATCCTCTTCCCACAGATGAAAGAGTTGTTCTTCTCAACAAAATTAGGAGAACTATTCTCAATGTGGATATATTCGAAGTGCTTAAGCAAGATAGTACTGCTTGCTATACTATGAAGGAGCTGCTCACAAAGGTCAATCTTTCCAACTGCTCCTTGCCAGTTAATACTCTCTTGTTTGATCTTCAGAATTTGCTGGACAACGTAACTGGCTACCTTCTCCAAGACGAATCTGCTGCCAAGAAGGTTCACGAGAAACGCATTGCCATGGATGCCGCTTATGAACAAGCTTCGAAACTTTCTCAAGAAGCTGAGGATCAAGCTATGCATCTGAAGCAGGCGAAAACTGAATATGAGGCTCGAGCTGAGTCCATTCTTATTTGGGAAAGGCAGATTCTGGAACTTCAGCAGAAAGTTAAGGAGGCTAAGGAACAACAACTAGCCTTCGAAACTAATCCTGCAGGTAACCAATTCGAAGAGCTTCTCAACCAGGGGCTTGCAGAAATGGAAACTGCAGAACAACTTAAAGGAGAAGTGGCAACCTTGGAAGGTGCCAGGCGGTTCGCTCAGCAGAAACTTGAAACATTTCGGAGCACCTTTAATCGATTGAAAAATAATGTTTATTTCTAGATTTTGATGTTTATCTGACCATATCTTTGGTTTTTTACATGTAATATTCGAACAACGCCATTTTGGCATTCTATCTTGCCATCTTGGCTTTTTATGATATTTTGTTTACGTTGTTACTATTCGAATCTCCCGCGGGCTTGGCTTATATTTCTTTAAATATTTCCCATTAACCTTTAGGACACGTTTATCATCCAAGAGTTCTTCGACTTCGTATGCATTGTTTGAGAATATTTTTAATATTCGAAAAGGTCCTTCCCAATGAGGTGACCATTTACCTAATGCTTTATTCTTCTTATCCATAGGCAATATGACTCTCCAAACCAAGTCATTAATAACGAATACTTTTTTCTTCACCCTTTTATTGTATGTTCTGGCCACTCTTTCTTTTTGCCTCATCAAAATTTCCAACGCATGTAATCTAATTTCGTCCAACTCAACTAATTCATTCATCATCATTTCCCAATATAATGCAGCTGGAATTTCGTTTTGTTTCTGAATTCGAACTGATTGCAGATGAATTTCTACTGGTAACACTGCATCATGACCAAATGTAAGTTGGAAAGGCGTAGTGTTAGTGGCTTCCTTAGGAGATGTTCTACAAGCCCATAACACTTGGTCCAGAGTTTTGTGCCAATTTCTTGGCTTCTTGCCAACATGCTTCTTGATTAATCCTATTATTACTTTATTTGCTGCTTCGACTTGTCCGTTTGCTTGAGCATAATATGGTGTTGATGTTAGCAATCTAAACCCCATTTCTTGGGCAAATCCTTGCATCTTTCTACCAGTAAATACAGAGCCTTGGTCTGTAGTTATACTTTCTGGCAATCCAAACCTATAGATAATGTGCTTTTGTATAAATTCGATAATTGCTTCTTGATCAGCAACTACCAAAGGTATAGCTTCGATCCATTTGGTAAAATAATCTACTCCCACCAAGATGTATTTCTGCCCTTTAGACGAAGCAGGGTTTATTTCTCCTATCAAATCCAATGCCCATCCTCTGAATGGCCATGGTTTGATGATCGAATGCAACTCACTTGCAGGGACATGTTGAATTCCTGCATGTTTCTGACATTCCTCACATCCCTTAGCAAAGTCTATGCAATCTTTGAGCATGCTAGGCCAATACAAACCATATCGAAATAGCAACCATTTCATTTTATGGCCTGCTTGGTGTGCCCCACATGCCCCATTATGGACTTCAGACAATGCTAAGTATGCCTCACTCTCTCCTAGGCATTTCAATAATACACCTTCTTGGGTCTTTTTGAACAATTCGTTCCCCATGAGGAGATATGGCAATGCTCTATATTTTGTTTTTCTGTCCACTTTTAGAGTTGGGTCTGCTAAATAACTCCTCAATGGACTCCGCCAATCTGCGTCAGACAAAGTATTGATGGCTAGTATTTCGAACCCCTGTTTCTCAGCATATCCCAATCTCATATTTTCCAGATCCGATGGTGTGAATCTAGTGGCCATAACTCTTCCCCTTATTTCGACCAAATCTTTAAAGTTCTTGGTAGACACTTTATAACCTGAAGCCAACTGCGCTAAGTCATTTGCTTCTTGGTTCTCTAATCTTGGTATGTGTTGAATATCCATGTATTCAAACTTCCTTAATAGCCTATTGACTATGACGAAGTATACCATTAAATTTTCCTTTATGCACTTGTATTCCTTTGTGATTTGTTTGACCACCAATTCAGAGTCTCCTTTAATTTCGACTCTGGTTGCCCCCAATTCCAACAAAGCTTCAAGTCCAACAATGAGCGCTTCATACTCAGCTTCGTTGTTCGAACAACGAGGACCATCCAATTTATACTTGAAAAATGGGGTATCAGATTGACTGCAGCACCCCCATCCACTAGAACTTTGTTCACACCATGGACACCTACTTTCGCCCGAATGAAAAGTGGCTTGAGATGATTCTTCATTGCAGGTTCTGGACGTTCGAAGAACGCATTTTGTTCCTCAACAGCCCCATTGTCCATCACGTAGTAGCACACGGGCCTATGTTTCATTAAATCTGTGGTATCTTCCTCCTCATATTCATTGATTTCGGTTTCCTGCCCAAATTCGCAGGGAAGCACAGACACCACGTTACAGTTTAAGTTGAATGACGACTCCCCCTCTGATTCGAAGTTATCTGTTATCATATCTTCGTCCTCTTCCGGGCCTGGAGTGTATTCCTTTGGTTCGTCTCGTTGGTCTTCAGAAAAAAGCCTCCTATTGACTGGAGGTTTATCTTCAGTTTGATTTTTTGGTTTGTTGGTGCTCGATTCACCTTGTATTTTCGTTGAAGCATCCCCTTTGTTTGCCACAGCTTCCCTCTCAGCCTTTCGAATCCTTTGTTGTCTACGCCACTGGGATCTTGACATGGGGTTCCTTCCTTTGTAATTCTCTAATCTCACTTCCTCCCTTTTTTGTGTGTTGAATTGCCTCATGTATGTCACAGCATGGCGTGCATTTCGTTCAGCACTCCTCCATCTGTCTTTGCCTTTGTCATTTCTGACTTGTAGCCATCTATCGGTTGGCACTTCAGCAGGGAGTTTGAAAGTCACTCTTCGAGCAACTTTGGGGTGAGGGCTATCAGGCCTTCGCTGTTTGTATCTGCTGTCGAAATATGGGCCCATCTGGGCAGTTTCTTGATGGTTCCAGCAAGGGGCGAAGGGAATCGTTTCGAAGGCCCTGGCCATGCTTTGGTCATACACAGCAGAACACCTTGGGAAAATCAAACACTTGGTTGCCCCTTTGTAGCAGCGAAAAACAAACTCCAGCAAACTCTCTCCAGCCTTGGGATAGCACCTAAAAAGCTGGTTATCCTGGCGCCAATTGTTGCCAGTTCGAGCCCTCTGTACCCTTTCGAAATTTGCAGCAATTCTTTGGTTGCAGAGGATGCTGCACCTAGGGCACAATATCATGCCTGGATCTCCTTTGTGGCATGTCATGAGATAGTCTTTGAGACTAGCATCTCCAGTGTGATTATCCCCCATTCTGTACTTTTCTTTTTCTAAGTATTTTTCCACTTCCTCCATCTCAGAGCGGGGTCTTTTCATATCCACCATATTTATTTCCACATCCCCCTCTTTAGTTTCGTCATCGCCCCATCCTGTGGGCTTTATATCTTCAATCTGGACCTTCGAACTCTCTGGGGCAGAATATTTGACCAGATAGTCAAATTTTCCACTGGGTTCCCCTAGAGTGTCCCATATTTCCTTCTGAGGGGGAATTGGCTGCGTAATTTGGACTTTCTCCAATTCCAGCCTCAAGCCCTCAGTGACTTGTGTTAATCCTTCGTTTTGATTCCCTTGGCCTTCAGTAGCCTGGGTTTCTCCTGCAACAGCCACAGGTGCAGCAATCGAAGTGTCTAGCGTATTCTGGATGTCTTCAGTGACTTCCTTGCTGACTTCGACCATCACCCAGTTTTCGACTCCAGTGTCCTTCTCTTCTGTTAGGGCGTCACTTCGATCAGTTTCCACCATGTTGACCTCTCCAATGCATGCAGGCTCAGAGTAGTTGGTGTCTGCGACGTCCAAAGGATCTTCGTCCACTTTCATCTTCACCTTATCAGCAAACTTTAGTCTGCCATCTTTGATCGCGTTTTGAATCAAGTCCCTGAAAAGAAAACATTGTGAGGTCTTGTGGCCTAGGAAACTATGATATTTGCAAAATCCCCTCTTCTTCCTCTGATCCAAAGGAGGTATTTTGACATTTGATGGCACAATTAGTTGGCCGTCCTTGACAAGCAAGTCAAAAATTTCGTCACACTTAGTGACGTCGAAGGTATAAACCTTCTTTGGAAACTTGTCACTTTTCTCATTTTCAACAATATCTTTCCCTTTTGTGGGAACTAACATTTTGCAGGAGTAAGGCGGGGCCTGTTTTAATTCAGCGAGGTCGATTTCGACCTCTTCGAATTCGAATTCAGGATATTCTTCTACTTCCTCAGTCCCAACATAGGAAATCCTTTCTTTCTTACTATTCTTAAAGACTCTGGCTTTTTCGGCCTTTAGTCTTTCGACCTGTCGAACCCTATCGGCTAACTGAGCCATATCCCTCAAATACTGAGTGTCTAGTTTCTTTCGAATAGAATAATCCAAGCCCCCAGCGGCCATTTCGACTAACTCATGTTCAGGCACTACTGTGTAACATCTGGATTTCAACAGCCTAACTCTATTCAAATAATCATCTATGGGTTCGGTGAACTTTCTCTTAACACTGGCCAATTCCTTCAAACTTATTTTCGATTGTCCCATGTAAAATTGTTCATGGAATAATCTCTCTAAAAGAGCCCAAGTGTCAATAGACCCAGGAGGCAACGTGGTAAACCAAGTGAAGGCGTTTTTTGTTAAGGAACTTGGGAAGTATTTGATCCTGAGATCTTCATTATTGGCTATATCTCCCGCTTCGGTTAGATATCTCGCTATGTGTTCGACTGTTGACTCATTGGTATCCCCAGCGAACTTTGTAAATTTAGGGACTTTATATCCCCTTGGTAAATCAGTATGCATTATACAATCCAGTATAGGAGAAGCGTAATTTGGCCTCCTCATTCCCGTGTTGAGGCCATTCTGGGCCATGATCCTCTCTATCATGGTGGTTAGGTTATTTTCTGCCAAGATGTTATCGTTTCGAATCCTATGAACGACGGCATCGGCATCTTGATTTCGACCAACCAAAACAACTCCCCTAGGTTGCTCTTCTCGAAATTCTGGGGCTTCTGGCCTTTCGATCCTTGCCCCTGGTTCCATAACTTCCCTTTGTGGACCCGGGATTATTGGGGCTTCTAACCTTGGTGCTCTGGCCCCTAAGTTAACTTCTTCTCTGGGTGGTCTATGAATTGGGTCGTTAGCAATTTGTTCTATAACAGGCATGTTTGTTCGAAATCCCGCCTGGTTCTGCCTACGCCTTTCTGTGGGAGCAAAGAAATATGCTATTCGACTCATATTGTCAGCGTTTTCCCTGTTCGTCACAGTCACATTCTGAACTATTGGGGCAAATATTTCCTGCATGGTTTGCGCTAACACCCCTATCATATTGTGGTTGCTGTCATCCATCAATTGCCTAAAAGCCAACTGGTTATCTGTGGTTAGGATAGGCAACATGCTATAACCCACTGACCCTTGGTTATTTGTCATAAACTGATTCGCCCCAGACCCAGATCCTAGTTGTGGAGATGAATTCAATGTGGAATTGTGTAAACCTGCCATAAAAGATGTTGGCATTCCGTAAGAAGAACTTCTAATTCTATTCCCATCGAAGCCGGGTGGTCTAGTTAATGGTGTGGCGAAATGGGATTGTGTCCCTGATGGTGGAACGAATCCCCCAGGGTAGCCCATGGTTCCAGTATTTCCTAAGATCGAACTATTAGTTGATATGCCACTTACTCCATTGGTGGCTATGTTACTGGTTGAAGATGCAACAGACTGTGCATTCAAAGGGATTACATTAGATGTTCCGCTCGAAAGGGACGCGTTAGTGCCTGTTGCATGTGGGCCACCTTGATCTCCTTGTTGATTGTCTGAATTAGACATTTTGTCCAAACGTTTTCTTCTGGATAAAGGTTGGTTGTTGTTGGTTATCTTACCACTTCTCAGGTTCATAAAATAGCAAACTTCTTAGGTTCCTACGTTTTTGTAATGGCTACGTCTCGACAATCCTTAATTCTGATATCCAATTATTGGTCCCACCGGGTGTGCCAATTTGTTTCCAGTGATTTCTGGTAAACAACCGCTAGTCTTCCAAACTATCGAATAATCTTTCTTACTATTATTCAATCTCTCTGGTAACTCACAGGATCGACTAGATTGATCCTAGGACTCCTTGGATATTAAGGTTACTCTCACAATCGAACAATTATTCATGGTTGCTATTGTATAAGTGTTTGGCTTACTTCGATCTCTCTCTCTAAGAGTCTAAAAATGTAGTCAAAATGTATATGAAAACTAAGTTATACGAATAAATGCTAATTGTAATGCTGATTGTAGAGACATATAAAACTGCATGAAAAATGAAGTAAATGGTTTCGACTTACAAAAACGTTTAACATAAAAGGTTTCTGGAATGTAGAAGTTTAAAATATTCAAAAAGGCGTTTAATGCAAGAAATCTGTAAATGATTTTAAGTAAAAGTATGCGCTTGAAGAACAATACTTGAAGGTAAAGGTTTTGAAAATGTGACAGTTCTCTGAAATATAAAGTGCTCGAAATATGAAGAAAACAGTAAAATGTAGAACTTTGAGGAAAAGACTTCGAAATGAAAAGATTGTAAATAGGAAAACTTGCAAATGTTATTTGACAAAGAGAAAAAAGGAAAGTACTGGAAATGGTAAAAGGCTTTTATTAAGTTAGAAATACATGGTGCTATCATACATACATTTCTCTTGCATTCGTTTCCCTTGCCATGTGGTAGTTTGAATGTTATTGAGTATTTTGTATAACAGATATGACACCCCGAAATCCTAATACTAAGACTTCTATTTATACTAATTCGACCCTAACGGTCTTGCTACAGGATTATGCCACGTTTCGAACATGCAAGACAATGCTTCTTTCATCTTTCCACGTGTCCCCAAATGCTCCAACACATAACTTTCAAACTTTGAAAGTCCCGCTTCCATTTGAATTTTAAATGTTTTTTGGTGTCTCTCTATTTCGAGCGTTCTTTCCAAACACAGCCTCGCTGTTGTTCCGAGACTCCTTTAACTATGTTCTCATAATTGCCGTTCGAAGCTTCACGCTTTGACACCCTTATTCGAAACACTGCTTCTGCAACTTCGAAATATTGCGTTTAATTCCATTTCGATCAGAACGTTTATCTCTTTTGGCTTCTAAATAATATTATCGAAATCTTCGGCCAACACCTAATGAGTGCCCCCAGATACGGGTATAGGATCTATAGTAACCCCAAACAAAACCCTCAAAAATAAAGCAAACAAAGCAATCAAGAGAAGAAATTTTAATGACCTAGATCCTAAGGTATACCCCACTTATAATTCCCCAGCAGAGTCACCAGTTCTGTGATACAGTGGCAGAACCGACTGTTTAATACTGGTTTGCATTTTGCGTTTTGTGTTTGCAAAATGTCGCGGTAAGCAAGAGTCACCACCGACTTTTATTTCATCCAACCGGAAAGGAAAAAAGTACAGAAAAAATCCTTTTTTGAGATTTTGAGTACGGGGGGGTAGATTATAGAAAGGGAAGGTGTTAGCACCCTTTCTATCCATGGTTTTCCATGGGCTCTTAGGTACTTTCTCATTTTTCAAATTGCTTGTGTTTGTGTACTTGTTTTTTTTTTTTAAATGTTTTACTTCATGATAACCCTTGTATCAGTCCTCAAGGGTGTGATGAAGTTGTTTTGAACATTTGTTTGAAATATGTAAGTGTGAAAAGTTTTAATTTGAGCAAGTACCTACTAGTATCTACCTACTCGAAAAAAGATCATTTTTATTCTTGTTTCCTTTAGACAGCGCTATCCCACTATTGAGAAATAGGTAGCACCGTCGTTGGAGTTGTAAGGGTCAATTCAAAAGGGACGTACAGTTACTAAAGCAATATTATGACACCTTAGTAGTAACCCTAGAGTCTTAAGATCTTCTTCGAGGCAACATTTCCGAGGCAACATTTCCGAGGCAACATTCGAATGGGACACTTGATCTTTTTAGACGGGAGGGTAACCACTAAGACACCCTATGCTTAATGATCGTTTACCGAAGGCAACCGAAGTGAGAGTATACCCTAAGAGTGAATATGTGCGAGTGATTTATTTTCAGTTTATTATCTTTGCACATTAGGGTTTTCTAACCATTTTAATTTTGTCATGCATTCTTGCCATACAATCCTATTAGCATTCATCTAACAGTTGATAATTGCAGAAATTTAAAAGTGCAAAAATATAAAACCTAACTATTATAAGGCTTCGGGGAGGGGTATTAATTACATAACCAAGAATCGGGGAAAGGCGGTAAGTAAAAACCCTAGTTAAAACTATTACATCCTCAAAACAGTTACAAACATAATAAAATAATTAAATGCGCATGGTAAGTTAAATGTGAGGCGATTAGGGTTTTGACCCTTGACTATTCCTACTTGCGATTGATTAAAGAAAAAAATGTTTTTGTTTTTTTATCATGTTTTGTTATTTGAGAAAATAAGGAATAATTGAATTAAAAAAAAGGAATCTAATTACTAATTAACTTTAATTAAGAAAAATAATTAAGTTAACCTATTTTTTGTGTTTTTGTTTGGGAAGAGAAAATAATTATATCAAGAATTTAAACCTAATTTTATAATTGCTTTTAATTGTGAAAAGAAGAATTAAATTACCCTAAATTACATTTAAGTTAATTAATAAAAAAAATAAATTTAATAAAAAAACAAAATTTTAATTTTGTGAATTCTTGATTTTATGATTTTTATGAAAAAAAAATGATTTTTAAAAATAAAATAAATAAATAAATTGAAAAGAATAAAGAAAAATAAGAAAATAAAAAAATTTAGGACTGGGCCTGTTGTCTTGCTGAAAGAGGGGTGTCAATATGAATATCTTTGGCCCATTAAGCTCCCAAGCCCAGTCAGCGTTGGATCTAGCACATCGTTGACTTTGAGGAATACCATGGACCTTCATTGCTGGCACGTTGGATCTGACTATGCTGGGCATCCAGTGGCCAGGCGTTGAGGGTGTATGGAAGGCGTGTGAGGATGTGTTGCATTGGATTTGCCTGAAACAATCAAGAAAATAATAAAATGCACACGCCTGGGATCGAACCCAGAACGTGTGCATCAAAGGCATTCCTTCCAACCATCTGCACTAGATTGTTAACTTGTAAGCATAATAATAATAATAAAACATAATATGAGAAAAACAAAAGAGTTGATTCCAAAGCGCGCGAAAGTTCAAACGGGTCAGTGACATGCTGCCACGCCATCGTCTTCTTCATGGATTCCTTCATTTTAGAAAAAGAGACTTTTACCTACAGACGTCCACTGTAGGTATAACCCTACACATCTCAAAAATTGCATACAAGCAAGATAAATGAAAAGTAGTGGTACCAATCAACTCGTCTCATCCTCACGAGCATCATGGTACCTGATTCAAGGCCCAATTTTTCCTGCATCAAGAAACCCTAAACAAGAACATAAAAACCCTAACAATGGCAGGTGCATGTATAAGCTTCGAAAATGCAATTAAACCATCATGTTAGCTTGCAAACATGATAAAAATCACAAATATGACAATTAAAGGTGCTAATGATGTGTAAATTGTAATAATCAAATTTGAAAAAGCTTGCAAACCGCGTGAGGTGTAGAGACGAATTCTGAGAGTTTTAGACCTTGCAAATGGTTGAGATGGCTTCAGTGCACGCGCAGGATGTGATGGCTGGCCTTGAATTGCTTTGAGTCGTCCCCTAACCTGAAAACCGGATCACACTCTTTGCCAACTTTTTTGAGTTTTTTTCTATGCCTCTCACGACCTCTAACCCCTATTTTTTGATCTGGAATTGTTCATTATATAACGTAGAGTGAATTAGGTTAACAAACTTGGACTAAATCTTTGCATTTATCCAGGATTTGATTTCATTTGCAAGCTATATGATAAGTTTCTATTTTGAGCCAAATCATGCCTTTCTTGTACCAATTTCCCTTGATTCGATTTGATCATGTTAACTCAGCATATCTTAATTGCCAATCTGTCAAAAAACAAACCAAATCATATCTTTGTTAATTTTCATCATTTATTTGATTTAATTCACTTTTTAATTAATGAAAAATCAAAATAAATTGAAAAATGAAGCACATAATGGGTGAGTGAACATTTGAGTCGTGGACCACATTATAATTTAGGTGCAAGCATAAAAAGTTGGGCCCATTTAGCAAAAAATGCAAATTTGAGCACATTTGACTTTTGGTAATTTTGCAAAAAATGGTCAATTTGGCCAATGCATAACTCTCTCAATTATGATCCTAGAGAGGTGTTCTTGGACTTTTTAGAAATCTTAGGATGTCCTCTAAACAACCCTTTTGTTATCATCTCAAATGAGTCTTCTATTTTCATGTATGAGGCTTTGACCCAAAAGGTGTTTTTGTTGACTTTTCAAAAGGCCCTATAATGTCAAAATTCATAACTTTTTGTGAGTGCATATTCTGGACTTGGGAGATGAAGATGAATTGTAGGTAATTGAATCCTATTCAAAATGAGCTTTGGATGGGTCATTTCTTATAAAGTATGAGAAATTTATGCTTGGTCAAAGTTGGGTTGACTTTTCCTATAAAACCCTAATTTAGCAACTTTTGGGTTTTGATGAATTGTGAGCAATCCTTGAGGAATCATGAACAACCCTTGATAAAATGATGGATAATACTTAAAAATGAGTATGTTGACCAAAAATTTTGAAGTTTGACTGTATATGGGCCACAGTTGACTTTTGACCTAGTACAGTTGATTTTTAGACATTTGAGCAATTGATTGAGCAAACTTCTTCTGCAAGGCTTGAAACTTGACATGGATGATATTGAGAACATATTAGGACAATGGTGATAATTTGAGTCCTTTGTGGTTCACACATCTTGATGAAGATGGAAACCTTAATTTGAGGTATACTTCCTTAGGAGAGAGTTTGTCTGGTCAACTCTTGGGCAACCTTGAGCAAATTGGGGACCTCACTTGACATTTGTTGAGTAAAATGAGAGGGAAAATTTTGGGGTACAACACCCCGAAATGATTTCAAGACCATATTCACAAGTAATGATCGTAGTATTTTGTAAACAAGTCTGAGAAAAGAAAAAACATAATTTGAAAGATGCGAGGAAAGTCAATGTTTTATTGATATGCCTCTGAATAGGAGAGAATACAAGATGTAATTCCTAGAAAGAGGTAATTAAAGAAGGTTTTAAAACCTCAAATGGCAATAAAAATGATAATTGCTACTGTTGTTCTCCAATATCCTTTTAATGATCTCACCTCCTTTGCTTCTGAATTGTATGATCCAGATCTATCTCTCCCTTTGTGGTTCGTAGTCGCGGTTCTTAGATCACAGTGTTTTTGTTCTTTATTTCTTTGTATGAAATCCCTAACTTTTTCCTGGATTGCCCTTTCAGGTTTTCAATCCACCGGGATGATTTTTTCGTTTATATGCCCCTAATTATTGCCTGGATAGCCCTTTGGGGTTTTCGATCCACCGGGACGCTCCTTTATTCATAAGTCGCCTGTTTAAGGTTCGAGCATAGTGAGCTTCTTATACATAGTGTTTTTGACTGCGTCTGAGTTTTTCTGTATGCGTTAGTTCCTCCCCAACCATTATTGTGGAGACAAGATTACCACCGGAGGATGTTGTTTTGACTATGTACGGACCTTCGTAATTGGGGGTCCGTTTACCACGTGAGACGAGGCGAGGTAGCGGAATCTTCTTGAGTACCAGACCATTCGCGATTCATCTTGTACAGTATACTGTTACTCAGAAGGAATTCCGAGGCTAATTTTCGTAGGGTTTTCTTACCAATGCTAGAGCCATTTTCTAGATGTCCTTATTTTTCGAGGCACTTCTTGATGTCGTAAAACTAAGGCTTGTTATATTGTCATTTTTTAATAGCAAGACAATATGCAGGCTCTTCGAAGTGTCTGTTTGTGATGCGTGGTTCGTGTTTTGACCAAGTTACTTTGAACATAGAAGATATAGTTGCCAAGGCGTCTGTCATTTGACTTTCTTCTTGTGGGATGTGACTGAAAGTGATCTTTGCAAATTTCACAGTCAGTTTTCAAAACATGATCTCGATATGGGATCAGTTTTGGATGTTTAGTATCCCATTCTCCATTGACTTGGTATATGGCTTGTGAGCATTCTTTGGAGAAGTCAATATTGCCCCTATATCGTGCCCCAGTGCATTTGAAGCCTCGTCGAACGCGGATACCCAACATGCCCCTGGCTCGGATTTTTCGTCACATCTTGGTATTTTGTAGTTGCTTATTTTTACAGTACCATCTATATTTGGCCTTGGCCTGTTTTCGTAGATATGCGTAATAACTTGATTAGCTTTTTTTGGCTCCGCTCTTTATATTTCCCCTTAGCTTGTTTTCTTCCAGGTCTTCCCTTGTGCTCAGATTGATGGCCCTAACAACCTCTTGATATGGTTGCATATTGTTAGCTTTTCTTTTTATTTACTTCGCCATTTTCTCAGAGAGTTCAAGATCTTTATCATCTTCCTCTTTAGCTTGGTCGATGGGAGCATCAAAATTATATCGGATCGCAGCAGTAGCATTACCGGTGGTTTTGGGTATAAATTTCACCTTTACCATGTTTTGGTGCAGATTTAGTATATGAATATTTGAAAATGCATGTGCAGAGAAAGTATTGCCATTTTTAAATTTAAGATATAAATGCAAGAGAAAGGCAGGGATCTTGATTAAAAACAAAACATAACTTTTATTAATCATAAATATTGTCTGAAACAAAAAAGGGAAACCCTTACAAGCAACCCCTATGCCTCGGGCTTGACATAGGTTCTTTCGAAAACAAGAAAAATTAATTAGGAAAGAAAAAAGATCTCAGGAATCTCCACGGCCGTCCATCTTTTGAGTTTTTCTCCTGGGGCGCATTCTTGGATAAATTCAGTTGCCCCTTGGGTGTTGGCCTTGTTGGATATTTATGCCACATGTTTGACATGCACTACTCCACTGTTTGTTGACAAGAGTCTCTTGGATTGGAGGAATTTGTGCTTCTCCCTTCAGAGTAGCTTTATATTTTCCTTTAGGGCATTGTCCGAACTGGACTATCCCCTGGCCCCCTAGCCTTTGTAGAGCTCTTTCGAGAGCTTCATTGTGTTCTAGCGGGAGTCCACATTCCAACAGATATGAGTTTATCGGGGTTTTTGCTAGTCTGCTTGCCCCAGAGTCAGTGACTACTTCGATTGCATTTATTGTCAGTCCATTGTGCGACAACATAGGGTATGATGTGATGTCGGGCTTCTCGAAAGTGATGTCTTGAGAATCCAACAAATCATGCACCTTCTGTTTGAAAGGCCAACACTGTTTTATGGTATGTCTAGGAGAATTAGCGTGATACTCACATCTGAAGTTGGCATCGTATCTTCGTGGGAGTGGCCCGACTGGTGGAGCTAGAGGCTTGAGTCCACTAAGGATGCCTTAACAAGCTGTTGTAATAGCTGACTGGGTGGCATCGGGAGTGGATCAAATTTCCTGGGTGGCCTTCTTCCTTGCTGCTGCCCTTGGGGGATCACTAATGGTTGTTAAACTATGGGTTGTGGCGCTACAACATTAATCTCTCCCTCATTTCCTTTGGTGAAGTTCGAAGCAGGTCATTTTGAATTATAGGGAGCATTTGATGGTCCCCCTGATATCTTCCCACTTTTTATCCCGGTCTAGATTCTTTCTCCAATGGTTACTAGGTATGAGAACCCCGAAGAGATACTTCCAACCATCATCTCATAATACATCCCGTGCAAAGTTCCCATAAACGTGTCTACTAACTCCTTCTCTAACAGTGGTGGTTGCACACGGGATGCCAATTCCCTCCATCTCTGAGTATACTCCTTGAAGGACTCTTCTTTCTTCTGGGACAAATTCTAGAGTTGCATGCGGGTAGGCGCCATGTCCAGATTATATTTGTAATGCTTTAGAAAAGCATTAGCAAGATCTTCCCAGGTTCGAACATGTGTTCGCTCCAATTGCATGTACCAGTCTGAAGATGCCCCACTCAGGCTATCTTGAAAATAATGAAGCATCATCTTCTGATCATGGGCATGGGCATGCATCTTCCTGCAATACATATGAATATGATTTCTTGGACAAGTGAGCCCCTTGTATTTTTTAAAGTCAGGTGCTTTGAAATTTGGTGGAATCACCACATTAGGAACTAGGCCCATTTCGAGAGCGTCTACTTCGAAAGCGTCGAAACCCTCCACAACTTTTAGTCTTTCCTCCAGAGCTTTGTACTGATTCATCGCCAGTGGATTATCAACAACATGATTACCAGTCGTCTTTAATGGCGCTTGGTTGGCATCCTCTGGGTCGTGGTCTCCGTATTGCAGGTCCAAGTAGTTGTCTGTATTATTGGTTGGAATCTGTAGGGTATGTGATGCCCCTGCTTTTGGTGGCGGTAGGACAAACCCTTCAGTTTCAGCTTCATGTTGGGCCACGATGGACTTTTGGAGTCCTGCTTCTGGCTCTTTCCTCAGTTGGTGACCGCTTGATGCACCAATCGTTTGGGCTACTTCTTCGAAAGCTACCCTGGGAATCGGGTCTTGCCTGTCAATAATGTTCTTTAAAGCTAGGAGAACTTGACTCAGATCTCCTTTCATTAAAGTAACATCACCCTTTACTTGGTTGAGATCCTCTTTGAATGCAGCCTGATTTTCCTCGATTTTCTCCATTGCTTTTTGTTGATATGCGCTTGTTTGATATGGAGGCCAAGGAGGTGGAGATCTTCTCCTACCAATGGTTCAACTGGAGAGATGTTTTTTTGAAAAAAATGAGTTTTGACGTGATATACGGGTGTTCGTGAATGCATGTGTACGAACAAATGTGTATGAACATGAAATGGTTTCTTGTGTTAAATGTCTTATTCACTTGGATACATGTTTATCTTTTATTATTTTACTTGGCGACTATCTTTAAAATAGATACACAAACAATGTGTGGAAACAAAGCCTTTATTGAAGGTAACGTAATTCAGATATTGAAAAATATTACAATCTTAAGTCAAAACTGTATTTGCATGAAATCCGGCAAAACAGAAATAAGTCTTCTAGGCGCGCCTGCAGATATCTACTTTTGAAACCATCCACTGTTGCTGGACAAAATTTGAGAAAGTTTTTCAGCATGTTATTTCCCTTTTGTGGCCTTGATTTCAGCCATGTTTGGCGCACTGGCGCGGACAAGTTATTTCCTTCGGTATCCATATTTTAAAGACAGCCACCGAGATCTCGATTTTGTTTTTTTGTACCCCGTGAATAAGACAAAGAAACAAGTGACGAATATATGAAATGCATGACGAATACATGAAATGTATGAATGTGTGGGTGTAAGGTTGAAAGACGGGGTTTTGTGATAAGTACCCTCATAAGGTAGGTTCCTTAGTTTTGATCTACTGTAAATCTACCCTCCCAGGAGGTGGTTTCCTTAAGGGTATCATGAATAACACCGGAGGGAAAAGGCACAAGGGCCTCCCTTAGGTGGAGCCTCTTTACGGACCGAAACTTTCGTCTCAAAGTCGTGAAAGGTCTCGTCATGAGATTTTGGCTTAAGGTTGTTACAAAGAGTCATAGGTGACCTTCCAAAGTCCTACTCGTCAAGAGGATATCTCTCGATAAGTATTCCTTTTTCGGAAGTTCACCGACTCTAGGCGAAGTTATCACATAAACCCGTAGGGATGATGTACCCCCTAAGCTAATAAACGAGCCTTCTTTCTAAGGGTTATAATGGAAATATTTTTGAGATAGAAAAATCCCGCCACGCAGTAAATATATGATGATAAGAGAATTTGACAGTAAATAGATAAATGCGATAAAATAGATAAATGCAATAAATAAATAAAGCGAATAAAAATAAGAAACCCCAAAAATACCTAAACCTAGGGTTAAGAAGAGTCCCTAACATAGTCGCCAGCTGTAGCGACTGGTTTTTTTTAATCAGAGTCACCACTATTAGTTTTTATCCTAGGGAAGAGAATCTAACAGAAAACCCTAATTCGCAGACAAAGATTCTAGATTTCAGACTCAATTAGACGAAAGGAAGGTGTTAGGCACCTTTCACCCACCTTGTTCATAAGGATATTAGACTCTAGGTTTAGGTTTGGGGTAAACTGGATTTTAAGTTTTAATTAGAAAGACTCGCCACGATTTTTGATTGTATGCCTACGTATCCTCTTATGAGGAATCAGAGTCCTAATTTGTAGTTAGTATGGGTTGGTGTTTTTTAGAGATTTGCAAACCTATTTTGAATCACTTTGCGCTCAGTCGGGAGTAGTGATTATGGAGATTTTGACTGAATGCGTAGTAAGTCAAAACTAGTTTGAAACCCTTTTGCAAAAAGACAGTTGATTAACTTAGTTTATTGCGAAGAATAATTTGATGATTTGTTTGTGTTTTTTAGTCATATTATTTGCAAAGATCTTGATTAATGCATGACTAGAAAATAATTTAATGCAAATGATATATAAAGTAATATATGCAATTTTAATATAAAAATAAATTTATTTGATCATGTAATAACATTTAAATAGTGAATAAAATAAAGGAATAATAATATTTATATAAAAGGGATTATAAATAATCATATATACCTAAGAGATAAATAATATTTGCATCTAATAAAAATAAGGGAATAAAATTAATAGCTAATAATTATGA
Source organism: Vicia faba (assembly GCA_948472305.1). NCBI lineage: Eukaryota > Viridiplantae > Streptophyta > Magnoliopsida > Fabales > Fabaceae > Vicia > Vicia faba. Next base: position 1,679,526,187 of record OX451737.1, on the reverse strand, counting down.
GATAATAATAAAAAAATGTAATAATTATAAATAAATAATATGAGAAAAATGGAATTAAAAGCAAAAAATAATTTAATTTAATTAAAATCAGGGGGTGCAATATTAGTTATGCAAGTAAATAATAGGGGTGCTAAAAGGAGGCCTGGGCTAGGCCCATTACGTGTCCAGGCAAGGGGGGTGCATTTGTTTTGAAATTCTAGTAATTTAGGAATGGGGGGTATCAACAGCGCTGGGCTCAGCCCATTAAGTGAATTGGAGGGGGTCCAAGGTAATCATATGAGTGAGGCGCATGGCAGCTTACGGTGGACCTGGCCTCTTGGCCGTCCATCCAAGATCTAATGGATGAGGTAAAGGGGTGTATGATAATTATCACGAGCTCATGGGTATTGAATAACACAAGAAAGAATAAGTTTTGTTTTTTCATTTTTTCATTTTCATTTTAGTTTTAATATGTTCATCTCTCTCTCTCTCTTGCGCAGAACACCCTTAACCCTTTCTCTTAACCCTTACAAATCCTACACAAATCACGGTGGAGGAGGCTAAAAAACAAACCCTACCCACTGTGAATCCAACCCTAAAACAAAAGAAAAATCTAATAGTTTTACCCTTTTCGCGATTTTCTTATTCTGATTCTTGAGTGTGTCTGATCCGGTGCTAACCCCCTCCTTCTTCTTTGATTGTGTAGGTTTTAAAGGCAGATTTCGATGGTGTTAAAGTTGATGGTGGTGGATGGTGGCGGTGGGATAGTGGTGGCTCACGGTTAGGGTTTCATAAATTGAAACCCTAATCGTTCTCCTTCAATCTTCAGCCGCGGACAGTGGATTCAGACTCTTCTCCGTCTCTCTTCGTGATTTCAGTTCCCTCCTTTCTCTGTAAAACTCTCCGCCTTGTTCTTGTTCTTCTGTCTCAAAAAAAATCCCCTTTCTCTTTTAATTTCTATTATTTATAGAGTTTAGGGTTTTGAGTGAATTTTTTGTTACAGTTTCTAGCTTAGATTTAGGATAATCATAGAAATTTATGGATTATGTCTTTGTAATTGATTCAGTTTGTGATTTTTAATTTGATTGGGTTTTTAATGATTGATTTTGTTTATTGTAAATTTTATTGTTTTAGATTGGAATTGATTAGTTTTAGTGTTTTTTCTGGACTGTTACGATTTTGCAGATTAGATTTTGTTTAATTCTGCAGATTGGATTGAAATAAGATTTGATTTGTTTTTCTTTGCAATAGTCTCTACAGTATCAGTTATTTAATGAAACTTGCGCAGAATTAGTGATGATTTGAACAGTTGTTGTTGTTAAGCAATTTGGGCCTGGCACTTACTATGGGCCTGCGTTAATTTTGCTTACTATTCAGCAATGTTTTTTTATTTACAGCAAAAATAATTTCTAAAACTAAGCCCAATTTTTAATAACTATAATTAGTGACATTTTTTTACTAATAAATATGTAATATACAACTAACATCAACATATATAACAACCACAATTTCTCAACAAATCCAAACAAATCTATTAATAATAGGTTACATTTTTTTTTCCAAAAGCAACAACAATTTTCTTTTTTTGTTGATAGTAACACTTAAAACAAATATTTTTAGTAAATACTTTATAAAACATATTTAATAAAATAATTATAATAAAAATACCCAATAATAACAAGAAACAAAATTAAAATGATTTTCTCAAAAATACCAAATGGGCTAAAAACTCAGTGGGCCTACAGTTTGTAACAGATTCAAAACTTTAAATATTATTTAGTTTATCCCCTTTTTGTAATAATTGAAAAAGACTTTTTTTAACAAGTTGTGCATAAGAATTTTCTTAGAAAAATAATAATAACAGCAAACATTTTATAATAATTCTTCTAAGATAAACCAGCAACCACAAATGAACTGACTTTAAAAATCTCCATGGGCCCTACGAATTCTACCACTCACTCCCTTTTTCTTTATTAACAACAAAAACATTTAAGTGGGTTTTTATAATTAAAACTTAATAATTTTTCATTTTCGAATCCCATGGGCCATAGGCCAACATGCCCTACGAATAGGTTTACGGATACACGAGTCTTTCTGATTAAAAAAGCCCCACTTTCCTGAATTAAGAATAAACCTCCCTAGTCTTAGATAAAGATAGGACATCTGATACTATTGTAACATCTTTAATTACATATTTATTCTATTTAAATCTTGAAAAATAAAATCATTGAGGTAGGACAAATTTGGGATACGAAACTTGGCAGAAGGTAATTCTACGTTGAACCTTGGCAGAAGGTATTTCAATTAAATCTTGGCAGTAGATTCCCCTAGTTGATCACGGAAGTTGATTATCCAGTAGACCTCGGTAGAAGGTAGCTCACAATTGAATCTCGATAGTAGATTCCTCTGATTAATCATGGCAGTTGATTATCCAGAAGATCTCGGCAGAAGGTAACTCACAATTGAATCTCAGCAGTAGATTCCCTTGGTTGATCACGGCAGTTGATTATCTAGAAGACCCTAGAAGAAGGTGGATCATGTTTTAATCTAGGCAGTAGATTCCCCTAGTTGATAACGATAGTTTATTTTCCAGAAGACCTCGGCAGAAAGTAATATCTCAATAGAATCTCGGCAGTAGATTCTCCTGGGTAAATCTTGGTAGCTGATTTCCCAGAAGACCTCGGCAGAAGGTATTTGCTCGACAAAATCTCGGCAGTAGATTCCCCTGGTTAATCTCAGCGATTGATTTTCCATAAAAACTCGGTACAAGGTAATTCTCAATCGAATCTCAGCAGTAAATTCTTTGGAAATCTCGGTAGTAGGTTTCCCGTCGAAAAGCTTTACATCAAGCATGACGTACACATAACCATATCAAAATCTCAAGGTCATTCACAACATTTGGTGCACCTAACATACGGAAACACCAAAGAACATTTGATAAAGCATCAAAGTCTATTCTGATTAGAAAAACATCGAAAGAAAATCCACGCCTATTTCTATGCCCATGCCTACATCTATGACTATGACAATGTCCATGCTAACATCCACATCTACGTCCATACCTACGCATGCACCTATGATACAGACATCAAGATCTTACTAACACTTTTCACCAAATTTAAATCAACTTGGAGATACAATAATTGGAAACAAACAACATTGGGAAGTTGGTGACTACAATAACCCGATGGTTTAAGAAGGAAAATTATCAAAAACATTTTCAAAATACTTGGAGCATACACACTCAGTACATATACACTTTTGGTTCCATACTGATTTAAGACATTATGCACATACATCACACATGGAATTTCTCAAAACATGCTTTGGGCAGAACCAATATCTTTGGGCTCTCCATCAGATTATTACCTTGGTTAAAAACAGATACAATCGGCAAAAATCTGATCTCATCTTTGATTTAGTTATATAAGATTTAGATCATCAAAACAACTTCCTCCATAATTTAACTCATTACGTCATGCTCCATGCAGCAATGTGTTTTCCTTCTTTGTGATATAGCTCATTGTGTCAGGCTCCCTGCAGCAATGTGTGAAATCCATAATGTAACTCATTGTATCAGGCTCCATGCATAAATGTGTTCCTACTTTGAAATATAGCGCATTGTGTCGGGCTCCATACAGCAATGTGCAAAATTCACAATTTAATCCATTGCATCAATCTTCATGCAGAAATGTATTCCTTCCTCTGCGATATAGTTCATTGCGTCAGGCTCTATGAAGTGATGTTGTTATCAAACTTTTTAGGCAATATAGCTCATTATGTCAGGCTCTATGAAGCAATGTGTGAAATATGCAATTTAACTCATTGCTTCAGGCTTCATGCAACAATGTGTTTTCCTCCTCAACGATCTAGCTCATTGTGTTAGGCTCCATACAGCAATGTGTGAAATCCACAACATAACTCATTATGTCAGGCTCCATGCAGCAATGTGTTTCTTCCTCTGTGATCTAGCTAATTGTGTCAGGCTCTATGCAAAAATGTGTGAAATCTGAAATATAACTCATTGTGTCAAACTCCGTGCAGCAATGTGTTTTCCTTCTTTGCGATATAGCTCATTGTGTCAGGCTCCATGCAGCAATGTGCAAAATCTGCAATTTAGCTCATTGTTTCAGGATCCATGCATTAATGTGTTTCCTCCTTTGTGATATAGCTCATTGTGTCAGGCTCCATGCAGCAACGTGCGAAATTCGCAATATGATCCATTGCATCAGTCCCCATGCAGCAATGTTATTATCAAGCTTTTTCCGCGATATAGACCATTGCATCAGCCTCCATGTAGCAATGTCATTATCAAGCGTTTCCGCGATATAGCCCATTGCTTCACTCTCCATGTAGCAATGTTATTATCAAGCTTTTTCGTGATATAGCCCATTGCTTCACTCTCCATGCAGCAATGTTATTATCAAGCTTTTTCTGTGATATAGCCCATTGTATCAATCTCCATGCAGCAGTGTTATTATCAAGCTTTTTCAATGATATAGACCATTGTATCAGTCTCCATGTAGCAATGTTATTATCAAGCTTTTTCCGCGATATAACCCATTGAATCAGTCTCCATGCAGCAATGTTATTATAAGCTTTTTTCTACGATATAGCCCATTGTATTAGTCTCCATGCAGCAATGTTATTATCAAGCTTTTTCTGCGATATAGCCCATTGCATCAGTCTCCATGCATTAATGTTATTATCAAGTTCTCTGATTTATCCCATTGCCTCAGTCTCCATACAACAATGCTATTATCAAACTTTTTCTGCAATATAACCCGTTGCATCAGTCTCCATGCAGCGATGTGGGAAATTTGTGATATAACTTATTGCGTCGGGCTTCATGCAGTGATGTATTTATCAAGCTTTTTTCAATTATGTATCCCCTAGGTTGCGATAGATATGCAAATAAATTTGTGTAATCAATTGCATCAGTCTCCAGGAAGCAATGTATTATCAGACTTTATTTTAATCATCCCCTAGGTTGCGATGAATAGACAAAATTAAATTAAAATTTGTTATATTAGTCTCCAAGCATTAGTAAGTCAGCTTTTCAAACTTGTATCATTTACCTTCTAGGTTATGGTAAATATACAAACGATCTCTTCTTAGATACTGATGAGTTATTTGCGTCGTCATGTCTAAGTCAAATTAACTTTGGTTCAAACGCGGATTAGATGATACATCATCATCTATGCTTACTCTTCATACCCATGGGAACACTGTACAGTGTATCCTTATAATCTTTCGGATAAATTTTGGGGTCTTCCAATATTTAATAAACTTCCGATCAGAACGTGCGAGGCCTACGTATTCTCGCACTATTCAATCGAAAGGCAATTAAATAAGGGCAGCTGTCATACCCCAAATTTGCCCTACTTGTTCCTAATTTGTTTTTATTCCTATTGCTAAAAATTACTTTACTTTATAAAATATTATTCATATAGTTATGGGAGTTTAGAATTTATAAAGAGGGGTTTATCTTATAAATAAATCAATGGGCCTTTCTAAATCAGAAAAGCCCATGTAAGTTTTTTTGAGCCAACTGCATTTTTGGGTATGGTTTTGTTTAGGTTTCAGACCATTTTAAATATTGAAAGGAGTTACACTATTTTGAAATATCACGGGCCTTTCTAAATTAGAAAAGACCCATGTAATTTTTTAGTCCATTTCAAATATTAAAAAGGGGGGTGTATAAAGCAATTCATTTTCTTGTTAAAGCCCAATGAATTGAAACGGTATGGCCCAGTTCAGTTTTTGGTTTTCGTTTTTTTAGAAAAAATGTTTTGTTTAAATTTTAACATTTTTATTATTATTATTATTAACATTATTATTAACCTATTATTAATGTTAATATGTTTATTATAATAAAAACATAAGCAAATATGTGCATTAACTTTCTAGAAACAATATCGTACCAAAACAGAAACTAGGTTAATGCACATAATCAAAACATATTGCAATGTTCAGACAAGATTAACACTAATATAGAAACTAATCAAGGATATCACAGATTTACAGAAAAAATCAAATTCATATTCAAAACGTAATTAAAATTGTATTAACTTTACAGACATATTAAAAAGTTTCCTAAATCTATGAATCCTAAAAACTCTATAAAAACCTAAGAAGAAATCAGAAGGGGGGCCAACAAAAAAATCAGAGAGGAAAAAATTACATAGAAGAAAATTATTAGAAGGAGGAAAATTCATAACAGGAGAAGGACATAGAAGCCTCGCCGCTGTAATCCCTGTTCATTGTCGCCTAGGATTTCAACATCTGAAACTCTAGATCCAGTCATCGCATCGCCGCCACCATCAAATTGTTGTCTTGATCATCATCACCGACTTCCACCTGCGAATCGAAAAGAGAGAGCTTAGAAAGGGAACTGAAACAAAGAAATTTAAGGTGCCAGAAGGTAATCTCCAACTTAGCTTGATGGTTAATTGATGCTTTACACGCCCCCCAGTTTTACTAACACACTCAAAAATGTATCCCTTTGTCTTATTGGTCCTGAATTCAACATTTGAATTCAAGACCCTACTATATGCCCTTCCCCATTTTACTGGCCCAACATAATTTACACCCCCTTATTTTTTTATTTAATTCTTTTTTAATTTTATATTTATATTTTTTATATTTATATTTCAAAATATATTTTATACTTTAACATATTTTATTATCATTATTATCATAAAATCAAATAATATTTTTTTCTCATGAAAATTACTATTTATTTATTGCATTAAACTATTTTTTACTATGCATTAATAGAGATTTTCATAATTAAATACACTAAAAAAATTTAATAAGATCCAAATCATTTTCATAAATCAAATTAATTCAAAAATTAATTTTTAAAGGGGTTATGGATATATTTAAGTTAATTGCACGCTTTGTCTAAATATCTCTGTTATTCACACACCTAGACTAAGTATGCGGGAAATTCAAATATCTTCGTAATCCATAAAAATCACAAACCAACTATGAACTACGAATTGAGACTCTGATTCCTCATAAGAGGATACGTAGGCATACGATAAAAATCGTGGCGAGTTCCCCTAATAAAAATTAAAACCCTATTCTTAAAGATTGCGCTTCTAAAACTAGTATCCTTGCGAACAAGGTACATGAGGGGTGCCTAACACCTTCCATTCATCTAGAACGAAGTTTAAATCTATAATCTCTGAACTTTAGGGTTATTCCTTTATACTCTCTTTCTTTAGGATAAAAATTAAGGGTGATGACTCTAATTTAAAAACCAGTTGCAACAGTAGCAAAGGAGAATTACTGACCTACTTATCAAGCGGACATTATTTGGCACAATGAGCTTATTCGAAGGAAGAAAAATGTCCACTCTAATACCATGCATATTCGAACCAAAATAGAAACGACAAATAAAATGGTAAGATTATGCAGTACATATCGTCAACCCGGATACAATCAAAAAATTGTCCCAATGTTGGGTCAAGATCCGCCATATAGTTATTGTTGTAAGTACGAAGTGCGCCTAGAAGGGTGAATTAGGTACTTTAAAAAAATCTGGTTTTAGTGATGATGGATATTATTTTTCTGGTTAATGGTGAGTTTAGGAAAGAGTAAAGTGCAGAAAAATAAAGAGACACGGGAGATATATCCTAGTTCCCCTCACAGTCCGAGAGTACTCTAGTCCCATTTCAACATGAAAGAGATTTCCTTATTGTGGCAAACTTAAACAAGAACTACCAAAAAGCCAAGAACAATCCTCTTGGACCAAGAACAATCCTCTTGGATTTTCACTATGTCAACAATGAGAACAATCCTCTCAAAGTGACTACACTTGTATCCAACAATCCTGGAAAGACAAGATTTAAAAACACTTAAACTTATTTCCAACAATCCTGGAAAAATAAGTAAGTAACTATCAATATTTGATTTTGAGTGAGTTGAGTAGTATTGATCACTTAGAATGATTTAACAATGAATGATCTTCTCTTCCAATGATAATATTGTACAATGACTCAAGATATAATTGCTCAAAGTTTTCTGTTTAACAATGTATGAAAGTGTGCAGAAAACTTATGTATGAAAGTGAAGAAATGCTTGAGTTTGTATTTTGAAAATTCAGGAAATATATTTGGAAGAGGTGTTCAAAATGATTTTGAAAATGAATATTTATATGTTCATAACACCCTTTTGAAACATCATAAAGTTCAAAAAATGAATCATGAACAAATGTCAAGATTGAGTGAAAGGTTTCAATGAAAAGGTATTATGAACAGGCATGTGAAAAGCTGCTGTTTTTCAAAATCGTGCAGCATGCAATCGATTGCATCCTTTGTGTAAATCGATTGCACGGGGTTTTAACAGCTATATTTTCAAAAAATTTAAGTGTGCAATCGATTTCACAAGCAATGTAAATCGATTGCACTGAGAAACAGAAGCAAACATTTTGAAAATTTTAAGTATGAAATCGATTGCACAAGTAATGTAAATCGATTACACTGAGAAACAGAAGCAAAAGATCTGAAAAATTGAAGCATGCAATCGATTGCACTAATATGCAAATCGATTGCACTCAAGTGAAAAATGAATTTTAACTTTGAAAAACTTGAATAGTGATTTATAAAACATTTCTTATTCACCATTGAGCATCTATATTTTAAGATCAAAGTAAATAATATCATTATACCTTGAAAGTTGTTAAGAGCTTTGAACTGAAGATTTTGTCCATAGATGCTTTGAGCTTGATCATAAATCTTTGCCTTCTTTGTCAATCATGGTTTGTCTTCATCAAAACAAAAGTTCATTTGAGAAGCTTGATTTTACATTCTCCCCCTTTTTGATGATGACAAATAATCTTGCTTTATGCGTTGTAGTTTCCGGAAAGAGCTTTTCTCCCCCTAAGATGCAAAACTCCCCTTATGTATGAGAAGGTTGGAATCCTTTGTATTTGTTCATCTTGGTTGGAGAGTACCTTTAAAAATTAAGACAAGGAAAAATACAAGCATAAAGTACCACATCTTTCTCCCCCTTTGACATTATCAAAAATAAGAGAAAGATGCACAAAACAAACAGTAATAAAAGTAATATATCGAGAAAACTTTAATTAAACAAGCAACACAAATTGTTTAATGATTACACAGAAATTTAATAAAAAAACATAGAATAACAAGACAAGGACATAACAGAAAATAGAGTTGGCCAAAACTTCAAGGGTGATGCATGTCCTGGTGGTTATAGGACTAAGAGCCTTGATTCGGAAATTGTTGTTGAAGAGGGGGTTCTGTGTAGTGTTGAGGAGGTGCAGCTGTATTATTTGGATCATATGGTGGGATGTGAATATGAGAGTAAAGGTAAGAAAATTTTTTATTCACATCTGTGCGGAAGTCATTAATCCGGGTTGTCGTAGAATCATCGATCGCATTCCATTGGTTGTTGATGTTGATGTTCATGGAAGAAAATTGTTGAGACATGAAATCCATAAGCTCTTGATTGCTTGGTCCAGAGGGAGAAGTAGGTGGAGGAGGTACAGCTTCACCGCCTTCGACTTCTTGATTGTTCCCTTCATCACCAACCATATCTTCACCAATGTAAGTGATGGTTTTTGTTTCCGGATTGTAATGCACGCCCATTCTGGAGTCAACATTCTTGATGGAAATCTTATTCAGATTTGGATCTATATGCACTTTCTCAAACCCAGCAAAATCCACTCCAAATTCCTCCATAATTAAAGTAATAAAAATAAGCATATGGAAGAAATTTCAATTTTTCATCGACTCTTAGCATATGCACCATTATAAGTCTTGCCCAGTTAACACTTATTCCTTTCTTTCTTGTATAAATCAACTGCATTTTCAGGTCAGTCACAATGCAGTGGTTTCCATCTCTTGGAAACATAATATAGACCATAAAGTAATGAAATAGGTGATCGTCTATATAGAAGTTACCTGCACTCCAGGAGTCTCTGGATGGAATTACTCCTCCTAGACCATGAATCTGTTTGGCACGGAATTCAGCTTCACTTAACCTCCCAATGTTGTAATAGAAATCCTTTTTCTGGTAGTCATCCCATGCGTCGTTTTCAGGGTCATACAGAGAACTTACAATGTAAGGAATATGAAGAATCTCACCAACAACCTCAGGATTTAGAGAGATACGAGTACCCAGCACATATGTCACCATTTTGCCTTTTTGTGGAGTTAAATTGCTGAAAAACACTCTTACCAAATCCGGATAATATGGCCCAAACGATGAAATTAATGGTTCTAGACCATAAGCAGCTAAATCATTTTGAAAAGAGAAGCATTCTTGGGGAAAGGATGATAGCATACCATATTTAGGATTGGACACTATTTTCCTTTGAAAGTCCTTTGATGAATCAACCTTTTTCTTCCCTTTTTCTGAAGCTGGTACCTTTGTTTTTTGTCTTGAAGCCATGGGTAAGGTATTTAGGGTTTTGAGGATTTTAGGTTTTTTGAGAGAGAAAGGTGTTTGAGAGCTGAGATTTGGATATGATTTGAGTAGATAGGAATGAGTGGATTGTATTAAAGTTTATTTGGCTTGGGAATATGAGAGAGAGGAATTCTGACCAACAAAAATTTATGTCATAAAAGCAAGTTAGAGTAGGTGCAATCGATTTGCACATAGAATAGAATCAAAATAAAACTGAAACGCACAGAGTGCAATCGATTTTCATTTATGGTGAAATAAATTTGCACTTGAAACAGAAGGGTCAGAATTAAAAATACTCAGTGAGCAATCGATTTACACTCTTTGTGCAATTGATTTGCATCAACCAAAAATGACCAAAACCAAATTTTTCTTAAAATTTAAATACCACTTAACATATATTCACATATAGCATATTTAAAACATATATACAAAATCATAACAAGGATAGAAGGCACCTTATATGTCATGTTCGTCAAGTATGCCAAGCTCTCGTCGAATCTTGTAGAACGGTTCTCTTGCCAAAGGTTTAGTGAAGATATCGGCAAGCTGATTATGAGTATCTACAAAGGTTACCTCGGCATCTCCTTGAAGTACATGATCATGGAGGAAATAATGTCGTATGTCTATGTGTTTAGTTCTTGAATGCATGACAGGATTTTTTGTAATGTTTATTGCACTTGTATTGTCGAACCGTAGAGGAATGCATCCTAGATCAAGTATGTAGTCACGAAGTTGTTGTTTGAGCCACAAAATTTGAGCGCAACTACTACCCGCTGCAATATATTCAGCTTGGACCGTGCTAAGAGCAATGCATGCTTGTTTCTTGCAGGCCCATGATACTAATGCATTACCAAGGATGTGACAAGTACCACTTGTGCTTTTTCTATCCATTTTACAACCTGCATAATCCGCGTCAAAATAACCAACTAAGTTGCAAACACTACCTTTAGGATACCATAGTCTGACATTTGTTGTTCCTTTGAGATACTTCATGATCCTCTTTACCTCTGTGAGATGAGATTCCTTTGGATTTGCTTGAAAGCGGACACAGAGACAAACACTAAACATTATGTCAGGACGGCTTGCCGTCAAATACAATAAGGAGTCAATCATACCTCGATACTTTGTAATGTCGATGGAAACACCTAAGTCATCTTGATCAACATATGAACCGGAACCCATTGGTGTAGACATTTCCTTACAGTTATTCATGTCGAATCTTTTCAAGAGTTCCTTGCATTATTTGGATTGGTTGATGAAGATTCCATCTTTTAGTTGTTTGATTTGAAGTCTAAGAAAATAGTTCATTTTACCCATCATGGACATTTCAAATTCTCCTTGCATCATTGCTGAAAATTCTTCACACATTTCTTGATTTGAAGAACCGAAAATGATATCGTCAACATAGACTTGTGCTAGCAAAATGTCATCTTTGATTTTCTTGATAAACAGAGTCTTGTCAACTTTGCCCTTTTCAAAACCTTTTTCGCATAATAAGTTGCTTAAACGATCATACCATGCCCTTGGTGCCTGCTTCAATCCATAGAGAGCTTTTCTCAATTTAAATACATGAGATGGATTCTTGAAATCTTCGAACCCCGAGGGTTGCTTAAGGAAGACTTCTTCATTGATATATCCATTCAAGAATGCGCTTTTGACATCCATTTGGAAAATCTGAAAATTTAATAAACAAGCATAGGCAACTAAGATACGAATAGCTTCTAACCTTGTAACCGGAGCGAAATTTTCTTCAACATCTATTCCTTCTTCTTGATTGTTGCCTTGTGCTACCAACCTTGCTTTGTTACGAACAATCATTCTATTCTCATCAAGTTTGTTTTTAAACACCCATCTTGTTCCAATAATGTGTTTGTTGCTTGGCCTAGGGACAAGTTCCCAAACTTGATTCCTTTTAAATTGATTCAATTCTTCTTGCATCGCGATAATCCATTGGTCATCGCCTAAGGCTTCATCAACTTTAGAAGGTTCAATTTGAGATACAAATGCCATGTTTAGGTAAGCATCTTTGAGATTTAATCTTGTTGACACACCTTGACTTATATCACCAATCACTTTATCGATAGGATGATCTCTATGAGTTCTCCATTCTTTTGGTAGATCATTGAGATTTGATTCTTGTTGGGGTGATTCTTCGTGTTGAAATGGTTGATCTTTGGAAGAATTTTCTTGAGGACCTTATAGTATTTAATCATCATCATTATCACAAACAATATTATCCTCCTTGGAGGGGTTAGTTTCATCAAAAGATACATGCATTGATTCTTCAATTGTTAAAGTTCTTTTGTTGTAGATTCTATATGCCTTACTAGAAAGAGAGTAGCCAAGAAAAATACCTTCATCGGATTTTTCATCAAAATTACCAAGGTTATCTTTGTCGTTGTTTAAGACAAATCATTTGCATCCGAAAATGTGAAAGAAATCAATGTTTGGTTTCCTCCCTTTGAAGAGTTCATATGGAGTTTTCTTCAAGATTGGTCTTATTTTAACTGTATTGCTAACAAAACATGTCGTGTTCACCGCATCCGCCCAAAAGTATTTTGGAAGATTTGAGTCGCTAAGCATTGTTCTAGAAAGTTCCACAAGAGACCTATTCTTTCTTTCTACCACTCCATTTTGTTGAGGAGTCCTTGGTGCCGAGAAGTTGTGAGATATTCCATGTTCTCCACAAAATTCTTCAAATAGAGCATTTTGAAATTCTCCGCCATGGTCACTTCTTATGGAGGAAATTGTTAGAGACTTCTCATTCTGAATTTGTTTAGCATACTTTTTGAACGCCTTGAATGCATCACTTTTCTGTACTAAAAAGAATGTCCAAGTATATCTAGAGAAATCGTCAATAATAACCAAATCATATACATTACCTCTGAAACTTCTAGTTCTTGATGGACCAAATAAGTCCATATGTAATAATTGTAGTGGCCTTGTAGTAGACACCATATTCTTAGATTTGAAAGTTGATTTTGTTTGTTTCCCATTTTGACAAGCATCGTAGAGTCTATCTTTGAAGAAATTTCTCTTAGGCAATCCAATGACAAGATCATGCTTGATTAGTTTATTCAAGTGTTCCATGTGAATATGAGCAATACTTTTGTGCCATAACCATGAATCATCGTTGTTCGCCATTAGAAATTTAACCTTCAAAGATGGATCATCAAGGGAAATCATGAATATATTATTGATTCTTTTACCTTTAAGTATAACCTCGTGTGTGACCTTGTCTTCTATCAAGCATTCATCCTTGGTGAACTTGATCTTGAAGCCTTTGTCACAAAGTTGGATAATACTAAGAAGATTGTGCTTTAGTCCTTCAACATAAAGAACATCTTCAATGGATGTGAAAGGTGGAGCACCAACTTTGCCTTTTCCAAGGATTCTTCCCTTATTATTGTCTCCATAAGTGACAAAATCCTTGTCCTTTAGCACTAGATTTGAAAATTGGTTTATGTCTCATGTCATATGCTTTGAACAACCACTATCAAGATACCAAAGATTGCATGTGGTCTTCAAGCATACCTGCAAAAAAAATTAGGCTTTGTTCGGTACCCAAGTTGCTTTGGGTCCTTCATAATTAGTGCCTTTCTTTACCCACACATAATGCCCACTTGCCACACTAAAGTTTCTAACATAGCAAGCATTAGGTGTATGGCCTTTAATGCCATAATAAAAACAAGTAGGTTCAAAGTTACTTCTATATCTAGAAGGATAAGATTTATTCTTGGGAAATGTTTTCTTTTTAGGATAGTGATGAACTATTTTAGGTTTGCTCACTTTCTCTTTGGATGATTGATCACTAGCCTTAACAAAGATAGTTTTATTAGAACTTGGTTTTGAAAACTTTGAATATCCAAGTCCACTTTTACCATTGCAGTATCTTTGTTGGCTAAGAACACCTTCCAATCCAATTTGGCTTTTTTCATATCTTTCAATGACTCTTTTTAATTAGACAATTTGGAAAGAAAGTGACTCACAATTCTTGCATACAAAATTATGTTTTTGTTCATCACTTTATTTTTGTTTTTCTTCTTTGAAATATTTTCCCATAGATTCACATTTTTCTTCTAAGGATGAAATTTGTTTCTTTTGTGATGAAATAGTTTTATACAGAATTTTGCATTCATTCAATAGTTCATCTATAGCACCTTGTGCATCACTATCAAAAAGAGAAAATTCATTACTAACCTCATTGTCTTCATCATCGGAGTGGTGTGAGGCCATCAACGCTAGATTTGCACTTTCATCACTATCGGATGAGGAACTTATTTCATTTTCCACCCATGCAACATAAGCCTTTTTGTTCTTGAATCCCTTTTTGCTCTTGAAGCCACCTTTCTTGGAGAGTTTTGGATAATCCGACTTGATATGACCTTGCTTACCACATTCATAACATGTGATTTCTTGTGTTGATGTGGAAGCTTCCTTTTTCTTAAATTGTTTCTTTCCTTTTGAATGAGAAAATGGTTTGTCATTTCTACCAAAGAACTTACCAAGCCTTTTAACAAGAAGCATGAAATTTTCATCTTCTTCCGGATTGTCTTCCTTTTCAACTTCCTTGGAATCTATCTTCAAAGCAATATTCTTGGATTTCTTCTCTTGATTTTCATGTTTTTCAAGTCTTCCGAGTTCCGTTTCATATTCTTGAAGTTTTCCAAACAATGTTGCGGACGTCATGGAGGAGAGACTTTTCTTTTCTGAAATTGTCGTTACCTTTGGTTCCCATTCCCTAGTTAAGGATCTAAGTACTTTCAAATTTAGTTCATCATTCATCAAAGTTTTACCAAGAGCACTTATATGATTTGTCAAGTGCACAAATCTCTTTTGTAGGTCAAGAATGGTTTCTCCGGGCTGCATTCGAAATAATGTGTATTCTTGACTCAGGGTATTTAGTCTTGATCTTTTTACTTCAACCATTCCTTTATGAGTTTGTACCAAGGTATCCTATATTTCTTTTGCTGTCTTGCATGTCGAGACACGGAAGAATTCATCCATGCTAAGTGCACCTTGAAGAAGGTTTATTGCCTTTTTATCATAGAGAACTTTCTTCTTATCATCATCGTCCCATGTAGTTTTAGGCTTTGATGAGCCAACACCATTGATTATCGTTATAGGGATAAATGGACCATTCTCGACGGCATCCCATATTTCTTCTCCTTGTGCTTCTAGATGTGCCTTCATGCGTATTTTCTAGAAGTCAAAATATTCACCACAAAATAGAGGAGGCTTGTTGTTACTACCACCATCTCTGAAAACGGGATTTTAATTTGCGGAAGCCATTCTGGATCTTTTAGGAATAGGTTACCTATAACCTGCTCTGATACCAATTGTAAGCACGAAGTGCGCCTAAGAGTGGGGTGAATTAGGTACTTTAAAAAATTCTAGTTTTAGTGATGATGAATATTATTTTTCTGGTTAATGGTGAGTTTAGGAAAGAGTAAAGTGCAGAAAAATAAAGAGACACGGGCGATATATCCTGGTTCCCCTCACGGTCCGAGAGTACTCCAGTCCCATTTCAACATGAAAGAGATTTCCTTATTGTGGCAAACTTAAACAAGAACTACAAAAAAGCCAAGAACAATCCTCTTGGATTTTCACTATGTCAACAATGAGAACAATCCTCTCAAAGTGACTACACTTGTATCCAATAATCCTGGAAAGACAAGATTTAGAAACACTTAAACTTATTTCCAACAATCCTGGAAAAATAAGTAAGTAACTATCAATATTTGATTTTGAGTGAGTTGAGTAGTATTGATCACTTAGAGTGATTTAACAATAAATGATCTTCTCTTCCAATGATAATATTGTACAATGACTCAAGATATAATTGCTCAAAGTTTTCTGTTTAACAATGTATGAAAGTGTGCAGAAAACTTATGTATGAAAGTGAAGAAATGCTTGAGTTTGTATTTTGAAAATTCAGGAAATATATTTGGAAGAGGTGTTCAAAGTGATTTTGAAAATGAATATTTATATGTTCATAGCACCCTTTTGAAACATCTTAAATTTCTGAAAATGAATCATGAACAAATGCCAAGATTGAGTGAAAGGTTTCAATGAAAAGGTATTATGAACAGGCATGTGAAAAGCTGCTGTTTTTCAAAATCGTGCAGCATGCAATCGATTGCATCCTTTGTGTAAATCGATTGCACGGGGTTTCAACAGCTATATTTTCAAAAGTTTTAAGTGTGCAATCGATTGCACAAGCAATGTAAATCGATTGCACTGAGAAACAGAAGCAAACGTTTTGAAACTTTTAAGTATGCAATCGATTGCACAAGTAATTTAAATCGATTGCACTGAGAAACAGAAGCAAAAGATTTGAAAAATTGAAGCATGCAATCGATTGCACTAATATGCAAATCGATTGCACTCAAGTGAAAAATGAATTTTAACTTTGAAAAACTTGAGTAATGATTTATAAAAAATTTCTTATTCACCATTGAGCATTTATATCTTAAGATCAAAGTAAATAATATCATCATACCTTAAAAGTTGTTAAGAGCTTTGAACTGAAGATTTTGTCCATAGATGCTTTGAGCTTGATCATAAATCTTTGCCTTCTTTGTTAATCATGGTTTGTCTTCATCAAAACAAAAGTTCATTTGAGAAGCTTAATTTTACAATTGTATGCCACTCTTGATATGTAATTTTTTGTTGTAACCATGAAATTTCATGTTAAATTCAACTTTTATTTCATATTCAAGACAATATTCAGGTACAACAAAATAAAGGCAACCATGCATAAGACAACAATGCGATAAACAAGTAAAACGACAAAACACAGAAATGAGTTTAGTCGGTGTTTAACATATCTATGAAATTACAACCATTAAGACAATATCAGTTGATCCATGCATCATCATATGGACATTCTTGTCTATTTTAACAGGCTCTTAGAAACGAGTTTCTCTATTCTGGTTGAACACTCTAACAAGCCAATCAATTCTTCTAATATTTTCACCGTCAGGAATGTCTGCATCTAACCAACGGATCAAGCTCCTTTGAAAAAAACTCCAAGGTCTCTGTGTTCCAAAATCTGGTCTTCATTGGAGTCTTTGTCGACGGAAAAAAAAGTTGAGCATTTATTTTGATAATGTAAGATATTTTTTGAAGATATGTTTAAGAGTGAAATAAGGAGATGGGTGGTAAATGGTGGAGATGAATGGTGTATTTGTAATAAAAAAAAGCAAAACAATACAATAGCCATGAAGTGTTGTGCATGATCCTTACATTATAGTATATGCACCACTGCACATTGCATGACACATAAGCAGTAGTCACGGGCAGTGGCACCTCAGTGTAAAATAGGGTGTGTGTCACTGTCTCTGGCACATCCTCTACGAGTCCACTTTAAGTTGTTATTTTGATTTATTTTTTTTTAAACTATGGTTATATAGGATTTTTTTTTTAAAATAGTGATTATTTATTAAAAAAAATCCACATTATCAAAAACCTAATATAAACAACGAGTTTTTCGTATTAAAAAATATACACTAAAATAACTATAGGAAGATTTTCAAAAGTTACTTATGTTCTAATCATGCTTAAATCTAACAAAACTTTCGTTAAAATTATAAATTATAATACTTGAATAAAATATTTTTGAAAAACCACACAAGCACTTTGAAAGCATATATATAAGAAAAATCACAATTACTCTTCTGCCTTCCAATTTGTATTTCTCGATAAAAATAAGTTTTTTTTACCCCCAACTGCATCCAAAATGCATTATATCTGAGTTTATGTTCATCTTTGCACTGAATAGATTGATTGTTCATGTTGGATACTGAAAATAAGTCCACCGTAGTGGTGACACAAAAACCCTAATTTTTAATTTTGCAAAGAAATCTTTTTTCCCCTTTCATTATCAGAGATTAGGGAAATTTAGTTATTCTTGGGAGACATGACATTTTTCATTTCCTATGTTCCTTCTGGAGTCAAGCTTCTATTTGAGTTTCTTATCTAAGCATGTGAGTTTTTAGGTTTAATTCATATTGTATCCCTTAACTTAATTTATTGTTTTTCTCTGGTCCCCTTATTAAAAAACGTTATAATGGAGTCCCTTAAAATTATTTTGTTAGCTTTTTAAGTCCATTCTATTAGGTTCTCTATGAAAAACGTAAAAATGTATATGTGACTTTGTAAAATGTGACATGGATTTATGTTTTATTTTTCTAATATTATTTAACCACTTTGTTAATTTAATTATGAAAAACAAATCCAACTTTAAAAATACCATTTTCAACTCTTCAGCTGCCAATACAAGCTCACTCTTATCCGAAACTTTTCATATACGAACCTTAGTGCAATGTTCATTTCAAAAGTCTTCATTTTCAAACTATGATACTTTGAGTGACGAAGAAGAAGATAATGTGTGATACTTGGAGTGACGAAGAAGACGGATATGAAAAAAATTTCACCATTGTTCATCCAGTTTTCTTATACGGTATGATTATCTGTTTTCGTCTTCACCTTCTTTAAAAAGAAAAGTTTTTCCGTTTTCAACTCATTCAAAGACTGACTTCTTCATTATTGCGTCAGTTTAGGTCATGTCTGATAGGTTTCAATGTGTGGTCCGTCATGGAAGTTTGTTTGTTGAGTTTAAGTAATTAGGTTAGGGGTTAAAGGAGGTTTGGGAAGTAGATCTTGATTAGTGGAGTTATTTTGAGGTTCTTAGTGGTTTAAGAGATTTAGGATACCTAAAATTGAAGAGTTTGTGGTATTATAATGCAATCGGATAATGATCTAGTTTTGTTGGAAGATGATGAAGGAACAAATAAAATGAAAACCATAACACACATTAATTAAGTTGTGCATTTTGATCGGGAAAATAACAAGTGTACTATTTTCCTCTTGTAGTAATAACAGGGAAAATCCCTGAATGTCGATCTCAAGGACTACGTATAAGTATCGAGTTCAATTCGTGGTTCAATTAAACAAAAACTTAAATTAGGGTTTTGCTTGGAAATTATCACTTAACAATAAGTAAAAATAGGCAGAATAATAAATTGGTTTTTTCACATATATGAGAAACATGCTAGGGTAAAGTGTATGATTTGCCCTATAACAATCTTGAATCTGATTTCTTCAACAAGTTCAAAATACTCAACTACCAGATATTTAGTTTATTTTCCCCTAAGTCCTTAGTGAGAAAACCTTTGATTCTTCGTCCTAATACCTAAGTCCTTAGAGAATTATGATGAAATCAAGTGTTGGTTTTATCAAGATTTAACTGGTAACTATAGAGTATCCATATTCCTAGGTGATATTTACTATAGTATAGTGGTACAAAAAACCTTAACTATCACGGTCCAGATGATTGCTAATTATAATTTAATTCTTATTGGTATGATAAAGAAAGCGTTAAAAATCTTATACAATCAAATTGAATATGAAAAACAAATATATTATTGAACTTAGGAATTCAAAGTCATTACAAAATCAAATCAGGGACACCCCTAGCATTGGGGGGTTTAGCTACTCCTATTGTTCATAGTAAATTCAGAATAAAAAATTAGACATTACAAATTAATGGTAAACTTTGATCTTCAATTGCTTCCGCTCATGAAAAGTCTTTGTTCTCCAAAAATCCCATATGCTTCAATCTTCAATCCTCAAATTCTTTGCGTGCAAAAAAAGGTCCCTCATTCATCGGTAAAAACTCGAAAATCCATTACTCTCTGTCGGAGATGCCCAAAACGCCCCTCTAGGTCAACACTTAGTGAAAAATCACAAAAATAACCAAAATCAGCGCTTGAGCCAACACGGCCCGTGTCAACTGATACGGGTGGTCGTGTTGCCCCTATCTTTTTTTCATTTCCTAACAAGTCTCAGACATGCTGACAGAGCACATGTCAATTGCCATAGCTCGTGTCAACTGACACGGCTCATGTTAACTGACACGGGTGGCCGTGTCAGCCCCCTAATTTTCCACTTTCTCAACATATTTCCCCCTGAAACAGCCTGTGTCAAGTGACACGGATGACCGTGTCAGGCATCATGTAGCACGATCAATTCTTCCCCAAAACACTAAATTTCTTCACTTTCTCGCACCGAGTTCTTTGGATATTTTACCTGAGCCTAGAAACAATCACAAATAGCTAACCAAGGCATAAAATGCGGAAATAACTTAAGGAACATGAAACTGACACAAAGGGTAACAAAATAAGAACTGGAGTGTTATATATTACCTGGATTATCGTCGGACAAGTGATATAAACATAGTAAAAATGGTGATCGATCACATCTATATGTCATTCATCTTATATTATTGTTTGATTATATAGAATAACCAATAATCTCTATAGAAACCAACATAGGACCCAATGAAAAGGATGTTGAAAGTGAGGTACAAGAAAATGACAGTTTGGAGGATTTGAATAGCGAAGAAAAGGACAATTTGGATGATTTGAATAATGGTGAAAAAGGTAATTTTGAAGATTTGATAACTTTTGAAGATTTGAATATTCTTAATGACAAGTTTGATGAAGGAGAGACCATTGGTGTAAAAGATGCAGTTAATCAGGAAGATGCATGTGAGGGTGTTAATTTGGAGGGGACCACTAAGGGCATTGGCCAAAAAGATTCAAGTTAGGATGTTATATTGAATCCGACCACTAAGGTTGAAGATAGACTATTATAGACTGTTATATACATATGGATTGTTATAGGCCGTGATATGTTATGTTTTTCACATTTGTTACAGGTGTGCAGGTGAATTTGACTATAAGGTTAGACACATATCATTCAATGGATAAAAAATTGTTATCAATCTTTCAAACCATGAATGTTCATGTAGAATATGGATGCTGACAGCGCTCCCATGATGTCATGACATTTCATGTGTGAAAGATCAACACTTAGAAGTTGATGAGTTTGTGCCTGATTGTTACAAGAAGGATTGATATGAGGCTTGTTATGCACCAATGTTATATCCAAATAATGGAGTATCTTTTGGATAAAAACAGATGTCGTTGATCTACAACCACCAACCATAAAAAGGCAGTGCGGTATACCCAAGAAGAAAAGGACCAAGGAGGCTGGATAATAAGTGAGACATAAGTCACACCTGAAACGAGCAAAATTTGGTATCAAATGCAGTAGGTGTCATAAGGATGGACACAACAAGGACACATACAAGTTTCCTCCCTCAATAATTTATTCACCTGCATAACCATCTGAACAACCATCTGCACAACTATCTGGACCATCCTGTTTTCCATCTGCTACTTTAACTCAACAACCACCCCAAAAGAAAAGGAGACTTTAAAAAGTCCTAAGATCTGTTATGAGTCAACTCTAGTAGTTAAAAAATGTCACTTTGTAGCTTATGGCTTATAATGCAACTTTTGTGTAATGACTTATGGTTTATAATGTCAACCCTATTATTTGATATAATGACTTATGGCTTATAATGTCAACCTTGTGGTTTGATGTAATGTGTTATGGCTTATAATGCCATTTTTGTGTAATGATTTATGGCTTTTACTTTGACTTAAATTATGTAATGAGTTGTATTAATGGAGTGATATGTTATATATTACCACTTTGAAACCAATTTTGTAATTCTAAATTATATAATAGTGAGAAACAATTTTTTGATATGTAAACCAAATTATATAATTCTGATATGTAAACCATGTTCTGATATTATAGTGAGGAACTTAAACAATGTTCCCGACATTAACCAATAAAACAAGATAAGTAACATTAATCAATAAACCAAGATAATTAACATTAACAAATACACTCATGATATGTAAACCAAATTATATGTTCTGATATGTAACCAGGAAAAGTAACATTGACCAATAAACTCATATAAACTCAAAACAAATTGCTTTTCATAACATAAACTCATGACAAAGTGAATTACAACATAGTGAATTACAAGCTAAAAATACATTATTGTAATCACAACATTCATCCCTTAACCTATTTGAAATACAATGTTAAAAAACAACATTCATTTGTAAGCTCAAAATCCCAAACCACAATGGACATTTTCAACCATCCTCTAGTGTGGAGCCAAAATACTTATTTTTTAAAGAAAAAATAAATATTTTTAAAACACTTATCTGATTTGTCTGATAAGTATTATGTGAGTTTCATATGGGTATCAGATGTAACACCTCAAACTACCCGGCGAATAATAAACAAATATCAGAGTAATTTGAAAGCAATTTCACAATCGTTGATGCTACATTTTCACAACGTACAAAAACCTGCTCATATTAAGTACTATAATATCAAGCTTCTCAAATGATTCTCAATGCACTTTGTTTTGATGAAGATAAACTATATTGGCAAGAAGGAAAAGATTTTAATCAAGCTAAAGCCATCATTTGATAAAAGACTTTGTCTCAAGTTCTTAGAAAATTTCACAAGGTATAATGACAATACTTACTTTGAACTTAAGTCTTAAATGCTCAATGATCAAAAGAAGTGTTTTATCTTGTCCAAACTTTTTCTCAAGTTTTCTAAGAAAAAAATCAATTTTCACTTATGTGCAATCGATTTGCATATTGGTGCAATCGATTGCATGCTTCACGTTTTCAAAGTGTTAGCTATTGTTTCTAAGTGCAATCGATTTGCATGTTTGTGCAATCGATTTCTCTCTATCAAATTTTGCTACTGTTTTAAAGTGAAATCGATTTACACACATGTGCAATCGATTGCTCACTGAAAATATTTGAATTTTTTAGCTGTTAAAACTCGTGCAATCAATTTACACAAGGGTGCAATCGATTGCATGCTGAACATTTTTTAAAATCAGCAGCTTTGAACATACCTTTTCATAACACCATTTCATGGAAACTTTTCATTGAATCTTGGCAATTGTTCATGATTCATTTATAGAAATTTATGTTGTTTCAAAGAGGTGCTATGAACATATAAATACTGAATTTTCAAAATCATTTTGTACCTTTTCCGATCAATAGTTTCTAAATTTTAAAATATCAAAACTCAAGCTTTTTCTTCACTTTCATACACAAAGTTTTTCTGCATATTTTCATATATTGTTAAACATAAAACTTTGAGCATTCTATAGTCTTGAGTCATTGTATATTATTGTTATTGGAAGAGAAGATCAAGCCATTGATAAAATCACTCAAAGTGATTATTGCACTACAAACACTATCAATCAAATATTGTTATACACTTTCTTATTTTTCAGGATTGTTGAAAATAAGTTCAAGTGGTTTTGTTATCTTGTTTTTCCAGGATTGTTGGATACAAGTAAGATCACCTTGAGAAGATTGTTCTCATTGTTGACATAGTGAAAATCCAAGAGGATTGTTCTTGGTCTAAGAGGATTGTTCTTGGTTTTGGTAGTTCTTGTTTAAGTTTGCCAACTATAAGGAAATCTCTTTCATGTTGAAAGGGGACTAAAGTACTCTGGGAATGTTAGGGGAACTAGGATATATCGCTCGTGTCTCTTTATTTTTCTGCATTTTACTCTTTAATAAACACACCATAAACCAGAAAAATATTATCCATCATCACTAAAACCAGAAAAAAATTTAAAGTACCTAATTCACCCCCCCCCCCCCCCTCTCTTAGGCGCACTCTTATACTTACATTTGGTATCAGAGCAAATTATAGGTAATTTGTTCCTAAAAGATCCAAAATGGCTTCCGCAAATTAAAATCCCGTTTTCAGAGATGGTGGTAGTAACAATAAGCCTCCTCTATTTTGTGGTGAATATTTTTACTTCTGGAAAATACGCATGAAGGAACATCTAGAAGCACAAGAAGAAGAAATATGGGATGTCGTCGAGAATGGTCCATTTATTCCTATAACCGTGATCAATGGTGCTTCATCAAAGCCTAAAACTGCATGGGATGAAGATGATAAGAAAAAGGTCCTCTATGATAAAAAGGCAATCAATCTTCTTCAAAGTGCACTTAGCATGGATGAATTCTTTTGTGTCTCGGCATGCAAAACAGTGAAAGAAATATGGGATACCTTGGTACAAACTCATGAAGGAACTGTTGAAGTTAAAAGATCAAGACTAAATACTTTGAGTCAAGAATACGAGTTATTTTGAATGCATCCCGGAGAAACCATCCTTGACTTACAAAAGAGATTTGTGCACTTGACAAATCATCTAAGTGATCTTGGTAAGACTTTGACGAATGATGAAATAAATCTGAAAGTACTTAGATCCTTAACTAGGGAATGGCAACCAAAGGTAACGGCAATTTCAGAAAAGAAAAGTCTTTCTTCAATGACTTCCGCAACGTTGTTTGGAAAACATCAAGAATATGAAACAGAACTCAAAAGACTTGAAAAGCATGAAAATTAAGAGAAGAAATCCAAGAATATTTCCTTAAAGATTGATTCCAAGGAAGTTGAAAAGGAAGACAATCCGGAAGAAGATGAAAATTTCATGCTTCTTGTTAAAAGGCTTGGTAAGTTCTTTGGTAGAAATGACAAATCCCTTTCTCATGCAAAAAGAAAGAAACAATTTAAGAAAAGGGAAGCTTCCACATCAACACAAGAAGTCACATGTTGTGAATGCGGTAAGCAATGTCATATCAAGCCGGATTGTCCAAAACTCTCCAAGAAAGGTGGCTAAAAAGGTAAAAAGGAATTTAAGAACAAAAAGGCCTATGTTGCATGGGAGGATAATGAAATAAGTTCTTTATCTGATTCCGATAGTGATGAAAGTGCAAATCTAGCATTGATGGCCTCACACCATTCTGATAATGAAGATGATGAGGTATGCTTGAAGACCACATGAAATCTTTGGTATCTTGATAGTGGTTGTTCAAAGCATATGACGGGAGACATAAACCAATTTTCAAATGTAATGCTAAAGGCCAAGGGTTTTGTCACTTATGGAGACAATAATAAGGGAAGAATTCTTGGAAAAGGAAAAGTTGGTGCTCGACCTTTCACATCCATTGAAGATGTTATTTATGTTGAAGGACTAAAGCACAATCTTCTAAGTATTAGCCAACTATGTGACAAAGGCTTCAAGATCAAGTTCACCAAAGATGGATGCTTGATAGAAGACGAAATCACACATGAGGTTATACTTAAAGGTAAAATAATTAATAATATATTTATGATTTACCTTGACGATCCATATTTGAAAGTAAAATGTCTCATGGCGAACAATGATGATTCATGGCTTTGGCACAAAAGAATTGCTCATATTCATATGGAACACTTGAATAAATTAATCAAGCATGGTCTTGTCATTGGGTTGCCTAAGAGAAATTTTGTCAAAGATAGACTTTGTGATGCTTGTCAAAAAGGGAAACAAACAAAATCAACTTTCAAATCTAAGAATGTGGTGTCTACTACAAGACCGCTACAATTGTTGCATATGGACTTATTTGGTCTATCAAGAACAATAAGTTTCGGAGGTAATGTATATGCTTTGGTTATTGTTGACGATTTCTCTAGATATACTTGGACATTCCTTTTAGTGCAGAAAAGTGATGCATTCAAGGCTTTCAAGAAGTATGCTAAGCAAATTCAAAATGAGAAATCTCTAACAATTTCCTCCATAAAAAGTGATCATGGCGGAGAATTTCAAAATGCTCTCTTTGAAGAATTTTGTGGAGAACATGGAATATCTCACAACTTCTCGGCACCAAGGACTCCTCAACAAAATGGAGTTGTAGAAAGAAAGAATAGGTCTCTTGTAGAGCTTACAAGAATGATGCTTAGCGATTCAAATCTTCCAAAATATTTTTGGGCGGATGCGGTGAGCATGACATGTTTTGTTAGAAATAGAGTTAACATAAGACCAATCTTGAAGAAAACTCCATATGAACTTTTCAAATGGAGGAAACCAAACATTTCCTTCTTTCACATTTTCAGTTGCAAACACTTTGTCCTAAACAACGACAAAGATAACCTTGGTAAGTTTGATGAAAAATCCTATGAAGGTATTTTTCTTGGCTACTCTCTTTCTAGTAAGGCATATAGAATTTATAACAAAAGAACTTTAACAATTGAAGAATTAAAGCATGTATCTTTTGATGAATCTAACTCCTTCAAGGAAGATAATGTTGTTTGTAATGATGATGATGATGAAATATTAGAAGTTCCTCAAGAAAATACTTCCAAAGGTGTCAATAAGGATCAACCGATTCAACAAGAAAAAACATCTCAACAAGAATCAAACTTTAATGATCTACCAAAAGAATGGAGGACTTATAGATATCATCCTATCGATAAAGTCATCAGTGATATAAGTCAAGGTGTGACAACAAGATTAAATCTTAAAGATGCTTGTCTAAACATGGCATTTGTCTCTCAAATTGAACCCTCCAAAGTTGATGAAGCCTTAAGCGATGACCAATGGATTATTGCTATACAAGAATAGTTAAATCAATTTTAAAGGAATCAAGTTTGGGAACTTGTCCCTGGGCCAAGCAACAAACACATCATTGGAACAAGATGTGTATTTAAGAACAAACTTGACGAAAATGGTATAATTGTTCGGAACAAAGAAAGATTGGTAGCACAAGGCTACAATCAAGAAGAAGAAATAGACTTTGAAGAAAATTTTGCTTCGGTTGCCAGGTTAGAAGTTATTCATCTTTTACTTTCCTATGCTTGTTCATTAAATTTTCAGCTTTTCCAAATGGATGTCAAAAGCGCATTCTTGAATGGATATATCAATGAAGAAGTCTATGTTAAGCAACCCCCGGGGTTCGAAGATTTCAAGAATCCATCTCATGTTTTTAAATTGAGAAAAGCTTTATATGGTTTAAAACAAGCACCAAGGGCATGGTGCAGTCGGCTAAGTAATTTCTTATGCGAAAAAGGCTTTGAAAAGGGTAAAGTTGACAAGACGTTGTTTATCAAGAAAATCAAAGGTGACTCTTTGCTAGTTCAAGTCTATGTTGACGATATCATCTTTGGTTCGTCAAAAAAAAGAAATGTGTGAAGAATTTTCAGCAATGATGCAAGGCGAATTTGAGATGTCTATGATGGGTAAAATGAATTATTTTCTAGGACTTCAAATCAAGCAATTAAAGGATGGCATTTCATCAACCAATCCAAGTATTGCAAAGAATTGTTGAAAAAAATTGACATGGATAATTGTAAATCTATGAATACACCAATGGGTTCCGGTACATACGTTGATCAAGATGAATCGGGTGTCTCCATTGACATTACAAAATATCAAGGTATGATTGGCTCCTTATTATATTTGACGGTAAGCTGTCCTGACATAATATTCAGTGTTTGTCTATATGCTCGCTTTCAAGCAAATCCAAAGGAATCACATCTCATGGAGGTAAAACGGATCATAAAGTATCTCAAAGGAACAACAAATGTTGGATTATGGTATCCTAAAGGTAGTGTTTGAAATTTAGTTGGTTACTCTGACGCGGATTATGTAGGTAGTAAAACTGATAGAAAAAGCACAAGTGGTACTTATCACATCCTCGGAAATGCATTAGTATCACGGGCTTGCAAGAAATAAGCATATGTTGCTGGAAGAAGCAGAATATATTGCAGTGGGTAGTAGTTGTGCTCAAATATTATGGCTCAAGCAACAACTTCGTGACTACGGACTCGATCTAGAATGCATTCCTCTTTGGTGCGACAATACAAGTGCAATAAACATTAATCCGGTCATGCACTCAAGAACCAAACACATCGACATACGACATCACTTTCTTTGTGATCATGTACTTCAAGGAGATGTCGAGGTCACATTTGTAGATACTCATAATAAAATTGCCGATATCTTCACTAAATCTTTGGCAAGAGAACCATTTTACAAGATTCGACGAGAACTTAGCATTCTTGATGAACACGACGTATAAGGTGCTTTCTATCCTTTTATGCTTTCACATACTTGTCTTAACTTGGTTATATGTGAAAATTCATGATTATATGATGCCTTTAAATGCTATATATGTTAAGTGTTGTTAAAATTTAAGAAAAATGTGTTTTTGGTCATTTTTGTTGATGCAAACCGATTGCACCATTGTGCAAATTGATTGCTCACTGTATGTTTTATTTTCTTACCTTTCTGTTTTTAGTGCAAATCGATTGCACCATAGTGCAAATCGATTGCGCGCTGTTTGTTTCAATTTTCTATTGTTTCTATGTTTTGTTATATTTAATAAATATTATGTTTAAGTTTTCAATATTATTACATGTATATTGTCCATCTTTTATTGCATCTTTCCCTTCTTTTTGATAATGTCAAAGGGGGAGAAGGATGTGGCACTTTATGCTTGTTTATTTCCTGTCTTAAACTTCTAAGGTACTCTTCAACAAGATGAACAATTTCAAGAGTTTCCAACCTTATCATACAAAGGGGGGGGGGGGGGGGGGGGGTTATACATCTTAGGGGGAGAAGTCTCTTTCCGGAAATAACAAAGCTTCAAGAAAGATGGTTTGTCATCATCAAAAAGGGGGAGAATGTAAAATCAAGCTTCTAAAATGATTCTCAATGCACTTTGTTTTGATGAAGACAAACTATATTGGCAAGAAGGCAAAGATTTTTGATCAAGCTAAAAGCATCATTTGATAAAAGACTTGGTCTCAAGTTCTTAGCAAATTTCACAAGGTATAATGACTATACTTACTTTGAACTTAAGTCTTAAATGCTCAATGATCAAAAGAAGTGTTTTATCTTGTCCAAACTTTTTCTCAAGTTTTCTAAGAAAAAAATCAATTTTCACTTATGTGCAATCGATTTGCATGTTGGTGCAATTGATTGCATGCTTCACGTTTTCAAAGTGTTAGCTATTGTTTCTAAGTGCAATCGATTTGCATGTTTGTGCAATCGATTGCTCTCTATCAAATTTTGCTACTGTTTTAAAGTGCAATTGATTTACACACATGTGCAATCGATTGTTCAGTGAAAATATTTGAATTTTTTAGCTGTTAAAACCCGTGCAATCGATTTATACAAGGGTACAATCAGTTGCATGCTGAACGTTTTTGAAAATCAGCAGCTTTTAACATGCCTTTTCATAACACCATTTCATGGAAACTTTTCATTGAATCTTGGCAATTGTTCATGATTCATTTGCATAAATTTATGTTGTTTCAAAGAGGTTCTATAAACATATAAATACTGAATTTTCAAAATCATTGTGTACCTTTTCCAATCAATAGTTTCTGAATTTTAAAATATCAAAACTCAAGCTTTTTCTTCACTTTCATACACAAAATTTTTCTGCACATTTTCATATATTGTTAAACAGAAAACTTTGAGCATTTTATAGTCTTGAGTCATTGTATATTATTGTTATTGAAAGAGAAGATCAAGTCATTGATAAAATCACTCAAAGTGATTATTGCACTACAAACTCTATCAATCAAATATTGCTATACACTTTCTTATTTTTCAGGATTGTTGAAAATAAGTTCAAGTGGTTTTGTAATCTTGTTTTTCCATGATTGTTGGATACAAGTAAGGTCACCTTGAGAGGATTGTTCTCATTGTTGACATAGTGAAAATCCAAGAGGATTGTTCTTGTTCCAAGAGGATTGTTCTTGGTTTTGGTAGTTCTTGTTTAAGTTTGCCAACTATAAGGAAATCTCTTTCACGTTGAAAGGGGACTGGAGTACTCTCGGACTGTGAGGGGAACCAGGATATATCGCTCGTGTCTCTTTATTTTTCTGCATTTTACTCTTTCATAAACACACCATAAACCAGAAAAATATTATCCATCATCACTAAAACTAGAAAAAAATTTAAAGTACCTAATTCACCCCCCCCCCCCCCCTCTTAGACGCATTCATATACTTACAAGTACAAGATACATAACACAAATAACGGATGAACCAAAATAACAAATCATAGTCTTCAACGTTAAATTTTATTAATGCAGCGGGAAATAATTATATTCGAAGTCAAACAAATCTATTAAAAATAAATTAACAGGTATTCAAACTCATAAAGAGTTCTTAAGACTCCAAACAGTTACTAAACAACAAAATAATTAGCGTTCATCCCCCTGGTGTTACATATAAGAGCAACGACACCAACTCGAAAATAAAAAGAAGAGCAACCTTTTCTGATCCTTGTAGCCTCAGACTACTTCTGACTATCTGCACGATGTCGTGTAAAGCATCATTCCAACAGAAGGGTGAGATATCATAACAATATAAGAGAACGTATAATAATAAGTATACAGAGAACATAATCGTGCATAGTCATACATTCCACGTCTCACACATTCACACCATCAACAATAACTATATCACATTTTATTCATACAATCACACATAATCATCCATATATATCAACCACCATCATGTAGTACATACACCAATCACACAACTCAAACATCATATTAACAATAATGCAACGCAATGAGACTGACTCACAGACTCAATGTATGTGGTACCAATATCGCTCATGAATCCACGTCATCTAGGACCAGAGCCACCAATATCATGAACATATTGGTTCACATTGCTCCCGATCCATGCCATCTAGGATCAGAGCCAACCCACATCATGAATGATGAGGTTCACATTGCTCCCGATCCACGCCATCTAAGATCAGAGCCAACCAATATGACTAAAGTTCACAACCCGAAATTCATGCGACTCAGCCATGCAACAAGACACGACACATTAATATCTACATCCATCAATGTGACACACCAATACGACCACCATCTGCCCACACATATGACATACCAATCATACAGTCCAAACAACATCATACGGTATTATTATACATAAGTACATGCATATATCTCAGCATAACATGCATAATTGCATACAGAAAGGTATAAGCCTCAACAAATAATCACCTATTGGGTTCGAAAGTATTTTTATATGGTAAAAAACAATTTTAGCTTTCTGTGGGTTCAAACGGTGCATCAAACGGACACCTGCGTCAAAAGTCACGAAATTACGAAGTTTAAAAAATAACTCTGCTCAGCCTACTTCGCCTGAGGCTCGCCCGGTGACTGGGTCTCTCGCCTGAGGCTCGCTCGGCGAAGCACAAGCGATACCACTACTCCCATACATTTTTTAAGAGTACCTCTTTTCCACTCTTTCCTTCGCCTGTTCCCTCGCCTGGCGAGGCTTGGGCGAATGCTCTCGCCCTGCGACACAAGAGGCTCGTCCGACAAAACGTGCCTGATAACAACTTCCTGCTGCGAATTCTGCACCAGACCAGACCTAATTCTCATACGATTCCAACATAGTACAGTTCCAAAATTCACCAAATTCAACATGTTTTCACCATACAACAACAACACATCATGATAGACATTATGCACATCAAATCATGACAAAACAACATTATATAGTTATCAATTTTCATCGCATGGGTTCAATTCATACAAAGGCAATTCCACAATAAGAACACAAAACAACTATGGCAAATTATAATCCCTAGCATACCCATCATTATACAGAATCCTTGGAAAGTTGAAATCTCACCCTTACCTTAGATTGGCGGTTCCTAAGCTTCAATAATGGTTCTTCTCTTTTGCCCTAGTTCTTTCTCACTTCCTTGCTTTTTCTTCTCTCCAAAATGCGATCGTACAAAATGATCACCTTAACCTCACTTTTTCCTTATGTCCTTCTTACCCCTTGAACCCTTGTTAGGTTGTCACATTCTTGCCCTCACTTATTCCACACAACATTACAGTTATGCCCTTAGTACCTCTACACTAATTACCATCCCTATTTTGATATTAAAATAAATCTAAATAATTATAACTAATTATTCAATTTATTAATAATTCTAATTATCTTATTAATCTCACACTACCCCACAACAAGTCATCAAACCATCTATTACACTAAATAAATTACAACAACATAATTAAATAATAAATATAATATTCAGGATGTTACATCAAACACCCATTTAAAAGGTATTGAAACAAAGAAAATACAATTTTTACAAATATTTGTTTGACTTTTTTTATATATATCATATGAATGTTATACAAATGTTTAACAATGACATATATCGGACACCGTAGCTCGAATGCTCTTGAAGTATACTTGTCATAGAAGATATACTCAACATTTATGGATTCTCTAGAAAAAAATAGAAAACAGTTGTCAAAACAAAGGAAGAAGGAAAACAACTTGAAATACCTTTATAGAATAGAATTTCTATATTTATCCAAACTCTATCATCCAAAATCCTAACATGGCTAAGAAAATGGAAATTATCTTTTAACAAATGGACCACATGACACCAACATGTGTGGAAACTTCCTAAATAATAATATAAATGAATGAAACATTTTGTAATGGTTTAGAGTTGTGTTTGATCCCATTTTGACATTTTTTTAAGAGTGAAAGAAGAGAAGGTGATAATGGCATCAAGTGGAGGTGTCAATAGAAACGTTTGTGTTACCGGAGCAGGAGGGTTTATAGCATCATGGCTTGTTAAACTTCTTCTTTCCAAAGGTTATGTTGTCCATGGAACAGTTAGAGATCCTGGTACTTTTTCTCAATTCTCATCTCATCATTTCTATACACTATCAACTTTATAGAGTATAGTAATATGTTTTATTTTTAATAATATACGCAAAAGAATTCAGTACTATGAATAGGAACAAAGATTAGGCACAAAGCATGTAGAAGCAACTAAGCATAGATCTAGATCCAAATTCATTTAGATCATTAGATGCTGCAAGTTATTATTGCAAACCAATTCATTTAATATAAAAATATATTTGTATTTTTTTCAAATTCATTTATAAAAATATATGGATCAGATCAAACACATAGTTGAATATGCGAGTCTAAAACTTTAATTTCTTTTAAAAAAGAAACTGAAGGTGGATGAGACAGACCCGAAGACACGGTATTTTTTAAGTCTAAAAATATAAAATTAATGTTAATATATACGTCGGCAAAAACGACTGACTGTGCCCGTTTTGCCACCTACAAAATCACTATCTAGAAAAACCTTTCCTACAAGTGTTGAGGAGGATGTTGTTATGTCTCTTTTTTCTCATTCTTTTGAAGTAAAAATATTGTTGTGATTCATTTGAAATGTATGTCTGATTTGGTAACGGCAGGTAGTCAGAAATATGAACACTTAGTAAAACTTGAGAAGGCTTCTGAGAATCTTACACTCTTCAAAGCAGATATTTTGAATTATGAATCTGTTTACTCCGCAATCGTTGGATGCAGTGCAGTTTTCCATGTTGCTTGTCCTGTACCATCAACAGTTGTACATAATCCTGAGGTATTTGAAAAATGTTCTTTTGTTTGAAGACATTGTATTTTTTGTTTTAAACTTTAAATGATTTTGGAGTTAATACTCTAGGTTGAAGTGATTGAGCCTGCTGTGAAGGGGACAACTAATGTACTTGAAGCATGTCTAAAAGCTAATGTAGAACGTGTCGTCTTTGTTTCATCTATCGCCGCTGTTCTTATCAACCCTAATTTACCAAAAGATAAAGTGATTGATGAGTCTTTTTGGTCCGACAAAGACTACTGCAAAAAAACTAAGGTAGCTTAGATTTGATTACATTTGTGCTATGTCTCCTTTTTAGTTACAGTTGCAAAACATGTTATGTTTTAATGAATAGTCAAATAACGCATATCATCCAGAACTGGTACTGCTTTGCGAAGACAGAGGCGGAAGAGCAGGCGTTTAACTTTGCAAAAAGAACTGGACTTCGTATGGCGAGCATATGTCCTAGTTTAGTTTTGGGGCCAATTTTGCAGTCAACCACTAATGCAAGTAGCTTGTTTCTCATCAAACTTTTAAAAGGTATTTACTCATATGCATTATCAAATTCTCATTACGAATATTTATGAACTATATACTTCAATAATATACTTGACATTGTATGAACTTGAAGGCGATGATTCATTGGAGAATAGACAACGATGGATAGTTGACGTACGTGACCTAGTTAATGCGTTAATTTTGGCTTATGAGAGTCATGAAGAAGGGAGATATATATGTACTTCACACACTTTCACAACACAAGATTTGGCAGACAAATTGAAGAGTATATATCCAAACTACAAGTATCCTATAAAGTAAGCTTCAAATCTTCATCATCTATAAATTATAGGGAAATTACATAGATGATGAACTAGTCTAGAAATTACATGTTCAAGTTCTTTTGAGGTTTCAATACTTCTATGAAAATTACGGAGTAGTTGTGCGACTAGGTGTTTGCAGTTTCATTCTTAATAGTTATGTATGTGGCACCGACACGTCAGGTCAAATTATTATTATTAGTGTCTTTGTGTGGTGTTAGAAGTGTCAAATTATTATGTTTGTGTGTGGTGTTGTGTTCGGTGTGTGTCTCGGATCTTCATAGGTATTGTATAGATTTGATGGTTACATGTTTATGTATATAAATTTTATTGTTGGCAGCTATACTGAGGTGGCAGAATACAAAATGTTGAGCTCAGAATACACAATGCTGAGCTCAGAGAAACTGCAAAATTTGGGTTGGAAATTCAGGCCAATAGAGGAAACACTGGTTGATTCTATTGAGAGCTATAAGAAGGCAGGACTGCTTGAATCAGAATAATTTTAGTTTGTTACATATCTTCTCCTCAAGATGAATCGAAATAAATGTGATTTGTCGATGTTTTTCAGTTTATGTATTTGCTTATGCTTCTCAAACTAATGACTGATTTGTCGGTGTTTTTCAGTTTATGTATTTGCTTATGCTTCTCAAACTAATGACTGCTTTTATGTTCACAATTTGTTGTTATTAAATGATGGACTTGTCCATGCTTGAAACTTGATTTGTTTGCCAATGAAGAACACCAAGTCTTATACTATCAAACTTGATTAGAGTACACAGAAATGCTGAAAATGAGGAACCCATGTGCTCTTGTAACTGCTAGATTTTTTACTATTTTATTTTATTGTTTCAGTTTTTAACAACCTAGTCAATTAGTGGTTCATATAATTTAGGAGCAAGCTAGTAGTAGTTGCTATACTTTAAGAACAAATTAGTTTAATTATTCAATTCCCTAAAATCCTGGTTACGTGGGATAACTTTCAGTTTCTCCTTTCCATTATTTATTGTAACATTTCTATCGATCAAATCAATACAATTCATTTTCTTTAATATATTGTTTCTCTACTTCTTTGCCACTATATTTGTTATTTTCTGCCATTAAACTAACAAATTGGTATCTAGAGCCTTCTTCTTAGAGGGACCTGTGAGTGAACCCAGTAAAAATCCACCATAATAAACCTTGCTTAAATTCATCAAATAGATGGATTCTGAAACTCCTTACACAAAACTAGCACCGCCTGTGTTTGACGGTGATAATTATCACATATGGGCAGCAAGAATGGAGGCTCACCTAGAAGCAAATGACCTTTGAGAAGCCGTTGAGGAAGACTATGAAGTTCTTCCTTTGCCGAACAATCCAACCATGGCTCAGATAAGAAATCACAAAGAGAAGAAAGCAAGAAAGTCAAAAGCAAGGGCTACTCTGTTTGCTGCTGTCTCACAAGACATTTTCACCAGAATCATGACGATCAAATCGGCATTTGAGATCTGGAATTTCTTCAAGGAAGAATATGAAGGAGATGAAAGAATCAAGGAAATGCAAGCAATGAATCTGGTTAGAGAATTTGAGATGCAGAAAATGGAGGAGTCTGAAACAATTAAGGAGTATGCAAACAGACTTCTTAACATTGCTAACAAGGTGAAGTTGTTAGGTTCTGATTTTTCTGATTCACGAATAGTTCAGAAAATACTAGTGACTGCTCCTGAAAAATTTGAAGCTTATATTACTTCATTGGAAAATACTAAGGATCTTTCAAAGATCACATTGGCAGAACTTGTAAGTGCTATGCAGTCCCAAGAGCAGCGAAGGTTGATGAGACAAGATGGTGCAGTCAAAGGTGCTTTACGAGCCAAGCACCATTATGGAAAAACCAGTAGAAATAAGCATGTCAAGAAGAACCAACCATCAAGCAGCGAAAATAGTGCAAATAACCAAAACAATGGTAGGGGTAAAAAGAAAAATTACCCACCTTGTCAGCATTGCGGAAAGTTGGGTCACCCACCATACAAATATTGGAAACGACCAGATGTGAAGTGTAGTAAATGCAATCAGCTTATACATGAAGCTGTAATTTGTAGGAGCAAATTTCAGCAGCAAACTGAAGCTAATGCCCAAGTTGTTAAGCAAGATGAAGAAGATTATATTTTTGCTGCAACATGCTATTCGACGAGGAGTAATTCTGAATGCTGGTTGATTGATAGTGGTTGTACGAATCACATGACATATGACAAGACTCTATTCAAGGACTTGAAGCTCACTAATGTTTCAAAGGTCAGAATAGGGAATGGTGGCTATATTACTGCAAAAGGAAAAGGAGCCATTGCAATTTCAACGTGTTCAGGTACCAAAATTATATCTGATGTTCTTTATGTACCTGACATCGACCAAAACTTGTTAAGTGTAGGTCAGTTGATTAAAAAGGGATTTAAAGTATCCTTTGAAAACCAACATTGTCTTATCTACGACACTGCTGGTCGGGAAGTTCTACGGGTTAAAATGAGAGGTAAAAGATTCTCGTTTGATCCAACAGAGGAGGAGCAGGCGATCTATTTTACTCAAGTCAGTCCCACAGAACTCTGGCACAAGAGACTTAGGCATTGTCATCTTGAAAGAATGGTGAACTTGCAAAGAAAAGGCATGTCAAGAGGTCTGCCAATACTTTTTGATAATTTACCAAATTGTAATGCTTGTCAATTTGGTAAACAAATAAGAAAATCATTCCCCAAATCAGCTTGGAGAGCTTCTCAAAAGTTGCAGCTTTTTCACACTGATGTGGCAGGACCCCAAAGAACACCATCACTACAAGGTAGTTTGTACTTCATTCTTTTCATAGATGATTTTACAAGAATGTGCTGGATATTCTTTTTGAAATTTAAGCATGAAGTGGCTGGAGTATTTACGAAGTTCAAGAAAATGGTGGAAACTCAAAGTGGCTGTAAGATTCAATGTTTAAGATCTGACAATGGGACAGAGTATACATCAACAAAATTTAATCAGTTTTGTGAAGAAACTGGTATTGAGCATCAACTCACAGCCCCTTACACTCCAGAGCAGAATGGGGTTAGTGAAAGGAGAAATAGATCGGTGATGGCGATGGCTAGATGCATGCTGCATGAGAAGGAGTTGCCAAAAACATTTTGGGCAGAGGCGGCTAACACAACGGTCTTTCTCCAAAATCGGCTTCCAACCAAAGTTTTGATGGATAAAACTCCATTTGATGCTTGGTATGGGTATAAGCCGTCACTAACATTTCTTAAAGTGTTTGGTTGTGTTTGTTTTGCACATGTTCCACAGTTTAAGCGTGACAAACTTGACAAGAAGGCAACTTCGGGCATCTTTGTGGGTTACATTTCAGTTTCAAAGGCCTACAAAGTGTATCATCCTCAAACCGAAAAGATGATTGTTAGTAGAGATGTGCACTTTAATGAAGAACAACAATGGAATTGGGAGAACTCACAAAGAACAACTAAACTATTTGGCAACATTGATGATAAGCATCCGGGACAGCAAACAATAGAGTTATTGCAGGATGAATTAGAAGACGACCCTCCAGTCAGAGGCAAAAGGCTGTTATCTGACATCTATCAAAGATGTAATGTAGCAGTTTGTGAACCTGCTAGCTGCGAGGAAGCACAAAAGGACCAGAAATGGAAAATTACAATGGAGGAGGAGATATCCATGATACAGAAAAACAAAACATGGGAGCTGGTTGACAGGCCTGGAAATAGAAAAGTCATTGGAGTTAAATGGGTTTTCAGAACAAAGCTTAATGCAGATTGCTCAATCAACAAGCACAAGGCCAGACTCATAGTTAAAGGGTATGCACAATTTTTTGGTGTTGATTATTCTGACACTTTTGCTCCTGTGTCCAGATTAGATACAATTAGATTGGTGTTAGCAGTTGCTGCGCAAAATGGCTGGAAAATATTTCAGTTAGATGTTAAATCAGCTTTTTTAAATGGAGAGCTACATGAAGAATATATGTAGATCAGCCAGAAGGATTCGTGAAGCAAGGTGAAGAAGATAAAGTCTATCTTCTAAAAAAGGCTCTCTATGGCCTCAAACAAGCGCCAAGGGCTTGGTACAGCAAAATTAATAATCACTTATTGAGCATAGACTTTTCAAAAAGCGTATCCGAGTCCACACTTTATGTGAAACATAAGGGAAATAATTTTCTCATAGTTTCCCTCTATGTGGATGATCTTTTAGTGACAGGAGATTACGCAAGGCTAGTTGACGAGTTCAAGCAAGAAATGATGCAAGCTTTTGAAATGACAGATCTTGGTCTCATGACCTATTTTCTTGGAATTGAGATCAAACAAAGTGAGAATGAAGTGTTAATTTGTCAAAGTAAATATGCAAAGGAAATTTTGAAAAAATTTCAAATGGAGGAATGTAAATCTGTTAGCACACCAATGAATCAAAAGGAGAAGTTTAGCAAGGATGATGGTGCTGAAAAAATTGATGAAGGATATTACAGAAACTTGATTGGATGTCTAATGTATCTCACTGCAACAAGGTCGGACATTCTATTTGCGGTAAGTCTCTTGTCTCGTTTTATTCACTGTCCAAGTGAAATTCATTTGCAAGCAGCAAAAAGAATATTGAGATATGTTAAAGGCACTATTGATTATGGAGTCAAATTTGATAAGTGTCAAGAATTCAAGTTGTATGGGTTCTCTGATAGTGATTGGGCTGGATCCATTGATGATATGAAGAGCACTTCAGGATACTGTTTCAGCCTAGGCTCAGGAGTATTCTCATGGTGCACAAAGAAACAAGAGATTGTAGCACAGTCCACTGCTGAGGCTGAATTTATAGCAGCAACAGCCGCTGTAAATCAAGTTTTATGGTTGAAGAAGATTTTTTGTGATTTATCTTTGCAGCAGAAGAACAAAACATAAATTTTTGTTGACAACCAGACTGCAATTGCTATTGCAAACAATCCAGTATGTCACGGGAAGACTAAACATTTCAACATCAAACTCTATTTTTTTAGAGAGATGCAGCAAAGTGGAGAAGTAAACTTAATTTACAAAGCCATTACCTATCAGCAAATTTGAATATCTAAGACAACTGATTGGAGTTTGCAGTTCCTAAAGCAAGGAGGAGTATTAATCATGTGCTCTTGTATTAGTGGTTGCTATAATTTAGGAGCAAGCTAGTAGTTGTTGTTATACTTTAGGAACAAATTAGTTAATTATTCAATTCCCTAAAATCCTAGTTACGTGGGATAACTTTCAGTTTTTCATTTCCATTATTTATTGTAACATTTTTATAGATCAAATCAATACAATTCTTTTCTTTTAATATACTCTTTCTCTACTTCTCTGTCACTATATTTGTTATTTTCTATCATTAAACTAACAGATTTCCACTTACTGTTACTGGACAGAAAATGAAGATTGTTCTTCTCACTAGTGGTGAAGAGCCACTTTATAAAAACTTAAAATTGCTCTTCACTAATCTAGAAATATACTTTCGTTGGCACTTCATATACATGGCATCCCTTCGTAAATGAGACAATCACATACATCTAGATCATTATCTCTTAACCAAGTCATGTGTATAAATTGCAACAAACATGAAAAGAAACAGAATCATGAGATAAATTGTTAAAGTAAATAAACATTACCATATTTCATGTAATTAACAAAAGAATCCATGACGAGAATATCGTGATGCCAGTTGACTTGGCAGGTGATATTAGAACAGATTTTCCCAGTACAATACCAGTATTTCTCCCCGGCAAAGCATTGGCCTTAAGAAGACGTCTGCGTCTCAAATTCGCTGGAATCCGCCTCAGGCAAATTGGATGCAAGTCAGCGTAGATGGTGTTGTGAAGGCACATGGACTAGCGGGTTGTGGAGGTTTGATTTGGGACAGTACAGGAAGTTGGTTTGGAGGATTTTCCAAAAATATTGGCGTTTGCAACACAATTGTAGCTGAGCTGTGGG
This sequence comes from Vicia faba, assembly GCA_948472305.1. Classification (NCBI taxonomy): domain Eukaryota; kingdom Viridiplantae; phylum Streptophyta; class Magnoliopsida; order Fabales; family Fabaceae; genus Vicia; species Vicia faba. The sequence continues at coordinate 1,679,485,814 of OX451737.1, read as the reverse complement.
GTACTTTAGAAGGCCTCAAATTTGGCTTAGACAAAGGTTATGGAAAAGTAGAGTTGCAGTCAGATAGTAAGATGGCAATTGAAGCTATTGAGAGCAATTGTTCAAGGCTAAGTGGAGGTTGGGGTATCCTTCAACAGATAAAGAACTTGATCAATGGTGATTGGAAAATTTGTTTTATTCACGTGTATTGTGAAGCTAATAGTTGCGCAGACGCAATGGCTAACTTGACCATGATCATGGTCTGAGGCTTTATGAAGAGTGTCCTACCGAAATTCTCCCATTTTATTTGGCATGAAAAAGGGATTTCGACTCCTAGTAACATATTTGATTAGTTCTCGTTTCTTTTAAATTTCGACCCTCCATTTCCACAAAAAAAAAAAAAAAAAACATATTTGTGGATGTAGCATTCGAATTAAATTTAACAATATCCTTTGATGAATTACTTATACTTACTTTCTCTAGACATTCCAAAAACTCTGAATTTTCTAAATTTTATATTTCTTCCTCTACAACCATCTTTACAAGTTATGAACTAGTAGTAATATATTGCCAAAAATAAGTACATAGAAAGAATATGTAACAGTGAATGATCTCATAAAAAATTTTGGGATGGATATTTGCAGACTAATCTTTTGGTAAAATAGATGTGTGATTCACTTATGAATGGATGAAGCGGAGAATAGAATATATGTATTTCCGAATTTTAGAGATATTGTGTGAGGCTACTATAAGAATGAGAAAAGTAATGTCTAAAAGGAGAGGGAGCAATGATGACCCTTAAAATATCATCATCGTTTCTGAGGAATTGCAAAATAAGGGTGCAAAATAAAGGTGGTGTTCACTTCATCACATGTAATGATCACACACTCTATGAAAATCTAAAAATATCTTTTGTATCATAGAATTTCAAAATCTAAACGTGTCTATTATACACTAAATCGCTTTATCAAAGAGGTATCCTCATTTTAGCCAAAAATATGTCCGAAAAACAATGTTCAAATGTTGTCCAGATATTGAAATCCATAAACGCCAAATAGGAAAACGAATTTGGCATCACCTTGCATATATACCACTTTTCATGATCATAACACCATTTTTTAAAAATCCTATCAAAATTTTCTTCCATTTTCATTTAAGATTTGTATTTCAAAACAACATTCTTCTAGAAGAAGAAAAAAAACTGAAATTTCAAATAATGTACATGTATTTCATTGATCATTGTTGGAACAAAGGATTCAAGAAAGATGAATATTGTGAAAAATAAGAAGAAGAAGAAGAAGAAGAAGAAGAAGGAGGAGGAGGAGGAGGAGGAGGAGGAGAGAGAGAGAGAGAGAGAGAGAGAGAGAGAGAGAGAGAGAGAGAGAGAGAGAGAGAGAGAGAGAGAGAGAGAGAGAGAGAGAGAGAGAGAGAGAGTTGAGTTAGTTAAGTGTAACTAACTTTAAAACTGAATTTTGTTAATGATGTTGCTACTTGTTATCATTACAAATACATTGGCCTTTTATATAGGCAAAGTGTCCAGGCCCAAATATACTAAAAGCCCAAATAACTACATAACAAGAATTAACCAACTAACACACTCCCTTAATTCATATTATCGATACTTCTCATCCCAATTTCTTTCTTTAACTCTTCGAATTTCACTTTCTTCAGAGGTTTGGTGAATATGTCAGCTAGTTGCACTTTTGTCTTACAATGTTTTATTTTAAGCTTCTCTTTGTTGACTTGATCTCTCAGAAAATGATACCTTCGTTCAATGTGCTTACTTCGACCATGACACATTGGATGATTTGTAAGGTTTATAGGTGACTTGTTATCAACAAACAGCTTCATCTTCAATTCCATTATTCTAAGTTCCTCAAGTAGCATTTTGATCATGTTGCTTGGCATGCAGCATATGATGCAGCCACATATTTTGCTTCGCATGAAGACAAAGCCATAATCCTTTGCTTCCTCAAACTCCAGAAGATTTGAGCTCCTTCGATCATGAAAATGTAGCCAGCAGTACTCTTCTTTTCGTCTTGATCTCCATTGAAATCTGAGTCAGTATATCCTTGCACTTCGACATTTGTTTGTTCTTCGACTTCTTTGATAACAGCACACCATGATCAATGGTTCCCTTGATGTATCTCAGCGCCCTCTTTACTGCAATGAGATGACATTCCTGAGACTTCTCCATAAATCTGCTCAACAATCCTACACTTTGGCAGATATTTGGTCTAGTATTGCAAAGATACCTCAAGGATCTAATGATTTGTTTGTAAAGGGTCGAACTTACAAACTCATCATTCGATTATTTTTTCAGCTTTGCTCCAGTCTCTAATGGAGTAACATCTGCCTTACAGTTGTTCATATTGAACCTCTTCAAGATATCTTGAGCATACTTCGTTTGATGCAAGAACACTCCTTCTTCGACGTCTTTGAATTCCATTCCCAGGAAATAGGAGAGATTCCCTAAATCATACATTTTGAATTCCTGCATTAACTTTGACTTTACCTTCATTATCTCAGCTTCGTTTGCTCTTGTAATGAGTAAGTCATCAACATAAAGGCATAAAATGATTCGATTGACACTTTTGACATCATTTACATGCACTCCATGTTCAGAGACACACTTTGCGAAACCTGCTTCAATTAGGAAGCTATATATTCTTTTATTCCAAGCTCTAGGAGCTTGCTTCAAGCCATAGAGATTCTTCCTTAAAATGTACACTTTCGACTCCTACCCTTTAACGTCGAAACCTGGTGGTTGAGTTATGTAGACTTTTTCTTCCAATGGACCATTCAAAAATACTGACTTCACATCAAGTTGGTGCATTTTTCATCTTCTACTTGCAGCTATTTTCCATCCTCTACTTGCAGCTATCGAAACAATAATCCTGATTGTTTTGATCCTTGCAACAGGCGCATATACTCCATTGAAGTCAATACCTGGTTGTTGTAGAAAACCTCTGGCCACCAGTCTTGCCTTGTACTTTGCAATCTCACAATTTGGCCTTCGTTTCACCTTGTAGATCCATTTCACATCAATTGGTTTCTTGTTGGTTCTTTCGACAAGCTCCACAGTTTTGTTCTTCTTAATGGCTCTAAGTTATTCTTTCATGGCTTCACACCAATTCGAATTGCTCAAGGCTTCAGCCAAGTCAATTGGTTCTGCTTCAGCCATCATCATGGCTTCTTCTATTAAGTCACCATCAACATTGATTGCTTGATCTGGAAACCTCTCCTATCCAGTCAGCCTAGTCGACTCAGTTCTTGTTCTTGCGGATCTTCTTTCATTCTACATAGGTGGTTTTTCATTTCGACCAGTCGAAGTATCACCTTGCTCATTTTGACTTGTCGAAGCTTCGTTATGTTCATCTTCTTCGAACACAGTTGTGACTGTGTCTGATTCTTGTCGAACTGAACTTCGACTCCAATCCCATCCTTTGCTTTCGTCTACAAGAACATATATACTGATCACTGGTTTATCTTCGATTGGTGAATACAGCTTGTATGCACCATTCAAATGATAACCTATGAGCACCATGACTCCACTTCGATCATCCAGCTTCTTTCTCAATTGTTCAGGTACATGCCTGAAACACATTAATCCAAAAATTCTAAGATGACTTACATTTGGCTTCGACCTTGTCCAAGTCTCATGCGGTGTCTTTTCGACCATCTTCTTCGTTGGGCATCTATTTAGAATGTATACTATTGTCGAAGCTGCTTCAGCCCAAAATCTCTTAGGCATATTCTTAGCTTTCAACATACATCTTGTCATGTTGAGTACACTTCTATTCTTTCTCTCAGCCATGCCATTATGTTGAGGCGTATAGGATGCAACAATCTCATGCTCTATACCTTCCTCATTGCAAAATCTGGAAAACTCAGCATAAGCATATTCACCACCACCATCAGTTATTAACTTCTTCAATTTGCATCCACTTTGTTTCTCAGCATGCAACTTGAACTTCTTGAACTGTGTGAATACCTCACTCTTCCTTTCAATAAGGTAAATCCATATATGTCTGGTTAATTTATCAATGAAAGTAAGAAAATACCTGTTACCTCCATTGGACTTTACTTCGAAGGATCCACACACATCTAAACGAACCAGCTCCAGTTTTTTCCTTGATCTTATAGGCAAGTCACGTTTGAATGCCTTCCTTGCCTATTTAACTTTGCAGCATTCCTCACATCTGCTTTGGTTCCTTTACATACGGCAACTCAAGCACCATTTTTTTTCTGATTGAGCATACATAAGCTCATAAAGTTTAGATGTTCATATATGTGATGCCATAGCCAGTTCTTGTCTTCTTCTGCAGTCGAAGCAAGACATTTGTGATCTGCTGTGTTGAGTTCAAACTTGAACGTTTTGTTCTCCGCCAATGGTGCTTTCATAATTAGCCTCCCATCAGCCCTATATACCTTCATCTGATTATTCTCCAACTTCATATTGAAGCCTTTTGCAAGTAATTGACCTACACTTATCAAGTTACTTGTCATCGAAGGTACATACAGAACTTTAGTGATAGTAGCCTTTCGACCATCCTTTCTGATAATCGAAATATCTCCTTTACCACCTGATTTGATATGCTTGCCATCTACAAACTTTATCACCTTTTCGACTAACTCATCTAACTTGGTAAACCAGTTTTTATTGTCGGTCATGTGGTTGCTACATCCTGAATCCAGATACTACATGTTGTTTTTCTCAGTGTTTGATTGAGTGTTCACCGGCAACAACACATCATCAGAATCATTACTTCCAGCTCGTGCATATTGAGCTTCATCACTATCTTTCGACTTTGCAGCTTTCTTTCTTCGACAGTCTCTAGCATAGTGGCCAAAACCTTGACAGTTATAACATTGCACCTCTTTTGTGTCAACTTTCTTCCCATAATACTTGTTTCCCACTCCTTTTGAATCAATATTCTTGCTTGACTTCTCATCACCAGCAAGATTCTTCCGCTGCTTCGATTTCTATTTTCCAGCTTTCTTGCTGAATCTTGATTGCAATGCTTGTTCACCTGCTTTCTCCCTTTCTGAGTTTCTTTGCTGCAGCCTCATTTCATGAGCCTCCAAAGAAGCTTGAAGTTCTTTCAACTTCATCTCAGATAGATTCTTGGCCTCTTCGATTGTTACAACAAAGTAATCAAAGTCTATAATTAAAGATCTCAATGCCTTTTTTATCTTTTGCAGATCCATAAGCGCTTCACCACACGCCTTCATCTGGTTTGTTAGCGCCACAACTCTTAAGAAATATGCAGAAATAGATTCATCATCTTTCATCTGCAGCATCTCATACTGTTTTCTCAGAGTCTGCAACTTCACTTTCTTCAATTTCTCATCTCCACCATACAAGGACTTCAGCTTTTCTCAAGCTCCTTTTGTTGTTTCTTCTTCGATTATCTTCTCAAACACATCACAATCCACACACTGGTGAATCAGGAACAGCGCCTTGCCATCTTTTTTCCTCTGATCTCTGTGCGCATCTTTCTGGGCTTCCGTTGCATCTACCTCCAGTTCTGATATTCCATCATTCAAGATTTCTACAACATCTTGAAATCTAAAAATAACCTTCATTTGTGTCACCCATCGTTGATAGTTTTCACCTTTGAAAACTGGTAGATTTGTTGAAAATTGTGTTGATGTTGTTGATCTGTTTGCCATTAGATTCACTATGAATCGCAAACAAGCTCTTGATACCAACTTGTTGGACTTGGAACAAAGGGTTCAAGAAAGATGAATATTGTGAAAAATAAGAAGAAGAAGAAGAAGAAGAAGAAGAAGAAGAAGAAGAAGAAGAAGAAGAAGAAGAAGAAGAAGAAGAAGAAGAAGAAGAAAAAGAAGAGAGAGAGTTGAGTTAGTTAAGTGTAACTAACTTTAAAACTGAATTTTGTTATTGTTGTTGCTACTTGTTATCATTACAAATACAATGGTCATTTATATAGGCAAAGTGTCCAGACTCAAATATGTTAAAAGTCTAACTAACTACATAACAAGAATTAACCAACTAACAATCATGTTTGAAAAAATATTGTTTATTTTGCTAAAATAAGTATGTTGTGTCTGGATTATGAAGTTCAAATTATGTTACATTGTGAAATTTTGTCTGTTTTGATGTTGAATTTGAACAATGCACTCTAATGTTGTCCTCGAGTCTACTGTATATAAAGATGTTAAATCGGGTGGTGTACATGTATGTGTTAGAAAAGAATTTACAAATAAACAATAATATGTCATACGTGAATATATGTTTCAATAGATCTGCACAAAGACTATTAAATTATGATTCAGCATTGTAATCTGGAGACCAATTTTGATTCTGAAATACATTTATGATGATGAAATGCGAAAAAAAGTGACAAATATAAAAAGTCTATCTAAAAGTTAAAATACAATTACACCTGAACGAGGAATTATAAGTGTCATTTTATAGTAAATGGGTGGAATAACTCAACTTTGTTTGTATTAATTGAATTAAGTTAAAATAAATTATTGATTTGTGGTATAATCTTTGAAGCAACATTTATTTATATATGTTAATATTTATAAATTAATAATTTAAAAAATAAATAATTTACATTATATTTATACGTTATCAAATATTCTATATTAATTTTTAAAAATTCAAATAACAGGTCTTCTATTATTTGAAATTTAAAATAGTAAACATTCTTTTTTTTTTTTCTAAAACCAATCATGCATTCAAAGGATGTCGAGAGACTTTTTCACTTATTAACAGAAAAGAAAAGAAAAGAAAAAAGCAAGAAACAAAACTAACATAAACTTCACTCTTTGCAAGAGAAATAAATACTAGTTGCAAGAGATAACAATTGCGTTCATGGAGGCGATGGATCAGCATCAGGAACAGGATCCTGTGGGATATCTGGAAAATCAGAAACCACCGGTGGCGCCATGAAAACATCAACATCTGGTGTTGGCGTGGCAGAAACTGGTGGTTCCTGCGGAATTTCCGGCGTTGGATCTGGCATGGTGGAAATTGGTGGTTCTTGTGGAATCTCTGGAGAAGGAAGAGAAATATCTGGTATTGGCGTAGCTAAAACCGGTGGTTCCTGTGGATTAATATCTGGTGTTGGGTTTGGCATGGTGAGAGATGGTGGTGATTCTTGTGGAAGTTCTGGAATCATGGGAGGAGGAAGCAAAGTAGCTGGTGGTGAAGATGAAGATGAAGATGAAGATGGATCTTGTGGTGTCGTAACTATAGGGACAAGTGGTGGTGGAATAGTAAGGTCCGGTGGATTTGTGGTGGAGAAAGAAGGAGGTAATTCTGATAAGGGAGGAGGGATAACAAGTGGTGGGAGCTCTGGAAGTGGAGGTGGCGGAGACGGGACTAATGGTGGTGGAGGTGGTGAAGGAGGAAGTGGATTAATTATTGGTAGAAATGGACAACATGGAGGAATAGGTGGAATAGGTGGAATAGGTGGTAAAGGACAACAAGGTGGTGGTGGAGGTGACGGACACGGAGGTGGCGGAGGTGGTGGACAAGGTGGAGGTGGTGAAGGAGGTAGTGGACAACAAGGTGGAGGTGGTTGATCAAATGGGTTATCAGGGGAAGGGAAAGTAGGGAAAGGCCAATAGCCACAACAATCAAATAGAAAAAGGTAGAATGGGTCACAATTTGGTATCCATTTTCTTCCAAAGTTTCTTCTTGTTCTATAAAATGTTAACTCTTGTTCATTTTGGTGTTGAGAGTGATTTGAGGTTTTGGATTCAACAAGAGTTTGTTGTGTGAAGAAAACAAGAGTTAGAAGTAAAGGTGTGATCATTAAACTTGCTTTCATTTTTGTGATAGAGGTTTGATTTTGTTTTTTTGGCATTCTAGTAGAGCTATATAAGAAACACAAACTAGTACTAGCATAGTGTAATTTCATTTATTTTTTTTCAATTATGTGAGTTTGTTTTTAGACAAGAAGTAAATATGAAATATGAATAGATTGCACTATAATTTTAGTCAGATTTAATTCACCATAGTCAATTTTTTTACGCAATCACGTAGTTAAATTATCAGTAGTCATTTGATCTTGATCAAACGGCTCAAAAAAACAGATTTAATTTTATCATTTAATTCCAAAAATACTGATCTTTAATCACAACGGTCAAATTTTGATTAGAAACCATAACAACAACAAATTTCTGACCGTAGTGAATCTCAATCTAATTTTAGATATTGTATTTTCAGTTTGAATTTAAAAGGTGGACCAATAGAAGTTAAACTCAAAGATGAAATAATAGACTTTTTTTTTTATATACTCCCTCGGTTTAATATTAAGTTTAATATTAAGTGCATGCATTTTAAGAAAATCCTTTATTGTACACTAATTTGAATAATACAAGGATTTTTATTTTTTAAGTAATTTTATTAGATAAGTTAATAGTTCATATGATAGTTTTACAAAGACATGAGTATATAGTGCTAGTTCAAATCCGAGACATATGTTGTCATGCATGCACTCTCTAGTTGACATATACTCCTTCTGAAATAATTTATAAGTAAATTTTATTTTTTAGATTAATTAAATAATTAATGTATTTAGTATATATATAAATCAGATATATTAATTTCTCAGGAGTACAAACTAAAAAATTGTTTTTTTTCTTCTTTTGATTTACATTTCTGTATCTTATACATGCATGAGATTAATTCTGTTGTAAAGAATTAATGGAAAGCCTAGTTGTACGTGCCAATTTAACTAGAAAAAAATTTTGATTTGGTCATTCTTCACTAAATATTTCTTCAATGCTCTTGTAACTTCTAACCATTCTAATCCTTGCGTGTCAAATTCTCGTTTCATTTATTTGCATGCATAGAATCATTAATAAATGATTGTGTAATGTGCCATTTATTGGTTTAAGATAAGAATTTTGGTAATTTTTGTTATCTTTCACAGTTTATCTATTTCACCCCCTCTTCTTTTTATCTCATAGTTTCTTTACTATAGTTAGAGAGAATCACTAATACAGACCAGAGTCCACAGAAAAAAGGTAGTAATGGTAAATTACTAGTAGGTGATTAATGCAACACCTACTCACATTATAATGAAACCTAGGTTACTTGAATACGAGACAAATAGTGAATAATAACAGACTGAATTTTTAAGTAAAATAAGAGAGAATCTGTAGGTAATGAAGAATATCAGACTTAATTTAGAGAGAATCCGTAGGTAATGAAGAATATCAGACTTAATTTTTACATGAAACGCAGTCTAATATTTTTTACTATCTTGTTTTTTAAACTTTAGTAACCTAGATATGGATCATCTTCAATGACATGAAGAAAGTAGAGTCTAGATAGACCCTTGAATATAAAAAGGTATGTAATAGTTTTTATATGAAAAATGGGAGAGAAAAGAAAGGGTAAATTTATTATTAAAAATATTGGATTAACAAGCTGCAATATGTTGTTGTTGCCTGGTACTCTATGAAGAGCGAAACTAACAGGATTTTTTCCCAACTTTATTTTCCAATTCCAACTATGATACATGAAATATTATGGTGGAAAAGACAACAAAAAATCCCATATTAATAGACAATGTATAGGAAATTGAACAGTTACAATAAATTAAACCTAGATATGGTAAAAATAATATAATGGACTGACAACAATATTATAATTCTCAGTCATAAAGAAAAAATGGAGACACATTGCTTCAGCCATTGATATATGGAACATTGCTGTAGAAGCTAAATCTGGAAAACCAGTGACTTAAGCCACTTCACCAGTTTCAGTTGAAAACAAACGGCCAGAAATGCTGACTAGTGGACACTCAGACTGGATAAAAACAGCTGGGTGTTCTTTTTTCTCCTTTTTTTCAATTAGTTTATGCTGGGGTTTATTTAATTGGCTACATCACCCGATTTACCTGTCCGGGCTTTATAAGTATGTTCTGGATTATCACGTAGACCTAGCTTAGAGATAACAAAACAATAGGAATCCCAGTCGGTTCTTCTGAGGTATTTCAGCAACTTTTTCCTCTTCTGTACCATTGCTATCAGACCTTTCCGAGAATGCACATCCTAGGGCATCAATCACAGAATGAAATTAATCAGAAGGGATAAAATAGTAATACTACGCCATAGTTCAAGTGACCGGTGATAAGGGCTATTCATTGGACACTAGGATAAACATGTCAAAACTCAAATAGCATAAACCGCATTTAGGTAACTAAAACAGAGAACATGATATATATAAACGTGAACACTACACTATGCAGATACCAAATCAATTTCAAAATTCTATCAAAGACCGTATTTTCGATTTTGCTAACAGAAGAGAAGAAGTCATAGCAACAGTCAACATATTTGCTCTGCACTAGGGATCAAATAAATTCACAAATTACATTGTCCACCATCATGTAAAACAAGTGATGTAGTACAGCTTACAGCAGCAAAATTAAAAGGCTGTTTCTACAATTAAGTGTATGTTTGGTTTCTCTTCTAGAACACCTAGAATCAATTCTAGAGATGTAGATTTGATTCTGGGTGATTGAGATGTTTAGTTAGTTAAAAGTAGAATTGATTCTCTCCCCAGAATTGATTCTATTTTGAAGCTAGAATTTGTAGCTTCTACCTCCATAATTGATTATGAGTAATTTTTACACTGAAATTTTTTATTCAACTCACTTTTACATAAAGGTATCCAAACATAAATCAATTCTGCTAAACTCAATTATGTTAAAATCAATTCTACCAAACTCAATTTTGCTCGAATCAATTTATCCACCGTCAATCCAAACAAGTTATATTTAGGTAATGTATTCTACCATCAATAAAAGACTGTTTCTACAATTTATATTTAGGTACTAGTTTCTAACAGAAAGTTACTCAAGAGTTGGTTGATTATAACTATAAAAACCACTCCTACCATATAGAAGCATGTCCAAATATCGTCAGCCAATAGAAAACTGAAGTAAAAAACTATGAAAAGTGGTCAAATAACGGCACTTACAAACCAGATTTAAAAGAAGCATGTGACAGAATAAAACAGTTGATCATAAAGAAAGAAGAGTAACAGACACCACCAATGTTTGTACATCAATTAGTTGAACAGACAAATCTTCAATTAAAAAGTATTCTAGCCATTGATCTATACAAATATCAAACACACTAATATATTTCAGAAAAATAACAGAGAAGCAACTCACCTTTTTGTGTAGAACTGATGATAGATGCTTAATCTTGGTTGTGAGAGTGGCAACTTCATAACATTGGTGGGTCAGTATTAGTTCAATAACAAGTTAGAATCACACTCGATCAGATCATGAAAGAAAATAAGTAAAGTAAAGCAAATCGAATCAGTTCCATCCAAATGTTTTACCATCAAACACTACACAAATCAGTTAATGAAGAGTAGTTTCCTTTACCTTGAACACGAGCAGAGCCACAATCTGACTCGGACATCTTAAATTCATCTCTAACCTTTGTGAGTTCAATTTTCAACTTTTCGGCAGAGGACATGTTATCTGGATGAAAATACTGGATAAAACATAAATTGGCAATGTTAGGGCAACAAATTAGTTAAAACCATTAACAAAATAGTTGTTTAAGTATAGACAGACATCTGAAATAAAACAACTCAGACATCAAGAGTCTCATTCAACAATATCAAACAAACTACAAGTACAGAATAGATCAGCGCAATCAACAAACAGCAAGGGATTAGTGATTCACTTGATGAAGGACATCATCATGCTATCATAGCTTAAAATTAAAAAGATGAAAGCTTCAATTTATTAATGTTATAAACTACAGGAATTGACAAATGAAAAATGTAGCTATCAGATGAAGGTTCACACATCAACAATCAACATTTCATGAAGGAGAAGACAACAAAGCAAAATTATAAGTAAGATATACCAAATGAAACCATGCTTGCCTTTTCAACAAGATGCTCTTTAGGAGGCTTTGTCATGAAGGATGGAGTCCCGCCCATCACGGACAAAAAATTAACTCTCTGCACTGAAAAAATCTTACCATTAGTTTTTTTTCATATAAAATCACATCATAATAGTGTTAACACGTGAGCTTAATAAAACTAGACTACCATTTACATTCAATCCTAAGCCCATATAAAAGGAGAGGGTTGTGTAAGACAATCGACAGCCAATGTAAAACTTTGTCGAATTTCTATGACATGGATCAACATGATCGGGATAGAACATTATGGTGAAAGTTGATCCATGTAGCTGACCCCACTTAGTGTATTAAGGCTTGGTTGTTGTTGTTGCAGTGTTATAGTCGCTACTTGACAACACTCTACTAATCTATGTATTGCAAAACAAAGACAAATGCGGTTTATTCAAATTCTATTGTACTATAGTGTCACTATTTGAGAATTACTAGATATAATAATCCAAATGGTTTCCCCTTCACGGCAAGATGAAAGGACAAGCTTCTCTAATGTGTCATCACCATCATCATATCATAACTAAAAGGAACAATTGAAACATATCAAATAAGCAATAACATCAACAAAATGTTACTAACGTGAAGCAATCTTTGGCTTCTCGGCGTCTTTAGCTCTAATATGGTTAACAGAATCTTTCAAAATGTTATATACTCCTTTTTCACTGGAACTGGAATTCGCTTTAATTTCATCCATCTCCTTCATCACTTTCTTCAACCTCTCATTCAATTCAGCAATTGAAAACCATTCTTTTCCTTTCACTGGAGGTCTCAATTTCTTCAATTTCTCACCCAGCTCATCAGGCCTCATCAGCCTAACAGACCCGAAATTCTTCAAACTCACCGAAGCATCATTACCCTTCGCTAATCGTTCCCTTATCTCCTTTCCAAAAATTAAATCCGGCATTGTACTAGTCCCACCGAACGAGGAACTCGGAGAAGGCCTCCAACTCGGGGACGGCGTTGGATTCGTACCTTTGAGCTGCATTAAGCTTCCGCGAATAACTTCGATAGGCATAGCGCCGCCGCGGCGTTCCGAACCAGAATTTTCTCCGGAATCACCGGAACGGTTCCTGATGTTGATGTACATTTCCTGAAACGAGATTTGCTTCTTCTGCGTAGATGGATCTTCGGTCGGGCTTCGGAAACTCTGGATTTTGCTCATGATGGATTCGCTCTGTTGCGAATTGAGGGAAGAGAGAGGGGAAGGATTGTTCGAGGATGGTTGTCGTTTGAGCGTGCTTCTAAGATCGCGTAAAGCGGCGAAGGCGTCGGAAGAAGGTCGGTTTCCATGGTTGCCACCATCGCCACCGTCGCCTCCGGCATTGGAGGTGGAGAAGAGGTGGTGGAGTGAAGGAGAGTTGGTGAGAGTGTGGGTTTTGAGTCTTGTTGTTTTGAGACGGAGAAGGAGCGCCATGGCTACGGAAGAAGAAGGGAATGGAAAGGGGTTTATCGGAGATTAGGGTTTTTATTTTACAGTTCATTCATCTCAAAGTGGCTTGGATGCTATTGAAGTTTTGAAGAAAAGAAAAAAATATTAAACATTAAAATTTTAAAATTTTGTCTAAAATAAAATAAATTTTTGGAAATTTATCTTCTTTTTCAATTTTAGGTTTGTTCACAAATTTTCTTTCTCCTTCCTTGAGCTCGGTTGTAAATTGTGTAGAAACATCAGATATAATTACGCGTATTTAAATCTATAACATTAAAACAAGTGAAAATTAAGAGAATATTAAACTCTTCAGAATTGAATTTTCATAGTCAGCTAAATAAATATTAACTAAAAGAAATGGATAAATAGCAAACTCTTTTAGTTCTTGATCAAGCGAAACTTTTAATTTAGTAAGTCAATCAACACTAGCATTTCATTCGCGTAAAGTGTGAACGAGGATAAACTGTCGCTCTTTATGAATAAAAGATTGGATATAATCCAATAGAGACGCATAAGGATGAGTAGAAGACGTGTCATTTTAATTAAAATTCATAACTGTTTGAGAGTCAGACTCGCAAATCATATTTTTGAAATCATGATTTCAAGCAATATGAAGACCATGAGAAATGGCTTGAAACTCGACATTAATATTAGAGTGAAACCACGACTTCCTGCAAAACCTGTGATCCAATCTCCATAAGATTTTCTCAGAAGACCGCCAAAGTCAGATGGCCCTGGATTATCAGTAGAACTACCATTTATATTGATATTTATCACATTCTTTATAGGAGAGTGCCAAGACACAAGTCTACGGGATGATATCTTATTAGAACCACTAAAAGCCTGCTTGGTAGAGTGTGAAATAGTTATTTGGCTAAGAATATTCTAGAGAGAGCAAATGTTGTCTTTGAAGAATTTTCTGTTACGAGATTTCAAGACCATCCAACAACAAATGAGAAACAAAGGGTCGTGATTGGCGATCGCACTAATTTTCACCCAATTACATATATCATCCTCATAAAAATGAATGTGAGATGGAAAACTGAAATTGTTCTAAACTTGTAAGGCCTTAGGGCAATCTCTAAGAGTGTGTGAGATGATTCATTAGATGCACCATATCTGTAACAAGATGCATTTGTTGTCATGTGATGAGTGGTCCGTGTATAGTTGGTAGGTAATTTCTCATGCCTAATGATAAAACCGTTTGGGAGCCATTTATCATACCAACTTGAAATGTCCCATTTTCATACTCTAGTGATAATACCCAGACTGAGAGCCTTAGCTGTTATAGCAGTTGAACGTTATGTGTACGATGCAACATGTTAATTATGAAAGTTAAGAAAAACACAAGAAATGAGGGGTTTGAATTGGGTTTTCAAAAAAAATCGTTTAGAAGTGCTTTACACAAACAATCAAAATAAAATCAATGATATAGAGAGAAATAATGACACGTTTGGTTTATACAAGTTCACCTTAGAAAAGGCTACTGTTGTCTACCCGCCAAGGTGATTTCACCTTAGAAAAGGACTTAATCCACTAATCTTGAAAGATTACAGATAAAAGGGCTATCCGCCAATAACTAACAACAATGCAATGATAACCTGTTAGTGATCCCTTAAGAATTCTGACCTACTTGGTCCCCTAAGAGGTATAACGATCACTAACTCTCTAAGGCCTCTGACCTACCCGGTCCCTTGAAGGAGATTTCTCTAAATCTTCTTGAGTATTCTGACTAACACCTTAGTTACTCAAGGAATAATCAACTTACAGTTTAATAATTCTATTTACAAGTTTGCTTCTTACAAGCGGATTACACAAATGTTTAAGTACAGATTGTTTAACACAAATATGAGCAACAACTCTTGTGTTCAAACAAATTACAATAATAACGTGATAATGAGAAACAACTCTTGTGTTCTAGAAAATAATAATATCAACACAATAATGATCAATAACTCTAATGTTATAATTTTCAAATGAAACAGTTGATCATTGTGATCGGTGGATCTGGAACTGACTGTTTTAAAGCTGGTTCGCGAAATGTCGCGGAAGCAAGAGTCGCCACCGTCTTTTATTTTCTCCAATAGGAAAGGACAAAAGCACAGAAAAATTCCTTTAAAGAGATTGTTCTCGGTTCGGGAGGTAGGTTATAGAAAGGGAAGGTATTAGCACCCTTTCTATCCATGGTTATCCATGGGCTCTTAGGTACTTGCTCAATGTGTTTTCAAAATGTGTGCTTGCTTTTCAATGTGGGTTTCAAAAATATTCTTTGAAAAGTTTCAGTTTAACTCATGCGTCAGAGTGTTTTGAAAAGTTTGTTTTGAAAGTTTTTTTGAAAGTGTGTCGGTGTGAAAAGAGTTTGAATTTTGTTTTGAAGAGAGCAAGTACCTACGAGAACCTACCTACCCTAAGGAATTCGTCTGTGTAAATGTCCTTTAAAGTAGTGCCATCCCACCATTGGGAGGTAGGTAGCACCACCGTTGGAGGTATTCGGGTCAATTCGAGTTTTAGGGACGTGGTGATCACCGGAGCAATGGGAAGACACCTTAGAAGCTACCCTCATGCCAGGTTCCCGGACCATGAGGACTTACTAAGACGTTTTCTACTCGACGACCACCTTTCGAAAGGCAACAGTGAGGCGTACCCTAAGGGTGGTGTGTGCGAATTGTGTGTCATTTTCAGTTCATTGTTTGTCTTGTCATGCATTGGTGATCTAACGATTCAATTTTATTTTCGGGCATTCATTCTTTCATGCATATTTATTAACAGTTATATTTGCGAGAAAATAAATCTAACTATTACAACTGGCGCGGGTCCACATCGCCAAAAAAACCGAACCCGATTTGACTGAAAATAAAATAAAGCGAATAAATAAAAAGTCCGAGAGTTTTTAATTACATGGCTTTGGGGCATATACAGAGGTATTTAATAAATGCGCGAAATAAAGACTAAACAAAATTAGGGCATTGGACCCTTTTACAAATAATTAAATAATTAAAATTAATCAAGGAAATTAAAAATTAAATGAAAAAATAATGTTTTTGTGTTTTTTAGGTTTGAAAGAAAAAAAGAGAAAAGTTAATTAAAATTAAAGTCCTAGTTCTATCATTTTTTAAGTTTATTATGAAAAAAGATTTAATTCCTAACCTAATTAAATTCTAAACTAATTTATGTACAATTTTTGATTTATAAAAAAATAAATAATAAATAATAATATTGTGAGAAAAAAAAGAAAATTAAAAAAAAGATGTAAAAAATTAATAATCAACCTAATTCTATATTTTTTTGGATTTTTATTATGAAAAAAGAATTAAAATGAATATTAAAACCTAATTAAACTAAATGAATTACATTTTAAATTTATTAAAAAAAAGGAATCAAAATTAATCATATTTTTTTTTGTCTTTTCTGTCTTTTTAATGTTTTTTATATTTTTTTGTAAAAATTAATTAAATAAGAAAAATAAAACACAAGTAAATTAAAAATAAAATGGAATATAAAGGAAATTAGAAAAGAAAGAAAAAAAAGATAGAACCAGGGGGTGTGGATTTCAAATTTGGGGGTGCAAGCCTGGCCCATTTGCTGGCAATTGGTGGACTTTTCCACTCCTGTACACGCTTGTTGACTTGGTATATGGTGCACTCCTCATCTTAGCCATGGATCTGAGGCCCTGGGACACGTGGATGAACTGATGCTGAAGTGCATGGTGAACCCTTGTATGAGCGCTGCATGGAACCTTAACATGAAAAATAATATGAGAAAGTGCAAGACCTGGGACTTGAACCCAGGTCATTGTGGTTAACACGCTTATAGATTGCCAGCTGAGCTATTACATTCAATTGATATATAATAGTTAACAAATAATAAAAAGAACAATCAATGCATAGTGGTCAAACGCGCGCGCGAATTCAAATGGTCCAGTCTCCGTGTGACACGCCATCATCTCTTTCATTCTTTCTGAAACATGAGGACAAAGGCAACGTTTTTTTGGTCGTGGTTTTAGAGGGCCTAATGGAAAATAGCGAATAGCCCCTCGTCGCTCATAAATTGAGCGCGAGGGTGCCATCTTCCTCGTCTGGATGAGCTGAGCATGATGATGGTACTGGCATGGTTCAATTTTTCCCCTAGTGAGAACCCCCAATTTGAAGCAACCTGTAACCCTAAAAAATGCACATGGTAGATTCTTGTATACAGCAAAATAATGAAATTAAACGTTGTGGTTAGCTTAGAAATAGCAATATGAACATGAATCAACAAAGAAAAACGCAAATGGATGATGGAATCATGCTGTACGATTTCAAAAGTTTCAAGGTTCAGTTTTGATTCTAACTACCAGTTCTTGGGGTTTTAGTGGATGTTAATGATTGGCACGCGTTCAGAATGATCTCAGAATGCTAATGGTATCAAAATTTTGGCTTGAAAGGATCCCTAGCTATGATTTCAGATTTGCACTTTATGGCCAAATTTTCAAATGTCCAAATGCCTTTTCAGCGTGCTTTGTGCTATGTTCTAGGTAGGGTTGGACTCAGTGATCCTTATGCAATTGAATAGGCATGCTAACTCTCCTTAATCCATGCTTGAGAAAGAATTGGCATTAGGGTTTGTCCATTAACCATTTTTTCCTAATTTCTAGCCAAAACCTAGACTTAGTATGAAAATGAACCTTGGCCTGATTTTTGAGTTGATTCATGATGTATAGAACTTGTCCAAATTCATTTGACACCATTACATTGACTTTTAAATTTTATTTGAATTTTTAATGAATTAAAATGAATTAAATCATCAAAAATTAAATAAAATGAAAAAGTCAACATTTGGTCTTGAAATCAACCATGGGCCACGTGTGTGGCATGACAAGGATGGACAAAGTGAGAAAAATGGGGCCCTTTTGTCAAAATTGGATTTTCAAAGATAATTGACTTTTGCCATTTCACAAAATTTTCCCAACTTCTACAAGGCATAACTTGCTCAATTTTTAAGATTTTCTCATGTTCTTGGACATTTTGGAAAGGTCTTTGAGTCCTTTAACCAATGTCTTTGGTCCCATGTCATTTTGATTTACCAATCTCAAGTTATGGTCTTTGACTTAAAGTTCCTTTTTGTTGACTTTTGAAAATGACCTGTAATGTTGAAATTGATAACTTTTTGTGAGAGCATTTCTTGGACTTGGAACATGAAGATGAATTGTAGGAAATGTCTTTCTCTTCAAAATGAGCTTTGGATGGAATTTTTCTGATAATCCATGTGAAAGTTATGCCCTGGTCAATTTCAGTTGACTTTTTCAGCTGTCCAAATATAGCAACTTTTGCATCTTTGATGATTTCTGAGCCAAATTTTGAGAATCATGATCAAGCATTGATCAAATGATGTTTGTGGCTTCAAAATGATATATTGACCAAAAATTTGAACTTTTGACTGCCAAATGACCATTTTGCCCCTACAGTTGACTGTAGTGCAATCTAGGGTTTTGACTGTGCAATCTTGAGCTGAATGCCTTGAAACTTGATATGAGGATGCTTGACCATGTTTGTAAGCCTATGAGACTTGATTGAGCCTTTGAAAACCTCCTTTTCTTGATCAAACTCAAAACCCTAATTTGGACTTGTTTAGGAGACTGTTGAGCTGCACAACCCTTGGGGAATTTTGTGACCTTAACTTGGCAATTTCTTGAGGAATATGGGAGGGCAAATTTTGGGGTATAACAGTTGCCCCTGTTCAATCTTCTTAGACCTGAGGATGTAGATTGGCTGACGTGCCTTTCGTAATCCGAGGGTAAAAGATGATTGGACACTAGAGTGCCCGGAAATTTGCGCTCACATGTTGGCAATGATGGGGATGGGCTTATAGATGCCATCTGGATGTTTGATTGCGTAGGAGATTCCTTAGAGAGAACCTGCATACCTGCAAAAGAAAATGAGTACCTGACACGTCGCAGAAGCGCTGGTTTTCAGATGCTTGGTATTGATGTGTCCTGACTAGTTACAGGAGCTGAGTCTGGAGCTTCAAATGGCGATGAAAGAACCAGGGATGATTACCTTCTTAGCATGGATGGTAAGAGAGCCTTGGGTGACTTTAACTTCAACAACGCTCGTTGAGAAAAATCTTGGGTGTCTTCTACTGGGATAAGAATCAGGGAGATCTTAAGGTCGATCTGACTGAACCAGAGAGGCCTTTGACTGGGTAAGTCTAGGTCTTGAAATGTCTTCCACTGGATAAGCAATCAGGAAAATCTTGGGACGATTTAACTGAACCAGAGGAGGCCTTTGACTGGATAAGCGATCAGGAAAATCTTGGGACGATTTAACTGAACCGGTCTAGGTCTTGAAATGTCTTCCACTGGATAAGCAATCAGGAAAATCTTGGGACGATTTAACTGAACCAGAGGAGGCCTTTGACTGGATAAGTCTAGGTCTTGAAATGTCTTCCACTGGATAAGCAATCAGGAAAATCTTGGGACGATTTAACTGAACCAGAGAAGGCCTTTGACTGAACCAGTCTAGGTCTTGAAATGTCTTCAAAGGGATAAGCAATCAGGAAAATCTTGGGACGATTTAACTGAACCAGAGAAGGCCTTTGACTGAACCAGTCTAGGTCTTGAAATGTCTTCCATGGGATAAGCAATCAGGAAAATCTTGGGACGATTTAACTGAACCAGAGAAGGCCTTTGACTGAACCAGTCTAGGTCTTGAAATGTCTTCAATGGGATAAGCAATCAGGAAAATCTTGGGACGATTTAACTGAACCAGAGAAGGCCTTTGACTGAACCAGTCTAGGTCTTGAAATGTAGCTTGAGAACTTAACTGAGTTTTTCCTGAAAGATAAAAGTCAGTCATGTGCAATGCATGATATGAATCAAGCAATGATGTTCTCAACATAAATGAGATTTGTATGATGCAGTGCGTTATGCATGCTATAATGCTGTATGTGATGTTTTATGTATGTTTTCGTCTAGGAAAGTAAATCCTTGACGGGTGCCGGGAAGTCGTATCCTGGGCTGATGTCGAAGAATAGATTTTGCTTCCGCTGGGGATGATAGTAGTTGCAAGGATACCGGTAGGAGAAGATGACTCCGCTGCGGAATAAACTTGGCAAATGGAGGATTCTGCGGGGAGAAAAGATACTTTAATGATCATGCTGGGAAGCAATACTCTGTGGGGAGAGTGATGCCTTGCTGAATATTGATAGTAACTCTATTGGGGATACTGTCGTTGTATTGGAAGTGTGAATAGACTTCGCCGGGGATAGGAAAGAACTACGTTGACTATGACTCTCCCTTGGTTTTTTTGCTGAGGATAACCCAGTTATATCCTGTTAAGGAAATAACTCTTTGAATAAAGCCGGGACGACGTGTTCGTGTCCTGCTAGGGGATGAGCTTCCAGAATATACTGGGGATAAGCTTACTGCTTGGGGAGATGAATTCCATCTTTCCTGGGGAACTTGGATGGGACTCTCCTGGGGAAATTTTGATATGCTGGGGAAGAATGCACTGACTTGCTGTCTCACTCTCTGGGGAACTTAAGATATCTGGTTGGATTCTTTAGCTGAACCTACCTTGGTACCTTGGAAGATAGAACAATCAGACTGCTCAGACAACTCGTTATTGCCCCTGTTTCTAGTGTCACCTGCAATTAGTTCTTTGTCTCGTATACAAATATTTATGAGCTAGCACATTATTATCCATGCATATATCACAAATTGAACCTTGGACGTTTTTCGCAAAACAAAAAAAGAAAAAAAAACAGTTGGCACGTTTAACTGAAAAGTATATTTGTATTGATTTTGAATAGCCTGTGAATAGGCGTTTTGTGTACAAGAGGCTGACATTCTAGTAAGAGAAATGTCGCCGAACAAGAGAGTTTATACAAGTTTTGTACAAAAGAAAATAAACAGCTGTGTGAAAGATGAATGATCCACTGGGTTTCAACTCTGCTATTGCCTCTATAACCCTGAGCGTCTCATCACTTGATGACCTTGGTTGAAAGTGAAGCCGATTGATCGATGCCGTCTGAATTTGATGTAGGTAATGGATTCTGGATACAAAGTGATCCAATGAGACATAGTATTACGCTTTTATCCCTAATTTTTGCCTGGATTGCCCTTTCGGGTTTTCAGTCCACCGGGATACCCATTTTTGCCCAAGCCGCCTTTTCAGGTTTTCGACTTGCCGGGTGTACAGATTTTTTCATTTTCATCCCTTCATTTTGCCCGAACCCTTTTGGTTCGACGGGAAGCCCTAATTTTTGCCTAGACATGTCAGCCTAGCGGGTCTTTTTTCATGCGTAGTATTTTTTAACTATGTCTGCATTGGCGGGGTGAGGAAGGTCGTCACCATCCATATTGGTTAATATCATTGCTCCTCCTGAGAACACATGCTTAACCACAAATGGCCCTTCGTACGTAGGGGTCCATTTGCCCCTTGGATCACTCTGAGGAAGGATGATTCGCTTGATCACCAGATCCCCGACTTGATATTCCTGTGGTCTGACCTTTTTGTTAAATGCCCTGATCATTCGCTTCTGATACGTCTGACCATGGCAGATAGCAGCAAGTCTCTTTTCGTCAATAAGGTTGAGTTGATCAAGTCGTGTCTGGATCCAATCATCTTCATTCAGACTTGCATCCTTCATTATCCGGAGAGAAGGAATTTGTACCTCAATCGGCAAGACTGCTTCCATGCCATAAACCAGAGAGAAAGGAGTTGCCCCGGTTGACGTCCTAGCTGAAGTACGATACCCATGCAGGGCGAACGGTAACATCTCGTGCCAATCTTTATACGTTACTGTCATCTTTTGCACGATCTTCTTGATGTTCTTATTTGCTGCTTCCACAGCCCCATTCATCTTCGGTCGGTAAGGAGAAGAATTATGGTGCTGTATCTTGAACTGTTCGCAGAGCTCAGCAATCATCTTATTGTTCAGATTGGTACCGTTATCCGTAATAATCCGCTCAGGGACACCGTACCGACAGATCAGGTTGTGCCGAATGAACCGTGCCACAACAGTCTTGGTTACCGTAGCATAGGATGCTGCCTCAACCCACTTCGTAAAATAATCAATCGCCACTAGGATGAAGCGATGTCCATTGGATGCCGTAGGTTTTATCTCACCGATCATGTCTATGCCCCACATTGCAAATGGCCAAGGCGCAGTCAGAACATTCAGGGGAACCGGAGGAACATGCACTTTATCTGCGTAGACCTGGCATTTATGGCATGTCCTAGAATATTGGTAGCAATCAGCTTCCATGGTGGACCAGTAATACCCTGCCCGTAGAATCTTCTTTGCCATGGTATGTCCACTGGAGTGTGTACCAAAGGTCCCATCATGTAGCTCTTCCATGATTCTTTCCGCTTCAGTCTTATCTACACAACGCAGTAGGGTTGAATCCTGGTTTCGCTTGTACAAGATGCCATTGCTAAGAAAGAACTTGGCTGCAAACCTCCTCAGGAACTTCTTATCATTGACAGAAGCACCTTCAGGGTATTCCTGAGCTTCCAGATATCTCTTCACTTCGTGGTACCAAGGCTTTTCAGTCACCAATTCAGTTTCGAGATCACAACAGTATGCCGGTTCGTCCAGTTTCCAGATGATGATCCGGGGAGCTTCATTATCCCATTTAACCTTGAACATTGAAGACATTGTAGCTAACGCGTCCGCCAGCTGATTCTCTTCTCTTGGAAAGTGCTCAAATGTTATCTCTGTGAAGTGGGGGATCAGGGCCAACACACATTCTCTGTAAGGAATCAAGTTTGGGTGTTTCGTATCCCACTCTCCTTTGATCTGATTGATCACAAGAGCGGAATCTCCGAAGACACTTAGAAATTTGATCCTCAGGTCAATCGCAGCTTGAAGACCCATAATACACGCTTCATACTCCGCCATGTTGTTGGTACAGTTGAAACACAGCCGGGCGGTGAGTGGAGTATGAGTACCCTGTGGAGATACGATTATGGCGCCGATACCATTTCCCAAAGCATTGGAGGCTCCGTCAAAGTGCATAGACCATCGGGATCCTGGTTCAGGTCCTTCATCCGGTCCAGGTATCTCACAGTCAGTTACTATCATAATGCTTTCGTCTGGAAACTCGAAGTTCATTGATTGGTAGTCATCCACAGCTTGATGTGCTAAGTGGTCTGCCAATACACTTCCCTTGATGGCTTTTTGGGTCGTGTACTGAATGTCGTATTCCGTCAAGATCATCTGCCATCTTGCAATTCTCCCAGACAGAGCAGGCTTTTCGAATATGTACTTTATAGGGTCCATTTTTGAGATTAACAAGGTAGTGTGAGTCAGCATATACTGTCTCAGCCGGCGAGCAGCCCATACCAAAGCGCAGCAAGTTTTCTCAAGCAGTGAGTATCGGGTCTCACAGTCGGTAAACTTTTTGCTAAGGTAATAAATGGCATGCTCTTTTCGGCCAGACTCGTCATGCTGCCCCAGCACACACCCCATTGCATTATCAAGCACTGTCAGGTAAAGTATCAAAGGTCTCCCTTCCACTGGTGGCATAAGGATGGGTGGTTCTTGGAGATATTCTTTGATTCTGTCAAAAGCAGCCTGGCATTCATCATTCCAACGTACTACCTGATCTTTCTTCAGCAGCTTAAAGATTGGTTCACAGGTGGCAGTCAGATGAGAGATGAAGCGAGCAATGTAATTCAGACGTCCTAGAAAGCCTCTGACTTCCTTCTCCGTCTTAGGAACCGGCATCTCTTGAATGGCTTTGACCTTAGCAGGGTCCACTTGAATTCCTTTATCACTAACCACAAAGCCTAGCAACTTTCCAGATCTTACCCCGAAGGTGCACTTGTTAGGATTCAATCTCAGCTTGTACAGTTTCAAACGGTCAAACAGTTTCTGCAGATGATCAAGGTGCTCTTCCTCAGTCTGGGACCTAGCGATCATGTCGTCAACATAAACTTCTATCTCATGATGGATCATGTCATGAAATAAAGTAACCATAGCACGTTGGTAGGTTGCCCCAGCGTTCTTCAACCCGAACGACATGACCTTGTAACAGAAGGTGCCCCACTGAGTAACAAAGGTAGTCTTTTCCATGTCTTCAGGTGCCATCTTGATCTGATTGTAACCTGAAAAACCATCCATGAAAGAGAACACTTTATGCTGAGCTGTATTATCAACAAGGACATCAATGTGGGGTAGAGGGAAGTCATCCTTGGGGCTGGCCCTGTTCAGATCCCTGTAATCGACACACATCCTGACCTTGCCGTCCTTCTTTGGTACCGGCACCACATTAGCAACCCACTGAGGGTAAGAAGTTACTGCAAGAAACCCGGCATCAAACTGCTTCATAACTTCGGCTTTAATCTTCTCAGACATCTCTGGACGCATCCGACGAACCTTTTGCTTAACCGGAGGGAAATCTTCTTTAGTTGGTAAATGATGGACCACAATGTCGGTATCTAATCCGGGCATATCTTCGTAGGACCAGGCAAAGATTTCTTTATAGTCATGCAGCATCTGAGTCAACCGTTGCTTCACGCTGAGTTCTAGGTTGGCACCAATCTTCACCTCTTTCTTGTCTTCCTCCGTACCCAAGTTTATTATCTCCACTGGCTCTTCATGGGGTTGAATTGCCCTCTCTTCCTGTTGTAACAGTCTTGCAAGTTCACCAGGCACTTCACAATCATCTTCACCTTCGTCGGCGGCTAAGTTGATCGGATTTTCGAAGTCATAACTGGCAGTAGCAGAGTCGTTACCAGTGAGATCCAGAGTGGATTGAAACCTGTATGAGTGAGTGTGTGTGTAAATACAGCTGTTTTGCAATATGTAAAGAAGGGAAAGAAAAGGGACGCAAAATTTGAAATGTGAAAAACGTCCAATGCTTTTATTCATGATATATGATAGTGACAAACAAAAAGCCCTCATAAATAAAACCACGGTGCCCCGGGTAAGACACCGGGCCATATAGTCTCAAATTATTGTTTATTACAAATCAAAAAAAACAAAGAAACTCATTACTGGGAGACAAAAGTTATTGGAGTAAAATCTTTAGCAGTCCAATTGGTCAATCCACCGTCGGCCGTTGGGTAGATCCAGCTATCGAACTTTGACTCTCCCACTTCATCTTCCTCTCCAATAGCATTCACTCCATGCTGAGTGATGAGCAACGGAGGTCTTCCAATTCTTGCCTTGCGCACCACTTTCTGAGCTTCTGTGGTGAAACCCAGCCCAAACTTGTTAGTCTTAGGAGTAAGGTCAGGGAGCTTGCCCCAGTTTGCACATTCACCTTTTTCGATCACAGCCCGGGCATCCTTTAAGGAGGCCATCTTCATAGGAGAAACCTCTTCATCTTCTGCTGCTGCCAAGGTTGGTGGTACTTCCTCAAAATGTTGGAAGGGGGTTTCAAGGAACTCCCCATCCATTTCCACGTATCTGAAAGAGTTGAGGTGGCTGACCATGTATTCCTCCTCCCCTTGCACTGTTACGATCCTCCCCCTGACCGGGTACTTGAGCTTCTGATGCAATGTAGAAGTCACAGCTCCAGCTTTGTGGATCCATGGGCGACCCAGCAAACAAGAATAGGACGGATGGATGTCCATCACATAAAATTTTGAATCAAATACTTGTGCCCCAACCCTGATTGGGATATCCACTTCACCATGCACCATTCTTTTGGACCCGTCAAAAGCCCGGACAACAATGCTACTTGGTTTGAGCTCTAGACCTTCACAATCCAGCCTATCTAGAGCCTTCTTGGGCAGCACATTTAATGAGGAACCTGTATCAACCAGCACATGAGCAAGAGTAGTGCCCCTGCATTCAATGGAGACATGCAGGGCATCATTATGGTTCTTCCCCTTTGCTGTCAGATCGGCATCAGAGAAACCCAGGCCATTATCAGCAGTTAGGTTGGCCACACAATCGGTGAACTGGTCAGCAGTCGTATCTTGGGGTACATGGGCAGTCTTTAAGAAAGCAATCAGAGCCTTTGCATGGGCCTCTGAACACAGCAGCAGTGACAACATGGAGATTTTAGAGGGGGTGTGCCCCAGCTGTTCCACGACATTGAAATCACTTTTCTTTATTATCTTGAGAATTTCTTCCATTTCCTGCTTGGAAGCCTCAACAATGGTCTTTGGTGCCTCCGTCCTGGCAGGCACATCAGCAGCAATTCCCTTGCCCCGAGTATCAGATGACTCAGCAGCAGGGGTGGATACTTGGTCAGAAGGAGAAACAGGCACTCTGGCAGGTGTGAAGATCAAAGGCCTATGAATTGCTGGAGGAGCAATGTCTGGCGAGAACAGTCTTCCACTACGAGTGACCTTAGCAGGCCCGGTGATGTTGGAGACACCAGTATCAATGTTGCATTCTTGTTTCACACCCAGAACATAAACATCCGCCCCATAGTGCCATGGGACAGCCTTATCAGATTTGTAGGGTATAGGCCCCGGAACAGTAATGGTGATGGGAACATTCTTGTGAACTGACAAAACTTGTATAGGCTTCTTTGAAGGAGCCTCGGAATAGTTGTTGAAGATGGTAACGATCGACACTTCTTCAACAGGAGCAGCAGGAACAACAGTCTTTTCAAACAAAATCTCTCTATTGTCTATCAGGTTTTGGATGCCTGACTTCAACAGAGAACAACCAGCAGGGGAAGCAACACATAGAGGGCAACTTTCGCTACATCCCGGAGATAAACCGGCTAGCAACAGATTCCTCTTAACCATCAGCAACGGAGTAGCAACATCATCCACCGAAGCTACATACAAACTCTCCTCAACAGCGTTCACTCCATGCTGGGGCATGGGAGCATTTACAACATTCGGCTTCTCGGGCGCCTCAAACTGTATTTCTTTGGCATCAATGAGGTCTTGAACTTTGTTCCTTAGGGCCCAACAGTCATCTGTGTTATGCCCCGGGCTATCAGAGTGATAAGCACAGCGAGCATTTGGATTGAACTTGGGAGATGCAGTGTTGGGAAACTTTGGAGCCTCCTTGACAGTCACTAAATTGGTGGATAGCAACTGTGGCAGGATCTGTGATAAGGTCATGCTTAACCGGGTAAACTCTCTCCGGGGTCTTTCAAACTTTTGTGGATTAGTTGGCCGAGGAGTGGCAGCAGGTTTGGCAATCATTACTGCACTGACAGATTGGCGGTGTTCAGGTCGCTCTGTTCTCCGGGAGTTATATACAGCACTAGCCTCCTTTTTGAAGGGTTTCTTCTCAGTACTGGAGGAGGCAACTTTCTGTATCTTCCCCGATTTTATACCGGCCTCGATCCTTTCACCAGTTAGGATCAGATCAGTAAACCCAGCAGAGGAATTTCCAATGAGATGGTTGAAAAATGGACCAGATAAGGTCCCCAAGAACATATCTACCAGCTCCCGATCCGTCAATGGTGGCTGCACCCTGCCAGCCAGGTCTCTCCATTTCTGAGCATACTCCTTAAAACCTTCACCCGACCCTAGCGACATACCCTGGAGCTGGGTACGCGTAGGAGCGAGGTCGGCATTATACTGATACTGCTTGTAAAAAGCAGTGGCCAGATCCTCCCAGTTACGAATGCTGATTCCATCTAGCTGATAGAACCAATCGAGGTGAGTCCCTGAAAGACTCTCCTGGAAGAAGTGGATCCAAAGGTTCTTGTCTGCTGTGTAAGGCTGGATCTTCCTTACATAAGAACGGAGGTGCATCTTGGGACAGGAAGCCCCATCATACTTCACGAAGGCAGGTGTTTTGAATTTGTGTGGGATCACCACTCCAGTAGATAACCCCAAGTCTCCGAAATCCAATCCAGGTACCCGTTGAACTTCCACAGCCTTTAATCTGTCTTCCAGCTGTTTGTACCGGTCTTCAGCAGGAGGGTACTGGTCGTCATTGAAGTCTGTTTCAGTATCAGAGCCCACAGGAGTAGTGACCTCCCTTTCTTGGTGACTACCTTCTGTTACAGATGGAGGAGTCCTTTCAGCTTCAATTTGCAAGGTGTTCCCGAGTCTGCGCCCAGTGCTAAATAGCACAGTCCTCCTCTTCTTCTTATTCTTTTTCAACAGCATGGTCTTTAACTCTTGTTGACCCTGAGACAAGCCCTTGATCAGCTCCTGAAATTGGGCGTTCTGCGCCTGAAGAGCCTTGATAGCCGCATCGGTTGATGATTCAGGAGGGTTCATGATGCTGAAATAAACAGCGAAGAACGGTAAACAACCTGAAAAGAAGAGTATTTATGATGCACATGATGAATGATATGTGTTTATGCAATGCATTCAAGAGTTCGAAAATTCAAATTTGTTGTAGACCAAAAGGAACACACTTTGTTATTAAGAAAATCATTGTTTTAATACATCAAAGCCTCATGGGCAAAAATACAAAAAAGATCAAGTCACATCCAAAATATGTTGCGCATCTTCTTTGGAGCTATATAAGTGTTGAGACTCCTTTCCTCATGCAACAGGCGGGTGAGCTCCAAGACCTTCTTTTCACTGGCATGCAAACTAGTCTCAAGAGAATTCCTCTCTTCTTTAAGCTGGATCCAACTCTTCTGCATTTCTTCCCAGGATGTGGGCATATCAGGGTGCTGAATAACATGAGACACCTCTCCTTCCAAGGCAGGCTCTTTGATTACTGGAAGCATGTGAGGATAAGGCATTACCAACTTCTGAGAGCGGGCTCGTACCCATTTGAGGTAAGGCTCCAAAGGGATGGAGTTCCTGTGCCCCAGTGTCTTGCTGTCTATCCTACTAGGCATCCTCCAAGCTCTGATAAATCTCTGGCGAAGTCCTTGAGTATCGTTGTCGAAGTCAAAAACTATGTCAAGAATCAACATGTCATGAGGACCATCCCTCCGAGCATAACCAAACTGTCTCCAAGCCAGGCATGGACTATAAGTAATACCCCCTCTGATTCCAAGTAAAGGAACATTAGGGTACTCCCCGCAACGATCAATGATAGTGACATCTTCTCTGGACCTAGGGCACCAATGTATATCTGCATGTGTAAGAGTCATCAACCGTTGTGACCATCTCAAACCCCGCTCATTCTTCAGGACTGATTGTGGAAGGTGCGAAATAAACCACTTTCCCAGGAGAGGAGTGCAACACATAAGGACACCTCTTTTTCTCATGGTTCGAGTGTAACATGAGTGAAGGAGGTCCCCTAGCAACGTAGGTATAGGATTCCTGGACATAAAGATCTGGACAGCACTGATATCAATGAGATGATCTGGGTTAGGGAACAACACCAAACCATAAACAAGGAGGGCCACAACCTCTTCAAAAGCTTGCAGGTCAAGGGAATTCCAACAATCATAGGCCTTTTCAAACAGAAACCTGGCTAAGAACCCTTTGATACCACTTCTAACTTCCCAATGTCCCTTGAGGTCAGATGACTGCAGGTGCAAGGCTTTAGCAATCTCTTCAAGCTTAGGTTCCTTTTCTGTACCGTTGAAGGGTAGCTGATCAAGGATAGGGATCTTCAGGAGTCGGGAGAACTCCTCCAATGTAGGTACCAACTGATAATCCAAGAAGGTGAAACAGTGATGCAGAGGGTCAAAGAATTGGAACAGGACTTTTATCATATCTTCCTCAATGTTGGTGTTGGCCAAGCTGATGAGGCTTCCATGCCTTTCACTGAATGAAGAGTTCTCAGGAATCCTGGATATAAGCTCCTTAAGCTGAGGAGGGATCCTTACAAGACTGATTGGAATTGTCTTTCTACGAACAGTTTCCATGTCCTACAAAACAAGAACAAAGATGAAAATTCGAACCCCTGAAATGGTTAGTCAATGCATATGATGCTGGATGATGTCATGATGCTATGATTAAACACAGATATTTACAAAGACAAACATGTAAGGCACACAAGGCACACAAGACAGGCCCTTAAGGTTTAAGGCCAGCATGGGGTCTGGGTAGTACCCTCTTGAAGTTGGTGGGTTCAACCTGTCCTAATCAAAGTAACCGGGTTCTAAGGTTCCCAATATCACGGGATTGCTTTCATTGTTCATCGTTTCGATGTAGCCACTGAACTGGCGACCGAAATATTCCAGGAAAGCAACCCTCAATTGAGTGTAGTATCGAGTATCAACCAACCTCGGACTGCACCAAAGTCAGTTATCTCACTACCCTAAAGAGGCCAAGATGGTTCAATTAAGGTTCCTAAGGTCTGTTGATGCTTCATGACACCACATGGAGGCCCCGTACTCTCCTTGACTGACTCAAGGGTTACCGGTACACACCAAAGTGCCACATCAACGTAGCAGACTGCTTCAACCATGTCGGTATACCCCGCACAGTTCCCTCACAGCCTTGTCGCTACTTTCTAAAAAGGTATCCCCAGATCCGGGTTAGGATCTATAGAACTCCCAAGCAACCCACAATTTTAAAGCATACAAGGAAAGCAATTGAAAACACAATGATCTTAGTCCTAAGGTACACCTCACTTTAAGTTTGTCCCCAGCAGAGTCGCCAGTTCTGTGATCGGTGGATCTGGAACTGACTGTTTTAAAGCTGGTTCGCGAAATGTCGCGGAAGCAAGAGTCGCCACCGTCTTTTATTTTCTCCAATAGGAAAGGACAAAAGCACAGAAAAATTCCTTTAAAGAGATTGTTCTCGGTTCGGGAGGTAGGTTATAGAAAGGGAAGGTATTAGCACCCTTTCTATCCATGGTTATCCATGGGCTCTTAGGTACTTGCTCAATGTGTTTTCAAAATGTGTGCTTGCTTTTCAATGTGGGTTTCAAAAATATTCTTTGAAAAGTTTCAGTTTAACTCATGCGTCAGAGTGTTTTGAAAAGTTTGTTTTGAAAGTTTTTTTGAAAGTGTGTCGGTGTGAAAAGAGTTTGAATTTTGTTTTGAAGAGAGCAAGTACCTACGAGAACCTACCTACCCTAAGGAATTCGTCTGTGTAAATGTCCTTTAAAGTAGTGCCATCCCACCATTGGGAGGTAGGTAGCACCACCGTTGGAGGTATTCGGGTCAATTCGAGTTTTAGGGACGTGGTGATCACCGGAGCAATGGGAAGACACCTTAGAAGCTACCCTCATGCCAGGTTCCCGGACCATGAGGACTTACTAAGACGTTTTCTACTCGACGACCACCTTTCGAAAGGCAACAGTGAGGCGTACCCTAAGGGTGGTGTGTGCGAATTGTGTGTCATTTTCAGTTCATTGTTTGTCTTGTCATGCATTGGTGATCTAACGATTCAATTTTATTTTCGGGCATTCATTCTTTCATGCATATTTATTAACAGTTATATTTGCGAGAAAATAAATCTAACTATTACAACTGGCGCGGGTCCACATCGCCAAAAAAACCGAACCCGATTTGACTGAAAATAAAATAAAGCGAATAAATAAAAAGTCCGAGAGTTTTTAATTACATGGCTTTGGGGCATATACAGAGGTATTTAATAAATGCGCGAAATAAAGACTAAACAAAATTAGGGCATTGGACCCTTTTACAAATAATTAAATAATTAAAATTAATCAAGGAAATTAAAAATTAAATGAAAAAATAATGTTTTTGTGTTTTTTAGGTTTGAAAGAAAAAAAGAGAAAAGTTAATTAAAATTAAAGTCCTAGTTCTATCATTTTTTAAGTTTATTATGAAAAAAGATTTAATTCCTAACCTAATTAAATTCTAAACTAATTTATGTACAATTTTTGATTTATAAAAAAATAAATAATAAATAATAATATTGTGAGAAAAAAAAGAAAATTAAAAAAAAGATGTAAAAAATTAATAATCAACCTAATTCTATATTTTTTTGGATTTTTATTATGAAAAAAGAATTAAAATGAATATTAAAACCTAATTAAACTAAATGAATTACATTTTAAATTTATTAAAAAAAAGGAATCAAAATTAATCATATTTTTTTTTGTCTTTTCTGTCTTTTTAATGTTTTTTATATTTTTTTGTAAAAATTAATTAAATAAGAAAAATAAAACACAAGTAAATTAAAAATAAAATGGAATATAAAGGAAATTAGAAAAGAAAGAAAAAAAAGATAGAACCAGGGGGTGTGGATTTCAAATTTGGGGGTGCAAGCCTGGCCCATTTGCTGGCAATTGGTGGACTTTTCCACTCCTGTACACGCTTGTTGACTTGGTATATGGTGCACTCCTCATCTTAGCCATGGATCTGAGGCCCTGGGACACGTGGATGAACTGATGCTGAAGTGCATGGTGAACCCTTGTATGAGCGCTGCATGGAACCTTAACATGAAAAATAATATGAGAAAGTGCAAGACCTGGGACTTGAACCCAGGTCATTGTGGTTAACACGCTTATAGATTGCCAGCTGAGCTATTACATTCAATTGATATATAATAGTTAACAAATAATAAAAAGAACAATCAATGCATAGTGGTCAAACGCGCGCGCGAATTCAAATGGTCCAGTCTCCGTGTGACACGCCATCATCTCTTTCATTCTTTCTGAAACATGAGGACAAAGGCAACGTTTTTTTGGTCGTGGTTTTAGAGGGCCTAATGGAAAATAGCGAATAGCCCCTCGTCGCTCATAAATTGAGCGCGAGGGTGCCATCTTCCTCGTCTGGATGAGCTGAGCATGATGATGGTACTGGCATGGTTCAATTTTTCCCCTAGTGAGAACCCCCAATTTGAAGCAACCTGTAACCCTAAAAAATGCACATGGTAGATTCTTGTATACAGCAAAATAATGAAATTAAACGTTGTGGTTAGCTTAGAAATAGCAATATGAACATGAATCAACAAAGAAAAACGCAAATGGATGATGGAATCATGCTGTACGATTTCAAAAGTTTCAAGGTTCAGTTTTGATTCTAACTACCAGTTCTTGGGGTTTTAGTGGATGTTAATGATTGGCACGCGTTCAGAATGATCTCAGAATGCTAATGGTATCAAAATTTTGGCTTGAAAGGATCCCTAGCTATGATTTCAGATTTGCACTTTATGGCCAAATTTTCAAATGTCCAAATGCCTTTTCAGCGTGCTTTGTGCTATGTTCTAGGTAGGGTTGGACTCAGTGATCCTTATGCAATTGAATAGGCATGCTAACTCTCCTTAATCCATGCTTGAGAAAGAATTGGCATTAGGGTTTGTCCATTAACCATTTTTTCCTAATTTCTAGCCAAAACCTAGACTTAGTATGAAAATGAACCTTGGCCTGATTTTTGAGTTGATTCATGATGTATAGAACTTGTCCAAATTCATTTGACACCATTACATTGACTTTTAAATTTTATTTGAATTTTTAATGAATTAAAATGAATTAAATCATCAAAAATTAAATAAAATGAAAAAGTCAACATTTGGTCTTGAAATCAACCATGGGCCACGTGTGTGGCATGACAAGGATGGACAAAGTGAGAAAAATGGGGCCCTTTTGTCAAAATTGGATTTTCAAAGATAATTGACTTTTGCCATTTCACAAAATTTTCCCAACTTCTACAAGGCATAACTTGCTCAATTTTTAAGATTTTCTCATGTTCTTGGACATTTTGGAAAGGTCTTTGAGTCCTTTAACCAATGTCTTTGGTCCCATGTCATTTTGATTTACCAATCTCAAGTTATGGTCTTTGACTTAAAGTTCCTTTTTGTTGACTTTTGAAAATGACCTGTAATGTTGAAATTGATAACTTTTTGTGAGAGCATTTCTTGGACTTGGAACATGAAGATGAATTGTAGGAAATGTCTTTCTCTTCAAAATGAGCTTTGGATGGAATTTTTCTGATAATCCATGTGAAAGTTATGCCCTGGTCAATTTCAGTTGACTTTTTCAGCTGTCCAAATATAGCAACTTTTGCATCTTTGATGATTTCTGAGCCAAATTTTGAGAATCATGATCAAGCATTGATCAAATGATGTTTGTGGCTTCAAAATGATATATTGACCAAAAATTTGAACTTTTGACTGCCAAATGACCATTTTGCCCCTACAGTTGACTGTAGTGCAATCTAGGGTTTTGACTGTGCAATCTTGAGCTGAATGCCTTGAAACTTGATATGAGGATGCTTGACCATGTTTGTAAGCCTATGAGACTTGATTGAGCCTTTGAAAACCTCCTTTTCTTGATCAAACTCAAAACCCTAATTTGGACTTGTTTAGGAGACTGTTGAGCTGCACAACCCTTGGGGAATTTTGTGACCTTAACTTGGCAATTTCTTGAGGAATATGGGAGGGCAAATTTTGGGGTATAACAATCATTTATATAGGCGTTGAGGAAGTAGACTGTTGTAGTAGTACACACGTCACTTTCATCTTGCCAGCTGCCAATGGTAAGAAACGGTCGTGGGAGACAAATGGTACATAGTACATCCATTTTAGTGGAATGTGTAATTATACCTTTGTATTAACTCTTCTAGCGCATGTTTCTGATGATACTGTCTTCTAATGAATATTACTTCTGATGAAGTAGATTGGCTTGAGAATATATCATCTTTTGATATTTTCTTCTGTTGGACTATATGATGTAAAATAGTAATGAGTCTAGAAGATATAACTTTCCTTGATCAATCTTTTGATGGAATACTTCTGATGTAGAGTAATGTTCGCATATTCCATGAAGTATCTGAGTCTTCAAAATCTTGATTATGTCTTCAAAATTAGAAGCAGCAACTTTTCTGATGAACAAATCTTGACTTCTGAATCGAAAGTATAAGCTTTTCTTTTATGTGTTCAGAACCTTGACTTTGTCTTCAGAGTTAAAACCAGCAGCTCCTCTGACGAACAAATCTTGACTTTTGACGTAAAAGCTTATTTTTGGTGCAATCTTGTTTTCTAATCTTGGAGCAGTAGCTCTAACATAAATTCTTTCTTCTAGAATACTTGTGACTTCTAAGCAGCAACTTATTGAGAAGTACACGTTGAGGTCCTATTTCTGGGGAACATTCAGCATTTTTTAAAACTACTGATGTCTCTTCAGAAGCGGGTGCAATATTCTTTCTGATGCGTGCTTAGTATATTTCTGATAATTCTTCAGACAACAGTCCTGAATCAATTAGAACTTCTAATCTACACACTCAAGAAACTATTGAAACAAAATTGTTTATATAAAAAATATATGTATTGTTATCATCAAAATCTAGAGATTAATTATAGAATCCAAATCTTGTTCTAACAATCTCCCCCTTTTTGATGATAACAAAACCATGTATTTTGATGTAACAATTTTACAAGGTAATATCATAATTGAATTAGAGTTAAGAAGAAAACTTCACCTGATTAGCCTGAGCTCCCCCTGAGCTAAGACTTACAGTTTTTAGAAGGAAATGATATTTGAGCATTGTTTAGAAAACTCCCCCTAAGTAAACAATCTCCCCATAAATCTAAAACTTCACACCTTATCAGAAAGTAGGGTTTTCTGAGCTTGGTTTTCTTTTCCAGAATTCTGATTGAAGCGAATGGAAGCGATTTATCAGAGTTTGCTTTATCAGAATTTCTTTCTTCATTAGAACCTTTATCTTGTACCTGAAAACACATTCTAAAAGCTCTTGCATACATAATTCATTAGAAATGTAAGCAATCAGATTTAGAGAATTAGGTATGCATCAAATCATCATTATGCTTTCTCCCCCCTTTTTGTCATAATTAAAAAAAAAGTTTCATTGATTGAGAAGATAGAGAGTACAGGAGAAAAAAACAAGATAAGATAGAAACAACAAAACAGGGTTTCATAGAAGTTCCTATGGGTTAGAAGAAGATAGAAGTTTCTGAAGAATCTTCTTGAACATATTTGAATTGCTTATGTTGAAATCTTCCTGTTTATGAAAATTTTCATTGACTCGTGCTTGTTCCTTTGTCAATTCTTCAAGAGTTTGTAGAAC
Organism: Vicia faba; assembly: GCA_948472305.1. Taxonomy (NCBI): domain Eukaryota; kingdom Viridiplantae; phylum Streptophyta; class Magnoliopsida; order Fabales; family Fabaceae; genus Vicia; species Vicia faba. Next base: position 1,679,449,704 of record OX451737.1, on the reverse strand, counting down.
AATGGAATTTTCTGGAGCCTTAGAAATATCTACAATAGCTTTCTCAGTAGTTGCTTTTCTAGCAGCTTTTTCTTCATCCTTTCTCTTTGCTTCTAAGGCCTAATATTTATCTTCTTCTTCTTGAACATTATTTTCTTGAATCTGACTAGAGATATTTTTTATTCTTAAGACCTCGTCAGCTATCCATTTGTTGAACCTGTTCCATTTGGAGTTTACACTTGAAGAATGATGGATAATGTTGGATTCCTCGGTGAGTCTCTTGACTCTTCTTACTGCATTGTCCTTAAAGTTATATATTACTTCATCAAGGTTAAGGCTAGAAAGTTTAGGATTAGGATTGGTTTCTTCATTAGAAGTAGTTTCATGAGAAACCATTTCATCAAAGTCATGTGATTTGGTGGTGACTAAGATATTACTGTCAGAAGGTTGGTTGTTAGAAATAGGCATTGCATCTGAATGTGTGTTTTCTGCATGAATTGAAGTTTTTGAATTGGAAACGGTTGTGGTTGTATCTCTGAAATATGTTGGTTGAAAAGAGATTTTCTAAAGGAGTATGGAAAAGACATTTACGGAGGATGTATAAGCTACATCTGGTGAAGATAAGGATGTAAAGGGTGTGAATGTTGGCGGTTTGAAAAAGATTTTAGGAGTGATTGGTGAGGGGGTTTGAGTTTTAGATTTCTCAAGAAGATCAAAAGTAGTAATTTATGGAGGTGGCATAGAAGTTGATGAAGTAACTCTTTTATGGTCAGAACAAAGAGTAGTAGTATTTTGAGAATGGGAAGACTTACAAAATGACCTAGCATAAGTTATAAAAGTGGTGTTTCTCAAGTAATTTTTAGATATTGACAACGCTGGAAGTCTTTGCTTCTTTCCTGGTGTCTTTTTCTCCGGAGAGGCTCCATGTTTCCTCTTAGATGATGAAGGTTCATGATGTGTATCCATGAGATCTTCAAAATGAATCTCATACATGTCTACTCCACCAGCCTCAAAACTTTTCAAATAGTGGGTTACAGCTTCAGGTGGATCAAGCTTAGTGAAAAGAGGATATCCATCCACTATCATCCTATTATTTATTATGTTGTTGAAATCTGAGGACATACTTGGTGGAATTAAATCCCATGTTCTGTTGATAACTTTCAAGCTCTTTAGATTCTGACCATTGAATGGGTTTCCAACTTCTGTATGAGCAACTTCTATAATGTTTAGATTGCGCGAATACCTAATAAGGCCATTTCCAGTCAGAATGTCTGAAATAAGTCTGCCCAGAGGAATGTATATATTTGTAGCGATTCCAGTTTCATTATTTCTCGTCTCTACAACAATATCTCTTAGATATTTGAAGAGAAGATATGGTAGTTGGACCTTTTCTCCTTTCATCAGATAGTACAGAATGTGTTTCTGATCAATGTTTACATTATTGGATGCGCTGGAAGCTGGTTTGTAATGTATGCATCCATGAATGATTTTGAACAACACCTTCAAATTCTTGGACAAATGTTTACATTTAGAAGATGGTTTTCCTTTTGATGACGTTTAATTATCTTCAGTAAAAATTACAGGATTTACCACACGCTTCAGAAAGTTTAATTTTGACTTCATACGATGAATCATTTTTCCTCTGACGTTTTCCATTCCAAGCAAGGTAGCTACAAACTTTTCAGTGATCACAACTTTTTCACCCAAAACATGCTACACTATATAGTTTTCGTCAGCTTATGCTTGTCTCCAAAAATCTTTTACCAGTTTAGTGTAAACAGGACCATGGAGACGTTGAAAATAGTTTCCTCATCCTTGATTGTTTAGTTCCTATGTTAGATTTATTCCATTTGCTTTCAGATTCTCAAAGTCCACTAGCAGTTCACAAAGAACTTCTAGTTAATCAGCTGGTGTAGATATATGAATATGCAGAGGAGGATCAAGTATGTGTAGTTGTTGAAAATTTTCCAGGGATTGCCTTAGTGATGAAGATTATGGAGGTGGTGTACTTGAACTCGTTTGATGAGAAGATTTTTCTTGTTTTACAAAAGAACTTAAAAACTTCTTGTTGTTGGGCATCCATGGTGGAAGAAGAAGACCAAAAAAATTGGGGTTTTAGGTTAAGGGGTTTAAGGTGTAGGATGTGAAGTGAACAGTGTGAGTATGGGAAAAGTAGATTCTTATAATAAAGGGAATGTATTGAAGCGTTGGAATTGTATAAAAAGGTAGGGTAATGATGATTTTAAACCTAATTTCCATACATCACATCGCTCTTAGACATCAATCAAATAGCATGTTTTGACAGGTGTCAAGATGAGTCACATCCATTCGTTTGAAATGACATACGAGTTATTATTCTCAATAATCAAGAAAACCAAAAGGTTTCTGATTTGAGATGTTTCTGATCAAGATATCTTCTAACTTGCAGAAGTATCTATATACATAAAAAACAGAGCATTAGAGAATAAATAAATTCTAACCTGATATCTTCACTTTTTTAGTTCATCGAATTATGCACTCTCACTTAGGGTATGTTTGGTTAAGAGGAGAAAGTGATAAGAGAGAAATAGAAGACGGAGAGAATGAGAAGAGAGAAATATGTGAGAAATATAGTAGATTTGATGTATTGTTTGTTATGAGATAAGTGTAAGAGAAATAGAAGAGAGAAAAGTGTAACTAATTTCAAAAAGACATAATTAACCTTAAATTAAAAAATAAAAATAAATAAATATATTATAATGATAAAGATGAGACAAAAGGATAAATAAGGAAAAAGAGAATTATGGTAGTGTTCTCTTCAATTTCTTCTCACTTTTGGATAGAGGTTAAAATGTGTGGGCCCTACATAAAATTAATCATTCTTCCCTCTTTCTCTGCTTCACCAAGCAGGAGAAGTGATATACTTCTTTTCTTATTCTCTCTCATATCTCTCTTGCCTCTATTTCGTCTATTCCGATCAAAGCCATAAGTCTTTTTAGACTTAGATCCCTGATTCCCATCATCATTTTTCTTGACGTACTTATTCACAAAAAATGGTTTTATCCAAGAGATCAATTTCATAAGTGTTTCCATATTTCTTGTTCTGACAGTCTAACAATTCTTCAGATTTAACTCTTTTTTATTCGTTATATACTTTATTTCTGAATCCTTATGAAGCATAGTACCCAGCATTATTAGATTCCAGATTTTGGAACATATGCTTTCTTCTTGTTGTGTGTCACAAGCATCCAGAGTCCAGGTGTCATGATTGGCGTTTTAACTCTGCTGCATAAGATATATGCAACATATATAATCTTTTATTTTTGTACCCACAATCTTTTGGGTCCTTTAGAGTTAGTTTTCCCAGAGTTTATGATAAACTTGGGTTTTCGTGTAGCATTAAATTTTCGTGTCTGTGCAGAATTATAATGGTATGAAAAAGGAGATATGGGTTGATTTTCTCTAAAAACTTTTTTATTATTGTTATCATATTCGTAACCTGTTTATTTCCTTCTACTTTGACTAACACCATAGATCATAGAGGCCATATTGTTTCTATCTATGTTGTTGTTTAAGAATTTCTAAAAAGCCTTATCATACTTACATAAGGCAGTTTCAGAAGATGGAGAAGCTCTAGAAAGGGTTTCTTCAAGTTCTAAACAGTTTTTATTTAGAAAGGTGTTTTCTTTTACTAAAGAAAAATTGTCTCCTTTTTTTTAGAAACTTCTTTCTCCAACTTACCATATTCTTTAACTTCATAGTCATGAACCTTTAGAAGATTCTTGAATTTTCATTTAAGCTTCTGACGCTTGTTCAGAGTTTTTGATAAACATAATTCTAATTCAGCTCGAGAGAATTCAAAAAATACCTCTTAAGAATCGAACTTTGTTTTTGACGTGTCTTCTTCTGAACTGATACCCATGAGTGCTACGTATGTATGTTTTTTTTTCCGGACTTTGATCCTTCAGAGTCATAATCATCCCATGTTGCCATGAGACCTCTCTTCTTTCTTTTGAAATTTTTTTCTTGAAGCTTTCTTTTCTGGTGCTCTCCTTCTTGAGATTTAGACATTCATTTCTATAGTGCCCATGCTCATTGCACTCAAAATATATTACTTCATTATTGGCTCTTCCTTTATCAAATGCTACTGGACGATCTACTTTGTTTCTGAATCTTAGGCCATTGTTTTGTATTTTCTTACAGAGTTTCTTAACTCTTCTGGATAGAAGTGACAATTCATTTTCATCATCAAAATATTCAACATCAGATTGTTCGATTTCCTCAACTTGGAAAGCCTTGCTCTTTTCTGATATGGTTCTTTTTGTTCTAGATTTTAGAGCAACATATTTGTTTATTTTCTGAGGCTCATTTTCTTCTAGCTCTATCTCATAATTTCTAAGTGAACTAACTAACTCTTCAAGAGTTATACTGTTTATATCCTTAGACAGCGTCAGGTAAGAACAAGAAGTGTTTCTACATATGGCCTTAAGATTTTGATGATAACTTTACATGATATCATAAAGAACAAATGTATACTCTAATGGTTTCGTTCTTGTGTGTAGCTGTTACTGTAATGTTATAACTCTGGTATCAAGGCATGTGACATCATCAGGTTCTTAACATAAACACTACTGGAAGAAAACATTTGGTTTACGTGTTACATCTGAAGTTAAGAATCTAGAATTCGTACTATGCAACGGTTCCTAGGAACCTTAGCACAAGAGGTTATGATCGTCACTTTATTGTTAAGCTTTGTAGGCCTTCTAAAGCTTTGCTTCTGTGTGTTTCAAGTTCTGAAGATTATGAAGATGAGATTATGCTGAACAAGATTTGATGATCTAAAGAAAAACGAGTTCTTACGACCAAGTGTTTAAGACTCTGAAGACAAGGTTCTGATGGGACAAATTCTGAAGACTCTAAGACTTAGGTTCTAAGACTTAAGAGTGATTATTCTACAACACGCTTCAAATATTCAAATTATCCTAAGCCTTTGAAGATTAGAATAAATTCAAAATGGTTAATGTGTGATAGTGTATAAAAGGTACAAAAAGTGCTATGTGACCTCTACCCTCTAGGGTGGCACAAGGATAGTCCTTTTGTACTATAGTGTGTACCACTCTCATTATGACCGTTGGGAATAAATAGTTGTTTCCCATATTATATTTCTACCCTTAACGAGTCTATGTATACAAGCTAAGTAGAAAAACATCTATTGAAGATAAGGTTAAATTTAAACGTTGTAAAGTGACAGGAAATGAATAGTATCACTCTGTATTATCCAAACTCTTACACCTTATTCTATCTATTGGGAACTAACTGTTGATGCATGAAGTATTTTTTAAATCCTCACATCATCTCTCTCCTTCTCTCTCACTCTCTATCTATCTATCTATCTATCTATCTATCTATCTATCTATCTATCTATCTATCTATCTATCTATCTATCTATCTCTCTCTCTCTCTCTCTCTCTCTCTCTCTCTCTCTCTCTCTCTCTCTCTCTCTCTCTCTCTCTCTCTCTCTCTCTCTCTCTCTCTCTCTCTCTCTCTCTCTCTCTCTCTCTCTCGGCTATAAAATAAGATCAAAGATTTGAAGAAAAGTGATCTTGGCCATTAAGCTGAAAAGTCGTGGATGTTGAAGTTGTCAAAGATGTAATGTTAAACATGTTGAAGACCACTACACAAAAATGAGAGAAAAGAAAGAAATATAAAGAAGAAGAAATCTAAAAGATGCTACACAAACTATCATCATATACATCTTGGTAGATCTCATAAGAAGCAAGGAGTTGTTTCTCACAACTTGCTCAACGAGAAGATGAAGAAGAAGAACACTACAAGACGCTACCCAATTTCTGATCAAATACATCTTGATAGAACATTGTAATATACACAAGAATTGTTACTCGTATTGTGTTATATTTCTAATATTTTCATGTAAATTATTCTAACACAAGAGTTGTTGCTCGAAATTGTGTTAAACAAAATGTGCCTAATCATTTGTGTAATCTGCTTAAAAAAAAAGAAAATTGTAATACACTGAAAGTATTCAACATTTGTTGATTAACTTCTTGAGTGACCAAGTGAAGGTCTGGTCTCAAGAAGACTCTTACTGCGGTTTGAGTGGATTTGCAATAAGGATCAATTGACTTATTAGGGGTGTAACACCCGGAAATTCATTAAATTATTTAAATGAATTACCGAGGATTTAATTGTTGGAATTTAGTCGAAGAATGAATCATCAGAATAATTATAAGGAGCATTATTGGATTAAATATATATTGTTAGAATTGATAATCGGATAATTAGTCAATTTAATCAAGAGAAATTAATATTGGAAATAATGTTGATTTTAATAGAATATTATTTTATTAGTTGGGTCAAGTTGGGTGTGTGAAGTAGCAAGATTAGGAATAACATTAACAAGCTCATTAAAGTTACTAGTAAACCTATTATTATTATATTAGGTTATGATATATAGAAGCTAGCATCCAAAAACCAAAAGAAAAATAATTATCACGTAGCAGTAGAAGAAACAAGGTTTTGGAGGCACCAAGTGGGAGGCAAGAAAATTTAGAGAAGTCGCCGTCAAACCAGTTGCAGTTTCAACCGGAGAATTCGACCGGCCGGAAAACCAAAAGGTAAGAGTGGGGTTCGGATTTTATAATTGGGAATACGATGGTTAGTATGTTGGATTGGGGTTTGTTGAAATTGGATGATCAATTGGATTTTTTTCATGCTTATAATAATAATTGATAGGAAAAAGTAACAAGAATTTTATTGAGTATCATGTTGTATATTGAATTTGTTGTGCTAATTGGATTGAATATTGGATTTATGCTGAAACGGTAATGAAACTGGGCAAGGGAATGAAGGAAATTGGAGAAGGTAATGAAGGGTGACGATCGGCAAGGGTATTGTGCCGAACATCACATGTTATGAGAAGGACCCTGCCGATCGGCAGGGATGATGAGAAGGTGGGTGTCGATCGGCAGGGATGATGAGAAGGTGGGTGCCGATCGGCACTATATATATATATATATATATATATATATATATATATATATATATATATATATATATATATATATATATATATATATATATATATATATATATATATATATATATATATATATATATATATATATATATTTGTTTTTTGTTGTGACGATAGACAGGAGATTCTGAGTGGAGAGTGTCGTTAGGCCTTGTGCTTGAGGAAAAGTTGTGCCACTAGGCATATTGAGGTGTGACATTAGGCATTATTTCATGGCAAGCACTGTTTCTGTAGCTTACCAATATAATTAGCAGAAGTATATTAGTAGCAACATTTGTAATAAAAATAATTTAGCAGTGGGATTAATTTAATTAAGTTAACAAATAATTGGACGCGAGTCGATTAATTCGGTATGTTGGTATGTTAATGTATTTTTGCGAATTAGCCGAATTAAGGGGTATAATTAGTTGTCCGGAATTAAGTAGAATTTTACAGAGTAACTAATATAAAATAATAGATAATTATAATTGAGTTATTTTATCGAAAAACATTATTTTGCGGGTAAGAATGAATTAAGCCGATTCGTCTAGTTTATGGAATTATAATAAACGTGTGTGTTATATGATTAAAGTACAAAATTGGTTGTTTGGTGTTTTCTTATTGGTAAAGTGATTATGTGATTGAATATGTGAAGTGTTAGGCTTATTTCCAGTGATGCATGGATATAGGCGAATGCCTCGTAATGAAGTTTGTGGTGAATGATATGTATGCGATGTTGTATGTTACATGAGTCTCATACATTTGCATTTGTGAAGGCCTGTATTGGCAGATTTGTGAAGTAGACTTATGCCTTGTGCCTCTATTATTTGGAAATTAGTGAAGAGGGCTGAAGCTCTGTTGGTACCACATGCATATGCACAGTTGTGTCGCATTCGAATTGCATTTTGAATCGCTAATGATAATTGTGAATGTTTATTGATTGTTGTATGTTGTTGAGAAGCGGTGAAATTCATAATGTTCTTGTCTAATATATTAATTATCATAATCTTATTTATATTATTCGATATCTCACCCCTTTATTTGTTTCGTCGTTACCTTTATACTAGTAACGTGCAGCTAACGAGGAGTAGAGACTTAGTAGCTTATTGGTGTCGTCGCTCTGATACGTAGCACTCGGGGGGATGAACGCTTATTTGATTTTATGATGTTTTCAGTTTAATCCAAGTTTTTATTTTAAGAAGTTGTTTTCTTTGAATTAAGTTATTTAAAAGATGTTGTGTTTCTTTTGAAGTTTTAAAGTTGTGAATTCGCTGCGTATTTATGGAATCAAGTTGAAATATTTTGGAAGACTAATTAATTGTTATAAGTTCTTTGGATTAACATGTGCTATGTATCTATTATGATAGGTTTTTATGTTGTTGGTTTTTGAAATGAGAATATAATGCCTCATGTTTATGGAAATTTTGGCACTCTGATTTTAACATAACTGTGGGGTAGATTTGGGGTGTTATATTAGTGGTATCAGAGCAGGTCGGTCTGTCCGGCCAAAGTTGTTGAGTCTTTATCAATCGAGTATTGTTAATTATTTTTTACCATTGTTTGTGTTGTAGTTATAAGTTGAGATGGTTGGAAGGAGCGATGCTGCAATTGCTGCTGCTTTGGAAGCAATGGCTCAAGCTATGGAGAATCAGCCGAATGCTGGCGGGGATGCGGGATTCCGTAGCTTGGCGACTTTCCAGAGGGAGAATCCAGCTACCTTCAAGGGTAAGTATGATCCTGATGGGGGATTTGAGTTGGTTAAAGGATATGGAGAGAATCTTCCGTGTGATGGACTGCACTCAAGCGCAGAAGGTTCGGTATGGTACTCATATGCTGGCAGTCGGAGCTGATGACTGCTGGCTAGAGACTCGTCCGAGGTTGGAAGTTGCAGGTGAAGAGATCACTTGGGCTGTGTTTCGTAGAGAATTTCTCCGGAAGTATTATCCTGAAGATGTTCGGGGTAAGAAGGAAATTGAATTCCTCGAGCTGAAGCAAGGGAACAAGTCTGTTACCGAGTATGCTGCAAATTTGTGGAGTTGGATAAGTTATATCCGCATTATAACGCAAAAACTACTAAATTTTCAAAGTGCATCAAGTTTGAGAATGGTTGCGCTCGGAGATCAAGAAGGAAATTGGATATTAGAAGATTCGTGCTTTCTCTAATTAGGTGGATAGCTGCAGAATTTATGAGGAAGATAACAATGCTCATTACAAGATAGTTAATGAGAAGAGGAGCAAGAATCAGAGTCGTGGTAAGCCGTACGATGTTCCAACTGGTAGAGGTAAACAAGAAGTTGCTGAGGGTCAAAGAACAAGTGAGGGAGACGCTCCTGCTAGTTGACTTGTTTCAAGTGTGGGAAACTTGGTCACAGGAGTAATGTGTGCACTACTGCTGAGGTAAAGAGGCGTTTTCCTTGTGGTAAGGTTGGACATGCAACTCCTGAGTGTAAGCATAAGGAGAATGTCTGTTTCAATTATGGTGAAGAAGGCCATATTAGTACTCTGTCAGAAACCGAAGAAAGCGACTGGTACAAAGGTGTTCGCGTTGGTGGAAACTCCAACGGGCAACAAGGACAGAGGTACGAGAGGTACGTGTTTCGTCGATAGAACTTTGTTAGTTATTATTATTGTTGTTGGATGAGTTGAAATAGAATTGCATGTGTGCGTTAGATTTTAATTATAGTAAGTTGTGATTATATCGGAAGGCAAGAGGTGGAGGCGAAGTTAAGGAAAGTGGTGTCGGATGAATTTTCGAGGACGAAAATATTCTAAGTGGGGGAGAGTTGTAACACCCGGAAATTCATTAAATTATTTAAATGAATTACTGAGGATTTAATTGTTGGAATTTAGTCGAAGAAGGAATTATCGGAATAATTATAAGGAGCATTATTGGATTAAATATATATTGTTAGGATTGATAATCGAATAATTAGTCAATTTAGTCCAGAGAAATTAATATTGGAAATAATGTTGATTTTAATAGAATATTATTTTATTAGTTGGGTCAAGTTAGGTGTGTGAAATAGCAAGATTATGAATAGCATTAACATCCCCATTAAAGTTACTAGTAGACCTATTATTGTTATATTAGGTTATGATATATAGAAGCTAGCAGCCAAAAACCAAAAGAAAAATAATTATCACGTAGCAGTAGAAGAAACAAGGTTTTAGAGGCACCAAGTGGGAGGCAAGAAAATTTAGAGAAGTCTCCGTCAAACGAGTTGCAGTTTCAACCGGAGAATTCGACCGGCTGGAAAACCAAAAGGTAAGGGTGGGGTTCAGATTTTATAATCGGGAATATGATGGTTAGTATGTAGGATTTGGGTTTAGAGTATTAGAGTCATTGCTGCGTTTTGTTGAAATTGGATGATCAATTGGATTTTGTTCATGCTTATAATAATAATTGATAGGAAAAAGTAACAGGAATTTTATTGAGTATCATGTTGTATACTGAATTCGTTGTGCTAATTGGATTGAATACTAGGTTTACGCTAAAACGGTAACGAAACTGGGCAAGGGAAGGAAGGAAATTGGAGAAGGCAATGAAGGGTGACGACCGACAAGGGTATTGTGCCAAATGGCACATGTTATGAGAAGGACCCTGCCGATCAGTAAGGATGATGAGAAGGTGGGTGCCGATCGGCACCGTATATATATTTGTTGGTTTTTGTGATGATAGACAGGGGATTCTGAGTGGAGAGTGTCGTTAGGCCTTGTGATTGAGGAAAAGTTGTACCACTAGGCACATTGAGGTGTGACGTTAGGCATTATTTCATGGCAGACACTGTTTCTGTAGCTTACCAATATAATTAGCAGAAGTATATTAGTAGCAGCATTTGTAATGAAAATAATTTAGCAGTGGGATTAATTTAATTAAGTTAGCAAATAATTGGACGCGAGTCGATTAATTCGGTATGTTGATGTATTTTTGCGAATTAGCCAAATTAAGAGGTATAATTAGTTGTTCGGAATTAAGTAGAATTTTACAGGGTAACTAATATAAAATAGTAGATAATTATAATTGAGTTATTTTATCAAAAAATGTTGTTTTGCGGGTAGGAATGAATTAAGCCGGTTTATCCGGTTTATGGAATTATAATAAACGTGTGTGCTATATGATTAAAGTACAAAATTGGTTGTTTGGTGTTTTCTTATTGGTAAAGTGATTATGTGATTTAATATGTGAAGTGTTAGGCTTATTTCCAGTGATGTATGGATATAGGTGAATGCCTCGTAATGAAGTTTGTGGTGAATGATATGTATGCGATGTTGTATGTTATATGAGTCTTATACATTTGCATTTGTGAAGGCATGTATTTGCGGATTTATGATGTAAGCTTATTCCTTGTGCCTTTATTAATTGGAAATTAGTGAAGAGGGCTGAAGACCTGTTGGTACCATATGCATATGCACAGTTGTGTCGCATTCGAATTACATTTTGAATTGCTAATGATAATTGTGAATGTTTATTGATTGTTGCGTGTTGTTGAGAAGCGGTGAAATTCATAATGTTCTTGTCTAATATATTAATTATCATAATCTTATTTATATTATTCGATATCTCACCCCTTTATTTGTTTCGTCGTTGCCTTTATACTGGTAACATGTAGGTAACGAGGAGTAGAGACTTAATAGTTTGTTGGTGTCGTCGCTCTGATACGTAACACTCAGGGGGATGAACGCTTATTTGATTTTATGATGTTTTCAGTTTAATCCAAGTTGTTATTTTAAGAAGTTGTTTTCTTTGAATTAAGATGTTTAAAAGATGTTGTGTTTCTTTTGAAGTTTTAAAGTTGTGAATCCGCTGCCTATTTATGGAATCAAGTTGAAATATTTTGGAAGACTAATTAATTGTTATAAGTTCTTTGGATTAACATGTGCTATGTATCTATTATGATAGGTTTTTATGTTGTTGGTTTTTGAAATGAGAATGTAATGCCTTATGTTTGCGGAAATTTTGGCACTCTGATTTTAACATAACTGTGGGGTAGATTTGGGGTGTTACAAGGGGTGCCAATAAGGTTGATCTGACTTATTATGGGTTGTCTGTAATCAGTTTGGTTGTAATGGATTAAGTCCTTGTTGAAGGCAAATCACCTTGCGAGGTGGACTGGAAACTTAGTTAACAGTGAACCAGGATAAAAATAATCGTGTTCATTTATTTTTATGTTCTAAGTTAACTTTTTCTTTCATAAATGAAAAGATTTAAATTATTTTGGTGAAACCCAACTCAAACCCCAGTTCTTGTGTTTCTCGCACCTTCAATTGGCATCAGAGCTTCGGTTCTGGTATTGATAGTTATCAAACACTTAACCGTGTCAGATAAAGATCCAGACAAGTTTTTTTTCTTTTAAGAAATACAATGGTTGAACCCACACCAACTAATGTTGCTTCAGATTCAAACGATAAAATCTACAATGTAAAACTTCCAATCTTTGGTGGTGAAATGTTTAAATACTGGAAAGATAGACTAGAAAGCTTCTTTCTAAGTCATGATGTTGATTTATGGGATATGGTAGTTGATGGTTACGTACCTCCCATAGATGCTACTGGAAAAGAGATAGCCAGGAGAGATATGGCCGATCAACAAAAGAAAGATTATAAGAACCATCATAAAGTAAGAACCATCTTGCTGAATGTTATTTCTTATACTGAGTATCAGAAGATCACAAATAAAGAATTATCTAAGTCTATATTTGATTCTCTTAAAATGACTCATGAAGAAAATGATCAAGTCAAAGAAACCAAGGCGATGACCTTGATTCAGAAATATGAAGCCTTCAAAACAAAGGATGATGAAAGTGTTGAAGTTATGTTTTCAAGATTTCAAACCTTGGTTGCATGACCGAGAGTTCTGAATAATGGCTATTCAACGACAAATTATGTGAAGAAGATTATCAGAAGCTTGCCATAAAAATGGAGACTTATGGTAACTTCACTCAAGCTTGCAAAAGATCTGAACAACACTTCTCTAGAAGAACTGATAAGTTTTTTAAGAAGTCATGAGATTGAGCTAGAAAAAGATGAATTTCAAAAGAAGATAAAATCTATTGCGCTTAAGTCCATCAAGAAATATGAGAAGTCCAAAGATCTTCAAGCAGAAGAGATGGAGGATTCAAAAGAAGATCTTGATGATTAAGAAGATGAGTTGTCTCTGTTGTGCATAAGGGTTAACCATCTCTAGAAGAAAAGTCAAGGCAACAGGTTCAGAAGTTCAAGAAGGACTGGGGGTCGCTTTGAATCAACTTCTGGTCAAAGGAAGTCTAGTGGCAATGAAGTCACTTGTTATGAGTACAATGAGCCAAGACACTACAAGAATGAATGTCCTAAGCTTCTAAAGGACATGCCAAAGAAGAAAGCTCTCAAAGGAAAAAATAAAGGGCTAATGGAAACATGGGATGATATAGACTCTTCTGACTATGACTCAGAAGGAGGTCATGCTAACGTGGTGCTGATGGCTCATGCTAGAACATCAAGTGAAGTAATTCCTCCAGAAGATGATGCTGATTCAAAAACTGAAGAAATATTTTGCAAAGAGATATTCTCTTATCTCACTCATTCTGAATTAACATATTCCTTAGTTGAAATTCTGGAAAAACATGAGTTACTCAAGATTCAGTTCAAGGATCTCAAAAAGACCCATGAATTTGTATTTGTTGAAAACAGTAAGCTTAAGGAAGAATTTTTTGTTTTAAATGAAGAAATTTTTTTTATTAAAAGATGAAAACTCTGTCCTTAAAGGCACGAGAACTCTTCTAGAAATCTTTGAAAGTACTGATGATTTCATTAAGAAATATGACAAAGCGTTCCAGAAATTTATAGCTAAGAGTATAAGGTGAAGCATGCTAGCTTCTATGATCTATGGTGTAAGCAGAAATAGAGTTAAAGGTATTGGTTATGATCCTCATGAAAAATCTAAATCTAATAAGGAAAATATATCAACCACCTTACACTCTCATTTTGTGTCTATTGAGTTTGTGCCAAAAGAAGATGGAAAAGATAAAGAGAAATCTGATTCTGAATCCGATAATAATCAATTAGCTAAACCAAATAGTTTTAGCACTTGTAAATATGATTATTCTATTATTGAAACCAAATTTGTTCACAAATCTGGTAGAACTAACAAGAAAGATCCCAAGAAATTATGGGTACCAAAAGATAAGATAACCTATGTTGCAGACATCCTTAGTAGTGCAATTGAAACATTTGTCTTGGTACCTAAACTCTAGCTGCTTGCAACATATAATGGGAAGAAGGCATATGTTCCAACTGGAACTTAAGCTTAGAAATATCATGGGTTTCAAAGGTAATCAAAAGGGGAAGATCATAGGCTCCGGAAAAGTAGGTGTGGAGATTACCCTATCAGAATCTGAAGGTAATAGAGTTGCTACTAAAGTACAAGAAGCAAGAAGATCATAATATGTTCATTCAAAAGCTTCTAATGATCAAACTTCTATGAAGAGGATCCTGCAAAGACTATCATTATGAAAAGATATGTCTAGGGTTGATGTACGTGAGTGAATCTACATTAAATGATGAATCTCCTAAGGAAAATGAATGAAAGCCGAAAATTCAATAAAAATCAAATCAACAATACAAGAAGGACGTTTTGGACCAAGTATCAGATAAAAAAGGAACTCATGTTATTTCAACAAATGCATGATCAGAAAAAAGTTCGATGATGAAGGTGATCTCATCATAGACAAAATACACCAGGTCAACATTTATACATTTTCTGGTAAAGTACTTATAGACACTTCTACAAGTTAGAAGTTATTCTATCAAGGAAAAGGTCAAAATATTCATGGTAAGATATACCTTTTATAAGAATCTTTGCACTCTAGATACTAAATAATCGCCTCATTAATTAATGTTAGACTAAATTTATATGCTTGCTCATATAACTGACGTGTACATTTTAACTATTTGACATATTTGGTAAACTACCTTACTGGAAATGATAATTGATAACACACTTTATTTAATACATATCATAAGTATTTGTCTTGTCTCTTGCCTCGCGTCTTGGAACTCGTATATATCCCTCATCATAAATTTTCATTTATTAAGCTGCCAGCCTCCTAAATTCTCGGTTATCTGAATTGTGTCTCTTATATAGTCAATTGCGTTTTCGTTTCCTCTATTTAAAGTATTGGTCACCCTAATCTAGTCATTCATCTCTCCAAACACCAGTTGTTCTCTCTCTCTCTCTCTCTCTCTCTCTCTCTCTCTCTCTCTCTCTCTCTCTCTCTCTCTCTCTCTCTCTCTCTCTCTCCTCATGGCTTTAAGAACCTTTCACGATGATGAATATTTTCTTGAAATTATCTGTGAACAACATCCAAATATTCCAAGGCTAATCGGTGATAATCTTGGTCTTACTCAGAGTATTGTTGTTCAAGGATGGTCCAGTTACTTTGTTGTGTTGTTTTTACCAATCTATATTGACCTAGTCAAGGATTTCTAGATGCATGTCGATGTTAGGTCAAATGGCACTTCCATTCACTCATTTGTCTTTGGTAACTCCATCATCATCACCCCAACATCTATTGTAGTTGCTATTGGTTGTGCCCAAGCTGGAATTACTGTAGAAGCCTTCCAAAATAGTTACTCTTTTGCTGATAGACTTTGCTCTATTCATAATGTCTTTGATGAATATGGACACACCGATCTTGCCAATCTTCTCCCGGCTGCTTCAGTTTGGTTTCAGCTTGTGTCGAAAAACTTTAGACCTAGAAGATCAATGTTGAACACCCTAACCTATGAGGACAACATTCTCATTTACTTCCTTGTCCATCAGTTTAGTGTCAACTTACGTCAATCCATTTTTAACTACCTAAGGGAATCAATCATTGCTTTCAAAACTCGGCACCAAACCTTTATACCTTTTGCAAAATTTCTCTATGTACTCTTCACCAGGACTAGGATTATTATAGTTATTCGTCGCAATGGACCTGAGTATGTTCTTGAGGAAGTTCGACGTGAAGTTATAGAAGTTTAGGTTGTAGGAGTTGTTTCTGCCGGTTGTGTGTTTGTCTTCCTTGTCTTAATATTGTTATGTCGCACTTGTCATTCCATGTTCAATTAATGAAATGTTTTGTTTTGTTATGATTGGATTCTATTTGATATATATGTGTTGTCTTAACTTTTTCATTCCCATAAAGTCTTACCAAATATTTTTTTTAAACCTTATGTTTCAAGACAAAACTTAAAACTGGTTATAAGTAAACTTTCATGAAAAATACAAGATTTAAGAAATCTCAATCATGTGTATTTTATCCAAACAGTTCTCTAGTTTGAATCTGTTATGGTATCAAGTTCATTTTCTGTCTCTTTATTACCTTTTTGATTTCTGACAAAGGGGGAGAAAGTAAAATGATTTTGATAATACTTATTCTCATAATCTTAAATTTAAACATATATAATGTTGTTGCTACTAACTGTTTGTTTGATGTTTCATTCCAGGAACTTTAAATAAGTTCGTCGAGTATTCTAAGATAGATTGAATATGAAGATCCTGATGTCTAAGGTTGAGAACCTTATGGATGAAATTAACTCTATTTTCTTATATAAGAAGTTGTGCACTTTGTGAATATATGTATATTCAAACTGATGTGCCAAACACAATTCAAAAGTTGTGAACTTTCTGAAAGTATGAAATTCAGACTTAAAGCTTTAGAAGTCGTGCTCTCCTGAAAGGAAGTCAAGTCAACATTCTGATGCATGCTCTGATACAGAGATTCTACTAAGAAGATGTACTCTTATACATGTGCTTCTGTTACGTGTGCTTCTACAACATATGCTCATGTAATGTATGTCCAATTCAGAAGTTGTGAATTATCTGAATGTATGATATATTAGAAAATATCATGTCAAATGTTGATGCTTAAGAAGTAGTGAACTTCTTCAAAAGTATAGTGTTTTTGTTGTGATATTAGAATCAAGAAATAGAAGTGCTAATACATGATGCGTGGCATTATTCAATCAGGCTCAAAATCAATTTTTAATTCTTCATTAAGTTTTGATAGTAACCAGGTTATGAGATGAAGACCAGGTGTTCTAGTCAGACTCTGATGAGTTGTTGTAGGGAAGTGTTCTTTCTCCATTTCTATGTTCTGAAAACTCATTATTTATTTTGTGAGTCTTAGGTTCAGGCGGGACTCTGAACAAGCATAAATGAAATTTTAGGATTAACAGATTCCAGGGGAGATGCGAGCTTAACTCTGAGTTTATCGGTTATGGTGATTACCCTATATAAATTGATCCATCAAAATACATGGTTTTGTCATCATAAAAAGGGGGAGATTGTAAGAACAAGAAGTTTTTCTACATCCGGCCTTAAGAATTTGCTGATAACTTTACATGATATCATAAAGAACTATTGTATACTCTAACAGTTTCGTTCTAGTGTGTAGCTGCTGCTGTAATGTTCTAACTCTGGTATCAAGGCATGTGATGTCATCAGGTTCTGAACATAAACATTATTGGAAGAAAACATTTGGTTACGTGTTACAGTTGAAGTCAAGATTCTGGAATTTGTCTTATGCAACGATTCTTAGGAACATTAGTACAAGAGGTTCTTATTATGACTTTGTGGTTAAGCTTTAGAGGCCTTCTAAAGTTTTGCTTTGGTGTGTTCCAAGTTCTAAAGATTATGAAGACGAGGTTCTGCTGAACAAATTCTGATGATCTGAAGAAAATTAAGTTCTTACGACCAAGTGTGGAAGACTCTAAAGACAAGGTTCTGATGGGACAAATTCTGAAGACTCTAAGACTTAGGTTCTAAGACTTAAGAGT
The DNA here is from genome assembly GCA_948472305.1 of Vicia faba. NCBI lineage: Eukaryota > Viridiplantae > Streptophyta > Magnoliopsida > Fabales > Fabaceae > Vicia > Vicia faba. The sequence goes on along the minus strand of OX451737.1, from coordinate 1,679,431,919 downwards.
GATTATTCTACAACACGCTTCAAATATTCAAATTATCCTAAGCCTTTGAAGATTAGAATAAATTCAAAATGGTTAACGTGTGATGGTGTATAAAAGGTACAAAAAGTGCTATGTGACCTCTACCCTCTAGGGTGGTGGAAGGATAGTCCTTTTGTACTATACTGTGTACCACTCTCATTATGACCATGGGAATAACTGTTTCCCATATTATCTTTCTACCCTTAACGGATCTATGTCTACAAGATAAGTATTAAAAACATCTATTGAAGATAAGGTTAAAGTTAAATGTTGTAAAGTGACAGACAATGAATAGTATCACTATATATTGTCTAATCTATTACACCTTATTCTATCTGTTGGGAACTAACTTTTGATGCAGGAAAAGTCCTCACGACGTTTCTCTCTCAAGGCTATAAAAGAAGATCAAAGATTTGAAAAAAATGCTTTTGGCCATTAAGCTGAAAAAGTTGTGGATGCCGAAGTTGTTGTCATACTCCAAATTTGTCTGCCCTATTTTTAAAATATTCAAATTATTTTTAAACTTGGTTTCATAAATTTTTTGGGTATTACTCACATTTGGTTTAACAATAATTTATTTTTGCTTATTTTAAATATATAATAATTTATTTTAAATTATTTGTATTTTCAAAATAGTAAAATATTTTTCCACCTTCGTATGCTTCTATGTGCCTTTTTGTCTCAAATGGAATGACATAGCATAATTGGTAAAAGATTAAGGCTCGCAAGTGAAAGGTCTTGATTTCAAGTTCCATTACACTACTTTTTGACATTTATATTCTGTTGTGTGTTTTTTAATAAAAAGGATAAAAAAAGTCAATTTTCAATTATTTTATTATTATTTTTGTTTTCTATTTTAAGGGTATTTTAATTTTTTTTAAATCTTTGATTTTATACACTTAATAGTCAAAATGTTAAAAGTAATTGAAATTTTTCAAAATTAATTTTTATTAATCATCAAATCAATCACAATATTGAAAAAGAAAATTACAAAAGTATCTAAGTTCATAATCTTGTCCTCCAAGTTTCAATCAAGTCTCAATTGGTATAAATCTTCCCAAAAGATCATTTTTTTATTACTAAGTTATTATTTTCATATTTTTTAATTAATAAATTTTCAAAAATAGTATTTTTCCACTTTTTTCAATTCTTAATTAAAAAATAACCAAAAAATCATATAAAATATAAAAACAACAAAATCACATGGTTTGTCACTTTCTGATTGGTTACATGTTGACAAAACTGATTTCTCTTTGGTTTCATAATTTTTTTGGGTATTACTCACATTTGATTTAACAATAATTTATTTTTTCTTATTTGAAATATATAATAATTTATTTTAAATTATTTGTATTTTCAAAATAGTAAAATATTTTTCCACCTTCGTATGCTCTTGTGTGTCTTTTTGTTTCAAATAGAATGTCATAGTATAATTGATAAAAGATTAAGGCACGCAAGTGAAAGGTCTTGATTTCAAGTTCCATTACACTACTTTTTGGTATTTATATTCTTTTGTGTGTTTTTTAATAAAAAGGATAAAAAAGTCATTTTTCAATTATTTTATTATTATTTTCTTTTTCTATTTCAAGGGTATTTTAAAATTATTTTTTATATTTTTTTAAATCTTTGATTTTATACCCTTAATAGTCAAGATGTTAAAAATAATTGAAATCTTTTAAAATTAATTTTTATTAATCACCAAATCAATCACAATATTGAGAAAAAAATCACAAAAGTGTCTAGGTTCATAATCTTGTCCTCCAAGTTTCAATCAAATCTCAATTGGTATAAATCTTCCCCAAAGATCACTTTTTTTTATTAAGTTATTATTTTCGTATTTTTTAATTAATAAAATTTTAAAAATAGTTTTTTTCCCACTTTTTTCAATTCTTAATTAAAAAATAACCAAAAAATCATATAAAATATAAAAACAACAAAATCACATGGTTTGTCACTTTCTGATTGATCACATGTTGACAAAACTGATTTCTCTTTGGTCAAAATTTGTAGACTTGCTGACCAAGATAAAATCTATAAAACTTGGGCTTTTTATGTTGGAAAATTTCCTTTTTGTTGTTTTTAACCTAATTTCTAATTCTATAAACATGGCTCTCTTCACCATAATTTATCATCAACAATTTTCTATCTCTCTCTCACAAACATTATTTCTACGCAATTATTTTGGTTAATTTTAAGGTTTTGAACATAACACCTAAATTTTTTCCATCAACAATCATTTGAAGAATCAACAATTTTCAATAATATTTGAGTCGTTGTCTTGAACACACAATGACCTAAGAACAAACACCCACTTTCCCCTCACTTTGTAAGTTATTTTCAATTTTAGTTTTTGTTTGTTCTTTTTATATTATTATTATAGAACTTAATTATATTTATTTAATTGATTACCTTATAGAAGGTAATTAGATTCATTTAGAAATAAATTGGACCTCAAACCCATTGCTACCCAGACCTTAGAAATTACTACCAAACTAATTATACACCCCTCTCTATAAAATTGGACCAAGTTCAATTTCTGAACTTGGACCCTTATTATTTACACCTCATGTTTTTGCTACTTAACAATAATTCGTATCTCCTGGCTAATTGGGCACATATGTACATTTGGGCCTGAATAAATACACCATCCAATTCCACTTTTACACTCCCTAAACCTAAGATAATTAATTTTATGTTATTTTCTTGTTCTCTTTATTTTATTTTTGTCGCATAATCACTTTTTTTAGCATAATTTACACTAAAATATTTTTCTTGCATAAAAACTATTAATAAATGATTATTGCATTTTTTTAATTAAAAATATTTAGTATGTTTTTAATAATTAGAAAAAATAGTTATTTATTAATTAAATATTTTCTAAAACACTAACCCTATTTTTTAATTGCATTAAATTTTTTTCTCATTAAAGCTATTTTTGCATATTGCATCCTATACTCTAAAATAGCTAACTCACCAAATACTAACAATTTTTCTACTATCATATAAAAATCAAGATATTTTCAAAAAGGATTATGAATATATTTTATATTAACTATGAACTGCGTCTACGATTCCGCTATTTTCAATTCAGACTTGGTTCAAGAATTAATTCAAAATATTTTCACATTCCATAAAAAATTAACCAAACACTACAAACTACGAAATGGGACTTTAATTCCTCATAAGAGGATACGTAGACATACGACTTAAAAACTGTGGCGAGTTCCCCTAATTAAAAAATTAAACCCTATCATACCCTTTTAACCTAAACCCTAGGACTTCCTTGAGAACAAGGTAGATAAAGGGTGCCTAACACCTTCCCTTTGTATAAAGTGAATCAAGAACTTAGAATCTTTGTATCAATTTAGGGTTATTCCATTATTCATCCATCGTTAGGACAAAAAGTAGTGGTGGCGACTCGTTATTTTTTTCCAGTTACGACAACTGTCAAAGCTACAATGCTAAACATGTTGAAAAGCACTACACAAAAATGAGAAAAAAAAGAAAGATAAAGAAGAAGAAATCTACAAGATGCTACACAAACTATCACCGTATACACCTTGATAGATCTCTGAAGAAGCAAGGAGTTGTTGCTCGTAACTTGCTCAACAAGAAGATGAAGAAGAAGAATACTACAAGATGATACCCAACTTCTGATCAAATACATCTTGATAGAACATTGTAATGTACATAAGAGTTGTTGCTCATATTGTGTTATATTTCTAATCTCTTCATGTAAATTATTTTAACACAAGAGTTATTGCTCGAAATTATGTTAAACAAAATATGCTTAATCGTTTGTGTAATCTGCTAAAAAGAAGCAAACTGTAATACACTAAAAGTATTTAACAATTGTTGATTGATTCCTTGAGTGACCAAGTGAAGGTCCAATCTCAAGAAGAATCTTACTGCGGTTTAAGTAGATTTGCAATAAGGATCAATAAACTTATTATGGGTGCCAATAAGGTTGATCTGACTTATTATGGGTTATCTGTAATCAGTTTGGTTATAATGGATTAAGTCCTTGTTAAAGGCAAATCACCTTGCAGGATGGACTGAAGTAACTTAGTTAACAGTGAACCAGGATAAAAATAATTGTGTTCATTTATTTTTGTTCTAAGTTAACTTGGTCTTTCATCAATGAAAATATTTAAATTATTTTGGTGAAACCCAATTCAAACCCCATTTATTGTATTTCTCACACCTTCACTTCAAAGTTGTAACCATAGGTCTTCGTTTTTTGGGAAGACTTCTGATTATCTTCTTAACATGATTAGCTGTGGAGTAACCTTTGTCCAAAACCTTAAGTCATGCCACCAAGGTTTGAAACCTTGAGAACATAGTTTCAACCGTTTCTTCATCTTCCATTCTGAAGGCTTCATATTTCTGAATTAAGGCCAAGGCCTTAGTTTTTTTGGTTTGTGCATTGCCTTTGTATGTCATTTTGAGTGAATCAAGAATATCCTTTGTTGTTTCTCTGTTTGTAATCTTTTCATATTCATTGTACGAGATTGTGCTGAGAAGGATAGTTCTGGCTTTGTCATGATTCTTGAAGTTGAGCTTCTGATCTTCATTCATTCTATTTACGGGAATAAGAATACCAATTGCATTGACAGGTTCTTTATAACCATTTGTAACAATTTCCCAGAGATCAATATCATAGCCTAAAAAGAAACTTTCTATTCTATCTCTCCAATGGTTAAATTCTCTCCATCAAAAATAGGATGTTTAGTATTGTATCTATCTCCATCGTTTATGTTAGCAGCAATCATGTAGAAGGTTTTTCTCATACTGGATCTCTCTACACGGTTAAGTATTTGATTAGAAAATCAATAATAGAGCCAGAGCTCCTGATACCAATTGAAGGTTGAGAAAAACACAAGAAAATGAGGGGGGGTTAAATTGGGTTTTCAAAATATTTTTCATTTAAAAGTGCTTTACACAAATAATCAAAATAAAATCAATGTTATAGAGAGAAATAATGATACATTTGGTTTATACAAGTCCACCTTAGAAAAGGCTACTTTTATCCACCCGCCAAGGTGATTTTGCCTTAGAAAAAGACTTAATCCACTAATCTTGAAATATTACAGATGCACGGGCTACCCGCCGGTGACTAATAGCAAAGCAATGATAACTTGTTAGTGTTCCCTTAAGAATTTTGACATACCCGGTCCCCTAAAAGATATAACGATCACTGACTCTTTAAGGCTTCTGACATACTCGGTCCCTTAAAGGATATTTCTCTAAATATTCTTGAGTATTCTGACTAACACCTTAGTCACTGAAGGAACAATCAACTTACAGTTGAATAATTGTGTTTACAAGTTTGCTTCTTACAAGAGGATTACACAAATGTTTAAATATGAGCAACAACTCTCGTGTTCAAACAAATTACAATAATAACACAATAATGAGAAACAACTCTTGTGTTCTAGCAAATAATAATATCAACACAATAATGAGCAAGAACTCTTGTGTTTTAATCTTTTTCTTTTTCTTGCTTTGATTTGGGAAACGTTATTGTTCTTGTTCTCTAATATTGTAATTTTCAAATGAAACAACTGATCTTTTATATAGGCATTGAGGAAGTAGACCGTTGTAGTAGTACACACATCACTTTCATCTTGCTAGCTTCCAACAGTAAGAAACAATCGTGGGAGACAAATAATACACACTACATCTATTTGAGTGAAATGTGTAATTGTACCTTTGTACTAACTCTTCTAGTGCGTGTTTCTGATGATATTATCTTCTGATGAATATTACTTCTGATGAAGTAGATTGGCTTGAGAAGATATCATCTTTTGATCTTGTCTTTTAATGGACTATATTATGTAAAATAGTAATGAGACCAGAAGATCTAACTTTCCTTGATTTTTCTTCTGATAGAATACTTCTGATGTAAAGTAATATGCGCATATTCCACAAAGTATCTAAGTCTTCAGAATCTTGACTTTGTCTTCAGAATTAGAAGCAACGACTTTTCTAATGAACAAATCTTAACTTATGAATCAGAAGTAGAACCTTTCCTTTGATGTGTTCAGAACCTTGACTTTGTCTTTAGAGTTAGAAGCAAAAGCTTCTCTGACGAACAAATCTTGACTTATGACCTTTGACGTAAAAGCTTATTTCTTGTGCAATCTTGTTTTATGATCTTGGAGCAAAAGCTCTAACAAAAATTCTTTCTTCTAGAATACTTGTGACTTCTGAAGTAGCCTCTTATTAAGAAGTACACGTTGAGATCCTCTTTTAGGCGAACATTCAGCATTCTTCAAAACTACTGATGTTTCTTCAGAAGCGGATGCAATAATCTTTTTGATGCGTGCTTAGTATATTTCTGATGATTCTTCAGATAACAGTCCTGAATCAATTAGAACTTCTAATCTACACACTCAATAAACTATTAGAAACAAAAATTGTTTACATATAAAATATATGTATTGTTATCATCAAAATCAAGAGGTTAATTGTAGAATCCAAATCTTGTTCTAACAAAGTATTCACCTATAGGATGTGGGTTATAGAATTATATCTAGTTGATAAGAATTGAACCCATAACTTGTCGGGATTATAAAGAAGCTCCCAAACATGTTTATCCAATATGGCAACATTAAAAAGTCTAGCTCTTATAATGCCAAGACCATCTATAGTAGAAGGTTGAGTTATGATATCACATTTAACTCAGTGGCTAGATTTGTCTCCCAAATGAATTGTCTTATACAAAAATCAATCTTACTACAAATGTCTTCTGGAAGCCACAAATTATACATGGTATGAATAAACATAGAACTAAGCATAAACTTACTAAGAGTCACCCTCTTATGCCTACTAAGAAGCCTACCTTTTCATCCAACTAAACAAGAATTAATTTTATCAATGATAAAGGAAAAATTCATATTTGTGACCCTACCTGAAAGCAAATGAAATCCAAGATACTTACCAATATTAAAGGTATGTTGGAAGTTAATCATACCTTCAAATTTCATTATATTTACCCAAGATAAATTCTTAGAATGGAGGAATTTAGATTTGTGTACATTAATCTTCATATCAGAGCCTTTGCAAAAAGCTTGAAGCACCTCATTAACTAGCCTTATCTGAGAAGTTTTGACTCTTGTAAAGAGTAGACAACCATCTATAAAGAATGGATGAGATATAGTTGAACCATTATTAGAGATATGTATGGGGAACTAGTTATTATATTCTATTTTTTCTTGAATAAAAAGGGTCAGTTTATCCATACAAAGAAAGAATAAGTAAGGAGACATAGGGTCACCTAGTCATAGACTACGAGTATGATAAAAGTTATCAAGCTTCTCCTTATTCCACTTAAGCAACAGTGATGAGGAGGTGATGCAACTCATAATTAGATCAATTGTCAACTCTAGAAATCCAAATTCCACTTCAGTGAATTTCAAAAAATTTCAATCCACACTATCATATGCCTTCTCAAAATCAATCTAACATATAAGAAAACCTGATTTTCCTTTCTTGGTATGTATGTAGTGAACAATATCTTGAGTTATAAGAGCATTATCTGCAATGCCTCGTTGGGGATACAACTACTATGAAAAGGGCCAATGAGGGTTTCGAAATACGGTCTATGCCATACCAAGACCTCAGAGACAAGCTTAAGGAGAACATTCCATAAACTAATGGGTCTAAAGTCACTTAGACCTTGAGGTTAGTCAGTTTTCAGAATAAGAATGATAAGAGTCTTAGCAAAATCACCAGGGATGCGACCAAAAGAAAAAGCACGAGGCTCTAATTTCCAAACATAACCTCCTACAAAAGCAAGTTCCTAATCGGAGGCGCTTGTTCCCCTTTAAATGGTGAAATCTAGCCACTAGGCTAGTTGACCCAATTTTTTTGCAAACAGGGTCAAAAGGCCCAAAAAGAAAATAAAAAAAGTTGGGAATTACTTCTCCCACCCTAGGTGTTGCTCCCACGGCCTCGTGAAAAACCCAAAATTCCTCTAAAATACGAAAATATATTTTTCACGCACCAAAACATCATAAAAATTTAGAAATGTACTATCAGAATTTGTTGTGCTTGAAAACCATAAACATAAGCATAAAAAAATTCAGAAAACTAACATAAATTAACATTAATTATTATTATGACATACATTAAAAATGTAACATTACATAAACAATTGTTAACATAAATCTAACAATACGTTTCATCATTAAGTAGGGTGTTTCAACATCTTTAGAATATCTTCGATTGATCTCGCAATCTTCAAAACCACCTAGATCAAACTTTTTGTTTCACAATAGTGAAATGTACTCCATATAACTATTAAATATTCATATGTCTTCAGCTCAAACTTGTTGAAAGATACCATGGTGTATACATAAATGTATTTTCGAATAAACCTTTGTTATAATTTTTAAAGAATATATGGTGAGTTCGGAAATGAATTTTAGAATAAAACTATGTTAGCATTTTAAAAAATTGGGGTGCGTACAAAAATGTATTTCCAAATTCACCTGTAATTGTTTACACAAAACCTATTACAAAAACATAACTTGCCATGAAACACAAAAATCTTAAAAAGTTTAGAAAACAAAAATATACATTAAAATGTATGAAAATGTATACAATTTACATTGGTAATATCAATCCAACATTACATACAAAACATGTATCACCGCCTAAATACATTGTTGACTCACTTCCCATTTGGTCTATATATGCCTGCTGAATTTTCATAGTTGTACCTGGAAACTGGGGACGAAAATAATAATATTGTTGTGACTGAATTGGGTGATAAGAATACTTTACAAGAGGACTTGGATTATATTGATTCAACTAAGAAGACTAATGATTTGGTGCACACAATACACTATGACTAGAAAATTAGGCTAAAAAAGGTGAACTAAGAGCATGGAAATCATGACACCAGTCAACATTGATAGCTGAGAATGTTCAACAAACAAGCCGACAAATTTGGCGTGTATGAAAATTGAGAAATTTTAAACAGATTGTATCATTTGCAATGACTATTGACAAAAGTCAAGAGCAGTCACTAAATCATGTTGGAGTATATCTTCCTACATCAGTCTTCTCACATGGTCAATTATATGTTGCAATTTCCAGAGTTACTTCAAGAGATAGACTGAAGATGGTGAAAATACTAATGTTACTTCAAATATGGTTTATAGAGAAGTTTGTTGAAATTTATAATAGTTAATCTTTACACAATATTTTTCATAGCCAATGAATTGTTTCCTTTGTTAATTGCCTTACTTATACTATAATGTAAAGTTATGAGAATTGTTATATTGATATACAAATAATCATTTACTCGAATTAGAAATACTAAATTGGACCGGTGTCTCACACGGGTCAAAGATCTAGTATTAGTCAACAAACTCTAAGTTAAGCATAATATATGTTAGGCCAAGGGTAAATTTGATATAAATTGTGTAGAGTTAATTAGTACAGAAAACCTAACATCAAGCACAAGATAAAACTATGCCACAAAAAATTTAAAATATGAGATACAATTTTATAAGATAACTAGTGCTAATAAATCAACAATAGGAGAGGTAACTTAGTATCAATATTTGTTTAATTTGGGTTAGTATGTTTCAAAATCTCAAGTGATAAAGAGAAGAAATACATGCTTTGAAACATTCTAAAATTAGAATAGTGAAAAACAATAGGGAAGTCAACGGATACACCAAAATGGTAGTTGGTGGCAGTGGGATAGCTACAGGAGGGGGAGTCAGGGTGGCAGCAATCTAGGCCAGTTCGAAAATTTGGGGTGTCATTGGTATCAAGTTGGTTCAGTTCATGGATTTGTTTTGTGATGGGTCGTATTTTGGGTATGTCTCGGATATGTTAGATTTTAACATTTTTAAATATGTATATCTTTCACTTTTGTTAAGTAAGAGAAGAAGACCTAGGGAAAATATGGTAATCCTAGTTAGAGAGACAATGGTATAAATTCTTTGAGTTCATGGAATTTGGAAGACCTTTAAAAATAACTAGAGGAATTTTGAAACACTTCAAGTACCATGAGTAAGGCATGTACTTGGAAATTTTGAAGACTATTTATTTGTAACTCATGTTTAATCTCTTATAATAACTTTTGAAAGTATAGTTAATTGGAGAGTTGCTCTCCTCCAAAGTAGATCGGTTTGATCAGACTGCATAATCAAGTTCTTCATGAACTTGTCTTTTATTTTTCTTGTTTGTTGTGGATTTAATTACAATGTTTGATAGGTTAATTTTTCTCGAGGTAATGTATTTTAGTGAATTTTGTTCTTTGTCCCACGCGTCAATACTTTTTAATGGTTGATATATTATCATATTTCACAATAAGAAGTTCTTAATATGGTTGAACATATCATTTTCATAACAAGTGGCATTCGACATTGGACAAATGGGTTAAGTTTATAAGTGACCATCATGGGTTCTAAATGAGATATTGTGAAGTTTTTTGAAGAGAATGATTTTGGATGGTGGAAAGTGAGCATGCAAGCAATATTAACTCAACATAAGTGTGTATAAACATGAAAAGGCGAGGCATAGTTGCATGCATATCTAACACTAGCAAAAGAGACTGAGGTAGTGGATAAGGCAATTGGTGTCATTATTTTGTGTCTCGGGGATAAAGTTTTAAAGCAAGTCTCTAGGGAGAAAAATACGGCTTAGATATGGGTAGAGCTTTAATCATTTAATATGACCAAGTCTTTTGCTCACGTGTAGTATCCTAAACAACAACACTACTCATTCACAATGGTAGATAGAAAATCTATAGTGGAATAATTGACATAATTTCACAATATCATTGATGGTATAGAGATTATTTAGGTGAAAAGTGAATAATCAAATCTCTGTAGTCCACACACATCCGTACCTTGCCATCTTTCTTAGGCATCGGAACTACGTTGGCAACCCATTGGGGATAAGAGGTGACGGCTAATAAACCAGTGTTGAACTGCTTCATAACCTCTGGTTTGATCTTCTCTGACATTTCAGGGCGCATGCGACAGACCTTCTGCTTTACCGGAGGGCAATCTTCTTTAGTTTGCAGATGGTGAACCACAATATCCGTATCCAGTCCTGGCATGTCTTCATATGACCAGGAAAAGATCTCGACATAATCATGCAACATTTGTATCAACCGCCGTTTGACATTAAGCCCTAGATTTGCGCTGATCTTGACTTCTTTCCTATCTTCTTCTGTGCCTAAGTTTATTGTCTCAATTGGCTCTTCATGAGGCTGTATAGCCCTTTCTTCCCGCTGTAACAGCCTAGCAAGTTCTCCAGGTACCTCACAATCTTCCTCACCTTCGTCCTCAGCTTGGTTGATCAGATTTTCGAAGTCATAACTGGCAATAGCAGAACTGTTATCAATGGGATCCAGAGTGGATATGGATCTACAGTTTGATATGCGAGTGTGTGTAAGAGCATAGCTGTATAGATAAAGGTAAAGTAGAATAGAAAAATAGAGAGCGCAGAATTTGTATGCATAAAAGTCCAATGCTTTATTAATGCCATATGAAAATAGAACATGATAACCCTCACAAATAAACCGATATGTCTCGGGTAAGACATATGGCCATAAAGTTATATTGTTTATTACATATCCAAAAAAACAAGAAAGGCAATTACTTCTGAACAAAAGTAATCAGTACAAAATCTTTTTTCGTCCAATTACTGGGTCCATCATTGGCAGTAGGGAAGATCCAGCTATCCACGTCATTGTCACTGTCGCCATCTTCTAAAGCATTGACCCCATGATTGCTGATGCGTAGGGGAGGTCTTCCAGCACGAGCACGTCGAACAACCCTTTGAGCCCCTGAAGAGAAACCCAAACCAAATTTATCAGTCTTGTATGGAATATCAGGGAGTTGACCCCAAATGGTAGACCCACCTTCTTTAATAACCGCTTTTGCATCCTTGAGAGAATCCATCTTCAAGGGAGGTCTGGTGATCTTCGGCACAATGGTGATAGTTTCAGTTGCATCCAGAGTCTGAGGTACCTCTTCGAAATTCAGGCACGGAGTCTCGATGAACTCATCATCCATTTCTACATATATGAAGGAATTTAGGTGACTGACCATGTATTCCTCTTCCCCGTGTACAATGATAATTCTTCCGTTGATTGGGTATTTCATCATCTGATGCAGAGTAGATATAACAGCTCCTGCCCCATGAATCCAAGGGTGACCCAATAAATAAGAATAGTATGGTCTGATATCCATCACGAGAAGGTAGAGTCGAAAGTCTGAGAACCAACTTTGATGGGGATGTCCACCTCCCCGTGTACCATTCTCTTCAAACCATCAAAAGCCCTCATTACAATGTTGATGGGCTTCAAGGCCAAACCTTCATAGTCTAGTCTATCCAGAGCTTTCTTAGGTAGCATATTAAATGATGAACCAGTGTCTACTAGGACATGGGCCAAAGTAGTGCCCTTGCATTTGACAGAGACATGCAACGCATCATTGTGTTTCCTCCCTCTAGGAGTCAGATCACCATCAGAAAAGCCCAAACCGTTATCATCCATCAAACTGGCCACACAATCTTCAAATTGGTCAGCAGAGGTTTCCTGTGGCACATGGGAAGTTTTAAGAAATTTTACTAGAGCCTTCGCATGAGCTTCAGAGCACAACAATAAAGCTAGCATAGATATATTTGAAGGGGTCTTCCTCAGCTATTCGACCACATTGTAGTCGCTTTTCTAGATAATTTTCAGGATTTCTTCCATCTCCTTCTTAGAAGCTTCTGGGATAGATACTGAATGTGCCCTCGTCTGGACAGGCTCAATCATTATGTCTTTGCCCTGAGTCTCGGTCAACTCGGTGATAGGTGTGATACGGTGGGAGATCTGACTTGAGTTTTTGCGTTTGTATTCGCACTTGTTCGGATTAGCAAGAATCGCCACCGACTTTTTATTTTATCCTAAAGGAAAGGTTAAAAAGCACAGGAAAAACCTTTGAGATGTTTTCGTGGGTTCGGGGGGTAGATTATGAAAAGGGAAGGTGCTAGCACCCTTTTCATCCATGGTTATCCATGGGCTCTTAGTTACTTGTTTTAGATCACTTGCCTTGTTTTTCAATTGTGTGAAATGGTGCTTTGTGTGTGTGGTTTTGAAAATGTTTTGAAAAAGATGCCTTATCTAGGCAACCGTTGTAACAATTCTTTACTCGAATGTTTTACAAAGGTGTTTGTCTTTTTGAAAAGATGTTTCAATGTTTTTTTGAAAGTTGTTTTGAAAGTTGTGTTGTGGAGTGTGTTTTGAAAAGTAGGCAAGCGTGTTTTGCAAGTTTGATCAAGTAACTAAGAGTTGTCTACCCCTAAATTTCTCAAAGATCATTCTCATGTTTTAACCCTTTTAACAGCATTGTTCCACCATTGTATTTGGTGGACAATTTTGTGTTAGGATGTTAACGGGACGGGTGCGGGTCATCGTTTAGACCATGAATGCAATATTGTCAAGTGTATTTGGCAATTTTTCTTGAGCGACTATGATCATTTTGTTTAGGCAACTTCGAAAGCATCATCGAGGGACTATGATCCTTTGATTTGTTTTGTTTTGCCAAAGAAACTCAACATGCAAACATGGCCCATTCTTGAAGGCAACAAGCGGGATTACCCTAGGGGTGCAAGTGTGAATTGTGTATTGATTGTCATGCATTTATCTTGTATTAGGTTATCTAGCGGTTGATTTTGAATCTTCGCATACAAACCCTAATTACTATACAGTATATGAAAAGCGATAAATTGCGGGAATTTAAAGTCTACGCTATTACAAATAAGTATCCGGGGATGGGGGTACAAATGTTTACAAATGGGGATGAGACTTATCAGGATAGTAGTGTCCAAATGTTATTTACAACCAAATCGAATCAATCGCATTCTCAATGTAAAATATATCAATGTATAAGAATAAAAGAGAATCAAAAGTATTGTAAAATGCATGTGATTATTTACAAATGATGCGAATATTAACCTAATGTATTTACTAAGTATTTATTATTTTTGTGTTTTTTTGTTAATTATATAAATAAAAGGTTTAATAAAAAAGGAAATATTTAACCTTAAAAATTCTATTTTTTTGATATACATTTGTTAATGTTTTTTAGGAAGTTTTATAAAAGTGATTTAAACAAAGAAAAGTTCTAAAGGGAAAATTGTTTAAACTTAATAAAAATCTATTATTTATGTATTTTTAAATGTAATAAAAGAAGCAATTAAGAAAATTTTGTATAAAAGAGTTAATGTATTATTTTTATTTACAAAATAAGTTATGTTATATAAAAAGAAAATAAATAAAAGTATTAGTTTGAATAAATAGAAAAAAAAGGAGTTAAATGGGCTTTATGAGGAAATGTATGGCCCAAACAACAAACAGAAACTGATTCAAAAAAAAAAAAGGGAAAGGGGGGTGCGCCAGATCCAGTTGGGCTTGGGAATTAATGGGGCAGAGGCCCACAACGCGTTTGGGAAATGTTTTTGTTAGGGTTGGATCGTGTTTGTATCAGAGTTAGGGTTACAGTCCTTTGCTTAGAACGGCGCCGCTCCCATCTTCTTCTTCGTCTTTCTCGCTCAAACCATGGCTTCTGATTTCCTCCGTTCGTCTTAGTCGCCGGACGCCACCTCCCTCTTCCTTTTCTCATGGTTTGCTCAAGGCGATGATTCGAACAAAAGGTAACGATTTCTTCTTCATGTGCGTTTTAGGTCTTTGTTCTTATCTTGCATGTCTCACCTCTTTCATATTCTGATCTTTATGCGTTTCATGTTTATGTGAGATTTTAAAGAAAAGGGAGGAGTTACTACCTTTAGGGTTCGTTGTTGGAGAGGAGGAGAGATGGGCAGGAGGCGTCCTAGGCGGGTGGGCGAGGGACTGGTGATGCTAGCTTTGCTCTAGTCTTCTTGGTACTCGTATCTTCCTTTCGGTTTTATGATGAACACTTCTCTGAAAACCCTAGATTGTCCATTTCTGAGACTTCTTTTCCTCTTCTGCTTGCTTGCCCGTTGAATATTTGTTCTTTTATTCTGAGATGCTTTCTGGCTTTGATTTATTTGATCCTGTGATGAGCTTGGCTCTGAGGATGCTTTTGCTTCAGTTGTTGTTGATATGTTCTTCCTCTCTTTTGCTTCAGTTGGTATTGTTTGGATATTTTATTTCAATGATGATTATTTCTGAGAATGACTTTGATGTTGTTGCTTCATGATGTTTGATGCTGAGTTTTGGATGGGTTGGAATCTAGCTTGCTTTGAACACAGGTTTGTTAGGTTGTAACAGGTTTCAAGTGTTAGAACAAAGTTTGAATCTACTACCCTAAGTTTAAGTTTTGATGATAACAGAATGCTAAGATACATTAATTGTATGATTCTTGTAAGACACATATGCTATCTAAAAATTACATTCTGTTTTACAGAAACTCTGATGGGTATCAGCATGAGAGCATCATCATCAGCATCAAAAAATTGGATATCAACATCAGCATCAGAAGATGTTATATCAGATACCATAATCAGAAGATCAACTTGCGCTTATGCTGAAGCTTGATGAACAAATCTGCGCTTTAACCATCTGAACTCTGATAAAGACAACAACAGTTCATCAACACCTAAGCAGCGTCAGAATGAGCCAAAGCCAGAACACGCTTAAGTGGCAACGGTACTGTGCATTCAAGATGAGTTATTACCAACGGCATCATTCCAGACAAGATCTGCTTATTAAGGAAAGAATGTTATTGGCATTGAAACAGAATTATTACTCCAACGTACACTATTTCCAATGCTATATAAACAAGTCAATGAAGATTGAATTGGCTAATGCTCTACAACAATCTACACGCCAAAAAGCTATTCATCATCTTCCTCACTCTCAGTTTGCTAAAAGCTCTCAAATTCCTTACTCAATTATTTTAGCAATCTAGTTCTCATAAGCTTAAGTTGTGTAGTATCACAGTTGTGATAAACAGTTTTGTAGAAAACATTCACACACCTAGATTTCAATTCTTTGTAAGAAAGTATTTCCTTGAGAAACCGGTTTTTGGTTTGCATCAAGAAGGCTTTAGCAGTTGTTAAAGCAGATTGTAATATTCAGTTAAATATAGTGGATTAAGACCTCGTTGGAGAGAGGTGAAATCACCTTGACGGGTGGACTGGAGTAGTTTGAGATCAAATGAACCAGGATAAAAATATCGTGTTGATTGCAATTGATTTCCAGTTTTTACAATTCAACCCCCCTTCTTGTGTTTTTCACTTCTTCAATTGGCATCAGAGTGCCTGGTTCTGAGCTAAAACACTTAACCGTGTCAGTACAAGATCCAGCGTCAGAAAAACACAATGGCAGGAACTTATCAACACACCAGCAATGACAACAATGAAGACAGAGACAGATTCAACGGCAAACCTCCAGTCTTTGATGGAGAAAATTTTGATTACTGGAAAGACAGAATTGAAAGCTTCTTTCTGGTACATGATGCTGATCTGTGGGACATGGTGACAGATGGATACACGCACCCAGTGAATGCAAGCGGTCAGAAGATTGACAGGAAAGCAATGTTTGACCAACAAAAGCGTGACTTCAAAAATCACCACAAGGCCAGAACCATTCTTCTCAGCGCCATCTCTTATGCTGAATATGAAAAGATCTCCAACAGAGACACAACAAAGAACATGTTCGACTCACTCAGAATGACGCATGAAGGCAACATTCAGGTCAAAGAAACTGAAGCTCTTGCTCTCATTCAGAAGTATGAGGCATTTAAAATGGAAGAAAGTGAATCCATTGAAACAATGTTCTCAAGATTCCAAATTCTGGTGGCTGGTCTCAAGGTTCTGGAAAAAGGATACTCTATTGCTGATCACGTCAAGAAGATTATCAAAAGCTTACCAAAGCAGTGGAGGCCAATGGTTACAGCTCTGAAGCTAGCAAAAGATCTCAACAAAATTTCTCTGGAGGAACTTATCAGCTCCCTCAGAAGTCATGAGATAGAGCTAGAAGCTGATGAACCTCAGAAGCAAGGTAAGCCTTTAGCATTAAAATCTAACAAAAAAATCTGAGTCTAAAGTTTTGCAGGCAGTTGAAGAAACATCTGATGGATCCTCATCAGAAGAAGACGAACTTTCTCTCCTCTCCAGAAGAGTGAACCAACTGTGGAAGCGGAGGCAAAGGAAGTTCAGGAATCCCAGAAGATCTGATCATAACGAGTCTTCTTCCAGATACAGAAGGACATATTCTTCCTCTGGATACAGAAGATCTGAAGGCTCCTCGGGAAGCAGAAAGCCAAACACCAAGGACATCATCTGCTATGAGTGCAATGAGCAAGGACACTACAAGAGTGACTGCCCAAAGCTTCAGAGGGAAAAGCCCAAAAAGAAGTTTGGAAGAGAAAAGAAGAAAAGTCTCATGGCTACATGGGATGACTCTGACTCGTCTGAAGCTGACTCAGAATCAGATGATGAGAGAGCAAACATAGCTCTCATGGCCAACATTTCAGAAGACAGTGAAGCTTCTGAATCAGACTCAGAATCAGATACTGAAGAGATATCTTTAGCAGCAAATCAGAAACACCAGTCATGGTACCCGGACTCTGGCTGCTCGCGACACATGACAGGAAGAAGGCATATGTTCCAAAGCCTGGAACTTAAGCCTGGAGGCCACGTTGGCTTTGGAGGCAATCAGAGGGGAAAGATCATTGGCTCTGGAACTGTAGGTAATGGAAATCTTCCCTCTATAAATAATGTTCTGCTAGTAAATGGATTAATGCATAATCTGTTATCCATAAGTCAATTAAGTGATAACGGTTATGATATAATCTTTAATAAAAAATCATGTAAAGCTTTTAGTCAGAAAGATGGGACTATCCTGTTTAATGGAAAGAGGAAAAACAACATCTATAAAATCAAAATTTCTGAACTGAAAAGTCAGAATGTAAAGTGTCTTCTGTCTGTTAACAACGAGCAGTGGATCTGGCACAGAAGATTGGGGCATGTTAGTATGAGAAGAATATCTCAGATTAACAAACTCAATCTGGTCAGAGGACTTCCTAATTTGAAGTTCAATTCAGATGCTCTGTGTGAAGCATGTCAGAAAGGCAAGTTTGCAAAACCTTCTTTCAAATCTAAAAATGTTGTTTCTACCTCTAAGCCATTAGAACTTCTGCACATTGACTTATTTGGAGCAATTAAAACTGCTTCAGTCAGTGGCAAGAAGTATGGGTTAGTAATCGTAGATGACTATAGCAGACGGACATGGGTAAAGTTCTTAAGACACAAGGACGAGTCACACTCTGTGTTTGTTACCTTCTGTAACCAAGTTCAGAATGAAAAAGATCTTAGAATCGTTAAAGTCAGAAGTGATCATGGTGGAGAATTTGAAAACAAAGATTTTGAGTCATTCTTTAATGACAGAGGCATTCTGCATGATTTCTCTTGTCCTAGAACTCCCCAACAAAATGGAGTTGTAGAACGAAAGAACAGAACATTGCAAGAAATGGCCAGAACCATGATCAATGAGACAAACGTTGCTAAGATCTTCTAGGCAGAGGCAATAAACACATCGTGCTACATTCAGAATAGAATCTCAATAAGACCTATTCTGGAAAAGACTCCATATGAATTGTGGAAGAACAGAAAGCCCAACATTTCATATTTTCATCCATTTGGATGTACTTGTTTTATGTTAAATACAAAAAATTATTTGAACAAGTTTGACTCTAAAGCACATAAGTGTATTATGTTAGGATACTCTGAACGCTCAAGAGGGTACAGAGTATACAATACAGAAACACAGATTGTGGAAGAATCAATCAGTGTTCGTTTTGATGATAAGCTTGACTCTGAAAAGTCAAAGCAGAATGAAGTTTTTGCAGGTATGGAAATTGAATTTACAGGTTCTGAAGACAAGTCATCAGAAGCTCTCAACACAGACACTCCTTCAACATCTGAAAGGAGCACTTCTAGCAATCCTACAACAACTGCTGATCAACCTCAGAAGAGACTACCCAGAAGCAGCTTGGATCACCCAGAAGAAACTATCCTAGGAAGAAAGGAAGATCCAATCAGAACAAGAGCAAGCTTCAGAAACTCTGAAGAATCCCTCATGGGACTTGTGTCTCTGATTGAACCTTCTTCTATTGATGAAGCACTTATGGACAACGACTGGATTCTAGCAATGCAAGAAGAGCTGAATCAATTCACCAGAAATGACGTATGGGATCTTGTTCCCAGACCAAAAGGATTCAGCGTCATTGGAACAAGATGGGTGTTCAGAAACAAGCTAAATGAACAAGGCGAAGTTATCAGAAACAAAGCACGACTGGTAGCACAAGGTTATAGTCAGCAAGAGGGAATAGACTATACATAAACCTTTGCTCCAGTCGCCAGGTTAGAATCTATCAAACTTTTAATTTCATTTGTTGTTAATAGTGGCATCACTCTGTATCAGATGGATGTCAAGAGTGCATTCTTAAATGGTTATATAGAAGAAGAGGTCTATGTGAACTAACCCCCTGGTTTTGAAAGTACAAAACATCCATAACATGTTTTCAAACTAAAGAAGTCACTATATGGTCTGAAACAAGCTCCCAGAGCTTGGTATGAAAGACTAAGTAACTTTCTGTTAGAAAATGAATTCACCAGAGGGAAGGTGGACACTACCTTATTCTGTAAGTCAGTTAAGAATGACATCTTAGTCTGTCAAATTTATGTTGATGATATTATTTTTGGATCTACTAATCCTTCTCTTGGAAGAAAATTTGCTAAGTGTATGCAGGCAGAATTTGAGATGAGCCTCATGGAGGAACTGAAATTCTTTCTAGGAATTCAGATCAATCAAACTCCAGAGGGAACTTACATTCATCAGAGCAAATATGTCAGAGATCTTCTGAAGAAATTTGACCTCTCAGAATGTAAGCCATCAAAGATTCCAATGCATCCCACGTGCATTCTGGAAAGAGAAGAGGTAAGCAAAAAGGTAGAACAGAAGGTCTACAAAGGTATGATTGGCTCTCTCCTTTATCTGACGGCTTCAAGGCCTGACATTTTATTCAGCGTATGTATTTGTGCTAGATTCCAATCAGATCCTAGAGAATCTCACTTAACAGCTGTTAAGCGAATTTTCAAGTATCTGAAAGGTACTACTAATCTGGGTTTATTTTATAGAAAATCTAGTGATTACAGCTTAGTAGGCTACTGCGATGCTGACTTTGCTGGAGATAGAGTAGAGCGTAAAAGTACTTCTGGAAGCTGCCCGTTTCTGGGAGAAAATCTGATCTCTTGGTCCAGCAAAAGGCAATCCACAATTGCGCTATCAACAGCAGAAGCTGAGTACATAGCAGCAGCAGGATGTAGCACACAAATGCTCTGGATGAAAAGTCAGCTTGAAGACTTCCAGATTTTTGAGAGTAACATCCCTATACTCTGTGACAATACTTCTGCCATTTGCTTAAGTAAGAATCCCATTTTACATTCTAGGGCTAAGCATATAGAAATAAAACATCACTTCATTAGGGACTATATTCAGAAAGGAATTTTGAACTTAAAATTTATTGATACAGACCATCAATGGGCTGATATCTTCACTAAACCCCTTTCTGAAGATAAGTTCAATTTCATTCTGAAACATCTCAGCATGAAACTCTGCCCAGAGTGAAAATGTTTTAATTTTATATATTAACCTTCAGAATGTATTTGTTTTACTATGAACTTCTGATCAATCTCTTTTCAAGAAAGATAGACATGCAGATTGTATCAGATTCTATTCTTAAAGATATGAGCGTTTAAGCTCAAGGATAGACGTGCTGCTCACTAAATCAAACAAGTGTCATCCAATCATCAGCAAATCTCTGAAGCAGAATGCGTGCACGCTTCTGAGAAGGCAAAACACTGATTGGGTGCATTGAGACACATGTCTGGTAACCGTTTCAAGTATCTTTCTCAAATCCCCCAAAATCAGCAAGCATTAAATGCACGTAATCATGTTTTAAAATGTAATCATGAATTATTTCTCTTTCTTAAAACCGTTTACGCTTTCAAAACATATTTTGAAATCTATTTAAGCACATTAACATCATTCAATAATCTTTTACCGTTTCTTACAATCTTACAAATATTTTCTGCATTTTCCTTGTGTGTTCATCTCTCTCAAAAGAAACCCATTTTTCAAGT
This sequence comes from Vicia faba, assembly GCA_948472305.1. Taxonomy (NCBI): domain Eukaryota; kingdom Viridiplantae; phylum Streptophyta; class Magnoliopsida; order Fabales; family Fabaceae; genus Vicia; species Vicia faba. The sequence goes on along the minus strand of OX451737.1, from coordinate 1,679,410,751 downwards.
TTTCTCAGAAAACCCTAAGTGTGAACATGGCATCCTCCAGCAATGTTTCTGCAGGTTCTCAGAAGGATGCTTCATCTGAACAATATCAAGTTCCCTTCAGAACACTCCTTACACCAGTGAAGAATTTGGAAGTGCTGTCTGAACTAATTGTTGATTTCTCCAGTCTGAAAGAAAATGGATTTGATTTGACAGAAGAAGTTAGGGCACAGGGATGGGAGAGATATTTTGATAGGTTGGTGGGACCAACGTTCCCAGTCTTGGTCAAGGAGTTCTGGATTCATGCGTACTCATCAACACATCAAGTTACCTCCTACATAATGGGAAAGAAGATTGTGATCACTGAGGATCACATTGCAAGATTGATTGGATACAGTGGTGGCGGTATCCGCTGTATCTACATGGCTGAAAGATGCTCTGACGTTGCTGTCATTGTAAGGCAGATTTTCACCCATGGGGTTCCCAGCAGCAAAATCAGAGACTTAAAGGATCAGGACAAAATATGGGCGAAGATTATTTTGGGGTGCTTTAATCACAGGAAGCCCACAAGCTCTCATGATTATATAAATATAGATCAGCAGTTTCTGATCTATTTTATTAATCAGAAGGTAAAGATTAACTTGGCTCATCTTCTGTTTAATCACCTCAGGACCAGCGTCAAGGAGACAAGGGAAGAAGAAAGGACAAAAAGGGATTGGATACCCTTTGGCAGGTTAATATCATATATTCTGACTGAGAATAGGCTGATAGAGCACCTTACAGAAGCTCAGGAATTAAGTTCTATTGAACCTACTGTTGGCAAGAATCTGAACGCCAAGAATCTGAAGAAAATGAAACTGATAGAGAATATCAGAAAGGAGCCCAGCGTCACTCCTCTGGCTGACATCACCAGCAGAAGAGTCCCTCTGGACGACTTTCCACTATTTTCTGAGATTGAATCAAAACCAGTAGTTGTTCTCAGATACTTGGACGCTTGCAAGGCTGATGGTACAGATCCCAAACTGAATATTAAAGATCTGCACCAACAACATCCAGAAGTTACTGTGAAGAAGACGAAGAAAAGAAAGGCCACTTCAGAAGGACCATCCCAGCAGACCCCTAAGAAGAGAGGTAATCTATCTGCTGCTAATGTTTTAAATTCTTCTGCTATTCCAACATCAATCCCAACCCCAGCTTCACATGAACTTCCAATCCCCATACCAAATATTGATGAAATCGAACCAGAGGATGACCCTTCTGAGTCACTGACTCTCAGGAGATCCTGCACCAAATCCCAAACTCCAAAACCCACAACATCAACAGAATCAGAACTTGACAAAGTTCTGTCTGAAATTGATCAACGTGTTTCCGCTCACCTCTCAGGAAATCCAAACACTCAACCAGAGATTGTCCACTCTCCTCAACCAGAACATACTCTCTCACCCATACCAGAAGAACCACAAATTCCACAACAACCAGAAATTCCACCTCCTTCTCCACAACCAGTAACTCCTCCTCCCTCTCCACAACCAGAACTTCATCCACCATCACCTCAACCATCACCTCCACAACCTGAGTTTCATCATTCTGAAACTCCATCACCTGAACCTCATTCTCCTCAATCCTCTGAGCCACAACCATTAGCAATTCAGCTGCCATGTGGAACAACTGTAACCATGGCCCAGCTGCCATCCTCGCCAGAAACTACCCCTCCAAACACTCCACACAGTCCAATTATCATCTCTGATTCTCCCACTCCATCTCCCAAACAAACTACTGAAGACCACAACAGGACTTTCATTGATTTAACAATCCTTGACCGTCTTGCTGACCTTAAACACAAAATAGCCATCCCCAAACCCAAACCATTAGATGTTGGTGCTGGCATTGTGAATTTTGAAACAAGCTTGCAGTAGTGGATTGCTTCTCTAAAGCAAGTTTGCCCTAGAATGATTGATCCTGCTGCCTCAGACCAACTCTGGACACGCTTTAGAATGTGGGTACGTGCTGAAGCTCTCAAGTTGCAAGACATCAATTATGAGCATGCACAACAGAACTTCAGCAAGCTGCTGAAGGAAGTTGAAAGTCAGCTGCCACAGGACGAAGTGCTCTTTCTGGATAGCGAGCCATGGTCTGAGAAGCGTCCAGCTTCAAAAGTTCAACAAGCAGAAGATCAGTCTATTCAAGCTGAAGAGGTCAGTCAAGCTGAAGATGTTGCAGAAAGCTCTCAAAAGCATCCTGCTTCTGATGTTTCTCAAGCTGCCTTGGACAGGAAGACTCTGGAAGAGCTGAAGCTGAATGATATTCATCTGCAGCAAAGAATGGATGAAAATGACCAGAAGATGAAGGAAATGATGGATGTGCAAGATAGCAAGATAGATACAGTAGTCAGCATGGTGCACAAGAAGAATGAGACTGCTGATCAGATTAAGACAATGCTGGAGACTCTGTTCACACGCTTTCTGCCCCAACCTTAGTTTTTCATTCATGATATTTTCATTGTTTTCTTTGCATATCATCTGTACTGTTTTGTCTGGCTCTGAATTTAATATAACAAGTTTTTCTGCTCTGATCGTTTTAGCACATCACTTACACTTTTTGATTGCTGACAAAAAGGGGGAGAACAAGAATGTTATTTTTCAATAACGGATTACTGAGACAAATAGTCTCAAACATTCTAACACTCTGATATACTTGAATGTTTTCTGTTTTTGCATAAGGCTACAGGTACAAGAAGTTAATCACCTCTGATACACTGAAGCTCTGATATTCTGATCTGAAGCTCTGATATTCTGATGTTCAAAGAAAGGCAATAAAGATCTGATCCTGAAGAACTCTTGGAATTAAAAAGGGAAGTAATAAATTCAGGGGGAGTATCTCCGATCTAAACTCTGATATCTCTTTATCCCTTATCTTTGATAACTTCCTAGTTAATTCTGATACAACTTATTACTTAGTTATCTCTGATACTTTTCACGCTAAATTTCAATTAAAAAATATCTAGTTTTTGTCATCATCAAAAAGGGGGAGATTGTTAGAACAAAGTTTGAATCTACTACCCTAAGTTTAAGTGTTGATGATAACAAAATGCTAAGATACATTAATTGTATGATTCTTGTAAGACACATATGCTATCTAAAAATTACATTCTGTTTTACAGAAACTCTGATGGGTATCAGCATGAGAACATCATCACCAGCATCAGAAAATTGGATATCAACATCAGCATCAGAAGATGTTATATCAGATACCAGAATCAGAAGATCAACTTGCGCTTATGCTGAAGCTTGATGAACAGATCTGCGCTTTAACCATCTGAACTCTGATAAAGACAACAACAGTTCATCAGCACCTAAGCAGCGTCAGAATGAGCCAAAGCCAGAACACGCTTAAGTGGCAACGGTACTGTGCATTCAAGACGAGTTATTACCAACAGCATCATTCCAGACAAGATCTGCTTATTAAGGAAAGAATGTTATTGGCATTGAAACATAATTATTACTCCAACGTACACTATTTCCAATGCTATATAAACAAGTCAATGAAGATTGAATTGGCTAATGCTCTACAACAATCTACACGCCAAAAAGCTATTCATCATCTTCCTCACTCTCAGTTTGCTAAAAGCTCTCAAATTCCTTACTCAATTATTTTAGAAATCTAGTTCTCATAAGCTTAAGTTGTGTAGTATCACAGTTGTGATAAACAGTTTTGTAGAAAACATTCACACACCTAGATTTCAATTCTTTGTAAGAAAGTATTTCCTTGAGAAACCGGTTTGTGGTTTGCATCAAGAAGGCTTTAGCAGTTGTTAAAGCAAATTGTAATATTCAGTTGAATATAGTGGATTAAGACCTCGTTGGAGAGAGGCGAAATCACCTTGACGGGTGGACTGGAGTAGTTTGAGATCAAACGAACCAGGATAAAAATATCGTGTTGATTGCAATTGATTTCCAATTTTTACAATTCAACCCCCCTTCTTGTGTTTTTCACTTCTTCATCAAGCTTATTGTTTAGGCTTTTCTGTTTGTGGATTACAGGCTTATTGGCTTGGTTACAGGCTTGAAGTTTAGAATTTTGTTTGAGATTTATGCAGGTTAAGGCTTGAGGCAAACTGTTTGTTTGCTTACAGGCTTTGAAAGGCTGTTTTGAAACAGGCAGGTTAAGGCTTGAGGCAAGCTGTTTGTTTGCTTAGCTTGAGGCAAGCTTTGGTTTGTGTTTGAAACAAGTCTGGCTTTGGCTTGAAGCAAGCTTTGTGTTATTTTAGAGCAGGCTTAAGGCTTGATGTATTATGCAGGTTGTATGGTACAATTTTGAGGCTTATTTCAGGGCTTGCAATTTACTGAGTTTTTCTGGTTTGATGTACTGGTTTTGACAGGTTTGGTTTAAAGGAAGCTTTGAGGCTTATTGTGGTTACAGGCAGGAGGCAAGCTTTGGTTGCAGTTTGTAACTTATGCAGGTTTGAGAACTTGTGTTTAGCTTGCAGGATTGCTTCCTTGAAAAACAGTTTTTGAGGTTACAAGTTGTGTTCTTTTTTTTTCTATGTGGTTCTGCCTCTTTTTTTTCTCCAGTGTTAAGATAATGTTTGTTTTATATCTCTTAAGCTTGCCTCAACAAACTGTAAGCCTATACTTCTTTTACTCTCTTTCTCTCTCTATCAGAAAAGCATATTTTAATGCTTTACTGTCCTTTCTTCTGAAAAAGTGATGGCCTGGAAAATGATGACAATTTTTGAATATGTTGCTTGCATTGTTAGTTTTGCTCTGCATATCTTCTTTCCTCAGATTTTCTGCATTTTGTGTACTTGTTGACAGCTTTATGACAGTTCTTGAACTTGTGACTTAGTTGGCCATTTTGACTTAGTTTTGCTTTGTCTGATAGTGCAATTCAGTTTAGTTGACAACTTTGCTTGTTCGTTCAATTTGAACTTTGCAACTTGTTGGTTTCAGCTTGACTTTGCAACTTGTTTTGACATATGCAGTAGCTTGTCCCTTTTCATGTAGCCTGTTTGTTCAATTTGAACTTTGCAACTTGTTTTGGAATTATGCAGCCTTGTACATATTCATATGCTTGCAACATTATTTTCTTTCCCTCTTTGTGAACCAAGAGTTTTCTTGCGATTTGCAGAGAGGGCGAACAAACTGATTCCGGCCAACACTTTTAATGATGAGCTTTTTATGATTAACTGTCTGAGAATGTTCTTAATTTATCTGTACTGACTTTTTTTGTTTTGTTTTTGCAGATAAAAAATTAGTTGAGCAATTGGGAGCAGCAGTAGAAGATGAAGATTTAGGAGATTTAGGATATAGTTTTAAATTACCTTTAATCATTATAACAATATTAATGTAAACATCTGTAAATAAATTTACAGTGTTCAAATAATAATTGTAACAAACAATTAAAGATGAATAAAAATCCTTCTTTGTCAGATATTTCTTTAATTCTTCTGCATTCATTTATTTAATTACTTTAATTTCTTGAATTATAATAATTGGAAATTATCCAATAATTTTAACTTAGAAATTATAAATAATCAATAAACATCCGGCGTCCCGAATAACCAAAAAAACATCGCACAGTTAAACAAGCAACGTCCATATGTCATTTATTTCACTGATTAGACCAAACACTTCAAACTCTCAATCAGAAGCCTCAGCCCATATCCCAGATGTTTAGACCTTGAGAAACAAACAGAAATCTTGAGCAAACGTCAAAGCAGTGTAACAACCAATTAAAACACTATGGATTCAAATTCTTTTGAAAATGCGCGTGCAAACCCTAATTCTTGATTTAATGTCAAAGAAGCGTCTGCTTGATCAAAACCTGAGCCAAACTCAACCAAACCCTAACAATCTGCTTGAACTGATTCAAAAATCAATGGAAACCCTAATTTTGTCTGACTGATAAGAAAAGTCTGTTTGACCGATTCTTGAGCCAATCTGAAAAATCAGGAAAAGCCCGAAGCTGTGATTTCTTATGGAAAAGAGGAGGGCAAATTTTGGGGTACAACATTTGCCCCTGTTCAATCTTCTTGAACCTGAAGAGTTAGATTGGCAAGTTTGCCGTTCGCGACTCGAAGGTAAAAGGAGATTGGACACTAGAGTGCCCAAAAAATTTGCACTCGTCAAAGTGTAGTTTGAGGGAATGGGCTTAAAGATGCCATTTGGTGATGGGCTTAAAGATGCCATCTGGAGATGTGACAGGGGGGTGGGCTTAAAGATGCCATCTGGAAATTTCTGGTAGGAGGATGGGCTTAGAGATGCCATCCGGAAATGTTTGTTGAACTGTATGTCATTGGTGAGTGGGTGAGTATCAGAAAGGTATCCATGTTTTGGAACATCTCTGAACTGGGGGTCTGAATAAGCAATAGATTGACATCCGTATCTGGAAGCATCCGTAAGCTATCTTCAAAAGTTGAATCTGAACAAGCGATAGATTAACATCCGTGTCTGGAGAATCTGTAAACTGTTTTCAGAAGTCTTGAATCTGAACAAGCGATAGGTTAACATCCGTGTCTGGAGAACCCGTAAACTGTTTTCAGAGGTCTTGGAGATGAATAAGCAATAGATCAGCATCCATATTGGGAAGCGTCCGTAAACTGTTTTCAAAAGTTGAGTCTGAACAAGCGATAGATTAACATCCGTGTTTGGAGAATCCGTAAACTGTTTTCAGAAGTTGAAGAATCTGAACAAGCGATAGGTTAACATCCGTGTCTGGAGAACCCGTAAACTGTTTTCAGAAGTCTTGAAGTTGAATAAGCAATAGAGCAACATCCATGTTGGGAAGCGTCCGTAAACTGGTTTCAAAAGTTGAGTCTGAACAAGCGATAGATTAACATCCGTGTTTGGAGAATCCGTAAACTGTTTTCAGAAGTTGAAGAATCTGAACAAGCGATAGGTTAACATCCGTGTCTGGAGAACCCGTAAACTGTTTTCAGAAGTCTTGAAGTTGAATAAGCAATAGAGCAACATCCATGTTGGGAAGCGTCCGTAAACTGTTTTCAAAAGTTGAGTCTGAACAAACGATAGATTAACATCCGTGTTTGGAGAATCCATAAACTGTTTTCAGAAGTTGAAGAATTTGAACAAGCGATAGGTTAACATCCGTGTCTGGAGAACCCGTAAACTGTTTTCAGAAGTCTTGAAGTTGAATAAGAAATAGAGCAGCATCCATGTTGGGAAGCGTCCGTAAACTGTTTTCAAAAGTTGAGTCTGAACAAGCGATAGATTAACATCCGTATTTGGAGAATCTGTAAACTGTTTTCAGAGGTCTTGAAATGGAGAAGGAACCGGTGTAGGGTTTCCTGATGATGAGTCTGTGTAAAACTGCATCTGAAATTGTTAATGACAACCTTTTATTCTTATCCTGAAAAGGACAAAATGTTAGCTAAACACAAAGTTATGTTGCATGAAATGTATGATGCAATATATGTTATATCAATATTTATGATATGAATGTGATGAATGCGCATGTAATTTGATGAGTTGTCTTGCTGAGGATAGATGAATCCTGGATGGCTGGAGATAATATAATCTTGACTGCTGCCGGGGAAAGTAAATCCTAGACTGTTGCAGGGGATTGTTGGAAATGAGAAGTCCTGGAACCACTGTTGGGGAATCAGGAGCTTGGGTTGTATGCCAATCTACTGGGGATTTCTGTCTTGGGGAGATCTTCACTGGGGAATATCTGAATATCCCGTGAGGAACTGAGAATGAGAGTCTTCATTCTGCTTGGGGATTGATAGTTGGAAATTTTAGCTCCGCTGGGGATTGCAAGAATCTTTTGATTGCTGCAGGTCTTGATCCGGGATCTTAAAAAGGTTGGTTAGTAAGATAGTTGCCCTGGCTTGCTACAGGTATTAATCTGGAACTTGGGTTATACGCCACTTTGAGAATGAGAATCTTCATTCTGTTGGGGGTCAGAAATTGGGAGTATATCAATCTTCTGGAGTTTTAAGGATGAGAGTCTTCATTCGGTTAACGGTCAGAAATTGGGAGTATACCAATCTTCTGAGGTTTTAAGGATGAGAATCTTCATTCTGTTAACCGTTAACTGCTATCTGGTCGATCTCCAGGATTTCACATAAACTTGTATTGCTATCTGGTCGTAATCCAGGCTTCACAATAACTTGTTGGGGATTAAACTATTATCTGGTCGAATCTGGGCTTCATAGCTTGCTCTTAGGAGATACCACTATCTGGTCATAATCCAGGCTTCGTGGTAGTCTGATACTGTAACTGGGATCTGAATGAGTGACAGAATGGCTACCGTGTCTGGAGCGTATCTGAAACTGTATCTTGGAGTTGAGATCTGTATGAGTAGCAGAATGACTTCCGTGTCTGGAGTGTATCTGAAACTGTAACTGGATCTGAATGAGTGACAGAATGGCTACCGTGTCTGGAGCGTATCTGAAACTGTATCTTGGAGTTGAGATCTGTATGAGTAGCAGAATGACTTCCGTGTCTGGAGTGTATCTGAAACTGTAACTGGATCTGAATGAGTGACAGAATGGCTACCGTGTCTGGAGCGTATCTGAAACTGTATCTTCCAACAAGTGATGAAGGGATTTAATGTTGGTCGTAACTTCCAGAAGGTGATGAAGGAAATTTTGAACGGCCTTGAGAGTGACATTCGAATGCCCCAAGTGATGATGAAGGAGACTTGCCCCAAGTTCACTGAACTTTTGAGAGATTTGTTGAAATCTTGACTGGACTGCCCCAGGTTAATTGAACTTTGAAAGATTTGTTGAAATCTTGACTGGACTGCCCCAGGTTAACTGAACTTTGAAAGATCTATTGAAATCCTGACTGGACTGCCCCAGGTGTGCTAGATAGTGACATGTCATGCCCCCTTGTTGATAGGAGATTTGTCAATGGAAGTGTCATCCTTTTTGAAGTGATTTTACTCACTGAGAGAGTTTTCGTTCCTCCGAACATTCGTTGTATGAATTTCTTTGATGTTAAACAAATAACCATGTGCAAACAACGATATTCAAATAATGCAAAGTTTATGCTTGTCTCGAAGTTTTGAAAAATGCGTTTTTTAGCAGAAAACTTTTTATAAGACAAATTCAACACAAGATTTAGGGCAAAGCCTTACAGGAGTCAGGATACCTTTTGTAACCGTATGCTTTCGAACTAACCCATGCTTCAATTAGGACTTTTGAAGGGTTGTAACGTGGCTTGGTTCACGGTTTAAGAAACAAAGGATAAAGGCTCAAAGTATATTTGTACCCACCCGCTCTTCGTGATGTCCTTCAACCCTAAACTCAGTTAATTGTGCGTCAAACTCTATTCGAATTTGGCACGACTTTTGGGTGATGGTTCCCCAGTTGAATTTGGAAGGCAGTCATCATCTCCTTTTTCTTTTGCAACATTTTTTCATGTTGTTGAGGATTTGTAATGACCTCGTTCTTTTTGATTTGTTATCCCTAACTTTTGCCTGACTGTTCCTGTTTTCGAGATCACAGTCAGCGGGATGCCCCAGCTTTCTTAAGCCTCCTTTATAGGTTTTGACTCAGTGGGCTTTTCTCTTTTGAGAGGTAATGATTGCCTATGAGATAAGGAACCATCACTGTCTTTTGATTCCAGAGGAATGTTTTTTTTTTGATGTCGTTCGTTGTATTACGAACTGAGAGTTTGCGACTTCAATGCACACTTTTTTTGGATTAACTGAGAGACTACCCTGCCCCAGGTTTAATCAAAGGTTTTGATTTGTTTAGAACAGAAAACTCCTACTTCTTTGGCTCGAAGGGGTTGACTAGGGATTATCTTCCTTATAACTCCAGTGTCTGGGAATTGAAAGAAATGCCTGTACATCATCAGCAAGGTCTGTTCAAAAGCATACTGTATGACATTATGGTATTGTTTCGTCATCCTCCCTCTAAAGGCTTGTAGCTTTTTATCAAGAGTTAAATATCATAAAGAAAGCATAAGAGTAGTGAAAACGAATGGATGAATTCAAGACAAACATATGCAATGCATTAATGAAACAAAGTTTGATATTAATAGATAATTGTTTGAATAACAAAGAAATTACAACTTGAAAATTCGAATGGAACAAAAGTCTCTCAGTTTGAGCTTTGTCATTTCAGGTGGAGAAACCCTTAACGAAAGATTTTCATCTCGCCATCGGGCATGAATCTCAGCACTCCAATGTCAATCAGATCTTGAATCTTGTTCTTCAAGGCCCAACAGTCGTCGGTGTCATGTCCCAGACTATAGGAGTGGTATACACAAAATGCGTCGGCATGATAGCTAGGAGCGGAGGTATTGGGCTTCCGAATAGGATCCCTTAAAGCAGTGAGATTGACCTCCAACAAGCATTCCAGTATTAGAGATGACGGTATGTCAGTCTCAGTGAACTGTCTTCCCGACGTATTTTGCTTACGCCGATTACCCCGTTGACGCTGACGAGGTTGTTGATGAGCTTGTGACCCTGAAGCAAGTAGAGGAGCCTTTCCCTTATCTTCTTGTCTCAAAGGGGGTTGAATGATGACTTGCTCTTCAACCTCAGATGTTTGCCCCACTTGGTTGTCCCGAAGCAGTTGGTTGACGAGAACCCTGAGCTCTTCTTGTCTTTGAGCCAAGTCCTGGATGAGAGCCATCTGGCCCACCAGTTGTCCCATCATTTGGATCCTCATTTTGCCAGCTCAAACTGCAGCTCTTCCAACTGATCACTCCTGGCATTGCTTGAATTCCCCTGGACCATGCCCCTTGTGAGGAGAGCTTTCACTTCTTCTTGCCCCTGGGACAGGTTCAAGAACATTTCCTGAAGTTGAGCATTTTGGTCCTGGATATCCTTGACAGTCCTCTCTAGAGCCATCTCTTACTGAAATAAACAGTAGGAGAATAAGGAAACCTGAAAAGGAAAAACTGTTATGATGTAATGCATGATATGTGAATACATACTTTCAAGGATCTCTTGGGGTAAACACAAGAGAATGTTAGAGGTTGAACTTCGATCTTTGATTGGAGAACTTTGTACCTGTGGATGTCTTTCCACGAGAATCAAGCTCACCATGTCAAATGGGTCATAGCCCCTGAATCAAGTTGTTGAACTTGATCTTTGACGGCGTTTGATTAGAGGAGAAAACCTCTTGCCCTTTGGTAGACGTCTGGTTCAACGTGACCCTGCATCAAAAGACCCTCGAGATCCTTGAAATGGTTATTGAAAATGCTATGGTATGATGTCATGATGTTATGTACATGTATGCAAAAGCAAGTAAGTGTATATACAGGTGATCATATTCACACAAAGCAAACAAGTCCTTAGGTTTAGGCTTGCATGGGGTTTGTAGGTAAATACCCTCTTGAAGTTAGTTGGCTCATCCTGTCCTAAAATAGAAACCGGGTTCTAAGGAGCTCAATATCATTGGATTATTTTCTGTTCATTGTTTTGGTTTAGCCACTTAACTGGCGACCAAAATATTCCAAGAAAACAACCCTCAATGAGTGTAGTATCGAGTATCTACCAACTTCGGACTGCACCAAAGTCGGTCATCTCACTACCCCTAAAAAGGCTAAGATGGTCAATTAAGGTTCTAAGAGTTCGTTAGTGCTTCATGACATCGCTCAGCGGCCCCGTATTCTCCTTGACTACTCAAGGGCTACCGGTACTCACAAATATGTCACACTAACATAGCTTACTGCTTCAACCATGTCGGTATACCCCGCACAGTTCCCTCACAGTTTTATTGCTATTTACCTAAAAAGGTGCCCCCAAATCCGGGTGTAGGATTTATAACAAACCCAAACAAGGACCCAAAAAGTAAAGCAATCAAAGCAATCAAAGAAAGTACGTAAAGGTGATCTAAACCCTAAGGTAACCCCACTTTTAAATTATTCCCCAGCAGAGTCGCCAGTTCTGGTGATACGGTGGGAGAACTGACTTGAGTTTTTGCGTTTGTATTCGCACTTGTTCGGTTTAGCAAGAGTCGCCACCGACTTTTTATTTTATCCTAAAGGAAAGGTTAAAAAGCACATGAAAAACCTTTGAGATGTTTTCGTGGGTTCGGGGGGTAGATTATGAAAAGGGAAGGTGCTAGCACCCTTTTCATCCATGGTTATCCATGGGCTCTTAGTTACTTGTTTTAGATCACTTGCCTTGTTTTTCAATTGTGTGAAATGGTGCTTTGTGTGTGTGGTTTTGAAAATGTTTTGAAAAAGATGCCTTGTCTAGGCAACCGTTGTAACAATTCTTTACTCGAATGTTTTACAAAGGTGTTTGTCTTTTTGAAAAGATGTTTCAATGTTTTTTTGAAAGTTGTTTTGAAAGTTGTGTTGTGGAGTGTGTTTTGAAAAGTAGGCAAGCGTGTTTTGCAAGTTTGATCAAGTAACTAAGAGTTGTCTACCCGTAAATTTCTCAAAGATCATTCTCATGTTTTAACCCTTTTAACAACATTGTTCCACCATTGTATTTGGTGGACAATTTTGTGTTAGGATGTTAACGGGACGGGCGCGGGTCATCGTTTAGACCATGAATGCAATATTGTCAAGTGTCTTTGGCAATTTTTCTTGAGGGACTATGATCATTTTGTTTAGGCAACTTCGAAAGCGTCATCGAGGGACTATGATCCTTTGATTTGTTTTGTTTTGCCAAAGAAACTCAACATGCAAACATGGCCCATTCTTGAAGGCAACAAGCGGGATTACCCTAGGGGTGCAAGTGTGAATTGTGTATTGATTGTCATGCATTTATCTTGTATTAGGTTATCTAGCGGTTGATTTTGAATCTTCGCATACAAACCCTAATTACTATACAGTATATGAAAAGTGATAAATTGCGGGAATTTAAAGTCTAAGCTATTACAAATAAGTATCCGGGGATGGGGGTACAAATGTTTACAAATGGGGATGAGACTTATCAGGATAGTAGTGTCCAAATGTTATTTACAACCAAATCGAATCAATCACATTCTCAATGTAAAATATATCAATGTATAAGAATAAAAGAGAATCAAAAGTATTGTAAAATGCATGTGATTATTTACAAATGATGCGAATATTAACCTAATGTATTTACTAAGTATTTATTATTTTTGTGTTTTTTTGTTAATTATATAAACAAAAGGTTTAATAAAAAAGGAAATATTTAACCTTAAAAATTCTATTTTTTTGATATACATTTGTTAATGTTTTTTAGGAAGTTTTATAAAAGTGATTTAAACAAAGAAAAGTTCTAAAGGGAAAATTGTTTAAACTTAATAAAAATCTATTATTTATGTATTTTTAAATGTAATAAAAGAAGCAATTAAGAAAATTTTGTATAAAAAAGTTAATGTATTAGTTTTATTTACAAAATAAGTTATGTTATATAAAAAGAAAATAAATAAAAGTATTAGTTTGAATAAATAGAAAAAAAGAAAAGAAAAAGAAAGGAGTTAAATGGGCTTTATGAGGAAATGTATGGCCCAAACAACAAACAAAAACTGATTCAAAAAAAAAAGGGAAAGGGGGGTGCGCCAGATTCAGTTGGGCTTGGGAATTAATGGGGCAGAGGCCCACAACGCGTTTGGGAAATGTTTTTGTTAGGGTTGGATCGTGTTTGTATCAGAGTTAGGGTTACAGTCGTTTACTTAGAATGGCGCCGCTCCCATCTTCTTCTTCGTCTTTCTCGCTCAAACCATGGCTTCTGATTTCCTCCGTTCGTCTTAGCCGCCGGACGCCACCTCCCTATTCCTTTTCTCATGGTTTGCTCAAGGCGATGATTCAAACAAAAGGTAACGATTTCTTCTTCATGTGCGTTTTAGATTTTTGTTCTTATCTTGCATGTCTCACCTCTTTCATATTCTGATCTTTATGCGTTTCATGTTTATGTGAGATTTTAAAGAAAAGGGAGGAGTTACTACCTTTAGGGTTCATTGTTGGAGAGGAGGAGAGATGGGCAGGAGGCGTCCTAGGCGGCTGGGCGAGGGACTGGTGATGCTAGCTTTGCTCTGGTCTTCTTGGTACTCGTATCTTCCTTTCGGTTTTATGATGAACACTTCTCTGAAAACCCTAGATTGTCCATTTCTGAGACTTCTTTTCCTCTTCTGCTTGCTTGCCCGTTGAATATTTGTTCTTTTATTCTGAGATGCTTTCTGGCTTTGATTTGTTTGATCATGTGATGAGCTTGGCTCTGAGGATGCTTTTGCTTCAGTTGTTGTTGATATGTTCTTCCTCTCTTTTGCTTCAGTTGGTATTGTTTGGATATTTTATTTCAATGATGATTATTTATGAGAATGACTTTGATGTTGTTGCTTCATGATGTTTGATGCTGAGTTTTGGATGGGTTGGAATCTAGCTTGCTTTGAACACAGGTTTGTTAGGTTGTAACAGGTTTCAAGCTTATTGTTTAGGCTTTTCTGATTGTGGATTACAGGCTTATTGGCTTGGTTACAGGCTTGAAGTTTAGAATTTTGTTTGAGATTTATGCAGGTTAAGGCTTGAGGCAAACTGTTTGTTTGCTTACAGGCTTTGAAAGGCTGTTTTAAAACAGGCAGGTTAAGGCTTGAGGCAAGCTGTTTGTTTGCTTAGCTTGAGGCAAGCTTTGGTTTGTGTTTGAAACAGGTTTGGCTTTGGCTTGAAGCAAGCTTTGTGTTATTTTAGAGCAGGCTTAAGGCTTGATGTATTATGCAGGTTGTATGGTACAGTTTTGAGGCTTATTTCAGGGTTTGTAATTTACTGAGTTTTTCTGGTTTGATGTACTGGTTTTGACAGGTTTGGTTTAAAGTAAGCTTTGAGGCTTATTGTGGTTACAGGCAGGAGGCAAGCTTTGGTTGCAGTTTGTAACTTATGCAGGTTTGAGAACTTGTGTTTAGCTTGCAGGATTGCTTCCTTGAAAAACAGTTTTTGAGGTTACAAGCTGTGTTCTTTTTTTTTCTATGTGGTTCTGCCTCTTTTTTTTCTCCAGTGTTAAGATAATGTTTGTTTTATATCTCTTAAGCTTGCCTCAACAAACTATAAGCCTATACTTCTTTTACTCTCTTTCTCTCTCTATCAGAAAAGCATATTTTAATGCTTTACTGTCCTTTTTTCTGAAAAAGTGATGGCCTGGAAAATGATGACAATTTTTGAATATGTTGCTTGCATTGTTAGTTTTGCTCTGCATATCTTCTTTCCTCAGATTTTCTGCATTTTGTGTACTTGTTGATAGCTTTATGACAGTTCTTGAACTTGTGACTTAGTTGGCCATTTTGACTTAGTTTTGCTTTGTCTGATAGTGCAATTCAGTTTAGTTGACAGCTTTGCTTGTTCGTTCAATTTGAACTTTGCAACTTGTTGGTTTCAGCTTGACTTTGCAACTTGTTTTGACATATGCAGTAGCTTGTCCCTTTTCATGTAGCCTGTTTGTTCAATTTGAACTTTGCAACTTGTTTTGGAATTATGCAGCCTTGTACATATTCATATGCTTGCAACATTATTTTCTTTCCCTCTTTGTGAACCAAGAGTTTTCTTGCGATTTGCAGAGAGGGCGAACAAACTGATTCCGGCCAACACTTTTAATGATGAGCTTTTTATGATTAACTGTCTGAGAATGTTCTTAATTTATCTGTACTGACTTTTTTTGTTTTGTTTTTGCAGATAAAAAATTAGTTGAGCAATGGGGAGCAGCAGTAGAAGATGAAGATTTAGGAGATTTAGGATATAGTTTTAAATTACCTTTAATCATTATAACAATATTAATGTAAACATCTGTAAATAAATTTACAGTGTTCAAATAATAATTGTAACAAACAATTAAAGATGAATAAAAATCCTTCTTTGTCAGATATTTCTTTAATTCTTCTGCATTCATTTATTTAATTACTTTAATTTCTTGAATTATAATAATTGGAAATTATCCAATAATTTTAACTTAGAAATTATAAATAATCAATAAACGTCCGGCGTCCCGAATAACCAAAAAAACATCGCACAGTTAAACAAGCAACGTCCATATGTCCTTTATTTCACTGATTAGACCAAACACTTCAAACTCTCAATCAGAAGCCTCAACCCATATCCCAGATGTTTAGACCTTCAGAAACAAACAGAAATCTTGAGCAAACGTCAAAGCAGTGTAACAACCAATTAAAACACTGTGGATTCAAATTCTTCTGAAAATGCGCGTGCAAACCCTAATTCTTGATTTAATGTCAAAGAAGCGTCTGCTTGATCAAACCCTGAGCCAAACTCAACCAAACCCTAACAATCTGCTTGAACTGATTCAAAAATCAATGGAAACCCTAATTTTGTCTGACTGATAAGAAAAGTCTGTTTGACCGATTCTTGAGCCAATCTGAAAAATCAGGAAAAGCCCGAAGCTGTGATTTCTTGTGGAAAAGAGGAGGGCAAATTTTGGGGTACAACAATAGGGGTATCAACAGAGGTAATCACAAGAATTGTAGTAGTAGTGTCAGCAGGAACAAAAGTAGGAATGATCACAGGACCAGTAACAGCTATCAGAGGAGAAATCTCAGGGGAGAACACTCTTCCACTTCTGGTTATTTTGATGGTTCCAACAATGTTGACAATGTCAGGATTAACATTGTCAGAGACCTGGTCTTTATCATCCAGCCAATCTTGCTTGACACCGTGGTAGTAGACGTCACCCCCATAGTTCCAAGGAACAGTTTTGTCCGAGGAGTATGGGATAGGCCCTGGCATAGTAATTATCAGCAGAATAACCTTCGGAACATATGTAATCCTGACGGGTCTTTTGGTGGAGACCCTGGGAGGGTTGGCGGAAATGGTTATTATTGAAATATCTTTGCAAGAAATGGTTGGAACGTGATTCTTCTCAAACAAAATCTCTCTATCATCCATCAGGCGCTGAACACCTGCCTTCAACAAATGACAACTAGTTGGTAGAGATAAACGAAGTGGCAACCTTCACCACAACCCGAAAATAACCCGACCTTTAATAAGTTCCACTTAACGGTCATAAGAGGAGTAACGAGCTCTTCAACAGTAGTAACAAACACATTGTCTTCAATAGCGTTAACACCACGGTCGTGCTTGGGCATAGGAGCAATGATAATATTTGGAATCTCTGGGGCATCAAATTCAATTTCCTTCACCTCGAGAAGGTCTTGTACTTTGTTTTTCAAAGCAGCAGTCGTTTGTATCGTGACCCGGACTTTCTGAATGATAAGCACAACAGGCATTTGGATTGTAGTGGGGATAGGTAGTGTTGGGATTCTTCGAAGCTTCCTTCAATGTTACCAGATTAGACTTTAGTAAATGTGGAAAGACTTGAGACAAAGTCATGTTTATCTGGGTATATTGTCTTGTCGACCTTTCTATTCTAGGCTGAATGTTCCTTTGTTGAACATGGGCAGGTTTAGAGATCATAACAGCCCCTACCTCCGGACGGTGTTTAGTTCTGTCCTGATTCCTTTGATTGTAAACAATGCTAACCTCTTTTTTTCCACCAAATGTATTCCTTATAGTACTGGAGGATGCATCCTTTTGGATCTTACCACTCTTAATTCCAGCTTCCACTTTTCCCTCTATTAAGATCAATTCAGTAAAGCCGACTGAGGAGCTCCCAATCAGGTGATTGAAAAATGGACCAGACAGAGTACCTAGAAATATATCCACTAGCTCCCTGTCAGACAGGGGATGCTGGACTCTTCCTGCTAAGTCCCTCCACTTCTGAGCGTAGTCTTTAAAGCCCTCGCTCGAACCCATAGCCATACTTTGGAGTTGAGTACGTGTAGGAGCAAGGTCCGTGTTATACTAATACTGCTTGTAATAAGCAGCGGCCAGGTCTTCCCAGTTATGAATGTTGGTCCTTTACAGCTGGTAGAACCAATCTAATTGAGTTCCGGATAGACTATCCTAAAATAAGTGGACCCACAAGTCCCTGTCAGTAGTGTGAGGCTGTATCTTCCTCACATAAGATCAGAGGTGAATTTTGGGATATGAAACTCCATCGTACTTGGCAAACACTGGCACTTTGAACTTTGGCGGGATGACAATCCCAAACACCAAACCCAGCTCTTCAAAATCAAGCCCAGGCACTTTTTGAATCTACATTGCATTCAGATGCTCTTCCAGCTGTTTGTACTTTTCATTGGCCGGAGGATACTGCTCTTCATTGTAATCAGTCTCATTGTCAGATTCCCGTGGACTAGGGTCATCCTCTCTTGTCTCACCCTCTTGGTTATCTCCTTCTTTGGAGGAAGATGTCAGCTCAACCACTTGCCTTAGCGGTCCTTTGAATCTCCTTCCCAGATTTACCATACTAACTAACCTCTTTGGCTTCTTGGTCTTGTCTTTAACAATCAAGGCTTTCAGTTCCTCCTGCCCCTTGGCTAGAGTCATAATCATCTGTTAAAATTGTGCATTATGAGTCTGTAAGTCCTTCACTGTTTGTTCTAGAGTCATCGCTGAAATAAACAGCGAAGAGGATGAGAAACCTACTTTGAAACCTGTTTATTCAATGATATGTATGATATATGTATGCAATGTTTTCAAGGATTTCTAAGACTCAAATTTTCTTAAACAGAAAGAGAACAAATGTTAATTGCATTGAAAATGTTTTATTGATCATAATAATGCCTTTTGGGCTCACAAGGGAACAAAGCAAAATAAAACCATCCAAGCTAAACCAAACTCAAGCTTCCCACAAACGCATCCTCTTTGGTGCAATGTAGGCATTTATACTCCTCTACTCGTGAAGTAACCGGGTGAGCTCTAGAACCTTCTTCTCATTGGCGTAGAATTGGGTTTCGAAAGTGTCTCGTTCTCTTTTGAGTTGGATCCAGGACCTCTGTAACTCTTCAAGATCAGTTGGCATGTCAGGATGAATAACGACGTAAGAAGTGTCTCCCTCTACAACTGGCTCCATAATCAAAGTAAGATGGCGGGATAAGGCATCATTAGACATTGAGCACGAGCTCGCACCCATTTGAGGTAAGGCTCAAGAGGGATATAATTCTTGTGCCCCAGTGTCTTGCTATCAACTCGGTTAATCATGCCCCAAGTTCGAATGAACCTCTTGTGATAACCCTGAACATCATTCTCATAGTCAAATGTGATTCCTTTGACAAGTGTGTCGTGAGGACCATCCCTTCTAACTTAACTAAACTGTCGTAACACCAAACTAGGGTTATAAGTGATTCCTCCCCTAATACTTAAGAGATGGACATTAGGGAATTCCCCACAACGATCAATGATGGTAACATTCTCCGAGGATCGGGAACACCAATGAATATCCGAATATGTAAGGGACATCAGCCTACAGGACCATCTCATACCCTGCTCATTTTTCAAGATAGACGGGGGTAGGTGCAAAATAAACCACCTAGCCAATAAAGGAGTGCAACACAGAAGGGTCCCTCTTCTCCTTATAATGCGAGTACGTAAATAGTGTAGAATATCTCCAAGTAAGGTAGGCACCGAATTATGTGACAGAAAAATCTTAACCGCATTCACATCTATGAGTTTGTCCATGTTAGGGAATAGTACTGTGATACGGTGGCAGAACCGACTGTTATACTGGTTTGCGTTTTGTATTCGCAAATGTTGCGGTAAGCAAGAGTCGCCACCGACTTTTATTTCATCCAACTAAGGAAAAGGAAAAGAACAGAAAAAACCTTTTTCGAGAATATTTATGAGTACGGGGGGTAGATTATAGAAAGGGAAGGTGTTAGCACCCTTTCTATGCATGGTTTTCCATGGGCTCTTAGGTACTTGCTCATTTTAAAATTGCTTGTGTGTGTGCTTGTTTTGAAAAGAAGTTTACTTCGTGATAACCCTTGTATCAGTCCTCAAGGGTGTGACGAAGTTTGTTTTGAAAATTGTTTTGAAAAGTGTTTGTGTGAAAAGTTTTGTTTGATTGATTGAGAAAGTACTTAAGAGTTTTCTACCTACTCAAAAAAGACTGTTCGTTTTTCTTTAGACAACACTATCCTATTATTAAGGAATAGGTAGCACCGTCGTTGGAGTTTTAAGGGACGTTCAAAGGGACATATACGGTCACAAAAGCAATGTTAGGAGGTGTTAGTAATCATCCTAAAGCCTTAAAGATCTTTTTCAAGGCACCATCCGAATGGGTCATTTGAGATCTTTCGGGGCTAGAGGACGACCACTAACAAACCCTATACTTCATGACTGTTTAATCGAAGGCAACCGAAGTGGAGTAAACCCTAGGGGTGAGCATGTGCGAGTTGTTGTACCCCAACTTTTGCCCCTAATATCCCTTCATCATACCATGTTGGTTTACTCACAACAAGATCACACTAGGATTCTTGGTTCCCCTCCCTACATTTAGCTTTGCTCCTTTTGAGGAGTTACCAAGCACCTTGACTTATGTTCCTTTTGTGATCATGGATATTGTTTTGATTTCTTCACTTAACTAATGAAATACAATGTTGGCTTGTATTGCTTGTTATCCATATAGGTAAGGGCAATGAGATTTATCAAGTTACTCCATGGGTTCATGAGTTTATTTCCATGCCCTAGTCAACATAGCTTGAGAAGTTAAAACCTCACCATTGTATTGGCTTTGGAAGAATTGGCATGGCAAATTTGCTCTGGTTCATCACATTTCAAGGTTATTAGATTTGACTCAAAAGTACAAAGGGGTTGATTGGAGAAGTTGTCATGTTTGGACAAGGTCTTGTTCCTATTGGTTACAAGAGCATATTTCTCTCAAATTTCAAGATATGGAAGTGGTTTTTGTGTCCATGAGTCCTCATCATCATCCACAACAACTTCTATTCACAAAGCAATAATATTGGCATAAGAAGTTTGTTCAAACTTGTCAAAGTTCCTCAAAGCATTCTCTTGATCTAGAAGCTAGGGTTTTGAACTTCAAAGGAGCATATCTTGCTCACCTTTTGGTATTTTTGAGTGATTCCAAAGACATCTTTCTCTTCAAAGGGTTACCAATAAATCACTTCAAAAGTTCCAAGGAGTTTCCATGTGGAAGGAACTTGGTGAAGAAGAAAGATTACAAGTCACCCAGATGAATCCATAATTTTCCATATGTGACTTCAAATGGTCATAACTTGGTCAATTTTTATCAACTTGAGTCCATTCTTTTTCCATAATGATCTTTAAGATGTGTAATTTATGCCTTCTTTTATGTGCAAAGTGAGAAAATGGATGGAAGTTGCCTTAAATATGCAAAAGATTATAGGTCATTTCATGATTTTTGGCCAACTTCAACAAGTCATAACTTGCACAATTTTTGGATATTTTTAGTGGTTAAAGTTTCAAAATGTCATTCAAGATATATAATTCATTCCATCTTTTTTGGTCAAGAGCAAATTCCAAGTGGAAGGTCATGTTTGGATGCAAAAGATTATAGGTCATTTTGGAAGAAGAATTTGAAATATTTCTAAGTATGGAAAGTCAACTCTTTTTCTTCAACTTTGACTCCATGTAACTTTCATCCCAAGCATCCATTTGATTTCATTATTTTTCCATTTCAAAGCTTGTAACCTCATATTTCCAAAGCATCAAGAATCATGCCCTAAGACCCCTTGAGTTAGAAATGCCATGGATTTGAATTTGGTAACTTGAAACAGATTTTTTCACAAAGTCAGAATTTTGAAATCCATAATGTGACTTCTAAACATAAGATTTATGCGTGTTTTTGATTTAAACTTGATTAGAAAACTTGCCAGAAGTGATTAGCACCCCAAAACACAAGATTTGGATGAGTTTTGATGGAAATGAAGTCACACTTCACTCGTGCTCGACCTTCACTCAATTTCCCTCCAAACTTCCTTGTTTCTTCAAATTTTAATTCCCATTCACTTCCCTATAAATAGAGGGTCATCCCCCATCCATTTTCCCAAGCTTTGAGAGCCAAGAACACCCTGCCAAAACCTCACACAAACCCATCTTTTTTGAATTCAGTTTCTGAGATTTAAGCTCCCTTTTCCAAAATTCTTTGCGCATTCATCATCCTTGATCATCATATAAACTCTCCAGCACTTAAACCAATCAAAACGAGCCATAATTCAAGCTACAGAAGTCCAACTTCAAAGCTTCTTCCTTGAACTTCGAAAAGGTAGAGTTCTCCACCATTTGGATCCAAATCAAGCACTAATCTATTCTACTCCTTCTCCCGATTCTAATGCTGCTTACAATTTTTAAATCCATTGAGAATTGAGAGAGAAATCTCAAATTGAAGGTGCTTGCTATTTTCTGGGTTTTTGATTCATATCTCTCTCCATACTTTATATAAATTTGGCGCGATGGTTGTGTTAGAATCGTCTTGAAAAGACGAGTTCAATGATGCTAGCCTGGGATCCTAATTTTTCCATTTGAAGGATCTCACAAATTCCCCATTGCAGGGTGTCTGGAGGTTGAAGACGATGACATGTCTCGTCTCAGCCAACGATAGCGTGCCAAACGTTTTAATTTCATTGGTTGCCCTTTTTCTGATCCTATGCGTATCTCACTAAGGTCCATATCAAGCACAGCGCGTCTGGGCCACTGGATTAGCTTACTAATGCGTTTTGACTATGATTTGATGGTCCACATCTTTTTGGTTTTATTTTATTTTCTGATTTTATATTTTTTATTGATTAAATTTTCTAAAATTCATAACTCTTTTATTTTTTATCCAAAAATTATGAAAAAATTCACAAAAATACTTTGAATTATTTCTAATCTCATGACTATTTTTTCACATTTTTATTTTTACATTTGGTATTTTTTATATTTTTTGTATTATTTGTTTTCTTTTAATTACTTAAAAAAAATACTTTCTGACATTTTTTAATTCTGAAAAATTCATAAATATTATTTTGCATATTTTTGATTTTCTGAAAATTTTATGGAATTTTATGTTGAGGTTTACTATTTTTGACCTATTTTATGATTGTTTGAGCATTCTTAAATAGTTTAAAAATAATTTCTGACTTTTAAAAATTACCAAGATTTTTATAAAAATATTTGGGTCTATTTCTGATTTTTCTATGGTCTTACTTCTCACTTCTTGATTAATTTGAACATAATTGATATTTGTCTCATTATTTTCTATTTTTTTAAAAACATTTTTTAATCCTTTTTTATATTAAATGTGATATTATTATGTGATTATTTTCTGGCTAATCTTGGGTTAGTGAAACTACGCGGTCGGAACCTGTCATCTGGATGTTAATGAAACATCAATGAAGTCGCCACCGAACGTCTTTTATCCCGCCGAGAGGGAAAGGTAAACATCGAGAAAACCTGAAAAGGGAGAAATCACGGTCTTTCAACCGAGAGATCGGGTAAGGGAGTCTGTTATGCAAGGGGAAGGTGTTAGCACCCCACACGCCCGTAGTACTCTACGGTATCCACTCTTGTTGTCTAATCTAATGGGTGTGGTCAAGTCCTATGTTTATGGCTTACAACTAAAAAGGGAATGCATGCGAAAGGAAAGAAAATAATGTAGGGAAAATAATAGTTGTGCTCGGTTGGGCCCTACTCCAATGCCTACGTATCCCTTTTAAGGAATCAGAGCAGCCGTAGTTCGGCTTATGTGTTTTGGTTGGTTTGTGTTTTTTAATTAAGACAAACAAAGATAGTCAAGATGGCGAAACATCAAATGAAACAACAAACAAGTGAGATGGTAAAACATCGACTAAATAATAAAAAGGTAACATGTCAAAGATGGTGAAACATCAAATGATAAGACGAATGACAAAACAACACACCTAACAATGATATTGAGAATCAAAGCAGGATAACAAACATGTGCGATGGCGAAACATCGGCTTCAAACAAATGTCGATGGCGAAACATCGGCTATGAGGTAACAAAGATATCATGGCAAAGATGACGAAACATCAATAAAAACAGATGACGAAACATCACACCTAACGATGATATTGAGAATCAAGGTAGGATAACAAACATGTGCAATGGCGAAACACCGGCTTCAAACAAATGTGCGATGGCGAAACATCGGCTAAGAGGTAACAAATACAAAGAGTAAAGTTGGTTTGTATCTTTTACTTTGAAGATGGATTTGAGTTCATTAAAGGTGTCTTATGATTTTCCAAGAAAACAAAATTTTGTTTTAAGATGCAAGAATGCAAAGGAAAAAAAACAACTAAGGGAAACTAGCCTAACACTATCCCTAGTGTTATCATATAATGGTTGACCCTAAGGTTGATGATAAAGGGGAATCTTATCCTATGTTCACATACTAGAGGGAGCTTAATAAAACTGTCCTATAGGGAACATGTAATGAGAGCGAAGTCATGATCTCAATTTCTAAATTGAGTGACTCATCGATCAATAATTAAAGGAGAAAAGCAATAAATATCCTATAGGGAGCATGCAATGAGAGCAAAGTCGTGATCTCAATTTCTAAATTGAGTGACTCATCGATCAACAATTAAAGAAGAAAAGCAATAAATATCCTATAGGGAGCATGCAATGAGAGCGAAGTCGTGATCTCAATTTCTAAATTGAGTGACTCATCAATCAAAAGCAAACACAACACATGCCATCAGACAAACACCAGAGGGCCTCCTAACATATATCAGAAACAAAGGTCCCATCATGCAATCAGAGTATTATGCAAGAATGAAAATGGGAGAAAAGAAGTAGTACAATACCAAACAGATAACTATCTGTAGCAATCAAGCAGGAATAAAAGAAACCTAGAGAAACTTCAAGCAAGCTGGCATCAATAAATAAATTGAGTCAGGAATCTATCAGATATGAGCAAGTCACAGGGGCAATATATGGCAATCACAATCACATGTATATATATATCCTGCATAAACTATCAAACACGCCAAACACAAAATAATGCGAGTATAATAAACCGTGTTCCACAAATAAAGTGGAACACAAAAGCCTCAAGCCAAAAGTGGCAACTTTCTCAGAGTAACTCGCACATTCAACAACCAAGTTAGTATTCCATAAGATGAAAAAGTGAGAACCAACATGATGACTTTAAGCATGATAAACATAGAGAAACAAGCATATGCACAAATTAGGTCAAGAGAGTCAGAGGAATGTTGCTCTTTCCTATCACCATGTTGAATTGACAATTAAATGCCAATCAAGGATCATAAGAGCTTGAGAATAATGTGAACAAAAAAAAACCATGAAATTCAGTAGCAACCAAATTTTAATCAAGCATAAATAATCATGCATAAATAATCATGCATAAATAATCATGCACAAATAATTCAAACTCCACTTTATGAACACAATAAGAAATGAAACCTACATAATGCAATAGATGATTCCAAACATTCAAGTATAGGGTATTAGATCAAAATGGCTTGATGCTAACATGGACAAGTCAGAACCAACATGATCATTAGGTTCCCAATTCTAGGCCTCACTCAAGCTCATTGGCCAATAAACAAGTTGCAACAAAACATGCAAACATAATTGAATACCTTCACTTCAAAATTACACCAAAAATAGAAAAAAGGATCCATAATTCAAACCAAAAAGATCTTGACATCTTGTAAGTGTTTAGAAGTTAGAATGCAAGCCCTAAGTTCATGAATAATTGGGGAGAAGGCCAAATAAAGTGCAAAGTTTAAGACTAGTTGGCAAAATCACCAAGCTAGACAAGTTTTCAAAATTATTTATGGAAAAATGTCAAACCAAGTCAAATAATTCAAGAAAAATAGTTTTCAAATTCCCAACACATCCATGAACCATGATCAAGACCTGAAATCCAATAAAAATCCAAGGCACAAATATTTTAACCATGAAACTTGCACTATAATCAACAAAACCCTATATTTTGATTTTTAATCCTAAATATTAACTAAATAGGATTAAAACTCAAACAAATAAAACCAAGGTCAAATCAAACACCAAGAAACCTTAAAAGTCAGGACATACATTTTTCATATTTTTTTTGAATTAAGAAAGGTCGAGAAAGAAATTAATGTTCAAACTATTATGTACTTAACAAATATTCACATGGCAAAATGATATTTAAATAAAAAAGTCAGAAAAATGGCCAACTAAAATTAGAATCAAATAATAGGGCTAAAAACATACATCCCTGAATTTTTGTGAATTTTTTGATAAAAGGAAAATATTAAAAACAAAAGAAACAAACAATTAATAATGAAATTATTATTTAAGGGCAAGAAAATGCAAAAACATAACCAAAAATCACAAAAAAGGCAAAACAAAAATATGATCAGGTTCTATGATTAAAAACAAGATTATATGATTTTTTTTAGAATTTTTGAATTAATAAAAGTATTAAAAAAAACAAACAAACATTAAAAATAAACCTTGAAATTAAATTTTTAATCAAAAATAAGAAAAATGATGAACCAAAGTCAGAATCAACTATTACATTATTTTAGGAGTCTCAAATAATATTTGTGGATTTTTTAGGTCACTAGAACTATTAAAATAAAAATAAACTTTGAAAGGTTAATTAATTAAACCTAACAATTTTTGAACCAATCTTAATATTTTCAAAAAAATTATCAAAAAAATACACAAATTCAGAAATATTATTTTGAAATTATGAGAATTTTTTCAGAATTGAATTTTTTCAGAATTTTCCAATCATTTTTGAGCAAGAAATAAAATTGTGGAAATCAAACTATAAAACAAAAATTCAAATAAATCAAAATTTCAAATGAACCAATCAGGATGTGCCACCGCATTATCTTCAACCTCCGGATGTTCAAAAACGCGCGCATCCTCTCAGGATTAGGGCTCACTTTCAGATCATCACAACATGTTCAATTTCGCATCATTTTTCATGAAATCAAAAGCAAATCAAAGCTAGCATGGCAAGGAATACATAGCAATTCGAATCAGTTCAAATCATCAACCATATCATCCACAATCAAGCCATGAACATGAACAAAAACATTCTGAATCGCGAGTTTCAGAACCTTCAAACATGCATAATTCATCAAATTAAAAGCTGTAAAGCTTCAGAATCATTCCATAGACTTCAATTAACATGATTATGTACTTAAATCACACGAAGCATGGCTAGAAATCAAAATTCAAAGTTGAGAATTCCGACCTTTGAGAAAAAATGGATCTACTGTCTCCTCCACTCTAGTTGCAATCTAAGCCTCGATCTACAATCCTTATCACTTGGAGAAGAGAATTCAAGAAGAATTGGCCAAAACGTGTAAGGGAGATGGAAGAATCGAAGAAAAATGCAGAGCTTCAAGCTATGGAGTTTATGACTTTGATTGATGAAATTAGGCACGAACCCTTTACACCGAGGCTTGCTTCTCAATATATAGAGCATCAGGAGAAGGGTAGGATTGATTTTTCGCTCGGAAAGCTCTTGGAATCACAAAAATCCTCTTTTGGCCAGAATTAAGTATGCACATGCAGCCTTGAAGTCCCTCGTGCGCTGGCTTGCTTTTTGCGTGCATTCTAATCCATTTTCCCTCAGGAAGAGATTAGCAACAAGATTAGGACTTAAATCCTTGCATTAAGCTTGTGTTGGTGATTTGGCAAATTTGAGCAAGTTTTGCATTTTTTGATTCCAACATGTGCAATATCATATGAGGCACGAAATGGTGAGTGCAATGGGTCTCAGTATGTCACAAATTACCAATGGGCTTGATTAGAAACAAGAGGAATGGCTAAAACTTGAGTTTGCAAGAAATGGCCATTTTGCACATTTGCCAAATTTCAATGAAATGCCTCAAATTTCCAAAACTCATAACTTGCTCATACTTTGGAATTTTGGCACAAATGAATACAATTTGGAAAGGTCTTGGAAAGATATACAATCCCCTAGTTTTTAGTTCTTGCAAATTAATCTATTAAGGCTCCCAAAATCTAGCTTGAAGTTCACTAATTTTGAAAAATGACCTATAATTTTGTAACTTCAAAAGGCCATAACCCTTGATTCCTTCCCAATTTGGACATGAGACCAAAAGGATGTGAAAGATCATTCTCTTAGCTTTCCAAGCATATTCCATTTGCATTTTTGTGATCAAAGATGAATAAAATATGAATTTTTGAAATTAAGCCTTCATTTTCCAAAATTAGAAACTTTTAGGGTTTCTTCAAGAACAAGTTTCAAACCAAACTTCAATCTCTTTAATACAATGACCAAAGGGGACTTGAAATATGAAAAATGGATCCTTGAATTGATGGTTGGCCAAAAATCCACTTGGTCAACTTTCACTTTGACTGATTTTGACCAAAATGACCATTTTGCCCCTTTGAATCAATTGATCCATTTCTCTTCAAAATTGATGATCAA
This sequence comes from Vicia faba, assembly GCA_948472305.1. Lineage (NCBI taxonomy): Eukaryota > Viridiplantae > Streptophyta > Magnoliopsida > Fabales > Fabaceae > Vicia > Vicia faba. The sequence goes on along the minus strand of OX451737.1, from coordinate 1,679,382,620 downwards.
AACTTCAAACATATGCTCTTCCAAACATATAGAGGCCATGTGCAAGGTTTCACTTCAAAATTCTCAAGAAAAATTGATGAAAATCAAAACCCTAATTTTGGCCAACACAAAAGAAGACTGATGAATTATCTTTAAAACTTCAAATCCTCTGGGCTCCTTGACCAATTCCTTGTACAAAGACCTTTAAAATACCAAAGAAATGTTGTAGACCTCAAAATCAAGTCTTATACATTGGCCAATAGCCTTGCTCAAGCAAACCCTAATTTTGACTGGTGAATTCAAGGGGTGATTCTCCTTGTGATCAAACACACACTTCAATCTTCTGATGATCCAAAGAGATGGGTAAAAACATCTTGAGATATGTCATAACCTTTGAGATCAATAAGATCCAGAGATTAGGATGGTAAGATATTTCTTGAGCAACTTGTCCATGTAATCAATCTTTAAAGCTTGAGGAAAATTTGACAACCAAAGTACTTTGATCCTATCACAATGTATGAATGCAATGCACTATGATGTTCATGATGAAACATAAGCCTAAAACAAGAGGGTAAATTTTGGGGTGCAACAGTTAGGTTTTGGATCATGAACTTTATTAACATCATTGGATCCATGGTGTTGAGTTTAACTCCACAAAAAATGGATGAATGATTTTAATAATAGTTTGATTAAAATTTAATTCAAATGTGGTTTGTACATTTTTTCCCCATCATTCTTCATCTCATCCCTTTCTTATTGAACTAAACGTTGTTAGAGCATGATCTCTATATCATGTCTCAAAACAAATGGTGCATAGATTGCTATTGACCGGCCTCAAAATAGGTGCGACTTCTATATAAGTCCACTTACGATTGCTTAACATAGCGCTAAATTTTGTCCCGATTCGAATAAATGATCATTCATGGACCAAACTTATGATTGCAAGCCCAAGTATGTTAATTTGATCTCTTTGATCCAATAACCTTGAGATTCATTGTGTGGAGGCTTTGGTTCTACCAATCCTCTAATGGATCTACAACACCTTTGGTCAACGCGAATCACTTAAACATCATTGATCATTAAATGGTACTTGTGAGAATTCCAAATGGATGATATACTTGGCAAAAAGCAAATGCAACTTGTTGTGTGGAGGATTTGGTTCTACCAATCCTCTAATGAGTTCCAAATGCAAGTTTCAAGATGGTCATCCAACTAACCACTAATTATTGACAGTTTTATCTTATGCTTTTATTCTTTTTATGCTTTATGTACTATTTATTTTTAGCATTTACATTTCATGCCATTTTCATCTTTGCTCATTTGAGCATTTATTTTTCTTGCCATTTTTACTTTGCTCACTTGAGCTTTTCTTTTCCTTTCTTAAGATACTTAATAATCAACATAAACCCTAAAAAAATATTTAATGGTACTTGGACTATTTGGTTACTATCCTTGGCATTTTGGAGCATGGAACTTTTTCGTGGACTTAGGATTAGAAACCTTGGCCTATCTTGGAGACCTTGTGATCTTATCTGATTATTTTGTCTGGAGTTCTTGAGGTTTACCTCAAGACATTGGGTTGTTTGTTTGTTTGTTCTTGTGTGCAAGTTTTTGTGATTACATTCTCTATTTGTAATATGGAATTCACCCGTATACAGCCGTTACTCTGCCCAATTTTTGTGAAGACTTAATACACTTGAAGTTTGGTTCTCTCAAGAGGTATAGTATCTTTGCTTGCTTGGTTTCAATCCAAAGAATGGGAATTCTATCTTGACACATATTGTCAAGTATTGGCTTCTTGTTGGTTAGATGATTCTTCTCCTTAGCTTTTACCTTATGCTTTAGGATAGTCTCTTCTTCTCCTCCCATCTTCTTTAATTTAAAAAATCTTATCCCTCCTTTTGAAAACTCTCAGTTGTTTTTGAAACTTAAACCACTTTCATAATAAACTTGGACTTATGTCCATACATTTTCAAAATATTTTCATAAATAAACTTCAATCAATTTAATAATACCTTGACATTTTTTGTGAGAAGACTAAAAGTCAATCAATCTCATTTCAAACCATTTTGCCACTTTGGCTTTTATCTTTAAACTTTTCTCAAAATATTGGACTCTTGTCAATCCTTGTAGTGATGCAACAACTATACTTCTACAATATGTAGTGAAGTGAGATATTTTCCACTTGGGTGTTGAGTGAGGCATTGTTGATTTTAAAATCCAAGCCATATCCTCCACTTTGAGATGATGAAAATTCTCCTTTCTCATGATTGTGGGTAGTAAGTATGTTTTCCACACGGACAATGACGATGATGTCTTATCTCTTAAAATCAACCAACATACTTGTGTTTCAAATTTTTAAAAGAGGAACTACGTGTACCCTGATCCCCTATTGCACGAAAGGTGGTACGTAGGCACTAAAGGTTCGCAACCGCGGCGGGTGCAAAAATCATAAAAAATACTTCTCTTCTCACCTCCACCATCTATTTCTATACAACATATTTTATAGCCAAAATATACAGATTTTTCAAAGAGGTTTCTGCGGAGTACCGTAGATGTTTAAGGTGCTAATACCTTCCCTTTGCATAACCAACCCCCCTTACCTTGAATCTTTCCCCCTCTTTTTGGGTTATTCGCTCTTTTCCCATTCCTTTGGAAACAATAAAGCGCGGTGGAGATTTTATTTTTGATTTGTATAAAGTCTAGTCGATCCAATGACTTAGTCTTGAACATTTCTATCGCTACAGGAAAAATGGCGACTTCACTGGGGAAAGATTGACCTCTTGCTGGTCCATCCCTAAGTGAGTTGAGCCTATCTTTGTTTATATCTGTATATGTGCTATTGTTGTTTATGTGTTATATTTTGTATATATGTTTGTTTGGATTTTCCAGGTTTTCAGGGTGCTTGGTGATTACTCATAACTCCTATATCCGGACTTGGGAAAACTTTAAGATAGGACGGGCGGTATAGTCATGTTAACTTTGAGGGAGTAATCTCAAAAAAGGAGGCATGAGATCCCCCACTCAGTGGAGGCCCCTTTGACTGTAGTGTCATTTACCGAGTAATCGGGAAGACGTTCTGCTTTCGACCTGGGAGCCTGCTGAAATTGAGGACCGTAGAATACCAAACCCATCTTGGCCTCTTAGGTATAGTGCGGAAGCTATGATAGAGTAATCCGGAAATAGTTGTCATGCAATACTATGCTTGGACGAGTCTTTCTTGAGAATATTACTAATTACCGAGTTAATCAGGAAGTTGGTAATATTCGAAGGAAGGATGTAGACTCTGGGAACCTCTAGAACCTTGTTCGGCAGGTGATAACTTTTTAGACCAACACCTTATGGGTAGTACCTTCGACCTCATGCTCGTGACGTTGAACCTATGAACCCTTCATGTGTGATCTTGTGTGTGATTACTGCATCAGGCATCCATGCACTCATAAGCATCTTTTGAAGAAAACAATATTTCAAGGGATTTAAAGGATGACTATTTGTGAATATCTCAGGTACTTTTAACCATGGATTCTGGAAAAAGAAAGACCGGAAAATACAGTTTCAAGGATCCCAAGGTAGATGAGTTGGTCAGTCTAATTCCTGAGATAGAGTGTTCTGCAGATTTTCGGAAGAAGTATGGATCCATTATTCCTCTCATGAAGCTGAAGATGAAGGAGGGTACTCTAGACCTTGGTCCAATTCTATGATCTGATGTATCACTGCTTTACTTTTCCCGATTATCAGTTGATGCCTACACTGGAGGATTATTCTAATCTATTGGATTTACCTATTACCGATCGTGTTCCTTTTACTGGTTTGGAGGGTGAGCCAAAACCACATGAGATTTGCTGCTTTGATTCATCTGGGGAAGTCTGAGGTGGAAGCCCATATGACTACTAAAGGAGGGATTAGAGGATTACCAACTCAGTGTTAGAACAAGATTAGTTCTGATCTATCTCAGAGTTTTGATGATAACAATAAATTATATTTTAGATAATTTACACTCTGATGAACGTATTTGACTGTTTCAGATAATGTTCTGACAGAAGCATTTTGATGTGCTAAGCTAAAAATTATATGAAGAAGTTCTTTGATGAAAAAACTATTTTTGCTTTAAGCGCAACTGCTGACTCTGGTAAGACATTTATTTAAATGCATCTTCTAACACTTAGCAGGATTCCTTGCTCAGAAGATTACTTGAAAGTAAGTGCTATTCAAAAGTTTATTTGAAAGCAAGCGCTGATCAAGTTCTCAGAAAGCAAAGCACCACTTAGAAGATGAGTAAAGCATGTTCTGAATTCAAGATGTTGAAGCAAGTTCTGAAAGAATGATAAAGCCAACTTGTCTTGTCAAGCTTCAGGAAACATGTTCTTACAAGTGCCATTTGCTCATTAATGCAAAGACGGCTGCAAGCACTCAAGTGTCTAAAGCCAGTTTCTTGGAAAATGGAATAGTGCAAGGAAACACGCAAGCATTTAATGCTCTCCACTTTTCTGAAGGAAGCAACGGTCTTTTTGTTCCTACTATATATAGAAGGACATTTATTGCAAGCCAACAAACTAATTAATTTCAAAAAAGAAGCAAGAAACTACGTGAAAAATTCTGGGCTCACAAACTCTTTGTTCATACACTTTGTGCAATTTATTCTAAGTGAAAAATCACAGTTGTGATATAGCTTGATTAGAAGCAAAGTTTATTTCACTATCTGTAAAGATTAAACTCTTGTAATTGTTCCTTAAGAGACCAATTTTTGTCAGATTTCTCAAGTAGACTAGGACTAGATTTAAGTCTTAGTGGTGTTAGTCACTTGTAAGATTACTTGTGCATTGTTAGTCACAACAGTTGTTGTGTGTTTGTAATCAGTTGATTATAGTGGATTAAGTCCTTGTTGAGAAAGGCGAAATCACCTTGACGGGTGGACTGGAGTAGTTTGAGTTCAAACGAACCAGGATAAAAATAACCTTGTCTTTCCATTATTGTTGAGCTTTGTTTTGAAAAAAAAAGAGTCACTTATTCACCCCCCCCCCTTCTAAGTGTTTTCTTACCCCTTCAATTGGCATCAGAGCTTGACTATGAGCACAACACTTAACCGTGTCAGGAAAAGATCCAAAAGAAAACACAATGGCCGCTGAATAAAACAATAATAGTTACAACAAACCTCCTGTATTTGATGGAGAAGATTTTGAGTACTGGAAAGATAGACTAGAAAGTTTCTTTCTAGGTCATGATAGTGATCTATGGGATATAGTCTTGGATGGTTACACACATCCTACAAACTCAGAAGGAAACAAAGTTGATAGAAAAAATATGGATAGACAACAAAAAGCTGATTTTAAAAATCATCATAGAGCTAGAAATATTTTTATAAATGCTATCTCTAAAGTAGAATATGAAAAAATCACTAATAGAGATACAACGCATAATATGTTTGAGTCTCTTAAAATGACTCATGAAGGAAACGCTCAAGTGAAGGAGTCTAAAGCTCTGACTTTAGTTCAGAAGTATGAAGCCTTCAAAGTTGAAGAAAGTGAGTCTATAGAAGCAATGTTCTCTAGGTTTCAAACTCTGATCGCTGGTATGAGAGTTTTGAACAAGGGATACACTAAAGCAGATCATGTTAAAAATATCATCAGAAGCTTACCCAGAAGATGGGCACCAATGGTCACTACGTTCAAAGTTTTAAAAGATCTGAACAACGTGTCTCTAGAGGAACTCATCAGCACTCTCAGAAGTCATGAGATTGAACTTGATGAGCACGAGCCTCAGAAGAAAGTTAAGTCTCTTGCCCTTAAATCAATTAAGAAATTTGATACTAACGCTTTTCAGGCTGAAGAGGAAAACTCTGAAGAATCAGCGTCAGAAGAAGACGAACTATCCTTGCTCTCCAGAAGGATCAATCATCTGTGGAAGCACAGACAGAAGAAGTTCAGGAACTTCAAGAAGTCAGAAGATAAACCAGAATCTTCTGGACACAAAAAGTCAAACAGAAGAGAGATCATCTGTTATGAATGCAAAGAACCTGGTCACTACAAAAGTGATTGTCCAAAACATCAAAAAGAAAAACCAAAGAAAAGGTTTGGTAAAAAGAAAGGGATGATGGCAACCTGGGATGACTCAGAATCCTCTGAAGATGAATATGGTTCTGAAGATGAGAATGCCAACCTAGCTCTGATGGCGACCATAGTAGATGACTCAGACTGTGAGTCAGAACCAAGAGAGGTATTTTCTGAATTTTCTAGAGATGAACTTGCTGATAGTTTATCAGAACTTCTGGAAAACTATAGTCAGCTCAAAATCAAATACAAGAAACTCAAGAAGAGTCTTGCATCTGATCTTGAGAAACATGAAACAGAAAAATCTGAACTTATAGAAAATAATTTTAAACTTAAAGAAGAAATTCAAAATGTTCAAAAAATTTCCAGTTCAGAGTCTGTGTCTAGTTCAAAAGATATTCTGAAAGAATATGACTGTAGCTTTCAAAATTTTCTGGCTAAAGGGATAGATAGAAGCAAAATGGCTTCAATGATCTATGGAGTTAGTGGGAAAAACAGAAGAGGAATTGGATATGAACCACCCAAAGGGAAGGAGACATACATACCAAAACCTGTTGCTAAAATGACTTTCACTTATAAACCTTTGAACAAACAATTCAAGTTTGGACACTCACATGATATAAAATATACATCACATTCTGGAAACTCTTATGCTAACCCAAAGTTCAAACATAACTTTAAAAACTCTAACCCAAAAGGACCCAAAAAGATATGGGTACCTAAGGATAAAATAATATTTGTTGCAGATGTCCTTAACAGCTCAATTGAGGCACCAGTCATGGTACCTGGACTCTGGGTGCTCACGACATATGACAGGAAAAAAGTCTATGTTCCAAAGCTTGGAATTTAAAGCTGGAGGAGACGTGAAGTTTGGAGGTAATCAGAAAGGGAAGATTATTGGTTCTGGAACCATTGGAAACGGTAACATTCCTTCTATCTCTAATGTTTTATTAGTAGAAGGATTAGCTCATAACCTACTGTCCATAAGTCAATTAAGTGACAATGGTTATGACATTATCTTCAATCAAAACTCCTGTAGAGATGTGAGTCAAAAAGATGGATCAATCCTCTTTTCTGGCAAGAGAAAGAACAACATATACAAAATTGATTTATCAGATCTTAAATCTCAAAATGTTAAATGCCTTTTGTCTGTTAGCGATGAGAAATGGGTATGGCACAGAAGATTGGGACATGTCAGTCTAAGAAAAATCTCTCAACTAAATAAATTAAATTTAGTCAGAGGACTTCCCAATCTGAAGTACAACTCAGAAGCTCTGTGTGAAGCATGTCAAAAAGGAAAATTTTCGAAACCTTCCTTTAAATCCAAAAATGTTGTCTCTTCCTCTAAGCCATTAGAATTACTTCATATTGATCTTTTTGGGCCAGTTAAAACTGCATCCATCAGAGGCAAGAAGTATGGATTGGTCATTGTTGATGACTTCAGCAGATGGACATGGGTCAAGTTTTTAAAACACAAGGATGAGTCACATTTTGTGTTCGTTGACTTCTGTACCCAAGTGCAAAACGAAAAAGATTTTAAAATCATAAAAGTCAGAAGTGATCATGGTGGTGAATTTGAAAATCATTATTTTGAAAAATATTTTAAAGAAAATGGCATTGTTCACAATTTTTCTTGTCCTAGAACTCCCCAACAAAATGGAGTTGTAGAAAGAAAGAATAGAACATTACAAGAAATGGCCAGAACCATGATCAATGAAACTAATATGGCAAAGCACTTTTGGGTAAAAGCTGTGAACACAACATGTTACATTCAGAATAGAATCTCTATAAGACCTATTCTTGAAAAGACTCCCTATGAATTGCGGAAAAACAGAAAACCCAACATTTCTTATTTCCATCCTTTTGGATGTATTTGTTTTATTCTGAACACTAAAGAAACTCTGAACAAGTTTGATTATAAAGCACAAAAGTGTTTTCTGCTTGGATATTCTGAATGCTCAAAAGGCTATAGAGTATACAATACAAAAACTCTGATTGTTGAAGAATCAATCAAAGTCAGGTTTGATGACAAGCTTGGCCAGCAACAGCCAAAGTAAATTGATTTTTCTATAGGTACAGAAGATCATCCCTCAAACTCTGAAACTTCAGAAGCAAAGGAAGACTCAGAAGCAAAGGAAGACTCAGAAGACCATCCTCTTGACAATGCTCTGGACAACCTCAGAATCTCTGATCAACCCACTCAGAAAAGGTTTCCTAGAATCTCTTCAGCTTACAAAGAAGACGTAATCATTGGAAGAAAAGAAGATCCCATCAGAACAAGATCATCACTTAGAATTAATGAAGAATCTTTGTTTGGTTTGGTTTCTCTGATTGAGCCAACTTCTATTGATGAAGCTCTAGAAGATAATGATTGGATCTTAGCAATGCAAGAAGAACTCAATCAATTCTCCAGAAATGATGTATGGGATCTAGTTCCAAGACCCAAAGGATTCAACATTATAGGAACCAAATGGGTTTTCAGAAACAAACTGAACGAGTAAGGAGAGGTGATCAGAAACAAAGCACGACTGGTTGCACATGGTTATAGTCAACAAGAAGGAATTGATTATAATGAAACCTTTGCCCCAGTCGCCAGGTTAGAGTCTATTAGATTATTAATTTCTTTTGCTGTGCAAAATAACATCTCATTATATCAAATGGATGTTAAAAGTGCATTTTTAAATGGCTATATTGAAGAAGAAGTTTATGTCCATCAACCTCCTGGAATTAATGATTCAAAACATCCAAAACATGTTTTTAAATTAAAAAAAGTCTTTGTATGGTTTAAAACAAGCTCCCAGAGCTTGGTATGATCGTCTGAGTAATTTTCATTTAGAAAAAGATTTTACCAGAGGGAAAGTGGACACAACTCTTTTCAGAAAGACATTTAAAAATGATATTTTAAATTTTCAAATTTATGTTGATGATATAATTTTTGGAACCTCTAATATCTCCCTTGGAAAAGAATTTGCTGAGACCATGCAGGCAGAATTTGAAATGAGCATGATGGGAGAATTGAAGTTCTTTATGGGAATTCAAATCAACCAGACTCCAGAAGGTACTTACATACATCAGATGAAGTATGTTAAAGAACTTCTGAAGAAATTTCAGATGTCAAAAAGCAAAGATGCCAAGACACCAATGCATCCAACCTGCATTCTGGGAAAAGATAAGGTAGGTATGAAGGTAGATCAGAAGCTCTACAGAGGTATGATTGGATCCCTTCTCTATCTGACTGCATCTAGACCTGATATACTATTCAACGTGTGTTTACGTGCTAGATTCCAATTAGATCCTAGAGAATCTCACTTAACAGCTGTTAAGAGAATTCTTAGGTATCTGAAAGGTACTATTAATCTGGGTTTGTGTTACATAAGATCATATGATTACAGACTAGTAGGTTATTGTGATGCTGATTTTGCTGGAGATAGAACTGAAAGAAAGAGCACCTCTGGAAGCTGCCAGTTTCTGGGTGACAATCTTATCTCGTGGTACAACAAGAAGCAAGAAACAATTGCACTTTCAACCACAAAAGCTGAGTACATATCTGCTGCTGGATGTAGTTCTCAGATGATTTGGATGAAAAGCCAGCTAGAAGATTTTAATCTTTATGAAAGTAAGATTCATATCTTCTGTGATAATACTTCTGCTATTTGTATTTCTAAGAATCCAATTTTACATTCTAAAGCCAAACATATTGAAATTAAATATCATTTTATAAGAGACTATATTCAGAAGGGTATTTTAAATTTAATTTTTGTAAAAACAGACCATCAATGGACTGACATTTTTACCAAACCCCTTTCAAAAGATAGATTTAATTTCATTTTGAAAAATATTTGTATTATGTCCTAAATAAAATAATATTTATCTTCTGTGTTTGACTTCAGAATGTTCTGAAATGAATGTTCTGATTAACAACTCTTCAGAAGTTAGAAGAGAAGTTACATCAGAAGCTATATGAAAAGTCTGAAATGTTCTAACGTTTCATTTCTAAGTATAGTTCAGAAATTCATTAGAACAAACAGCTGTCACATGCAACCTTCAGGAGATGAACACGTGGTGTGTTTCTGAAAGGTCACGCGTGCAAAAGCTACTGACGCCGTTCTAGGTAACTGTTAATGATTAGCTATAATCTCACGTTTTCCCCTAATTTTTTTGCAAAATCATTAAATGCTTGTAATGATGAGATTCGTTTTAAATTCTTTAAAAATTATTTTTTAATTTTATTTCTAAACCTATTTTTGAAACTTTTTCATATAAATACTTTTGGAAAAACCCTTTTTCATTTTTTACCATCTCTTCCAAAACTCAAAGTTTCTGTAATTTTTCTCTAAAACCCTTTTTCATCTCTCAACTCTAAGAGCTCCAATGGCTTCTTCCTCTACCCATTCTGAGAACATCCACTCTGAGAAATACATCGTGCCTGAGAGAACAACTCTCATTCCTGTAGACAGCTTGGAAGTGTTAAGTGAGTTAATGGTGGATTTTGAGAATCTAAGAGAAAATGGTTTTGATCTGATTCCTGCTGTTAAGTTTCAAGGTTGGGAAAATTTTTTTGACCATCTTGTTGGTCCAGTTTTTCCACACCTTGTGAAGGAATTCTGGATACATGCAATTGCAACCCCTAAAGTTATCCTCTCTTTCGTAATGGGTAAGGAAATCTCCATTACTGAAAATCCAATCAGAAAGTTGCTAGGTTTTAAAGGACTTGGAGTAACAAGTATGCCAAGTGGAAGAATGGAAATGTCAAAGATCTACTCAGAAATTTTCACAAATGGTCAAGGATCTTCTAAAGTCAGGGACTTGAAAGATAAGTACAAGATTTGGGAAAGAATAATCCATGGATGTATTCACCATAGGAAGGAAACCAACTCTCCAGATTACATTAATGCTGATCAATAATACTTGTTGTTCTGCCTTGGAACAAATGTAAAAATTGATTTGCCTTATTTGCTGTTTGAACATCTCTGGAATAATGTAAAAGAGACTAGGGAAGATGAAAGGATGAAAAACCCCAAATCCAAAAGGAATTGGATTCCTATGGGTAGATTAATTTCAGACATTCTGACTGAGAATGGTCTGATTGCTCACCTAGATGAAGCTAATCTTCTGGGGAAGCTAGAGCCTACTTGTGGAAAGACTATGATTGGGAAGAATTTAGTGAAAAGGAAAATTATTGACAAGCTGTTGGTGGAACCAACACCGTATGTGTCAGCAACTGTGAAGAGAAGAAGGATACCAATTGATGATTTCCCTCTGTTCAACTCAGGAGATCATCCATGTATCATCCTGCACTACATTGAAATCTGTAAAGAGACTGTAACACCTATTGATCCTGCTTGGCTCCAAGGAAGAAATCGAGATGCTCCAGATGTTATTCTTCAGCAACCTTTAAAGAGGAAAACAGTTGAAGGACCTCCTGCCAGACCTCAGAAGAAAAAGAAATCAGGTAAACCTGCTGAAACTATCACTGTTTATGATTCTGTCAATGTATCTACATCTGCTGAACCCAAAACCTTAGGTGATATAGATGTTGATATTGACCTAACCATACCCTCTGACCCTCTTGCTGACAACCCTCAAAGAAATCAAGTATTATCAGACTTGAGTAACTTTGACTCTGATGAACACTCTGAAACCCAAACAGAACCATCCCAATCTGAACCATCTCACTCAGAGCCCTCTGAACCATCTGTTTTTCAACCCATTCCTGCTGAACACTTTTCAAGACCTCCTCCCAGACCTTTATCACCCAGACCATCTGGATGGTATGATGCTGGCTCTTGGAGAATTCCAAGAATCAACGTTCCTCTGGCAACACAAAAACCACCTTTCACCTTACCTTCTGAAAACATTTTTGCCATGAACCAACCACAACATCAGAACCCCATTCCCACTGCTGAAAATACAATAATTATTTCACCTAACATCACACCACCTACTTCACCATAACATCCAACACATGACTCACATATACTCTCACCTCCTCATATTCCAGAACACCAAACTCATGAAACACATGAATCATTTGAACCTTCTGAAATTCATGAATCATCCGAACCTCATGATCAATTAGCTCCACTTAACCTTTTTGACCAACCTGACCATTCAGCCACTCCTGAATCAACAACAAATTCTGAACCTGCTAAATTTATAAGAACTGTAGTGGATTTTGAATCTCTACAATTTTTGAAAAACAAAATTTTCAAGAAGGCTGTCCCAAAACCTATTCAGCCAGATATAAATATATTGTTTCAGAATTTTTTAACAGAAGTTCAAGCATGGTTGAATCTGCTGAAAGAATATTGCACCACAAGGGTGAACCCAGCTGCAACAGATCTTCGATGGGAGACTTTCAGAAGAACCTTAGATGGTGAGTCACTGAAGCTGCAGGACTTATGTCACGCTCAGGTGCTTGACAACTTCTCCAAACATCTGCATGCGTTTAAATCAGAAGCTGCTGATATTTGGAACATGAAGTCTTCTCTCATGATTGCTGATGCTCCAACTGATAACATGGACATATCAGAAGATGAATCTGAAGATGCCTCTAACGATTCAAACCCTCTGGCTGTTATTCTGTTTAATCAACCTTCTGCTAAGGCAGCACCTGAACCTGTGCCAACTCTTGTAATGGATCTGGGCACTCTGCTTTCAACCTTTGTGCGTTCTGACTCAACGGTTGCTGCTCCAAAGGCTATTTCTGCTGAAGCTTCATCATCCTCTGCTCCTACTTCACTTATCATGGATACTCTGAATGAGCTCAAGAGGGAGAATAAAGTCATTCATGAGCGCTTGGATAAGCAAGACCAGACAAATCAAGAAATCAGAAGTTGGATGATGAAACAAGAAGAATCTGCCTCTGAGATCAAGAATCTTCTCATGGCTCTTGTTACTAAGAAATCCTAGTGTCTTTCTATTTCTTGTTTTTTGTTTGTTGTTTTGTACTTCTGGATATCTTTTGCTATTTTATGAAAACTTTTAAGCTCTTCAACTATTTTTTATACACTTTTTGATTATGCCAAAAAGGGGGAGAAAATGAGTATTTTGATCTAATCTCTCATTAACAGTTATGGGACTAAGTCTCAGACATTCTAACAAAATACAAGATTTCTTTCTATGTGCAAAAGAATTTTTGCAGGTATCACTTAAACTCTGAAAGAGTAATTAAGCTGAACATTATCTTCAAAAGAAGTTCTGAAGAAATCCAAGAAGATATTTTCAATGCTCTGATAAAGAATCTTAGGAAGTTTTATATATAGAAATATTCATTTCAGGGGTAGATTCTTATCTCTTTATAATTTATTTCTATATCTAAATAATTTTTGTCATCATCAAAAAGGGGGAGATTGTTATAACAAGATTAGTTCTGATCTATCTCAGAGTTTTGATGATAACAATAAATTATATTTTAGATAATTTACACTCTGATGAAGTATTTGACTGTTTCACATAATGTTCTGACATAAGCATTTTGATGTGCTAAGCTAAAAATTATATGAAGAAGTTCTTTGATGAAAGAACTATTTTTGCTTTAAGCGCAATTGCTGACTCTGGTAAGACATTTATTTAAATGCGTCTTCTAACACTTAGCAGGATTCCTTGCTCAGTAGATTACTTGAAAGCAAGTGCTGTTCAGAAGTTTATTTGAAAGCAAGCGTTGATCAAGTTCTCAGCAAGCAAAGCACTGCTTAGAAGATGAGTAAAGCATGTTCTGAATTCAAGATGTTGAAGTAAGTTCTGAAAGAATGATAAAGCCAACTTGTCTTGTCAAGCTTCAGGAAACATGTTCTTATAAGTGTCGTTTGCTCATTAATGCAAAGACGGCTGCAAGCACTCAAGTGTCTAAAGCTAGTTTCTTGGAAAATGGAATAGTGCAAGGAAACACGCAAGCATTTAATGCTCTCCACTTTTTTGAAGGCAGCAAGGGTCTTTTTGTTCCTACTATATATAGAAGGACATTTATTGCAAGCCAGCAAACTAATTAATTTAAAAAAAGAAGCAAGAAACTACGTGAAAAATTCTGGGCTCACAAACTCTTTGTTCATACACTTTATGCAATTTATTCTAAGTGAAAAATCATAGTTGTAATATAGCTTGATTAGAAGCAAAATTTATTTCACTATCTGTAAAGATTAAACTCTTGTAATTTTTTCTTGAGAGACCAAGTTTGGTCAGATTTCTCAAGTAAACTAGGACTAGATTTAAGTCTTAGTGGTGTTAGTCACTTGTAAGATTACTTGTGCATTGTTAGTCACAACAGTTGTTGTGTGTTTGTAATCAGTTGATTATAGTGGATTAAGTCCTTGTTGAGAAAGGCGAAATCACCTTGACGGGTGGACTGGAGTAGTTTGAGTTCAAATGAACCAGGATAAAAATAACCTTGTCTTTCCATTATTGTTGAGCTTTGTTTTGAAAAAAAAGTCACTTATTCAACCCCCCCCCCCCTCTAAGTGTTTTCTTACCCTTTCACTCAGTTCTTATTGGAGAAAGCTCGTTAATTTTCCAGAATGAAGAGTACAATTACTTTTGAGGCCATCTTTGCTCTACTTGCTTACAGATTGTTCTTATTTCCTAATGTGGACAAGTTTGTCGACATTAACGCTATCAGGATTTTCATGATTGGAAACCCAGTTCCTACACTGTTGGGTGATGCTTATTACTTTGTTCATCTTCGTAATTCTTATCATAGGAGAATGATTATTTGTTGCATGCCTTTGTTGTACCGGTGGTTCATCTCTCATATGCCTCAGTCTGATGCTTTTTGGGATGTCAAGAAGGAACCCCATTTGGCTCCTAAGATCATGGCACTTACTCACTCGGATATTGATTGGTATCATCGAGCTTATCAGGATGTGGATATTATTGACACTTATGGTAGTTTCCCCAATGTACCGCTTCTTGGTACAAAGGGAGGAATTAACTATAACCCTGTTCTTGCACGGCGACAACTTGGTTATCCGATGAGGGATAAACCGAATAGTATTCATTTGAGTAGTTTCTTTCTGAAGGAAGGAGAAGACCATAGGGAAGCTAGGGAGCAGATTGCGAAGGCCTGGCGTCACATTCATAAGAATAGTATGAAGGATTTGGGACCTAAGGGTGTTGTTTCTTTGGAGCCATATCTCCAATGGATCCGATTGAGAGCTATTCAGTTAAAGATGCCGTATACTCGGGAGACACCCATGCCTGATCTATTTGTGAAGACCACCCCTCCCTTATTAGATGATCTAGAAGAGCTATAACTCGCTTTGGTTAGGATGCAACAGGAAAGGGATGCTTGGAAGAACAAGTTCCAGACTTTAGAGAGTTCTTATAAAGCAGACTTAAAGGAGAAAGACGATTTGGTTGAGATCCTTGAGAGTCGAGCGGTGGAGTCTATGGAGAGGCAAGGGGATTTATTTTCCCCTAAGCCTCAAACAGGCGCTGATTACTCACTTCCTGATTCAGATGATTGGAAGGAGGTTGCCATCAGACATGTGGAAGAGAACTAGAGGTTGAGGGCTCAGATTGCCAGGCTCACAGGGAAGCGCCAGCATACAGATTGATCTCCATCAGTTCTTTTTCTCAGGATTTTAGATTGTATTTTCATCTTGCACTTAAGATCATTGAAACTTGTAATCCACTTTAGAGTTATTATAATAATTTTTTTTTAGTATTTCAAAAGCTTTATTACTTTGATGTTTGCAATATGCCTATAAATCTTAAATCCCTTGAAATATTAAATAATGAAGCAAAAATAATCATATGCATTGCACATCATGCATCATATTGCACATATTTCTTGCATTTGTTATGCATACCCAGGTGTCTTACCAAGCTTCTTTACTTCATTCAGCAAGCTGACTCATCACTACAACACTCGGGATAATTTCAAAAAGAAGATGGACAACTTAGAACAGGCGAATCACGAGCTGCATGAAGAAGTTTCTGCTTTGAAGGACGACTTGGCCAATTTGACTACTCGGATGGAAGCTCTGGTGGCTGCTCAGAATCAGCCACCAAGTGTTCAACCTCAACCAACAAGGGCAAATACTGATGTTCCGACTGTTTCCGTATCTGCTACTCCAACTGTTATTCAGAATCGCATGCCTCAAGGTTATTCGTGGGGAATGCCAGAGAATTTTGCACCTGAAGGTTTCAATCTTGGTCCTCAAGATACTTCAGTGGTTCAGACTATTATTACTCCAGCACCTCCTGTGGTGCATGATGTTCCTGCTGCACCTCCTTCGGTTAATATGGTTCCATTTGTTAATGATGATGTGTGTCGTCCTTTCCCTCCGCCAAGTGAAGAATTGGGTCTTTATGACATAATGGATGATTTTCAAGAGCAGTTCGACAAAATGCAAAGAGAGATGAAAGCTCTTAGGGGAAAAGAGCTGTTTGGGCAGAATGTGGATGAGCTATGTTTGGTCCCAAATGTTAAGATACCTGCTAAATTCAAGGTCCCGGAATTTGAGAAGTATAAGGGTAACACTTTCCCTCGTGCTCACCTGGTGATGTACATAAGAAGAATGTCTACCCACACTGATGATCAGCGTCTGCTGATCCACTTTTTTCAGAATAGTTTGACCGGCGTAGCACTGAAATGGTATATGAGTTTGGACAACGCCAACATCAATACTTTTAATGAGTTGGGAGAAGCATTCATCAAATAATACAAGTACAATGTGGACATGGCACCCGACTGTGACCAACTTAGGGCCATGGTTCAGAAAGACAGGGAATCATTCAAAGAGTATGCACAGAGATGGCACAAAGTAGCTTCCCAAGTGATTCCTCCCATGGAACAGAAGGAGATGACTAAGATTTTTATGAAGACGCTGGGCGCTTTCTACTACGAAAGGATGGTAGCAAGTGCGCCAAGTGATTTTACAGAGATGGTAGGAATGGATATCCTCCTAGAAGAGGCTGTAAGAGAAGGCTGTTTAACGAAGAGTGAAGGATCCGGAGGTATGAAGAAGCCATCTTATGGGTTTACCAAGAATAAGGAAGGGGATGCAAATGCTGTTATATAGGAGAGAAAGGTAAACGGCCCTAGAAGGAATTATCAGCGTCACCAGCAAGTCACCTCAGTTACTCCTGTTATGAGTGCCACTCCGACTACCGTTGCTTATGAAAGACCGTCCCAACCGGGGAACCAAAGGAATAATCAGAGAAGGGAGAACTATGACCCTATTCCCATGAGATATGCAGAGCTACTACCGACATTGATTTAGAAGAAGTTGGTTCAAACCCGACCACCCCCCGCCATACCATCACCATTACCTTGGTATTACAAGGTAGACCAAACATGTGCTTTTCATCAGGGAGCCTCAGGGCATAGTGTTGAGAATTGTTATCCTTTGAAGACTGAAGTGAAAAAGTTGGTGAAGTCCAGAATTCTATCTTTCAAGGACATGGGACCTAATGTGAAAGATAATCCTCTACCCAAGCACGGGGAGTAAATGCTATAAATATGGTGGTCGATTGTCTAGGTGACTTCCGAACTTTTAACATTAATCTGGTTAGAGGAGATTTGGTGAAAATGCATGCAGACCTCTGTGAATTCAGCTACTATACGCATGACCACACCGGTTGTGCTATTTGTAGTACAAATATACAGAGTTGCGAGAAGATAAAGGCCGATTTACAGGAGATGATGGATGAGGGCTTAACCCATATAATCAGGCCTAGGGTAGAGTATGATTAGGAAGTGATTATGGTTTCTGGATGTCCTGGTGAATTCAGAATTTTTAATGTGGAGCATTTGAACGAGGATCTCGTGCAGTTGCATGTTACCTTCTGCCATACGGCTGGTCAAGTGGAACACCAATATGGATCTTGCCTGGTTTGTTGTCGAAATCCCCGAGGATGTTCAATTGTGAGGGAGGGTGTTTAGTTGTTATTAGACAATGGAACTATACAGATCACAGATCTGAGGGATGATTAACATGAGGTTGATATGGTTGAAGTTTCTTTAACGGAAGAAGAGTCAGAGGAAGAGTATGCCTCCGCGGATGAGTTTTTCTCTTCAGACGAAGATTTGTTTGCCAGAAATGGCTTTTTGATGACTGATTGTGTTGAAGAAGGGGTAAACGTCATTGTGCCTTGTTTTAGTGCACCCGCTCATTTGGAAGTGGAGTACCATAGCAAGCCAGCTCTTACCCCATTGGCAATTAGCTTTCCAGGACCTATCCCCTACAAATCAGATAAGGCTGTGCCTTACAAATACAACACTACAATCTTAGAAGATGGGGTGGAAGTGCCCATCCAGCCAATGCCTGATGTTGGAAATATAGCTGAAAATAGAAGGGTGACCCGTAGCGGTCGTGTGTTTATGCCGGTTGTTCAGAGAGATGTTGCTGCTGGAAAGAAAATTACTGAGAATGATGAACCTAAGAAGGCTACATGAGAGACTAGTGGAGCTACATTAGAGAAAGAAGTGGATGATATTTTGAAGATAATTAAGATGAGCGACTATAGAATTGTAGATCAGCTACTGCAGACTCCTTCAAAGATATATATCATAGCTTTATTAATGAATTCCTTCGCTCATAGAGAATCATTGATGAGGGTACTAGACCAAGCTTTTATGGAGAGTGACATGCCAATAGATCAATTCAGCAGCGTAATTGGAAACATTACGTCATGTAATAACTTGAGTTTCTGCGATGATGAGTTACCAGATGAAAGGAGGAATCACAACCTAGCCCTCCACATATCTATGAACTGCAAGAATGACCCGCTATCCAATGTGCTAATTGATAATGGATTCGCGTTGAATGTTATATCGAGGAGTACTCTCATGAAGTTGAAATACCAAGGAGCACCTATGCGCCCGAGTGGCATCATTGTGAAAGCATTTGATGGGTCGAGGAAATCTGTCATCAATGAAGTGGACTTACCCATCCATATAGGACCACATTTGTTCCAGATAACCTTCCAGGTCATGGACATTATTCCCGCATATAGTTGTTTGCTAGGAGGGCCATGGATACACGAAGCAGGGGCTGTCACTTAAACTCTACATCAGAAGCTAAAGTTTGTGCGCAAAGGGAAGGTGGTGATCATAAATGGGGAACATGCGTTGTTGATATCACATTTGTCCTCTTTCAGTATTGTAGACGCGGATGAGGCTGCTGTTGGAACCCAGTTCGAAGCCCTATCCATTGACAACATAAGGAGAAATGAGAATTCTGTGGTTTCGCTAAAGGACACGCAACAGGTTATGCGCAATGGTCATAATGCAGTTTGGGGACGAATTGTGGATCCACCCGTGAACAAGAACAAAGCTGGTTTGGGTTTCTCTTTGATGAATGGCAAAGGCGAAAGTTTGAAGTTAAAGTCTACTATGAATAGTTATCATGATGTTTTTCGCAGCGGAGGCTACCTCCATCCAATTGATTATGGACTTAATTCTGTTGAAGAGGATGAAGCAGAGCAAGAAGTATCGAATTATGTGACACATAGAGTCAGGGTTCAGAACTGGGTCACCATTGATGTTCCTTCTTGCATACATGTTTCAAAGTAATTTGTTTTGTTAATATTTTTTTTTCTTGAAAAATATTTCACTCTGCCCAAGGTGGAAGTATTATTGTTGTAGGGCTTATCTGTTTGCTATGATTTTTAAGATCATTAATAAAAGTTGTCTTTGCTTCCCGAATTGTGTCTTTATTTTCTGCTTTTTCTTGGAAAATGGTAATAAAAAATAAAAAAAACCTTTCAAAATAAATAATAACTGAAAATTAATCTGCATGATCACTTGTTATATGTGTCAGTTTCTAAAAGCAATCATAAATCATATGTGCAGATTAATTAAAAAACTCGTTGAATACAATGACCCTGCACCCTCTCCCAACTTTAAATGTCCTGTGTTTGGGGCTGAAGAAGAAGATTATGATGAGATTCCAGAAGAGGTCTCACGGTTGCTTGAGCACGAGGAAAATACCATTCAACCATATAAGGAGCCTTTTGAAGTGATCAATTTGGGTTCAGAAGAAGATCCGAAGGAAGTCAAGATTGGAGCATCATTGCATCCTGATGAGAAGAGCAGGTTGATTGAGATGTTGAAAGAGTATGTGGATATTTTTGCCTGGTCTTACAAAGATATGCCCAGTTTAGATACATATATTGTCGAGCATCGTTTTCCGTTGAAGCCAAAGTGTCCGCCAGTTAAACAAAAGTTGAGAAGAACCCACCCAGATATGGCAGTAAAAATCAAGGAGGAGGTCTTAAAGCAGATTAATGCTGGTTTTCTTGTGACGTCAATGTATCCTCAATGGATTGCCAATATTGTCCCAGTACCGAAAAAAGACGGAAAAGTCTGCATGTGCGTAGATTACAGAGATCTAAATAAAGCTAGTCCAAAAGATGATTTTCCATTGCCTCACATCGACATGTTAGTGGATAGCACAAAAAAATTCAAAGTATTCTCGTTCATGGACGGATTTTCCGGGTATAATCAAATAAGAATGGCTCCAGAGGACATGGAAAAAACAACATTTATCACACCCTGGGGAACATTTTGTTACAGAGTGATGCTCTTCAGGTTGAAGAACGCTGGTGCAACGTACCAGAGGGCTATGACAACCCTATTCCATGATCTGATGCACAAAGAAATCGAAGTATATGTTGATGATATGATTGCCAAATCCCATACTGAAGAAGGACATATAGAAGATTTGTTGAAGTTATTTCAATGTTTGGGGAAGTATCGTCTCCGCTTGAATCCAAATAAATGCACCTTCAGTGTTCGATCGGGGAAATTGTTGGGTTTCATTGTTAGCCAGAAAGGAATCGAAGTTGAGCCTGATAAAGTCAAAGAAATTCAAGAAATGCCAGCACCAAGAACTGAAAAGCAAGTCAGAGGTTTCCTTGGGCGTTTGAATTATATTTCCAGTTTTATTTCCCACATGACTACAACATGTGAACCGATCTTTAAGTTGTTAAAGAAAGATCAAGGTTGTGTATGGATGGATGACTGCCAAAGGGCATTCGAGAGTATTAAAGAATATATGCTTGAACCTCCTATCTTGCTCCCTCCCGTAGAAGGAAGACCGTTGATTATGTATCTAACAGTGTTAGATAAATCCAAGGGTTGTATTCTGGGACAACAGGATGAAACAGGGAAGAAGGAGTTCGCCATTTATTATCTCAGCAAAAAATTCACTGATTGTGAGTCGTGGTATTCCATGCTGGAAAAGACATGTTGTACTTTGGCCTGGGTGGCAAAGCGTTTGCGGCAGTATATGTTGAATCATACCACTTGGTTTATCTCCAAAATGGATCCAATCAAGTACATTTTTGAAAAGCCTGCTCTTACCGGGAGAATTTCCCGCTGGCAGATGTTGTTATCTGAATATGATATCTAGTATCGCACTCAAAAGGCTATTAAAAGTAGTGTGTTGGCAGATTACCTTGCTCACCAACCGGCAGAAGATCATCAGTCTGCAGAATATGAATTCCCCGATGAGGATGTGATGTTTCTGAAAGTGAAAGATTGTGATGAACCATTGCCTGAGGAAGGCCCTGACCTTGAATCTCATTGGAGTATGATATTTGATGGAGCTGTGAATGCTTATGGTAAATGAATTGGTGCTGTGATTCTCACTCCTCATGGATCGCACATTCCTTTTACTGCAGGGTTAACATTTGATTGCACTAATAATATGGCAGAATATGAGGCTTGCATCATGGGTCTTGAGGAAGCTATTGATCTCAGAATCAAAATTCTAGATGTGTATGGTGATTCAGCTTTGGTAATAAATCAGATTAAAGGATAATGGGACACTCGTCACCCTGGCTTGATCCTTTACAAAGATTATGCTAGAAGATTATTACCCTTTGTGATACCGTGGGAGAACTGACTTGGGATTTTGCGTTTGTGTTCGCAAATGTTTCAGTTTAGCAAGAGTCGCCACCGACTTTTTATTTTATCCTAAGGAAAGGTCAAAAAGCACAGGAAAGACCTTTGAGATGTTTTCTTGGGTTCGGGGAGTAGATTATAGAAAGGGAAGGTATTAGCACCCTTTCTATCCATGGTTATCCATGGGCTCTTAGTTACTTGTTTAGATCACTTGCTTTGCTTTTCAATTGTTTGAAATGGTGCTCTTCAATTGTTTGAAATGGTGCTTTGTGTGTGATTTTGAAAGATGTTTTGAAAAGAGGCCATCGTTGTGGCAACCTTTATAATGATTCTTGTTTGAATGTATACAAAGGTGTTTTTGTCTTTTGAAAAGTTTCCAATGTTTGAAAGTAGGGTTTTGAAATTTTGTGGTGAAGTGTGTTTTGAAAGTAGCAAGGATGTTTTTTTTGCAAGTTTTTGATCAACTAACTAAGAGCTATCTACCCTATTTTACTCAAAGATCTTTCTTATGTTTTTAACCCTTTTAACAATGTTGCTTCACCATTGTATTTGGTGAGCAACCTTGTGTTAGGATGTTAAACGGGACAGACACGGGTCATCGTATAGACCATGATAGCAATTGTGTCAAGTAGTTTTGGCAATTTTCTTGAGGGACTTGATCATTTTTGTTTAGGCAACCCGGTGTTGGCTCCTAAATTCGACACCTTTGTTTTGATTGGTGGCAGCCATTAAAAGCTGAAAGATGCTTTCGACTGGCTAAGCCTGTCGAAGTGCCCGTCGAAAGATGGCAAAATACTTAGAAGATTTCTTCCAAGGAAGAAGGCTGATTGCCTTCGACGTCGAAGGAGTTTTCGTCGAAGACGTCTCTTGATGAAGGTGTTCGATGGTCCAGAGTGGAGTAGTTTGAAATTCAAAGCTTTGGAGGGAAAACGGTTTCCAGCAGTTACTACGTGCAAACGTGCAAGGATCTGGAGCGTCGAGCATGGAGAACGTGCCAAGTGGCTTGATCTCGAAGCAGTGTAACTGCCCGACGGTTACTTGGAATGTTTTTGTATAAATAGGAGTAGACATGTAGTTTCTCGCGTGTGTTCACAATAGATACATAGTCACTCATTTAGATTCAAGTACCCAGTGTGAGCGAACGAATTGTTGAGAAATGTATGTGTGAAACACCAATTTTATCAATTAAAGTCATTTACTTTTCCAGTATTTTACTTGCTTTTCCCCTTTAAATTCCTGTCGAACCTTTACTTTAAAGCTTCATTTATTTTATCAAGCCTTTCCTTTATGCAATTTACCTTAAACAATTTACTTAAAGCCTTATCCACTTTAATCAAACTTCAAAATCAACCTATGTCCATAGGATCAATCTGATCGATCCTGCGAGTAACCAAATAAGTAACCATTTGGAGGATCAACGGTTGTTTACCAAAACCCAAGGTAAACAAATTGGCACACCTGGTGGGACCGTGTGTTGATTGATTGAAAAATAATCTCATCTTTTCGAGTTGTATGTTATTGAGGAGTGGTAGAATATACACCAACGCTAACAATACTGCCAGAAGAAGGGAAGAGATGGCGAATCCGCCAAACAATAACGAAATTCCACCACCAAGTGTGGGAGCAACGGTTAGTATGACCGTAAGTGAAGCGACGAATGTTGGTTCGACACCAGCAGTGTCAGTTACAACCACGGGGCCAATAACTTCGTTTACAGGCCCCAGAATGCCTTTGGGAACTCCCCCTCCAAGGGGAAATATTGGCACAAGGCCAGTGGTTCCCCCAGGATTCATTCCATTCTATGGCATGCCAACTTCTGAAGTGGCAAGCCTGACGAATGCTGCGTCCACGTATTCAGACCCTTTCGTGAGTGCTTCTTCGCCACTCCAAGGCTCTGGAGTAGGCATGGCGAATAGAAATAGGACCCAACTCTTAGGAGGAACGTCCCAAGTAGCCCATGGCCTTACAAGCGCCTCGACAGCAGTCTTGAGGCAACAGATGGACGAAAGCAACCATGATATGGTGCAAATGTTGGCACAAACTTTGAGTACAGTGCTAAATCCTCTAATACAAAATACTACTCAATCGAATCAGCAAGTTACAGCGCAAATGACGCGTTTGGCTGACTTCTTTGGAGTACCCCCTCCTGTTCGACAGCCCCAAAGGGCGCAAATAAGGGGAAATCAGGGGATATTTGTAGAGGAAGAAACCACCATTAATCAGGCTCAACAGCCTGTAGAACAACCTGTCGAAGAACCTAGGGTAATAGCCCCAGAGGTAAGATTAGTAAACAGGAACCAAAATGCTGACGAAGTGGTTCAGCATGTCCAATACCAAAACATGGGTTTGGAAAACAATCTGGCAACCATGATCGAAAGAATCATGACTCAGAATGGAATGAACATGGGCTTTCGAAGGCCCAACTTTACATCTCCATTGTTAGAATATGTGTTACAAACTGACTTACCCCCTAGGAGCAAGGTCCCCAAATTTACTAAGTTCTCTGGGGACACGACAAAATCTACTGTCGAACACGTGGCGAGGTATTTGATCGAAGCAGGAGACATTTCAAATAATGAAAACCTAAGGATCAAATACTTCCCAAGTTCCTTAACCAAGAACGCTTTTACTTGGTTCACAACTCTACCCCCCAATTCGATCCACCATTGGACCCAGTTGGAAAGATTGTTCCATGAACAATTCTATATGGGGCAAACCAAGATAAGCCTGAAAGAACTGGCGAGTGTGAAGAGACGTTTCACTGAACCTATAGACGAATATCTGAATAGGTTTAGGTTGCTTAAGGCGAGATGTTTTACACAAGTGCCAGAACATGAGCTGGTCGAAATAGCTGCAGGAGGTTTAGATTATTCCATTAGGAAGAAGCTAGACACCCAGTACCTAAGAGACATGGCCCAACTGGCCGATAGAGTTCGACAAGTCGAACGCCTCAAAGCTGAAAAAGCTAAGGCAACTAAGACTCACAAAAGAGAGAGAATAGCGTACGTTGAGATGGATGACGAAGATCTAGAATCCTTCGACGATACTTTAGCTGTCGAAGAAGGAGAAGTCGATTTAGCAGAACTAAAACAAGGGCCACCATACTCTTGTAAACAATTAGTCCCCTCAAACGGGAAAAATCCCATTGGTCCAGACAGGACCAACGATAGGTTCCCAAAAAAGACTTATAGTTTTGACATCACAAAATGTGATGAAATATTCGACTTGCTAGTTAAAGATGGCCAGATGATAGTACCCCCTGGGGTAAAAGTGCCTCCTCTTGATCAAAGAAAGAAGAGAGGTTTTTGCAAATATCATAATTTTCTGGGCCACAAAACTTCTCAATGTTTTCTTTTCAGGAATCTTGTGCAAGACGCTATTGAGGAAGGGAGATTAAAGTTTGCTGACAAATCCCCCATGGCTGTCGACTCCAATCCACTGAAGGCTGAAGCCCACTATGCGGAACCCTCTGAGGTGAACATGATAGAGGCAACCAGGATCCAGTCGAAGAAGCCAGGCATTACCATGGTCGAAGTCTCAAAGGACCACATCAACATGCCAATCTTTGGCAGTTTTTCTGGAAATTTATCCAGGAGGACAATTGAGGCTGTCCAGAAAGCGGTCGAAGACCCGAAGTCGAAGACTGCTGAAGCACAAAAAGCTGGACCAAAGTCCAGTTCCCACTTGGCCACTGTTCAAGGCCAGACGGAGAATCTGGAGATACAAATGAAGCAACTAACTCTTGCTAATAAGGATACAATGAATATCAACATGGTTGAACTTTCTGACCCTAAGGCATCAGAAGAAGCCATAAGGCAAGAGCAAGCAAATAAAACGGCTTTCCCAAGGGAAAACGAAAACTTGGCAGATTTTTTACAAAGATGCCAGAAGAAGAAATCAGAGGTGATGCTGTGTCCAAGATGCAGTTCTATCTTTGATAAGAAAGCTGCTGAGCACATACAAGGCGTGAGAGCGGCGAACAAGAGAAGGGAGAATGCTGACCTTCGACATGATCCCAGAAGGGGTTCTAATCAAGACAAGAGGCCATTGACTTTTAGGCCTCCAACAAATGTACCAGTAGACACTTGGTACAAAACATCTGGCCGGAAAAGGCCAAGTGAAGACAAATGGCATTCTTTCGAAGTGCCAAGAGGTTCCTCTTTAATTCAGAAGAAAGAAACTCAAGTGGCTGCACCCAAGGTTGCTCAAGTATCCAGCAACTACAAGGGAAAGAATCCTATGTCGAGATCCCAATGGAGGAGATATCAAAGAAGGCGAAAAGCTGAAAGAGAGGCTGCCAACGAACCTAAGGCAGAAACTAGTTCGAATGTGCCTCAAAGGAAACAAAGAAAGCCTCTTGAGAGAGAGCCTGTCACCAACAGGCTAGTCTGGCCTAACCAGAGCGAAGTCGAAGACGAAGATGATGCTGAGTCCGACGATACTTTGGATATAATGGTGAACATTGTTTCAGTACTGCCTAGGGAATTCAATCGACAGGTAGAAGTCGAAGCCAGTGACTGGGAGGTGGAACAAGAAATGGCCAAACATAGGCCAGTGTGCTATTTTGTCATGGACAATGGCACTACAGAGGAACAAAATGGCTTCTTCGAGCCACCTACAGAGGCGATGAAGAATCACCTCAAACCTTTGTTCATAAGGGCCAAGCTCGAGGAGACCACTGTGAACAAAATATTGGTCGACTGTGGGGCCACTATCAATATTATCCCTCATTCTGTGCTAATAAAGATTGGCAAAAGGGATGAAGAAATTAAACCTCACAATATGGTCCTATCCAACTATGAGGGAGGCATTGGGACCACCATGGGAGTGATCCAGCTCGACATAAAAGTTGGGTCGATCCTTCGACCAACAATGTTCATGGTCATCTCGGCCAAACCTAACTACAACCTTTTGTTAGGCCGTGAGTGGATTCATGGTGTAGGTGCTGTGCCTTCATCGATGCATCAAAGGCTGCTTCTATGGCGTCCAGATGGGATGGTCGAAAACATAGAGGCAGATCAGAGTTACTACCTTGGCGAAGTAAATCATTTGGGTGTAACAGATTTCGACAAAAACTTGGCTCACATAGGGCCATGTCCAACTCCTGACTTCGACATGGCGCCAGCGCCAAACACCTTTTGTTCCCTATACCTGCATCCTGAGCATGGTTTCCAATGGGACAAAGAAGACTTGTCCCACATAGACTTCAGTGGGCTGACTGATATCCAACCAACTGGTTGGGGAAGTGAATTCAGTGATAATGACTGAGTCACAATCTCTGAAGCGAATTTCGGCTTATGTGGCCGAAACCAAGATGATAACGGCTCTCGAAGCCGAAGTAAAGTACATGGCCACACAGGCCAATGATCAACAATTATCTGCTGTTGGCCCAGGAAAGGATTTCGATCCAAGACCTCCTGATATCATGCCAGACGAAATGCAGGAACAGAGGCTCGACGCCATCTATGACGATGAGCCTTTGGGCTTCGAAAAGGATCCCTTGGCGAACAATATTAAGATGTTAGCACAAGACCCTTTAGAAGAAATCAACTTAAGCGAAGGATCAGAGAATAGGCCAACTTACATCAGCGCCAAAATTGATCCAGAACTTAGGTTGGAAGTAATCCAATTGCTAAAAGAGTTTAAAGACTGTTTTGCATGGGATTATGACGAAATGCCCGGTCTCGACAGAGGATTGGTAGAACTTCAGTTGCCAATCAAACCTGGAAAGAAGCCAATCAAGCAAAATCCAAGACGCTTCGCTCCAGAAATATTGTCGAAGATCAAGACGGAGGTCGAAAGACTTCTGAAATGCAAGTTCATTCGTGTTACTAGGTATGTCGAATGGATTGCAAATATTGTGCCAGTAATCAAGAAAAATGGCACATTAAGGGTGTGCATAGATTTCAGAGATTTGAATGCTGCCACCCCCAAAGATGAATATCCTATGCCTGTGGCGGAAATGCTAGTCGATTCTGCCGCTGGCTACGAATACCTGAGTATGCTCGATGGTTATTCAGGATATAATCAAATATTCATTGCTGAAGAGGATGTGTCGAAAACAGCTTTTCGATGCCCTGGGGCCTTAGGCACTTACGAATGGGTAGTGATGCCTTTTGGCCTAAAGAACGCTGGGGCAACGTACCAGCGAGCAATGAATACTATCTTCCATGATTTTATTAACACTTTTATGCAAGTTTATATTGATGATATTGTTATAAAATCTGTTTCCAGGAAGAGTCACATTGACCACCTTCGACAATCATTCGAAAGAATGAGAGAACATGGTCTGAAGATGAATCCTTTGAAGTGTGCGTTCTGTGTGAAAGCTGGAGATTTCTTGGGCTTCGTTGTCCACAAAAAAGGAATCGAAATCAACCAGAACAAGACGAAGGCAATTCTGGAGGCGAAAGCGCCATCGAATAAGCGCCATCGAATAAGAAGGAATTGCAATCTCTCTTAGGCAAGATAAATTTCTTGAGAAGGTTTATATCTAATCTAAGTGGGAAAGCTCAGGCCTTTTCACCCTTACTTCGACTGAATAAAGAGGGGTTCGAATGGGGGCAAGAGCAACAAGAAGCCTTCGACAAAATCAAAGGGTACCTCACTAAGCCACCTATTTTGGTGCCTCCTTGTAGTAATAGGAGTATGAGATTGTACATAGCTGCATCTGACAAAACTCTGGGAAGTATGTTAGCCCAAGAGGATGAGAATGGAGTCGAAAGACCCATTTATTATCTCAGTCGAGTTTTGAATGATGCAGAAACTAGATATAGCGAAGTTGAAAAATTGTGTCTATGTCTGTATTTCTCTTGTACAAAGCTCAAACAATATATAAAACCAGTTGATGTTTATGTTTCGTCTCATTTTGATGTTTTCAAATATATGTTGTCGAAACCTATCTTGCATAGTCGAATTGGCAAGTGGGCATTAGCATTAACTGAATACTCCTTGACCTTTATGCCTCTTAAGGCAGTAAAAGGACAAGTGGTTGCAGACTTCATAGTCGACCACTCTATTCAAGTCGAGGATATTAACTATGTGGAGATAGAACCTTGGAAATTCTACTTCGATGGTTCCAGCCATAAAAATGGAACAGGAGTAGGAGTTTTGATTATTTCTCCAGGTAAAATTCCAACAACATTCAAATACCAAATAGAAGGTTCTTGTTCGAACAACGAGGCTGAGTATGAAGCTCTAATTACTGGCCTCGAAATATTGTTGGAATTGGGGGCAACTCGAGTCGAAATAATGGGAGACTCAGAGTTAGTCATTAAGCAAGTCACAAAGGAATATAAATGCATAAGAGAGAATCTCATTATGTACTTTGTGATAGCGAATCGTTTATTGAAACAATTCGAAAGTGTCAATATTCGACACATACCCAGAGTCGAAAATCAAATAGCCAATGACTTGGCACAGATTGCATCTGGGTATAAGATTTCAAAAACGAGACTACAAAGAGCAATCGAAGTTCGAGAGAAGATAAGAGCAACTTGTTTATCACCAACAGACTTGGAATCGACGAGGCTAGGATATGCTGATCACTCAAACTTCGAGATTTCGTTCATTGATAATTTGTCAGAACAGGATTGGAGGAAACCCATTGTGGACTATCTTCAAAATCCAGGAGCTTCGACAGAACGAAAAACAAAATACAGGGCGTTGAGTTTTGTACTCATGGGTAATGAGTTATTCAAGAAGACGCCTGAAGGGGTGTTGCTGAAGTGTTTAAGTGAAACTGAAGCATACATAGCCCTTTCGACTACGCATGCTGGGGCATGTGGGGCTCACCAAGCAGGCCATAAGATGAAATGGTTGTTGTTTCGACAAGGACTATATTGGCCCACTATGCTGAAAGATTGTGTCGAGTTCGCCAAAGGTTGCCAAGAGTGTCAAGTTCATACATGCATCCAGCATGTACCAGCAAGCGAACTTCACTCGATAGTGAAGCCTTGGCCCTTTCGAGGATGGGCGTTGGATCTTATTGGAGAGATTCGACCAGCATCATCAAAGAGTCAGAAATACATATTGGTAGGCATTGATTATTTCACTAAGTGGATCGAAGCTGTCCCTTTAGTCAATGTAGACCAAGAAAATGTCATTGAATTCATTCAAAAGAACATTATATTTAGGTATGGAATCCCTGAGACAATAACAACTGATCAAGGTTCAGTTTTCATTGGTCGAAAGATGCAGGAATTTGCTCAGGAAACAGGTTTCAAACTCCTAACATCCACGCCTTACTATGCACAGGCGAATGGTCAAGTCGAAGCAGCTAACAAAGTAGTGATTGGCTTGATAAAGAAACATGTTGGGAAGAAACCAAAGAATTGGCATAAGACGTTAGACCAGATTTTATGGGCTTGTCGAACGTCCCCAAAAGAAGCCATTGGTACAACACCATATAGGCTAACTTTTGGCCATGATGCAGTGTTGCCAGCAGAAATTTGTCTTCAATCTGCAAGAGTTCAGAGGCATTATGATATTCCTTCTGAGGTTTATTGGAATATGATGTTAGATGAACTGGTGGATTTAGACGAAGAGAGATTACACGCTCTCGACTTACTCAGGCTTCAGAAGAAAAGAGTAGAAGACTCTTATAATAGAAAGGTAAAACCTAAGGTATTTTTGCCTGAAGATTTAGTTTGGAAGGTAATTCTTCCCATGGATCGACGGGATCGAAGCATGGGGAAATGGTCACCCAAATGGG
The DNA here is from genome assembly GCA_948472305.1 of Vicia faba. Classification (NCBI taxonomy): domain Eukaryota; kingdom Viridiplantae; phylum Streptophyta; class Magnoliopsida; order Fabales; family Fabaceae; genus Vicia; species Vicia faba. Next base: position 1,679,352,031 of record OX451737.1, on the reverse strand, counting down.
AGGGACCCTTCAGAGTTATCCAAACTTTTTCTGGTGGAGCCTATGAGGTCGAAGAGATAAGTGGTGATAAAAGGCTCTTGAGAGTAAATGGTAAATATTTGAAAAAATATAAGCCTATACTTCAAGAGATAAAAATAAAATAATAAAAGAACAAACTAAAATAACCATAAAAATGCCAAGATGGAAATTTTATTAATTTCAGCCAAAATGGCAATTGTTGTCGAAAACGATTACAGAAGATGGTTACAAAAGAGAATCAAAAGGAAAGAGAATTCTTGAGTCGAAGATACTTGGCATACTGCAGCTCCAACCTCTTTTTGCACCAAGATTTTTCTTGCACCAGTTTGGCAATTTGAGCATCGAGGCTTTGAGCCCTCTCAGCGAATTCCAGGCCTTGCTTGATCTCAGTCTGGCTCTCAGTGTCTGGGATGGTCGAAAGAATTTCCTCTTGGAGCACAGTGTTGGCGTTTATCTTCGCCTCTATCTCTGCAATTTGTGCTCGGAAGGAGACATTCTCTCGCTCAATAGCATCGAACCTTTCCTGTGCAAACGCTTTCTGTTTCGAAAACTCGGCAATTCGAGAAGTCGAATCTGAGACAGCAGTCCACGCAGATGAGCTTTTGCCATGCAACACTTCGAGCTGACTGTTAAAAGTTCGTTGGCGCCTGTAATCAGCTGAGACTTGGTCAATCATAGAATGTAATTCCATGATTAAGTCTGAGATTTCTGGGGCTACAGCTTCGAAGTCAACAGCATTCAAAACCTCTTTCAAGCATGATGGAGCAGTGGGGTCCCCCTCTAAAGCCTTCATTAAATCTCTCTTGAAGAACTGGGCCTTGACCTTCGCCAACGCATCATCAAGAGGAGAAGTTTCAGTAGATTTCCCCGACAGGGTAGGAATTTCCTGACTAGTGTCGGAAGAACTCTTACTCTCGATGATTGCATTAAGGTAGCTGACAGGGTCAGTTTGTTTCAAGATTTCCAAGTCCTCTTTCGACCTGTGCTTTGAGGAGGTGACCTTTGCCACAGTATTATCTTGGGCTGGAGGCTGTTGAATGCTGACTGCCTCGTTTGGTTGCTTTTCGACTTGGACTGAGGCGGTACTAGCGTCGACTTGTGGTTCTTCGTTGACATCACCTTGGGGTCCTTCGCCAGCGTCATTTCGTGGCTCTTCGCTAGCGTCACCCTGGTGTTCTTCGCCAATACCACCTTGGTGCTCTTCGTTGACAACATCTTGATTCTCTTCGCCATTGCCTTGGTCTCTTCCTTCAGGATTCCCTTCTGACGACAAGTCCACCACAGGAACCGTTTCTGGCTGCGTTGCCTCCACCATGGTTTCTTCTGTTGTCTTCTCCACTGTTTCAGCATTGGCCTCATTCTCAGTGTGGGCTTCGTCATTGCCCAAATCTTGCACCTGAGGCCTGCTAAGGTCAGCAGATTCTAGAGTTTCTGAAGTCCTTGGTGGGGAACTTTCAGTAGTGTCCTGAAAAAAGAGAAAGAAGACAAATCTTCAGATGTCGAAAGAAACATAATGGAATACTGGTATCTGTGCCTAAGTTATAAGAAGGGTCCAATAGATTACCTGTGGATTGACTTCAGCCCCAGGGCTGGAATTATCACTTTCGACAGGCTTGGTAACAAGAGCGTTCAGTTCCTCCTCAGTTGGTTCCTCGATGACCACTGCAGGTGGCCTAGGCTTTCTCACTGCGACCTTTATTCTGACGGTTCGACCTTCAGGGGCAGGAGTAGGAACAGAAGCGTCCTTCGTTAACTTTCGCCTCTTTAAGGGAGTAGGAGGAGAATCACTGTCGTCATCACTCCCCGATTCGACCACCAATGCTGCCCTTTTCTTGGGCGAAGGGGCCTAGAAAACCAATAGGAATTCGATTGAATAATTACATCGAAAATAAAAAATCGAAAGCCAGAAGAAAAATGAAGAAAATCTGGTTACCGATGCAGGAGGTCTCCTCGAAGAGCCTTCCCCCTGTTGGTTGCCCGTTGTCTTCGCCGGCGCTATAGTCTTCGCCGGCGGTGGGGGTTTTGTCGAAGGGACTCTTCCTTGTGGGCCTTCTGTAGCCTTCTTGGCTAGGGGTTTTCGAACAACTGAAAGCGACAAGGAAAGTTAACAGGCTAACAGTCGAAGAGAAAGATAAAAAGTAATGTGAGAGTATGAACTTACATTTCTTTACTTTGTCCAACACAAGGACAAAAGACTTCTGCAACTCTGCTATGAAGTCCTTCTCGTCGAAGAAGTACTCAGCATAATAGCTTCTCCACCACTCTTCAAAAGATGGTGAGCAAAGGAAGTTAAGCTGGTAGTTGAACAGCGAGAGGATTGTTCGACCAACATATCTTCCGATATGCTTGGTGGCAGCTTCTTCTGTATAATCGTTGCAGAAGTACAACATTGACTTCTCTCTTTGGAAAATGGGAGAAGGCAGGGTTTGGATGATACCAAACTGGCGAGATACCAGATTGGGTTGATAGGCAAGCAGACTCAAATGAGTCTTAGAACTCTTAAATCGAAGAGGCATGATCCTGGATGTCAGGAACGCCTCCCAAAGTACAGAGTGCTCATCGACATTGGGACCACTCGACTCCTTGGGATGTGGCCTTGTGAACCATGCTGGCCCCACCTTTCGTTGAGCAAATGGAGCCATAGTTGAAACAAATTCCTTCCTTCGAGCGAACATCAGAACGAAGTTAGTGAAGGTTTGTTGGAATTCCAGCCCATCTTCCACAGGTGTCAGTAGAGCCAGCCTAATTCCTTCGATACGTCTATTAGCTATCGCTGGGGCTTGTTCATTTATCTGATTCTTCTTGGGTAAGAAGGATTCGAAAGTGGCGTTGAGCCACAGTTGAAGTAGCCAGAAAGGCCCAGCGAGTAGCAAACTGTTCCTATCTTCGACATGTTTCAAGAGAGTGACCCCATTGCTGATTGAGTCATAAAGACTAGCCAGAATCAGTTCTGCCAGACAGATGTTCTGGCGGTGATGCAGTTGGGTGGCAAGAGTGACCATCTTTTTGGTCACTTGTAGAGACTTCGAACAAAACACAAAGCGAGTTAGCCATAAGGCTAGAAACGCTATGTGTTCGACATCCGACACTGTATCCGTCGACCTGTCGTGATAATGGTTGATAAAGGTAGTGTATGTTGGCTTCGTCTCAGAAAAGCCAATTTGGTCCTCCGACATCTCCTCCGGGTCGAAGTAATCTCCGGTTGGTCGAAGGCCAGTGATGGCCGCTACGTCGAAGAGTGTGGGGGTTAACATCCCACATGGAAGGTGAAAGGTGAAGTGAGAGTTATCCCAGAACAACAGCGAAGTTATAAGCATCTCTGGGGAGTAGTTTAAGCCTGTCTTCGACAGCATTACTAGGTCAAAGATTCCCATTTCCTTCCAGACTGGAGTTTGATGTTTCTCCAACTTTGTTAGCCAAGCAACATAGTCAGAGGTCAGATTAGGGCAAGACCTGAAGACCCTAACACTTTTGTTAAAGAAACGAAGGTCGATCTTCTCGTGTGTAGGGTCTTCGTTGTCTTCTGCGTCCTTCTTGGCGCATGCTACTGGCTTGAGTTTCTCGACGATGGGGAAGTAGCTCTTGATCTTCAGAGCTTCAGAGATGCTTGGGTTCATGGGTCCAGACATTGCGAAGATTTGGTTGGAGTATCCAACCGGAATCATCAAGTGACGCGAGTAAGCGTCGCGAACGGAGATGTCAGATGGTTCAGGGACCCTTCGTTTCCCTGTAGCGTTCACTACCGGAGCAGTAACAAAGACCTTGGGCTTAGCAAGTTGTTCAGTTGGTGCGTTAGTCTTGGGGGCAGTAGAAGCAGAGGCCATTGTTGAGGATAAAGATGAAGTTGGAAAAGGAAGAGTTTTTCTGCAAAGGGAACAAGTTTGTAAGAAAGCAAGGGAGTTTGAAGGCTAATTTGCGTGAAAAGTCCCACAATGGGATATTCACTACTATTTATAGTAGTGGGAGAAATTCCCAATAACGAGGACATTAAATGTCATTTAATGCTGCAGGAATTAGTGGGACGCGTGGCAGCATCCTGTTGTTTTGGCCGTTTCTGCAGAAACAGAGAGACGCAGCGTGCGTCCTCGTTTTTGGGATTTGTCATAATGACAATTCTGAAGTGATGTTTGGTTCTGCACGCCGTACTGAAAGTGACGTCCTAGGATCAAATCAATGATGGTTTCTTGGGATTGCCAATAGTTGGTAAAAAGCAACAAAAAGTGCACAAGTTAACTTGTGACTAAGCGTGGAAAAACAGGTGTCGAATGGCGTTTTCAAAGAATGCCTTTTTCTTTCAGAGTCGAAATAAGGCATTCTTGGGGGGCAATTTGTTGGCTCCTAAATTCGACACCTTTGTTTTGATTGGTGGCAGCCATTAAAAGCTGAAAGATGCTTTCGACTGGCTAAGCCTGTCGAAGTGCCCGTCGAAAGATGGCAAAATACTTAGAAGATTTCTTCCAAGGAAGAAGGCTGATTGCCTTCGACGTCGAAGGAGTTTTCGTCGAAGACGTCTCTTGATGAAGGTGTTCGATGGTCCAGAGTGGAGCAGTTTGAAATTCAAAGCTTTGGAGGGAAAACGGTTTCCAGCAGTTACTACGTGCAAACGTGCAAGGATCTGGAGCGTCGAGCATGGAGAACGTGCCAAGTGGCTTGATCTCGAAGCAGTGTAACTGCCCGACGGTTACTTGGAATGTTTTTGTATAAATAGGAGTAGACATGTAGTTTCTCGCATGTGTTCACAATAGATACATAGTCACTCATTTAGATTCAAGTACCCAGTGTGAGCGAACGAATTGTTGAGAAATGTATGTGTGAAACACCAATTTTATCAATTAAAGTCATTTACTTTTCCAGTATTTTACTTGCTTTTCCCCTTTAAATTCCTGTCGAACCTTTACTTTAAAGCTTCATTTATTTTATCAAGCCTTTCCTTTATGCAATTTACCTTAAACAATTTACTTAAAGCCTTATCCACTTTAATCAAACTTCAAAATCAACCTATGTCCATAGGATCAATCTGATCGATCCTGCGAGTAACCAAATAAGTAACCATTTGGAGGATCAGCGGTTGTTTACCAAAACCCAAGGTAAACACCCGGATAGCGTTATCGAGGGACTATGATCTTTTGTTTTGTTTTTATTTTGCCAAAGTACTTGACATGCATACCATGGCCCATTTTTGAAGGCAACAAGTGGATTTTAACCCTAGGGGTGTAAGTGTGCATTGTGTTTGTTCTTTTCATGTATTTTTGTCTTTGATTAGGTCAAACTAATTGTTGGTTTTGATTTGGCATACAAACCCTAATTCTCTAAGCATGGCATAATTGAAAGCATTTAAGTGCGTAAAAATAAATCTAAGCTATTACAACTTTGATATAGGGAGGGGGGTACAAATTTGAATAGGGGATTATTTTGCAAGAAATTAAACCCTAAATTATTACAACCAAATTGAATTTACAATGCATAATATTTAAATGTACAATTATTTAAATAAACAAAATAAACAAATATTAAATAAAATGTATTATGCCAAAAAAGGTTTTTATGTATGTAAAGTATTTTCAATGGAAAGAAATGTAAAGAATTAAAATAAAAAAGTTAATTCTATTTATTTTTAGGGTAAACCCTAATTCTCCTTAAAGAAAATAAAATTGTATTATTTATATACAAAAATATATTAATATGTATAAAAATGAAATATATCCAAAAAAAGTATTTTTTAGTATAAATAATAATAAAAATAAAAATATAATATTTTTGTGTTTTATTTCTAAGTATTTAATAAAACAAAAGTATATATATATATATATATATATATATATATATATATATATATATATATATATATATATATATATATATATATATATATATATATATATATATATATATATATATATATATATATATATATATATATATATATATATATATATATATATATATATATATATATATATATATATATATATATATATATATATATATATATATATATATATATATATATATATATATATATATATATATATATATATATATATATATATATATATATATATATATATATATATATATATATATATATATATATATATATATATATATATATATATATATATATATATATATATATATATATATATATATATATATATATATATATATTAAATATGTTAAGTATGTAAAAAATAAAATAAAATATTTACAAAAATGTGTATATTTCAAGAAAATATTTTCAAATGTGAATAAAATAAGAAATGAAAATAAAAGTATTTTTTAAATATTATTTTCAAGTTTTATTAGACAATATAAAATATTTAAACATTTTAATGTTAGAAACAATTAAAATAAATACCAAATAAATGTAAAAATTTATGAAAATATTTTTTAGGCATTTTTTATATTTGGAAATAAAATAATAAAGTCAGAAATGAAATAAAAATGCAAAAATAATAAAAATATAAAGAAATGGGCCAGTGGGTGCTGAAAGTAAACTGGGAGGTGTTGGAAGCAAAGAAATCCAGGCCCAGCCCAGACTTCATCTTCAACCTCCAGAAATTTGAAAAACGCGCGCATGCCTGTACAAACTTGTATCTCCTGTATTTGTGATCTTTTGAAAAAACTCAAAACATGAAACTTGTAGAGCATCAAATCAAGAATCTAACCATATAAAAAACTTAATCTAACTCTCAAAGACCAGAGAGAATTTCTCTGGCCCTAATTTCTAACCTAGTTTTTTCAGAAAGTTCATGGATGAAATTCTCCTAGCACGATTAATATAAATGAAAACTGAGCATATGTATGGTTTCAGGGCAATGAGTACAACATCTTTCATTCACAAACCTAAGGCTAAATGTTCCTAAATGGAGAGATAGAAGTTCATGAAATACCTGTTTCAGTTGAGTTCGAGTTGGCCAATACAACAACTTTCAATGGGGCCTGAGGTTCTTTTGAGCTTGCTTGATGTCCCCTGAACCTTTCCCAATGCTTAGTTTGTTTTGAAGTGGCCTGAATCGTGCTACAGAACTCAACCTGCAAAGCTTCCAAACAAAAATGGTGATGTGTGTAAATGGAGTTACAGCAGCTTGTGAATGATCTGGGCAGCTTAGGTGTATTGTTTAGAATGTGTTTGAAGTGATTTGGGACAAAACGCACGAGGGGATTTAGTTGTGGCTTGTGATTTGTAGAACTTGCCCTGTTTTGGGCAGAAATGGAGATTTCGTGCACAAGGGGGTTTTAGAGGTCAAAGACTCGTGTTTCTGGCTTACAAGGATATAATAAACCTGTTTGAAAACTTTTTTTAGTTCAATATATCAGATGTGTGAGTTATGAGCTTTTGGCCATTTGACTTGTTTTGAAAGCAAAGATGTGAAGTGACCAAGCTATGGTCTGTACAGGCTAGTTACAAGCATGCTCAAGTTGGTGTACTATGCATGAGATTAGGGAACTTGTTTGCTGCAAGGAAAAAAGTCCAAGGCTCAATAAAATGCAATTTGACATAAAGTTGCCTTTATGAAAATGGAAGTATGACCTTTATGCTCAAAATGGAAATATTTTGTACAATGCTCTCTTGATCAGAACAATGCCAATGTCCAATGTATTTGCATTCAATTTTTGAGTGTAAATTGGTTTAGAGGCCTGTAATCATGTACTAAGCTAGTTTGGTCAGATTTGGCAAGTGGTATGAACATGTATTGGCCATGGTTACAAAGTAAGTTTTTGCCAACTTCAAGCATTCAATTCTCCCTAACCACAAAGGTGTTTGAGGAGTTCTTAGACAATTTGGAAAGCTTGCAACATGTAATATAATCCATATTTGAAATGCAACTTAATAATCCAAGTGGAACTATGTGAAAAATGGCCAAGAAGATGGGTCAAAATCCTGCCTAAACTAGGGCAAAATTTCTCTAAGTTAAAAGTTTTAGGTACCCTTGTTCCAAAAATCATAACTTGAGATCCAAGCTTCTTTTGAGAAAACTTTGTGAATAAAAGTTGTAGACTTTGTGATGGACTACAACTTTCATGTTGTAACTTTTGTTTGAATCCATTTTCATCTTGGTGAAAATGTGGGACAAAGTTAGGAAAAATTAAGAAAATTTCATAACTTAGAAAATTTCTAAGTTATGAAAATTTTCCATTTTAAACCCTAATTTGCAATTTTGAGTTTCTTGATGAACAAGTTTCATAATTTGACATGTCTTGATGAAAAATGACCCTTGGCACTTGATTTTGACCAAAAAGTCAAAGTTTGACTTTTCAGTGTACAGTCTAATTTTGATCAGTTGACTGAAAAATTCATCTGTCAATCCTATGCATTTGAGATCTTTTGAACTTGTTGAATGGGTCAAGATAATGTAATTGAGTCCTTGAGTCCTTGGTTAAGCTTTATTTGCCATTGACTAGGTCAAACAGTCAAAAATTGCCTTTGCACAGTCAAAACCCTAAAAATGACCATTTTGCCCTTTTGGTGATCTGACCAAATTTCTTGTGGAATTGTAATCCAAACTTGATAAAATGGTTCATATGAGTTCATAATGTTGATGTGGGTCAAAATTCATGAGGTTTGACTGTCAATTGGCCACAATTGACTTTTTTCCCCAATACAGCTGATTTCTAGGTCAATTATCCAATTGACTGGGCAAAAATTTGATTCAAGGCTTGAAACTTGGTATGGACAAACTTGTGAGTCCAACATGAAGTATGAAAGTCACTTTGGGAATTTTAGGTCAAAACATCCCTGTGCAAACTCAAACCCTAATTTAGGTCAACAGTGTAAGGAGGTGTCTTGAGCAGAGCAAACCCTAGCTTGATCTTGAGTTTCCAAGAGTCTTGTGATGAGAAATGTTGATGAAATGAGAGGGAAAATTTTGGGGTACAACAGTTGCCCCTGTTCAATCTTCTTGAACCTGAAGAGTTAGATTGACAAGTTTGCCTTTCGCGACTCGAAGGTAAAAGAGGATTGGACACTAGAGTGCCTGTAAATTTGCACTCGTCAAAATATAGATGAATGGGCTTAAAGATGCCATTTGGAGATGGTGGAATCTTGCTAGAGATGGGTTTAAAGATGCCATCCAAGAATGTTTGTTGAATTGCAATGTTGTAGGTCAGAAGAATGAGCATCAAAATGGTATCCGTGTGTGGAATGCATTTGAACTGTATCTGGAGACTGAGTCTGTATGAGAAAAAGAATGGCGTCTGTGTTTGGAGCGTATCCTAGCTGTAACTGAAGTTAAGATATGTATAAATAACAGAATGACTTCCGTGTCTGGAGTGTATCTGAAACTGTAACTGGGATCTGAATAAGTGACAGAATGACTTCCGTGGCGACTGCACTGGGGAGAATTAAACTTCTGGTGTAAGGGCCAGAATGGCATCCGTGTTTGGAGCGTATCTGAACTTGAAGTTGATAGTTGAATCTGAATGAGAGATAGAATGGCCGCCGTGTCTGGAGCGTATCTAGTCTGTATCGGATTGTTGAAGTCTGAATGAGTAGTAGAATGACCACCGTGTCTGGGGTGTATCTGCACTGTATTTTGACTTGAAATTGTGAATGAGTAATAGAATGACCGCCGTGTCTGGGGTGTATCCATACTGTATCAGGAAAATTGTTAATGATAGCCTTTTAATCTTATCCTGAAAAGGGTAAAATGTTAGCTAAAACACAAAGTTATGTTGTATGATATGTATGATGCAATGAACTGTGTTTCATCAATGTTTATGATATATGAATGTAATGGATGGGCATGTAAGCTGAGTGGCTGTCTTGCTGAGGAAAATAAATCCTTGATAACTGGAGATAATGAAATCTTTGACTGCTGCCCGGGAAAGTAAATCCTTGACCAATTCTAAGGATTCAAAAAACTTTGATTGTTGAATATGAGAAATCCTTGCTGACTGCTTGGGGATTAAAAGTCTTTGACAACTTCTGCGGGGAATGAGAATCCTTCATGACTTTCCTGGGAAATAAGGAAAACTCCGAAAATCTCTACTGGGGAGTTAAAACCTAGGAGGCTTCTGCTTGGAGAAATGAGACCGAGAATCTTCGATCTGCTGGGAGATAACTCTGTGGGGAGAATGTTTACTCGGCCGGTGAAATCAGGAGCTTGGGTTGTACGCCAATCTACTGGGGAATCATCCTAGTTGGGGATAAGCCAAGAAGTTAACTGCTATCTGCTTGGTTTTCAGACTTTTAAGATAGCCTGCTGGGGAAATTGGGGAAGTTGAACAGTTCCCACTGGGGGTTGATAGTTGGAAATTTGACTTCGCTGGGGATAGGTTTATGATATTCTGGCTCTGCTGAGGATAGGTATTTCAGGGTTTTTGGGCTTCACTGGGGATCTTTAAATTTAACTCCGCTGGGGAAATATACTCCAAATTTTTAGCTTTGTTGAGGATCTGAATGGTGTACTGTAGGAAATTTCTTCTGAAATAGCACAAGGATATCTTCCTACACCTTCAACCTATCAGTAATTATCCTTTCTCAAATTCTTTTTATTTGTAAGCAGTGATTATATTCAAATGCATATGCCTATTTATCAAAACTTTGGACGTTTTCAAATAAAACATAAGTGTAAAAGAGAAAGAAAGGCAAGCAAATTTCTGCAGTTTGAACTATTTTTGTATTAACTTTTGGAAGTATCTTTGTACAAAGGAGACACACATCCTAGTAAGACAATGTTGTCGTAAAAATTAAAAAAATTTATACAAAAGAAAGATGGCTATGTGTAACAATTTCATGGGATTCCCATTCTGCTATAGCCTTCACAACTTTGAGTATCTTGTCTATTCGCTGCTTCGTCCTTTGATGATTGGATTGATCAGTAGCTTGGAGCTTTGTTGGTGAAGAGATTGTTCTTAAAGTGATCCGACGAGACATAGTCATACGCTTTAATTCCCTAACTTTTGCCTGGACCGCCCTTTCGGGTTTTCAGTCCACCGGGAAACCCTTTTTTGCCTAAGTCTCCCTTTCGGGTTTTCAACTTGCAGGGTGTACAGATCTTTTGCTTATCCCTAATTTTTGCCTGAACCGCCCTTTCGGGTTTTCGATTCATCGGGATGCCCATTTTTTGCCAAAGTCACCCTTTCGGGTTTTCAACTTGTCGGGTCGTTTTATGCGTAGTATCTTTTGACTATGTCTGTGTTCGCAGGGTGAGGCAAGTCGTCACCGTCCATATTGGTCAGAATCATTGCCCCACCAGAAAAGATGCTCTTGATCACGAATGGTCCTTCGTAAGTAGGAGTCCAATTGCCCCTGGGATCACTTTGCGGCAAGATGATCCGCTTGATTACAAGATCTCCGACTTGATATACCTGACGCCTGACTTTCTTGTTGAAAGCCTTGATCATCCATTTTTGGTACGTCTGACCATGACAAACAACAGTAAGTCGTTTCTCATCGATCAAGTTAAGTTGATCAAACCGGGTCTGAATCCAATCGTCTTCACTCAAACCGGCATCCTTCATAATCCTCAAGGAAGGAATCTGAACTTCCATAGGTAAAACAACTTCCATGCCATATACCGAAGAGAATGGGGTTGCCCCTGTTGAAGTACGTGCCGTGGTATGATATCCATGCAGAGAAAACGGTAACATCTCATGCCAGTCCTTATAGGTGACTGTCATATTTTGAATGATCTTCTTGATATTTTTGTTCGCAGCTTCAACAACACCGTTCATCTTCGGCCGATAGGGAGATGAATTGTGATGATAAATCTTGAACTGCTCGCACAGAGCAGTGATCATAGTGTTGTTCAAATTTATACCGTTATCCGTGATAATCCTGTCGAGGATACCATACTGTCATATGAGGTTCTGCTTGATGAAGCGGGCAACCACATTCTTTGTAACAGAGGCATAGGAAGCTGCTTCGACCCACTTGGTGAAGTAGTCAATAGCCACCAGGATGAAGCGATGCCCATTGGATGCCGTAGGCTTGATCTCTCCAATCATGTCAATGCCCCACATTGCGAATGGCCAAGGAGCTGTCAGAACGTTGAGCGGAACAAAAGGAATATGTACCTTGTCAGTATAGACTTGGCATTTGTGGCAAGTACGGGAATGTTGATGACAATCAGCTTCCATGGTAGACTAGTAATAGCCTGCCCTTAGAATCTTCTTAGCCATCGTATGTCCGCTCAAGTGGGTGCGAAATGTGCCACTATGTATTTCGGTCATAATCAACTCTGCTTCAACCTTGTCCACACAACGAAGTAGAACACAATCATGTCTGTGCTTGTAAAGGATACCATTGCTCAGGAAGAACTTGGCAGCAAATCTCCTTAAGAACTTTTTGTCATTGACGGAAGCTCCTTCAGGGTATTCTCGAGTCTGGAGATACCTTTTGATTTCATGAAACCAGGGTTGTTCCACTACTTCTTCGATATTAATCTCATGACAGTGTGCAGGTTCGTCCATTCGCTCGATGGTGATTTGGGGAGCCTCGTTATCCCAGTTGAGTTTAAACATAGAAGACATTGTAGCCAGAGCATCAGCTAGCTGATTTTCTTCTCGCGGGAAGTGCTCAAAGGTAATCTGCTCGAAATGAGGCAACAATGTCAGGACATGTTCTCTGTATGGGATAAGATTAGGATGTTTAGTGTCCCACTCTCCTTTGACTTGACTGATAACCAAAGCCGAGTCCCCAAATACGACCAAAGATTTGATTCCCAAGTCTATAGCAGCCTTGAGACCAAAGATGCAAGCTTCATATTCAACCATGTTATTGGTACAGCTGAAGCAAAGTCGGGAAGTGAAGGGTGTATGGCAACCTTCCAGAGAAATGAGTACCGCACCGATACCATTGCCAAGTGTATTTGAAGCACCAGTACAGGGTCCATCGGGATCCTTGTTCAGGTCCGTCATACGGTCCGTTACCTTCAATGTTGTCCAATGTCATGATGTCCTCGTCAGGGAAGTCGAATCTCATAGATTGGTAATCTTTGATGGCTTGATGAGCTAGATGGTCAGCTAGTACACTCCCCTTTATAGCTTTTTAGGTAGTATACTGGATATCATACTCAGTCAGGATCTTTTTCCATCTAGCGATTCTTCCAGATAAAGCAGGCTTCTCGAAGATATACTTGATCGGATCCATTTTGGAAATCAGCAAAGTGGTATGAGTCAACATATACTGCCTTAGCCGGCGAGCAGCCCATACCAAAGCGCAGCAAGTTTTCTCGAGCAGTGAGTAGCTAGTCTCACAGTCGGTAAACTTTTTGCTAAGGTAATAAATGGCATGCTCTTTTCGGCCAGACTCGTCATGTTGGCCCAGTACGCACCCCATTAAGTTATCCAAAACAGTCAGATACATGATTAACGGCCTTCCTTCGACGGGTGGCATCAAAATAGGAGGTTCTAGTAAATACTCCTTGATCTTATCAAAATCAACTTGACAATCATTGTTCCATTCAACTACCTGATCTTTCTTCAACAGTTTGAAAATTGGCTCACAGGTAGATGTCAGGTGAGAGATGAACCTTGCGATATAGTTTAAGCGTCCCAAGAATCCCCTAACCTCCTTTTCAGTGAGGGGGGCAGGCATTTCTTGTATAGCCTTTACTTTAGCTGGATCAACCTTAATGCCTTTGTTGTTGACAATAAATCCCAAAAGTTTACCAGACCTGACTCCAAAAGTGCACTTGCTTGGGTTTAGTCTGAGCTTAAACTCCTTCAACCTGACAAACAGCTTTTGCAGATGATCAAGGTGTTCTTCCTCTGTCTGTGATCGGGCTATCATGTCGTCTACGTAGACTTCAATCTCATGATGTATCATATCATGAAATAAAGCTACCATGGCGCGTTGATAGGTTGCCCCTGCATTCTTTAGTCCGAATGGCATCACTTTGTAGCAGAAGGTACCCCATTGCGTGACAAAAGTAGTTTTCTCCATGTCCTCGGGGGCCATTTTGATCTGGTTGTATCCCGAGAATCCATCCATGAAGGAAAATACCTTGTGTTGAGTTGTGTTGTCAACCAAGATGTCGATGTGTGGCAGTGGAAAATCATCTTTAGAGCTAGACCTGTTTAAGTCCCGATAGTCCACACACATTCTGACTTTGCCGTCCTTCTTAGGCACGGGCACAATGTTAGCAACCCATTATGGATAGGAAGTAACAGCCAGAAAACCAGCGTTGAATTGCTTCATTACCTCAGCTTTGATCTTCTCAGACATGTCGGGCCTCATTCGACGGACCTTTTGCTTGATCAGTGGATAGTCTTCTCTTATAGGGAGACGGTGAACCACGATATTTGTGTCCAATCCCGGCATGTCTTCATAGGACCAGGCAAAGATCTTAACATATTCGTTTAACAACTGCACCAAGCGCTCTTTGACACTTGGTTCCAGGTTGGCATCCACTTTTACCTCTTTCTTGTCTTCCTCTGTTCCCAAGTTGATGGTTTCTAGCAACTCTTCATGAGGCAGAATAGCCCTCTCTTCTTGTTGCAAAAGTCTGGCTAACTCTCCCGGCACTTCACAGTCTTCGTCAACTTCGTACTTAGCATGATTGACCAAATCTTCAGAGTTACCGAAGTCTAAAGCAGAATAGTCACCCATGGAATCCGGAGTGGATGGATACCTGCATTTGTGAGTGTGGGTGTGTGTAAGGGATAACCATCCTTAAACAAAACAAAATGCAAAAGGAAATAAAATGAACACAACAGTTTATAGATGAAGACGTCCAATGATTCATTAAAACATGGCATATGATAATGAAGAAAATCAAGCCCTTACAAATGGACCTATATGCCCCGGGCAAGGCATAAGGTGAGAATAGTGTACGAATTGTTTAGTTATTACAGACCAAAATAGGAAATTGTTCAAAGATAAATTTACTGGTTGATGAAGGTGATGGGAATAAAATCCTTTGCTTCCCAGTTGCTTAAACCCCCTTCGACGGTTGGAAAGATCTAATCTTCAAAGTTGTCCTCTTCATCCTCATCTTCTACAACATTAATTCCATGGTGAGTGATTTTGACGGGTGGTCCTCCAGCCTTGGAGCGACGCATAGCTTTCTGGCCTGCAGCAATAAACCCTAATCCAAACCTGTCAGTCTTATGGGGAAAATCAGGCAGTTTCCCCCACACTGTGCTCTTTCCTTCTTTGATTACAGCCTCTGCGTCCTTGAGAGATGCCATACTAGATACATGCTTGGGAATGATAGGCACCTCAACCATTGTCTTCGCAACTGCGACCTCAGGAGAAACTTCCTCAAAATGTTGGAAAGGCGTTTCTATGAATTCGCCATCCAACTCCACATAGCGGAAGGAGTTGAGGTGACTTATCATGTACTCTTCCTCTCCATGCACTGTTATAATCTTACCCTTAACAGGATACTTCAGCATTTGGTGTAAAGAGGAGGTAACTGCCCCAGCATAATGGATCCACGGTCTTCCCAACAAACACGAATATGAAGGACGGATGTCCATCACATAAAAGGTGGAGTTGAAAACTTCTGTGCCCACTTTGATAGGAATGTCAACCTCTCTGTGAACCATTCTTTTGGACCCATCAAAGGCCCTAACAACGATGTTACTAGGTTTGAGGGTCAATCCTTCGCAGTCCAAACGGTCTAATGCTTTCTTCGGAAGCACATTCAAGGAAGAACCGGTATCAAATAAGACATGGGCGAGGGTGGTTCCCCTGCATTCAACTGAGACATGTAGCGCGTCATTGTGTTTCCTTCCCTTGGGAGTCAAATCAGCATCGGAAAAACCAAGACCATTATCAGCAGTAAGACTGGCCACGCACTCCTGAAATTGGTCAGCCGAAGTTTCTTGGGGCACGTGTGCCGTCTTTAAAAATTTGATTAAGGCCTTAGCATGGGCCTCAGAGCAGAGTAGAAGAGCCAACATGGATATTTTGGAAGGGGTCTGCCCTAGCTGTTCCACGACGTCGAAATTGCTCCTTTTGATTATTTTCAAGATTTCTTCCATTTCTTTCTGGGTGGTTTCGGGGATAACCACAGTATGAGCCTTCGTCCTGACAGGCGCTTCTAGTATCCCCTTACCCTTATCGGTAGTATCAACAGATGGTCTTACTTCAGGAGTATCCAATTCTTTAATTATCGGGTCTTGCACAGATGGCTTAACAGGCACAGAAGCTTTCGAGGGTCCGAAAACTGCTCGAGGGGGAGCAATCTCCGGAGAAAAAATCCGTCCGCTGCAAGTTATCTTGCTTGTTCCTGAAATGTTCCCTATATCAGGGGTTTCCTCTTCAGAATTCTCTTGGACTGCTTCAATCTGTTTGATACCATGATAGAAGATTTCTCCTCCGTAGTTCCATGGTATCATTTTGTTAGATTGATACGGGACAGGCCCCGGCATGGTGATTTTTAATGGTACAAATTTAGGGTCGGGCGTAATCTTTACAGGCCTTTTGAAAGCCTTAGGAAGATTGTCGGAAATGGTTATTATTGCGATGTCATTGGTCGAAGTAGCAACAGTAGCAGGAGTAACATGAGTGAAGGTATCAACAAGAGTCTTTTGGAAGAGTATCTCTTGGGTATCCATCAGGCGTTGGATACCTGATTTCAACATTGGGCAGTCAGCTCGTATGTTTAAACAAAAGTAGCAGTCTTTTCCACAGCCTGGGAATATCCCGGCTCTCATCAAATTCACTTTAATCACTGGTAAGGGAGTCAAAAGATCAGCAATAATGGTAACACGAAGGTCTTCCATAACGGCATGAACATTATGACCGTGCTTGGGCATTGGGGCAGAAATCACATTTGGCTTTTCTTGCGCATCGAATTCTACCTCCTTGGCGTCAATCAGGTCTTGGATTTTGTTCTTAAGAGCCCAACAGTTGTTGGTATCATGCCCTGCACTGTCAGAGTGGTAAGCACACTTGGCATTGGAGTGGTAGTATGGAGAGGAGGTATTAGGGTTCTTTGGTGCTTCCTTCAAATTGGTAAGATTTAGCTTTAGAAAATGAGGGAGTACTTGAGCTGGCGTCATGTTGATTTGGGTGAACTGTCGCTGCGGCCTTTCTACCTGTTGTTGATTAGATCTTGGCTGATTGCTGCGAGGTTGATCATTTGAAGAGTTTTGAATCATCAAAGCCCCTACAGTTGGCCGATGCTCGATTCTTCCTTGAATTTTCTGAGAATAAACAGCAGAGGCTTCCTTCTTAGATGAGAAGGTCTTCTTAATTGCGGTGGACACGGAGGCATCTTTCTGAATCTTACCACTTTTAATACCGACCTCGACCCTTTAACCGATCAAAATTAGTTCGGTGAATCCTGCGGAAGAACTCCCGATTAAATTATTGAAGAAAGGGCCAGACAGAGTCCCTAGAAACATGTCAACCAGCTCTCTATCCGACAATGGTGGCTGTACCCTTCCAGCCAGATCACGCCACTTCTGGGCATACTCTTTAAATCCTTCATTAGAAGCCATACCCATACTCTGTAGCTGAGTACGAGTGGGCGCCAAATCAGCATTGTATTGGTATTGACGGTAAAAAGCAGCAGCTAAGTCTTCCCAGTTATGAACCTCAGATCTCTCAAGTTGATAGAACCAGTCCAATTGTGTGCCTGACAAACTGTCTTGAAAAAAGTGTACCCATAGGTCTTTATCAGATGAGTGGGGTTGGATTTTTCTGACATAGGATCTCAGATGCATCTTTGGACATGACAGACCGTCATACTTGGAAAATGTAGGAACTTTGAACTTGGGAGGAATAACGATCCCAGCGACCAACCCTAGTTCTTCGAAATCTAAACCAGGTACCCTTTGCAACTCCATGGCTGCCAATCTATCCTCAAGATTTTTATATTTATCATCCGCCGGGGGATATTGCTGTTCGGAGTAGTCTTCGTCTTCTTCCTCTTCAACTTCAGATTCAGAAGGTACCGCAACCCCTTTTCCTTTACCAGCCCCTTCATCAGACGTTGAGGGGAACTCGAGAACTTTTCTAGCATTGGTTTCAAACCTTCTTCCAAAAGTGGATACTCCGGGCCTTTTCTTCTTTTTCTCTTTATTTTTCTCCAACAGTGCTTTAAGGTCCTCTTGACCCTTTGCTAAGGTCATGAGGAGTTGCTGGAATTGAGAATTCTGTGCTTGCAGATCCTTAATCGTCTGCTCCAAATCCATCTTGCTGAAATAAACAGCAGAAAGATAAGGAAACCTGGTGTGAAGACCAGTTTATGCATATGATGAATGATGTGTTATTCATGTAATGCATTCAAGGATTTAGAAATTCAAATTTGTTGCAAACAAAAAGAACACACGTCATATTAAGAAGAAATATGTTAGTACATAAGTGCCCCATGGGCAAAATATTACAAAATTATTAATGTAAAAAGACGTTGCGCATCCTCTTTAGTGCGATGTAAGTGTTGAGGGTTTCCTCCTCATGAAGTCGGCGGGTGAGCTCTAAAACCTTCTTCTCACTGGCATAAAAGCTGGCTTCAAAAGTATTCCTTTCTTCCTTGAGTTGGATCCAACTCTTTTGTAATTCTTCCCATGATGTTGGCATGTCAGGATGTAGGAGGGTGTATGGAACCTCTCCTTCCATCACAGGCTCTTTGATCACGGGGAGAATGTGAGGGTATGTCATCATAAGATTCTGGGCGCGGGTTCGTACCCACTTGAGATAAGGCTCAAGGGGGATGGAATTCTTGTGCCCCAGTGTATTACTATCCACCTTGTTGGGCATCCTCCAAGCTCTGATGAACCTTTGTCGAAGTCCTTGCGCATCATTGTCGAAGTCAAAAACTAGGTCAGGAATCAGCATGTCATGAGGGCCATCTCTCAGAGCATATCCAAACTGTCTTAGAGCCAAACAGGGGTTGTAGGTAATGCCTCCCCTAATTCCAAGTAGTGGGACATTAGGGAATTCCCCACAACGATCAATGATGATGACATTTTCTCTAGACCGAGAACACCAATGAACATCAAAATGTGTGAGGGTCATCAACCGTTGTGACCACCTTAAACCCTGCTCATTCTTCAAAACTGATTGGGGAAGGTGATAAATAAACCACCTTGCTAGAAGAGGAGTACAACACATGAGAACACCTCTTTTCCTCATTGTTCGTGTGTAAAATGAGTGTAGATGTCCCCAAGCAATGTAGGGTACATGATTCCGGGATATGGAAATCTTGACAGCATTCACATCTATAAGTTTGACCAGGGTTTGGGAACAAGGACCAACCCATAGATAAGGAGTGCCACAATCTCTTCAAAGGCTTGTAGATCAAGAGAATTCCAGCAGTCTTGTGCCTTCTCAAACAGAAATTTTGCCAAGAAAACTCTTGACACCCACTTTTTGGTTTCCCAATGTCCCCTTGACGTCCAGATGGTTGCAAGTGTAATGCTTGAGCAACATCTTCAGGCTTTGGTTCTTTTTTCGTACCGTTGTAGGGTAGTTGATAAAGAATAGGAATTCTCAGGAGTTGAGAAAATTCCTCCAAAGTAGGGTACTAGTTGGTAATCAGGGAATGTGAAACAGTGGTGTAGGGGGTCAAAGAACTGGAAGAGAACTTTCAACATATCTTCTTCAATGTTGGAGTTGACCAAGTTGACAAGCCTACCATGTCTTTCACTGAAGAGAGAATTCTCTGGAATCCTGGAAGTGAGCTCCTTGAGTTGAGGAGGGATTCTCCACAAGGTTGACTTGAATTGTTTTTCCTGCGAAGAGATTCCATGACCTACAAAAACAAGAACAAAGATGAAGATCCAAACCCTTGAAATGGTTAGTGGATGCATATGATGCTTTATGATGTTTCATGATGTATGCACAAGCACATGTACAATCAAGTCACACAAAACCCTAGTTTCAGGCTTGCATGAGGTTTCATAGGTAAAATACCCTCTTGAGTTTAGTTGGCTCAAAACCTGTCCTATAAATAGTAATCGGGTTCTAAGGAGCTAAATATCACTGGATTGTTTTCTATGGTTCATTGTTTTTGGTTTTAGGCCACTTAACTAGCGACCAAAATATTCCAAGAAAACAAAACCTCAATGAGTGTAGTATCGAGTATCTACCAACTTCGGACTGCACCAAAGCCGGTCATCTCACTACGCCTAATAAAAGGCCAATATGGTCAAGTAAGGTTCTAAGAGTTCATTAGTGCTTTATGACATCACTCAGCGGCCCCGTATTCTCTTTGATTGACTCAAAGGCTACCGGTACTCACAAATATGTCGCACTAATATAGCTATTGCTTCAATCATGTCGGTATACCCCGCACAATTTCCCACAACGTATTGCTATTTACCTATGAATGTTTCCCAAATCCGGGTAGAGGATTTCAAGCCCAAACAAGAGAACAAAAATGTAAAGCAATCAAAGCAAACAATATAATCATGCAAAGGGTGATCTAAACCCTAAGGTTACTCCACTTTTAAGTTACTTCCCCAGCAGAGTCACCAGTTCTGTGATACGGTGGGGAGAACTGACTTGGGATTTTTGCGTTTGTGTTCGCAAATGTTTCGGTTTAGCAAGAGTCGCCACTGACTTTTTATTTTAACCTAAGGAAAGGTCAAAAAGCACAGGAAAGACCTTTGAGATGTTTTCTTGGGTTCAGGGAGTAGATTATAGAAAGGGAAGGTATTAGCACCCTTTCTATCCATGGTTATCCATGGGCTCTTAGTTACTTGTTTAGATTCACTTGCTTTGCTTTTCAATTGTTTGAAATGGTGCTCTTCAATTGTTTGAAATGGTGCTTTGTGTGTGATTTTGAAAGATTTTTTGAAAAGAGGCCATCGTTGTGGAAACCCTTTGTAATGATTCTTGTTTGAAATGTATACAAAGGGTGTTTTTGTCTTTTGAAAAGTTTCCAATGTTTGAAAGTAGGGTTTTGAAATTGTGTGGTGAAGTGTGTTTTGAAAGTAGCAAGGATGTTTTTTTTGCAAGTTTTTGATCAAGTAAACTAAGAGCTATCTATCCTATTTTTACTCAAAGATCTTTTCTTATGTTTTTAAAACCCTTTTAAACAGTGTTGCTTCACCCATTGTATTTGGTGAACAACCTTGTGTTAGGATGTTAAACGGGACATGCACGGGTCATCGTATAGACCATGATAGCAATTATGTCAAGTAGTTTTGGCAATTTTCTTGAGGGACTTGATCATTTTTGTTTATGCAACCCAGATAGCGTCATCGAGGGACTATGATCTTTTGTTTTGTTTTTGTTTTGCCCAAAGTACTTGGACATGCATACCTAGGCCCATTTTTGAAGGCAACCCGTGGATTGTAACCCTAGGGGTGTAAGTGTGCATTGTGTTTGTTCTTTTCATGCATTTTTGTCTTTGATTAGGTCAAACTAATTGTTGGTTTTGATTTGACATACAAACCCTAATTCTCTAAGCATGGCATAATTGAAAGCATTTAAGTGCGTAAAAATAAATCTAAGCTATTATAACTTTGATATAGGGAGGGGGGTACAAATTTGAATAGGGGATTATTTTGCAAGCAATTAAACCCTAAATTATTACAACCAAATTGAATTTACAATGCATAATATTTAAATGTACAATTATTTAAATAAACAAAATAAAACAAATATTAATAAAAATGTATTATTCCAAAAAAGGTTTTTATGTATGTAAAAGTATTTTCAATGGAAAGAAATGTAAAGAATTAAAATAAAAAAATTTAATTCTATTTATTTTTTAGGGTAAACCCTAATTCTCCTTAAAGAAAATAAAAATTGTATTATTTATATACAAAAATATATTAATATGTATAAAAATGAAATATATCCCAAAAAATATATATATATATATATATATATATATATAAATAATTATATAAATATAAATATATATATAAATATATATATAAATAAATATATATAAATAAATATATATATAAATAAATATATATATAATAAATATATTATATATATAAAATATATTATATAAATAAATATATATATAATAAATATATATATAAATAAATATATATATATAAATATTATATATATATATATATATAATATAATTATATATATAATATATATATATATATATAATATATATATATATATATATATTATATA